>OY282607.1:50076078-51348607 GCA_958298945.1 Atherix ibis
TTTAATGCAATAATATAGGAAGCAGATAAATAAATGTTCTAGCAAAGTAGTCATCTTATCATTGAAATGCCGTTTGTACCTAGAATATAAATTCTAGATAAAGCTTTGTATTGAGTTGTCCGGAAAGTAATTTTTTTTTTATAAAAATGAAAGACGATTTTCTTATAGTGAATTAATATTTTATTCAATTAAATATTGTCCAGTCTAATCTAATTTTTGTTCTTTGCTGGCAAAAACTGATCCAAGTGATTTTTGACCTCTTCATTTGAATTAAACATTTTACCATCTAAACATTTTTGTAGAGACCGGAACCAATGATAATCGGAAGGTGCTAGGTCTGGAGAGTATGGCGGATATGGCAGTATATCCTATCCAAGCTCTAAAAGCTTTTGCCGAGTGGTCAAATTTGCATGTGGTTTCGAATTATCCTATTGGAATACTATACCTTTCCTATTGACCAATTCGGACCTGTTTTCTTTAAGTGAATCATTCAATTTGTCCAACTGATGACAGTACACTTCAGAATTGATCGTTGTGTTACTCGGTAGAAGCTCAAAATAAACGAATCCTTTGAAATCCCACCAAACAAATAGCATAAGCTTTTTTTGATGAATATTGCCTTTCGAAGTGCTTTGAGCCGGTTAATCTTTTCTACTCCAGGATCTTTTATGCTTAAAATTATTGTAGACAACCTTTTTTTCATCCCCAGTGATTATACGCTTCAAAAATGGATCATTTTCTTGGCGTTTGAGAAGTAAATATTTTTTCGTAAGAAGATGAGAAATCAATGTGTTGAGCTTTGAGATTATACATAGTCATTTCAAATGATCATAAACGGTCGAATTCGATAAACTTAATCTCTCAACGATGTCGCGAGTTTTTATTCGCCGGTTTGCATCAATAAATGCCTTTATTGTGTCTTCATCAGCTTCAATTGGCCTTCCAGAACGTGGTGCATCTTCAAGATCAAAATTGCTGGATCAAAATTTTGCAAATCAGTTTTGGCACTGGCGCTCACTTAACACATCTTTTCCATATACTCGTACATCGGATAATTTTTGTCTTACTTGAACGGCATTTTTATCTTTTCTTATTGAACAGCATATTTATCTTTCCATATTTAAAATAGTATCAACCAAAAACTAATGTGAAGAATCAATCGTAGCGTTGCTATGTCAGCTGTCAAAATACGAGTACATATGATTATGCGGCTTAAGTGTGAAGTTGGTTGTGAAAAAATACAATTAAGTCCTCTGTTGGGAAAAAACGAAATTACTTTCCGAATGGTTCATTGACGACTACCAACTCTAGAGGGCTCAGCTTTTCAACTTTAGGAAATTAAACTTGGCTGGATAATATTATTTAATATAATATTTTTTTTATATTAGTGTAGAATTTACAGAATTTTCTTCTTTTGACAATTGATTTATTCTCTGATTCAAACAATTTAACCATCATTGTTTTATTATTTTATAGCGCCACGATCATGGTGGATATAATTTTTAATTATTATTTCAAGTAACATTAGAACTGAAATGTATACATTAAAAGCCATTTGGTGACATAGGATATCGAGATTAGAAAATTAAAATAGAAATGGAAAAGAAAACTGAATTTGTGGGAAATAGAGTAGGGATTTCAAATGATAGTGTGATGGTATTTTTAATTTTCTGTGGGATTCGAACCCACAACCCCTTGGATGGTTATTCAATAAGCTAACGACTGTTCTACAGAGCCGGATAGAGAATATTTTTATTTCTCAAAAATTTAGGACGAAAACTATAACGAACTTGCAAATAAAACTTACTTAAGCATTAACTATTAATTCAATGATGGTGTTAAAATCAAGTTTAAAAACATTAACTCATTTGATGTTGGTCAAATCAAATTAATGATTTGACTTAAAAATTGCTATTTGTCCATGTTGTTTTTCGATTAACTTTATGTTTTATCTGATAAAAAAAGCACGCGTAAAAATTTTATTGCTTGTAGATAATTCAGTGAATACAAGATAAATGTAATCTAAATTCGTGGTCATACGTAATGGTTTCCCTCTTATATATATATATATATATATATATATATATATATATATATATATATATATATATGTGCATGTACGAAAATGATTTTTGTCAGATACAAATGTACAGCATTATTAATGTGAGTTCATTATTATTCAGGCTGATATTCATGCACAATCTTCAACAGGTTTTCATCAAACGTGACTGAAATTTGACAAATTTTTACATTTTGTCACCTGCTGCCTTCGTACTTGCTCATGAATCTAATGATTTGCCTACGGTCAAGTGAAAATATGAACACTAATCCTTAGTTACCAGTCGGAAATGCCTGTCCACCGTTTACAGCTCTTTATATGAATTCTACGAATTGAAGAAAATCTTTAAGATAGTGGGATGAATTGAAAATTTTTATTACTTTCCAGAATATTTCTTTGCCAAAACAGAATATCCAATTAACTGAAAAATGGATTATCTTTGGTTCAGAGAATTTTGTTTACTTTCGTTAATTTGAATTTTCACAATTCGCTTTAATATAAAATTTGTGGAAACGGAAAGAAACTTTTCTTTCAGTTTAGTTTGACTCTTTTCCATAAACTCAATAAACATGACTGATAAGATATATACCAAAATTTTTGTTTATTGGATGGGTTACATGTTATGTGCTTAAATGCACACTCAAAAGTTCCATTCTTACGAAAAAAATCTTAACGTTTTTGTATATTTTTTCTACAACGGAAATGCTTTTCAATTTCTGTATACTAAATACATATGTACATAGAATTTGAATTATTTTCATAGTAGTTTTTGAGAAAACATAGTATTAAAGAATAAATAAAATCAGTTAACTTTTTAGTAACTCAATTTGCCTTCTTATTACTCTTCGTAAAAATGCGAGAGTATAGATTTTTTATATTATAAGATATATATTCAAAAATGACTTCTTTATTGCTCAATAAAATAATAATCTAATAAATAACAATACATAGCATAGATGAAAGTGATTTTAAGTAGAAGGAACTCTCAATACAATAAGTCGAAAGAGGTCGAGACTTTGGTAAATTATTATTAAAACATGGTAAGGGACAAAGAAATAAGCTAATATCAAATCGAATAAATTAACCACAAACATGTTTATATAAATAACACCAAGTTGCTCTATAAATTATTAAAAATGCACGAAGTTTATATTGCACAGGAACATTTTCATTCACGAGTATTATACTCCAAGCGAGGGTAAAATAATATAAATGCTGTCTCAGACGCATATTAAAGTAAGACTTTTAACTGCTCCTTATTGCATCTTGTAACATTTATGAGAATTTGTAGTCGTATGTGTAGTTTCTGTTCATTTGAATAATATTGTTATGCCTCCTTCCTATGTAGGATTAAGTTGAATGTCTATAATTGCTGTAATCCTTATTCTTTCCCCATTTACAATTATCCTTAAGAGTATTTACTAATTGTAAATGAAGCAACTTTTTGGGTCTAAAAGAGATTTTACTTACATAAACTAATGAATTAACTTTAATTAAAATATCTAATAAATAATATAAATTTATAAAGTAAAATGTATGGCTCAATATATTTCGAAAAAAATTCCAATAATTATAACTCATAAAAGAATATAGAATCGTGTTATTACGTGCACAATCTTAAAAATTGTATTGCACGTCTATTAGGAACTAATGAACATGCTATATGGATTGGAATGCAAAGAAAGTAAGGAATGCTAAGCTATTAAATAGGAAAATTAGATAAAAAAACATTTATGTGTAACTTACGTTGGGTTATGAAATCTGCAACACCAATGAAGCATCCAAATCTGCAGTGTTTTTGAAGGGCGGAGAAGCAGTAGAAAACGTTCGTTGTTCCAGGATGCCTATCACCACACTGGTAAAAGTGTGAAGCCCTTCATGGAGTTCTTAATTATTTTTTTTCATTTAAGTAGAGCATTTATTATTTCCATATTACTTCTACATATTTACATAGTATTTATAACGTTGAATTGAGACTTGCTTTGTACATCTTTTGCTTATACATATATTATTTTTTTTTTTAAATTTTATTTTATCTGCAACTACAATTTTATTATAACAAGCAGATTTACTTAATATTTGAATTTAAAATCTTGTGCATCAGGAAGTGGGAGTAAACACCCATTCTAACGGAAGTTACATTCCTCTAGAAAATCTCTAGGCCATTGTCTCTTAAGTCACTTATGAGTGTTTCCGGGGAGGGCAGTACAGGACAATTCTCTCACAAGTGAATTATGATGATAGGATAAACCGGAGTGAAATTTTTGATAGCGGAAAATGCACAGATCCATAAAGGGAACATTAAGATCACAATATATTACGTTGTTACGAACATAAAAGGGGAAATCAACAATTTTACGGAGGATCTTGGATTGTAAGGCCTGTACGCGATAGGAATTGGAACGTTTCGTTGAACCCCAAATTTCAATTCCATTCGTAGCAATGATATTATTAGGATCAGCTGGGATGTTATGTATATAAATATTATATAAGATAGGACCAACGATACTGTCTTGTGGGACTCCCGCTAGAATAGGATATATTTTCGAGGATTTTGAGTTAATTGTAACTTGGAAATGTCGTTGGGAGAGATATGAATTTATAATAAGGTAGTATCTTGAAGGACGAAAGCTCTTGAGTTTTCAGAGGAGTACAGAATACCACACACGATCAAAAGCTTGGGAGATATCTAAAAATACACCTGGATAATAGATCAACAATGCGATGGTATTGCTGGATAGTGCAGTGTACAGATCGGAAGTCCAATTGGTGATCAGGTATAATTTTTTCATTAACTAAGACAGGGTAGATTCATTTTAATAGGAGTTTATCAAATATCTTACCAAGAATTGGTAAGAAGCTGATAGGTCTACAGGAGAAAAGAGAATTAATGGGTTTATTTGGTTTAGGAATCATTTTAATGACAGTAAATTTTCAGAGTAATGGAAAATAGGTTGTGCGCAGGATACTATTAAAAATGTATGTAATTAAAACTAAAGCTTTACGTGAAATTTACTTCAGAAAAAAGCTGCTATTAGATCATTACCAGGTGCTTTTTTATTGGGAAAACGCAGAATAGTACATTTAATTTCCGAAGGCTTGAAATTTTTGGAAGGAAGACTCATAGGAACTGGGAACATTAGTTCTTCGATAATATTGTTAGTATGCGATTTGTCTTCAATATCATCATGTGGAGCAAAAGTATTTACCAAAAGTTTAGCATGTTACTTCGACTTTTTCTTTATCTGTTTTTGCCCAGTTACCGTCATTTTGTTTCCGTGGGTGTGATGTTCTTTTGTACGAGAGTATTCGTCTAGTGGCTTTCCATAAATAAATATTGTCGCTAAGCGATCTTGTATAAATTTCATGCCGTTCATTAAAGTGTTTTATAATTTCCATTTTTAGTTCACGTTGTAGTCGGTTAAGTTTCTGTTTATAGCTAGGAATTCGTAAGCGTTGCCACTGTGTTCTCATTTTTCTTTTTTCTTTAATTAATGTCCATATTTAAGTTAGTAAATTTGGTTGTTGTGGTTGTGTCGTATTGTAAGAGATGTGAGCGGTTGTGAGTGCATATTTTACATATATAATGAGGTCATTTACAGGATCATTAATATCGTTAGCTATTTGTAACGTTCAGTCAATCTGTTGGTCTAATTTGTTTCTAAATGCTTATATATATTAAATTAGTTTTTTAATGACTAAGTACATGAATTGCTTACAACTACCGCTTAATAATTCTATGTGTTTGCTCACGAAATTCCCAAAAATGAATTAAATATATTTAATTGCTCACAAACTAAACTTAATTCTAGACTTAAAAAATTATGGAAAGGAATGTTCAGGAAGAGCTGATAAGAAGTTTTCGATTTTGGGAATTTTGTGTTCCGTTGGAAATGGCCGCGGGGTGGGGGGGAGTTAAGGAATTAAAAACTGAACGTTCATAACATCACCATTTTTTAAAAATTAGATATGATAACTGGTGAGGCATAGACAGTATGTGTTTTGGATGGCTTGGTTATTAATCCTTTCTAGTGACTTTTGAATGAGTGGATTAGTATGGTCTATTAAATGCTGAAGAAAGTTTATCGTTAGACCAACTATGTATAAAATAAAAGTAGTAAGGTTACTTTTCTGATAAATATAGTAGTTAAAGTAATGCATACCATCTATTTTATGATATTTTGAAAGGCATTTCCTAAGGATTGACCTTTGGCATACGTTTTCGGGAAACTAAAATAAATCGCAAATGCATAGCTAAGAAGTTGTTTATAAAATAGTAACTTTGTATTTATACTAAGCTCCTCCCGACGCCTAATTAGATATAGAAAGGTATGAATAGCCCTTGTGGCTTTTTTCAAAGTTAACTCAACATGTGGGTTTAAATTTGAAGATAGAGTTAAAATTGATGACTTAATATTTTAGTTGATTTGAGACTGGGATAGTTCCAGTCATCATAATAATTTATAATTCTAAAAAGTAGCTGTTGAGTTCTCTTTAGAGCTAATTTTGTTGATTTGCTTTTAGCATAAACAAGAGTGTCGTCTGCATATAATATCATTTGTGCTTTTGCGGCTGTTGGTATATCTGCAGTCTATATTGAATACAGTAAGGTACCTAATACCGAGCTTTGGAACTCCTTTACCTATTGAAAATAATTCATAAGTCATGTTCTGATACCTAACGCAATATAATCTCTCCTGAAGAAATGAGTGCAGCAGCAGTTTAATATGTGGAGGAAAATCAAGTTTATAGAGTTTGTGCACTATTCCCTTATGCCAAACTGAGTCAAAGGTTTTGGTTATATCTAGGGAGCAAGAAACTGTTGACTCTTTACGGTTTAACCCAGTTGTGATCTCACTATGTAGTAGAAAAAGCGCATCCAAAGTTAAGTGCCCTTTTCGAAGTCCGAATTGAAAGTCCGGAATAATTTAATTTTCATTACAAAATTCATTTACCTTTTCGGAAAAGAATTTTTCTAATATTTTTCTCAAACAGGGAAGAAGAGATATAGGTTGATGTTCTTGGATGGCTGCACTACCTTGGGTTTTCGGAATATTAAAGATTATGCCTATTTTCCAGGATTGTTTTTCGGAATCTTTCTCAGCAAAAAGTTCTGAAAATAGGCATAAAGATTATTCCTATTTTCCAGGACGCAAACTCTTTTTCGGAATCTTTCTCAGCATAAAGTTCGATATATTATCGATTCAGGCAGACTTTTTATTATTTAAAGTTTTTATTACAGAATAGAGTATATTTTCGGTTATGGACATATCTAGAGGGCTGGAATTGCTTGCACTGTTATCGGTGCTGAATTTAGTGATATGAGTTGAGGAGTTTAATAAAAAACTGTCGACCAGATCGTTTACGTGAGTTTGTTGAGTTGAGTTTTAACTAGAGTTGTAAAGTTATTTATAAAACGAGGCCAAGTTTTTAGAAATATTAATCGGACCTCCTTTTATTTCGCGGTCGTTAATATCGGTGATTGTTACTTTATTGAGTGACCTTCGACCGGTGATGGCGTTAAGCTGCTTGAAAGCTTCAGGACGTGGACGTACTTTTGAAAGTCGTTCAGAAAATTGTGCATTAAGGTGTTTGTTAACTTTATTGCATATCATTTTTAATATGCAGTTAACCTGTACCTCTATGAGATTATAATCCGAGGATGTAGTGTTAAGTTCTCTCCGAAAAATGTATTTCATTTCCCTTATCCAACGATTTTTCAGCTAACACATTTTCTTAATGTCCTCAAGGAGGAAATCAAATCGATGGCTACTACAATATTAGACAGTTGCCTTGAATATATATGAAATACCTCCGAGATGATTTGACTAAAGGTTTCTATATGGAAATCAATTTCTTGGTTGGTTATATTCTTGAAGCAAGGAATATTCATTCCGTTAGATATGGCAATATCTACATCTTGCCTAAATTCTTTCCAGTTCGTGTTCTTATATGATGTGAAAGATTTCAGCTCAGTATGCTCGACATGAACTTCTTAATAAAAGGAGCGCCTTTTTGTTAAAAAGAACTCCTTGAAAGGCTCTGAAAAAAAGTTCTCTGAATCAGATCGGACTTTGCAGATACTTGGATGCTCACCATGACAACGAAAACATAATCCCTGTGATTCCACAGTCCTTCGATTCACGTAATCAAAGCCCGTGTGACTTTTTTGTTCCACTAGATCAAAAAAAAACTTGAAAGTACACCATCTTGCTACTATCGATTATATTCAAAGGAGTGTAAACGAAGAGCTGCCGGTGATTCCAGTTGCAAGCTTTCAGCAGTAATACGGAGAGTAGCCTCCACCTATATATAGCTACCCAAGGAAACTCATTTGAAAGGAATAATATTGATGTATAAAAATAAAATAAAATTAGTGTCATTAGATTTCTACCACTCCTTGTAATTGTATAATGTATTAAAATGCGTTACTTAGCACTCTATCGATAATATTAAAAAACGTTTTTTGGATGAAAAATGCTTAATTTATTTCGTTTTAAGCATTTTTATATCTGTTGCTAGTATTATTGACTAAAAGTTTTTACTAAAATAACCTAGCGAACCAATTTGGCTTGTAGTTGTGCGTTGGGTTTAAGAATAAGTACTAACAAATAATGAAAATAGCTTTAATCATTATCCAGAGTAAGCTAACAAACTTGATGTATTGTTTATATATATATGTATGTGACTTTATCATCATTCTCAACGGGGCACGATAACCGGCAGTTCCATCTAGGCATGCTGAATCAAAGTATTCCAGACGTCGCGGCTTTGCGCTGCGGTCTTCCATTTTGGTACTCCCAGCATGTTTTTGTCTTCCTGGCTAACGCTGCCGTTCCACTGAAGACAGAGCTGACTTCATCAATAGGCCTTGTCATTTTAGAGTTTCCGGGCAGAATCTACCTCATCCACCACAGCCTATTGTGATAAAATTTATTACGATCGTGGTAAAGGTCTCAGAATCTTGTCATTAAACGGAGTCCGACAACGTTTTTCCTTTTCGATATAATTTAATTTATGTATTAATACGTTATCTCAAAGTAGATTGGTTCATTTTTTCAATTATATTAGATTGTCTACGATCAACAAAAAACAAAGCCTCCCAGATTTAATTTATTATTAGTGAGTTTCTATTATTTATTTTAATACATATGAAGGCCTTTTTTTAAAAATGTTAAAATTTTATTAATAGTGATATATAAGATCATATAAAAAAAACTTTATAAATTGAGATTCTATTAAAATCAGTGACTCCAATATATCTAGATTAAGCAGTTCTGGTAATTTCTGCCATGTTAAGACAAATATACTCCTAAGTATGTTCAAAAGCAAACGATGTAGCATGTATTCTAAATAGGATGAAAATTTATTATTATCTCAGTTAAGGTTAGATTAGCCTGTTGTATTTATATTTTAAAAAATCAGCTAGTTACTTCAGGATAATTAAACTGATTACTATCTACTTTTAGCTTCTTACTCTAAACTCAAATTTTTGTATTATAAAAAATTGAACTATTTTTTAAGCTAATATGAATAAATTGCCCATAAAGCAAAAACTATATTATTTATACTTTTGGCACCCTCAATCGATTTGCAATAATATTAATAAAGCAAATAAAATTGCATGCAACTAAGCTGATTTTGACTTCCATTCAACATAAATCAAGTTGGTATTTACGGTTTTGAAAAACCAAACCTCATCAAATTGTTCATACTATCAGTTATCTGATAATTTATTGATATATATTGGATTGTTTTTTCCCAACAAAGGACTTAATTGTAATTTTTTACAACCAACTCCACACTTAAGCCGCATAATCATAAGTATTTTGACAGCTGACATAGCAAGGCTTGCTTGTGAAAAAATTCTATTGATTCTACACAGTAGTTTTTGGTTGATACCCTTTTTTTTCTTTTCAAACGCTAAGAAAATGATCCATATTTGAAGTGTATCATCACTGGAGACGTGGAATGGGTTGTCTGTAACAATGTTAAGCACAAAAGATCCTGGAGTAGAAAATATGAACCGGCTCAAAGCACTTCGAACAAAGGAATTGTTTATTTTGAGCTTCTACCGAGCAACACAACGATCAATTCTGAAGTGTACTGTCATCAGTTGGACAAGTTGAATGATTCACTGAAAGAAAAAAGGCCAGAATTGGTCAATAGGAAGGGTATAGTGTTCCAACAGGATAATGCGAAACCAGATACAAGTTTGACCACTCGGAAAAAGCTTTTAGAGCTTGGATGGGATATACTGCGACGCTCACCATACTCTCCAGACCTAGCACGTTTCGATTATTATTTGTTCCGGTCTCTACAAAATTTTTGAGAGGTCAAAAATCACGTGACAAAAAATTTTTGTAAAGACCGAAAAATTCAAATGAGGAGGTCAAAAATCACTTGGATCAGTTTTTTGCCAGCAAAAAACAAAAATTTTATGAGCGTGGAATCATGCTACTGTCAGAAAGATGGCAAAGCGTATTGGATCAGACTGGACAATATTTAATTGAATAAAATATTAATTCACTATAAGAAAAATCGTCTTTCAAATTGCTTTTTGAAGAACCCGTTTAAAGTTTTTAATTTTATTTCATAGAAATTTTTTAAATTGTTTGCGTAAATCTCTTTAAGTATTTTAATATTTCTGAATAAATGTATACAAACTGCAAAATATGTACAATGGAGGACAACTTAT
Organism: Atherix ibis; assembly: GCA_958298945.1. NCBI lineage: Eukaryota > Metazoa > Arthropoda > Insecta > Diptera > Athericidae > Atherix > Atherix ibis. Next base: position 50,086,836 of record OY282607.1, read on the forward strand.
CAACAATTTAATCAATAATAAAATTTACCACTTAAGCTTAAGTTGTGTAAAATCCAATAAATCAATTTAAACTGAAATGAAATGTAATTTATGAAAAGATAGTTTCTATAGTTTTAGTAATGTCTTAACTTAACAAAATCGACCATAAACATGAACACAGAAATTTGTTAACGTTCGTTCGCTGACAGTGTGTCAAAACTGTACTCGAATACAAATACGTTCAGAGAGCATCTGTTTCTATTGGTGGACATCTGTTTTGTGTATAGTTAATGGTATGTATCTACAATCCAGATCCCCGTCCGACAATATACCATATATTCATATATTAGAATCCATGAATAACTATTGTCCTTTTTTTATAAGGACGACATATGTACATAGATTCCAATTTGTCCAATTGAAGACTACAGCCTTTATTCTGTGGATTGTCTGGAGCTGAGAACAGAGCAAATATAAAAGTATAATATGAAGCCTGGACAAACAAAAGCTATAGTGCGGGAATGAGTCCTCCTTGGGCTAGACAATAATCGATGAACGGACATCGACTAACTGGGGTTGGACAACAAACGATTCAACTGTCTGGCGTATGAATGGAGTTTTCTTTTGGTACAATTATTCTGTTGTCTTCATTCGCAAAAAGATGGAGTTACAAATGAGATTCTTAAACATCTTTTGTTCTCCTCTATATATTTTTGCTGAGAATTGTTCATTGTTTAATCGATAAAGAATATCACATTTTTGTTCTTTCTACCAGAAAAAAAAATTAACAAATACAATTTTCTTACTACTACAACAAAAAAATAGAAATAAAATAAAACAAAATAAAAGTTACAAAAATCGTATGTTACTAATAATGAACACTTTAGCTCAGGAATTTATTTCCTTTTGTTCCATTCATTACGTAGTGAGATCAGCAAAAATTACAATAGTTTCTTAAATAAAATCATATAAACCCCTGTTAAATATTTATAAGAAATTTCACAAATTAGAAAATGTAGCCATGCTTGTATTGCATCACTTATAAATAGATTGATAAGACGATTGTTTAGATAAAAAACATAAGAACTTCTTGGCGAACTGGTTGAATTTGTTTAATCTTTGTAGCAAATTGTGAACATTTATTATAATAAACGTGTTGTATATGAAAATACTGACACTTAGTTCGATATGTTTTATGTTTTCAGTTAATAAGAAATTGTTATACAGTCAGTTTTTGCTTAGAGAATTTTATAATACACATATTTTAAGTGCATTAGCTTAATGGAAATTTTCCGATTCAACTTGATTTTTGGGAATGTAAAAATTTTTACACACAACTTACAAATAGTGTTTTGTTAGTCGGCACTACGCAATAGAACCTGCTTACCTCTGAGTTATAGGTAGGCACTTAGGTTGAAAGATATGCTTTTCTAAAAAAAATAGTTTGAAGTTTTCCAAATATTGTTTAAGCCCAAGGCTTGGTAACATTTTATCAAGCTTGAAAGGGATGAATTTGGCTGATATATCAGACTTTTTATTGGTTAGTCGAAAAAGTTCGTGGCGTTTTTTGAGCTAATCAATTGATTCAAAGCAAATATTGTCCATTATTATCGAAAATATTTAACCATTTTTCGAGCAGAGCCATGATCCAATCATTATAGAACTTTTGTTGTTTTTGGTTGAAAAACTGAATCAAGTGGTTTTTACAGGTCTCTCTTAAAGCCATTAAGAAAGTTCTGCAGAGATCAGAACAAGTAGTATTATGAAGGTGTTATGTCTGGGTTATACGGTGGATATATAAAAGCTCACTTAATTTTTTGCGACTCATCGAAGATGTGTGGTTGAGCGTTATCGTGGTGGAAGACGATACACTTCTTATTGATTAATTCTGACCTTTTTCTCACAATCGCTTAGATCAATCTCTTGAGTTGCTCATATTTCAGCACCGACTTACCAGTTTGATTGAACGGTAGCAGTTCAAAATTAACGCTTTCCTTCTAGTCCTACCATACACACAGCATTACTTTATTGGCCGTCATTCCTGGCTTTGAATTTATTTTTGATCGTTCATCTCTCTTTTTCCATGATCTCTTGCAAATGATAATTTCGTATTTTACCCATTTGTCATCACCAGTTATGATTTGCTTCATACAAGGCATGATTTCATTACGCTTCAACAGCGTATCACGTACGTTGAGTCGATTCATGAGGCACTCAATTCATGAATTACCCAAAAATCGTGTTTGTTCATGAACACAGCCTTTTTCAAATGGTTTAAAACTGTTTGGTGATGAATGTTTAATTCATAAGCTATGTAGTGACCGTTGATATGCCGGTTTTGTTCAACTTTTTTCAGTAATTGACCCATCAAAATGGAGCTCTACTTTGAAATCAAAATTTCCAGAACAAAATCAAGACAAATATTTGCGTGCTCCTAATTTTAATACAACACCTTCATCATAATCACCTCAAATATTTTCACAAGCCTGTAATGCGTTATCTTCTTTGTCGAAGTGATATTATAAATTATAGCAAATTTTCTCTTTATTGTTGTCAATTTTTGAACTTTTATACACTACTCGGAAGATGAAGAAGTGGCAGCCATACTTGTTGGTTAAGTCCTATCATACACACATCATTACTTTAATGGCCGTCATTCCTGGCTTTAAATTTATTTTTGATCGTTCATCTCTCATTTTCCATGATCTCTTGCAAATGATAATTTCGTATTTTACCAATTTTTCATCGCCAGTTATGATTTGCCTTAAAGAGCACGATTTCATTGCGCTTCAGCAGCGTATCACGTATGTTAAGTCGACCGCAGATGTTCAATTTTTCACACTGAATTCTTAAGGTCCCCAAACATCAAGCTTCCTTTTAACCGAGTCTTTTTTAAATGGTTTATAAATAGTTTGATGATAAATGTTTAATTCATAAGTTGTGTCATGACTTTAACTGCAAAATTTTCTTTTTACTGTTTATTTGATTATATATGTTTTATCATATCAAGTAACATTAGTCTAAGCGCCACGATACTAAATGATATTTGGCAAAAAAAGATAATGGGTCAAGGAAATTAAAGTATAATCGAAAGGAAAGTGGTTTTTGGCACTGAAGCGTAGGACCATGCCTCAGTGGGATTGAAACACACAAACCTACTGGCTATTTTCTCTTTATTGTGTTACATTTTGAACAACTTTTGATAAACTACACCGATTTCGATAAAATTTGGTTCTGCACAAAGTATCATCTTTCAAAAGTGCATCAAGTGTTGTTACTGTAACTTGTGATTACTGTCGAATTAATTACTTCGATTTTTTTCGACTAACTAATATTTTCTAAAATTTGACTATGTCAATGATTATAACGAAGTGTTATTCTACCCCATTGATTTATGAGACCGGATTTGATTTGAAAAATTATGAATCTGTTTTCATAGAGACTATCTATATGAATGAAGCACTGAGCAGAAATATTGGTTGTTATGTTAAGTACGGAAATAATATAAAAGGATTCCGCACAGAAAATAAATGAATAGATTGAGAAATTTATGGAAAAGAAAGTTTGTGAATTTTGTAAAACAATAAGGCAAATTTTGTTATAGAGAATCATTTATCGTGTTAAATAGCAATTGTCCTCCATACAGCAATTGCCTCCTATTTTCGAGCTACTAAAGAAACTGAATTTGTTACTTTATTGAAAAGTTGAATGAAATATAGAGTAAAACTTTTTACAACAATAATTACTTATACAAAAGAATTTTTCAATAGAATGAATTTCTCAGGTATATATTTTTTTAATAAGAATTACGAGTATTGTTAACCAGTATTTAAACTTTCAATACCAAAGAACCGATTACGTTTTGTCACCTTTTTATCTTATAAATTATATCAAAATTATTTTCTTCTGCTAAAAAAATGAAACAAATTTCTTATTTTACTTAAAACCTTAACGTAAGTTTGCTTTTGTGAAATTTCTGAACTAGAAGAGCGGTAAAAAAGTACTGATAGAAATATATATAAATAATTATTTTGTGAGTTAAGAAAACACCAATAGTATATGGCTTAGGATATTTATTATTATTTTTCTATACGTATATTTTTGAGAAATTTAAGATTTTATGATTTGAAAGGTTTGACAAGCTCTTAAACAGAGACTATGGCTGTATAGTCATAATTCACGATAGGATAGTCTTTGAGACTATTTCGAACATAAAATAGAGCATTAATTTTTTTACTGCATAGATTAGATACTACGAAAAATGGAAGACTCAATAGTGCCTCAGAGTTCTAGTTTGTAAGTGTTGAAAGCCTAGAACTTTTGTCTAAAAGTCAAAGGAGCTGTTGATATTGTCTGTTTTATTTAGTCTAATAAATATTGTGTATGTATAATCCTGCGGACCGAGCTTTAGTATTCTCTTTAAAAGAGACGCTTGTTTTCGTGCTTGTTTACCTACTGTATTTGGTGCTTGTTTTCAAGATGGCTGTGCTGCTTGATTTGATGATGGTTCTTATGCGCATTGACTTCACATGATGCTTGTTTTAAAGTTAAATTTCTAGCTGGTTTTCAAGTATTAAACAATAATGCTTTCACATAACAAAAAATAGAATAGTATGACAATACTTGAACTACAACTGCAAAACTAAAACAGAATCTATTTCGACGATTAAACAAAAAGGTTTTATTATTTTGACAGTGGTAACTGTATGCAGTTTCACTTTCAGTCATAACTGTGTTCCTACCCTTATGCGTATTTCTAAATTCTAAATAAACGTATGTGTTATTTATGACAAGATAATGTTTTCTCATTGGTTCTCGAAAAAACAAGCAGCAAAACAAGCATGAATAAAAAATTAAACGGTTTTTCTATTTTAGAAACCCATTTCTGATTCTGAAATCAAGCTTGAAAATAAGCAGCGGAGCAACTAGTATTGTAATTTCTAACATCGCCGCCAGCACTTTAGCAAGCAAGAAAACATGCGTCGTTTGAGGCGGGCTTTAGGTGGATATATTTGCACGCGTTTTTCTTGCTTGCTAGAAATCTACTCGGTAAAGATATCTGAAGGGCTTGCATTTAAATTTAGAAGTTTAAATATATGTCAGATCATCTACAAAGAATAGTAAATAATGTAAAAGGATAGATCAAAGGATCGGATGTATAAATACAGTAGAGTATGGAGCCTTCTAGAACACCGGTGAATATTGGAGAGATATTCTCAAGTTAATTACATTTATTAACTTGGAAAGGAATGATTATATAACATAATTAGATAATGAATGGTAAAAAGGATCCTTTGTAAAAAGGGTAGTAGAGTATTTGGTGAAGCTAATTTGATAATTAAAATATACATTTCAATGGTTCGAGAGGAGGATGAAGGTCTTCAGTGAGGTTAATTGGGGAAACATAGATATTTTATTATTATACAAGGTTCAGAAATATTTTTATTTGCTGCACATTTCCAAATTTTGATTAACTTATATTAATTGAAGACTATTGCCCTTTTTAGAAAATTGTTTTAATATGACGAAGGTGATTAGATCGTAGTGTGAATACTTTTGTTTTTTTCACAGCAATTAATGCTATTGGTAACTTAGGAAAATTTATTATATTAAGGGAAATAATCATTAATTAGGTAATAGATGGTTTTGTTTTAAATTTATTAGAGTATGAGCTGGTATGTATATCTTCATAATAGAGTGAATGCCAGTTCAAAGCATATGTTAAATGTTTCTACTTTATTTCAATCTGCTTTTGATCAGGTTGCATCCTTCTTTCTTTTCTGTTTATTTACCTACGTCATTGTAAATGGTCACGTTATGGTTTTAATGCGCACAAAAATATTTATTTTAAACACGAAATATTTCTTGTTCTGTTTTCAAACTTCGTGACCAGGATAAATGCTCCTCAATATATTATTTGAAAAGGTCCAAGTCGACTAGTCTATTTATAAGACTCTGAGTTTTGGCAACAAGGAGAATCTAAGACTAAACATACAGGACAACGGTCGGAGTTTAAACTTATATGGAAAAACGTTTCCTAAGATAATAATTTCGATAATTCGACTGGAATAGTTATACCGCATCGCTTAAACTATTTTTCTTAGAGAAAATATTTGTATAGATTGCTTAGCTATTATTCCCATAACATATACCAGATGTATAAGCTTAAATCCGCTAGTTTTTAGTCTAAAAAACACATGTTTTTTTCATAGAAGGCAAAAACAAATTTATTCAAAGTACTTGCCCTCGCTAGCTACACATTTTTCCCATCTTTCGGGAAATTTCTGGATACCACGCCAAAAAATTCTTTCTCTTTCGAGGCAAACCACTCATCAAGCCATTTTCGGACGTCTTCGTGAGAATCGAAGTCCTCAGCGAGCGCGAGGCCCATCGACGAAAACAGGTGGTAGTCGAAAGGGGCCAGGTCTAGTCAATAAGCGGGGTGGGGTAGCACCGCCCAGTTGAGTGTCTCCAAGTAGTTTCGGACCATTTTTGACATGTGCGATGGTGCGTTGTCGTGGAGGACAATCAGCTTGTCATGTCTTTGTTAATATTCCGTCCTTTTTTCATGCAGAACACGGTGCAATTTTATCAGTTGTTGGTGGTAGCGGTAGGCATTGACAGTTTCACCAGGTTTCAACATCTCATAGTAGACGATACCCTGCTGATCCCACCAAATACACAGCATCGTCGTCCGTCCGAAGCGATTTGATCTTGGGGAAGATGTTGATGGTTGGCCGGGATCAACCCACGATTTCTTGCGTTTAGGATTCTCAAAATATATCCACTTTTCATCACCTGTCACAATCCGATGCATGAACGACTCTCTTTTTTGTCTGGCAAGCAAGATTTCGCATGTATTTTGGCGTCGGTCCATCTGCCTATCGTTCAATACATGCGGCATCCATTTTCGGATCTTTTAAATCTTCCCCTTGGCACGCAGATGCATAGAAATGGTTGGTTGAGTAACACCCAATTGCTCCGCGAGCATTTTTTGCAATTGGGTATCGTCTTCGTCCAAAAGAGCCTGCAATTGATGGTCCTCAACTTTCCTAGGCCGATTTTTATTTCCGATAAAGCACAGTTACCATAGGCCTCCATAAGCATTCGATGTGATTTAGCAGCCGATTTCTTCAAATTGAAGCAGAAAAGCAGAGCTTCCCGCATATACTCTTTTGCTGGCACAAAACTAGACATGATTACCAAAGGAAAAATGTATCTTGTTGTACAAAATTGCTGACAATCTGCACTGATTAATGTTGACAGATGTCAAACTCATAAAAAAAAGTATGACGTGCCATAATACACTCACTCACGCCATTTATGACTAAACAGCGGATTTTAGCTTATACTCCTGGTATAATTATAATTTCGAATTTAAAAAGTTCAAAAAAATCTTTGTAAAATTCTATTACTCTAATAAAAGTAAATACACTCTACTTTCTTATAACGTTATATTAACTAATACATAAAATAATGAAACAACAAAAATAATGTTAAGGTTAAGCTAACAATCATGCAAACTGTTACAATAATAGTAATAATAACATAAAAACTGTATATAAATTTCACAAGGTCGCAACCTTAATTTTATAGATTATAAAATGTTCATAGATTTCGATACACACAAATCATACAAAACCGAATTTTGTTAATTCGGATTTGTTTCCTTTGTGGAGTAATAGTTAAATTTTTTAACATGCAAAATCAACTGTGGTAATATTGTCTATAATTTTTTATGGTTCACTAATGGAAAGACGATATTATATTCATTCAAAAAGTGCGTGCAAAATATCTGGCAATTGACTGCAAAACTGCAAACAAATGTCCGTCGTTCAGGATAATGCGGTAATTTATTAATTATCCGATTGCGTGTTCGTCCGAAAGTTGATTTGTCTGTCGATTTCCGGCATGACGTACTAAGGCCTTGAAAATGCAATTTTCATTTTTTCCTACTCGATGTGCCATATCGGAAATCGATGAAAATGAGCAGGTATTTGTAAGTGGCTTTTAGGTAGAATGAGCTTCTTTTGAATAGATGCAAGCAAACATAGCTTCCTTTATGTTTAAATATAAAGTTCCAGTGATAAGGAAAAGTTCAGGGCCTACGGAAAAGTTGAAATTCATGTGTGCGTATTTCGTTTAGTGCAAAAAGACTCACCTAATGAAAGCACTTAATTATTGATGTTTTTATTTTATTTATTTAGTGTGAAAATTGAATTTTAATTATATAAAATTGAATGAATTTACACTAATAGTTACGTGATCCAGAAATGGCGTCCGAGGCTATTACTTGCTCATCTTAAATAAGTGATGGTATAATCAGTTCAAACTGAATTTATAGCTCTTCTACTTTGTAAATTTCTTAATTTTTTATGCAAAAATAATAATAATTATTTTATAATGTAAAAAAAATAAAATTAACAAAAATAGTAGAAAATAATTTTTTGTAAAATAATCAGTTAATTAAAATTTTTATTTTTACTATCAAAATAGTATGTTTACCTTATTCCAGTGGCTTAAGAATAATTGGAAACTAAAAAATACCGCCTTAATTCAAGAAATTTATTTAGTTATTTGGAAAAAAAATAAAAAATATTTTTATATGAAACTAAATAAATTTCTTAAATGAAGGCGGTATTTTTACTGAATCATGTTCGAGGTTTAATGCCGATGCGATTGTAACTTATTTATTTGCTCATAGGTGTCTCTTACGATATAAGAGTTCGTGTAAATATCAAACAAGAAGATCGTAAAACGTTGAAAGCTCTTTCGAAGTTTCTAGCGTAATATGGGAATGCTAAAATTCTAAATGTCATGATTATTATTTTAAAAAAATTATAAATTTAAAATAATCAAATTAATAAGAAAATGGAGTCTTAGAAAAATATTAATTTTATAAAAAAAACATAAGGTAGTAGTATAATATTGTTTTATACACCCTAGTTCGTGGTACTCCAACTACACTACTTAATGTAAAAGTGGAAATAAAATATAGAGTTTATTGCAATTAAAATTTGTTTATGCAATTTGTTTGACAGAATCATTCAAAATAATAAATAAATGATAATCATTTAAGCTATTTACAAAGCTTTAAACCATTTAATAATTTTGGAAGCGTTTTTTAATTTTTTTGTATTTTTGCTTTCATAGTATTTGAGTTAATAATATACTAAATACTTTTAAATAAATCAATTATTGCAATAACGTACCATGATTTTTGCCAGATAAAAGCTTAGAAAATATTTAATAATATATTTTTTTTCCATTTTTTTAATAATAAAATAGATTTTATGATATAAAATTTAAATTAAATTTATTTTCGAATAAATTTTTCAATATCATTAAATAGCTTATAAGGCCACTGTTATCGCGGCCCGAATATTTAAATAATTTCGCACGTACATATCTGTCTGGCAAATTTACAAGTATGTATACTCGGTTTATAAGTATTTTCATGTCATATTAGACAAAGTTTAATTGAAAGGTTATTTGCGCTATGCAATCGTAAAACTAAAATTCATATATTATTGTGCGACAATATCTGTCTTCACTAAAGACATCATCTAATTAGGGAAAATTCTTTAGTGCACTCATTTATGCAATACTCTTAAAACAAGAGAAGACTAGCTAAAGAAACAATAGAAATAAATGATGCGCGGGAATAGATCAGCTCACATTTGGATGCAACTAAGAAAATATTCCTCAAGTGCAATTCTTATGCAATTTTTATGCAAGTGCAGCAGAGTTCATTGCACACACGTCGTGTTAAACGAACTAACTCATTCGGAAAAGTTTGAAGTGAGAGAGTAGAAATAAAAAGGAAAAGGTAAATAGGCGAAAGACTCCATCAGAAGTACTCGAGGTTTTCTTGTCGCTGTTGAAACAGAAAACATAGACTCCATCTTAGAAGTGGCATTTCTACCGAAATAATTTTTACCAAAATGAGTCTTCCTGTTTCCGTTTTTAGTTCTGCGAAAAAAAACTCATCATAATTCCTTAAGACGCTTAAAATTCTTGATTGCTTTAGAAAAAAATAAAGCATTCTAGTCTGAGTACTTCCTGAACTCATGACATAGTGTTTCCGGCACATACATACGTGTAGGTTGAAAAATTCTTTTTCTGGTAGATCTTATTTTATCTTGATTCTGAGAAACGTTCGGAACAGTAACTTTTCTATAGGCAAGAAAATACAATGAACTTTGAAAATATTGTTTTTTTTTTGGTAGCTTGACTTCATCGCTTATTTTTGGTGACATTTTCGAAATAACTTTTATTTCCAAAAGTCTTTAGAAATTACTCTGCCATTATTTTTCAGTATAAAAAAAATGGAATGCATATCAGAATAACAAATTATATTTATTATAATAGCTTTATATTTTATTTTAGAATAGAATTTACTCTTGTGCCTATTATTTTCACTATGAAATGTTAAAAGTATACAAAATAACACACAAATATCTGCAGATTTTTGAGAGCATTGGAGTTCTGATAAACGTACCGAATATGAAAACTTCCCCTAGCGTATAAGCGGTTTTTTTAAACTGGTTCGCCAAGTTTTGCATACTAAAACTAAGTAAATGAGAAAATATTATTACATTCGTGGTGCCATGATTTAATTCAATTTTTTTTTTACTTTCATATAAACAGAAGTGTAGCTTTTTACTTACTTTCATGTGTAACAATATTAGTGGTTACACAATCTAAAACTGTTCAGTACATATTAGTATTCAGGAATCGTTTTGAATTGTAGATAAAATATTTTCCATAATATTTCCTGCTTCCTATTCTTGTTTCTCTTTTTCTCATAGAAAAATTTCAACAAATATTCCATAATTGAATGTTCAGATTTTTAACTCCTTCATTTCAAGTTAAATTTATAAATTATCAAAATTATTCGTTAACAAAACTCAAAATTAAAAAAAAAATTAGTTATTAATAGTAAAATTAATTTATTTTCAATCAAATTATATTCAATATAATACTCGTAATACTATGTTATGTGATGAAAGAGTTAATAGTACTGATACGCAGTAGCCTTATACGCAATAGTGTCTAGTTAGAATTAAGTTAACATATTGTACTAGTCGCTAATTTGCCTATAGCTAATTTCTACTAAAACTTCTTACTGAAAATCCCTACTGAAAAATCCTACTGAGAATTCCTACTAAAAATTCTTGCTGAAATTTTCTACCGAGAATATCTACTGAAAATTTCTACTGAAAATTTCTACTGAAAATTTCTACTGAAAATTTCTACTGAAAATTTCTACTGAAAATTTCTACTGAAAATTTCTACTGAAAATTTCTACTGAAAATTTCTACTGAAAATTTCTACTGAAAATTTCTACTGAAAATTTCTACTGAAAATTTCTACTGAAAATTTTTACTGAAAATTTCTACTGAAATTTCTACTGAAAATTTCTACTGAAAATTTCTACTGAAAATTTCTACTGAAAATTTCTACTGAAAATTTCTACTGAAAATTTCTACTGAAAATTTCTACTGAAAATTTCTACTGAAAATTTCTACTGAAAATTTCTACTGAAAATTTCTACTGAAAATTTCTACTGAAAATTTCTACTGAAAATTTCTACTGAAAATTTCTACTGAAAATTTCTACTGAAAATTTCTACTGAAAATTTCTACTGAAATTTCTACTGAAAATTTCTACTGAAAATTTCTGCTGAAAATTTCTACTGAAAATTTCTACTGAAAATTTCTACTGAAAATTTCTACTGAAAATTTCTACTGAAAATTTCTACTGAAAATTTCTACTGAAAATTTCTACTGAAAATTTCTACTGAAAATTTCTACTGAAAATTTCTACTGAAAATTTCTACTGAAAATTTCTACTGAAAATTTCTACTGAAAATTTCTACTGAAAATTTCTACTGAAAATTTCTACTGAAAATTTCTACTGAAAATTTCTACTGAAAATTTCTACTGAAAATTTCTACTGAAAATTTCTACTGAAAATTTCTACTGAAAATTTCTACTGAAAATTTCTACTGAAAATTTCTACTGAAAATTTCTACTGAAAATTTCTACTGAAAATTTCTACTGAAAATTTCTACTGAAAATTTCTACTGAAAATTTCTACTGAAAATTTCTACTGAAAATTTCTACTGAAAATTTCTACTGAAAATTCTACTGAAAATTTCTACTGAAAATTTCTACTGAAAATTTCTACTGAAAATTTCTACTGAAAATTTCTACTGAAAATTTCTACTGAAAATTTCTACTGAAAATTTCTACTGAAAATTTCTACTGAAAATTTCTACTGAAAATTTCTACTGAAAATTTCTACTGAAAATTTCTACTGAAAATTTCTACTGAAAATTTCTACTGAAAATTTCTACTGAAAATTTCTACTGAAAATTTCTACTGAAAATTTCTACTGAAAATTTCTACTGAAAATTTCTACTGAAAATTTGTACTGAAAATTTGTACTGAAAATTTGTACTGAAAATTTGTACTGAAAATTTCTACTGAAAATTTCTACTGAAAATTTCTACTGAAAATTTCTACTGAAAATTTCTACTGTAAATTTCTACTGTAAATTTCTACTGAAAATTTCTACTGAAAATTTCTACTGAAAATTTCTACTGAAAATTTCTACTGAAAATATCTACTGAAAATTTCTACTGAAAATTTCTACTGAAAATTTCTACTGAAAATTTCTACTAAAAATTTGTAAGGAAAATTCCTACTGATAATTTCTACTAAAACTTCTTACTGAAAATTCCTACTAAAAAATAATTCTTATTAAAACTTCTTAATAAAATTTCCGACTGAAAAATCCTACTGAGAATTTCTACTAAAAATTCTTACTGAAAATTTCTATTATAATTTCGAAATATTTCATAATATTTCGAAATGTTTGTACAGGCGATTAATCTGTAACAAAATAGGAAAAGACTTAACAATCTTCCAGCAGGCTTTTTAAGTTAATTTGGATTTAAAAGATTAACAGATTACCACAGTATTTTCCCTAATATTTTTTAATATTATTGAAAAAAAAAACAGCTGTTGAGGAGCCCTAGGATTGTGATTCATTAAATGGTATTTGGAATGCACCGTAGTTCACTCCTTGCAAGTATCAGCGATCGGTGGAGGGGTGTAAGAGTCAAGAGTTGGGTTTCAAACTTCGATTGAAATGGTGTCGGAGAAAATTATTGTGAGTACCCAAGGAGTACAATCGACTATGTTAGGGGCAATCGATCGATACTAGAATTTTTATAAAGGGTTTACTAATTATAACTTTTTTTTAAATCTTAAATAAAACACATTTTGTGTAAAAATTACGTCATTATTTACTGAAATATATTGTAAAGACTTTATCGTTTTGGAATAAAAGACAAAATTTTACAAATGTTTACCACGACACGTTTACAGACATCGATCCTTTTAACAGAATGTTCAATTATATTTTATCATAATTGTGGCGCTATTTCACGAATGTTGCCTTTGATCTCTTGAATTGTGTATGGACTGTTCTCACAACAAAAAGTCCAGCCGCATTAAATCATATGATCTTGGTGGTCATTTGACATCACCTTTTCGTGACATTAGGCGCCGTTTTCTTGAAACCACAAGACATTGACATACATGCCATCATAAATAGGCTACATAAAATTGGTTATCATGCCTCTGTAGCACACTCCATTGACAGTAACTGTAGCAGCATGCCCATTGTCGAAAAAATACGGTCCAATGGTGCCTCTAGCCCATAAAACGCACCATACAGTAATATTATATTATTTATCGTGACAGTCAGTAATCAGTTACAAGCTGATTACTCCAACTGTTAGTGGCGAGGACTATCTAAACCTCTACTGTCGGGCACAGTGTGTTCCAACACCATGGGGCACCCCGACTCCCATAGTACCAATTTTTAGTTTAAGAGTACTTCGATTTGTACTCCGCTCATTAAGCTACAGTAAAGAATCCTGTAAATCCCTCGGTACCGCTAAACCAACTCAGGTACGCGGGTTAGCCAAGACCGGAAAGTACAACCGGAATCGACTTTGGTCTTTCGTCCGCTTGTAGCCACACTGCGTGTCATTCACACACTTATTCACGCACCATTCTCGCTCTTTTCTCAAAAGGTGCAACGGCAAATCTATTTAGGCATCCATAACATTCTCTCAAACCTAACACTCTACTTACATCTACACTCTCATCATTCACCGCCATTACATATGCACCTAAGTCACGCAAATCTCCTCCTCCGCCTCACCACAAGGGCATCTAGCCACCGCAGCCAGACTACGCCTGTACAGGTACCCATTCATTCTGCCGTGTCCCGTAAATACCCAAGGTATGGACCAAATTCAAATCCATATGTAGATGCAAAGCACACATCCAAAATGAACAAGTGCGTCCATCTGCCGTTCACATGTTCATTCCAACGACGTCGCCAAATCTCATACATTCTGTTCAGGACCAGTACACGCCGCTGGTTGGACTAAGATCCTTAACTTCTTCATTCATAACCGAACAACGAACAAGCGGGATGCCCCACCGTAGACGGTAGTGTATGCTACCGCATCGGTTGAAACGGTTCTACATACATACAAACATGCATACAAAGTCAGACGCTGAACTGAATTTATGGCCATCCCATCCTTGCATACTGGTGGTGCATAATGTCAGCCCATACACACGAAGCATACATTGCACACGGAACAAACACACCCTTGTACAGAACTTTCACTGCTCTGGATCGAATTTTTTGCGAAATACTCACACCAGCATGCCAACCCAACGGGCTACGCGCCCCTTTAGATGTTGCAAGTGAGGCCGAAAGTTCAGCATCTCTCCAACCTTCGCTCCAAGATACCGAACTTCCTGCGCGTATCGCAGCCCAACCGCCACTTAACTAAAACTGGCCGCCAAAAAACCGTTCAAGAATATGTATACAGTTTTCCTTTCTAAACATTCACTCCCATTCTATTCTCCCAATCAGATACCATTTGCATAAGCGGCTTCCCGCTATCTCTACTGCAGACCTACTCTCCCCAAAATCAAAAGCAGAAGATCATCGGCATATGCGATCACACCGCAACCGATCTCGTCCAACTGCACCAAGACACCGTTCATCATCATATTCCAGATGGCGGAGCCGGCCACAGATCCATGTGGGCTGGCACACACCATCTGTTGAACAACCCTCTCATTGTTCCCGCACACTACCGCGCTACTTTTCATGGAAGTAACTTCGCCATAGAGAAGCTTCTTCACATGAAACCTCCTCAAACCGCTCAATAATGCGATCCCATCGTAGGCAATTGAAGGTACTTCAAAAATCCAGAAACACACCCGAAAATCCAGAAACACACCACATACGTACTTACTCTCACTCTCAGCAACATACCGTCTTACATATGTGTACATCCAAGCGTTCTCAGTCGGATTACCTTTTGTTAATCCATACTGAGAGCCGGATACAATGAAGTTCACCAACTTCACATTCAGCCGGTGTACCATCATCCGCTCGAGGACCTTGCCGAATACTGTTAGTAAGCATATCGGCCTATAGGAGGACGCGTCAGTCCCTATCCTGAAGACTTGGAAAGGATAACCACGTCTCCTACTTTCCATTTAGTCGGCAATACACCACTCTCCAGGCATTCAACGTATATGCTACTTACATGTACGGCGCACCATACAGTGAGAAATTGTTATTTAACGTGACCTAGTTGTCCAAACCTCAAGACCACGGTCGCCTGCGACTATAGGAATCGAGATACGCTCAATCAACGCACCACCATTACTGGCAGATAGAATCAGTTACAAGCTGACTCTCCACCTGCTGGTGGCGAGGACTACCTAAACCTCTACTGTCATAAGCAGTGACAGTGCCCGAGTATATTCTACTGTGGGGCTCCCGATCCCCGTGGTACCCATTTTTGTTTTAAGAGTACTTTGGTTTGTACTCCGCTCGTAGAGCTACGGTAAGGAATCTTGTAAACTCCAGTCAGCTCAGGTACGCGGGTTCGCCAAAACCCGAAGGTACAACCGGAATCGACCTTGGTCTTTCACCCGGTTGTAGCCACCCTGCGGGCGCACCATACAGTAACACACAATAATTGTAATGGTTGTTTAATTACTGCCCGTGGTTTTCAAATGGCCAAATGTGATAATTTCGATTATTAACATAGCCGTTTAAGTGAATATGAGGTTTCTTACAGAATGCCCAATGATCCAATCAGCAGAATTTCGGTGTTCAATATGATCTGTTGGCTTTAATTCTTCCTCTAATTGGACCTTATAAGGTTTTATAAAAAATTCTTGCGAAAAATTCACCTATGTTGTCATTGTGGATAGCCTAAATTGTTCAGAACGTCGAAAAACTGATAAAACTGAATCCTCTGCAAAACGTTAACTCACCGAAGCAATATTTTCAGCTAAACAGCCTGTTGTTATTGGTATGTTTTATTGTACGAGGATCATTCAACAAGTACTTAGCCTCACCACCCGATGGAACTGCTGTCACAAAAGAAATTTACCAGCGTGCAGTACATTCTTTTAGTAGCCTACTGTCAAAGTTTCAGTCGATTCCCTTAATTAGTTTTGTTTTGAGAGCCTTTGAAAGCGAGCGTGTCGGTCGTTTGCACAAAAATGGAAAAAGAACAATATCGTTCGGTGAGTGGATTCTTGTTTTTGGAAGGGAAAACGCGCAGCGAAATCAAAGATCGCTTGGATGCTGTGTATAGTGCTCTTCTCCTTCGATGGCGACCGTCAAGAATTGGTTCAACGAGTTTGTTCGTGGCCGCACGTCGGTTTTTGATGAGCCACGCCCAGGTGCCCCGAAAACGGCTGCTACGGAGGAAAACGTTAAAACAGTCCACGATCTCGTGTTGGCAGACCATCGATTGAAGGTTCACGAGATAGCTGAGACTGTGGGCATCGCAGTAGGAACGGTGCATCATATTCTACACGAAGAACTGGGCATGAGAAAGCTGTCGGCGCGATGGGTGCCGCGTTTGCTCACACCGGAAAACAAGCACAACCGTGAGACCACATCGGCGACGTGTTTGGCGCTGTTTCAGCGCAATCCAGCGGAGTTCTTGCGTCGTTTCGTGACCGTCGATGAAACATGGATTCACTGGTACACACCAGAGACCAAGGAATAGTCGAAACAGTGGACTTCACGCGGCGAACGTGCTCCGAAGAAGGCGAAGACTGTTCGATCGGCCGAAAAGGTGATGGCCACCGTTTTCTGGGATTCACAAGGTGTGATCCACATTGATTACCTCGAGAAGGGTAAAACAATCACGGGGCGCTACTATGCTGACTTATTGGGCCGATTTGACGTCGAATTGAAGAAAAAGCGGCCCGCTTTGCGAAGAAAAAAGTGCTGTTCCACTACGACAACGCGCCGGCTCACACCTCCGCCGTCGCCATGGCCAGATTTGGCCCCCTGTGACTACTTTTTGTTTCCAAACCTGAAAAAATCACTCGCCGGGAATAGATTTGGGTCGAATGAGGAGGTCATCGTCGCCACGGAGGCCTATTTTGCTTCCCTCGAGAAAACGTATTTTTTGGACGGGTTGGAAAAGTTAGAGCATCGCTGAGCCAAGTGTATCGAGCTTGAAGGATATTATGTGGAAAAATAAATTGCCACCTTTCCAAAATTTTCGTTTTTCTTTTGAAGGCTAAGTACTTGTTGAATGACCTTCGTATATAAGACTCAAACTTATCTACCAAATTGATGATTGCAGGTTCAGATGGACGATAATTACGCCCAAGAATATCGCGGTTTTTGTAATAAGTTTAATTGGTTTTTGTAAAAATAATATAGTCCATACGGACTTGTATAAATCGAAACTGTTTTTATCATTGAATCCTATTTACAGTAATCTTCTGCATTTGATTTATATCTTGTATTGTACAAATATTCATAAAAAAGTTTAAATTTTATTAATTAACTATGCAAATTTTAAATATAAACTGTTCACCTCACCTGATCCAAAGTTCACTTAAGGTCGTTTTGTCGATAATGGGCTGAACAGAAAGGTCTAAACTCCTAAACATATTTAGGTCCAGCATGGAGCTTCCAAACAGCTTTTCGCTCCTCGATCACATTAAGCACCATAGATCGAGTGTGATCACGTCGACGCTGACTCATGACTGAACGGTTTTTTTTGTATTTCTTTTATATATTTTTTTAAAAAAATTTCTGAATTCAATTATCATAATTATAGTTTTACCCACCATTTTAATTTTCATTTCATTCTGTCGCAATTTTCTACCTTCATATTCCCATATACCTTATTCTCCTTTCTTGGAGAAATTAACTCATTCAGAGCCTTCAAGTAACAGAATCCGATATGATATAAATTTTGCCACTTTTGGGTGCGAAGGCAAAAGTACCACAAATTAAAGAACCCCCCAATTAATCCCTCAATGGTAGGTTATAAGCATCTCACCCACTTCCTCGCTTTCTTTATAATCTGGTTTTTGTAAACAGATTCATCCCTCTTCGTCTAAACGTCCTTAAGCAACAAATTTAATTTCAACACCGCCGTGACGAGAAAAGTTACCTCAAACTCTTTTCTAGTATTGTATTTATATATAAACCGCATATTTTAAATAAGCTTGAATATTATAGGTCGATTAATGTCTTCTTTTGTAGTAACGCCACACAGTATTTGCTCTAATGTACTTAGATTTTATTCGTCGAACGTAGAATTAAAATTTGTGAGAAGAATACAGTATCTTTAAAAAATACGGAAATAAACTGAGATTGTTTTGGGTTTTTATCAAAATATATTTGTAAAGGAAGCTTAACAGCATTCCGCGCTTGTTATGTCAACTGGATAAATAATTAATATGCTTATTGTAAGATTAAGTTTCAGAAGTTGGTAGAACTTTGCATTGTGTGGACGCCTTTGTATAGTTATAAAAGACGATACAAATTTGTCATAAAATATGATAATATATTTTTTAGTACAAATTTTTCAACGTGTGCAAAAATTGTCATGCAAAAAAATCAATTTGTTGTCGAAAAAATACACTTCAACGAAGTGGTTTTGATGCTGTTACAAAAGTACCAGTAAGCAGTCAATAATTCTGCTGCTGATAAAAGTTTTCTCAAAAACTCACATTTGTCAATTATTCCTTGGCGATCTTAGGAATTAGGGCATTTCTCAAACAACAACCCATCGTTTGGCTTTTAAGTAACTTACAGTTGGTGAAAATCTACACAAAATATTGTGTTCAGTGATGAAGCAGATTACTGGCTGACAAAATTTGGTTTTAAAGCAATCCATAATAAATCTTATCTTATGCATTTGTTTTAATCCAACATTTGCAATCGTTGAAAAAACCTTCTGTTAAATCTAAATATAAATAAAAAATAATGTTACTATCATTTACTCCGTGGCCATAGCATATGTTTTTCACGAATCCTAAGTAAATACATTTAATTGATAGCTTTTTTGCTCAAAACTTATCTTTGCCTTATTTCTTATTAAGTGCTTACGAAGTCTGTTCAAAAAGTATCGCGAATTTTGAATTTCCGCGGGTTACGTACGAGTATATTCGATTTTCGATTTTTTGTGGTGTTATGTTGGTACTCATGTCTCTCACTTATGCCAAAAAGTTCGGCCATTCTGAATGTTCAGTTAATTTTTGATAGCTGCTTTGCTTGCACGTATTTTGGCTCGTCTTCGATTTTTGTCTATTCCAAAAACTGGATCAAAGAATCTGTATCAAATTTTGTGTGAAAAACAAAATTAATTGAGCGACGCATTCCGAATGCTGATAGTGGCATATGATGAAGCTATCTTGGACCGAAGCAACGTTTATCCGTGGTACAAAATGTTCTCAGAGGGCCGAGAAGGAGTGAACGACGAAAAGCGTACCGGACGCCCGAGCACGTCAACAACAGACAAAAACATTGATGAAGTTAAGAAAATAGTATTGGCTAATTGTCGAATCACCATTAGAGAAGTTGTTGAGGACTTAAACATATCGATTTGCTCGTGCCATTCGATTTTTGCAAATGATTTGGTGTGAGACGGGTCGCCGTGAAATTCGTTACCGAATTGCTCAATTTCGACCAAACACTAAGGAGCTGTTGGACTCTGTCCGCGACGACCCAAATTTGCTCCAGAGAGTCATAACTGGTGACGAATCATGGGTTTATGGTTATGACGCGGAAACCAAACCTCAATCATCGCAATGGAAGCTGTCGCTTCTACTGAAAATTTCTACTGAAAATTTCTACTGAAAATTTCTACTGAAAATTTCTACTGAAAATTTCTACTGAAAATTTCTACTGAAAATTTCTACTGAAAATTTCTACTGAAAATTTCTACTGAAAATTTCTACTGAAAATTTCTACTGAAAATTTCTACTGAAAATTTCTACTGAAAATTTCTACTGAAAATTTCTACTGAAAATTTCTACTGAAAATTTCTACTGAAAATTTCTACTGAAAATTTCTACTGAAAATTTCTACTGAAAATTTCTATTATAATTTCGAAATATTTCATAATATTTCGAAATGTTTGTACAGGCGATTAATCTGTACCAAAATAGGAAAAAACTTAACAATCTTCCAGAAGGCTTTTTAAGTTAATTTGGATTTAAAAGATTAAGAGATTACCACAGTATTTTTCCTAATATTTTTTTAATATTATTGAAAAAAAAAAATGGTATTTGGAATGCACCGTAGTTCACTCTGAAGCTTACCACTGCACAGCCTTGCAAGAAGATAGTATCAGCGATCGGTGGAGGGGTGTAAGACTCAAGAGTTGGGTTTCAAAATTCGATCGAAATGGTGTCGGAGAAAATTATTGTGAGTACTCAAGGAGTACAATCGACTATGTCAGGGGCAATAGATCGAGACTAGAATTTTTATAAAGGGTTTACTAATTATAACTTTTTTCTAAATCTTAAATAAAACACATTTTGTGTAAAAATTACGTCATTATTTATTGAAATATATTGTAAAGACTTTATCGTTTTGGAATAAAAGACAAAATTTTACAAATGTTTACCACGACACGTTTACAGACATCGATCCTTTTTACAAAATGTTCAATTATATTTTATCATAATTGTGGCGCTATTTCACGAATGTTGCCTTTGATCTCTTGAATTGTGTATGGACTGTTCTAACAACAAAAAGTCCAGCGGCAATAAATCATATGATCTTGGTGGTCATTTGACGTCACCTTTTTGCGACATTAGGTGCCGTTCTCTTGAAACGACAAGACATTGACATACATGCCATCATAAATAGGCTATATAAAATTGGTTACCATGCCTCTGTAGCACACTCCATTGACAGTAACTGTAGCAGCATGCCCACTGTCGAAAAAATACGGTCCAATGGTGCCTCTAGCCCATAAAATGCACCATACAGTAATATTATATTATTTATCGTGACAGTCAGTAATCAGTTACAAGCTGATTACTCCAACTGTTAGTGGCGAGGACTATCTAAACCTCTACTGTCGGGCACAGTGTGTTCCAACACCATGGGGCACCCCGACTCCCATAGTACCAATTTTTAGTTTAAGAGTACTTCGATTTGTACTCCGCTCATTAAGCTACAGTAAGGAAACCTCAATCATCGCAATGGAAGCTGTCGCACGAGCCAGACCGAAAAAAGCGCGCCAAGTTCGGTCAAATGTGAAGGTTTTGCTTACAGTTTTCTTCGATTGCAGGGGCGTGGTGCATCATGAGTTCTTACCACAGAGTAGAACGGTCAATAAGGATTATTACCTGCAAATTATGTGCAAGTTGCGCGAAGCAATCCACCAGAAACCGATTGAACAAAAATTGGCTTTTGCACCATGATAACGCCCCTGCTCACGCATCGTTGCTTGTGCGCGAATTTTTGGCCAAAAACAACACACTGATAATGCCGCAGCCATCATATTCCCCAGATCTGGACCCCTGCGACTTTTTCTTATTCCCGAAACTGAAGAGCCCCATGAAAGGACGACGCTACGCTATAATTGAGGAGATAGAGACGGTATCGAAGGAGGAGTTGAACAAGATCATAAAAAATGATTTTTTGAAGTGCTTCGAGGATTGGAAAAAACGTTGGCACAAGTGTATAATATCTGTTGGGAATTACTTTGAAGGGGACAAAATAGATATTCATGAATAAATAAATAATTTTTTTTTAAAACACAAAATTCGCGATACTTTTTGAATATACTTTGTATGTATAAACCATTGTTAGTTTGTATAAAAAAAATAAAAAGGGGTAGTTTTTCATATCTGTAAGTAAAGCTAAGATTTAGAATAGTCCCACTATTAAAAGTTGATAATAAGATGAAATTAAGAATTCAAGCAAGTGGGTGACAATACAAACCTTTATCAAGTTCACATCAAGTTGTAGCCCTTTTTGACATATTACTAAAAAGTACAGTTCGTATACAAATGTTACCTGGCATTAAATGTGTTTGAATTATGATTAATAAGCAAAATTATTTTTGACCAGTATTTTGAAAGAATATAAAAGAAATGCAAAACTGTTAAAGGAAATGCATGAATGGCATTATAAATCTAAACAACCATTTTTATTAAAAATAAGGTAAAATACTCCAAATTATACCTTGGCACATATTAATTAATGTAATGTAGCGTATTTAAATTGAAGCCTCTATATTGAAATCTTTCCTTAACTATTTGATAAATATCCACGCGATTATTTAGCAATCTTTAGTGTACACGTAAATATGATTTTCAGATCCACGCCAAAGTAAGGAGCATTATTTAAAACTTTATATGAAATGTAAGAATATGTAGAAAAAAATTGTTTATGCAAATTGTATAGCGGCATATCGAAGCACCTATATTCAACTCGTTGAAAATGGATCAACAAGTCGCCAAGTTAACTAGAAAATAAGTACTACCGGATATCAGGCAGATCATTGGATAAAATATAACAAATCTATTTAGAGTTGTGCTTATTACTGTTCTAATAGTATTCATTCTACTGGATTTTCACCCTGTTCTTTTGAAGCCAGAAACAATGAAGTACAAACTATTTTCCGAATACTTGTTGGTAGAAAATATATACAGAAGTGACATGTTTAACCAGTGAAGCTTCTATCCGCTAACAAGTCCACACCACTTATCGTAAAGCTGGAAATAAGCCAGAAAATTTATTGCAATAAAAATCAGTTTACCATTCGCCATATGCCAACTACTACTTGCTAGCCAACAAAAAAAAACCAAAAATGTTTATAGTCGCATATACGGGAGAAGAGACTATGGGCACAGAAGCCTACAGATCCGAAGGTAGGCACACAGCCAAGAGAACGGTATCAATTGAAATATAAAATCAGATAAAACAAATTAAATGTTGTAATGTTTTAATTTCGAATTAAATTCATTCTCTTCTCAAGCCTTTAATGAACATGATTCAAAAGGGGTAGAGAAACGAGCATGTAGTAAAAGCTGGCACATACTCTGTTATTGGGCGTAGACCAAATATCACGCACTCACAACATTAAACAATATTAAATCCTTAAAAACAATCAACACTTCACCATTAAACTATGCCGCCACCTTTATTCTGCTGGCTCTTGCCAACCAGTAGTTAATTTTTGCAAATTTATCGAAATTCAATCGACAAATCCTAATAGTAATTTCCATTTATTACAATATTTTCCAACATTAATTACTGTGGCTGAACTACATAAAATCGATACTAATATTTATTAATTAATTGCTTTAAATATATCCCTAGGATTTTATTGTATATTAATATAAATTTAAAAAAAATGTTATTTCTAATTGTGATAATCACGGAAATGTAAACAATAAATTTTTAAAAAAAACCCTGTTTGGGTATCAAAGTGAATCTACTGCATTACATAAGATTTATTTAATAATTACTGGGCGCGTTTTATTTTCCAGGTCGAAATTGTTTTTTAATAACAATTAAATGAAATACAATTTCATAATTTTTATTTTGTTGATTAATTATATGGTTTTTAACATTATGTATAAAATATGTTTTTTTAAGCAAATTTTTCATAATATTTACTAAGACTTTGGTGTTATTTCAGCAATTTCGTTTCAAATGTTTTGCTTAAGCATCGAGATTTTAGTTAGTTTAGTGTACACCTTTTCCTTTAAGTGCCCCCATATGAAGAAATCGAGAGGGTTCATATCAGGGAATCGTGGGGACTATCCGATATCACCACTTTTAGACATTATTCGGTCGGAAAAATTTCTCTCAAAATTTGAATCGTATTGGGACCACATGTTTTGTAGGCCTAATTAATCCAATTCGGGCAAAAGAAAGTTTTTCAACATGTCTCGGTAGCGTTCAGCAGTAACTGCAACAGTATTGCCTCCAGCATGCTCAAAAAAATATCGCCAAATGATGCCGCCAGCCTAAATGCCGCACCATACAGTTTTTCTAAGAGGGTGTAGTGGTCTTTGGTAAATGAATTGAGGGTTTTCAGTGCCCCAATAGCGGCTATTGCGTTCATGTTCATTTATCTGCAGCTGTTGTATCAATTGAATTTTATACGAATAATCCTTGTGCACGGCATCGATGAGAGGTACCCGGACATTCACCAATACTCTACCTCCCTGCATCAATCTTTTCAAATATATGTTGGCTGAATTGTCGCCCAATCCTCGCTTTATCTCCCAGTATATGCATATTTTTAAAATTATTATTGTAATTACACGCTGAATGGTTGACTTGCTCTGCATGTCATTGATACCAAAAAAGTCACGTAATTTTCTCCACGTAATCACAATTGAACCATTATTTATATTTCAAAATTTCAACACGTTGTTGCGTCGTTAGATGCTCCATAATAAATTATTATCGACCACTATCTATGACTGTCAAATCCTAACAAACAAATGTCCTCCAAATGGCGGCCAAACAAAATCGACCTTGAAGCGCCCTGTATATATATGAAATTTAATATACAATTTTATTGATATTGTTCAAATTTCGAAACAAGCCCAGAGTGCAAAGTTGAGAAATTAATAGTGGCGTAATAACTAAGAGGGTATGAACACTCTATTAGCGGAACCTATTTGCCTATATTTGGTCACAGATCTTAAATGCGATTTAGTCATTAGATGCTGCCAATTTGGTATTACAGTAAGCACTGAACTGTGACAAGTCTCCCACCACAAGTTGAACAGTCTGCTCATTGTCGAGCGGATCAGTATGACATGGAACCTAATAAAATTTAATTGTGGAAAACCGAGTCAATTGACGAGCCCTGAATGATATCCCAGACTGCGAGACCGTGACTTACAATTATAACTCTGCGATGTTTAAGGATGTTTATTGTAGTCAAAATTTTCGTCCTAATGGCTCTTCATGAAAAGGAGAACTTCTATTTAGTATGATTCCAGTAAGGACAGATTTTTGTCTCTGAAAAGATGGTTCAGGAGCTGAATTGGGAAGCAGATGTTATTGTAAATAAGTTATAAGTCCCTGAAAAGATGGTTCAGGAGCTAAGTTGTGAAGCAGAAGTTATTATAAATAAGTTTGATGAGGGTTGTATAAAATTGTATTTTAAATAATTTGCAATGTTGCTATCCCAACAGAACTTCTACGACCTCTACAACGATGAATGCAGGATTTTTTAAACAGAATTCATTTTAATGAAGAAGATTGAGTTTAACTGTTGCGTAGACTTATTTTTTTGTTTTTAATATTGTATAAAGAAAGATGAAGTACTATTGGAATAAAAATATTTTTGTTTTAGTATTAAATAAGTCTTATTTACTTCAGTTGATGAAGCTATAATATATTATTATTACGAGGATCTTTCTTTTATTTAAACTCAAGCCTTAATAAGGTAGAATAAACTGTATTGTCATTCTTTTATTATAAAATTATTTATTATTGTTGATACACAGATCTAATTTGCTAAAGTTATTTCGGAAGATGGCGAGTGATTAGCAAAAGGGGAAATGCTCATTGTAAACTATATATCCAGTTACACAATATTTCAACTGTACAACTTAAAATTTGACGGACTTTACTGATCATAGCGCATTTCATATATAACTCCATCCTTGGAACAACATATTTTCCAGGTCTGAAAATTCGTAATTATCAAACTCATTGATAAGGCCAAAAAATAATAAACTGCCCTACTTCCCACAGTAAATAATAAAATCACATAATTTTTGCTCCCTGCTTGGTATTTAGGATTATGATTAAATAAACGCTTAACAAAAAAACCATACACAAGAACTATACCGACAATTCCTACAACTACATCGACTTCTAGAAAAACACAATAAGCTTCCTATAGAAAGCAGGTTACTTTTATATAATGCCCCACTGAAACCTATCTAGACTTACGGATTAGAACTTTCGAGTTCTATCAAGCTTTCTAATTTCCCATTTGTTCATAATGTGGATGTGTTTTAATTCCTTTTCTCTAATCATACTATCAAGAGTTATCCACCACTTTATTCCCTAGAAACACCCATCGAAGACTAGAGCATCATGGGTCTGAGATTTCTTATAATACTAAACTTTAATTTATATTCATATATGTAGAAGCGAGCAGGAGAAACTTTCATGGATGCTAAATTACCCCATAATCCCTTACGTTAATATACCAAGTATATAAGTTTAAATCCGCTGTTTGGTCATAGATGGCGTGAGTGAGCTACCATGGACACGCCATACTTTCAGTGCACATTGTTAGTAATTTCGTACAACAACATACATTTTTTCTTTGGTAATCATGTTTTGTTTTGTACCAGAAAAAGAGCATATGCGGGAAGCTCTGCTTATCTGCTTCAATTTGAAGAAATCGACTGCCGAATCCCATCGAATGCTTACGGAGCCTTATGGCGATAGTACTTTATCGGAAACAACGCGCCGAGATTGGTTTTGTTGGTTCAAAGACGGCAATTTTGACTTGTGGGACAAGAAGCGTGAAAATCGGTGTAGGAAGGTTGAGGACCATCAATTGCAGGCTATTTTGGACGAAAACGATATACAATCGTTTGTCGAATCGCGAAGCAATTGGATGTTACTCAACCAACCATTTCCATGCATCTGCGTGCCATGGGGAAGATTTAAAAGATCCGAAAATGGATGCCACATGAATTGAACGATATGTAGATGGACCGACGCCAAAATACATGCGAAATCTTGCTCGCCAGAAAAAAAAGAAAGTCGTTTCTGCATCGGATTGTGGCAGGCGATGAAAAGTGGATATATTTCAATAATCCTAAACGCAAGAAATCATGGGTTGAACCCGACCAACCATCAATATCTTCCCCAAGACCAAATGGAGTCGGACGGAAGACGATGCTGTGCGTTTGATGGGATCAGCAGGGTATCATCTACTATGAGATGTTAAAACCTGGTAAAACTGTCAATGCCCACCACTAACATCAACAACCGATCAATTTTCAGTGTGCTCTGCGTGAAAAAAGGACGGATTATCAACAAAGACATGACAATCTGATTTTCTTCCACGACAACGCAACATCGCTCACGTCAAAAATGGTCCGAAACTACAATACTTAAAGAAACTCAACTGGGCGGTGCTACCCCACCCCGCTTATTTACCAGACCTGGCCCCTTCTGAATACTACCTGTTTTTGTCGATGGCCCACGCGCTCGCTGAGCAGCACTTCGATTCTTACGTAGACGTCCGAAAATGGCTTGATAAGTGGCTTGCCTCGAAAAAATTGGCCGAGGGATGGGAAAAATGTGTAGCTAGCGCGGGCAAATACTTTGACTAAATTTGTTTTTGCTTTCTGTAAAAAACAGCGGATTTGAGCTGATACACCTGGTGTGTACTATTATCTAAATCTGCTTGCTTCTACGTTGTACTTGTAGATAAATGTAAAATTGACAAAAAAACTTTGTCAACATTTTCGACGACAGGCCTTCCTTTGCGAGGTGTATTTTTAACATGGGAAATACCGGAACGAAATCGATGAAACCAAAATTGTGCGTAATTGGCTGTGACAGTAACGGGACCATACCTGACTGTTCAATGCCTCATACGTTCACCACCTGACTTCGCGCTCCAGTACATCTTTGACAGATGGATTCGTGGTCATTTTAGCTGAAATTCTAAAACACACGAAGGGTGAATATAAAACAAATATATTGAAAATTTAATTGAATTTTGTAAATGTCGTTGAGGGCACGAGATGTGAATAGCTCTCGGAGAGGTATTTCAGTCAGACGCAGCATCCTATCTGAATCTGACACGAAACGAATCACTCCTCAAAGCTTCCACTTTTAGGAAGGCAAGTTAGCAGTTTGTCCGGAAGTTAAAAGTTCCAAATCAACAGCGTTGTCTAACACAGGAGTTAGAACTGCATAACCTTAGTAGGCTGACCCACAAATAAAGTAGCATAACAGTGAAAGAATTTGATTTTGCTGTAAATGTGATGTTTCTTGAAAAACAACGGACTCCAGAAATTCGCCACAAAACCATTTTGACTTGTTATCTTTTTGGTATAGATAAGTTTAAATAATTATGCTTAGGGATCAGCCATTACTGATTCTACATATAAACTGCAGAACATAACCAACTACATTCAGTAGGAGATGTCGCTAGGAGTTTCGGAGGTCGCTAAAATAATCTCGGGTTTTGTTTCGGTAGTTACTAGCATGTATAAACTTTTCTTATTGTATATTAGAAAATTCATTGTATTTTACAGCTTTCAATAGGTTATACCTCTACATTGCTTTTAAAAAATGATGGACTCTGGAACGATGGTTGCAATTTAAGTGAGATCAATTCTTTTGAAAATTGATATTTATTAATTTTGTCGTTAAAAATTTGCATCAATATAAGCAGATTTAGTTCTGCATACTGGTTTATTGGTTATAATTTTTGACCCTGTGTAGAAAATATAAGATTTTTTTTCGGCCCACGTCGCATGCTAAAAGCTCAGTGCATTTAGACTTAGTATGGCTCCTGCTAATGCTTAAAATAAAAATAACTTTTCTAGCACCAAATTAAAGACACTTTGTGAAATTGTTCTAATACTGGGGACTATTTTATTGATTGTATGACGTATAAGTGAATTTTATTTATATTTATTCACCTAGCAGTAAGGAAGGGTGGTTATACAAAAAGCAAAGTATAATGTTTTATTTAACGTGACTTAATTGTCTTTCACCATAAAACCACGAGTCGCCTACGACTATAGGGATTGAGTTACGCTCAATCAACGCACCATCATTACTGGCTGTTAACAGTCAGTAATCAGTTACAAGCTGACTACTCTAAATGTTTGAGGCGAGGACTACCTAAACCTCTACTGTCATTAGCATTGACAGCGCCCGAGATAATTACCAGTATCTCCCACCAGCGATCCGAAGACCGTACCCGCGATATGGGTATCAATCACAGCCTCTACGTTGCTGCTTAAGCGCCTCACCAATGTTGGGCACAGTGTGTTCCAACACCATGGGGCACCCCGACTCCCATAGTACCAATTTTTGTTTAAATAGTACTTCGGTTTGTACTCCGCTTATTGAGCTACGGTAAGGAATATTGTAGATCCCTAGGCACCGCTAAGCCAGCTCAGGTGCGCGGGTTCGCCAAAGACCGGAATCGACCTTGCACCCGGAAGTACAACCGGAATCGACCTTGGTCTTTCAACCGGTTGTAGTCACCCTGCATGTCATTCACACACTCATTCACACACCATTCTCCCTCTCCTCTCAAAAAGTGCCACGGTGGACTAAGATCCTGAACCTCTTCATTCATAACCGGACAACCAGCAAGCGGGATGCCCCGCCGTAGACGGTAGTGAATGCTTCCACGTAGCACCTCCAGGTCCCAATGAATTTCTTCCATGAGAACCTGCATCGCCTCGGTTGACACGGTTCTATATACATTCAGATATGCATACAAAGTCAGACGCTGAACTAAATGTATGCCCACTCATGCATACTGGTGGCGCATAATGTCAGCCCATACACACGATGCATACATTGTACACGGAACAAACACACTCTT
This sequence comes from Atherix ibis, assembly GCA_958298945.1. Taxonomy (NCBI): domain Eukaryota; kingdom Metazoa; phylum Arthropoda; class Insecta; order Diptera; family Athericidae; genus Atherix; species Atherix ibis. The sequence goes on from OY282607.1 coordinate 50,116,789, forward strand.
GTACAGTACTTTCACCACTCTGGATCGAAGCCCCAATTCTTTGCGAAATACTCACACCAGCATGCCAACCAAACCGGCCACGCGAGGCCGAAGGTTCAGCATCTCTCCAACCTTTACTCCAAGGTACCGTACTTCCCGTCAGTATGCCAAAAAACCCTTCAACAATATACACACAGTTTTCCTTTCTAAACATTCACTCCCATTCTATTCCCCCATTCATACACCATTTGCATATAGTGGCTTTCCGCTATCTCTACTGCAGACCTACTCTACCCCCCCCCCCACCCTCCTCAATCTGAATCAGAAAATCAACCGCATATGTGATCACACCGCAACCGGTCTCCTCCAACTGTACCAAGAAACCGTTCATCATCATATTCCAGATGGCGGGGCCGACCACAGATCCCTGTGGCCAGCCACACATCATCTGTTGAACAACCCGCCCATTGTTCCCGCACACTACCGCATACCTTTTATGGAAGTAATTTCGCCATAAAAAAGTTTTTTCACATGAAACCTCCTCAAGCCGCTCAATAATGCGATCTCATCGCAGGCAATTGAAGGCACTTCGAAAATCCAGAAACAGACCACATACACATACGTACTTACTCTCACTCTTAGAAATATACCGTCTTACAAACATCCAAGCGTCCTCAGTCGAAAAAAGCAAGGTATATTAGACTGTTAACATATGAATTTAAATATATAAAATTCAAATATAAATCACATATCCTCGTACACCGTATTTTTCTCTAATATTTCTATAGCTGCACTATCAAATCATGTGCATATCCTATTAAACTAAAAGTAACAAGTATAAACATTATTTATCTTAAGGTTAGTTTTATTCCCCCGGAAAATAAGATTACTAGAACACCCTTAGATATGAAAATTAGTTAAACTTTTGTTTTCTTATTTTTTATATTAATTTGTGAGGAACAACAGCCTATAGCGTCCAAACCTAGGAACCGTACAGGAACAAAAAAATTGAATAATAGTTTATGGTTGCAGAAATCTAAAATTTATTTCACTGCAGTTGGGAAAAAATTTACTATTTGCATCGTTGAATAAAAATTTTCTTAATTTGAGGGATATTCGAAAATATATAATTTCATATATTTGTAAGAATTCATCAGTACAATAATAAATAAAACCGTTTGATATAAATAAACTTTCAAAACAAAAAATTCATTTGATGGTTAAATATTCCCTCAGGTTATTAAAAAAATTTTCTAAAATTATATGACTGCGCTATATAAATTTATTTATTAAAAAATAAATATATATGATTTTATTGAAGTATTTTATATTATAAGATACCAATAACATTAAAGGCATTTATGAAAAAGGACCACCAACTCTGATAATTCACTATTTCAGTTTTCTAAAAATCAACTTAAAACAAGGCCATAAAAGTAATAAATCCATTAGAAAAGTGAATTTCCTTGCAGATTCTTCTTCACATGTTAAACGATTTGTCAAAATCAGACCATTTTATAATCATTTCTTCCAAAATTTATCGACAGGTAAATTTTTCACTCTTACTTTATAACTTTTTATGAACAATCTTATATACTTTATTCCTTTTGAAGAAAATAACACACTATTGAACAATAACTTGGTGAAAAAGTATTTTTTAAAAACAGATAAAATGGTGAAAGTTTAAATTTGTTGATGAAGGATTGCTTCAGAAAAATGGTTGAAGTGTTATTGCCCATTATTTTTTATATTCATGTACACTCTTTTCTATACAGGGTTATCATTGATCGAAATGTATTTTTTAAAGAAAATCGAAGGTATGGTCATAAAAAAGTGTAATGGGAAGGTGACTCTCATTTCTACTTGACAGAGAATTACAATTTCAAAATTAGTTTTTTTTTAAGGTTTTCAATAGTGATATCAACTTTAAAACAAAATATAAGAAATAAAGAACTCTTTTATAATTACTTTAAATTTCTCATTTTACATACTTATTTAATATTAATAGAAATGCATTTCTGAATTGCCATTTTTTTAAACTAATAATGATAAATACGATTTCTGACATACGCATTTATTCCTAAGACATTCAAAATAAATGGTTAAAATGTTATGAAATTCTGCATAATTTGTCTTCTTTTATTTTTATTTTAATAATATTCGATTATTGAAGTTAATCTAATTTTTTGCTATCCGTCGATACCTTCCAATATATCTTTTATGTTTCATGCTAGATTGTATTTATTTCATATAATTTTGCACGAATAATCATCAACACAAAATATCTACCTAAAAATTGTTATAAGTTGATAATTTGGTACGGAAACAGTAATTGCATTTTTTACCAGCAGAGGACTTAATTGTATTTTTTCACAACCAACTTCATACTTAAGCCGCATAATCATATATATTTTGACAGCTGACATAGCAAGGCTTGCTTGGTATTGATTCTGCACAGTAGTTTTTGGTTGATACCCTTTTAAATATGGAAAGTGAAAAACAGCATTTTCGGCATATTTTACTTCTTTACTATAGAAAAGATAAAAATGATGTTCAAGTAAGAAAAAAATTATCCGATGTGTATGGAGAAGATGTGTAAAGTGAGCGCCAGTGCCAAAACTGGTTTTCAAAATTTTGATCCGACAATTTTGATCTCGAAGATGCACCACATTCTGGATGACCAGTTGAAGCTGATGAAGACACAATAAAGGCATTAATTGATACAAACTGGCCAATAACAACTCATGAGTTCGCTGACAGATTAAATTTATCGAATATGACCATTCATGATCATTTGAAACTGTTAGGTTTAATCTCAAAGATCGACATATGGGCTCCTCATCTTCTTACGGAACAAAATTATGGTTTGTTTCTCAAACGCCAAGAAAATGATCCATATCATTTATGGTAGTAATTTATCATTGGGGACGTGAAATGGGTTGTCTATAACAATGTCTAGCGCAAAATATCCTGGAGTAGAACAGATGAACCGGCTCAAAGCACTTCGAAAGCCAATATTTATCAAAAAAAGGTTATGTTAAATATCTGTTTGGTGGGATTTCAAAGGAATCGTTTATTTTGAACTTCTACTGAGCAACACAACGATCAATTCTGAAGTGTACTGTCATCAGTTGAACAAATTGAATGATTCACTTAAAGAAAACCGGCCAGAATTGATAAATAGAAAAGTTATAGTGTTCCAACAGGATAATGCGAAACCATATACAAGTTTGACCACTCGGAAAGAACTTTTAGAACTTGGATGGGATATACTGCCATACCCACCATACTTTCCAGACCTAGCACCTTCCGATTATGAATTGTTTCAGTCTCTACAAAATTTGTTAGACGGTAAAACGTTTTTACCAGCAAAGAACAAAAATCTTATGAGCGTGGAATCATGCCCACGACTGGACAATATTCAGTTGTTGGATCAGACTAGAAAATATTTAATTGAATAAAATATTAATTCACTATAAGAAACACGTCTTTCATTTTTATAAAAAAAAACGAAATTACTTTCCGAACAACCCTATAGTAGAAATGTTCACCGAAGAAGTTTTTGTTTTTAATCTGAGCTAGGTTCTGTTCTATCATATTCTAGTTTATGCAAAATATTCTAAAATTATACTGAAAGTTATCTAATCTCATCCCACTTATGCAACCCGCGCATACTACCTAATACGTAACTTTCTCCCCGTGTGTGTGTATAGGTACACTGGTATCAACGTCAATCAAATTTGGCAAATGAGCTTACCTTTTCCGCGATACTCTTCTTTTATTTGCCTCTTTTGATTGATTCATATTTTCGATTTGTATCAAAAACAAATCTATTATACATGAGTATTCAGAATTAATATTTCAGGATATATTCGATATGAATCCATTTTATATCGTACCGATTCAATATGGCATTTCGTTATAGTAGAGAAACTCGTCAAAGTGAATTGAAAAAATTGAAAAAGTTTTGTAAATACGGAATATTGGCGCAAATTTAATATGATTAACGTAAATGTGGTAAAGTAATTAGAGGTAAAGCATTTCGCAACTATGATTATTTGGGGCTAACAAACTTAGGAGCAAATTTTCATAGGGATTGTCAGGTTTTGAGGAGAAAGTTTTTTATACAACAAATTGTCGAATTTATAGTAGTTCTAAAAAATTTTAGTTTTAATAATAACACGAAAATAATATAGAATATTATTGTTTAATAAATTTTCGTAACTAGGTTCCCGAGCGTGTGAGAGCAATGAACGCCAGCATAAAACTTTTACTAATAGTTCGTGAGCCAGTAACGAGAGCAATTTCCGATTACACACAACTACGAAGTAGAGCAGCCAGTTTGGCACACCAACAGCATTTACAGCAGCAGGCCTCATCGCCTTCTTTATCGTTAGGTGCATCATCGAATTTAGTTGAAATAATTGGAAATAATATTGATGGAGCTGGAGGAGTCGGAGGTGGTCCTGCAGGTAGTGGAAGTGGTGGAGGTATTGGAGCGGATTATGGTCCCAGAGCGTTTAATGCCTATGGAAAAGGTTCTCCTTTATCTACACCTTCGTCAACGTCGACAACATCCTCGGTTTCAAGGTATAGTTTGCATTAATTATTTATTTTCAACCTGTATAATTTTACATACACGTATAAGCCAAAGCATACTTACACGTTTTCAGATGCATGTACGCCTCCATGCGTATTCATTCATTACTCCCACTTAACCATACGCCTATATAATTCTTTACCTACACATTTTTTAAACATAAGCCTACATAATTCTATGTTTAACTAGGCATCAACCTATACAATACGCCCACAATAATTTGCAAATTCAGCCATCACATTTAAATGGATATGAAAATACATATATTAAATATGAAATTTTATATAGTAATTAAAGTATCGTTATAATTTTTCTTTCTTAAATTTTCTTTCATTTCATATATCGATGCTGTTACATTAATGGAAAAATAGGACATTCGAAGAGCTTACAATATTTCCAAATGGCACAGTCAATGAGGCATATCGCCCCCTTACCATTTCAATGTATCATCTACACCTACACCGTTGGCTAGAAGTCTTCCCAAGAGAACAACTGTTAGTCGTCAATGGTGATCAATTAATAGAAGATCCAGTTTCACAATTAAAGCGTATAGAAGACTTTTTAGGTAAGAATCTTAAAAATAGAAAGGAATGAGTGTAAAAAGACAGAGTCGATAAAAAAAAAAGAACACCAGAGATGAGTACAAGTGGAATTAATATAATAAAAGAGAGAATCAATTCTACTGTCCTTGGATCCACTTAAAAATTCCCCCTAAGGACGTGTACTTGAATTTGATTGGATTGTTTTTGTTTCTTGTTAATATTGGTTACAGAAATTTAATATTTTTTCTAATTTTACACAAAAAATATATTTAATTTGTTGGTTTTAAATGAAATGATAATATTTGGAGATTATTTTCTTTATATTGTTTTCATTGACTTTTTTTCGGAAAATTTATGATTTTCCCATTATATATGCTTCAAAAGATAACTTTAAATTTGATCAAACTTTGTAAGAATGAAATATGATTGAATTCCATTAAAGATTTGTTGATTTTCAATGAAAATTTATTTATTTATTGTATTTGTATACAAATTTCGAATATTTTTTAAAAAAAAACAAAAGTTTAGCTAACATAAATTTAATGGATAATTTCGAATTATTTCTTCTATATGGAAATTTTATTTTCAATTCTTTTAAATATTGAATTTTTACATAAAATAATGAATTTAAAAGCTAGTCTAATAAATAACCGTATTAGTAAAAATTTAATAAGGGAACAGTTTTCTTTATTATATTCGCTCACTTTATACATTTGCTAGTACTGTACTAGATAATATATAATGCATATTTTTGGGGCTTTGAAATCATATTCAGTAATAAAATAAATTTCAATCAGCGCTCAATTTGTAAAAAAGTTTTCTAATTTAATGATATTTTCTTATAGTACTTATAACAGAAACTTCACCGACTACAACGTGAGCTAAAAATGGAAATTAGAAATCACTTTAATGAACGGCATGAAATTTATACAAGATCGCTTAGTAACAATATTTCTTTATGGGAAGCCACTAGTAGAATAATCTCGTACAAAAGAACATTACATCCACTGATACAAAATGACGGTTACTGGGCAGAAACAGATAAAGAAAAAGTCGAAGTATTTGCCAAACATTTGGTAAATACTTTTGCTCCACATAATGATATAGAAGACAAATCGCATACTAACAAAATCATCGAAGAACTAATATTCCCAGTCCCTATGAGTCTTCCTCCCAAAAATTTTAAGCCCTCGGAAATTAAATCTACTATTCTGCATTTTTCCAATAAAAAAGCTCCTGGTTAAGATCTAATAACAGCTCCTATTCTGAAGCAAATTTTCCGAAAAGCTTAAATTTTAATTACAAACATTTTCAATGGTATCCTGCGTACAACCTGTTTTTCGTTACTCTGGAAATTTACTGTTCCTAAACCAAATAAACCCATTAATTCTCCTTGCTCTTATAGACCTATCAGCCTCTTACAAATCCTTGGTAAGATTTTTGAAAAAAATTTATTAAAACGACTCTACACAATCCTAGTTAATGAAAAAATTATTCCTGATCACCAATTTGCCTTCCGATCTGAATACTCTACTATCCAGCAATGCCATATCATTGTTGATCACATTGCATCCTCTCTTGAGAGGAACGAGTATTGCCCAGGAGTATTTATAGATATCTGCCAAGGTTTTGATCGTGTGCGGCATCTCGGACTCCTGTGGAAATTCAAGAGCTTTCTTCCTTCAACATACTACGTTATCATAAATTCATATCTCTCCCAACGTCACTTTCATGTTGCAATTAACTCCGAATCCTAGGAAATATATCCTATTCTGGCCAGAGTCCCACAAGGCAGTATCCTTGGTCACACTTGATATAATATTTATACCCATCTTATCCTAATACTATCGTTGCTACTTATGCAGATGATACGGCCATACTTGCTATCCATACAAATCCTGACAGATACCGACAAATTGCAATCCCATATACACAACCTTCAATCCTGATTTAAGAGATGGAGAGTGAAGGTAAATGAACAGAAGAGTGTTCACATTACTTTCACATTTTCTCAAGGAAAACTTTTCCCTTTAAACCTTAATAGCAACATGATTCCACAATATGATAAAGTACGTTATTTGGGACTTTACCTGGACAAGAGACTAACATAGAACCCACATACTAGACTAAAAAAACTAGAAGCCACTAGACGTTACCTACGTCTAGTAGCTGATTATACAAAATATATATAAAAATTTTATTATGAATTTGCAGTTTCGACGAAATACGACATTTTGTATAAAAAAACTTTTACTCTGACCTATGGAAAATATTTAGAGTATTTGTTTGTAAATGCACAAGAGTAGATTTAGTATAATTTTTTTAGAATTTTCCATTTTTGTCTAATCGAATATTTTATTTATAACTTCCTAAAGCTTTTTAATAGCTGAAAATCATTTATTTTTGCTTTTCAGAATGAGTTTAAATCTATCTAGACAACAACGAAAGAGGTCTGTAAGATTAAACCCCTTTTTTGGGCGTACCGAATTTTTGTATTAGAATTAGTTAGGATACTTTCCATATACTTGGCTCATATCTCAATCTGAATGCTATATACGAGGTCTGTTCAAAAAGTATCGCGAATTTTGTGTTTTTTCAAAAATTATTTATTTATTCATGAATATCTATTTTTTCCCCTTCAAAGTAACCCCCACCAGATATTATACACTTGTGCCAACGTTTTTTCCAATCCTCGAAGCACTTCAAACAATTATTTTTTTTGATCTAGTTCAGCTCCTCCTTCGATACCGTCTTTATTTCCTCAATCGTAGCGTAGCGTCGTCCTTTTATGGGCTCTTCAGTTTCGGGAACAAGAAAAAGTCACAGGGGGCTAGATCTGGGGAATACGGTAGCTGCGGCATTATTAGTGTGTTGTTTTTGTCCAAAAATTCGCGCACAAGCAACGATGCGTGAGCAGGGGCGTTATCATGGTTCAAAAGCCAATTTTTGTTCTTCCACAAATCCGGGCGTTTCTGGCGGATTGCTTTGCGCAACTTGCGCATAATTTGCAGGTAATATTCCTTATTGACCGTTCTACTCTGTGGCAAGAACTCATGATGCACCACGCCCCTGCAATCGAAGAAAACTCTAAGCAAAACCTTCACATTCGACCGAACTTGGCGCGCTTTTTTCGGTCTTGGCTCGTGCGACAGCTTCCATTGGGATGATTGAGGTTAGGTTTCCACATCATAATCATAAACCCATGATTCGTCACCAGTTATGACCCTCTGGAGCAAATGTGGATCATGGTGGACAGAGTCCAACAGCTCCTTAGCAATTTTAATGCGATGCAGTTTGTGGTCGAAATTGAGGCAAAAATCGAAGACGAACCAAAACACGTGCAAGGAAAGCAGCTATAAAAAAATAACTGAACATTCAAAATGGCCGAACTTAATGGCATCTGAGAAACATGAATACCAACATAACGCCACAAAAAATTGAAAATCGAATATACTTAACCCGCGGAAATTCAAAATTCAATACTTTTTGCACAGACCCCGTATATTAGGAGAGTGACAATTTTCTGGATTTTCATTGATAGTCTTTCCAAAATTTTGACTGTTATCAAATCGGAATATAGAATTTTTTTAAATGTAATAATGCGTATTCAGAAAAAAAATTAAAAATATGTTGTAGAGGATGAAATATTTGTGAATAAAAAATAATAATACTTAAATAATAAATGTTCACTATGACTAGTATTACGCTAAACGGATTTCATTTTCATTAAGTGCCGTAAGCGAAAACGATTTTGCGAAATCAAAAAAATACCGGCTAAAAAACTGTTTAATTTGTATTTACAAATAATTCACCGTATTTAATTATAGTTTCAACAAATTTTATGCATAATACGGTACAAAACCGATTTATTATAAAAATAATGTAAAAGTAAATTAAATTGATGTTCACTGTCTCATAAACTTTATGCTTCACACAACCCCGCAAGAAAAAGTCCAACGGCGTCAAATCATATGATCTTGGTCGCCAATTGACATCACCGAATCACCTATTCGCGAAAGTAGAGGTCTATTGAATGTGTTTTCTTGGGCAGTATTATACGTAGTGCCATCTTGTAGAATCAAAAATACGCCACAAATAATTGGTGATCATGTTCCTGTAGTGCACTTCATTGACAGTAAGTGTAGCACCAGACTAATTTTCGAAAAAATATGGACCAATGATTCCTCCCACCTATATAGTGACACGTAATAAATATAAGGCTGTTCAAAAACTGATTTTGGATTTTCAGATGCCCAAATATGCTAATTGTGTTTGTTAACATAGCTGTTTCAGTGAAAATGGGCTACGACCGAGATGATTTTATTTGAAAAAACCAGCTTTTATACAAGGGTCGTTCAATAAGTCCTTAGAAAACGATGGAAAAAAACTGTTTTTTAAAAAAAAAATCGTTTTGCCAAAATTTCTCTCCTGTCCAAAAAATAGGATTTCGGAAGTTCTGCAAAATACTCATCCGTTTGAGCAATGACGTCCTCGTTGGAAGTGAACCGTCGTCCGCCAAAGCCATTTCTTCAGATTGGGGAAAAGAAAATAGTCATTCGGGGCCAAATCCGATGAATAAGCGGGATGCTGCAACAATTTCACTCTCAATTCCACAATTTTGGCCATGGAAACAGCGCAGGTGTGCACACGCGCATTGTCCTGATGCAAGAGGATTTTTTTCTTCTTCAGATGGGGGCGTTTTTCTTTGATTTCCTCGCTCAACCGTTGCAATAACGACGCGTAATACGCTCCTGTTATTGTTTTTCCTTTTTCCAAGTAGTCGATAAAAATGATGCCCTGCGAATCCCAAAAGACCGTGGCCATCACCTTGCCGGCCGATGGCACAGTTTTTGCCTTCTTTGGAGCCCGTTCACCCTCGAAAATCCACTGTGATGACTGTCTCTTCGTTTCTGGAGTGTAGAAGTGTATCCAGGTTTCGTCCACAGTGACATATCGACGAAGGAATTCGGCAGGATTGCGATGAAAGAGTGCCAACATAGCCTCAGAGTCCACTACACGATTACGCTTATTCTCCTCTGAGAGCAAACGCGGCACCCATCTTGCCGAAATTTTTTTCACAGACAATTTTTCATGCAAAATTGAAGCGACTGTACCTTGTGATATGCCCGTGGCCTCAACTAATTCGCGCACTTTAATTCGCCGATCGTTCAAAATCAGATCGTGGATTTTGTCGATGATTTCAGGAGTAGACACCTCAACTGGGCATCCTGAACGATGTTCATCTTTTGTGGATGAACGGCCACGTTTAAATTCATTCACCCAATTGTAAACCGTCGCAAACACAGGTGCAGATGTGCCATGAACTGCATCCAACTCGGCTTTGATTTCTTTCGGGCTTAAGCCTTTCAAATGGATATGTTTGATGACAGCCCTAAACTCGCTTTTTTCCATTGTTATGCACAAATAAATGTCGTTAACTTTAATCGACGATAGAAATTGACCTACGCTATGGATCGAGCTGAAATTTTGAAGTAGTAAGATAATGCTACTTACAACAAAAAAATCTTTACCGATACTACGAGCGCAATTTCTTGGATTTTCTAAGGACTTATTGAACGATCCTCTAGATCGATCATTTTCATAATAGATTTAAAATATTTTAGTGCATTTCTACTAAATGATGTTAAAAAAACTAAATGATTAAACAGTCTCATTGGAAAAAAAAAGTTATAATTATTAGAGCCACTATAAAAAATAGTTATTATTGAATTAATTTTATTTTATAAATTATATAACAATAAAAGAATGAAAAGTGAAAAGTTCCACTTATATTCAATTCTATTTTATCTTAATTTGATAATATCTATTTGTTTATAAGGTATTTTTGCATCATATATTGATAATTCATTTTTGTAAAAAGCTGCACGATAACAAAGGTCTTGAGGAGATAACTGAATCAATATGACTTTTACATTAGCAAGATTTCAAACCCAATATTATATCATAATACAAAAATAAGGATCCATAAATTATATAGAAATTAAATTTATTATTCGTTACATATTACGAGTAGCTTTCTGTTAATTAAAATCAAAAGTTATAAATTGATGGGACCGCTATATGATAACAGAAATATTTTTTACTAATTTCTAATACTAAAGTCTTATATAAAAACTGCATATATATTTTTTTGGTTTCAAAGAGATTTATTTGAATATATTTCTGAAAATTAAAAATAATTTTTTTAAATTATATTTCTAACAGGTGTAGAACATAGGATCAACAGTAATCATTTCTATTTTAATGAAACGAAAGGATTTTACTGTCTGAGATATGATAACGGTGATAAATGTCTCGGCGAGACAAAAGGCAGGAAACATCCTCATGTTGATCCTTTGGTTGTGTCAAAACTAAGACGATATTTCGCCGATCATAATCAAAAATTCTACGAACTAGTGGGTGAGGACCTAGGATGGCCAGAGGAGTAAGTTTACATCGCCATACAAACACATTATTTCGAATCAGACTAAGACTTTACTAAATTTATCAAAAATTTTGTTTTAAAAAAATAACCAAACTATTCTCAAATATTATTTGTTGTTCTTCTTTTTATAGTAAAAATTTGTGATAAACAACGATAAAATTATAATTTATAAAAGAAATTTGCATTAAATTTAAAAGATTCAATTTGGAAAAAATAAACTTTTTTTCGTAATCAAATATTTAAATTATAATGGTAATATTCTCGTCGGAGAGATTTCATAATGTTTGGCATCTATTGTTGATCATAATAATAGATATACTGTAATTATATCGATAAGAGTATTGAGTGTATTTACAAATTGTGGCTAAAATTTTACAGGAAACATTATTGAAAGTCTTAAAAGGAAATGTTAAAAATGTCACACTTTTATCACCACTGGATATTAATTCCACTGTGCAGCTGTTCTGGACTATTAGCATGGGACGTGGACATTTTTCTAATGTCATAAAATTTTGTTCCATTAACTAAAAATGAAGTGTGGCATACACCAGATGCGACTGATTTTTATGTGGGTGAAGAGTTCATTCAGTTGCTGGCTAACTAACAGTTTGTGCCTTTTAAGCCACGGAAAGTTCTATAGTTCTTAGTATTTTATAGTTTTACACCATTTTGAAAATTTCAATACCATTTTATGCCTTTCTCATTTTATATATTATATTTATAAATTTACTCCCATACTGTTGCATATATTATATAATAAGTCTAATAAATAGTAAATAGCCGAAAGCCTTTGCCATGTCATTATTAGTAAAGTGTCCTCGCGTTCAAAAACGAATACTATCAGACTTCTCTCTCCAGAGAATGATGTAAAAGTTTAATAGCCCATAGTGCGTTTTTTTTCTATCCTTTAGTGCTATAAAATTATTTTTCACCTAACAAAAGCGAAAAAATCCTCCATTGTTAAGTGAAAAGTTTTTATGCTCATATTATCTATATCAACATTGTACGTATTTTTTTCTGTTTATAATTCATTATCATAAATTTAATGAATAAAAAGCCCACATCAACAACGAAGCGTTTATATTAAAATAATAAAATAATTTTCATCCCAAGTGATATCATATTATAAGTTTTGTACTAACACTTAGCAAGGATATTATTGTATCCAAGCTAATATATATATTCATTTTTTTTTAACCCTAAGTAGTATGACATGGGCTAATATTATTTCTAAATTTCATTAGCTATTTATAGTGCTGGCTTTAATTTCATTTAAAAACTCCCATTATTCTCATATACTCATAATTTATTTTTGATTTTCACTGAATTTTTCATAGCGATAATAAAGGATTTATTTTTAGGGCTATACAAACCGTTAAAGCCAACGTAGTTATTATTTGAAAAATAGGACACCGTAAATTATTAAAATTTTTTTATCATATTACGATATACACCCTTTGCATATTTTTATAGTATTTTTTATTAATTCTTTCCAAAAAAGTTCATCGTCTTTTTTATGATTTTCTCTTACAAAACTTCTGAATTTGAAAATTATTTATTATATTTTAATGAATTTTATTTCATTTTCTAACATTCCAAAAAAAAATTTTATTTTATTTTCAAAATTTTCTGATTAACAAAAATTTTGTTTAAATACCATTGAAATTTATTATTAATTTTCATTAAATTGCTTTAAAATAAAAACATTAATTAAGATCAGAGTTTCGAATTTTCAGTTTGAAAACTATAAAATTATCTAAAAATAGTTATGCCAAATTTTACAATAGAAATAATATATTTATAAGACACTTTTTTCCATTTATTTGGTCGATTAATATGAGCTTCTAATAATAGATTCCTATTATCAAAGGATAATCAATAATTTATAGAGCAAAATGTTAAAGGAACTTTTAGTTTTTGTCCGTTTTTTTTACTTATATTTACTATAAAAATTAATCCAATTTTTAAGAATAAGTAATAACGTTAGTTAAGTAAAATATAATTATGAATGCCCAAAAATTATTTTGACAAAAATAAGAATAAAAAGATATTTATTGGAGATTTTACAAGGGCGGGTTGATAAGTTTATAGCAAATTAGTTGTTACAAATAATTTTTTTAAAAATTGTTATTTAATTTTTTAATATAATCCTTTCTTAGCTCGATATACTTTATCGAACATCTATCAACATTTTATTTTATTTGCTTCATCCAAATTAATCAAAAGCTTTTCATAGTAGTAATCAGTGATAGTTTTATATTTTTTTTAAATAGATACAAACTCAATACAGATAGTCAACATTATAAAATATTCTTAGAAATAGAATATTACCAAAGCAACTTATACAATTCTTGCTTATAGTAGTCCAATTATAACTTTTTATATAGTTTCTAGTTTTTTTATAAATAATTTATAGAAAACAAAATATTGTTGAAAATATTTTTAAAAAAATTATCACAAAATTTTACTAAAATTGAAACAACGAAAACAAATTACAAAATATGTGTTATAGTAACAAAACTGGTAACAACAAACATCAAAATGAAAGCAATATAAAATTATTTAAAATTATGTAAATTTTTTTAAATTTTAAATTATTTCAATTATATTTTAATAATATTTAATACGAAATTATTTTTATATATTTAATAAAATTCAAAATAAAGTTGTTTTGAAACATTCATTGGAATAAATAAAATTTAAAATGAAAAGATTAAAAGCAAAATCTTTATAAAGACATATCATTAAAAATTATATGGAAAAATAACGAAACGAATACATATCATTATTAAAACCATATTGAAAATTTATGAAATAAAACTGATTAGACTAAATAGCTAAATGCTAAAACTAATCTAAATAAAACAGAAATAGTACTAATTAATTATTAAGGATATACTAAAGGATAATATATGATAAATTAAAAACAAAATTTTTAAATGTGATTTACATAAAAAAAATATATATATAGACAAAACTTACATACTCTTACATATTTAAAAAGTGATGCAATTATAAAAAAATTAACAAAATAATGTTTTTTTTTCGTTAACATAATATTATGATATAATTTATTTGATTTTGCAATTAGAAGAAAATCATTAATTACAATATATACATTTACATGTATACATATTGAATATAGACATATTACAATATATAGTATATACATATACATACATAAATATATTTACAAGAGAGAAAAATAAAAGAAAAAAACTAAAGAAATTAAAATAATGTATTTACACCAAACACTTATGCATACTTAATGTACTGTAAGTAAATTAAACATATCAAACTTATAGATTATATAGTATAAGGACTAATCCTTACCAGTGCGTTTATATAATAATGATATTATATTGAAAATATATAAAAATATCGAAATATATCAAAACATATCAGCCAGAATGTTGGTTTTAGCACAATAAAGTAAGGCAAACATTGTTAATTTCCTTTTAAATTAAAAATCAATGACAATTTTTTTGTTTTTTATATAAATTTTATAGTAAACATTTTTATTAATATTATAAGAAGATAAACAAGTAAATATATATATGCATAGCAAAATGATAAAAGGAATGCCAAGATTAAAAGAGAGCATTTTTATTAAGGACATAAGATTGTTAATAATCAATAGAAAAAAATCCTAAATTATTGGGTTGTTCCGGAAGCAATTTCGTTTTTTTTTTCTAAAAATGACAAACGATTTTCTTTTAGTGAATTAATATTTTATTCAATTAAATATTTCCAGTCTGATCCAATACACTGTGCTATCTTTCTGGCAGTAGCATGATTGATCCAAGTGATTTTTGACTTCCTCATTTGAATTAAACGTTTTACCGTCTAAAAAATTTTGTAGAGACCGGAACAAATGATAATCGGAAGGTGCTAGGTCTCGAGAGTATGGTAGGTATGGCAGTATATCCCATCCAAGCTCTAAAACTTTTGCCGAGTGGTCAAACTTGTATGTCGTTTTGCATTATCCTATTGGGACAGTATTCCTTTCCTATTGACCAATTCTGGCCTTTTTTCCTTAAGTGAATCATTCAATTTGTTCAGCTAATGACAGTATACTTCAGAATTGATCGTTTTGTTGCTCGGAAGAAGCTCAAAATAGGTTCATCTTTTCTGCTCCAGGATCTTTTGCGCTTAACATTGTTGTAGACAACCCATTTCTCGTCTTCAGTGATGATACACTTGAGAAGCAAATCATAAACGGTCGAATTCGATAAATTTAATCTCTCAGCGATCTTACTAGTTATTATTCGCCGGTTTGCATCAATTAAGGCCTTTGTTGGGTCTTCATCAGCTTCAACTGACCTTCCAGAATGTGGTGCAACTTCGGGATGAAAATTGCCGGATCGAAAATTTGCAAAACAGTTTTCTTCTCCATACACATCGGATAATTTATTTATTTCTTGAACATCATTTTTATCTTTTCTATAGTAAAAAAGTAAAATATGCCGAAAATGCTGTTTTTCACTTTCCATATTTAAAAGGGTATCAAGCAAAAACTACTATGCAGAATCAATCAAATTTTTTCACAAGCAAGCCTTGCTATATCAGCTGTCAAAGTAAGTCTTGCTATGTCAGCTGTCAAAATATATATGATCATGCGGCCTAAGTGTGAAGTTGGTTGTGAAAAATTACCATTAGTCCTCTGTTGGGAAACAATGAAATTACTTTTCCGACAAACCAATAGTAAATGTATTTAAGATTACTTGCTTTAAATAAAAAACCATTAATAATATTGAACAATTTTTAAAACAAATAAAATGTGATCGATTCTTATCGGTTATTAGTGATAACATAAAAAATAGCATTAAATAAAAGTTGATTAAAAAAATGTTCTTGAATTAAAGCTGTTAATGCGAGATTTTAAAAGAATTTTTTTTATATATAAACTGGTATATATTTTTTTATTGACTTTATAAGATGTTTTTGAAAAATTTAATTGTTATATTAACTTTATGAATTTGAAACTTCTATAATAAAGTGTACATTTTGTTGTCTGGTCTCATATTGTCTAACATCGATTCTAATTAGAGCACAATTAAAAACGCTTTACCTTGTTAATTTTAATTGTTCTAAGTTTATCTAATTTATTAGATCTATTACGGTAATTTTAAAACGTTTTTGACTAGTCTGTCTAGAATGTTTCTACGAACCAGTTAAATCCTACGTCGAAAATGTTTTGAAACCGCTCCAGTTAATCAACTTGTAGTTGGAAACTCTTCGTCGCAGCAGTTCCTAACTTGGCGCACCAATTAATAAATTAGCAAATGACATATTTGGCCATTCCTAGCCTCATGTACTGGACAACATGTGAAAGGTTTCTTTCGAAACATTGGCCAACCACTAACTGCCTAACCAATCTGTTCGGCAAGCTTACTGAAATTTCGGAAATAGAAAATGCTCAGAATTCGAATAGGATATTCTGCTCTCACACATAATTTCGTATTCGGAAACCACTGTTTTTCCATCTGCCTTTTCTGTGACGTTTAACTCACTATCTCCTGATCTTCCAACGAAATGTTACATTACGTGTACCGGAGATTTATTTTCTGATGAGATTCCCTCCATTTTGGGAAGCTTTTAGATTCGACAAAACCTTTTACAATTCCTCGGTTTAATTTCTTAAAACACCAACTACTAATCCATCCACTCCCCAAATACTGATTCCATCTAACGCACACACTTAGAGGTCATCAAGTAAGCTGCATCGTGGCACTTAGCTCATATTATAAAAACCTTATATACAAACAACAAAACTGCTCGATGCACATGGCTAACATACACAAACAGCCTTTACAAAAATATATAACAATAGTTTTTGCAGTCAAGATTTGCATGAACTAATCGTGTGTTTGACAACAAATTTTTTTTGAGACTTCTGGCTTATGATTTGTTGCAAAAACGTTCTTAAAATAATCTTTTGACTATTTTTAACTTCATTTAGTCTTCATTTTAGTTTAAGCATTTTCCGACAATGGAATCAATGGCATATTTTTAGGACTTCAAGTGTCTACTGTTAGAATAAACTAGCATAATCTTATATTATAAAGTTTGCAAAGTAAACCACATGGAAAAAACTGATCGACATTATGGTAGATTCACCATAAACTACGATCAGAAATATCCTTTTTTTTGACAACAGAACATATTGTGCAAATTTTTAAAAGGACCCATAATTTAAACATATAAATTGAAAATATCTAATGGAAATTAGTAATTAAATTGTTTACAATTGACAAACTCAAAAATTCATATTTATAAAAAAAAATATCAATTAGATTCCAATAAACATAAAAATTTCATAATCTATTGTCCTTATTGAACAGCTCTCAATATGCATATCCTATTAACTTTTTTTTTCAAATCAAACTTATTAAATATTTTCAATATATTCCATTAGAAATAAATTGTTTTGTTATTAAACTTTATCCTTTTTATATAAGTATGTTATTGATAAGCAATTTAAGAAATCTAAGAACTTTTGTTAGTAAAATTACAATTTTTATGATTGATATGATTGGTGAAAATATATATGGAAGATTTAAAGATATTTCTATTTTGATGTTGAAACCTTAGCAATAATTAAAATATTATGAATAAATAAGAAAGTTATATATAATTAATATAAGTAAAAAAAAAAAAATTTATTAATAATTAGTAATATTTAAAAAAAAATAAGAAAAGATTAGGATAATTTTTTTTATTGCGATTATTGCTGTTAATAGATTAATATATAGTGTTAATTATTAAGTTAAGATAATAAAAATATTAATTAGTAATAAAAACAACAAACAGAAAAAAATTAAAACCATCATAAAACATATCATATATTTATTACACTTTTAGTGATATAAAAGAAAATTTTGATCCTTGTATATTTTTAACAAATCTTCTGATTATTCAAATATCAATTAGGAACAGTTTATTAAAAAAAAAACTAACTCACATTTGTGTTAGTTTTGCTACAAAATTTTATTACATTACGTTATGAATTATTTTCTGTTCTTTCAATAATATAAAAATTACATTAATTTTTTGAAAGTTTGTATTTCAGAAATAATAATAGTAAATTAAAAGAATTTTTATAAAATTACGGAAATTTTTTTTTGTTAAATTTGACATTTTTGTAATATTATACAATATTATTAACCATAAAATATTATAAGCCAAAAAGTTAATTTTATTGGAATCTTATTTGTCCTGTAGATTCTTTGAAAATTATTTTTGGAAAAAGATTTATATCCTGAAATTATATTTTATATCCAACTGATAAGGTGGAATTGGGAAAATCAAAATTATTAAAATCTTTTTAATAATTTTTGTTAAAAGCGCAGATCTTTTTAACATCAGTCAACATTATCATCGGCAATGTATTTTTTTTCTAAATAATAATTTGATATTAAAAAATAAAAGTCAACATAGATTTTCCAATATATCTTTTTTATTATTTATTTTTTTATCTGTCCAAATATATATTTTATTAATAATACAAAAATATCAAAAAATAAATTTTCGTGTAAATAAATGCCTAATTTTTTAGACTAAACCATTTCCGCAAAATTATAATAGATGGCGTTTTTTGTTATATCATAGGCAATAAATTTTATGAGTTCTACTAAAATACATACATATAAAAAAATTTTATTATAAATATATATATGAATGTATATTAAATAAATAGATAAAAATTTAAAAATTCCACGCTACACAACAGAAGCATTGAGTAAACGAAAGCCTATTTTTAGTACAGACGGGCATCATAGATGACGTTGTTTGTCAGTATCAATCTCAATGCAAATTTTATAGGCTTTTATTAACCAATTTACAATTATAATATTATAATTTCAATTTAAAATCATATATACGCCTTTAATTTGCTGATTATATCAAATTAAAACAAAAAGTTGGCGAATAGAACTTAAATATTAATTCAAAAAACCTAATATCAATTTTTATTTAAGGTATTTTTTCCAGTACTTTTTTCTCTTTTAAAATATGTACAGTATTTTTTTGGATGGATTTTGAATTATCAGTAAGTAAAAAGTAGTTTAAATATTAGT
Organism: Atherix ibis; assembly: GCA_958298945.1. NCBI lineage: Eukaryota > Metazoa > Arthropoda > Insecta > Diptera > Athericidae > Atherix > Atherix ibis. The sequence goes on from OY282607.1 coordinate 50,136,433, forward strand.
TAATTTTTTCTGAAATACAAACGTTTTAACTAATCAACTTGATTTCTATTAAAGAAACCAAAAACATTTTAAACTGAAATATTTAGAAAAAAGTATAAGCAATTAATGTAAACATATCAAACTCAAATGTGAAATAATAAATACTCCAATTCGAAACATATCATTATGCAATATCTATATTATGTATAATAACAATAAATTTAAAAAAAAATAATTCTACCTAAATACTCTTAGTTTTAGTATTAATTGTAAAAATATATTTAAAAAAATGTACTAACTCTAAAAAATAATTTACTCTAGTTTTTAAGTTTAATAACTAATTGACTTTTAAAAGAATATAATTTTAATAATTAGTTGAAATATATACAATATAATAATATAAAATAATAATATTAATTATGATAAAAATATATATGTAGAAAAATCCGTATTTGTTATTTATACAATTATATTATCAGATGAAAAAGAACTTAATTAATCCACATAAAAACATACAATGGAAAGAAATAAGCTTCAAAATATAATGAAATTAATAAATAATATATTTTTATGAGAGTACATAAAATAAATATATAATATAATCCAAAATTAGTATAGATGTAAAAGGAAACAAATATGAAATGTATTTAATTTTTATTTATTATTATTATTAAGAGTATGATAATAGATAATTTGTAAATGTTTTTAAATAAGTATATATAAAATTTAAATAAATAATTTTAATATATGAATATTAAATTAAATTTTCAAAATTAGTGAATAAAATTTTAAAAGCAAAAAGGAAGAGTTCAATAATATACAATAACATATCATCAATTAATTTTAAATAAGAAAATTAATAGCAACCGAAACATATCATTTGTGGACTGCAAAAATTATACTCGTATCTGCAAATTTATATGCAATCAAGTTGAATTCAATAAAATATACTATTATGTAAAAAAAAACACGATAGTATGAGAATTAAGTTAAGTTAATTTTAATTCTATTCATATTGAATAAAAATAAAAATATTTAAAAAAAAATGAAAAAAAAACCAACATAGTTAAGGGCAATTTTTATTTGTTTTATTTTTTCATAATAAAATATTTCCATTTATTGATTACCATTTCTCATTTTGAGTGTCTTCATTTTTCATTTATTTATTTGTAATATTTTCATTTAAATTTATTTTCTTAAGACAATAAAGATAACAGAATATTTCTAAATTTATGGGAAATAAAGAAAAAATTAAAAGTTAAAACCATAAGAGATAATATTATTTATTATAGTAAGTTTTTCTTAAATTGATTAATTTTTCAAAAATTACTTAACATATATTAACATAAAATTTACAAAAAAAAGTTTTCATTGTGGAAAAGTTGATATTTTTAGTGGAGCGAAGGTATTTTTTTATAAAAGTATCAGTTTTAGTTATTAAAAAATTTAGTTTAAATTCTACGAATCTGTATGAGTGACTATAGTCACGTGATTTTTTTAAATCGGTATTACGTTTATCGAATTTTTCACATTTAATGTAACTAAAAGTAATAATTCTACTAATAGTAGACGATAATCAAAAAAATATGAAAATTCAGTCGATTAATAATTGCTTGATAGTCGTCACTCATTATTAATAATAAAATGTGACGTGATAAAAGTGTTACCCATTATTAATAGAATATTGTTAGATTGTACGGAAAGTAATTTCGTTTTATTTATAAAAATGAAAAACGATTTCCTTATAGTGAATTAATATTTAAATCAATTAAATATTATCCAATTTGATGCAATATCCTTTGCCATCATTTTGATAGTAGCATGATTCCACGCTTATAAAATTTTTGGTTTTTCCTGGTACAAAACTGATCCAAGTGATTTTTGACCTCTTATTTGAATTAAACGTTTTACCGTCTGAAAAATTTTGTAGAGACCGGAACAAATGATAATCGGAAGGTGCTAGTTCTGGAGAGTATGGTGGATGTGGCAGTATATCTCAACCAAGCTCTAAAAGCTTTTGCCGAGTGGTTATACTTGTATGTGGTTTCGCATTATCCTGTTGGAACACTATACCTTTTTTATTGACCAATTCTGTCCGTTTTTCTTTAAGTGAATTATTCAATTTATCTAACTAATGACAGTACACTTCAGAATTGAACATTGTGTTGCTCGGTAGAAGCGCAAAATAAACGATTACTTTGAAATCCCACCAAACAGATACGAGTAGTAAAACCTTTTTTTGATGAATATTGGCTTTCGAAGTGCTTTGAGCCGGTTCATCTTTTTACTCCAGGATCTTTTGTGCTTAACATTGTTATAGATAACCCATTTCTTGTCCCCAGGGATGATACGCTTAAAATATAGATTATTTTCTTAGCGTTTGAGAAGCAAATCACAAACGTCAATGCGACGACACACATTTTTTTCCCTAAGTAGATGAGGAACCCATATGTCGAGCTTTGAGATATAACCTAGCCGTTTCAAATGATCATGAATGATCAAATTCGATCAATTTAATCTCTCAACGATCTCACGAGTTTTTATTCGCCAGTTTGCATCAATTAATGCCTTTATTGCCTCTTCATCAATTCAACTGGCCATCTTCGAGATCAAAATTACTGGATCGAAATTTTGCAAACCAGTTTTGGCACTGGTGCTTACTTAACACATCTTTTCCATACACATCGGATAGTTTTTTTCTTGCTTGAACAGCATTTTTATATTTTCTATAGTAAAAAAGTAAAATTGGCCGAAAATGCTGTTTTTCACTTTCAATATTTAAAAGGGTATCAACCAAAAACTGCTATGCAGAATCAATCAAATTTTGTCACAAATAAGCCTTACTATGTCAGCTATTAAAATATATATGATCGTGCGGCTTAAGTATGAAGTTGGTTTCGAAAAAATACAATTAAATCCTCTGTTGGGAAAAACTGAAATTACTTTCCGAACAACCTCATAATAACGCAGGAAAAAATTTCCACTCCCTCATGGTAATTCGTCAAAAAAAAATTACCTATTTAATTTCTAGCTTTAACAATATAATACCATAACTTATTCTTGGATTATAGATAGCCTACTAAATTCAAACTAACCCAAATACTAGCTTCGGAAAAAATTAAAAAAACGCATCGTCCCAAAATAATAGATTTATTATACAAAAATTGCCAATCTACATTGGTAAGAAATAAATATGAATTAAAAGAATATTTGCAGGATCTATTTCCTGATTCCAATTGACAAGTATTAGAATATAAATATCCTTGATTTTATAATAAGTGACAAATTGCTATTGATAGCTAAAAAAAAGTCCACATTAAAATTTTTTTTCAAAGGATTCTTTTGACAAATCAACTTGGACGCCTACCATTTTAAAGAACTATGTTAAAAAATATTATAGTAATCTATGTTCATCCTAAAAATGTTGATTTTTTATAGCGATATATACTAAAAAAAAACCTCAATAAGAAAATGCCTATTTTATATATAATGTAGATAAAAACAAGAATCAATCATAAATTATCGTATAAAGTACTATGCTATAAAAATTACACTAAATGCTGCATAAACATTTAAATTGCTGTAATTATTAAAAATATTTTTTAAATTTATATTTTGCTTAAGATAAGACATCATTTAAAAAAATTATTTTTAAAAGTGTACTCCATTAAAAAATTAATTTTCCACAAAGTGTATGATTTTAAAAAAAAATGTACAAGAATATTTCTATTTTGTTATAGTTTCTTATTAAAATTTTTGTTCAAAAATATTGCAAATGAACTGAAATAAAACTACAAAAAATTATCAAATATAAAAATATAAATGAAAACAAAACATAAAACAACGAAATATTTTTACCAAAGTATAATATTGTATATAAAATAATATTATACTACGAATATATATTGAAACCCTCCAATCCCATCCAAAAAAGCTTTTTGCAAGCAATTAAATTCCACAATAATGATTACCTTATAAAATTTATGGTGTTTAAAAACAGTTTTTTATAATATTAATTTTATAATCTTCTGTCACCCAAAAATAAATTAATATTTCTTCCAATATGTTTAAACATACTGTATTTAGGACGATTTGAAAAATTTTACATTTTAATAAAATATTAAAAACAATTCTAAAGTCAATATGATAAAGAAAGTTTTTGTATCTGGACTATCTTTATCATATTCATATGTTCGGAATTTTCCATTTTAATATTTGAATTTGTTAAATACAAAAATTTATGTTAAAAATATTAATGAATTTTAGAGGCATTTGAAGTATTTTTTTAAAAAATAATGCTATTATGACATATATTTTATCTATTTCTTATTTAGACTTTATTATTTGTCAAGAATCAAAACACTTTAACTCTGTCGAAAAAATTACATTATTTTTTTAGATAATTAAAAAGAATATTTATTTTAGTATATTTAAAAGTTTATTGTGCTTTGATTTAGTCATTCTGTGACGTCTACGTCTAGTTTTGAGTTCGAATCAATCTATCGAAATATTTCTGATGCTAATTATTTGATGCCAGATGGCGTGAGTTGTCGTGATGCTTAGAATTTACATTTCAGGACAAACGTTGAACAAAATGACCCGAAGAGAAGTCTATTATTTATCAAGTTTAAGGCTTTCAGTATCTACTTTTGTTTGACCAAAAAATGGTGGCCATCCTTAGACTACTACCATATTTATATCTATTTTGCGATATAACTCCAAATAGGAGTTATATCTATTTTGCGATACAACTACCAATATCTAATCAATGGTAACGTTCCTTAAGTTGAAAATCTATCCAGTCAAGAAAGACTTTGTTACTTTGTGGTGTAGTTTATTTTCATTTAAGAATAAACGTTTTTTTTTTTATAAATTTCAAATACATATTTGAAAAGATTGTTGTTTATCAGAGTATATAAGACTCTCTATTTTGGTTGTAATATTTAACAGATATCTTACATTAAATTGAATTTATAGAGTCGAACGTTAAACAATTGAAGTGGCAATTTGTCGCACTAATAGCCATAATAAGCACTCAGTCAATAATAATCCATAAACGAAGAACTATAAGCAAACTAAATAGTTTTAAGCACAAGTCTCTCGATAAACACTATACTAATCAAAAATTCACTCAATATTTGAGTATCCATTGATTCTTCAATCATTCGGTACCTATAATAGGATATGAAGTCTAGTTTGTTTGATAGATTCAAGTGTGCTTTAAGTAATCAATTATTCCATAAATATTGGGTTTTCGGAAAGTTTTATATTACCTATATATTTTTGGTATTCAAAATATTTCTATTACGAAAACTAGATGACAGTGCGTGTCATGTCTACATAAAAAAATCTACCGAAAAATATGCAAGCAGTACTATTGCTTGCCGCTTTTCGAAGTACTAATCGAAGCAGTTTTCAGTATCAGCCGGAATTCTTTTTTTTCCGTTACTGCCATCAGTTTTGTGTCAGAATTCAGTAAGTAAGCACAATAAATTATAGCGCGTTCGAACAAATATACTTCCATTTATTCGATTGCATTGAAAATTGTAATTTTTGTCATTTAATTCAATATTAATATTTAGTAAATGTGAATGAAATAGTTTCAGATTTAGTAATGAAATTTGAATAGCGGGTTTAACGCATTTACTTATCATTGTTTTCAACATATCGCCTATTAGTTTGATGAAAAATAGAAGATAAATATTGGGTTGTTCGGAAAGTAATTTCGTTTCATTATCATGTTGGAACACTATATACCTTTCCTATTGACCAAATTAGGTCTTTTCTCTTTAAGTAAATCATTCAATTTGTCGAACTGTTGACAGTACAATTCAAAATTGATTATTGTGTTGCTCGGTAGAAGCTCAAAATAAACAATTCCTTTGAAATCCCAGCAAACAGATATCATAATCATTTTTGATGAATATTGGCTTTCGAAGTGCTTTGGGCCCGCTCATCTTTACTACTGCAGGATTTTTTGCGCTTAACATTATTGTAGATAACCCATTTCTCATCCCCAGTAATGATACGCTTCAAAAATGGATCATTTTCTTAGCGTTTGAGAAGCAAATCACAAACGTCAATGTGTTGGGACAAATTTTTTTCCGTAAGATGATGAGGAACCCATATGTCGAGCTTTGAGATTAAACCTAACAGTTTCAAATGATTATGAACGGTCAAATCCGATAAATTTAATCTCTCAACGATCTCACGAGTTGTTATTCGCCGGTTTGTATCAATTAATGCCTTTATTGCCTCTTCATCAGCTTCAACTGGCCATCTTCGAGATCAAAATTACTTAACACATCGGATAATTTTTTTCTTGCTTGAATAGCATTTTTATATTTTCTATAGTAAAAAAGTAAAATATGCCGAAAATGCTGTTTTTCACTTTCAATATTTAAAAGGGTATCAACCAAAAACTTCTATGCAGAATCAATCAAATTTTTTCACAAATAAGCCTTGCTATGTCAGCTATCAAAATATATATGATCGTACGGCTTAAGTATGAAGTTGGTTTCGAAAAAATACAATTAAATCCTCTGTTGGGAAAAACTGAAATTACTTTCCGAACAACCGAATAATAACGCATGAAAATGTTTCCACTCCCTCTTCTTGTTTGATTTAAGAAAACAAATCGATTCGGGTATTTTAATGCAATTTAATGCCTGTCACATATGTACCATATATGGTAATTCGTCAAAAAAAAATTACCTATTTAATTTCTAGCTTTAACAATATAATACCATAACTTATTCTTGGATTATAGATAGCCTACTAAATTCAAACTAACCCAAATACGAGCTTCGGAAAAAATTAAAAAAACGCATCGTCCCAAAATAATAGATTTATTATACAAAAATTGCCATCTACATTGGTAAGAAATAAATATGAACTAAAAGAGTATTTGCAGGATCTATTTCCTGATTCCAATTGATAAGTATTAGAATATAAATATCCTTGATTTTATAATAAGTGACGAATTGCTATTGACAGCTAAAAAAAGTCCACATTAAAATTTTTTTTCAAAGGATTCTTTTGACAACTTAACTTGTGCGCCTACCTTTTTTAAGGACTATATTAAAAAATATTATAGTAATCTATGTTCATCCTAAAAATGTTGATTTTTTATAGCGATATAAACTAAAAAAACCCTCAATAAGAAAATGCCTATTTTATATATAATGTAGATAACAACAAGAATCAATCATAAATTATCGTATAAAGTACTATGCTATAAAAATTACACTAAATGCTGTATAAACATTTAAATTGCTGTAATTATTAAAAATATTTTTTAAATTTATATTTTGCTTAAGATAAGACATCATTTAAAAAAAAAACAAATAAGTATCATTTTTTTTTAAAAGTGTACTCCATTAAAAAATTAATTTTCCACAAAGTGTATGATTTAAAAAAAAAATGTACAAGAATATTTCTATTTTGTTATAGTTTCTTATTAAAATTTTTGTTCAAAAATATTGCAAATGAACTGAAATTAAACTACAAAAAATTATCAAATATAAAAATATAAATGAAAACAAAACATAAAACAACGAAATATTTTTACCAAAGTATAATATTGTATATAAAATAATATTATACTACGAATATATATTGAAACCCTCCAATCCCATCCAAAAAAGCTTTTTGCAAGCAATTAAATTCCACAATAATGATTACCTTATAAAATTTATGGTGTTTAAAAACAGTTTTTTATAATATTAATTTTATAATCTTCTGTCACCCAAAAATAAATTAATATTTCTTCCAATATGTTTAAACATACTGTATTTAGGACGATTTGAAAAATTTTACATTTTAATAAAATATTAAAAACAATTCTAAAGTCAATATGATAAAGAAAGTTTTTGTATCTGGACTATCTTTATCATATTCATATGTTCGGAATTTTCCATTTTAATATTTGAATTTGTTAAATACAAAAATTTATGTTAAAAATATTAATGAATTTTAGAGGCATTTGAAGTATTTTTTTAAAAAATAATGCTATTATGACATATATTTTATCTATTTCTTATTTAGACTTTATTATTTGTCAAGAATCAAAACACTTTAACTCTGTCGAAAAAATTACATTATTTTTTTAGATAATTAAAAAGAATATTTATTTTAGTATATTTAAAAGTTTATTGTGCTTTGATTTAGTCATTCTGTGACGTCTACGTCTAGTTTTGAGTTCGAATCAATCTATCGAAATATTTCTGATGCTAATTATTTGATGCCAGATGGCGTGAGTTGTCGTGATGCTTAGAATTTACATTTCAGGACAAACGTTGAACAAAATGACCCGAAGAGAAGTCTATTATTTATCAAGTTTAAGGCTTTCAGTATCTACTTTTGTTTGACCAAAAAATGGTGGCCATCCTTAGACTACTACCATATTTATATCTATTTTGCGATATAACTCCAAATAGGAGTTATATCTATTTTGCGATACAACTACCAATATCTAATCAATGGTAACGTTCCTTAAGTTGAAAATCTATCCAGTCAAGAAAGACTTTGTTACTTTGTGGTGTAGTTTATTTTCATTTAAGAATAAACGTTTTTTTTTTTATAAATTTCAAATACATATTTGAAAAGATTGTTGTTTATCAGAGTATATAAGACTCTCTATTTTGGTTGTAATATTTAACAGATATCTTACATTAAATTGAATTTATAGAGTCGAACGTTAAACAATTGAAGTGGCAATTTGTCGCACTAATAGCCATAATAAGCACTCAGTCAATAATAATCCATAAACGAAGAACTATAAGCAAACTAAATAGTTTTAAGCACAAGTCTCTCGATAAACACTATACTAATCAAAAATTCACTCAATATTTGAGTATCCATTGATTCTTCAATCATTCGGTACCTGTAATAGGATATGAAGTCTAGTTTGTTTGATAGATTCAAGTGTGCTTTAAGTAATCAATTATGCCATAAATACTCACTAACGAATACATATAATATCTCCACTTACTTTTATCTATTGTGTTATTCGGAAAGTTTTATATTAGTTATATTTTTGGTATTCAAAATATTTCTATGACGAAAACTAGATGACAGTGCGTGTCATGTCTACATAAAAAAATCTACCGAAAAATATGCAAGCAGTACTATTGCTTGCCGCTTTTCGAAGTACTAATCGAAGCAGTTTTCAGTATCAGCCGGAATTCTTTTTTTTCCGTTACTGCCATCAGTTTTGTGTCAGAATTCAGTAAGTAAGCACAACAAATTATAGCGCGTTCGAACAAATATACTTCCATTTATTCGATTGCATTGAAAATTGTAATTTTCGTCATTTAATTCAATATTAATATTTAGTAAATGTGAAAGAAATAGTTTCAGATTTAGTAATGAAATTTGAATAGCGGGTTTAACGCATTTACTTATCATTCTTTTCAACATATCGCCTATTAGTTCGATGAAAAATAGAAGATAAATATTGGGTTGTTCGGAAAGTAATTTCGTTTCATTATCATGTTGGAACACTATATACCTTTCCTATTGACCAAATCAGGCCTTTTTTCTTTAAGTAAATCATTCAATTTGTCGAACTGTTGACAGTACAATTCAGAATTGATTATTGTGTTGCTCGGTAGAAGCTCAAAATAAACAATTCCTTTGAAATCCCAGCAAACAGATATCATAATCATTTTTGATGAATATTGGCTTTCGAAGTGCTTTGGGCCAGTTCATCTTTTCTACTGCAGGATTTTTTGCGCTTAACATTATTGTAGATAACCCATTTCTCATCCCCAGTAATGATACGCTTCAAAAATGGATCATTTTCTTAGCGTTTGAGAAGCAAATCACAAACGTCAATGTGTTGGGACAAATTTTTTTCCGTAAGATGATGAGGAACCCATATGTCGAGCTTTGAGATTAAACCTAACAGTTTCAAATGATTATGAACGGTCAAATCCGATAAATTTAATCTCTCAACGATCTCACGAGTTGTTATTCGCCGGTTTGCATCAATAAATGCCTTTATTGCCTCTTCATCAGCTTCAACTGGTCATCTTCGAGATCAAAATTACTGGATCAAAATTTTGCAAACCAGTTTTGGCACTGGTGCTTACTTAACACATCGGATAATTTTTTTCTTGCTTGAACAGCATTTTTATATTTTCTATAGTAAAAAAGTAAAATTGGCCGAAAATGCTGTTTTTCACTTTCAATATTTAAAAAGGTATCAACCAAAAACTACTATGCAGAATCAATCAAATTTTTTCACAAGCAACCCTTGCTATATCAGCTGTCAAAGTAAGTCTTGCTATGTCAGCTATCAAAATATATATGATCGTGCGGCTTAAGTATGAAGTTGGTTGTGAAAAAATATAATTAATTCCTCTATTGGGAAAAAAACGAAATTACTTTCCGAACAACCCTAATATTTTTTGTATAATAATACACCGGAAACTTTGTTTACAAGTTGAAATGGCTGAAAATTTTATTTAATATAATTTTCTTTAATGTACGTATGTGCCATCATAGCAGAGTTCAAAAATCTCATTTCTTATTTACATATAACAAAATTAATAGTTTATTTACTAGAATTATTCCAGTTTATCATTAGAATTTGTAAGTGATGCGCTAATGCTTTCTTTTGCACAATTATTGCCTAAGGCTTGGATCAATTTAGTTTCACTTGAACAGCTTAAGAAATTAAGTATTTTTAGGTATATTCTATGCTTAGGATCTGTATTGTGTCATAGATTCTCCTACAGCCTCAAGTGTTTCTTAATTTCTCTATTCAAGCTTCTTAAAATGATACCTCTTCAAATGCCATTTTCAATAACTAGTAAATACCGAATTCTCTGCAATATATTTCATTAAAGCTGGAGTTCTCCAAAAAATATTCTTCCTAATTTTTAAAATATTTAAGCCTATAAGAATAATACTTTATTGAATACACATAAGAATTTATAAATACATGACAACAGTTTATTAATAAAAACATATTCAAAATTTAAATAATTGATTCAAGAAAAGAACAGAGAACAGTGCTCACATTACCTTCATTATTTTTATAAAAACATCTATTCCATTATTTTTTTATAGCTACATAATTTCACAATATACTTAAATAGCTTAGCTAGATCAAAGCCTTTACTAAGACTCCATAAACTAAATCAAAAATATTTGAGATCAATTGAACAATCCATCAAAACTCACATTTAAAAACGAAACTTTAGGATAAATAAATTATATTGACTTTTTTTATAAAAATTTTCAATTGTAAATTAAATGATTTTTTATGATTTTTCTATTAAAAAAAAGTTATCCAAATTCGAAAATAGATTATAAATTTAAAATTCGCTAAAACTAAATTAATTCTAAATTTTAATCACTGGCATGATGTTTTGCTTATTTTCAAATTATAAAAAATGGATCACTATAATATTGAATAATTCTTTAAAAGTTTTTCTTACAAAATTTCAGAAATATCAATTATTTATTATTTGAATCTATAAGTTAATAAAAATGGAAAGGATCTCTCCTAAAGTATACAATTGTTAAAATTATTTGGTAACAAATAGATTCATTTAAATATTCTCTTCAATTCTTGTTAATAAATTCATTTGCAACAAAAAAAAATTATCTAATTACGGGTTTGTAAAAGTACTTCCACTATCTACTTACTAAATGTAAAAATCCTTTTTTTTGGAATTATTTAGAATAATCGAAATTATCTACAAAAAAAAACAAATGATTAAAAAATGAGCTAGAATGAGAGATAAAGAATATAGAAAATATTAAAGATGATATATTTAAATAATTATTATTAAAACAATCTATTTTATTTTGTTGATGTAACCATATTTTCTCTTTTAATTAGTTCCACTACTCTTATTATTATTTTCATCATTCTTATTAAGTATCATTTTTATAATTGATTTTTACATTTTTAAGATTAATTTTAATAACACTTCTTAAAAAAAGGAATGCTATTAAATATAATTTAATAAGCAAAAAAGTCTATTTAGTATAAAGTAAATTAAATATGCCTAACATCATCTATCTGAATAAAAAAATAAAAATACATATCAATATAAATTCAAGTGCATCTTTCTCTATAAATATTCAAATTTAAAATCAACAAAAAAAAACAAACAAAAAAAAATAGCATAACAAATTTATAAACAAATTAAAAATAATATTATTAAATATTTTAACTAAATGAGTGTACAATATATTTGCATGTAATATTAGAAAATACTGTAAAAATTACTTAAAACTTAAATTATTTATAATAAAAATATCTAAATAAATATCTTTTTGAATCTTCTACATTAATGTATAAATGATAAGAAAAAAAAATTTAATTTTAGGAGTTGATTTTAAAAAAATAAATTCTCCCTATGTTCCCCCTCCTTATATCCCCCCCCCTTATTCCAACCAAAAAAAAACTTATTATTTCGAAAATTGCGCAAAAATATCATAGGCTATAAAGAAAATTTTCAAATTTATTTCTAATCGTTCTAATAATTATGTTAATTTGCTTTAGCCAAAAAAAAACATTAGAATACAAATATACCAATTTATGTAAAAAAAAATTAAATATTTATCATGAATGTATAATGGATTAACAATAAAAATATACTCAATTTCAATCTAAACTCGCATAACATTTTACTCTTATAAAACTTAAAAAGCATATCCTTAAATACCATAAATCATATCATATAATATATCTTTAACTATAACTGTTACAATCCAACAAAAAACAACATATTTACATATATTAAAACTAATAGTAAACTGTTGAGAACATTAAAAAAAAAATTTAGAAAAAATCTTAATCAGAAAAATAATCTAACCAAAAACAAAGAAAAACAATATATTCTAATAGTTAAAATTGAAAATAATAAAAATTAAAATAAAAAATATTATGTATAGTAAATAAAATAGTTGAAAATATAAAATATAGAAAAGATTATGTCATAAAAAATAAAATGAAAATAGTATAACAAAATGAATATTTTAAAAGTATTTATGTGAAATGATATTATTTAGTTTTAGCACCTTAAAAAATAATAGTATAATTGAAAATTTGAATTCATCTGAAAATGTACCTTGAGTGCTAATGTATTTTGAATTAAAAAATAAATGTAAATATAAAAATAAAAAATTATTAAATAAATAAAAATGGAAGGTAAATAATGATTGGATAAAAAGTGTTTGATTTTATTGAGGAAGTGATGGTGCGGAGGAGCCCAAATTGTGAGTCTAAAATAAAAGGATATTGTGAACAAATTGATTAAAGCAGCTACATTTTCTGGTCATTTTAGCTATGAGGGTCGTTCTTAGAAAAAGATGGAAAAAAACTGTTTTTTAAAAAAAAAATTTTATTTTTTAACATAATCTCCTTTTAGCTCTATACACTTTTCCAACTGTTTTTCCAACATTTTTATCCCGTCCAAAAAATAGGATTTCGGAAGTTCTGCAAAATACTCATCCGTTTGAGCAATGACGTCCTCGTTGGAAGTGAACCGTCGTCCGCCAAGCCATTTCTTCAGATTGGGGAAAAGAAAATAGTCACTCGGGGCCAAATCTGGTGAATAAGCGGGATGCTGCAACAATTGCATTCTCAATTCCACAATTTTGGCCATGCAAAAAGTGCAGGTGTGCACACGCGCATTGTCCTGATGCAAGAGGATTTTTTTCTTCTTCAGATGGGTGCGTTTCTCTTTGATTTCCTCGCTCAACCGTTGCAATAACGACGCGTAATACGCTCCTGTTATTATTTTTCCTTTTTCCAAGTAGTCGATAAAAATGATGCCCTGCGAATCCCAAAAGACCGTGGCCATCACCTTGCCGGCCGATGGCACAGTTTTTGCCTTCTTCGGAGCCCGTTCACCCTTAAAAATCCACTGTGATGACTGTCTCTTCGTTTCTGGAGTGTAGTAGTGTATCCAGGTTTCGTCCACAGTGACATATTGACGAAGGAATTCGGCAGGATTGCGATGAAAGAGTGACAACATAGCCTCAGAGTCCACTACACGATTGCGCTTATTCTCCTCTGAGAGCAAACGCGTCACCTATCTTGCCGAAATTTTTTTCACAGACAATTTTTCATGCAAAATTGAAGCGACTGTACCTTGTGATATGCCCGTGGCCTCAACTAATTCGCGCACTTTAATTCGCCGATCGTTCAAAATCAGATCGTGGATTTTGTCGATGATTTCAGGAGTAGACACCTCAACTGGGCGTCTTGAAGGATGTTCATCTTTTGTGGATGAACGGCCACGTTTAGATTCATTCACCCAATTGTAAACCGGCGCAAACACAGGTGCAGATGTGCCATGAACTGCATCCAACTCGGCTTTGATTTCTTTCGGGCTTAAGCCTTTCAAATGGAGATGCTTGATGACAGCCCTAAACTCGCTTTTTTCCATTGTTATGCACAAATAAATGTCGTCAACTTTAATCGACGATCGAAATTGACCTACGCTATGGATCGATCTGAAATTTTGACAGCTTTCCTGTAGATAATGCTACTTACAAAAAAAAATCTTTACCGACACTACGAGCGCAATACGAGGGTCATTCAACAAGTGGCAATTTGTTTTTTTCACATAATCTCCTTCAAGCGCGATACACTTGGCCCAGCGATGCTCTAACTTTTTTCATTCGACCCAAATCTATTCCCGGCGAGGGATTTTTTCAGGTGGGAAACAAAAAGTAGTCACGGGGGGCCAAATCTGGAGAGTACGGTGGATGGGGCAGCAATTCGTAGCGCAATTCGACCAATTTGGCCATGGCGACGGCGGAGGTGTGAGCCGGTGCGTTGTCGTGGTGGAACAGCACTTTTTTCTTCGCAAAGCGGGGCCGCTTTTTCTTCAATTCGACGTCAAATCGGCCCAATAAGTCAGCATAGTAGCGCCCCGTGATTGTTTTAATCTATGTAGATCACACCTTGTGAATCCCAGAAAACGGTGGCCATCACCTTTCCGACCGATCGAACAGTCTTCGCCTTCTTCGGAGCACGTTCGCCGGGTGAAGTCCACTGTTTCGACTGTTCCTTCGTCTCTGGTGTGTACCAGTGAATCCATGTTTCGTCGACGGTCACGAAACGACGCAAGAACTCCGCTGGATTGCGCTGAAACTGCTTCAAATACGTCGCCGATGTGGTCTCACGGTTGCGCTTGTTTTCCGGTGTGAGCAAACGCGGCACCCATCGCGCCGACAGCTTTCTCATGCCCAGTTCTTCGTGTAGAATATGATGCACCGTTCCTACTGCGATGCCAACAGTCTTAGCTATCTCGTGAACCTTCAATCGACGGTCTGCCAACACGAGATCGTGGACTTTTTTAACTTTTTCCTCCGTAGTAGCCGTTTTTGGGGCACCTGAGCGTGGCTCATCAAAAACCGACGTGCGGCCACGAACAAACTCGTTGAACCAATTCTTGACGGTAGCCATCGAAGGAGAAGAGTCACCATACACAGCATCCAAGCGATCTTTGATTTCGCTGCGCGTTTTCCCTTCCAAAAACAAGAATCTAATCACCGAACGATATTGTTCTTTTTCCATTTTTGTGCAGCCGACCGACAAGCTCGCTTTCAAAGGCTCTCAAAACAAAACTAATGAAGGGAATCGACTGAAACTTTGACAATAGGCTACTAAAAGAATGTACTGCACGATGGTAAATCGTAACAGCATTTCCATCGGGCGGTGACTGATGCTTCTTTTGTGACAGCAGTTCCATCGGGCGGTGAGGTTAAGTACTTGTTGAATGACCCTCGTATCTCTTAAACTTCTTCTCTGACTACAAGTTAATATAGCAGCATGCACCTAAAATAATTTTGACTATTCCGAAATGTGATTCGAATCGGTTTTGAAATTTGAGTTTATGTTTTCCGTTTTAATTACACACATTTTTAATATTATCCTGCGCACAACCTGCTTTCCTTTACTCTAGAAATTTATTGTCATTAAAATGATTCCTAAGCCAAATAAGTCCATTAATTCTCCTTCCTCCTATAGAACTATACCTTATCCTGGGTAAGATTGTTGAAAAACGACTCTACCTAATCCTAGTTAATGAAAAAATTAATCCTGATCACCAATTCGGCTTCTGATCTGAACACTCCACTATCGAGCAATGCCATCTCGCATTGTTAATCATATTGCATCCTCTCTGGAGAGCAAAGAGTATTGCTCAGGAGTATTTTTAGGTATCTCCTAAGCTTTTGATCGTGTGTGGCATCCTGGACTCCTCTGGAAACTCAAGAGCTTTGTTCCATCAACATAATACCTTATCATAGATTAATATATCTCCCAACGTCAATTCCAAGTTGCCATTAACTCCGAATCCTCGAAAATATATCCTATTCTAGCCGGAGTCCCACAAGCTAGTATGTTTGGTCCCATTTCATATAATATTTATACCCGTGACATCGCATCTGATCCTTATACTATCATTGCTACTTATGCAGACGTTACGGCCATAATTACTACTCATAAAAATCCTGACACAACCTTCAATCCTAGTTTAAGAAATGGATAGTGAGGGTAAATGAAAACCCAGAAGAGTGCTCACATTACCTTCACACTTTGTCAAGAAAAACCTAACCCCTTATACCTTAATAGCAACATGATACCGTAATATAATAAAGTACGTTATTTGGGACTTTACCTGGACAAGATATCAACATGGAACCCTCATACGAGATTATAAGGTCTATACTAGACTAGACGTTACCGCCAACTTCTTAGATTACTGGACAAACGCTCGAAACTAACAGTCAAAAGTAAACTTCTAATCTACAATACAATACAACATTGGGGTTGCTTGTTGTTTGTAGTTTGTTGCTTGTTGCTTGTTGCTTGTTGCTTATTGCTTGTTGCTTGTTGCTTGTTGCTTGTTGCTTATTGCTTGTTGCTTGTTGCTTTCAGCTTGTTACTTGTTGGTTGTTGCTTGTTGCTAATTGCTTGTTTGCTTATTGCTTTCCGCGTGTTGCTTGTTGTTTGTTGCTTATTGCTTGTTGCTTTTTGATTGTTGCTTGTTGCTTGTTTCTTGTTGATTGTTGCTTATTGCTTGTTGCTTGTTAATGGTTGCTTGTTAATTGTTACTTGTTGCTTGTTGCTTATTGTTTGTTGCTTATTGCTTGTTGATTGTTGCTTGTTGCTTATTACTTGTTGCTTGTTGCTTGTTGCTTGTTGCTTATTGCTTGTTGCTTGTTGCTTGTTGCTTATTGCTTGTTGCTTGTTGCTTTCCGCTTGTTGGTTGATGATTGTTGCTTGTTGCATGTTGCTTGTTGCTTATTGCTTGTTGCTTGTTGCTTGTTGCTTATTGCTTGTTGCTTGTTGCTTTCCGCTTGTTCGTTGATGGTTGTTGCTTGATGCATGTTGTTAGTTGCTTATTGCTTGTTGCTTATTAGTTGTTGCTTATTAGTTGTTCCTTTCCGCTTGTTGCTTGTTGATTGTTGCTTATTGCTAGTTGCTTATTACTTGTTGCTTTCTGCTTGTTGCTTGTTGATTGTTGCTTGTTGCTTATTGCTTGTTGCTTACTAATGGTTGCTTGCTGCTTGTTACTTGTTGCTTGTTGCTTGTTGCTTGTTGCTTGTTGTTAATTGCTTATGGCTTGTTGCTTGTTGTTAGTTGCTTATGGCTTGTTGATTGTTGTTTGTTGTTTGTTGTTTGTTGTTTCTTATTTGGTGCAAAGGAAGGGCAAAGTGGAAGCGCAATGTGTTTGTTGCTGTGAATTGTTTGTTGGTGCTTGTTGCCGCTTGTTATTATTGTTACTGTTTATTTCGGCTTGTCGTTGTTGCTGCTTGATTCGGCTTGTTGTTGTGGTTTGTTGTTGTTTTTGCGGCTTGTTGTTGTTATTGTGGCAGTTGTTGATAAAGTTGCGGCTATTGTGGAATGGGTTGTTGCTGAATTGGCTGAGCCTATTTTATTGGCTAAGCCTATTGTATTGGCTGAGCCTGCCTGAAGCTGCTATTGTGTATGTCGATACAGAAGTGGCAGCTCTTGAATTTGGAATTCTGACTGAGGTTGAACCTGAGGCTGTAATTGAGGCCGAACTTATTGTTGCAATTGCGTCTGTGGAATCATATTTCCCAACACACCATTTCTGAATGTTTATATTGGCCGGTAAACTGGTTGCATGAATGTGCATAGGTACTATTGTTGGCGTCTGATTTGCGGTCTTGTAGAACTGCACTGGATACGACTGACTCTGTTGTACATTTTCCGAACTTGTTTGTTGATATTCGGATGTCACAAACTGAGGCTGCTTCTGCAGTAATGCTGGCATCAGATGAATTTAAGCTAACATGATATTCTATTGTTGCTTGTAGTGCTGAAGATTCATTTGAGCCATAGCACCACCAGAAACTAACTATATCATGGCTGGCATACTTGCGAGATGATGTTGTGATTGTTTTGGTTGTACTCGTCGGCTGGTCTTAACATGTACGACGAAATTCGTTTATTGGAGTCACTAATATAAAAGTTCCAATAGAAAATTTAATCATTTAAATAATAAAGTTTTTTTTCTTTCTTAAGGAAAATTTTATTTAACATCAATCCAACCCCTTCAACAATTTTATCTGTTTTTTTTGTTAATGTTTCGAAATATAAGACACAACTAACTATTTCAAACTAATTAAAAATAATGTAAATGAAAAAATAATAATTCTAAATCTAAGCTCATATTAATATGAATAATAAATTATAATAATTTTTTGTGTTAATAAATTTACTTAAAATTTAAGTATTCACTTAAAAAGTGGTTCATTTATGCGAAAACTTAAGATTCGCGAATTTTGTTTTTCAGGTGAATTTGTCGGTAAAAACTAATTATGTATTTGAATAAAGGTCATAGTTGCTTACTTTTCAACTAAATTTTCTAAGTGCTTAAAATGTTAAAAATAGACAATTTGTTGTGATCACATTGATGTATCAATGGCGGTTCAATAGGAGTTTTATTAGTTTTATATTTTCACATGATCAAAAATTGTACCTATATAAAAGTATACTTTTCATATATGTAAAAATTCAACGTAAACATACTTAAAAATTATCTAAATGAATAATTTACAATATAAGAATATAATTTTCAATTTATGAATTTTTATATTAATATCAGTGATTATGAATATAAGATATTTAACTCAATGCTTCTATACTATTCCGACTTAAAGTTAAAGCTGATTTCATTGGGACACGATGTGAGTAAATTTCTTATTTTAAAAAGAATTCAATGATTCTATTTCATTTTTTTTTTAATATTTTTACAATTTAAACAGAAAATTAAGTATTGCAGAAGTTCTGTTTCATTTTAAAATTTTATTTAGTTTCCAATTCTAAATTTATTAAATTAAATAATTTCGAATATTATCTTAAAAATGTGCGCCAAAGATTTTTGTATAAATATAAAATTGCCCCTATCCGAAAGTGATGCCTTTGAACAGTATGCATGTGTGACAAGCTTTAAGATTGTATTCCTGCAATTGTCTATTCTAAAAGTAGATGCTACTGCTTCTGTTGCTGCCACTGTTGAAATGAGCTGAGGGCTTAGATTATAGAAGAACTGGATAGGCCTCTACACAAAAATTGTGGCACAATTTTGTTGGCAACACATTCGTAAGAACGCATACACATGCAAAATAACAGAAACGCCGTCAATCAGTGGGGGCCAATTTTAAATTTCGGTATGCGATTGAAGCGGTTCGTTTAAAACCATTTTCATATGTGATGCAATTATTCGTAAGGAAATAGATTTTTTAATATTGCGGGTTTCTGTTGTTTGATAGAATTAATTTTGGAAATTTGCAATAAAACACAGTATTCTATTTTAAAATATTATTTATTTATTTATTATATATTTGCATTTAATTTATTTCACTATATGCTACGAGGGTTGTTCAATAAGTCCTTAGAAAATCTAAGAAATTCCGCTCGTAGTGTCGGTAAAGATTTTTTTTTTGTAAGTAGCATTATCGACAGGAAAGCTCAATCCATAGCGTAGGTCAATTTCTATCGTCGATTAAAGTTAACGACATATATTTGTGCATAACAATGGAAAAAAGCGAGTTTAGGGCTGTCATCAAACATCTCCATTTGAAAGGCTTAAATCCGAAAGAAATCAAAGTCGAGTTGGATGCAGGTCATGGCACATCTGCACCTGTGTTTGCGACGGTTTACAATTGGGTGAATGAATTTAAATGTGGCCGTTCATCCACAAAAGATGAACATCGTTCAGGACGCCCAGTTGAGGTGTCTACTCCTGAAATCATCGACAAAATCCACGATCTAATTTTGAACGATCGGCGAATTAAAGTGCGCGAATTAGTTGAGGCCACGGGCATATCACAAGGTACAGTCGCTCCAATGTTGCATGAAAAATTGTCTGTGAAAAAAATTTCGGCAAGATGGGGAACCGCGTTTGCTCTCAGAGGAGAATAAGCGCAATCGTGTAGTGGACTCTGAGGCTATGTTGGCACTCTTTCATCGCAATCCTGTCGAGTTCCTTCGTCGATATGTCACTGTGGACGAAACCTGGATACACTACTACACTCCAGAAACGAAGAGACAGTCATCAGTGGATTTTCAAGGGTGAAGGGCTCCGAAGAAGGTAAAAACTGTGCCATCGGCCGGCAAGGTGATAGCCACGGTCTTTTGGGATTCGCAGGGCATCATTTTTATCGACTACTTGGAAAAAGGAAAAACAATAACAGGAGCGCATTACGCGTCATTATTGCAACGGTTGAGCGAGGAAATCAAAGAGAAACGCCCCCATCTGAAGAAGAAAAAAATCCTCTTGCATCAGGACAATGCGCGTGTGCACACCTGCACTTTTTGCATGGCCAAAATTGTGGAATTGAGAATGGAATTGTTGCAGCATCCCGCTTATTCACCAGATTTGGCCCCGAGTGACTATTTTCTTTTCCCCAATCTGAAGAAATGGCTTGGCGGACGACGGTTCACTTCCAACGAGGACGTTATTGCTCAAACGGATGAGTATTTTGCAGAACTTCCAAAATCCTATTTTTTGGACGGGATAAAAATTTTGGAAAAACGGTTGGAAAAGTGTATAGAGCTTAAGGGAGATTATGTTGAAAAATAAAATTATTTTTTTTTAAAAAACAGTTTTTTTCCATCTTTTTCTAAGGACTTATTGAACGACCCTCGTATTTATTAAAATAGAATTATAAAGTGGAAAAGAATATATAAATATAAATTGCAAGTTATTTGATTATTAGTGAGAGTATATGATATTATGTGGAAATTAAAACTTTTAAATTTAAAAATTTAAAAGTTTTAATTTCCACATAATATCATATACTCTCACTAATAATCAAATAACTTGCAATTTATATTAAAGTAGATTAAAATTTTATTGTTAAACAAGACAAGCATTTGTAGATATTGAAAGCTTTATTATAATATTAACTTTGGCAAATTTTCACAACACTTACAGAAGGGTACTTTAAGAAACCAAAGGACTTGTTCGCTGTCAAACTGTTTTATATGAATTCTCCTTCTTGCGAAGGCTGAAAAGACCGCCTTCGCAATGCAAAAACTTGCCTAGCTTAAAAACAATAAAGCTTTATGCACTATATTCATTAATTGCAGATGGGTTAAATAAATAATCATGGTCACTTAAAATATTTATTTAACCCAATCTGCACTTAATTTCCCTCCAATTTTCTTACACACACTTTATGTACACCAGCACTGATCTATTTTCTGGTAAACATTGAACTGTCAACATCACATTTGTTTACATTTTTCAACTTTTTAACCACTTTTTGGACCAAATAAATCATTAAAACCCTTTTTAGCTCATCATAAACTAAATTTTTGTTAATTTCTCTAGTAAAAAAACAGATGTGAACTTACCGAAAGAAAAAAATTCCTAGTTTCCTCATTCCGTTAAATTACAAGCGACCCTTTATAAAATAATTCATTTTCTGAAATAAAAACTTCCTATTAAATGTTATCAATAATACAACTATTTATATAAATACTTACTTTTTCGTAAATACTTAAATAAAAAAACACATTTTTACTTGCACTTTCCGATAAGTGCCAAAATAACAACTTGAAAAACAAGAAAAGTATGCAATAACATAATTTCGGTATGCTACCACTTTCATGGAGAATGGCGTATTTTAAAACTCTCCAAAAATCTACAAAATTGACGGCCTATAGAAACTTTCCGAAAGTCTACAAGAACGTTCCGTGGTTTCAACAAGAATGTCCCTATTTCTTTGTTTTAAACCTTTATGAATTCCGTAAAGACAATACCGCGAGTGTGGCAACCAAAAACATTTGCGAAGTGTATGGAGCAGATGTCATCAAAGTTCGACAGGTAAGAAGATGGTTTACAAAATTCAGATCTGGAGATTTTTCGCTAATTGATAAACCACGTACCGGGCGCCCATTTAAGTCTGATGAGGACAAGTTAAAAGTCATAATTGACACCAATCCACGTCTTACCACCAGGGAGATCGCGTCGATGATGGCAGTCAACCAAACAACCTTATTAAGACATTTGAAGCGTATGGAGATGGTTTCGCGGTACGACGTTTGGATACCTTATCAATTGTCGGCTGCCAATTTATTGGATCGTGTTTCAACGTGCGTTGCTTTGAGTGCGAGACAAAAACATGAACCTTTTTTGCATCGTTTGGTAACGGGAGATGAGAAATGGGTCGTGTACAACAACGTGACAAGAAAAAGACATTAGGCTATACCTGGACAAGCCCCATTAACAACTTCGAAAGCCGAAATCCATCAAAAAGAAGTTATGCTTTGTGTTTGGTGGGATTGCAAGTGTATTGTGTATTTTGAACTCTTGGAACGCAATCAGACAATTATTGGGATGTTATCAAGCATCCACCGTATTCTCCAGATCTTGTTCCTTCCGATTTTCATTTATCCCGATCACTGCAAAACTTTTTAAATGATAAAACATTTCATACAATAGATAAGGTAAAAACATCCTTTTCTTTATATTTCGCATAAAAATCCAAGGAATTTTACACTAATGGTATTAATAAGTTAATAGAAAGATGGGAAGAGGTTATAAGAACGGATGGAAATTATATAGTTGATTTAATAAATAATACAAATTTAAAAAAAAAAAATGTTTAATTGTATATGTAAAAAAACGTCATTACTTTTGCACCAACCCAATAGTTTTGTTTTCATCCAAATTTAAAAATGAAAGGATAAGAATAGGAAGGATTTTATTGTATTATTTCCGAAAAGACAAGAACGCATCGCAGGTACACAAGAAGTTATGTGCCGTATATGGGAATGAAGCCTTGACAGAAAGGCAGTGTCAAAATTGGTTCGCTAAATTTCGTTCTGGTGATTTTTTACTAAAAATTGCGCAACAATCATTGAAAAAAATTAACTCGATTTATGGATTCCCCATCAGCTTATGGAAATTCATTTGACGCAACGCATTAGCATCTACGATTTGCTTCCGCGAAACGGATCCATTTCTGAAACGACTGATAACTAGCGACGAAAAGTGGATAGTTTACAACAACGTTAATCGGAAACGATCGTTGGTGATGCGAGATAGATCACCTCAGACGACATCAAAAGCTGAGATGCACCAAAAGAAGATTATGCTGTCAGTTTGGTGGGATTATAAACGAATTCTGCACTTTGAACTTTTACCAAGAAACCAAACGATTAATTCCATGGTATAACAGTTCGGCTGAAAAGTTTATAAGATAACACAGCAAAAATATTTTTTTTTGCAAAATTCATTTTAATTATTCAACATAGTTGCCTTCGAGAGCGATACAGCGATTATAGCGATCTTCCAACTTTTCGATACCATTTTTATAGTACTCTTTCGGTTTTGCCTCAAAATAGGCCTCAGTTTCGGCAATCGGTCTTAAATTTCTTCCCAGCGAGCATTCTCTTGAGGTCTTCAAACAGGAAAAAGTCGCTGGGGGCCAGATCTGGAGAATACGGTGGATGGGGCAGCAATTCGTAGCCCAATTCATTGAGTTTAACCATCGTTTTCATCGACTTGTGACACGGTGCATTGCCTTGGTGAAACAACACTTTTTTCTTCTTCAAATGAGGCCATTTCTTAGCGATTTCTTTCTTCAAACCATCCAATAACGCTATATAATAGTCGCTGTTGATCGTCTGTCCCTTCTGGAGATAGTCAATGAATATTATAACATGCGCATCCCAAAATACAGACGCCATCACCTTGCCAGCCGACTGTTGCGTCTTTCCACGCTTTGGATTCGGTTCGTCGCTCGCTCTCCACTCTGCCGACTGCCGATTGGACTCTGGAGTGTAGTGACGGAGCCATGTTTCATCCATTGTCACATATCGACGCAAAAATTCGGGTTTATTGCGCTTTAACAGCTCCAAACACTGCTCAGAATCATCAACACGTTGTTGTTTTCGGTCCACAGTGAGCTCACGCGGCACCCATTTTGCACACAGCTTTCGCATGCCCAAATATTCATGCACGATATGTCCAACACGCTCTTTCGATATCTTCAGAGTCTCAGCTATCTCGCTCAACTTCACTTTACTGTCATTTAAAATTATTTTGTGGATTTTTTTGATGTTTTCTGCCGTAACCACCTCTTTTGGGCGTCCACTGCGTTCTGCATCAACTGTGCTCGTACGACCAGTTCGAAATTGACGAAACCAATATTCCACAGTTAAAATAGCTGGAGCAGAGTCCGGATAACGTTTGTCAAACCATGCTTTGGTTTCCACTGTATTTTTTTTCATCAAAAAGCAATGCTTTATCAATACACGAAATTCGTCTTTATCCATTTTTTTTTCAATAACAAAAGTTGCTCCACTCAAAATGCTATATCTCACGAACCAATTGACCGATTGCTGTCAAATTTTGACAGGAATCATTTGAAGCAAGAGGCGCCATCTAGACGTCAACCTTATAAACTTTTCAGCCGAACTGTTACGTTCAACAACTCGTCAAACTGAGCAATTCAGTTCAAGAAAAGCGGCCAGAATTGGTGCTTTTTTCCAGCATGACAATGAAAAGCCGCACACATCTTTGGTCAATCGCCAAAAATTATTGGAATTAGGTTGGGATATGTTGTTACATCCACCATATAGCCCTGACGTAGCGCCTTCAGATTACAATTTATTTCGTTCCATGCAGAACTCCTTAAATGGTAAAATTTTTAATGACGCTGACAATGTAAAATCACATTCAATTCAGTTTTTTGCTAGCAAAAGTAATAAGTAGAATAATACCTAATTGAATAAAGTTATATATTTTTTTATTTATTTAGATATTTACAACTACAACATAGTAATAAGCAAATTTGAGCAATAGTATTAATTAACTTGATAGGTTGTGGAGAGTAAACATCCAATGAAGTTCCTCCTGCTAGCGTGTGATTCTGTTAGGCCTCAGTATTAACAGACGCTTAAGTCTTCGATGGGTATTGCTAGGGAAGGAAATGGAGGATAGTTCTTGAACAAGAGGATTATTATGATTGAGGACACGGAAACGGAACTTTTTATAACGAGATACAGCCACATCAAAAACAAATGGGACTTTAAGATCACGATGAATAACAGTATTGCGAACATAAAAGGGGGCATCGACAATTGTACGCAGTATGTTTGATTGAAGGGATCGGATTCGACGGGAATTAGAAGGCTTAGTAGATCCCCAGAGTTCTAGTCCGTATGTCCATATGGGTTTCAGTAAGGTATCGTATATCAGTACTTTGCTGTCTATAGTAAGTTTGGAACGTTTGTCTAGAAGTCGAAGTAGTTTTAGGTAACGTCTTTTAAGTTCTTGTCTTTTAAGTCTTGTATGTCGGTTTCATGTCAAGCGTTTGTCTAAGTACAGTCCTAGATACCGAGCTTCGGTGTGTTGAGGTATGGCACTGCCATTAAGATATATGGGAGGGCATGACTCACGACGGAGAGTGAAAGTTACCTGGGTAGATTTACGTTCATTGACTTTTATTCTCCAATTAGTAAACCAGTTCTGGATGGTTTGGATTTGGATTTGGAGAGTTTCGGAAGCATGTTGGGGATTTTCGCTAGGTGCAAGGTAGGCCGTATCATCGGCGTATGTAGCAAAGAAGGTATTAGGGCAGGTTGGGATATCGGATGTGTAAATGTTGTAGAGGATAGGTCCAAGTATGCTACCCTGAGGCACCCCAGCCAATATCGGAGAGATATTAGACAGTTCGTTGGATTCATTTACTTGGAAGTGTCGGTTGGAAAGGAATGAATAGGTGGAAGGAAGGAACCTCTTGAGTTTCCAGAGTAGACCCGGGTGCCCAACTCTATCGAAAGCTTGACTTATATCAAGAAACACACCGGGACAGTACTCTTTTCTTTCTAAAGAGGATGCAATGAAATCGACAACTCGATGACACTGCTGGGTAGTGGAGTGCTCGGCGCAGAAACCAAATTGGTGATTAGGAATTAAATTTGAAGATTCGTGTAGAAGATGTAAGCGGCGAAGGAGGATTTTTTCAAAGATTTTTGAGAGTAGTGGAAGGAGACTTATTGGCCCACTTGGTTTATTGGGCTTAGGGATTATTGTAGGAAGTGGACCGGCCCACTTGGTTTATTGGGCTTAGGGATCATTTTAATGATTGTAAATTTCCATAGGATTGGGAAATGTATTGTTCTAAGGATGGAGTTATATATTGTGGCAAGGAAAACTATTGCTCTTTTAGGGAGTTGTTGGATCAGATCATAGCCAGGAGCTTTATTTTTGGGAAGGAGCTTGATTAAATTGGCAACTTCGGAAGGAGTGATTGCCTTAGGGGGAAGACTCATGGGTAAAGGAATGGATAGTTCCGTCTCGATTGTAGTGCAATGAGTCCTGTCTAATATGTCCTCATGTGGAGTAAATGTTTGTACAAGGTGTTCAGCAAAAGCGTCTGCTTTATGCTTGTCCGTTTTGGCCCAGGTTCCGTCAGTTTTTCGTAAAGGGTGCTTTGTTTTTCCATAAGATAGTATTTGTCTTGTAGCAGTCCACAAAGTTCTGTTTTTCGTTAGGGTTGAAGTGTAGTTTCTAAAACGTTCTATATTGTATTCTGTATTCTTTTTGCAGCTTATTCAGTTTGGTTTTGTCGCTGGGCATTCTTGTATGTTGCCATTGAGCTCTTGCTTTTCATTTTTCTGCAATAAGACGCCTAATTGTTAATGGTTGAATTGTCAGGTTTTGTGTAGGTTTCGAGTTTTTACTTTTTTGCGAAAAGGCTGTAGCGTTTTGTAGTAAACATGTAAACTTGTGTACCGAGTCATCTAGTTCTTGTACTATTTTTAAGCTTTGTCGTGAGTCTAAATGCTCGTCAATATGTTGTTTGAATAATTCCCATTCAATTGGTCCATTAATAAGTCTCGGCGCATTGACTTTTGGAGTGGATTGGGAATCGAGAACTAGTAGAACAGGGCTATGATCGGAATTAAGATCTAGGAGTGAATTAACATTAATGTTGGAGGAATTCATAGGACTAGTTATAAAGTAATCTAGAATGTCAGGAAGCTTAGATGGGGAAGTTGGCCAGTAAGTGGGAGTCGGAGGAGAGATGACTTGGTAGGAAGAGGATGAAAGCACTTGATTAAGAATAATCCCAAGGGGATTGGAGACTTGACAGCCCCATTGTGGGTGCTTGGCGTTAAAGTCACCACCAGCAATGAAAGAATACCCAAGAGCTTGGAAAAATGACCTAAATTCAAGGGAGTTTATAGGTTTATTAGGAGGGCAATAGGTTGCGGCAATAGTTAAGGGGACAGGGGAGCAGTCAATTGATATTGCGGTAGATTGAACAAAATCTTCTGCAATATAGGAATGAAAAGAAAAGCATAAAGAATTTCTAATAAGGATAGCAGTGCCACCGTGGGCAGTATTGTCAGGGTGGTCGGTCCTGAACGTTGTGTAGTCGCGTATGTAGAAGTTGGACCTGGACGTAAAGTGTGTTTCTGTAATGAGTACTACGTCTATTCGTTTGTCATGTAGTAATAAGTCAAGTTCTGGTCATTTGGAACTCAGTCCATTAGCATTCCAAAGGAGGATTGTAAGGGAATTTGCAGTACAGGAAGACATTTATTTCTGAACGGCGGACGATAAAACTGACACAATGGACATTAACGCATTTACAAGAGGTGTAAGTATTTTATTTAATTCCTGTACAAGTGAGTTAGTTAGTAGGGAGAACATTGAGGATATATCGTGGGATGAAAATGATGGAGGTGGAATATAGTTCTTACTACTAGTTTCTTGCTGTTGCGGTTGTTGTACTTGTGGCTGCTGTTGTTGGGGTTCTCGTTGTTTTCGTTGTTGCTGCTCAGTATTAGAAATGCCTGCCGCAACCGCAGCAAATGACAAACCTTGCTGCACTGGTTGACTAATTATAGTATTTGGTCGGATGGCTTTTTTGGTATTTGGGTTAATTTTCTCCTGCAGCTTTTTGTAAGTGGAGCAACCCTTGTAGTTTGCGGGATGGCTACCGTCACAGAGAACGCATTTGGCTGGAGTTGTCTTATTTTTGCTACATTCCTTGGTGAGGTGCTCACCTGCACATTTCACGCATTTCGGATTATGCCGACAATAAGTCTTGGTGTGCCCGTACTCTTGGCATCTATAGCATTGGACTATTTCTTTTCTAATATATGGTTCTTCTACCTTTATTCTGGTGTACATTAGCGTCTCAATTTTAAAGATGTCCTTATTGTTGGGTGCCGCTTTCAATGATACGAAAAATAGTGGCAGAAGAGCATCTTTCTTAATACTTGAAATAGTAGTGACGTTATGTCCTAGTATTTCTAACTCGGATTTTATTTCCTCGGCGCATGTGGTGTGATGAAGGTGATGAATCACCACCTTGTACGCCTTTTCTTCCTTTGGTTGATAGGTATGAAACGTTTGCTTTGTTTCCTCGAGCAATTGCACAATGCTTCTATAAGCATCACCAGACTTGGCTTGTATTACAAGTCCTTTCGCATTTGACTTGTAAACGAATTGCTCATTACCAATACGTTTCGCAATGGCACGACCTTGGTCAACAAAATTCGTAACCTTTGTGACAAAGATCGGTGGTGGCTTATATGTATTGTCGGTATTCGCTTGTGTAAGCGAATTTGATACCGTCGCACTGCATGTATTTTCAGATAATAGAGCAAATCTATTGCCTGAACCTTTTTCTGCTGTCACCGGTGCTGGCATGTTCGTTCTCTTCTTTTGGTTCTTGGCCTTCGGCGATGAGCCAGGCAAGCTGATGGTTGTTACGTCTCGTTTCGGTGTTTTTGGAGGCCGAGGAAGTCCAACCGGTTTTAAAAAGTCGCAGCTGGCTACGGAGTCTGTATCGTCGCCGGCAGACGACATTGTCATTCTCTGCGATAACCGTTCATCAGTTAACGTCGACATTCCTAGCTTGGTCAGTGACCTCATATTTATTTTAAATTCAATTGTCTAACTTATTATTTAAAATAATATGATTTATACAGTACTAAAACCACTTAAATAAATGAAAAACCACTTTAGATCAACTCAACTAATGTCCGATCTGATAAGATGTATATAATTTGTATTTGTTTTTTTTTTATTCAACTAAATTACATTTTGTTTTTGTTCAAAATCACGATTCTGTTTCTGCGACACGTCCAATCAGTTCGACTATCTCACTGTGAATAGTAATATTTTTAAGTAAAAATTTGGATTTTTCTTCTTATTTAAAATCCACAATCACTTAGTTGCCAACCCAATAATTTAACGTTCGTCGATTGTTGTTCGCGATTATATGTGATATCAATAGTGTAGTCAACGAAGCTACGAATTGCGGCAGATTAAAACACTACCATAATTGGCATTTCCAGTTAGTGATAGAAAATTGGACCTTCCGTATATACGCTATCAAATGATGATAAGGTGGTCTTTTGAATGATGTAGACTTGGACACATAATCCTACAAAAAAACTTCCAAAATTAAAAAAAATTAAAAATTCAAACAACATTTCTAATTTAATTAAAAGATACTTGGTCTTAATTTGAAAATCTTACAAATAGTGCAAATATACGGGGGGGGGGGGGGGTTGAAACCCTCAATCAGGATTAATAACTTCTACTACATGAATAAAACTTTTGTGACCACACAATTATGAAATTTGTAATAATCCCCAAGTTTCGTTAGTAAATTTTTTTCATTTACAATATAATTTGTTCCAGTAATTAAGAAAATTCTGTGAAAAACAATTATTAATTTTATAAACTACCCTCTTGCATAATAATAAGCAGTCCAAATTTAAAATATAAAAAAGACAAAAGCAAACGCAATAATAAATAATGCCCAAAGTTCAAATCAAACCTGACCGCGATGTTTAACTTTTTTTAAAGTCAAATTTGATCATCAGCCTCTAACTGAAATATATTCGAATAGTTGAAAGAATTTTTATCCGAAACCAATTTTAAGGTAACAATTTTCAGAGTGAACAACTGTTACCGATAACGACATAAAAAAATACTTGCAATTTAGGAAAATATGTAAAAATCAAACCTGAACAAGCGCTGGTGGAAATAATTCTTAGCACAGAAACGGTTTGCGTCTAAGTAAACATGCTATTATCACGGATAATTTTGTTACTGTGACATTGCCACAGGCACATATAACTGTAATACTTATCCGTAACATTGTTTGCATCAAGGTTTGTGTACACAGTTAGCCAGTTACCCAACCGGTTTAGGTACGTGATATATAATGGTTGCCATCTGCGCTCGCAATACGTGATGCGAATGTGGAAGTACAGTCAGCGCTATTAATATTGGACAGTATTTTGATAACAGTAGACTGAACATTTTTGTTTTTGCAGTCGTGAGATAGCTTTTTGCAAGTAAAATTATTATTTTATGTATTGTTTATCATATTCTGAACGCCGTTTGTTCGTATGTAATGTCTCTGCCAGAAGGTGACATCGTTGTTGGATGGAGCAATTTAAGGCTGTTGATAAGCTAATTGAAAATATTGTCTTAGAACACATTAATGGGTAAATTCATAGAAGTTTTCTTGCCAAGAATTTCGGAATGGTTATTGAGTAGACTAGCTTTAAGATGTTTAGCTAATGTATGGAGAGAACTTGTTCACGGTTGGTCCACCACATATGTTTAGAGCATGACCTGGAACATGATGCAACTCAACGTTTCGGATAGTCAATAACCAACAACGAATGCAATTGAGAAATTAATAGAAGATCCGCGAACGGCTTCCATGGGTGCTAGACCAGTAATTTCTTATATCAATATGAAAACGTATTTACTCTTATATATCTACTCAGTAACATTGATATTCTCAACTCCTGTCCTAACCATGGTTTTCATTCCAGGTGTTAATGGAACATTTGAAAAAAAATGGAACATAAAGGGTGGATGTATCTTATTCCAGTTCAAATATTAATAAAAAACTGGAAGATGATTTTTTTTTAGAATAGGCGGTGGAAGCGATTTATTTTCAATGATTGTGAAGAGAGTATTTGAAAAAGCAGAGATTTTTATAAATAATATAAGACGGGCTTTCAACAAATTTCAATCAGGATCCCATTTTACCACCGGTGTAATTCGGTCTAGATCCCATTTTTCACCTCGGATAATGGTACGAGGGTCGTTCAATAAGTCCTTAGAAAAAGATGGAAAAAAAACTATTTTTAAAAAAAAAAAATTTTTATTTTTCAACATAATCTTCTTTTAGCTCTATACACTTTTCCAACAGTTTTTCCAAAATTTTTATCCCGTCCAAAAAATAGGATTTCGGAAGTTCTGCAAAATACTCATCCGTTTGAGCAATGACGTCCTCGTTGGAAGTGAACCGTCGTCCGCCAAGCCATTTCTTCAGATTGGGGAAAAGAAAATAGTCACTCGGGGCCAAATCTGGTGAATAAGCGGGATGCTGCAACAATTCCATTCTCAATTCCACAATTTTGGCCATGGAAACAGTGCAGGTGTGCACACGCGCATTGTCCTGATGCAAGAGGATTTTTTTCTTCTTCAGATGGGGGCGTTTCTCTTTGATTTTCTCGCTCAACCGTTCCAATAACGACGCGTAATACGCTCCTGTTATTGTTTTTCCTTTTTCCAAGTAGTCGATAAAAATGATGCCCTGCGAATCCCAAAAGACCGTGGCCATCACCTTGTGATGACTGTCTCTTCGTTTCTGGAGTGTAGTAGTGTATCCAGGTTTCATCCACAGTGACATATCGACGAAGGAATTCGGCAGGATTGCGATGAAATAGTGCCAACATAGCCTCAGAGTCCACTACACGATTGCGCTTATTCTTGTCGAAATTTTTTTCACAGACAATTTTTCATGCAAAATTGAAGCGACTGTACCTTGTGATATGCCCGTGGCCTCAACTAATTCGCGCACTTTAATTCGCCGATCGTTCAAAATCAGATCGTGGATTTTGTCGATGATTTCAGGAGTAGACACCTCAACTGGGCGTCCTGAACGATGTTCATCTTTTATGGATGAACGGCCACGTTTAAATTCATTCACCCAATTGTAAACAGTCGCAAACACTGGTGCAGATGTGCCATGAACTGCATCCAACTCGTCTTTGATTTCTTTCGGGCTTAAGCCTTTCAAATGGAGATGTTTGATGACAGCCCTAAACTCGCTTTTTTCCATTGTTATGCACAAATAAATATCGTTAACTTTAATCGACGATAGAAATTGACCTACGCTATGGATCAAGCTGAAATTTTGACAGCTTTCCTGTCGATAATGCTACTTACAAAAAAAAATCTTTACCAATACGAGCGCAATTTCTTGGATTTTCTAAGGACTTATTGAACGACCCTCGTAGTAATAAGTAACCCTAGAATGGAAGGAATTGTGTTTTGGAGGTTCTTATGTATTGAAAAGGCTATAATCCATTAGGTTCTTTTTTATCCATTAGCCTTTTCAATACGTTTTGATGAAAAATAACCACTCACCTTAACCGTGAAGGTTCCACTAGTCATATATGACGCAATCGGCTTAAGATGGCTAAGTCAACTCTCCAGCCAGTGCGGGTATATGTAAAGTGAAATAAGCTTCCCACCTAATCTACATTAGTGACAATCTATGTTAATGCTGTAAATCCAGAGCCTCCTTAATCATTTTGAAAGATACATTGTGCCTTACAGGTGTAGTTCATATGAAAAAATTCAAAAATAATTTGGCCTATCCAAAGGACAATATTAACTTTGGCAATTTGAAGTATCAACTCAAGAAGAAGTATTTCTTCTAGGACAAATTTCGCTCACGGCTTAACATAGTAGTTTCCTTCGAGTACCAACCGTTTGGCGTCTTGATGCACCTGACGAAAATGGCGTAGAGCCAATAGCTGCTTAATCATCCATGACTTTAGCGACGCAAACATAAACATATCCCCCCAGTTGTCCAGTTCTCCATGAAGCGTTAAAGTGGTTTTGCATTACCGTTCACGACGTTTACTTCGTAACGCGTGGGTAGGTGACTCGTTCCGTCAGAAAATAAATCCTATATCCGTGCACGAATAAAGAGAAGAATTTCAAAGGAACTTCCAAGTGTACCTCTTGTTGAAAAAAAGTTTGTTATAAAATATTGCTCAAGTTAATTAAATTGAACCATTCCTTGAAAAATTGTCTATGCCAGCAGGTTCTTTGGTAAGCCCAAGAGAAGAGTTATTTTAAGAATTTATATATAATGTGTAGTAAAAAGAAATCCATTATTTTTGCATTAAATTGAATGTTTTATTTAGCATAGATAGAATGATATATATACTCGTATTTCAAATATGCACCGTTTTGTTCGATAACTTGTTGCCATTTTTGAGGTAATTTCATAATGCCTCTCTCATAGAAACCCTCGTCCCTATTGGCAAAAAACTGGGATAGTCGATTTTCACAATCTTCTCTTGAAGCGAATTTTTCACCTGCAAAATCATTCGTCATAGACATGAAGAGGTGGTAATCACTGGGTGCCAGGTCCGGACTATAAGGTGGATACATAAGAACATCCCAACCAAGGTCCCGGAACTTCTGGCGAGTCACTATCGATGTATGCGGCCTGGCGTTGTCCTGATGGAACACAATTCCTCTCCTATTGGCCAAAGCTGGCTGCTTCTGGGCGATTGCTTCTTTCAGAGGGTCCAATTGTTGACAGTATAGGTCCGAATTAAGAGTTCGGCCGTAGGGGAGCAGCTCATAGTAGATAATTCCTCACCAGTTCCACCAATCTTGGCTTGACCACCGTTTGCGCCGGGTGACCGCGATTTGACCACGACCGTTGTCGCTTGACATTTTCGTAAGTGACCCACTTTTCATCACCAGTAACCATCCCCTTCAGAAATGGATCGATATTGTTGCGATTCAGCAGCGATTCGCAGATGGAAATTCGGTCCATGAGGTTTTTTTGCGATAACTCGTGTGGCACCCATACATCGAGCTTATTTTTGTATCCAGCCTTATTTAAGTAGTTCCAAATGGTTTTTTGTGCAATGTTTAGCTCCTGGGCAATCGAAACAGTGCTTACGTGACGGTCGGAGTCGACGATTTCCATTATTTTATCGATATTTTCGACAATTGGCCATCCAGAACGTGGTGCATCTTTGACATCAAAATTACCGGAACGGAATCGACGAAACCAAAATTGTACATAATTGGCTGTTACAGTATCAGGACCATAAACACAATTTACATTTTCAGCTGCCTGGCTTGCGTTTTCGCCTTTATCGAAGAAAAACTGTAAAATATGGCATATTTTCTCTTTGTTGGTTTCCATCTTTGACGCGTGCTAAAAAAATACTGAGTTAAGTAATCACAAAATTGTATTAAAAACTTTTTTAGTACGAAATCTTATCTTTCTAACGCCATCTAGTGCAACCGGATTGCACTTTTACAACGGGAAAGCCATCTATTGGCAAAATAATGGATCACTTTTTACTACATCTTATATTAAGAGATGTGTTAATCAAAATTAAAAAGGCTAAAAGGCTTATATTAATTCGTAACATTAATGAAATAAAAATTCAAAGCACTACGACACTAAAGGGCATTTGGGTTTAGCGACGAAGGATTTCGAAACAAAAAAAATTAAAGTAGAAATAGAAAGGAAAAGTTTTTTTTGGTAATTAGCATAGGACCATGCCTCCAGGGGCTTTATTTTTAATCCTATTTTAAGCTCAATTTTAACTTCATTTTAAGATCATTTTTAACCTCACTTTAAAGTTGTTTTCTTGACTTTTTATATATGATTTCTCTACCAATTTGACCTAATTTTTTTTTTACAATTTTTTCTTTCAAATTTTCATAATTTTTACTCAATTTTTTTTAATCATTTTTAATACCGCTTTTTAGTAGATTAACGAGAGTCTTTTTCAGGTAAAAGTCTAAAGTAGTATGTATTGTATTTATGAAAAAATACAAAAAAAGACTTTTCTATTTCTGATAAAAATTTCGTGCAAATGAATGAGGAAGTTTTGGTTCTCATTAAACTATAGCAAGCCTAATCTCTCCAGGTTATTCAGAAAACCGTACATAGTAGGAAGAATAAAAAACTTATTTATGTATTTTTGGATATTAGAATCGGGAAAAGTATTAAAATTTAGATAAAAACTAAAATTTCTATGAATGTGAGGTTCTATAGGAGTATGGCCAATAACGACCATAGTCACACATGTTTGTGCTAGGCATGCTTGTCACTAGCTTTATGCAAACATTGCGGCAGGATTCAAAGCTTTAGCAGATATGTGCGACCGCACCCACCATAAAAAAAAATATTATACCGGAACATATGGGGAATAAAGGACACTCCCGAAGGTGTTAAGTTCCGCAATGGTAAAAAGAAAAAAAATTTAAAAGAAAAAAAGAAAAAAAGGAATGGATTTGGGATTAATGAAAGGTATTAAAATTGAGAAAGTTAAAATTTGTTCAAAAGAAAGTAGAAAAAAAATTAGAATAAAAAAATTATAAAAAAAATATACAAAAATAAAAGTAAAAAGAAGAGTCTAAAAACCAAAGAAAACTAAAAAAAGGGCTGAAGCCAATAGTCGACGTTTGTAGAAGATACTTAAATGGTCTCTCTCTCTCTGCTCTATTACATCTCTTTGGGAGTGCCCCTTTTGTCTACGACCATGATCTCTCTTACCTCATCCTAAGATCAAGGCTGTGGGGAGGAGGAACCTTGAATAAAAATACTCTTCACTTAAAATTCACTCAATTTAATATTAACAAAAAAAAACAGCATTTATTACAATTCGCGTAGTTTTTATTTTTTTTTTTATCTGCAACTACAATTTTATTGTAACAAGCACAATTACATAACATTTTAATTAACAATCCCATGCATCATGAAGTGGGAGTAAACACCCTTCGGCATTTCTCCAGCTAACGGAAGTTAGATTCCTCTAGAAAAACTCTAGGCCATTGTCTCTTAAGTCTCCGATGAGGGTTTCCGGGGAGGGCAGTACAAGACCATTCTCTCACAGGAACATTTAGGTCACGATGTATTACGTTGTTACGAACATAAAAGGGGGCATTAACAATTTTACAGAGTATCTTGGATTGTAAGGCCTGGACGCGATAGAAATTGGAACGATTCGTTGAACCCCAAATCTCAATACCGTATGTCCAAATTGGTCTTATAATTGTATTGTAGATTAGAAGTTTAGTTTTAATTGTTAGTTTCGAGCGTTTGTCCAGTAGTCTAAGAAGTTGTAGGTAACGCCTGTTAGCTTCAGTTCTTTTTAATCTAGTATATGATTATAGGTAACACACTTTAAAGTCCCAAATAACACACTTTATCATATTGCGGTATCATGTTGCTATTAAGGTATGAAGGGGTAGGTTTACCTTAACAAAGTGTGAAAGTAATGTGAGCACTCTTCTGTTCATTTACCTTCACTCTCCATCTCTTAAACCCAGATTGAAGGTTGTGGATATGGGATTGTAAATTGTTGGAAGCTATGTCAGGATTTTTATAGGTAGCAAGTATCTGCATAAGTAGCAATGATAGTATTAGGATAAGATGGGATGTCATGCGTATAAATATTATATAAAATGGGACCAAGGATACTGCCTTGTGGGACTCCAGCGAGAATAGGATATATTTCCGAGGATTCTGAGTTAATTGCAACTTGGAAATGTCGTTGGGAGAGATATAAATTTATGATAAGGTAGTATCTTGAAGGACGAAAGTTTTTGAGTTTCCAAAGGAGTCCAGGATGCCACACACGATGAAAAGCTTGGGAGATATCTAGAAATACTCCTGGACAATACTCTTTCCTCTCAAGAGAGGATGCAATATGATCAACAATGCGATGGCATTGCTGGATAGTGGAGTGTTCAGACTGGAAGCCAAATTGGTGATCAGGAATAATTTTTTCAATAACTAAGACAGGGTAGAGTCGTTTTAATAGGAGTTTTTCGAATATCTTACCAAGAATTGGTAAGAGGCTGATAGGTCTATAGGAGGAAGGAGAATTAATGGATTTATTAGGAATCATTTTAATAACAGAATATTTCCAGAGTAAGGGAAAATAGGTTGTGCGCAGGATACTATTAAAAATATATGTGATTAAAAGTAAAGCTTTTCGGGAAATTTGCTTCAGAATAGGAGCTGTTATTAGATCATATTCAGGAGATTTTTTATTTGGAAGGCGCAGAATAGTAGATTTAATTTCCGAGGGCTTAAAATTTTTGGGAGGAAGACTCATAGGGAGTGGGAACATTAGTTCTTCGATGATTTTGTTAGTATGTGATTTGTCTTCTATATCATCATGTGGAGCAAAAGTATTAACCAAATGTTTAGCAAATACTTCGGCTTTTCGTTTGTCCATTTTTTCCCAGATACCGTCATTTTTTTTTCAGTGGGTGTGATGGGCTTTTGTACTAAAGGTAGTTTCCATATTTAGTTCACGTTGTAGTCAGTTAAGCTGCCATCTGCTGAAGAAAATATTCTTTTGAGATGAGCTTTGCAACAGAAAAAAAATCCATTTCGAAAGGCAAAACAATTTGTCACAGAAAATATATTATTGATCTTAGCATGGGTCTTCCTAACCGCCACACCCTGTATCCGATAAGGTTAATAAGTACAAAATATAAAATGTAAAAAAAAATTAAAATTAAAATAAAACTTTAAATCTATACTATAAGTAGCTCTACTTTTGGAGTAATTTTCCTAATCTTCTTAATCTGTATAATATTATTACCTTTTAAAAATTGAATAAGCAAATTTTAAAGGTAATTTAAATTTAGATATAGTATTTTATATTTGATTTTTGGTATAGAGGAAAATCTTTCAGATTATTTGAAATAAAAAAAAAACTTTCACGAAGAAGATTTTCGAAGATTATCTTCATTAAAGTCGACTGCCATTCACTATCATTTAAAGGAAAATCTTGATTTTGCTCGAAAATTCTAAAAGATATGTTTATCTATAGAAATAAAATTGAGCCAAAGCATTAAACACAATTTTATATTAACGAAATAGTTACGAGTCCAGGATGCTATACGATCAAAAGCTTGGAAGATATCTAAAAATACTCCTGGGTAGTACTCTTTCCTCTCAAGTTGATGTCATTGTTGATCATATTGCATTCTCTCTTGAGAGGAAAGAGTACTAACCAGGAGTATTTTCTGGAATACTCCACTGGATACTGGAGTATTCAGATCGAAAGTCAAATTGGTGATCAGGAATAATTTTTTCATTAACTAAGATTGGGTAGAGTCGTTTTTCAAAAATCTTACCAAGGAGAATTAATGGGTTTATTTGTGTTAGGAATAATTTTAATGACAGAAAATTTCCAGAGTGAAGGAAATTTACTTTAGAATAGGAGCTGTTATTAGATCATAACCAAGAGCTTTTTTTATTGGGAAGGCGCAGAATTGTAGATTTAATTTCCGAGGGGAGGAAGACTCATAGGGAGTGGAAACATTAGTTCTTCGATGATTTTGCTAGTATGTGATTTGTCTTCTATATCATCATGTGGAGCAAAAGTATTTACCAAATGTTTAGCAAATATTTCGGCTGTTTCTTTGTCTGTTTTCCCCCAGTAACCGTCATATTTTTTCAGTGGGTGTTCTTTTGTACGAGAGTTTTCGTCTAGTGGCTTTCCATAAAGAAATATTGTCATTAAGCGATTTTGTATAAGTTTCATGCCGTTCATTACAGTGCTTACTAATTTCCATTTTTAGTTCACGTTGTAGTCGGTTAAGTTAAAGCCACTGTATTCTCATTTTTCTTTTTTCGTTAATTAAAGTCCTTATTTTAGTTGGTAAATTTTGTTTTTGTGGTTGTATCGTATTGTAAGAGATGTGAGCAGTTGTGACTGCATGTTGTATATATATAGTGAGGTCATTTATAGCATCATTAATGTCATTTGCTGTTTTTAACGTTCGGTTTAAGTCAATCTGTTGGTCTAATTTGTTTCTGAATCTGTTCGTCTATTTTGCCATTTATCAGCCAAGATGAAGAGTCTTTAAGATTGGCTTAGAAATAAGACTAAGAAGAACAGGACTATGATCAGAGTGTAAATCGGAAAGAGTTTCAATACTAGAATTCATGGTAATTGAAGGAGTGCTAATGAAGTAATCGAGGATATCAGGTCGTTTTGAAACAGATGTTGGCCAGTATGTTGGATTTGGAGGGGAGGTTATTTGATATGATGTATGGGATAGAGCTTCTTGAAGAATCTTTCCTCGAGGGTTAGCAACGCGGCAACTCCATTGAGGGTGTTTAGCATTGTAATCACCACCCGCCAGGAACGAGGCTCCAAGTGCGTGTAGGAAGGATAAAAATTCGGAACCAGTTATGGATTTATTGGGAGGACAATATACAGATGCTACATTAAGATTAAATAAGGAGGTATCAGTTGTAACAACTGTGGATTGCAGGGATTCGGAGGAGAAATTGGAGTGAATGTTATGTTTAATGGATTTTCTTATAAGGATAGCTGTTCCACCATGCGCCGTATTGTCAGGATGATCAGTTCTGTATATATCGTAATCTCGTATCGTGAAGTATGACCTGGATGTAAAGTGCGTTCCAGTTAATAGAGTAATGTCAATACGTCTGTCATGTAGGAGAATTTTCAGTTCTTATCGATGGAGGTTTAATCCATTTGCGTTCCATAAAAGGATGGAGAGGGAATTTTCGGTACACGACGACATTTATTTTTGAACAGTGGACAATAAAGCTGACACAATGGAAATTGACGCATTTACAAGTGGTGTTAGTATATTATTTAGTTGCTCTATGAGTGTGTTGGTTAATTGGGAGAACATTGAGGATACAATATATCTTGGGATAACAATGACGGAGGGGGAATATAATTCTTACTGCTATATTGTTGCTGTTGCGGTTGTTGTAGTTGTGGCTACTGTTGTTGCTGTTGTTGGGGTTCTCGTTATTTCTGCTGTTGCTGCTCAGTATTTAAAATGCCTGCCGCGACCGTAGCAAATGATAAACCTTGCTGCACTGGTTGACTATTTATAGTAGTTGGTTGGATGTTTTTTTTGGTGTTTGGGTTTATTTTCTCCTGAAGCTTCTTATAAGTGGAGCAATCCTTATAGTTTGCGGGATGGCTACCGTCGCAGAGAACGCATTTAGCTGGGATTGCCTTACTTTTAGTGCACTCCCTGAGAAGGTGTTCACCTGCACATTTTACGCATGATGGATTATGCCGACAATAAGCCTTGGTGTGTCCGTATTCTTGGCATCTATAGCATTGGAGTATATCTTTGCTAATGTACGGCTCTTCCACCTTTATTCTCGTATACATTAACGTTTCAATTTGAAATATGTCCTTGTTGTTGGGGGCCGGTTTTAAAGACACGACAAATAGTGGCAAAGGAGAATCTTTTTTTACACTGGAAATACTAGTGACGTTATCTCCTAGTATTTTTAACTCGCTTTTTATTTCGTCGACGCATGTGGTGTGATGGAAATGACGAATCACCACCTTATAGGCCTTTTCTGCCTTTGGTTGGTAAGTGTGAAACGTTTGCTTTGTTTCCTCTAGCAATTGCACAATGCTTCTATAAGCAACACCAGACTTGGCTTGTATTGCAAGTCCTTTCGCATTTGACTTGCAAACGAATTGGTCAGTTTCGAAATGGCACGGTGGTGGCTTATATGTGTTGTCGGTATTCGCTTGTGGAAGCGAATTTGATACCGTCGCACTGCATGTATTTTCAGATAATAGAGCAAATCTATTGCCTGAACCTTTTTCTACTGTCACCGGTGCTGGCATGTTCGTTCTCTTCTTTTGGTTCTTGGTCTTCGGCGATGAGCCAGTCAAGCTGATGGTGGTTACGTCTCGTTTCGATGTTTTTGGAAGCCGAGGAAGTCCAACCGGTTTCAAAAATTCTCTGCTGGCTGTGGAATCTGTATCATCACCAGCAGACGACATTGTCATTGTCTGCGATAACCGTTCATCGGTTTGGTCAGTGACCTCAGTTTTTTTTTTAACTATATGAGATCGGCTGAAAAGTTTATAAGGTAACACCGGAAAAATATTTTTTTTTGCAAAATTCATTTTTATTATTCAACATAGTTGCCTTCGAGGGCGATACAGCGATTATAGCGATCTTCCAACTTTTCGATACCATTTTTATAGTACTCTTTCGGTTTTGCCTCAAAATAGGCCTCAGTTTCGGCAATCGGTCTTAAATTTCTTGCCAACGAGCATTCTCTTGAGGTCTGCAAACAGGAAAAAGTCGCTGGGGGCCAGATCTGGAGAATACGGTGGATGGGGAAGCAATTCGTAGCCCAATTCATTGAGTTTGACCATCCTTTTCATCGACTTGTGACACGGTGCATTGTTTTGGTGAAACAACACTTTTTTCTTCTTCAAATGAGGCCGTTTCTTAGCGATTTCTTTCTTCAAACAATCCAATAACGCTATATAATAGTCGCTGTTGATCGTCTGTCCCTTCTGGAGATAGTCAATGAATATTATACCATGCGCATCCCAAAATACAGACCCCATCACCTTGTCAGCCGACTGTTGCGTCTTTCCACGCTTTGAATTCGGTTCGTCGCTCGCTCTCCACTCTGCCGACTGCCGATTGGACTCTGGAGTGTAGTGACGGAGCCATGTTTCATCCATTGTCACATATCGACGCAAAAATTCGGGTTTATTGCGCTTGAACAGCTCCAAACACTGCTCAGAATCATCAACACGTTGTTGTTTTTGGTCCACAGTGAGCTCACGCGGCAACCACTTTGCACACACCTTTAGCATGCCCAAATATTCATGCACGATATGTCCAACACGCTCTTTCGATATCTTCAGAGTCTCAGCTATCTCGCTCAACTTCACTTTACGGTCATTTAAAATTATTTTGTGGATTTTTTTGATGTTTTCTGCCGTAACCACCTCTTTTGGGCGTCCACTGCGTTCTGCATCAACTGTGCTCGTACGACCAGTTCGAAATTGACGATACCAATATTCCACAGTTGAAATAGTTGGAGCAGAGTCCGGATAACGTTTGTCAAACCATGCTTTAGTTTCCACTATATTTTTTTTCATCAAGAAGCAATGCTTTATCAATACACGAAATTTGTCTTTATCCATTTTTTTTTCAATAACAAAAGTTGCTTCACTCAAAATGCTATATCTCACGAACCAATCGACCGATTGCTGTCAGATGACAGGAATCATTTGAAGGATGGTGCTTTGTGATATATAAGTAGATTTTTGCAAGAGGCGCCATCTAGACGTCAACCTTATAAACTTTTCAGCCGAACTGTTAACTGACACTTTTTAATTAGTCCCTTAGAATTATATTATTTCCTTCTTTTTTGTTTTTTTTTATTCACATTAATTCATTGTCTAACTTTGAGTTTTTTTTTGTGTTCACAGTAATTT
This sequence comes from Atherix ibis, assembly GCA_958298945.1. NCBI lineage: Eukaryota > Metazoa > Arthropoda > Insecta > Diptera > Athericidae > Atherix > Atherix ibis. The sequence goes on from OY282607.1 coordinate 50,179,256, forward strand.
ACAATAGTTTATTCAGAATTTTAAATTGGATATTTATTATTCACTATTATTCACTTATAATTCTAATAATAAAAACAAAATTACGTCCGATCTCATGAAATGTCCAAACATAATTCGCGTAGTTAAAAAAATATTTTATCATATGTCATTTATATTCGGTTACTATTTCTTTCAATTTATTTCAGTTCGGCAAAAAACATTAACGATTTTTATGTCATTTAAATTCAGTTAATTATTGAAGGCTGTTAAAATTATTTTATTTATTCTTCTTTTTAGTGATTAATCCAGTTTATTTTTAAACGATGAAATGCGTAATTTTATTTTATTCCATTTTATTCCTCAATTTTCCTTTTCTTATTTAATTTTAAAATTTATTTAGCTATTCAACAAAAAAAATAGAGGAAAATGAAAAGAGAGGAAAAGAACCAATCCCAAAGAATTCAAAAAAGAAGAAGAGGAGAAACTAGAGAACTGAAAAGAAAAAGGAAAGAAAAGAAATTAGTTATGCACAAAAAGAAACATAAAATGAGGAGGAAGAAAAGAGAGAAAAAAGAGAAGGAAAAAATTCGTTGGCCTCACATTTCCTATTTTCGTTGTGCCTCACATAACATTTTTTTTTTTTGTATAATTATCAATTCGATTTTTTTAATTTTTTTTATTTTTGCCTTTGTTGTTTACTTTTTTTTTTGTTATTAGAATATTAAAGGCGTTTTCCTTTGGACCAATTTTGCTACTAGTCGGTAGATGACCAAAGGAAAGCCAAATTCTAAACAATAGTAGAAACCTTAGATTAAAGAAGTACTGGATAGGTCTCTACACAAAAATTCTGTCCAAATTTTGTTGGCAATACATTCATAGAACGCACACACATGCAATACAACAGAAACGGCGTAAGTCATTGGGGGCCAATTTAAAAGTTCAGTATGCGATTGAAGCGGTTCGTTTAAAACAATTTTTCATGTGTGATATCATTTACACATACACGTATGCGTAAAGAAGCAGATTTTTTAATATTGCGGGTCTTGTTTGATGGAATTAGTTTTGTAAATATGCAATAAAACACAGTATTCTATTTTTAAATATTTATTTATTTATTATGTATTTTAATTTTTTTAAAGTGGGGAATAGTATATAAAAATATGAATTGTAAGTTATTTGATTATATGAAAGCAATTATGTGCACAATAAGATGTTAATCGTATACAATATTAAAGAAAATGTTTTAAAACTAAATTACAAAATGAAAAATTTAATGTACTTAAAAACTTAATAACTAATATTTTTAAAAAATTAAAAAAATATTATTAAGTAAATGTATTATAATGTGGTCTAATAGAGCAACCAAAACAAATTTATTTAAATAATAAGCTTACCGAAGAATAAACTTTATTTATTATAACACAATGAAAACAGCAATGGAAAATAGACAGAAAAATTCGGTCCCTTCAACTTTCTTACATACACTTTATATACACCGGCACTGTAATATTTTATGGTAAACATTGAACTGTCAACATCGGATTCACAAATGACAAAGCTAATTCCCAAGTCTCCAATTTCATGGAGAATTAAAGTTTTCAAACTCTCTGAATGTCTACAAAATTGAGGCGGTTTATATTTGATTGATATTTACGAAATGTATAATAAACCTAAAATAGAATTCCATTTCGTATCAAAAGATTGTACAAAAAATAAAAATGACCTATCGTTGTATTTAAATTGTATTTTTGTTTCCAATAAGTGAATTAAAATAAATATAAATTATGCTTTTGCAATTAAATAAATTTCCATTACGACACATAGATGTCAGTGGGTGTCATGTCTACATAAAAAATTTTTGACAGTCATATCCCCCTCGTAAAAATTTGTACACAAAATTGCGTATACATATACGGTAAGGGCCTATCCAGGTATTCTTTAATCTAAGGTAGAAACATAACCTCAAAACAGTGAGAAACAATACTGAGTTTACTCTCACAAAAACAATAAAAACTGAGTTTATTCACACATAAACAATACTGACAAAAATATGACTCTTCAACATAACCAACGAACCCGCAAAACTATCTATTTTCACTTTAGCAACTAGAATCCATCTAACGTAAATTGTATGCGTAACTCCCAGTTTAATGTGCTCGTTTGTACGAGGTAGAGTAGATGATGACAGATTTATTTTTTTCTTCTTTTTTTGTTATTTTACTAATATTTTATTTATTTTGATGAACATTGACATCATTTCCGCCGGCTCTAGAATTAGAAATTTTTTTCTTCACTAAACTTTCCCTTCTGTTCGTTATTAATTTTGTTTTTTTAAAAGTCAAATAAACAATTTTTTTTTATTAATTCATGTACAAATGTTGATTTTTATTTATTTATTACATTTTTTTTAATTATTTACTTATAAGAATGTAAATATTTCTTTATTTTTGTTTAAAGAAAAATAAACTCATATTTATATTGAAATTCACGTAAGTTGATATTAAAATTATATACATTTTCCCATTACACGAAATCAAACACTGAACAGACGAACCTTACGGCTCAACAAACCAACGACGAATCTCCATCGTATTTGCTCATATGTGGATGTATGATCGTATTCGGTTTTTCGTAAATTCGATGAAGGATCATCGAACAATGGTATCTTCTAGCAGTAGCGCTATCAGAGGCAACAAAATTTCGAAGATTCCATGTACACATATGGCCTTGCTGATTTGTGCGCTACCTCTTTGGTAACGACTAAATCATCAATATCATCGATAAGGATGCCATAACACATGTTCTATTATAAAATAGTACAGTAATACCCCGCACTTACGTACACTTTGGGACCGGAGCGTGTACGTAAAACAAAAATGTACGTAAAGCGAATCTACTGCTTTTATTGATGAATAATATGTTCGAAACAAACTAAAACAATAAGTATATAAATAAAAATAAAAAGAGGGATATACGAGGGTCATTCAACAAGTACTTAGCCTACAAAAGAAAAACGAGAATTTTGGAAAGGTGGCAATTTATTTTTCACATAATCTCCTTTAAGCTCGATACACTTGGCCCAGCGATGCTCTAACTTTTTTAACCCGTCCTAAAAATACATTTTCTCGAGGGAAGCAAAATAGGCCTCCGTGGCGACGATGACCTCCTCATTCGACCCAAATCTATTCCCGGCGAGTGATTTTTGCAGGTTTGGAAACAAAAAGTAGTCCCAGGGTGCCAAATCTGGAGAGTACGGTGGATGGGGCAGGAATTCGTAGCGCAATTCGACCAATTTGGCCATGGCGACGGCGGAGGTGTGAGCCGGCGCGTTGTCGTGGTGGAACAGCACTTTTTTCTTCGCAAAGCGGGGCCGCATTTTCTTCAATTTGACGTCAAATCGGCCCAATAAGTTAGCATATTAGCGCCCCGTGATTGTTTTACCCTTCTCGAGGTAATCGATGTGGATCACACCTTGTGAATCCCAGAAAACGGTGGCCATCACCTTTCCGGCCGATCGAACAGTCTTCGCCTTCTTCGAAGCACGTTCGCCGGGTGAAGTCCACGGTTTCGACTGTTCCTTGGTCTCTGGTGTGTACCAGTGAATCCATGTTTCGTCGACGGTCACGAAACGACGCAAGAACTCCGCTGGATTGCGCTGAAACAGCGCCAAACATGTCGCCGATGTGGTCTCACGGTTGCGCTTGTTTTCCGGTGTGAGCAAACGCGGCACCCATCGCGCCGACAGCTTTCTCATGCCCAGTTCTTCGTGTACAATATGATGCACCGTTCCTACTGCGATGCCCACAGTCTCAGCTATCTCGTAAACCTTCAATCGACGGTCTGCCAACACGAGATCGTGGACTTTTTTAACGTTTTCCTCCGTAGCAGCCGTTTTTGGAGCACCCGGGCGTGGCTCATTAAAAACCGACGTACAGCCACGAACAAACTCGTTGAACCAATTCTTGACGGTCGTCATCGAAGGAGAAGAGTCACCATACAGAGCATCCAAGCGATCTTTGATTTCGCTGCATGTTTTCCCTTCCAAAAACAAGAATCTAATCATCGAACGATATTGTTCTTTTTCCATTTTTGTGCAACCGACCGACACGCTCGCTTTCAAAAGCTCTCAAAACAAAACTAATAAAGGGAATCGACTGAAACTTTGACAGTAGGCTATTAAAAAAATGTACTGCACGATGGTAAATCGTGACAACAGTTCCATCGGGCGGTGACTGATGCTTCTTTTGTGACAGCAGTTTCATCGGGCGGTGAGGCTAAGTACTTGTTGTATGACCCTCGTATGTATGTAGTTTTACACTTTTATTTCATACGTTTGTATTTTTTATGCTATATTTAACGTGTATTAAAAAAAACAAAAAAAATTCATATACATATTAAACAAAACTTAAAAAATAAACATAAACTTCAAAATTCAACAATATGTACTACATATTTAAATATAGAATTCAATTGGTATAATGTTGTAATTCAAATTTAATTGCTCGATGACGTAGAGAATGATGTATCATCTTCATAAGTGGTATAATCAACGGCTAAACGCTTTTTTGCTGGTAAGTCAGGAGATGTAGATGAACTTATTGAAAAAGTCTTGCGACTTCCTGAAGTGGATGCCAAATTACGATTTTCTTTTGATTTTCAGCTAGGTGATATAGTTTTTGTAGCAAAAAATCTTTTAAAGAGCTTTGTTTACTATGTTTTTTCATTTCCCTGTATAATTCCGAATAACAGGAATATGCGTCCATAATGTCTTTGTTAACCTTTAAACTCCTCTCAAAATATGGATCGTATTTTTCAAAAAGAGCCAATCCATTTTGAAAACATTGGAAAGCATCTGATAAAATTTTGGATGTTAGTCCTTCGGATTGAGTGGATTTTTCTGCGACATTGCATACTAAACTTTCAGGTTGTATCTGTTCATTTAATTCTAAAAGATCTTCATTGTTTAGAGGTTCATCGTAGGATGCTATAAGTTCAACTACATCATTTGAACCTACTTCCAACTCTAGATGTTGCGCCATATCTATAATATTGCAAATGATTTCAGCGTTATTATCTTCGCAATCTTCCCTATCTTTTGGCTCCTGCGGAAATAATTTATTCCAGGCCTCTTTCATTGTAGAAACTGAAATATCATTCCAGATGTCTCGAATTGTTTTTATGCAATCTAAAATATTGTATTCCGCCCAAACTTTTTTTAAAACTTCCCTACCTGAACCTTCTTTACTGTCAATTGCAGCAATTATTTTACTGATTTTTTTTTTAAATAGTTCAGTTTAAATGACGCGATAACACACTGGTCCATGGGTTGAAGGATAGATGTAGTGTTTGGAGGTAAAAATTCAACACGAATATTATCGTTGCCTAAATTTTGCGGATGACCGGGAGCATTATCGATAACTAATAAAATTTTTTTATATATAAAAAAATGTACTTGTACGTAAGTGTGAATCATTGTACGTATAATGGGAAAATGGGGACAAAAATGAGATGTACGTAAGTGCGAGTATACGTAAAACGAGTGTACGTAACACGGGGTATTACTGTATATACGAGGGTCATTCAACAAGTACTTAGCCTCACCGCCCGATGAAACTGCTGTCACAAAAGAAGCATCAGTCACCGCCCGATGGAACTGTTGTCACGATTTACCATCGTGCAGTACATTTTTTTAATAGCCTACTGTCAAAGTTTCAGTCGATTCTTTTTATTAGTTTTGTTTTGAGAGCCTTTGAAAGCGAGCGTGTCGGTCGGTTGCACAAAAATGGAAAAAGAACAATATCGTTCGGTGATTAGATTCTTGTTTTTGGAAGGGAAAACGCGCAGCAAAATCAAAGATCGCTTGGATGCTGTGTATGGTGACTCTTCTCCTTCGATGACGACCGTCAAGAATTGGTTCAACGAGTTTGTTCGTGGCCGTACGTCGGTTTTTAATGAGCCACGCCCGGGTGCTCCAAAAACGGCTGCTACGGAGGAAAACGTTAAAAAAGTCCACGATATCGTGTTGGCAGACCGTCGATTGAAGGTTCACTAGATAGTTGAGACTGTGGGCAACCGTGAGACCACATCGGCGACGTGTTTGGTGCTGTTTCAGCGCAATCCAGCGGAGTTCTTGCGTCGATTCACAAGGTGTGATCCACATCGATTACCTCGAGAAGGGTAAAACAATCACGGGGCGCTACTATGCTGACTTATTGGGCCGATTTGACGTCGAATTGAAGAAAAAGCTACCCCGCTTTGCGAAGAAAAAAGTGCTGTTCCACCACGAAAACGCGCCGGCTCACACCTCCGCCGTCGCCATGGCCAAATTGGTCGAATTGCGCTACGAATTGCTGCCCCATCCACCGTACTCTCCAGATTTGACCCCCTGTGACTACTTTTTGTTTCCAAACCTGAAAAAATCACTCGCCGGGAATAGATTTAGGTCGAATGAGGTCATCGTCGCCACGGAGGCCTATTTTGCTTCCCTCGAGAAAATGTATTTTTTGGACGGCTTGAAAAGTTAGTGCATGGCTGGGCCAAGTGTATCGAACTTGAAGGAGATTATGTGAAACAATAAATTGCAACCTTTCCAAAATTTTCGTTTTTCTTTTGTAGGCTAAGTACTTGTTGAATGACCCTCGAATATTGTTTAATCAGATCGCACCATTATGGTTACATACTGATCAAACAATAGATGAAATCAAAGGAGCACTAAGGTGCTTAGCCATAATTTTGAAAGAAAAAAGATGCGATAAAACAGACTTATGGTCATATATAAATATTACTATTTAACAGAGCAAGCGTCTGGTTTTCCAGATCTTGTTTTAGTGGTAGTATTAAGAAGCTTAGCAGTGGAAGTAGTAGTAGAGTTTTGTTGTCAATTTCAGTAGCTTTTTGTCGGTTTGGATGTCCATTGGGAGTTGATAAAAGAGGAGTTCGGCAGTGGAGGTAGCAGCTGACTTCTCTGGTATTATTAATTTTTTTTGCGTATACCAGGCGCGTAATATTGTTAGATTTCGAGGAGTGGGCTTTGGTTAGAGTCTACCAAGGAAGTATTTGTTTCGTAGTATCTGTTGCAACTTGCAAAGCTGATGTAGAGCAAGTACATAAGAATGGTGTCCGAGCCGAAATATCTTTCCCAAAAAAGTTTCCTAATTATACCATACTGTGTTTTGCATATTTGGGTGACATTAGCCATCGAGCTCTTACTATCTGCTATCACTTACTGAATTTGTTTTCTTTTTATACAGGACAAGCAATTTCTGTTCTGTTTTTGATCCTTAGAACATATTTTAATTATAAATATAGTAGATATTAATATATCATTTAAATAATTTTTTGATTTGCATTTAAGTCTGTTTCAATAACTGTTACAAGAAAACCATAGTTGCTAGGTTTTTTGACGTTTAATGAGAATATATCAAAGCCAAAATGCTGTTATTATACGACTGAGGCTTTTCTACTGCATGATTGAAATGCATTTTAATTCTTCCACTAATATTATACCTTGACCTAATAGACTTTATTGTTAATTTGATTCAGGTGTGTAATAAACATAAGGTGTAATAATATCATTATTTTTCTAGCAAGAAGAGCTGTAGGAGAAACTTTCATCAAGATTGAGCCGGCGGTTAAAAATCTTGGGCTGCAAAACAAATTACATGGTGGCAGTATCGGCTTCGAAAATAAGACCAATTAGTAACAGTCATATACAGATAGGAGATGATAGCTATGAATGAGTTAAATTACTTGCCTATTTGGAGCCAAGGGTCGCAGCTGATAGCAACATGGAGGAAGAAATCCGCATGCATCTTCTGTAGACCTATTTTAGTCAATCTGAATTATTACGCCAAAAATTCTGACAATAACATCAAGGTTTCTGCTGTATAAGACACCAATATTGCCAGTCCTCATATATTCTTCGGAAACTTGTGTCCTCAAAAACCATTCCGAACTCATGTCCATGATTCGAAAAAAGAAGCCTTCATAGAACTTTTGAGGATGGACGATTCCGGAGTCTATTTAACAACGAGATTCTAGAGCCTTACAACGATCACTCCGATGTGAATAAAATTAAACTCAATAGGCTGCAGCTGGGTGGATATTTAGACCGTATGGATGAGGAAGATTCTACCAGGATAGTTCACATTGCCTGTTTATAGTCCCAGAAGACCCCGCCAAAGAAACCGGAACGTCTGAAGTTCTTTAATTCAGCAAACCTAGACCAAACAACCGGTGGTCGCACTGTTGGTGACGATGATGATGAAAATAAAAGTCAAACCTAAAGGATTAGGTAAATTACTCACAGACTGAGAAAGTGACCAGCATGCTTGTTATGTATGGGTGCGAAGACGAAAGTAGCCGTGGTTCTTTCGTCAGGCTACTTTCATCTTCGCACCCAAACATAACAAATACACTTATTATTTCTTAAAAGAATTTTATCTCAATATGAAAATACTCAAAAGTGTCAGGTTGCTATTGAAAAACCCGATATTTGATGCAATATCCAAAGAGTTAATGTTTCCTAAGAGGTAGAAGCGCATAATGAAAAACGATGGCAGTGGTGTTAAAATTTAGAAAGGAAAGAAAAGGAAAAAAATTATCGCTGTTATGTGGGAAACAACCCAAAAAATAATAAACCGATAACCGGAGCCCCAATATAGCCCATGACATTACTGGTTGGATGTTGAAAGTATCCCTACATAAAAGATGAGTTACCTGCCTTTCAAGATCCTGAGTAGAGGATTCAATAATTAAAATATTTATCTTCCCATCATATTCATTCCATTATATTTTATTTTTCCTTTTAATTCATTTTGATAATAGAACAAATTCTACAAACAAATTTACTTATTTATGAAAATAATTAAAAATGGTCATCCGAACTGAGTAAAAATTATGGTTTCGTTTAAGTTTAATTTTATCTTCTAATAATAATATTTTTTCCTTTTATACCTGTATTTACCACTTTTATTATAGCGGTAGATGTATTTTCCTTCTTGCTGTAAGATTAATAAAGCGATTCGGCACAAAACATTCAGTATCACCAAAAGCGTGCCTATTGAATTGTTGTTATTTTTTCAGATTATATTTTTTTTGTTTATTTTATTAAATATTAGTATATTTAAATTTTTACTTTAAAACGCTTTTAATTTGTTTAAAGTTTATTAAATTTTGTTATTTTATTTTCAAGAAATTCATTTTAAGCTTGTTTCTTTTGAATCAGATTTTAATTATTTTTATAAATTAGTCGACCTTTTAAAGGCAGAAAAATAATTTTCAAAAACAAGCAAATATTAAAGAATAAACAGAAAAAATGGAGCTTTACATAAAATTAATGATCTTCATTCCAGACATGTAATCCAGGCTTCGCGCTGCTCGAAATTGAACTGCCTGATTAATTTGTAATAAACTATTTTAAAATTGGTACATGAAAAATATTACACGACATCAAATAAATTAATTTGCAGCTAGATTCGTGGATTTTCAATTTTATAGTAAATACTTGTGGCTTTTAATCAGTAAGTATCACACGATGCAGACTTGCAGTCATATAAGTGCGAATATATGGTACGAATAACAACCCAAGTAACGCACTCGGAACCCACTCAATAAGTGCCGTCAAAGAGTTCCGTTTTTGTTACGTCTGACGGCTCTTAGTTCATGAAAGCAAACAAATTTTTTTGAGTTCCGGATTTTAGCGACAAAGAACGAACAGTTTCTTAACCCATCTTAAACAAATTCGTAATTAGATGACGGAACATAGTGCCGTCAGAGTGCCGTCAAATAGCTTAATTTTCGTAACTTGCGTTACTTGGGAAGCAACAAAATTCACCTCGACTTTGCTGATAAATTCTTGGCATAGTTTCCTCCATAAATGTGCGACCAAATAGTTACAATAACGATAAGTTGGTGATATTTCCGATACATTCCAGCGTTAATATTGCGAATACTTTAATTAATACTAATAATAAAAACAATAATACTAATACAAACAAGAATAATAATTAAACAAAATTATTTCTAAGAAACTCGATAATTGCAAGTACTGATACGGAAATATATACACAAATTGTAGGTATCGTCTTTGATTGTATTAACGTACATCTAATAAGTTGAAGTCGTACTTTCCGAGTTAATGCAAGCTGGTGGGACTTAATAGTACTCGGTCAAGCTCACTTTACGAACGTATGTCTACCAAGTTTATTTCATATTTGTAATGGGACTGTATGTAGAATCACATAAATTAACACTATTAAGTGGATCTCAACATGATACCCATAATTCTTTCTTGAACTGTTCTTAAATTAAAGTACACTAATGCTAGGGACATATCTCTGGTATCGATATTACCTAATACCAGGTAAATAACATCGAAAAGAGCTGGTATTCGATGAATATTCCTGGTATCGATACCACGAATGTTTCCATGGTTTTCCTATACTCAAACCTGGTATCTGAACTGTCCTAGACACAAACCTGGTTCTTTTACTGACTTCAACGCCATATTCCGATATAATTATAGCAGTGGAAAGTAAAGGAACTTAAAAATGCCATCGATTTGTTTGGTTACTTGTTGGAAGGAAAAATAACATTTTCTTTACATTTTGAATGTGAAAATTATTTATATGGAATAAACGAGGTTTGTTCAAAAAGTATCGCGAATTTTGTGTTTTTTCAAACATTATTTATTTATTTATTTATAAAAACAGATTTGCCCAGAATAAATCTGGGTAGTCTGGTGTTGGCGCACGCGGCTGCTTGGGCCATAAGGCGCTTTTAATTTTATCAAAATTTGTTTATTTTTTTTTTTTTCTTTGTTAATGAACATTATTTAGTTTAAAATGAAAAATTTACAATTTTGCTGATTTAAAATTTTAAAAAAATTTTTTTTTTGAATCTAGAATTTTTTTTCAAAATTATTTAAAAAAAAAAAAAGAAAAAAAAAAAAGAAAAAAAAAAAAAAAAAAAAAAAAAAAAAAAAGGGAAAAGCATTACAATTGGTTTCTATAGTCTAGATGATTTAGTAACAGGAAAAAAGGTCCATTCGGATTTTGTTGGGGTGAAAGTAGAGCAGGTAAGTTTTCTATACCATTTAACTGTAGAAATACTTTAGTATGCCTACAATTGAAAAGAAAGTGTTCCGAATTGAGAATTTCTCCACAGAACTTACAATTAGGTGGTGGACGTTTTGATAGCAAGTGATCTTTTGTTAGTTTGGAATGACCAATACGTGCCCTGGTTAGCGCCACGCAATGCGACCTTCCTAGCTCTGAGTTGTACTTGGGGGTTTGGGTTGAAAGACATACCTTTCTAAGAAAAGAGTTTGAAGATTTCCAAATATTATTTAAGTCCGAAGCTTGGCAATATTTTATTAAATTTAAAATGGATGAGTAACTTGGAGGGTGATGACAGATAAGAGGCATGTTATGGCACATTTTGGCTAACTCATCGGCTTGAGTATTTCCTAAAATATGACTGTGAGAGGGAATCCAACGAAGTGTGGTCCTACTTTTTTGATTTATGAGACCAGATTTAATTTTCAGAATAATTGGATCTGTGTTGGAAGGGTTTAACGTTGCTTTTAAAACCGAAAGACTGTCCGTATGGATGAAACACTGAGCAGAAATATTAGCTGTTATGTTTAGGGCGGAAAGAATGGAAAAGGCTTCCGCACAGAAAATAGATAAATAGGTTGGGAGATTTGTGCAAAAGAGAGTTTGCGAATTTTGTGAAACAACTACGGCAGAAACGCCATGAACACTTTTTGATCCGTCTGTGTAAAAGTGTTCGGCTTCAACGTGTGTTGCCAGAAATTTGTTGTGTTCGTGGACAAAAAGTGGAGTGGACGTTAAAAGCTTTTTATGCGTACTAAGGAGAGTATCACACGTTGTAGGATCTAATAGCCAGTATCGCGGAATGGGAGAATTTTTGATTTTGCAAGGAATGGGCATATTACATTTTTTGTACAAGTTGCAGCTTTCCAAAAGACCGGATTTATATCGCGGTATGCGCTTTAAATTCAGCAAATTAATTATTAACTTATGCAGCGGATGATAGCGGAAAGAGAGACCTTTCGCAATGAGACGAAGTGACAGAAGATTTCTGCGTGTTTCCAAATTAACAAATCCCGATTCGATATAAAGACTTTCTACCGGAGAAGTGCGAAAAGCACCCGTGACTGTACGGATGATATTGTTAAGAACAGTGTCGATTTTAGAGTGACCAGGACTGAAGCCGTAAATTGGGATAAGAAAGTCGATTGTACCATAAACAAGATTTTTAGCAATGTACGAAATTGTGGTACGATGTGCACCCATTTTTATACCACAAAGGAATTTAAGCATATTGCTTATTTGACTAATTTTGAAGGCTATATCATTTAGATGTGCTTTCCATTGTAATTTACTGGTAAAGGTTAGTCCCAAAATTTTCAGCTCTCGCTTATTCTCAATAAGGTGTGCACCAAATGCAATCCTTGGAGGTTCGCAATATCGTTTCCGACAAATATGGATTGCCTCACATTTTCCAGGATTAATAAAAGCGTCAGTTTGGTTCATCCACATGGACAGTTGATGCAAACCATCTCCCAGGGCTTGGGTTAGGGGGGTGCTTAGCAATGAGGAGGAAAACAGGATGATGTTGTCGGCATAGATCAAATGACGAAGGTTCTGAGTATTAGCTAAGGAAATTGATAGGGAATTTATATAGGCGTTAAACAGTGGCACTGACAAAGGGGAGCCTTGAGGTAGTCCATTTTGACTGTTATATACTTGGGATAAAAAACCATTGACTCGAACTCTGACGCTACGATTTGTCAAAAAAGAGCTTAAAAGGTGCAGGATACGGGGCCCAACACCCCAGTCACGTAGTTGACTTAGGACCAGGTGGGAACCAACCCGGTCAAACGCCTTTTCCAAATCCACAGAAAGAATGTGCGCATGCTTCCTGGTCGATATGCTTTTGCTTAAATAATGTGTTAGGTTGACTAAAAGGGATTGAGTTCCTCTAAGAGGGCGATAACTGTGTATATTCGGAGATAGATTAGATTCTAAAAGCCAAGATAATCTTTTTGCAATCATTTTTTCTAATAATTTACTCATACAAGGGAGTAGGGATATTGGACGATAGTTACCAGGGTGGCTTTGGTCCACTTTGCCTTTGGAAAGCGGAAAAAGCACAGCTAGTTTCCAGTCGTGCGGGAAAATACCATAATTTAAGATGGAATTGTATAAATTCAATAATCTTATATGGAAGGAAGTCGGACAGTGTTTGATCATAGAGTAAGTGATGCGATCGAAACCAGGGGTAGATCCTTTCAGACATGATAAGCTGGTGAAAAGTTCCTGAAGCGTAAAAGGAACATCAATTTTGTATTTATCTCTGTGGGGGAGAAAAGAATCTAAATCTTGAAGGAACTGTCTTTTATCGTTGCAAAAGGATTCGTTGAAATTACTGTCAGCACTATAGCTGGACCAAATTTTGCCTAGTTCATTGGCTATTTCTGACGATTGGGAGAGAATCCCCGAATCAGACTTTAAGGTACGCAAATGATGCTTACATTGCTTTCCTTGTAGCCTATTAATTGAAATCCAACAGGCCTTGATTGGTGTTTGAGGGTTGATGTTGGAAGCAAAGTTCTCCCAACTATTTTTTTTTGATTTGCGTATTTCTCTTTTTAATTCCGCATTAGCTTTCCTATACAAAATAAGGTTGCGGTCATTTTGAAAATTGGTAAAAACTTTTAAACGTTTTCTTTTTTCCTTTAGAAGTGACTTGATGGTTTTATTAAACCATGAAGGTTGTATTTTGTGGAAAGAATTAGAAGAGGGAATGGAACGAGCGGCCGCAAAACGAATGCATCGCTTTAAAATAGCAGCCTCTTTATTAATATTATGTGAAGTGGGAATTGACGAAATGAAGTCATTTACCTTTAAAGAAAAGGTGGACCAGTCTGCATTTCCCTCAAGAAACCGGGGAGAATGAAAAAAGGTAGCTACTGAGCTCTGTGGCATGATCTGTAAGGGTACGTGATCACTCCCATAAAGATCTGAGAGGGGATGCCATGAAATATTACCAGCTATTGAAGGAGAAACTATTGATAGGTCTATTGCTGTTCTAGTGCCTCTAGTAGAGAGATGAGTGTAATGTCCATTGTTGAGAAGGATAAAATCAGTATCATTGAGCCATTCGTTAACGACTACACCAAAATTGTTTTGCCCTGAGGGATCCCAGTGGTGGTGGCGAGCATTGAAATCACCGACGATAATTGTCGGACCGCTAACAGTTCTTGTGAGATTGAGGAGATCGTCTTTTTTAAGATATAAGCTATGCTCAACATAAATATTTATTAAGGTAAAAGGGGGGTTAGAAATGATATTGCATGAATGTGCCAAAATATTTGATGAAATAGGGTTAATTTTAAAACTTATGGATTTGTGGATCATTAAAGAGATGCCTCCAGTTTTCAAATCTCTATTCCAATTGTGAAATGAGGAATTGTATTGTTTGAAACCTGTGATGGAGAAATCTGCAGGGAGGTGAGTTTCTTGAAGTGCTATGATGTGTGGAGAGTATTTCGAAATTAATTGTTCTAAACCAGCTTTATTATTGTAGAAACCTTGAATGTTCCATTGTAGGATTTTAATTTTGCTGTCGCTCATGGCGAGAGCAAAAAGAGAAAGAAAAGTAAAAAAGTAAAATATATGTTAATTTAAAATTAAATCTAAAAAACGGTAGTTTGATATACTTCCCCTGGTTTTATTGTTGTCTCTGCATTTTTTATTGTACCTATTGTATTTGTATGCACTGTTTGTGGTCCTGGCATGATACCTGTCATCCCTAGCTTTGATAAAATTAGCGTCAGGATGCTCAGGATCTTTTCTAATTCTGTGCTTTTGATCGGGTTTGACTGTAAGGGTGTTGGTTCATTTTCAATTAGTTGTTCCTGGATTGGAAGCGAATTCCAGGCTATGTTTGGCCTGTTCCCCGATTTGTAAATGGTTTTCCTCTGATGCAACTGTTCATTTTTGTTTTTAGCGAGCTTTGGGAATTCGGTTTTGTTGTTTAATTGCTGCTCTCTCAGGTACGGTCTATTGTCCACAGTACCGTTTAAATTAACCATTTTAATGGCTTCGCCATAGGTCAGCATTTGTTCCTCCATCAAGTTCCGTATTGTGATTTGTTTTATGTATTCCGGGCATTGTCTGCTCGTGGATGGGTGTTCATTCTTACAATTTACACATTTTGGCTTTCCACTGCAGGGTCCCTCATGTCTGGCTTCCCCACAGTTTCTGCACACTTCCGATTCAGTTGAGCATCTAGCTTTTAAGTGTCCAAACTTAAAACACTTAAAGCACATCATGGGGTTCCTGGTGAACTGTTTCACGCGTCTTAGAGCCCCCCAAAAAGTAATGTATTCGGGTAGTGCTGACCCGAAGAAGAATATTTTTACCGTTTCTGTCTCAGCAAAATTCACGCTGCCATCTTCCGATGTGACCCTTCTAGTCATCCTGGTAGCATTCTGTACTCTGACACTACTTTTAATTTCTTTTACCAAATCATCCGTTGAGACATCAATGGGAACATCATGTATGATCCCCGCTTTTATGGTAAAATGCCTCGGGATATAAAAATTGTAATTGCTTGCATCACCCAATCTTGTGTTAGGGGATGTGATTATCTTGTTCGCCTCCATTGCAGCACTGCACGTAATCTTGCACTTATAGGCACCGATCTTTTGGACCGAAGATTTGAATGTAGGTCCCATAACGTTCTTCAAAATTTTTCCCAATAGAATATCGTTGATATATTGCCTATTGCTGTCCCTCTTACACTCGGCAATAACATAGAAAGGGCCTTTGGCATCCCTCTCATATGTAGCTAGCCCCGGCTCGAGCCCCTCTTTGTAGTTTATTGTTTGTTTTAGCTCTGCCTGTATCGTAGGCAGAACTTTTTTCTCGCATACCATAACCTCTATTCGATTATTTTCCGTCGTCTTCTTCTTTCCTTCCATCTTTGTCGCTCTTGTTGCCCTTCTTTTTGCTCCTCCTGGAGTCAGTTTATCTAACTCCTCTCCTGTTAAGGGTGGCTCATCGCTGGGGATATCCCCGCCCCCCGGACCCATCCCTACTTGCTGCCTCACACCTTTTTCTTTTTTTTTTCCTTTTAAATTCAAAAGAATTTTTCACACGAACACTCAAAAAAAAAAACCAACGGAAAAAAACAGACTGTCTCTAGACCAGATCACACTGGCTGCGGTCGAGACAATTTTCCGCGTATTTTTCAGTTTTGTCTATTTTTCCACAGAAAAAAAAAAAAATTGTTTCACGCTTTTTATTTCACTATGCACACACTGCACAACACACTCAAAACAAAATGTTCTTTCAAAAGAACAGCCGTCTGCACAAAAAAAAAACACGTCCGTGCCGTCCGAGTGTTTAAACAATGAATGTTCAAACATTATTTATTTGTTCATGAATATCTATTTTGTCCCCTTCAAAGTAATCCCCACCAGATATTATACACTTGTGCCAACGTTTTTTCCAATCCTCGAAGCACTTCAAAGAATTATTTTTTGTGATCTTGTTCAGCTCCTCCTTCGATGCCGTCTTTATTTCCTCAAACGTAGCTTAGCGTCGCCCTTTCATGGGGCTCTTCAGATTCGGGAATAAGCAAAAGTCGCAGGGGTCCAGATCTGGGGAATATGATGGCTGCGACATTATTAGTGTGTTGTTTTTGTCCAAAAATTCGCGCACAAGCAACGATGCGTGAGCAGGGGCGTTATCATGATGCAAAAGCCAATTTTTGTCCTTCACATATCCGGGCGTTTCTGGCGGATTACTTCGCGCAACTTGCGCATAACTTGCATGTAATATTCCTTATTGACCGTTCACGTAATATTCCTTATTGACCCCTGCAATTGAAGAAAACTGTAAGCAAAACCTTCATATTCTACCGAACTTGGTGCGCTTTTTTCGGTCTTGGCTCGTGCGGCAGCTTCCATTGGGATGATTAAGATTTGGTTTCCACGTCATAACCATAAACACATAATTCGTCATCAGTTATGACCCTCTGGAGCAAATTTGGGCCATCGCGGACAGAGTCCAACTGTTCCTTAGCAATGTTAATGCGATGCTATTTTTGGTCGAAATTGAGCAATTTTGGTACAAATTTCGCGGCGACCCGTCTCACGTCCCCATCATTGGTAAAAATCGAATGGCACGAGCCAATCGATATGTTTAAGTCTTCAACAACTTCTCTAACGGTGATTCGATGATTGGCCAATACTATTTTCTTCACTTCATCAATGTTTTCGTCTGTTGTTGACGTGCTCGGGCGTCCGGCACGCTTTTCGTTATTCACCTCTTCTCGGCCATCTGAGACCATTTTGTACCACCGATAAACATTGCTTCGGTCCAAGGTAGCTTCATCGTACACATATGCCACGATCAACATTCGGAATCTGTCCGCGCAATTAATTTTGTTTTTCACACAAAATTTGATACAGATTCTTTGATTCATTTTTTGGAATGGGCAAAAATCGAAAACGAGCCAAAATACGTGCAAGCAAAGCAGCTGTCAAAAATTACCTGAACATTTCAAATGGCCGAACTTGTCTGCATAAGTGAAAGACATGATTACCAATATGAAGCCACAAAAAATCGACAATCTAATATACGTAACCCGCGGAAATTCAAAATTCGTGATACTTTTTGAACAGACCTTGTATATATGAGTAAATTATTAAATATTATCTGATAAAATTCTCTCTTATTCTTAACTGCCAAAAAATAAAAGCCGAAACGTCAAATTATATCATGAACGGTAGTATTCTACATGGTATCAATACCTTAGATTATAGAAGAACTGTTAGGCCTCTACACAAAAATTCTGTCCAAATTTAGTTAGTAATCCATTCGTAGAACGCACATAAATGCAAAATAACAGAAACGGCGTAAATCAGTAGGGGCCGATTTTAAACTTCAGTATGTCATTGAAGCGGTTCGTTTTTTTTTTTTTTTTTTATTATTTTAAATGATATCTACAACTACTTATGCTATGTTAGTAACAAGCAGATTTTTACGGGAATATACAAGGACATGAAGACATATGGAGGAAAACAGCCATCGATTTTACCTCTAGAACAGGGTAATTTTATTTTATAATTTTAGAGAATCTCTCGGCCATCGCCGTTTTAAACGTCGATGGGTGTATACTGGAAGGGTGGGAATGACCAGTTTCCTTCCTAAAGGATTAGGGTGGAAGGATAGATGCGAATGGAATTTTTTAAATTGGGAGATGCATAGTTCACGAACAAATGGAACATTTAGGTCACGGTGGATAACAGTGTTTCGCACATAAAAGGGGGCATTGACAATTTTACGAAGGATTCGGGATTGTAGGGATTGGATTGGAAGGGAGATGGAATGCTTAGTCGAACCCCAAAGTTCTAGACCATATTTCTATATTGGTTTCAGAACCGTATTGTATAGTAATAGTTTACTTCTTGTTGTAAGTTTTGATTTACTGTCTAGGAGACGTAATAATTGTTTGTTCGTCCGTTAAGTTCACGTCTTTTAGTTTTCGTATGAAGGTTCCAGGTTAACCGTTTGTTGAATATAAGTCCAAGGTAACGTACGCTATTTTTTTGTGGAATAATACTGCAGTTTAGGGTTATATCGGGAATTTGTTCTCGGCAGAGTGTGAAAGTTACATGAGCAGATTTTTGCTCATTTAACTTAACTCTCCACCTTTTGAACCAAGTTTCTAAGGAGTGGATATGGTTCTGTAGGATACTAATGGCTGTAGAAGGATCTTTGTGATGTGTCAGGATGGCTGTATCGTCAGCATATGTTGCGGTTAGGGTGTTGTTGTGGCAAGGAATATCATGGGTATAAATGTTATATAGGATAGGATCTATGATACTTCCTTGAGGGACACCGGCGGAAATTGGATAAATGTCAGAGTACTCCATATTTTCAGCTACCTGAAAATATCGGTCTGAGAGATAAGATTTAAGGATGTGGAAATAACTCGAGGGTAGGACTCGCTGCAACTTCCAAAGCAATCCAGGGTGCCATACACGGTCGAAAGCATGCGAAATGTCAAGAAACACGCCTGGGCAGTATTCCTTTCGCTCTAGCGAACACGCTATGTAGTCGACTACGCGATGACACTGCTGGATAGTGGAAAGCTCAGGTCGAAATCCAAACTGATGCTGAGGAATGACACCCTCGGTTTCAAAAATGGGATAAAGGCGTTTTAGGATTAATTTTTCTAGGATTTTTGATAACATGGGAAGGAGGCTTATAGGTCTATATGAGGTGGGAAGATTTTTGGGCTCATTGGGTTTTGGGATCATCTTAATTATGGAAAACTTCCACAGGGAAGGAAAAAAATATAGGTTATAAGGACGAGGGTTTTTTTGGAAATTTGTTTCAGGATTTCTGAAGTTATTAGGTCATATCCTGGGGCTTTTTTATTGGAAAGGTGTTCTATTGTGAATTTAACTTCGGAAGGAGTGAAAAACTTAGGAGGTGGACTTATGGGCAAGTGAGTTGATATTTGTCGGAATATTTGTTCGTCATGCAGAATGTCTTGGACATCTTCGTGAGGTTTAAAGATGTTTTCTAAGTGTTTGCCGAAGATGTTTTTGCCCAGGGAAGCGGTTTGCTTAAAACAATTTTCATATCTGATGTCAGTTAATATTACGGATTTTGTTGTTTGATGGAATTAGTTTTGGAAATTTGAAATAAAATACAGTTTTCTATTTTAAAATATTATTTATATATTTATTATATTTTCATTTTATTTATTTCACTATATATTATTTATTACAAACAGAATAATAAAGTGGAAGAGCATATAAAAATATAAATTGGTGGTTGTTTGATTATATTAAAAATCCATTCTAAAAATGCTAGTAGAATGTGATAGTATATTAAAATTAAAACTACACCACAACTTAGTAAATATAAATTTTAATATCAAACAAGCATATGTAGATATTGAAAACCTTTTTATAATATGATATAAATGTGTGTTTGTGAATTGAAATGGTAATTTAAATAGGCATTGTGCATTTAAATTAAATTAAAAAATAAAGCTTTAATTACGTAGAATATTACATCAAATTCTTAATAATATATAAATTAATCATATACAAAATTATAGTAAATGCTTTAAAACTAAATTACAATGTGGAAAATTTAATGTGCTTAAATAATTAATACCTAATATTCTAAAAAAATTGAAAAAAGGTTATTTAGTAAATGCATTACAAAATGCTCTAATAGAGCAAGCGAAAGCACAAATGCAAACAAATTTATTTAAATAATATGCCTACTGAATATACTTTATTTATTTTAATACAATAAAAACAGCAATGAAAAATATACGGAAAAATTCGTTTCCTTAAAATTATCTTACACACACTTTAGGTACACCGGCACTGAACTATTTTCTGGTAAACATTGAATTGTCAACATCACATTTCTTTACATTTATTGAATGACGCACTTTTTACTTTTTAACTACTTTTTGCACAAAACAAATCACTAGAAGCCAATTAAACACATTTACACAGATGTATACAGGCATTACGATTTCTCGCCGCTTCTGCAATAATTCGGCCAGAAAATTGTGTATATGTTACATATGTGTATCCGGAAATCTGACGTACGGGCATATCCAGGTATTCGTTAATCTAAGATCGATACCATGGTATGGATAGCAGATGTGTGTTGATAGCATAAATTAAATAGTAAAAACATAAATTTATAAAAATAATAGAATTTTTCATTAAATTTATATTAAAATGTGTCGCTATTGGTCCAGTCAAAGTGTCTGCGGATGGCTAATGGTGTTAGTTGCCATTCTGTTAGTAGGCGTGCCAGATTGGGAATGACTGTGATCACTGGTCGACAGAGTGTTTTTCCACACAACTTATCAGCACTTTCATTGTCCAGGCTATGACGAAAAAAGTGTTTTTCCACACAACTTATCAGCACTTTCATATTTAGGCTATGACGAATTGCGCTCAAGTACTGGGTCACTTGATGGGCTACAAATAGCTTTAAGAGCGGCAAGGCTGTCGCTAAAAATAATAACGCTTTGTTGGCTGGGAATATTGGTAGGAATTGATATTGCCGTTTTGGTGGCCTACAGCTCCCCGTAATATAGAGCTGCCCTATAAGGGAATACTCCACAACATAGTGCGTGGGTGCTACAGCCAAAAAGTTCGACGACCGAAAAGATGAAGTATCGGTGTCAGCGGTGGCATCCGTGAACAAAAGTCGATGATTTTTTAATCCGTCCAACGGTTCTAAGTGTGAAACCTTAGAACCGTTGGACGGATACTTTCACGTTGAGAGGAAACGTGAAAGTATCTGCTTCTCTTGACAGGTGTATGACGGCTAGTACTGATCCGTAGACATATAGTGTTCTATATGTCTACGGATCAGTACTAGCCTTCATAGACCTCTCAAGAGAAGCAGATACTTTCACGTTTCCTCTCAACCACGGTTCTAAGTGTGAAAGGGAAGTTTGGAAATCGAGGGAGAGGATGGAGGAATTGCTTTCAAGGGGGGATATTAATAAGAATAACGATGATGAATTCCTTTTTGAACTGAGGGAGATGATAATATTTTTGATTAAAGTATGGAGGCGCTAATTTGGAAGGCACAGGTTTTTATATATTGCGGGATTTTTGGCAAACTTTGAGTGTTTATTTTGAAAAAATTGTTACAATATATTTTATTCAAAGTATTGTCCATCGGAAGCCACTACTTTTTCCCATCTTTCTGGCAACATATGGATTCCGCGCCAAAAAAACTGCTCCGGTTTTGAGGCCAAGAATGAATCGAGCCAATTTTTGATGACCTGTTCTGAAGTGAAGCGTATTCCGGTGAGGGCGTTTTGCATGGATTTAAACAAATGGTAGTCGGACGGGGCAAGGTCTGGGCTATAAGGCAGGTGAGACAAAACTTCCCAGCCACTGTTTTCTAAATAATTTTTAACTGGTCTTGTAACATGAGGCCGAGCGTTGTCATGATGGAAATTTATGGCTTCGTGTCTGGTCGCATATTCCGGGCGTTTTTCGGCCAATGCTCGCTTCAAACGGATTAATTGTGTTTGGTAGAGGTTGCCTGTGATCGTCTGGCCCGATTTCAATAGCTCATAATAGATCACACCCTTCTGATCCCACCAAATACAGAGCATTACCTTGGCGCCATGGATATTTGGCTTTGGCGTTGATTTGGCTGGTTGGCTGGGCTTCACATACGATTTTTTGCGCTTTTGGTTGTCGTAATGAATCTATTTTTCATCGCCAGTATTGATACGATTCAAAAACGACTTCTTTTTCTGCCGTTCAAGCAGCATTTCGGACATGCAAAATCGCCTTTCAATGTCTCTCGGCTTCAATTCATATGGGACCCAATTTCCTTGGTTTTGGAGAAACTCCCAATGATTTTGCAATTTCTTCTTGAGTTCGACAACAGTCTTCGTCGAGTAATGCCTCCAAATCTTCATCTTCAAACTTTTTTGGCTGACCTGGTCGTTCTTTGTCTTCCGTGTCAAAATCATCACTTCTGAACCGCACAAACCATCTCTCGCACGTTGAAATCGATGGAACATATTCAGGATAAGCTTCGGTGAGCAATCGATGTGCTTCAGCTGCACTTTTTTTCAAATTGAAGAAGTAAATCAACACTTCCCGCAAATGGGACCTTTTTGGTACGACATTCGACATTTTTGAAGCAAAAAAAACTTTGTTGTTTACACTATTTCGTTCAATGACTAATCGAGAATGAATGACAAATGTTTAACCTCCAAAATGCCATATGAGTTATTATTAACACAAACCATGTGTTTGTTTAAATTTAGGCGAGCTTTTTGAAGATAGAAATAGATGGGTTTTCAACGAGTTTCTATCAGTATGGATTCCACTGAAGATATCCGATGTGCTCCACTAGCTAGTCTAAGGCAACGGTTTACCGCTGCCTCGACCAGCGTTACCGCTGACACATATAGTGTGGAAATAGAGTAAGGTTCCGTTCTAAAAGGGCATTGGTTGCTCTAATCGCCTCACTTTATCTTAGCTGACAGCAGCTAATTTTGTCAACAGCATTTATAATCTGAAGATTCCATTTTCCTCCACGGGCAATTGAGATACCCAGGATTTTCATGGAATCTTTTGGGTGGGGAGGGAAGGAGCTCAGTGGCGAATCAGATACACTACAATTTTTTTCCTGCAAATATGAAGGCAAGGTGGGTTCGATGTACAGATGACCGCACTGTTTATGCTGCTCCAAGTGTTGATGTTGCGGATGGCGTTATTAGTTTGATGTTGAAAATCAGCAAGTATACAAATATTGTCAGCATATACATAATGGTTGAAGGATGATAGAAAATGGGAAAGGAAGTGAATATATATATTGAATAGGATCGTAGATAGAGGGCATTCTTGTGGTATGCCAATGTTGCTGAGTTTACTCCATAGTCTACCAGCTATAAGAGTACCCTGTGTGGGCAAATTCGGTTATACGCCTTTTTTAATTCAAAAGACAACAGTTAACCAGAATGTCTACGTTTGTAGCAATTATGGATTGAATGTTGTTGTTCAAGTAGCATACTCAGAGTTCCTCTGCCTGACCTGTAGGCAGGTTGTTGGGATTAAGTCTTTTATTAGGCGCCTGGTTAAGTTTTGTAGCTAAGATATTTTTTCAGGATCTTAGAAGTACAAGGCAATAATGAAATTGGTCTAAAGTTTTTAGCCGAAGAATGGAAGAGATTTTTCTTGGAAACTGGAATGGCTGTTACGAACTTCCAGCAATTTGGGACAATAGATAATTCAAAAATTTTGTTAAAAATGTTGACAATTCTAATATGAAAAGAACTCAACGGAATCCCGACCAGGTGTAGTTCCGTTGAAGGAATTCAACGAAAAGTTGAACTCCGCAAGCGTTATTGGCTGATTCAAGATTAAGGTGGAGGCTAATGGTTTAGGCGAGATATTTTTAGTGAAGTATTATTTCTCTCTATGGCATGATTCACTAAGGCGGTCGTTAGATGAAAACGTCAGTTCCTCAACGATATCTGTCGAGTCGGATATAACTCTATTTTCAGACTCAATAGATAGGATAGTCCCAATTTTTTGGCGACGAAGAATGCAGTTAATACCTCTCCATGCTTCTTTCAGTAAAATTCGGGAATCAATTGAGGCGGTGAAGTTATTCCAAACTGTTTGCTTGGCCTGTTTCACTGCTATTTTGAATCGAGCAGTCCTGAATAGTCTTTCCAGGCCATATTTCTTTCACGTCGTAATGTTGCCATTTCGTAGGAATACCATTTAGGTTGTTGTTTAGACATGCCAGCTGAAGAGGGAATTGTCCCAACAGATGCACGTCTGAAGATTTTTATCTCGTTTTCTGCCTCAGATATGACAATGAGTAGATCAGCAGAAGCTTTGAAAATCGCAGCTCTGTAAATTTCCCAATTTGCTCACACTTCTATGAACCGTAACTGTGGTTTTATATTTTAACGTGCGCAACATTTGCCTACATAAGTATGGGCATATGGGCACTTCCTTCAAGGAAGCTATTAAGTTTACGTGAATATAACTCAAAGTTCCGTGTAGGAACAAAGGTGAGGTCAAGAACAGAGGTAGTACCTCTGGTTGAGGAAGAGGTTGGTGAACCATCATTTAGTAGAGTGAAGCTCGAATCAGTAGAGTTGAGCCATTCCCCGAAGATTTACTGCGCCAACAGATTCTTGGAAACGCAAAAGTATATTACCCGGGCTTATGTTACAATCGACCCGGTTAATATACCTTTACGTTTCGTGGAACCTTCACACGAAAAATAAAAAGAACTGTACTTAACTCCAACTCCCTAGGCAATAAGTCAAACCTGACAATGAAAAGTAAATTATGAACTAATTTCAAAATTTTAAATAAATTATGAAGTTTAGCAAGGAAACTGTTCAGTCTTAGCCATCCAGATTTTATAAAACTATGAAATAAATGATTCCGATCTTGATTGGGTGTTTTCCCCTACATGTCGTCATGACCTTGTATTTTAGTTTTAAAAAAACTATTTTTACCAATTTTATGTAGTTGCAGATATCAGATAAATTTAAAAATAATTATTAGAATTATTCCTGTGCACGAAGCTGAAGCTGATTAAGCAGGCCTAAATGAGACTGCCGGTTGTTGTATCGATCACAATGATTACAATATTTTGCCTGAACCTTGAAATATACAAAAGTTTCGATATTGGATGTAAAATTAATTATTGCAAATACTTCAATTGTTCATACAATTAAATTTTTCTTGAAATAACAATTGAAAATATTTTACAATATTTACGAAAATGCGGAAAGTGTTCCATTTGAGCGTAGATAATCTTTAATTCGGTTCTTCCTTTTATCTTTTTAAGTTATGATTTTTACTAGAATATTCAGACAATTATTTTAATGTCGTCGGTGATGGGTTAGTTCCCTCCATGTTACTCTTCTTTTAATATGATTGACAATTGCTCTCAAATTAATGCACTTAATCGGTGGCAATTCAAAAATCGATTTATTTTTTAAATTGAATTACTTAGACATACAATATGTACATATATAATAGGACTAACTATTTTTTTCTTTGACCTTATACGAGGTCTGTCAAAAAGTATCGAGTATTTCCAACGGTTACGTACATTCGATTTTCGATTTTTTGTGGCGTTATGTTGGTACTCATATTTCTCACTTATGCCGACAAGTTCGGCCATTTTAAAAATTCAATTATTTTTTGACTGCTGCTTTGCTTGCACGTGTTTTGGCTCGTCTTTTATTTTTGCCCATTTTCGACCAAAAACAGCATCGCATTAACATTGCTAAGGAGCTGTTGGACTCTTTCCGCGATGACCCAAATTTGCTCCAAAGAGTCATAACTGGTGACGAATCATGGATTTATGGTTATGAGGTGGAAACCAAAGCTCAATCATCCCAATGAAAGCTGCCGTACGAGACAAGACCGAAAAAAGCGTGCCAAGTTCGGTCGAACGTGAAGGTTTTGCTTACAGTTTTCTTCGTTTGCAGGGGCGTGTTGCATTATGAGTTCTTGCGACAGGGTAGAACGGTCAATAAGGAATATTACCTGCAAGTTATGCGCAAGTTGCGCGGAGAAATCTGCCAGAAACGCGCGAGTTTGTGGAAGAAAAAAAATTAGCTTTGTTTATCTTGCACCATGATAACGCCCCTGCTCACGCAACGTTGCTTGTGCGGGAATTTTTGGACAAAAACAATACACTAATAATGCCGTAGCCACCCTATTCCCCAGATCTGGCCTCCTGTGACTTTTTCTTGTTCCCGAAACAGATTCTTTGATCCCTTTTTTTGGAATGGGCAAAAATCGAAGACAAGCCAAAATACGTGCAAGCAAAGCAACTGTCAAAAATTAACTGAACATTCAAAATGGCCAAACTTATCGGCATAAGTGAAAGATATAAGCACCAACATAACGTCACAAAAAATGGAAAATCGAATATACATAACCCGCGGAAATTCAAAATTCGCGATACTTTTTGAACAGACTTCGTATATGCTTTAAATAATAGTACTTTAGTGTTATTTTGGTGCTTAGCTTGATATCTACACAAAATTTCGTAGATACTAAAAAAATTTAGGTGATTAGCTTGACGAGCACAATTTCATAGATATTACATTTTTTTAATAACTTCAAAAATAAAATCCCACAAGATATTTTCTAAATAAATTGCATAAAATAATAATTTTTTTCCATCTTTTACGAGTAATTCATATACAAGTGTAAGCATAATTTTTAAAGGCTATTGAATAAATATCGATTTACCTATAAGTCTACATCTAAGGCTACATGAAATTATATACTTTCATAGACATATGGTCGCTGTACCGCAATTCAAATATAAAATCACTTTCAAATATCCAGGTATAAATGGGCACTGTATATGCGGTAACCGAGAATGTTTTTGCTAAAAATAGATTTGAAACTGCCTTGCAGATGTATCCATGTACCTGGACAATCTCCACCTAGACAACATGGAATCTGTGGAGGATTGCCTGTATACAGAGTCGTACAACTGATAGTTGCTTCTGATTTTCAATCTATGTGCCAGTTGAATTAAAGATAGTAGCATTCAGTATAGATGGTAGTTATTTAGTGATACCATGAATACAAGTGTATATATTATAGCTGCCAGTACTCAGTGTTATGGATATATTCTGCAGAAACTAAGGGCGGTAATTATCCATGTCTGGATTCTATAACAGTAAAAGATCATGCCGAGAGGGAAATTGGACACTTCACCAAGAAAATACTCGGTATTATTAACTCAAATATTGAAGAAGAACCGAGGAGAAGGTGACTTTATCAGAGCCTGGCATCGCCAAACATGTGTCTATGAAGGTAGCCAAATATGTGTTGGCTATATATAGCATCGAAGACATAATTTGAGAAGGGATTAGCGATCTGGAATCATGCGTGCGCTTTGCGTTTTGTTAGGTTTCACCTCGACCACACTAACTGAGGGTCAATTCTATACGAGAGCACACTTTTCGACCAAATGACAGTACATCGTAGATACTACAAGGCAATCTAAGGTAATGAAACTAAATACAATTCAATTTCAATTGGATTCGTATTGAAAATGATAACTGAATAAGAAAAACTTAAAAAGACAATAACAAAACTGCATTCAGCAGTTGCACGTTCCATGTTGAATATTTCAAGACAAGCCGATTTATCGTCTTGCCGGTCTTTGGAATTCAACCTGAGTGCACCTGGTTTTTATTAAAAAGTTGTTAAATTGTGGTTGGCAACGGATTTAATTTGCCTGTCTGTATTAGAAATTACAGGTAGTCGCACATATGTGTATTTATACTTATTGTTAATGCCTGCGAGACTCCTTTTTCCACTTGATTTGCACCTAACCTTTAAAACAGTTTTGCCACTCTAGGTTTGGCTTTATATATTATTAAGTATCATACTAGCTATAAAAAGCACCTGTCTAGCTGAAGATATAATGTATGCAATTTTCGACTTCTTTCCACTCGAACATGGCATTATGGTCACGTCTGTGCCCTTTTAATTTTCAATTCATGCCACATCGCCCTTTTGACTATTTCATTTCATCAGAGATTTAACAATCTTCCGATGTGTTCATCATCTTAGTCATAAATAAATAGTTAGTTTGTTAAATTATACATAAAATACGAATAGAAAAGAAGGTCTGATGAATGCTAAATACAAAATATTTTATACTCATCCAAACATAATTTTAAAAATATATTATTTTAAACAATAACACAAATTTTTAAGTTTATCTATCATATCATCTAACAGTTCATAAGGTTAGAGTTTTTATTCAGATATGAATTTCTTTGCAAAAGATTTTATTCTATTTATATATGGGAGCTTTGAAATACTAAAGTTCTTATTGGCTAAAAATGGGTACTTACACATAACTTGTATGTGACAAATCATCAAAGATTTTGAATTATATAAAAATAAGTGTATACGTTTTCTATTAATGCTATTTTCAGCGATATTTTAGTAATTCTTCACTTTACATATAAGGTTGACGTCTAGATGGCGCCTCTTGCAAAAATTTGACAGCAATCGGTCGATTGGTTCGTGAGATATAGCATTTTGAGTGAAGCAACTTTTGTTATTGAAAAAAAAAATGGATAAAGACGAATTTCGTGTATTGATAAAGCACTGCTTTTTGATGAAAAAAAATACAGTGGAAACCAAAGCATGGTTTGACAAACGTTATCCGGACTCTGCTCCAGCTATTTCAACTGTGAAATATTGGTTTCGTCAATTTTGAACTTGTCGTACGAGCACAGTTGATACAGAACGCAGTGAACGCCCAAAAGAAGTGGTTACGGCAGAAAACATCAAAAAAATCCACAAAATAATTTTAAATGACCGTAAAGTGAAGTTGAGCGAGATAGCTGAGACTCTGGAGATATCGAAAGAGCGTGTTGGACATATCGTGCATGAATATTTGGGCATGCGAAAGCTGTGTGCAAAGTGGGTGCCGCGTGAGCTCACTGTGGACCAAAAACAACAACGTGTTGATGATTCTGAGCAGTGTTTGGAGCTGTTCAAGCGCAATAAACCCGAATTTTTGCGTCGTTATGTGACAATGGATGAAACATGGCTCCGTCACTACACTCCAGAGTCCAATCGGCAGTCGGCAGAGTGGAGAGCGAGCGACGAACCGAATCCAAAGCGTGGAAAGACGCAACAGTCGGCTGGCAAGGTGATGGCGTCTGTATTTTGGGATGCGCATGGTATAATATTCATTGACTATCTCCAGAAGGGACAGACGATCAACAGCGACTATTATATAGCGTTATTGGATCGTTTGAAGAAAGAAATCGCTAAGAAACGGCCTCATTTGAAGAAGAAAAAAGTGTTGTTTCACCAAGACAATGCACCGTGTCACAAGTCGATGAAAACGATGGTCAAACTCAATGAATTGGGCTACGAATTGCTTCCCCATCCACCGTATTCTCCAGATCTGGCCCCCAGCGACTTTTTCCTGTTTGCAGACCTCAAGAGAATGCTCGCTGGCAAGAACTTTAAGACCGATGATGAAGTGATTGCCGAAACTGAGGCCTATTTTGAGGCAAAACCGAAAGAGTACTATAAAAATGGTATCGAAAAGTTGGAAGATCGCTATAATTGCTGTATCGCCCTCGAAGGCAACTATGTTGAATAATAAAAATAAATTTTGCAAAAAAAAATATTTTTACTGTGTTACCTTATAAACTTTTCAGCCAAAATGTTACATACTTTGCAAAATTAAAATTTTTTTCTCATAAGCAAACAGCGACCATCACAAACAATTTAAATTACAATATATTAGCTATCAAATTTTATTTATTTTGTGTACGCCTTTCAAAATGTTCTTTAACTATTTGCAGTTATTTATGAATTTATAAAATTTTAAAAATTACCAATTTATATATATGTATATGCTTAGATTTGAGGTCAATTAATAGCGCTACTATCATCGGTTACTTACTGATTTTATATTTTGTAGGTACTACCAGTTTTTTAAATTAAATTATTCTAAAGGTCGACCAGATTGCGCAGTTGTTAGCCTATTCGACTACCATCTGAGTTTCACTAAGGCATGGGGTCCTACGCTAATTCCCAAATACCACTTTTTCTTATTGTTAATGCCTGCGAGACTCCTTTTTCCACTTGATTTGCACCTAAATTTTAAAACAGTTTTGCCACTATAGGTTTGGCTTTATACATATTATTATTAAATCTCATACTAGCTATAAAAAGCATCTGTCTAGCTGAAGATATAATGTATGCAATTTTCGACTTTCCTAATTCTCAAATACCACTTTTCCTTCCATTTCTACTATAATTTTCTAATCCCGATATCGTTTTTCGCCAAATAGCTTTTAGTGCCGTGGCACTTAGAATATACATTTTAGTACTAATATTATTTGAAATGATAACAAATAAACAAATAAACAATTAAGTTGCCTTTAGCCGATCTATTTTTATATTCAAATATCACACGATAAAATTCCTTCATTTCTAGGGTTTGCTTGTATTACTATTCGATGTTGGTCAATTGATCTAGACCCTTGCGTGCCTGTGTTCCACTATGATGAAATATTATAGTAACCAGGTCAGGCTCAGAATAAGCGATAGATGCTCCATTCTCCAATAATATGTCTATAGAACATAGATGAATTTCAGAAAAATACTTTCAAAAAGTTACGAAATCTACATAAAAATACATATTGATTTGTACGGGTTTTTTTTCTCAACAGAGAACTTAATTGTATTTTTTCACAACCAACTTCAACTTAAGCCGCATAATCATATGTATTTTGACGGCTGACATAGCAAGGCTTGCTTGAATTCGATAGATTTTGTACAGTAGTTTTTGGTTAATACTCTTTTAAATATGGAAAGTGAAAAACAGGATTTTCGACTTATTTGTGTTAAGTCCAAAACTGCTTTGCAAAATTTCGATTCGACAATTTTGATCTCGAAGATGCGCCACGTTCTGAAAGGCCTGTTGAAGATTATGAAGACCCAATAAAGTGAATAACAATTCTTAAGATCGCTGAGAGATTAATTTTGTCGAATTCGACCATTCATGATCATTTACAAACGGCTAGGTTTTATCGCAAAGCTCGACACATGCGTTCCTCATCTTCAAACAAAAATTTGTGTCGTCGCATTGACGTTTGTGATTTGCTTCTCAAACGCCAAGAAAATGATTCATTTTTGCAGCGTATCAACACTGGGGATGAGAAATGGGTTGACTACAACAATGTTAAGCGCAAAAGATCCTGGAGTAGAAAATATGAACCGGCTCAAAGCTCTTCGGAAGCCAATATTCATCAAAAATGGTTAAGATATCTGTTTTGTGGGATTTCAAAGGAATTGTTTATTTTGGGTTTCTACCGAGCAACATAATAATCAATTCTGAAGTGTACTGTCAACAGTTGGACAAATTTGGATGATTCACATAAAGAAAAAAGGCCAGAATTGGTCAATAGGAAAGGTAATATAATGTTCCAATAGGATAAACCACATACAAGTTTGATCACTCAGCAAAAGCTTTTAAAGCTTGAATGGGACATATTGCCACACCCACCATACTCTCCAGAACAGTTTTTGGCCAGCAAAGAACAAAAATTTTAGGAGCGTGGAATCATGCTACTGTCAGAAAGATGACAAAGGATATTGGGTTGTCCGGGAAGTAATTTCGTTTTTTTATAGTGAATTATTATTTTAATAATAAAATATTAATTCACTATAAAAAAACGAAATTACTTCCCGGACAACCCAATATAATATCTCCAAATAAAGTTACAACATATTAAAAGCTACCGTAAGATAAATATAGTCTAAAAAAGAAAATTATGGATAAGACTCATATAATTTAATCAGACACTATCGATTTTCTTGATCACACTTCCGTAGGATTGTGGATGAAATCGGCTCCGATTTTATTAATATATAATTTATACATAAAATTTCTCTTCCAGATTGTGCCTTGCCTCTACGTGTCTTAGAGTGCGATAAATTTTCTATTGAGTGAATTTATATTTGCACTCGTATAATAGGAAAAGTCCTTAGATGTCTTGATATACACAAATCCTATAGCTTAGATGGTCTATCGCCTACAGTTCTGAAGAGATATTCTCCCGCACCTGCAAAACTACTGCGTAATCTTTTCGACTTATATTTTTCTTCTAGAATTTTTCCAAATATATATTAAACAGCATTCGACCAACTAGTTATAGCTTCAAATAATTTACAGTCCCATATCAATAATCTGCAATCCTTGAGAGTGAGGGTAAATAACAGAAAAGTGCTCACATTACTTTCACTATTTTCAAATGAGAACCTAACCCTTAACTTTAACGTCAACATTATTCCATAATTGGATAAAGTAAGTTATTAAGGACTTTACCAAGGCAAGAGATTAACATAGAACTCACATACTAGACAGAAAAGAACTGAAGCTAACAGACGTTACCTAAAAGTTCTTAAAATACTGGACAAATTCTCAAAACTATCAATAAAAAATAAACTTCTAATATGCAACTCAATTTTGTAAAACCTATTTGGACATAATTGGGGTTCAACTAAACCTTCGGACTCCTATTATCCCTCAAATTCGGTTTAGAATAAGTCCAACGATATCATCAGTTTTCAATGCGAGAGAGATCTAGTAACTGTGGTGGCCATATCATCCTGTTCAAGGAACTTGCTTATGGTCGTTATCTTGCTCGTTCGCTAAAATTCTAATTTGTGATTCAATAGCGTGCATCTCCAATATGTCCTTATTCTAAAAGATTGAACTATTTTCAAACTAAAACAGTCTCTCCATCATATGACGCGTACTAATGACGCAGCTCTCAAGCGTCCTCTTATCAATATGCCGATAAGCAAAGGTGCGCTTCCTTCAGACAGAAAATATAAAATTTGCACTCAACACATCAAAGGACTTGATTCAACTGCTCCAGCAAGCATCCTTGTTTATCAGTCCTAGCTGTTTTGTTCATAATAGAGACTCTTTCTTGTAGCTTGCCCCATTTCAAGCCGATAAACAATTTTTATTATCCTTTTTCTTCAAGAGTATATATAATTGATCTTATTGCCATCAACATTTAAGTGAATTTATTGCACAATAATTTTTCATATTTGTGTTTATAACAAGAAAAAAATACACGTAAAAGGATATAAGATAGTATATTAAAACGGCTATAAATTTTATCGACTATAAATTTTATAAGCATATAATTCCAATAACTCTAAAAAAATAATTTGATATTACTTTTGAGATTTTTTTATATTAGACTCAATTGGTCTTTATAAAATCTTGAGTCCTTTTCCCCCTTTAATTAAAGACCAATCACATGAAAATGCAGATAAACTATCAGCTCAAGAAGTATCTAGAATCAAGGAAGCTCCTTTGCTAGCATTAATATGTTTCCGAAGCAATAGATCCACTAGTCGAAAAGTGGAACCACACGCTCCATACTTCTGGGGAATGTAGGGTTATTGCAGTCTACATTTCAAAGGCATTTGACAGAATTTGGTATCAAATTCTTTTATCCAAAATTTGTGCAACTGTCCTCTCTAATATATTAAAAGCTACATTTTAAATAGTTCCATATAAGTGGTTTTAGATAGTTTCAAGCCTGCACTCTACCAAATAAATGCTGGTATTCCCCAGGGTTCAGTTCTATATCCAACTACTTTTTTTATTTCCAGGTACTACTAATATAATCCGCTGTTTTGCTGATAGCAGTACTTTAATTTTTAATACTCGTTTTTTCAAATCATGTCATTGCTTTGTGCCGTGTAAATTGTGTGACAGCGTATGTAAAAATAATTAAATTCTGTTGTAGGAAGTATATTACCATGAGGCTCAAAGAGCGGACTAGACTTCAATACTTCCAAACACAGACGTGGCTCCTGTCTCTAAAGTAATACTTAAATCTCCAGATATTAACTATGAACGGTACAAGTAGAACTAAACTTCAATTTATATAAAGAGCCTCTCAATTTCTATATAAGAGGTTATAGAAATTGAGAGGTTATAATTTTTTTTTTTAAACATTCAAGTTGTTGAACATAACTACCTGCAACCGAATATGTGTCCCAAATATAAAAACGGCGATTACACCATAGCCAGCGATTGTGAAGGTCTTAAGTTTTTATTTTTTTGAGTTAAGTGGAGCAAAATGCCGCTAATTTTACCGCAGGGTTGTTCTTTTGGGAGAACAATCAAAAAATGATCAATACGAGAAGTGCCTACGGATCTCCGTGCATCCACGGTCTTAAGATTTTGTGGCTCTATGAGTAGGAGTACCGACCACGTACTCTTACAACAAAAACTGGTACCACAGACATCAGATGTCCCACAGTGTTAAGAGACATTGTCTCTGATTATGGTTTAAGGCGGGGCATTCCGTTTGCTGGTTATCCGGTTATGATTGAAGAAGTTCAGGATCTAAGTCCACGCCAGCGGCGTGTACTGATCTTGAATAGAATGTGTGAAATTTGGCACCTTTGATGGGATAAGTGTGTGAATGGCAGATGGACACACATGTTCATTTCGGATGTGTGCTTTGCCTCTGCGTATGGACATGAATTTGATCTGTACCTTGGCCTGTACAGGCGTGGTCTGGCTGTGGAGGCTAGATGCACTTGTGGGGAGGCGGATGAGAGTGCCAAGCACCTTCTCATTAAGTGTGGCCTATACGGGGATTTGCGTAACTTAGATGGAAGTGGAATCGTGGTGAGTGATGATAGTGTGGATGTGAGTAGAGTGTTAGATGTGAGAGAACAGCCTTAATAGATTTGCCGTGGCACTTTTTGAGAGGAGAGCGAGAATGGTGCGTGAATGAAAGTGAAAATGGTGCGTGAATGAGGTGGCTACAACCGGGAGAAACACCAAGGCCGATTCCGGTTGTACATTCGGATCTTGGCGAACCCGCATACCTGAGCTGGTTTAGTGGTGCCTAAGAATTTAGAAGATTCTTGACCGTAGCTCAATGAGCGGAGTACAAACCAAAGTACTCTTAAAACCAAAATTGGTACTACGGGAATCGGGGTACGGGTGAAGAAATCAACAATAATTTACTAGAAACTGGCCAGAAGCATGCTCTCTAAAAATATATCCATAGTACCTAGAATAAAGCGGGAAAGAATTTTAAAAAAAGTGAGCTTTATGCAAAGATGATAAAATAAATTTTGATAGCCCACTGGTTAAGGCATCCGATCACAAATTGAAAAGATCCGTAGTTCGAGTCACCGTCCAGGATAGGTTGCGAAATAGTTTTTCCAGTTGCGTCGTTCGCTTGACTCCCAGAAATAACATTCATCCGATTCGGATAAAAGAAAAGCAAAAAGTTCAAATTCTTAAATTCTGTTTATACACTGACTTTTGAGTCACCATTACTAATATGATAAAATAGTTTTTTAGAAATCCAAAAAAAAAATGTATAATTGCTTTATCATAAAAATCTGTATTTTTTATAAACAAAAAATATGGCAACTCGAACAAATATTTCAAATATCATCTTTGTCTACTTAGACTGTCTCTAAACCACTTACGAGGATTTAAAAATATCTATTCTTATAATAAATCTCGTAGAAAATGTGTGAAAAAATCTTCCATGAAATATCTAAGAAAAGATCGTATTTAAGAATTTAGGTCGACTAATCGAATAATTGAACATGTGACCAGAACAATTAAATTTTTCTTTTAAGATAATAATAATATTTTAAGATAACAATAATAGTGTATATTCAAAATTTCAAATAAATATTTCTAATTAAAATTAATTTTGTTTAACTGGTTTATAAAAGAAATTTATTTAAAGGTGACAATGTAGAAAAATATAAAATTTATTTGATTAGCCAAAAATTTCTATAAGTAATTTTGTTTCAACTCCACAATTTTGTTTTCATCTAATAATCGAAAGCAATTTATTTCCATAATTTCTTTTATTTTAAATTGTTCGTAGATAAAGGTCAACATATTACCATACCTTATATATTATTGTGGTAGAAATTTTCATAATACGAAAGAAATTCCAAACAAAGTTTATTACGAGTTCACTTCTATAAATATTTTAATTTTATAATCACAAAAAAAAATATTCTCACATCTTAAATGGAAAAAAAACTCACATCTTTTCTTGAATATTTTTATAAAGTAAGAAATTTATGAGCGCGTAGTACAGAAGCTTGTGTAGTCATCGAATTTCTGAGATTAAGAATTAGAAGAAGATATTCATAGAGTAGAACGACAAGTGGGAAAATATTTAAAAAAAAAAAGAAATTGATCTACATAATGCTAATTAATAGTTCTCCTATTTTGTAACAACGATGTCATCTAAATATTATTACTTACTAACTATAAGCATCAATAAATGTTTATTATTATAAGTTGACTTATTTATTTGTTTTCTTTTCTATTTAATCACCAGAGTTATTAGGAGCGCCAATCATCACATAATATAATGTTTCTCTTATTAAACTTTACAAATATTGATATTAAGTTGATTATATTGTTTTAAAGAGTCACAAATTAATGTATTTATAGTTAATACAACCTTTAACAATACTTTTTTTGTTTATTTATAAGATCAGTAAGCGTTGTAGGTGTTTTAATGGCAACCGTTGTGATGTGATTTGATTCAGTATCAATGATTTCCTAAAATATATTTAAATGCTTCGTGATATTTTTTGATTTTCCATTTGGCACTTACAAGTTAGTATTTATACACCCACATTGTGTAAACAAAGATATTCTCAAAAGTTTCATATCATTTTCAAACTTAAAAAAAGGCGAGAATGGATTTCAATTACAGAGTTTTTTTTTAAAGCTACAAAACGATCAATAAATTAACTTTTAAATTTTATAGAAAAAAACATATAAAAATGCTTTTTTGTTAATTCAATTTTGAAATTTTATCTTTTCGGCATTATAGCAATTTTGTTTAGCTAAAATTTAAAAAAAAATAAATTTTTTTTTTAAAAAAAAAGACATAAAAATTGAAATAAAACTTCTTAAAATTCTCTATTATTTGTATAATTAGATAAGCACGATCTACGTGTATAATAATCGATAGTATACGTTTAAATATGGTTTTGATTTTTTTTTAAAAAAAAAACAAATTTTATGATAAATTATTGCGTCGATTAAGTTACTCAAAGTAATCAACCCACTAAAGGTCTTTTGTTCTTTATAAATGGTAACGTCCGCTTTGAAATTATTACAAATTATTATTATGGTGCGTTATTTAGTTTTTTTTTTATAAAAAAGAATTCAAAAATTTATATATAAAATTTTATTTATATTTAAATTTTAAATTTAACTTTTATATCACAAAAAAGGATTAATTTTTATTTAAATGAAATAAAAATTGCTGCTGTGAGTTTATTAATCTGGTTATGCACCTTATGCGATTACTAAAGAAATAGATTCTTACTAAAAATATAGATAAAACCTTCATTAAGTCATATTTAAAAATATGCGTCTCGTATGTATTTATATCCAGTTCTAATAGATTATTCTAATTAGCTTACTAAGCAGGATAACTACATTAACCCAAAAAATTATAAGCCTATACGTATACTAGAGAGACTTCACTGCAGAGAAACCAGCAACTGTTCCGATCTTCTCTCTGCAAAACTGTTGAAACATGATCAACAGATCCACCATCTTTCCATCGAATTCAAAGACACTTTTTTTCATTCTATTTTTTTTTATCTGCAACTACAATTGTATTGTAATAAGCTTGAAGCTTCCAACAATTTACAATCTCATATACATAACCATATGATTGAACGTTGTTTATATGAGATTGTAAATTGTTGGAAGCTACGAGTATGTCCGGATTTGTATGGGAAGCAAGTATGGCCGTATCGTCTGTATAAGTAGCAATGATAGTATTAGAATCACCTGGGATATCATGGGTATAAAAATTATATAAGATGGGACCAAGCATACTTCCTTGTGAGACTCCGGATAGAATAGGATATATTTCCGAGGATTTTGAGTTAATTGCAACTTGGAAATGTCGTTGGAATAGATATCAATTTATGATAAGTTAGCATGTTGAAGGAAGAAAGCTTTCCAGACGAGTCCAGGATGCTATATGATCAAAAGCTTGGAAGATATCTAAAAATACTCCTGGGTAGTACTCTTTCCTCTCAAGAGAGAATGCAATATGATCATATTGATCATATTGCATTCTCTCTTGAGAGGAAAGAGTACTACCCAGGAGTATTTTCTGGAACACTCCACTGGATAGTGGAGTATTCAGATCGAAAGTCAAATTGGTGATCAGGAATAATTTTTTCATTAACTAAGATTGGGTAGAGTCGTTTTTCAAAAATCTTACCAAGGAGAATTAATGGGTTAATTTGTGTTAGGAATAATTTTAATGACAGAAAATTTCCAGAGTGAAGAAAATTTACTTTAGAATAGGAGCTGTTATTAGATCATAACCAAGAGCTTTTTTATTTGGGAGGCGCAGAATACTAGATTTAATTTCAGAGGGCTTAATATTTTTGGTAGGAAAACTCATAGGAACTGAAAACATTAGTTCTTCGATGATTTTGTTAGTATGCGATTTGTTTTCTATATCATCATGTGGAGCAAAAGTATTTACCAAATGTTTAGCAAATACTTCGGTCTTTTCTTCGTCTGTTTTTGCCCAGTTACCGTCATTTTGTTTCAGTGGATCGAAGACCCTTATAACTAGGGTAATACTCTATGTATTTATAAGTGAGTCTGGCATCGCAAGAAAATTGATTAAACTGACCAGGCTGACAATAAATAGTCTAAGAGGAAAAGCAAAAGTAGCCGAATCACTATTAGACCTATTTAACATCTACAAAGTTATCCGACTAAGAAAACCACGTGCGTGCGTTATCTTTAATCTGGCGCTGGAAAAATATTACATAATTCAGGGATAGGTACGAGTGGTACCATTCTCATTAAGTCTATCCAACTTTCAGTATACGCCGACGATATCGACATTATGAATTGATCAGAAAGATCTGTACTAGGGTTGCACATATATGAAGGCAAAACAAAATGCATGGTGATTATAGTTTTGAAAATGATTTTTCTATTTGTGGTCAAGGGTAACAGCTGATAGCAATATGGACTAAGAAATCTTCGCATGTCTGCTGGGGGCCTATTTTAGTGAATCTGAGTTATTACGCTCAAAAATTTGGACAATAACATCAAAGCATCTGCTGTACAAAACACCAATACTACAAGTCCTCATGTATTCTTTAGCAAAATCCATTCGCAACTCTTGAAAATCCATTAGGATGGATGATTCGGATCCCGCTTAGGGACGAGACTCGCGAGCGCAACAACAACCGCCCAGTTGTGGGTAATATTAAGCTGAATCGATTGCGGTGGGCTGGATACTTTATCCAGCCTCGAAAATCTACGGTGACTCCATTTATGGTCCCAGAAGATGAAGCGGTCTTGCCTGCGGTGGAGCGATGATTTTAGCCAGGATGCTGACCACTTTCAATTATTTTGCAAAACGTACACTTTATGCTTAGGATGGATGCTCAGTTTTGGTTCAATAATTTTCGTAACAAGAAAATTATCACTTTTGATGGGAGGTAAAATCCACAAAAGAACTAGACTGTCAGCATTATTGGTCCCTATTTCTTCCGAAATGAGACCGAAGCTTGCGTTAAAGTCAACGACCAATATTATCAGAACTTAAACAATTTTTGTTTTCGATTTATTTAAAACGCAATTTTACAACAAACGTGGTTTTGCTAATAATTGGCCTCCAAGAT
The DNA here is from genome assembly GCA_958298945.1 of Atherix ibis. Lineage (NCBI taxonomy): Eukaryota > Metazoa > Arthropoda > Insecta > Diptera > Athericidae > Atherix > Atherix ibis. The sequence continues at coordinate 50,219,112 of OY282607.1, forward strand.
CGTGCGATTTGATAACGTTTAACAATTTCTTGCGAAGATATTTAAGGGGTTTTTATGTATGCTAACAAACCAGCAATAATTGATACTTTGGAAGTCTATATAGCGAATTTAGAAACGGATTCCACAGAAAAAGGGCCAATCGGATCAGCTCATCAAAAACAGCCGGGTGTGGCATTCACCCGAAATCATTTTCAAATACAAATGGTAAGAAACTATCATGCCTAAATTTAATTTATTGATATTTTTTTTTTTAAATTTGTAATGTTTGTAATAAAAGCATGTCGTATACAAATTATATATATTATCTGGATTTTAAGCCATTCTTATTATCTCTGAGGTTTTATCTCAACTCTAAAGTTTTAAGCCAGCTTTGAACAAAATTTAATAAAGAAAAATTGTAATGAACAAAGAGACGGTATTGATTTTAAAACAAACTTATAAGATGACTGAGGTGTTCTTTAATTATGGCCATATAACGTTTAATGTCATGGCATGAGGCCGGATTTTCTAGAGTTCTTTGATTCCGCAGGCCTAGACCAGACTCCCGGTTATTACGCCATTGATTATGATGAATCAGCTTTTCTATAGTTCTTAAATATTTTTATAAAATGCTATTTGATTTTTTTTAAATATATAAATATGTTATAAGAGACAAAAGAAAAACTACTGTATATTCTCTTACTTCTGGATAACCTGTTTTAAAATATCAATAATTTTCAGCCCGTTCACCAAATAATCTTCAAAATATGGCATAATCGTTTAAAAATAGGAATAATTATATTATGAAAAACTTAAATTGGCAAAAAGGCCGTGATAATAATTCACCATTTGTTCTTTTTTTTGTCTTATATTTTATTTATATGTAGAAAGACCCCGCAGACGATAGCTAGTATATACTATAGTATAATAATCCAATATAGGAAAGGTCAAACGTCTACTGAACTTTAAAGGACAAATTTATACGGTATTCGATGCTAGAGTCTTAATCATCCCATATGATTCGGGTTTCCCAGGTTTTGTCCATTTTCCTAGTTCTTTCAATCATGTTTTTTTTCTATACTTACAATTTTATTATTTTAGAAGAACTTTTTTAATAATATTATTAGAATGGATTTTTATTTTTATAATATGAAATTTTTTAAAAATAAGCACCAATATATGTGTATGGTATAATGTAGTCCCATTCCTGGGCTTTAGTTTCTGAGTGGTTGCCATTGTTCTTTCACCCCATTTGCTTTCTATTTAATTTTTTGTTCAGAATGAACTCTAACAAATTATGTTCAGGAATATTTACATAAAAATACATATAAAACCCAGTATACTTCAAGACTTTATATTGTGTTGTTCGGAAAGTAATTTCGTTTGCTGACAAGGATACAATAAAGGGATTAATTGATGCAAACCGGCGAATATCAACTCGTGAGATCGCTGAGAGATTAAATTTATCGAATTCGACCGTTCATGATCATTTGATCTCAAAGCTCGACATTTGGGCTCCTCATCTTCTTACGGAAGAAAATTTGTGCCGTCGCATTGACGTTTGTGATTTGCTTCTCAAACGCCAAGAAAATTATCTATTTTTGAAACGTGTCATCACTGGGGACGAGAAATGGGTTGTATACAATAATGTGAAGAGCAAAAGATTCTGGAGTAGAAAAGATGAACTGGCTCAATGCACTTTGAAAGCCAATATTCATCAAAAAAAGTTTATGCTACCTGTTTGGTGGGATTTTAAAGGAATCTGTCTATGGACAAATTGAATGATTTACTTAAAGAAAAAAAGCCAGAATTGATCGATAGGAAAAAAGGTATAGTGTTCCAACAGGATAATAACCACATACAAGTTTGACCACTCAGCAAAATCTTTTAGATTGACCACTCAGCAAAATCTTTTTTTTAGAGCACCTTCCGAATATCATTTGTTCCGGTCTCTACAAAATTCTTTAGATGGTAAAACGTTTAATTCAAATAAGGAGGTCAAAAATCACTTAGATCAGTTTTTTGCTAGCAAAGAACAAAAATTTTATGAGCGTGGAATCATGCTACTGCCAGAAAGATGGCAAAGGGTATTGGATCAGACTGGACAATATTTAATTAAATAGAATATTAATTCACTATAAGAAAATTTACTTTCATTTTTATATAAAAACAACGAAATTACTTTCCGATACTACCCCATCTGATCTACAAACAAAATTGGCCCATTACATTTTCAGCTTATCACACATACACGTACGAGGGTCGTTCGATAAGTCCTTAGAAAAAGATGGAAAAAAACTGTTATTTGTAGCTCTATACTCTTTTTCCAAAATTTTTAACCCGTCCAAAAAATAGGATTTCGGAAGTTCTGCAAAATACTCATCCGTTTGAGCAATGACGTTCTCGTTGGAAGTGAACCGTCCGTCCACCAAGCCATTTCTTCAGATTGAGGAAAAGAAAATAGTTACTCGGGGCCAAATCTGGTGAATAAGCGGGATGCTGCAACAATTCCATTCTCAATTCCACAATTTTGACCATGGAAACAGCGCAGGTGTGCACACGCGCATTGTCCTGATGCAAGAGGATTTTTTTCTTCTTCAGATGGAGGCGTTTCTCTTTGATTTCCTCGCTCACCCATTGCAATAACGACGCGTAATACGCTCCTGTTATTGTTTTTCCTTTTTCCGAATAGTCGATATAAATGATGTCCTGCGAATCCCAAAAGACCGTGGCCATCACCTTGCCGGCCGATGGCACAGTTTTTGCCTTCTTTGGAGCCCGTTCACCCTTGAAAATCCACTGTGATGACTGTCTCTTCGTTTCTGGAGTGTAGTAGTGTATCCAGGTTTTGTCCACAGTGACATATCGACGAAGGAATTCGGCAGGATTGCGATGAAAGAGTGCCAACATAGCCTCAGAGTCCACTGCACGATTGCGCTTATTCTCCTCTGAGAGCAAACGCGCCACCCATCTTGCCGAAATTTTTTTCACAGACAATTTTTCATGCAAAATTGAAGCGACTGTACCTTGTGATATGCCCGTGGCCTCAACTAATTCGAGCACTTTAATTCGCCGATCGTTCAAAATCAGATCGTGGATTTTGTCGATGATTTCAGAAGTAGACACCTCAACTGGGCGTCCTGAACGATGTTCATCTTTTATGGACGAATGGCCACGTTTAAATTCATTCACCCAATTGTAAACCGTCGCAAAACTTATATTTTCTAAGTTACTTTTTTCTGTGCGTTATAATTTTTTCAAACCTGATAATATGCCAGCAGTAAAAATACTATAAAATTGATTAATGAAAAATCGGATGAATTTTTCGTATAATTTTGGACTTCTCCGCAGACCATGAATAATAAAATTGTATGATTTATGGATTGAAAGTATAAACAAATAGTTATTGACTATCGTAACCTAATGCTCCATAGTAAATTGACCATTTGATCAAACAATTGAGCCATATTTGGAGCGGCGATTCAAATAAAAGTAATGGTCATATATGGGAAATAAAATTCCTTATTAATGAAATGTCACTGATTCTGGAAAATATCATAGCAGATAACACTGATCGTGTCAAGTTTTGCTTTTGAAAAATTTGAAGTAAAAACATTTTCATTAATAAGTGGTCATCATAGTTCACAATATGTACTAATTTAATAAAAATATTTACATATGGTACAGTAAATAATTTCTGCAATTTAAGCAAAAACAATTTAAAATAAAAGAAAGAAAGAATAATTTAAATTAACTAAATTCATGGGCGCGGACAACTAATAGTATTTATTGGAGCTCCTTGAGAAAAATCTATTGTACAATATGCTAGAGAACGAAAAAGACCCACAAGTTCACTTAATTCGCTGGGTGCCAATTAGCTTTTGCGGGAGAATTTTACAATCAAAATAATATGGCAAGTACCATTTAATAGAATTGACTTGCTTTATTAGCTTTTCTAATGGTCCACTTTACCATTTCATTATAATACAATAGCATTAAAAACCCTGCTGCTCTATGATCACCTTGTTAGCTATTACGACGTATTCGGGTAGTCGACTTGGCGAATTCTTCCTCAGATTGGCATCGATTTACAATGCATTCAGCTAAACCGATTTAATTAAGCGTTCACCGTGTTTCTTACATATGTAACATAATAAATATTTTCTTTGGCCGAGTTACAGAACTATGCTTCCATTGAAAGTTGAATTCATTGAAAATAACTTGACTTTTTCCGATCAGAATATTTAGTTCTTTAGCTGAACAAGTTTTTCTTATTATTACTACAAACTTAAGTAAACTGTTAAAGATATTTTCTTTTGCTTTGCCTTCACCCTTCTCTCCTTATGTCTTGTTCAATTGATAATAATTCATTTTAATTCCAAGCTTTGTTAATTTATAGGTCGTTTTAAAGTAGTAATTAAATATATTTGCACTTTTAATTTAACATCAATAACAATAAGACAGCTATAAGTCTTGTTTTTTTGTTATATTTCAATTGAAAAATATTCTAATTGTATGAATAATTAAATAATTTACGGACAATGCTTAATATTTATTATGTTTATATAGCCAATGTTGCAAATTAATTCAGAAATTACTCGTTCTAATAATATATATTATTACCACCTACAGACCCATGAAGTTAATAAAATTATTATTATAGTTTAACTGCATTGTCCCTAGTTGATAATATATTTTAGCATTTCTTCGTACTCACTTGGAAGTATATATTATAAATAAAAATGAAGAAGATTTTGTCCGATAAAAAAAATTATATTACATATTAGTAAATTATTAATTTCCATATTTTTATTAATGCATAGTATATAAGTGACCAAGATAAAATCCTCTGTGTATGCTATGAATAAAGTAACACCGCTAGATATCTTGGTAATGGCTTTAAAAATAAAAAAAAATAAAGATAATAATAAAAATAATTGTATGATTATATCGTGTTATTTTTTTGCTGTTTGGTTTTCCATGCTTTTATTTTTGACATATCCACGCGTGACACGTGTGTCAAAGTCAAAAGTGCTCAGTTAGCATTGCCATTTTAGCATGGAAAGACCTACACCCGAACAATTCATACAAATTATTGAATCTTTCTTTAAAGATGATGCTGGTCGCAGCTTTTTTTGCCCAAAATGCAAGAATTGCATCTGTTTGACATGTGGTTTTAACAAGATGGCTGTACATGGTACAGAGCACGTGGAATAATGGGCATATTAGCTGTCTTCCATTTAGATAATTTTGCTACTCACAAATACTTGAGAGTAGATACCCAATGGAACGCAAAATTTACTGACAGAAGTAAAATATAACCTCAAAATAATCAACAACAATACTGAGTTTGTTCAGCTTGTCAACATGAAGTGAAGTGAATGTGTTTCGTAAAGCTTTGAATTTGATAAATTCCATATTACATAATGACTAAAAATTCGGCCTATAACGAGAAATAAGAAACATTTTTGGGAAAATATATTAGCTGTATTCCATAGGAAAAATTTTGCTACTCACGAGTAGTTCTAGCTGTCATCATCTATACGTACACCACCTCGAACAAATGAGCAGTTCGCATACGTAGTTACGCCATACAATTTACGGTAGGGTATTTTAGTTTCCGAACTGGAAATAGATGGCTTAGCGGGTTTGTTGGTTATGTTGAAGAGTCATATTTTTGTCAGTATTGTTTATGTGTGAATAAACTCAGTTTTATTGTTTATGTGTGAGTAAACTCAGTATTCTTGTTGACTTTTTTGAGGTTATATTTTACTGGTATTATTCAATTTTACATTCCGTTGGGCATCTACTCGCAAGTACTTGTGAGTAGCAAAATTGGTCCAATGGAATAAAGCTATTGACAGATTTAGAGGCGTTTTTATTTTTATTGTCCGCAAGTACAGATAACCAGATTAATTTTATTCAAAGGAGACTCCAACAACAACGCAATATGCGAAAGAAAGAGGTACATAGACGAGTGCTTCGAAATTATTATACCTAAGTAAAATGGAGGAAATATTTCAAAGTGACCCAAGAATATCATCACCACATTCAATGTCTGTGGGAGTAGAAACTTCTTCAACACTAGCACCTATGTTAGTGCAAAAACGTTTATCTGAATCGTCATCATCAAATGTATCTGAAGTACCACAAGCTGAAACGAAAACCAAGGAAAAAGTTAAGAACAAGCGTAAAAACGAATGTATGACAATGTTAGAAATTAAAAGCAAATACAAATTATAAAAATGTGTAATTATTTTTTATGTAAAAACATATTCCAGCAATATTTGATTACATTTATTTTTGCTTTTGCTGCACGAATAAAGTAAACATAAATAATAAAAACAAAAATATGACACTTCAACATAACCAACGAATCCTCTAAGCCATCTATTTTCATTTTAGGAACTAAAATCCTTCTACCGTAAATTGTAGGAGTAACTACTCATTTGTATTAGCAAGAGTAGCTACGAGTAGCTAGAAGTACTTGTTAGTAGCAAAACTTTTTAGACGCTTCCTTTGATTTAATTAGTATATTGTACTTATTAATTAAAAATTAGTTAGTATGCGTTTTTCTGGACTTTGAAAACTTATTGTATATAATTAGTTGAATAGAATTTTCTTTTAAATTTAAATGTTATCTACAACTACATATAATTGTAACAAGTAGATTTTTTATGGAAAGATAAAATGATATGAAGACATGTAGGGGAAAACACCCATCGATGTCTTTCCAAGAACGAGATAATTTATTTTATAAGCTAAAGGATTAGGATAGTAGTACAGACGCGAATGGATGGATAAGAAAAATTTCAATGCTTCCTTTTATGCATGAAAAGAAAGTTTCATGCATAAAAGGAAGCATTGAAATTTTTTCGAAGGATTCGGGATTGTAGGGTATGGATTGAAAGGGAACTGGAATGCTAAGTCGAACCCTTAAAGACTCAATTAAATGATGACTACTTAAAATATTTTTTTCTAAGACTGCTTCATAAAAAATATATGCAATGTAAGCTCACATGTATATTTAAATAAAAGTCAGTTTTATCATTGAATAATATAATACAATATGAACATTTAATCGATAAAAAAAATGAATGTATTGGAAAGCAAGTACTAGTTTATGAAATTAACTATTACTAAGATTTCATCAGTTATTGACGTATTTCATATTTAATTTAATAAAAATATACTTAATTCATGTATGATTTTTATAGCCACCAACTGTGATAATTTCAATGAGAACACAAACATTCCATTGTGTACGTAATTTTCAATTCAAATCAGTATCAGCCATTCTAGTATGTCAACATTTTGGCGCCAGACACATAGGTAAGTAAATATTTCAATAAATGTCATAGTTGCTGTTCCGTAGCAGGAACAAAGCTATGCTCTTCGCATAAGTTAAACAAAATTGATCAATAGATTTTTTTACTTGTCAAATGCTATCAATAATTTCAGAGTTAAATATAAATTTTTGGAAAATACAACCTTTTGCTGTCTGATGCCACTATTTAACGGATAATTTTTAAGTCAAGAATTTGGAATGTTTCAAATATTATAAAGTATTCCAAACAACGCAAATTCTTGAATTAAGTTTTATCCACATTCAAACGGATATCATCTTTTATTAAATATTATATTTATATCTTGTTTATTACTCAAGGCAGTGTATTGTTCTGTGCCGTAAAATTTAAAGGCTCCACTTATTTTATAAGGGCATCTTTCATTTAAATCTAAATGATTCCAATGTGTCCTCTTAGCTATACCAATTTCATCTCATTTTGAATGATATTCATGCTAAGTAATTGTAAAAACAGTCTGTTCACTGCAATAAAGATATTTTTATGTTACCAGGTTTACTCCTATAAAGATATTTCGATATGCCACGTTCAGATTGTGCGAAAATATTCCTTTGCAACCATTTCATGAATCGATCTGTTAGTTATATAGTATCTCCTAGTTATCTATGAGACACGATATCCATCACTGTGCTTCATTATTTGTTTGGTTAATTACAACTCGCTTCAAACTATTCATCATATTGAGGAATCAAACCTTGACAAAGTGTGAAAGTAATGTGAGCTCTCTCTCCATCTCTTAAATCAGGATTGAAGATTTTGGATATGGGATTGTAAATTGTTGGAAGCTATGTCAGGATAGCAAGTACGAGGTCTGTTCAAAAAGTATCTTTTGAATTTCCGCGGGTTACGTATATTCGATTTTAGATTTTTTAAAATCTAAAATCGAGTATATACGTAACCCGCGGAAATTCAAAAAGATACATTTTGAACAGTATTATTAAAATAAGTTTATTAAAATTGATTAAAATTGATAATTATATTATTACAATTAATAATGGAAGTTCAGAATAATAGTGTTCTGAAGGACGTAAGCTTTAATACCATTCAATTGAAGAATTTAATTGAATTGGATATAAAATTGATCGTTTAGTAATTATTCTTTCTCAAATAATATATAGGACAAAAATTACAGCTAAAAATGAAATCTTTATATTTATTAATTTACCTGCTATGAGACACGATTCCTATTAAATTAGAAGGTATATTTGCCCAAACATTTGTTAGACGTACTTCATTACAAAACAAGAATATATTCATTTATATCTTTTAATCCTTTGTCTTGTTTAAAACTGGTTCAAGTTCAAGTTTACTTTATTCCATGTCCTTCACATTTCATATTTTTCTTATAATACAATCTTAATACTATTTTCTCTTAAGAATATTTAATCCAAGCTCAATATTTGTTTTTATTAGTTCTTAGCTTTCTGCTTTCCTTTATTGGGACATTTAATAATTCATGATAACATCCTAAATCTAACTTCAACCCTTAAATCTACTCTTATATCTGCAACTACAATTACCGATTTACGTAACAAGCAGATTTATATAACATTTTAACTTACAATCTTGTCCATCATGAAGTGGGAGTAAACACCCATCGGCGTTTTCCCAACTAATGGCAATTAGGCTCCTCTAGAAAATCTCTAGGCCATTGTCTCTTAAGTCTCCGATAGTTGATTCCGGGGAGGGCAGTACACGACAATTCTCTCACAAGTGGATTATGATGATAGGATAAACGGAAATGAAATTTTTGATAGCGGGAAATGCACAGGTCCTGAACAAAGGGAACATTTATATAGATCACGATGAATTACGTTGTAACGAGCATAAAAGAGGGCATCAACAATTTTACGGAGGATCTTGGATTGTAAGGCCTGGACGCAATAGGAATTGGAACGTTTCGTTGAAGCCCAAAGTATTAAAAGTTTAATTTTGATTGTCAGTTTTGAGCTATTGTCCAGTAGTCTAATAAGTTGTAGGTAACGTCTGTTAGCTTCAACTCTTTTAAGTCTAATATGTGTGTTCCATGATAGTATCTTGTCCAGATAAAATCCCAAATAACGCACTTTATTATAAATTGTAGAATCATATTGCTATTATGGTATAAAGGGGTAGGTTTTCCTTGACAAAGGGTGGAAGTAATGTAAGCACTCTCCTGTTCATTTACCTTCACTCTCTGTCTCTCAAACCAGGATTGAAGGTTCTGTATATGGAATTGTAAATTTTTGGAAGCTATGTCAGGATTTGTATGGGTAGCAAGTATGGCCGTATCGTCTGCATAAGTAACAATGATAGTATTAAAATCGTCATGAGTACAAATATTATATATACTACCTTGTGGGACTCCAGCTAGAATAGGATATATTTCTGAGGATTCTGAGTTAATTGCAATTTTGAAATGACGTTGGAAGAGATATGAATTTATGATAGGAAGCAAGCTCTTGAGTTTCCAGAGGAGTCCAGGATGCCACACACGATCAAAAGCTTGGGCGATATCTAAAAATACTCCAGGGTAATATCCTGTCAAGAAAGGATGAAATATGATCAACAATGCGATGGCATTGTTGGATAGTGCAGTGTTCAGATCGGAAACGGAAATACTTTTTTTATTAATTAGGGGTAGAGTCATTTTAATAGGAGTTTTTCAAACATCTTACCAATAATTGGTAGGAGGCTGATAGGAGTAAGGAGAATTAATGGATTTATTTAGTTTAGGAATTATTTTAATGACAGTAAATTTTCAGAGTAAGGGAAAATAGATTGTGCGCATGATATTATAAAAAATGTATGTAATTGAAACTAAAGTTTTTCGGGAAATTTGATTCAGAATAGGAGCTGTTATTAGCTCATAACCAGGAGCTTTTTTATTGGGAAGACGCAGAATAGTAGATTTAATTTCCGATGGCTTACAATTTTTAGGAGGAACACTCATAGAAACTGAAAAAATTAGTTCTTCGATCATTTTATTAGTATACGATTTGTCTTCTATAACATCATGTGGAGCAAAAGTATTTACCAAATTTTTAGCAAATACTTCGTCTGTTTCTTCGTCTGCTTTTGCCCAGTTACCGTCAACTTGTTTCAGTGGGTGGGATGTTCTTTTGTACGAGAGTATTCGTCTAGTGGCTTCCCATAAAAAAATATTGTCACTAATCGATGCCATTCATTATAGTACTTAATTCGAGACCTGAAAAGAAAAAAAATTACTTCCGACAAGAAGGAATAGGCAAGAATTGACTATTAGGAAAAGTCATTGAAAATTTTCGATGCAGGCCTGCAAACTGAGTCGTGGTGGTCATATGAACAATATTTATTTGTCTGCATAACATAATTTTGATAGATTCAACTATAAAAATAGTCAATAAAAATACACAATGTTTACTCAGGATATGTGTGTTTCCTTTCAGTTTAAATTAAAAAATAACAGTTGACTATGCTGTACTGAGACAAATTAACAAAATTTTTATTCTATTACATGGAAGCATTCGTGCATAATCGTATCTTCAGTTTTTTTTTTTTTTAAAGGTTAGATATTTTAGTTTCTGTTAAACTACCTAATTGCCAAACATTTAATGTTTGGCATTAGGATTTTTCCAATCATGGCTTAAATCTGATAGCCTGCAATCTGCACAGGTTTAAATCTGTGCCAAACAAATTTATATGTTCCCATTTCGAGCGTAAATCTTTTAGCTCTGTGATATTAAAATATTTTTAGATTCTTAGATGACACCAGTGTTTTATTTAAGAGAAGATTTACAAACATATGTAAATGATTTTCAGCTATATTAATGTAACTGGGCAGCGCGATTTATCCTTATGGATTTTTAATTCCACTCAACTCAGAATATTGAACTGTTAAGAAAAATTTACCATACTTTTTAAAAAATAATTAAAATTTCCTACAAATTATTAAATAGAAATAATTCTTTTAATATCTTAGATGAAAGCCTAATTAAATGTCATTGATGACAGTGGGTAATTAAATTCAGATCAGAATAAATTTGATTAATGATCAAATAATAAATATTATGCGCACGATGCTCATTAGCCTTTGTAATATGACAAGAACAACATTGAATATGCAATCGAGACTTGATGTTAATAACAATGACATCTGAACGAATGAAAGATTTTAAAGATAAAATGGCAGAACTGTTGTTTACTTAAAAGTATTGTAAAAGTTGATTGGAGGGAGGGGGAAGGCAATGGAATAGATTAAGCCTCTTCGAGCTACTAGACGTTCGTCGTTGTATAATAAAACAGTAAAACTCTGGGAATCTATTGAACATTTGAAAGACTAGAAGACATCGTCTGTTGACATTTTCATCTCCTGCGTATGTTTTTATTCATCGTTTGATTATTGCTATTATTATGATAACTTCTTTGCATTAAAGATAAAATAACATTCCATGATGATCGGTGAGGAAGCTGATTTGGATGTTGCCAAATGCAACGATTACTGTTGACAATGTTTTGAGCGGTTGGAAACATGTCAATTAGAATGTGAACATAAATAATGTCTGCAAACAAATTAATTACCGCCGGTATAAATCAAATCGAATTGAAAACCCAATAAAGCATGCTCAAAGGCTTAAACGTTAATTAATAAACGACACGACAAAATAAATTTTATTCCTTTGGAGACCGACACGATAAATAACAACATGCCCGTAAGTTGGGGCAGTTGTGCAGCACGTACTCCACCATGTGTACGTTTGGATATATTGATTTCTCCATTGCTCCCAGGTTTGTCCTGGTGGATTCGGCTAAGATTGTGTCAATTTATTTTTGCATATACATACACATAGATCTGTATATCTTAGCTCTGAGTCAAGGCAATTCCATTATTTCTGACATGCACTTAAGGTGAAACTGTCCAGTTTCGCCTTATTCTGCAATCGAGCTTATTTACTTACGGGTACGAGTAAAAATCACAATGGCATTTTGTTAAATAAACGCGGGAGATTTGTGTGAGAAAATTCACAGTTGAAAACAGTCTGTATACATTATAGGAGCATGTTGTTATTTAAGAAAATGGACAAATGCATTTCAATTGATGGAGACTAACTAACAAGGTTCGTGCATTGTCTTTAGCGGCGTTTCTAAATCAAGACTCATGCTTCGCTCAGCCTTAAAACTCTTAATTGAATTCCGCTTAATTGAAGCAGTTTATTCTTTCAATTAGAGAACCGATTTACTTTTTTATGCAATCATGTCACCAATGACGGCAGTGATGATTGTACTAACCAACGACGGTGGTTGCGGTGGTGGTACGCTACGTTAAATTCTAATCGATTCGCAGTGATTTATGGTCAGTTCTTCTCAGAAATCACAGTTGAGTCAATGGAGTATGAAGTGGTTAGGACTGTGTATACACTTATACGGGCTATAACTATGCAAAACCACAGATGAACTTCTAAAGTCTTATCATGCTGTCAAGAATCACTATTGCTCCCCTTCTGAATTGCATACGCCTTTTACGCAAGAGAGTAACAATTGTTTATCATATTTTCTAATTTCTACTTCTATTCACTATACGTATCGATAGAAATACCGAAAAACCCCAAACAATTTACGTGAACTTATGCAAACGACATAACGAGACGTCAGTATTTGAAGAACTAGTCGGGACTATTATTTATCAATAAGTATTGCCGTTATTAAATTTCTTATTCGATAAACTATAAACGCAATTATTGCCCCTTCTTGATTTTCAATTGCATCATAAGTTACGATATTATACAAAGTAGATTTTGAATGCTACCGTTTGCCACTCTGTATTTCGGTTCTTTGCCGGTATTCACAAATGACAAATTGAATGATTTCTGAACTTTTGACATTTGCCGTTAGCGGTAAGCCGATTAGGAATTTCTTAAGTGCTTTCTAAATATTCATCATCCGCAGTGTATAAGACCCTGTCAAATAATATAACATTTGTGATAAGATGCATTAGTTTTCTGGTCTTGTACCGGAAGGTCTTTTGTTTTATTTAAATAAATTCCGTTTTAGAAAATATTTAGCACTAGATTGCCGGACCGCGTCAATTTGGCTTATTCACGATTTTATTGCTATACCAGGTGTATAAGATTATATTTTCTGTTTTTAGTCAACAAACACATGTTTTTTTCAGAGAAAGCAAAAACAAATTTATTCAAAGTACTTGCCCTCGTTAGCTACACATATTTGTGGTTACCACGCCAAAAAAAATTCCTTTTCTTTCGAGGTTTACTACTCATCAAGCCATTTTCGGACGTCTTCGTAAGAATCGAAGTGCTGCTCAGCAAGCGCGTGGCCCATTGACGAAAACAGGTGGTAGTCGGAAGGGGCCAGGTCTGGTGAATAAGCGGGGTGGGGTAGCAGCTCCCAGTTGAGTGTCTCCAAGTAGTTTCGGACCATTTTTGACGTGTGCGATGGTGCGTTGTCGTGGAGGAAATTCAGCTTGTCATGTCTTTGTTGATAATCCGTCCTTTTTTCACGCAGAGCACGGTGCAATTTGATCAGTTGTTGGTGGTAACGGTGCGCATTGAGTTTCACTAGGTTTCAACATCTCATAGTAGACGATACCCTGCTGATCCCACCAAACGCACAGCATCGTCTTCCGTCCGAAGCGATTTGGGCTTGGCGAAGATATTGATGGTTGCTCGGGATCAACCCACGATTTCTTGCGTTTAGCATTATCGAAATATATCCACTTTTCATCGCCTGTCACAATCCGATACAGGAACATGCTTCTTTTTTGTCTGGCGAGCAAGATTTCGCATGTGTTTTGGTGTCGCTCCATCTGCCTATCGTTCAATTCTTGCGGAACAATTTTCCAATCTTACAAATCTTCCCCATGGCACACACACGCATGTAAATGGCTGCTTGAGTAACACTCAATTTCTCCTCGAGCAGTTTTTGCGATTGGGTATCGTCTTCATCCAAAAGAGCCTGCAATTGATGGTCCTTAACCTTCCTAGGTCAATTTTCATGCTTCTTGTCCCACAAGTCAAAATTGCCGTCTTTGAACCAACAAAACCACTCTCGGAAAGATGTTTCCGATAAAGCACTGTTACCATAGGCCATCCATAAGCATTCGATGCGATTCGGCAGCCGATTTCTTTAAATTGAAGCAGAAAAGCAGAGCTTACCGCATATGCTCTTTTTCTAGCACAAAACTAGACATGATTACCAAAGGAAAAATGTATGTTGTTGTACGAAATTGCTGACAATGTGCACTGATTAATGTTGACAGATGTCAAACTCATAAAAAAAGTATGGCGTGTCCATGGTAACTTAATACGCTCACTCACGCCATCTATGACCAAACAGCGGATACACCTAGTAAATATAGAAAAATTTAAATAATTTAAAAAATACATTTTATGGTTTTTATAAAATTTATAAAATGTATGAAAATACTAATTTCTTCTCCTGCACACTATATATGTACTATACCTATTTTGGCGGATTTGAGATTGTTTTCTATCTGAAAGTGAATGAAGTGATAGTGATCGTTATATAACGCGTGGCAAAAAGAGCGTACGGTATATTCCAGGTTCTGAAACCGAAAGTATATTAGACACTGCAGATAGATCTGCTAATGAAGAAATTTTAACACAACAAGCTGCTGATGGGACATTATGGGAAACAATGAAAGCTAGTCGAAATCCTGGTAGATTGCTCGGTCATACCAAATTCAAAGAGGTCTTAGGGCCAACTTCCTATGCCAAAAGAAATATTATACTTGATACTGTAAAGAATGCTTTTAATTTGATAATCGACGAAAGTATAATGGAATATATAAAAGCATGGACTGAACTCGAAGCTCGTAAACTTTTGAAAAAATACTGGACAGTAACAAAATCGGAATTATGGGCCTTTGTAGCAATTTTGTACGCTAGAGGAGCTTATGAGACTACAAATTTGAAGTGTTCTTATTTATGGTCCAAGAATAGGGACTTCTTTTTTTCCCCAAACAATATGATGAGATAAGTTTAGAGAAATACTTCGATTTATATGTTTGGATAAGAAAAATGAACGAAGTGAACGATAGAAAACAGACAAATTTGCCTTGATTTCAAGAGTATGGGAAAAAATTTATTGAGATTAACCAGGCTTGTTATAAACTTGGAGATAACATAACAGTCGATGAACAATTGTTCTCAACTAAAGCCAGGTACCCATTTACTCAATACATGCCGAAAAAACTAGACAAATTTTGCATCAAATTCTGGTTAACTGCGGATGTTAAAAGCAAATATCTTCTAATTGGTTTTCCATATTTGGGCAAGAATGAAGCCCGCGGATCAAATATTTCCTTGAGCGAGTTTGTTGTATATAAAAGCACTGAGCCTTATTTAGGTTGTGGACGAAATATTTCCACAGACAATTTTTTACAAGTCTATCACGTGCAAAAATGTTACGCGTTGAAAATACTGCAAAAGCCAAGAAGGACAACATGACTCAGTTTTTCACACAACTTTATAAAACGAAGGACTATACTCTTACTATTTATAAAAATAAGCCCAATAAAAAAGTTCTACTATTAAGCTCAAAGCATCGAAGTGTAGAAATTGAAAAAAATAAAAAATATATACCGGAAACTATATCAAATGACGCAAAAATATAGTACCAAAGCAGGCTCTCGCAGATGGCCACTTCACGTATTCTATAATATCTTAGATATAGCAGGAATTAATGCTTGGGTTTTCTATAAAGAGGTCACTCAAGTAAAAATTTCAAGAAAAGAATTTCTTTTGCAATTTGCTGAAGAACTAAGCGGCAACTATGACAATGAAGCCGAAAATACTTTCACACCTTTATCTTATATACAGAATCTTGAAAAACCGTTGAATTGTCAAGTTCAAGTGTCATGGAGAAGATATAGAAGTTATAAAAAAATCTTTGGAAAATGTATTTAAAAACACAATATACACATAAAATATATTTTTTTTTTGAAAACATTTTTATTATTCAACATAGTTGCCTTCGAGGGCGATACAGCGATTATAGCGATCTTCCAACTTTTCGATACCATTTTTATAGTTCTCTTTCGGTTTTGCCTCAAAACAGACCTCAGTTTTGGCAATCACTTCATCATCGGTCTTAAATTTCTTGCCAGCGAGCATTCTCTTGAGGTCTGCAAACAGGAAAAAGTCGCTGGCGGCCAAATCTGAAGAATACGGTGGATGGGGAAGCAATTCGTAGCCCAATTCATTGAGTTTGACCATCGTTTTCATCGACTTGTGACACGGTGCATTGCCTTGGTGAAACAACACTTTTTTCTTCTTCAAATAAGGCCGTTTCTTAGCGATTTCTTTCTTCAAACGATCCAATAACGCTATATAATATTCGCTGTTGATCGTCTGTCATTTCTGGAGATAGTCAATGAATATTATACCATGCGCATCCCAAAATACAGACGCCATCACCTTGCCAGCCGACTGTTGCGTCTTTCCACGCTTTGGATTCGGTTCGTCGCTCGCTCTCCACTCTGCCGACTGCCGATTGGACTCTGGAGTGTAGTGACGGAGCCATGTTTCATCCATTGTCACATATCGACGCAAAAATTCGGGTTTATTGCGCTTGAACAGCTCCAAACACTGCTCAGAATAATCAACACGTTGTTGTTTTTGGTCCACAGTGAGCTCACGCGGCACCCACTTTGCACACAGCTTTCGCATGCCCAAATATTCTTGCACGATAAGTCCAACACGCTCTTTCGATATCTTCAGAGTCTCAGCTATCTCGCTCAACTTCACTTTACGTTCATTTAAAATTATTTTGTGGATTTTTTTGATGTTTTCTGCCGTAACCACATCTTTTGGGCGTCCACTGCGTTCTGTATCAACTGTGCTCGTACGACCAGTTCGAAATTGACGAAACCAATATTCCACAGTTGAAATAGCTGGAGCAGAGTCCGGATAACGTTTGTCAAACCATGCTTTGGTTTCCACTATATTTTTTTTCATCAAAAAGCAATGCTTTATCAATATACGAAATTCGTCTTTATCCATTTTTTTTCAATAACAAAAGTTGCTTCACTCAAAATGCTATATCTCACGAACCAATCGACCGATTTGACAGGAATCATTTGAAGAATGGTGCTTTGTGATAATTAAGTAGATTTTTGCAAGAGGCGCCATCTAGACGTCAACCTTATAAACTTTTCAGCCAAACTGTTATATGCAAAAATTGTTTTGAATAAAGTGTCTTCAAAATAACATATTATTTTTTTTTTTAAAAACTTCAATTTTGGTGTTTGACTCAAATTGACTCATTTCAGCCTAAATACGTATATACCCAATATCCGGAAATCTAGTGTTAAAAACCAAAGTGCTTTTCAATAATATCTCAAAAATCTATGGTAACATGGTGATATATTGTATATTGATAAAGTCCCTTTATATCTAAACTTTAGTTCAAATAAATTATTTTATTGATCTCAATGCTTAGTGGAACTACGTACTTTGCAATTAAAATTCCAGTTGAATTTGGTTTCACTTTATTTGGCCATGGAAATATTTTCTATTTATATATCCATAATTATCTCCATAAGCTGTGGATTTTGCTATTTAAACTGGTCAGTTCACCTTGAGTTATTGTTAGACATTCGGAGTGAACTAAGAAGTAAAGCTTCTCTCGCAAATTTGACTAAATATTGCTCAACTATCTTATTAATAACTTTATCAAGCTTTTATTGATAACCAAACTCTAAATGATGCCTATTTGTTATATATGAAAGGACCATTTCTCCTTTGAGGAATTAACCAACGCGTCTAGTAAACTGTTTTCCAAATACTTTTGATAGAACTTCTTCTCAAAATTTTCGTACTAACAATTTTTGGAAGCTACACATATAAATTATCTGTAATCAAGTCATAGATTTGATTCTAAAATTTCCAATGCTTACAATAGTTTGTTTAAATATCCTCAAGTAATGAAGAACTCGACAAATAGAAATTTCTACATGCAATCCGTCATACAAAGAAAGTATCTTATTCCAATTTATTCTACCCACATTAAGACAATTTATTTTTATGGCAATCTCAATATTGTCTGACAATATCAAAATAACCAATTGCTAAAATAAATTTAATAACCAAATAACATTTAAGTTTGTGCGCAATTGACTTTTTTTTTAAATATTCATAGTCGGCCAATGGTTTGTTGAACATTGAATGTCTCAATGCATTCCGAAAAAGTTTGTTAAGATTAAAATTGTTACAAAATAAACAAATTTTTGGCAATGTGCTTTGTTAACTTGAAAAAAGTTTTATTACCCTTCAAAATGCAAGATGAATGCGATTGCAGATGACACAAGTACAAAGTTCAATGCAAATATTCGAATACTTTAAAACTCGTAGTATAGAAGATTATGATAGTAAGAGGAGATGTACAATTGTACCATATTCAGAAAGAGTACAGAACAAAAATGCCAAATAGATTGCAACCCACAGACGAGGAATAAGATTTAATACGAAATTGTTTGAGACAATATTTTTGAACATATTACTAAGTAGAATTAAGGAGCCATTTAGAAGATTTATTAGCGGATGCCTTATTATACTTTTGTATGCTCTCGGCAACATCGAAGGACTCTGGCCAAAGACCTTAACTTATCCCAATACTGATGCGAACCAATCCCAACCGAAAATATTAAGTTCTAAGGACAAAGATTTTGACATCGTCAGCATCCATAACTTCAACTGTAACAACTTTAATTATAAATCATATTAATTTTTTAGTCCCTTATTTCTGTTGGTACATTTTTCTATGTATTTTATATCAACTTACTTATCGGGTATGATTTAATTTATGCGATAAAACTAATGAAATTATTAAGAAGAGGCAATTAAATTTATTTTTAATTTCATGTTTGTCATAATATTGAAGAAATTTTGATTTTTCTCTACATTTTTTTCATTTTTCGTTATTTTTTTCTTTGGGAATAAACTCAATAATCAACTAGTTGAGAATTTATTCGAATCATTTTCACTTCAAAACTACTTTCAAAATAATATTAATTAAGTCTATAAATATATCCTCAACGAAGTATCAAAGAAAATCGTAGTATTGATATTAATGTTTTTTAATGATTAAAAAAATCATAATTTCTATAATAGTAGCTTCCGTATCATGAAAGAGTTCAATTAAATACGAAGTCAACGCAACAGAATAAGAATTTTTCGGCATTGCATACATAGAACGATTAAGGCTGTAATAGAAACCATTCAAAGTAATACGATCCGTTATAGAAAATTAGCCATCCAACTACAAATTTATCAGGAAACTACCAGGTATATAAGCTTAAATCCGCTGTTTTTATTTAAAAAACTACATGATTTTTTCATAGAAAGCAAAAATAAATATATTCAAAGTACTTGCCTTTGCGAGCTACACATTTCTCCCATCTCTCGGGCAATTTGTGGATACTACGCCAATAAAATTCTCCTTCGAGGTAAACCACTCATCCAGCCATTTTCGGACGTCTTCGTAAGAATCGAAGTGCTGCTCAGCGAGCGCGAGGCTCATCGAGGAAAACAGGTGGCAGTCGGATGGGGTCAGGTATGGTGAAGAAGCGGGATATGGTAGCACCTCCCAGTTGAGTGTCTCCAAGTAGTTTCGGACCATTTTTGACGTGTGCGATGGTGTGCTGTGGTGGACGAAATTCAGCTTGTCATGTCTTTGTTGATAATTCGTCCTTTTTCAACGCAGATCACGGTGCAATTTGATCAGTTGTTGGTGGTGGCGGTGGGCCTTCATAGTTTCACCAGGTTTCAACATCTCATAGTAGACGATACCCTTCTGATCCCACCAAACGCACAGCATCGTCTTCCGTCCGAAGCGATTTGGTCTTGGGGAAGATGGTGATTCTTGGCCGGGATCAACCCACGATTTCTTGCGTTTAGGATTGTCGCCTGCCACAATCCGATGCAGGAACGACTTTTTTTTCTGGCGAGCAATATTTCGCATGTGTTTTGGCGTCGCTCCATCTGCGTGTTGTTCAATTCATGCGGCACCCATTTTCCATCTGCCTATCATTCAATTTATGCGAAACCCTCCGCGAGCACTTTTGCGATTGGGTATCGTCTTCGTCCAAAAGAGCCTGCAATTGATGGTCCTCAACCTTCCTAAGCCGATTTTCACGTTTTTTGCCCCACAAATCAAAATTGCCATCTTTGAACCGACGAAACCAATCTCGGCACGTTGTTCCCGATAAAGCACTGTCACCATAAGCCTCCATAAGCATTCGATGTGATTCGGTTGCCGATTTCTTCAAATTAAAGCAGAAAAGTAGAGCTTCCCGCATATGCTCTTTTTCTAGCACAAAACTAGACATGATTACCAAAGGAAAAATGTATGTTGTTGTACGAAATTGCTGACAATGTGCACTGATTAATGTTTACAGATGTCAAACTCTTAAAAAAAAGTATGGCATGCCCATGGTAGCTTAATACACTCACTCACGCTATTTATGACCAAACGGATTTAAGCTTATACCCCTGGTATATATAAAATAATTAGGAATGGCCTTGATTTAAGAGAATACCGTAGAAATATTGGACAATGATTGAATTCACGTTTTAGAGAATTTAGAATTTCGAAC
Organism: Atherix ibis; assembly: GCA_958298945.1. NCBI lineage: Eukaryota > Metazoa > Arthropoda > Insecta > Diptera > Athericidae > Atherix > Atherix ibis. Next base: position 50,240,046 of record OY282607.1, read on the forward strand.
TTAGAAGCAACCCTAGTGATATGCTCATTATAGTCATCGAAAATATCACAAAAAATTTGAGAACTTCTACGGCAATTTTCAGTCCTTTTATCGACAAAACACAATAAATTGCTCCAACAATTTGGATAGAAAAATTTTACTAAAAAACGCCTTTTCCTTTGAATAAGATGGTTAATATTAGTGATGCCATACAATTTAAAAAAGTAACCTTGAGGTATGAAAAATATAATTAGCACAATCTCTCAAAAATCTGCTTGTATGGAAACAAGTAACCCCGAAAGAGTTTTACGCATTTCAAGAAATTCTCATTAAGTCTGATCCATTTAAATAAATTAGTTTTATCCAATTTGATAGTGTTAACACTTGAGATTTACGAATAAAGAAGCTTGTAGACTATATTCAAATTTATCGAAATAATATAAACCCACACAGAAGCATAAAATTTAATAATATATTCCACCAAATCCACGGGATTAATTGAATAAAATTATAATAAATAATAAACAATTATATTAGTGACCATATAATTTATTTATATAATTATAAATTATAATTATAATTTATATATAAACAAAATGAATTTCTCTAAAGTACTTATAGTAATGAAAAGAAAAACAAAAAATACTCCGATTTCATAATATGTACTTAAAATATAATAATTCGAAATGTTGCATATCGAATACTATGCCAAATATTGATTATACTTAAAGGAAAAATTATTTTTGATCTGAAATTTTTACATAATAACATATATAAATGGTCAGGGCTATCGCTAATGTTTATTAATTGATATTAAAGCAAATATTGACTAAAAGACGTAAAGACTTGGGGTAGCCAGATACCAGACTATGAATGGAGACAGATATCCGATACCAGAGTTTCTATAGTCGTCTATCAAAGCGAAATAAATTGCACTCGACCTAAAGTCCCTGTCACAAGAGCTGAGAATTAATGGACTTAATGGATTCGAGTCGATAAATCATTTTCATTGCAAATCAATTTGATTTCGTTTACGTTTCGAATTGTTTCGGTCAAAATATTCAAAAGACAATAATTGCAATTAGTGTCATTACGAGTGTCGCTGCAAGTTATTTATGCGCTTTCTTCATACGATTATGAATTATGAACGGCAGCTAAGCGTCCAAGTAATCGTTCGTCATTAGGCCATTAGACAATAGGCGGCTTCCAGAGAATTGATTATCCATCCAGTCTTATAGCAGCTACTCTATCCATGCGATTTTATAGTGTTCAGTGCTTACAACCATTCATAATTCTGTCTTATCGCATAATTGTATATTCTTTCGATTTTATTCCTTGATTGATTAACTCTCATATTTCTTATGTTTGAAATCATAGCGTATTTGTTTGCCATTATAAAGTACGACTTTCATTAGAATAACACTTAACAGAATTATATGCAAATTAACAAGGTAAACTACTTTATGTAAAAATTCATTTAATTGGAAATCCGTAAAACTTTCTTTTAATCGAGTTACATATGAATTGGTGCTACATACTCGTATGTGTAGCTTTTAAAAATTCAATTTTATTTAATGTATTAAGATCTTATCGGGAAATATCTTCAAAATACTGAAGGAAGAATTTTTCATTCTTTTGATCTATATTCAGTCAATTAACTAATTTATTTCATATTTATTATTTTTTCACTCTAGCTGAAGCAATCTAATACATCACGATTGCGAACCGTATTAGTCGTCTGCTCCAATTAATTCACGAAAAGCTTTTCGGACAGAATTTTGGCTCATACCTAAAAAATGGATATTTTGCCCCTTATTGCCTTATAAGATCTAATTTATGAATCCAACTTTTTCTCCAAATTTTTTGTTGAATGTCTTCAAAGTTATCTATTTTCAGTTAATTTTCCAAAAATTTGCAAAATAAATTTTAACTTTAACTATATTAATGTTAGTTTTATTTAGTATGATTAAATTCACTTAATCTGCGTATAATAATTTCTCAATCTGACACGACACTTGTTTTCAGCTATTGTTAAACTTTTATAACGAACAATAGCTTACTTAGGTACGAAAGCAACATTATGGCATAAATAATCTTAGGAAGGATATTGGACTGAATAAATTGAGTAAAACAGAAGTAGAAAGACTTCCTAGAAACCCATAGTCTATTCAGATAGATTTGAGTGCGGTATTCTAGGTTATTTGTTTGTCTAGTCCAAAATAATGCACCTTCTCTGTTTAAGAATTTATGTTATCTGAAACAGAAATTCGTGGAAGTGCATGACAAAGAGTAAGAGGAATCCCACTTTGTAAATCAACTTTGGAGTTAGGGGTGATTTTTATGTTCCAGCTCGATTTTGTTTGGCCGCCATTTTGAATTCGATGCCATTTGTCTATTGGCATTTCATAGTCGTAGAGAGCTGTCGATAATAATTTATTATAGAGCATCTGATGATGCAACAACGTGTTGAAATTATTAAAACATTTTATTTAAATAATTCTTCAATTGTGAATACCCGGAGAAAATTATGTGACCTTCTTTGATGTTAACCATATGCAAGTCAACCATTCGGCATATAATGAATCAATTTAAAAATATGCATATACTAACAGAGAAAGCGAAGACTGGGCGGTAAATAAACCAACGTACACCTGAAAGGATAGATACAGTAAGCTTGAGTGTTGCTGAATGTCCGGGAATATCTCCATCATGTTTGTTAAAAATTCTCAAATAAGATTTACTATTTGATGCATATAAAATTCAATTGACACAATACCTACAGGCAAATGACCACGAACAGCGGCGGGACTGAAGTGCTCGAGTTTTACTAGCTCCTACTATGATGCAAATTTTGAGAGAAATCTGTTTAGAATGAATAATATCAAATAGTGGGTATATAGACTAGCTCCCACGACCCCGTAATTTAAACTCCCCCGATTTCTTTGTATAGGGTTCTTAAATACAGAAATAAAAAACAGCGGATTTAAGCTTATATACCTGGTATAAAACGGCAGAAGTCTATAGGTTCATATTTTTTATAGCAATCGGATTTCAGGGAATTCATGTAACTATTGGAAATTCATTCCTTTTAATACGTGTAATTCGTCATTTAAACATATATTTTTCTGGCCGGATTTAAAATTTTTTATAAGATCTGCACGATTCTACTAGTTTTTTTTTTACTGAAATAATGTAAATAAAATGCGTTTACTTTTGAAACAGTTTATTAAGTTTTAAAGCAGCAAATTTGAATAGCGGTAAGAATATACTTAAATTCAATAATTAAAGGAAAAGGTACAATCAACTTGAATATAAGCCTAGTATTTTATTTCAACCTTTTTATTAAGTTTTCTCTCATTTCACTATTACTTAAAGAAATAAAAAAGGAGTTTAACACACCCTGAACTAAATTAAATTAAAACATCATAAGGATGTGGTCTTAAAAATCGATAAATTAGATTTTAAGGGTCAATACAATCAACATGAAATACTTAATTCGATTTTACCGTTTACAAGTCACTAGTAACCAGAAGGCATAAAAAATATCGATCGAACTAATTCCAGTCCACTTGTAAGAGTAAAACTCGAAAAAGTTCATTTTTATCAAAACATTTAATCGATTAATAATATCCAGTTTTCTGTAACACCTTCCAAAATTGATCCAATACCGATGTGTGTATATACCTTAACACCCTATACCATGTACGTCTCCACCATTAGCGCGAGTAGATGGTGATCAATAACACCTGTTTGTACTTACTGAAGATATTCTCTAAATTTGTGGGCTTAGTGTGAGGATGTTTTCTTACTGTCGTTAAAGTCGACCTTTTCGGTTAAGACATCTTCATAAGTGTGGGAAAATATTTTCTTGCAATCACACATACTTACACACATATCGAAATATAACTAATTTATTTTTAGTTTTTTTTTTATTATTTGTTCATTAAAAATAACTCTCGTCATTTCTTTTTTTATATTATATTCATTTGTTTACTGATCACTATTTTGGTAAACCGGTTCAAAATTGAATCAATACAAAGTGCCAGGCTGAATCTTATAAAAGATCACGATTTAAAATGATTATTAAGTAAAAAAAGCTTAATAAAAGCGTACAAAAATAAAATGCGTAATTCAAGTTGCAGTCACTTCTGACTTAAATCTTTACAGAGAATACGCTTCTGGGAAGCAGTCTTTAGCTTCACAAGTAATTGATCTCGATGGCCTCAAAAGATTTCGGACAGGTTCCTATTAAAAGTAGGTGTCAACTGCGCTGTTATATTTCTTTACACTTTATTCCACATTGATTTCGCATGATTGTGGTTTTTGATATAAATTATTTTGTTTTTATCATTCATCGATTTTTCAATTCAGTCATTTTCGAAATGTTGTTTTTATTTTTACAAAATAAAATTCTGCCTTCTTTTTCTTATTCTTGTTTTAATATTTTGCAGTTTAGTTTTTATTTTATAATAAAATCACTTATATTATTGTATATAAGCTAGTCATATAATATATATTAAATAGAGTTGATTGAGTAGAAATTTAATATTTCAACAAAAATAACCATATTTATAGACCAGTTCATGTGCTTATACAGATAATTTAAAGATTTCGAAAAAGTATTGAAAAATATCAAATTTCAATAATTTATTTAAAAATTCTTGGTGGCAATTTGCAATTAACAACATGATTTCATATTAGTGTCATATGTACATGACAAGTATAACCTCTTTATTTTTTTTAACAATATTTGCACTAAGAGAAAGCTGATATACAATAAATTATTGGAATTAAAATTCGAAATATATTTTATATTTACATATATAAAGTCAGAATTATTTGAAAATATTTGAAAAAAAGAAAATATGCTTTTATTTGAAATATTATTTTAATTGTTGTCAATTATTTGTGAAAATTTATTTTTGCCATATATTGAATTTCGTTACACTCGTACACATTATTTTTTAATTTTTACCATAATGTTGATAAAAATTCAAAGGTGTTTTTAAATGGTTGTACTATTTTCAGTATTAACAATAAAAATTGATAATGCACTCATGTTAACATTACTTTTCTTATTAGATTTAAGGACCAACACTGCCGTAACAAACGTTAAGCATGATCTTATTCATGGATCAAAAAGATTCAGCTCAAATAGAAGGCGAAATAAAACTAAAAGACGACCTTCAAGTCAAGAGCAAATAGAAGCCTTTTTAATGAGTTCTTAGTAGTAGTAAACCCAAATTTTCTACACGCAGCAACAGTAATACACATACGGTAAATTGGTTTGTATAATCCATAATTAGACCTAGAACAGGTGACGAACATGTAGAGGAGGAGCTTTTCTAAAACTGCATTTGAGTAGTCTAAATGAAACCCTATTTGCAAGAGCCTGACAGGCAATATTTTACTTTAAAAGCTGGTAAATAAATACCAAATGAGCAAAATTGTATCTTTTAAGCAAAGTAAGCCGATTTGTGTATGGTTGACGTCTTTGGCGATCCAGCCAATAAAAATCGTTCAATGCAAACCTAACATAATTTTGTTAAACCGATTCAATTCGCTTAAATAGGGCAACTGAATTCGAAGATTGATTTAAATAAGGAGTAATATAAATATTCGGAGGATTTAAACTTGGCATTTCCCTTGACCCACGCTTTTTGTATGCATGTTTGAATGTATGTACACCTAGAACCGTGTCAACCGATGCGATAAAGGTTCTCATGGGAGAAACTCTATGGGACCTGGAGGTGCTGCGTGGAAGCATTCACTATCGTCTGCGACAGCGCATCCCGCTTGCTGGTTGTCCGATTATGAATGAAGAGGTTCAGGACCTTAGTCCACGGATGAAACTTGGCAACGTCGATGGGATGAGAGTGTGAATGGCAATGGACGGATGTGTGCTTTGCCTCTGCGTATGGATTTATATTTGGTCTGTACCTTGGGTATTTACTCATGGGACATGGCAGTATGAATGGGTTCCTGTAAGGGCGTGGTCTAGCTGCGGAGGCTAGATGCCCTTGTGGGGCGGCGGAGGAGAGGGCCAAGCACCTTCTCATTGAGTGTGGCCTGTACGGTGATTTCCGTGACCTAGGTGCATGTGGAATCGTGGTGAATGATGACAGTGTGGATGTGAATAGAGTGTTAGGTATGAGAGAATGGTATGAAATCCTTAATAGATTTGCGATGGCAATTTTTGAGAGGAGAGCGAGAATGCTGCGTGTATAAGTGTGTAAATGGCATGGGAGGTGGCTACAACTGGGTGAAAGACCAAGATCGATTCCGGTTGTACTTTCGGGCCTTGGCGAACTCGCTTACCTGAGCTGGCTTAGCAGTGCCCAAAGATTTACAAAATTCCTGACCGTACCTCAATGAACGGAGTACAAACCGAAGTAATCTTAAAACAAAAATTGGTACTACGGGAATAGGGGTGCCCCATGGTATTAAAACACACTGTGCCCGACATTGGTGAGGCGCTTTAGGCAGCAACGTAGTGGCTGTGGTTAATATCCATATCGCGGGTGCGGTCTACAGATCGCTGGAGGGATTTAACTGGCAATAACTTGCAATCGTCTCGGGCGCTGTCACTTCTTATGGTATATAGTAGAGGTTTAGATAGTCCTCGCCACTAACAGTTGGAGTAATCAGCTTGTAACTGGTTACTGACTGTAAACTGCCAGTAGCATGAGATATGGCAGCAACGATAGGATGAGAGTGTGAGTGGCAGAGGGACGTACATGTTCATACCGGATATGTGCTTTTCCTCTGCGTATGGTTTTGAATTTGGTCTGTTCCTTGGGTATTTGCTCACGGGACACGGCAGTATGAATGGGTTCCTGTATAGGCGTGGTCTGGCTACGGAGGCTAGATGTCCTTGTGGGGCGGAGGAGGAGAGTGTTAAGCACCTTCTCGTGGAGTGTGGCCTGTACGGGGACTTGCGTGATTTGGAGGCGTGTGGAATCGTGGTGAATGAGAAGGGTGTGGATGTGAGTGGGGTGTCATTCCCAATGATATGAATGCTTGAATGCGTTTGCCGTGGCACTGTTTGAGAGACGAATGAGAATGGTGCGTGAATGAGTGCGTGAATGACACGCAGGGTGGCTACAATCGGCTGAAAGACCAAGGTCGATTCCGGTTGTAGCGTACCTAAGCTGGCCTAGCGGTGCCTAGGAATTTACAAGGTTCCTTACCGTAGCTCTACGAGCGGAGTTCAAATCAAAGTACTCTTAAAACAAAAATTGGTACCACGGGGATCGGGAGCCCCACAGTAGAATATACTGTGCCCGATCGAGGTGAGGCGCCATTTGGCAGCTACGTGGTGGTTGTGGTTAATACCCATATCGTGGGTACGGTCTTCTGATCGCAGGTGGGAGGTAACTGGCAAATCTAGCAATGCATTGCACTTATCTCGGGCACTGTCACTGCTTATGACCGTAGAGGTTTAGATAGTTCTCGCCACCAGCAGGTGGAGAGTCAGCTTGTAACTGATTCTATCTATTAACTGCCAGTAATGGTGGTGCGTTGATTGAGCGTATCTCAAACTCTATGGCCGAAAAAATTACATTACTTTTGGAAATAATGTGGTGCCAATAGAGAATAAATTCAAGTTTCATATTTATAGTAGTTTGATTCCCGAGTTGGTAACAGATTAGAACATGTTCAATATTAAATCTTAAAAAAATTGTACGTAGAATTGCATTTGCTAAAGCCTCTAGAAAATATCATAACTTACTTAATACCAGGCCATTTGAAATGCAACTTATTATAAAAAGATGTTTAAATCCTCTATATTATGCAGATTTTCAATTTTAGAAACAAATTTCTTAATAAGCTTGAGCATTGTTTATAATAGTTGATTGGCTTTTTAAATATATTTTAAAATATCTTTAGACAGATAGTATAAGATTAGCATAATTAAGCGGCTATCAAAGTAACTCCATTTTGGTTACAAAATATTGCAAAATTATTTAACCTAAACTTGTTTAATCGCTCGAATTATATCCTTTTTGAATTATTGGCAAAGTTCACATATGTTGAATCTCAACTACGTTAACAAACATTTTTTGATTTATGAAAATGTACATATGCATATCTATATAATAAATACTTAAGAAATATTAAAGAAAAATTGTGTGAAAAATACCTCATCTAATGTAGGTAACAAGTTGCTAAAAATGCAATTATTAATTCTTGAAAAAAAAATCTATTATGTTCGATGGTTTGAATTTTTCCGGATATTTATTTTTTTATTTTCTTGAAAATTAATATATTACGAGTATTTTTGTACATATACCTAAATGTGTATGGTGAAACCATGTCTACATATACCTAAATGCTCTTACTCCTTCAAAAATACTATTGTATATAAGGCTGCTGTGTACTAGATACATGTATGTTATACTCGTATTAGATAGCCTCTAGTATTTAATACGAGTATACATGCATCTAGTACACAGCAGCCTTAATTTTGAATGAAGCTCCTGACTTAGCCGGAGTGTTCTTTAGTTGCTAACCAACTGCTCCCGAAAGTATAAAATATTGTCCTCTGGGTAGGTTGGCCTTGGGATTGATTATTCCATCCTGTAAAAACAACTTTAATTAAAAAGTAGAATATAGGAAACAACGGCAACTGGATTTGGAAAACAATTCCAAATTTTTCGAATTAGCTGATATCCTGTCAGAGTACTAGGCTAACATAATAGCGTTATAAGAGATACGGTGGGCAGAGACTAGTATTTTGGAGAACAGCAACTGTAGTATAAATTAAAGCTGCCATCCAAAAGAAGATGAAGCCTGTTATTACCGGATTTGAAGCAATAAGTGAGAGGCTATATACTCTGCGTATGCGAGGCAATTACAATAACATCAGCCTCATAAATGTTTATACTCCTATGAAGAAGACTGCCGATTCAGAAAAGAATAACTTTTTGGAAGAGGTAGAATGAGCCGTCAACGTCTGTCCCAAATATGATATGTCGGCACCCAAACCTGGTATGCGCATACCAATGAAAACGGATTGCGAATTATCCAGTTAACAATAATAACCAAATGGTCGTTGGAAGTAACTGATTTGTATCGAAATATATCTTAGAGACTACCTGGATATGGACCACTTCCATCCAAATTGACCACGTGTTAATTGACTGCCGGCATCTCTCAAACTGACGAAATTATAAAACTTTTATGGATGCAAACGTTTACTTGGACCACTGTGATCAGAGATCGAATACCGTCTTCGCCGATGAATAGAGGCCCTGCTAGACGAACGTATTCGTACAAAGCTGGATGCAGCAATCAGAAATATTAACAATGATATATGCTCTTAAGATTTAGCAAACATTGAAATGGCCTGGAAAAAGCGAAGGTGGATTTTTATTGATACGATCAAAAAGTTCTAGGATCTATCTGCAAAGAGATGTCGGAGCGGCTTGTTCAACGATGATTGCAAGCGAGCAACAGAACAAAATATGCTGCATACCGAGCCCTGCTACATTCTCAGAGAACGCAGGGACGCGCGGAGAATTATTGTAAATTTAGAAGAGCAGATTAGACGATTCAGAAACAAAAGAAAAAAGCTTGGAAGAACCCACATAACCAAGAATTACTTCGTGAGCAGGATTCCTCCCTTTATGGAGCTCTTGGACCCAACAACTCCATTCCAAAGTCCATTTGGTCGAAAATCAAAATACCCTCTTTGTGCGTAATAATGAGCATCGTGACGTTATATTTTAATAAACTCCTAAACACTAACCAGTCATAACAAGAGTTCGAGATCCCATCAGCTAAAGAAGACATGCTGCCGCCACCAAGGATCGAGGAAATAACAAAAGCAATCCTTTGAATGAAGAACCACAAGTCGCCTGGTATCGACAAAATCGCCAGCAAACTGTCTCCGTAGTTAGCGACAAACTGTACTAAATTGTTCATCAATTAATGGTCTAAGTATGGGGCATTGGATTAAGACCCGACAACTAACATCTTGGCACTATCTGTACCATACTCAAAAAATATATATCACAGAGTGTAGCAGTTATACAGGTATTATGATGTTGAGTATGATGCAGAATAGCCTCATTTGGCTAAAAAATTATTGGTCCATACCAGAGAGGCGTCACTGTAGAAAATTCAGTTATAGCAAATCTTCTCTCTGCGGCAGTCGAAGGGAAAACTGTTAGAATATGGTTAATAGATCCACCATCATTTCATCGACTTTAAAGCCGCTTATGATAGCATAGCTAGAAATGTCTAGAGTTCTTTTATTCAGAGGGCCTAAACTGAACTCCTGGTTGGAGTTGATGATGATGAAATGACTTAAGATAAATTACCATAAAAAAATAATAACCTTGCATACCCAAAAATATTTCACAAAATAATAACCAATTAAATATTGCCAGAATCCTCGGTCACATAGATATAAAGCACAAGGTTCACACTAGAAAGGAAGAACTGTAACTAAAAAGGAGGACATTGTTCATTAAATCGTATAGAAAAATATGAAATACCAATACAAACATATTAATATTATTGGAAGTTTTATGCCACTTTTAAAAATTGAGTTTAATTGTAAAATTATTTCTTTTATAAAGTATTAAATTCATGGTTATGATTTTTTATTTAGAATTGAGAAGTTTGGAAGCATTTGATTTATGATAATTAATATAATGTTTTCTTAAAGTTATCAAAAAAATTACTCTTTAAAAAGAACTCCCTTAAAATATATTAAGTACAAATATTAAAAACTTTACATAATAAATAAAAAAGCGCCTATTGGAATTTTTTAAACAGTCAAGATACTGAAAATTGCTCATAGATATTTATTAAGTATTGTAGTTAGCAACAGTTAATGATAAGGTATAAAATTTCACAACCAATCGACATATTGGAAAAATCGATAGACAATTAATTATTATTATTTTTATTGCTATGATCAAAATAGATGGATAGTTCATTTCAATTACATGATATGGCATGGATTTCATAATCAATTGGTAATTATAGTCTTGAGCACGACTTTATTTGTGCGCAATAACCCAACAGTACATTATAAGAGTAGCAACTCCTTTGTCGAGGGTAAAGGTTCGTGAGAAGAATATCTACAGATGTACAATAGTGCCAGTTGGCAGTTTGGCATTGACAGCATATACACCTAAGTACGGATACGGAATATCCGCTGGTAATAGGTGCGCGCACCTATCCACAATATAATTCATTCATTCATATTCAAAATCACGGACTCGAATTATGCCAACAATCGATGTGGGTACGAAAATCCCAATGAAAAGAGTAATTTGCATGACTGTAGATAATTTATTGCTATTGTCAGATAGTGTGGACAGATGTGCTTTGAAATATTTTATTTCATACAAAAACTAAAAATACTATTTACTATACGATATTGATATGCGTCTCGAAATGCCAAATGAATATTTTACCAAAAATATTAAAAATTCAGAAATATTGAATGACACAAAAAAAAATATTTTTACGCGTATCCGAGCAAAACAACTTTGGGCGGTTTAGCTTTTATCGAAAATAAATATGAACAAATCACAAATCAACTAACAAATATCAGAGAAATCCATCAAGTCAGATACGATCGATGCAATCTATAATAACATATTATGTTATATTATTTAAGGAACAATAGTGATCATAATTCATTTTTTATAAACGTTTTTTACCTTCCTCTTTAGGATCTAAAAATATTTTATAATAGAATTTTTACAATAATATTTAGAGATTTTTTGGAATATTACAAAAACTACTAATGTTGTTTTTAGAGAGGGGATATATCTATATTATTTTCAATAATCTACATAACATATTTTATTCAAGTAAATATGTAAAGAACTTTTCCAACAAAAAAAATTGGAGAATAAAAATTCTTGATGGTTTTTATAGAGTAAAAATAAAAATGTCATATTGAAATTTATTTTCAATTAAGATTATTTTATATTACAATAATTTTACATTAATTTAAAAATAATTTTCAATTTTGTTTTTTGTTGTTGATATTTTTAAGTTAAAAGGTTTTGAAGATATTATTTGCATAAAAGAAAAAAAAATATTTATGGTGGTTTATTTCGTAATTCGTCTATTCTAATAATAAAAATATTGTTTTGATTTAAGTTTTTTTGAAATTATATCGTTTTTATAGCATAGCTAATAGTACAAATATTTTGTAATTCATCTAACTAAAGTGAGCAGAACCGTATATTTTTAATAAATCTGCTCAATTGCTGTGTTTTTAGTGGTGCTCTAGAAATATCGTTTCAGATTAATTTATGACCACTTTCGTAATCGACAATGGAGGGAAGGTAATTTTTTCATTTAGAACTTATTAATATGATAAAATCAACAATTAATAAAATAATTTTGTTCAAAGATAATGAAGATTACTAAATAGAAAGTGTTTAAACTATTTTGTCTAAAAATTACGAAGAATTACTATAAAAACAATTATTCAGATTTCCTTTATATAATTTTGAGACATTTTTCTTGAGAAATGCTAAGGTGTTTGTTATTTAACTATTGTATAACTAAAATTTTAAAACTTTTACTTAAAATTATATTTTCAGTATGGATGCTTGGATCCATTGGCATAAATATGAATATTTTATCAATAATAATTGTAAGTAAAAGTAAATTATTAAATTGTTATTACTTAGTTGGATTGAGCAGCTATTTTGTAGAATATGTTAAGTTATTTTAAGAAATAGAAAAAGGGGTTCGGAATAAGGTTTTGACGGATTAAAAAGCTTTAAAATGGAGGAAATGTCGTTTAGACACAATTTCCATTTTTATTTATTAATTCAAATAAACGGTTTTTAATTGAATTACACACTTTTTTTAAAAAAATATAGTCAGAAATATTATTAAAGTTAATTTTAATGGCCCCTTTCAACTTTGATGTGTTCTGCTAATGCATTCCGTCTTCATATATATTCAGGGTCAATATTCGCCACACATTTTAGATGATGTTTAGGTTAGGAGATTGTGCCGGTCAGTCTCAATAGTTAATGCTTTTTTCGTAGAGTCCTTCCTTTAAAATACCTCTTATACTATTGAAAAATCCAGCGTCGGTTTTATTTCCTAAGCTGCTTCTACCTTTTTGCGGTTTGGTTTGTCAACAGAACAGTGAGGCTTACAATACCATAGTAAAAAAACATTTTGCCAGGCCATAACTGAGTTGAACCCATAATGGTCGCATGCCAAATATTTTTGGTCGTTCGTCAAATCGTGGAAATATAAATAAGAGAAGTTATTTGCTCCAACCACGCAAAATCAATTTTCATCGTATCAAAATGCCGTTTGTTTTTTTAAAAATTTTAATGATATCATTGCGCACACTTAAGCAAAGCTTTCCTTGTTTATAGTATCTAGAATTGGAGGAGAATGTCCTCTCAGAATAAATTTTTGTGGGAGCTTTTGCAAGAAATTTGTCAACAATTGAAGCAAAATGAACGAAAATCGAATTTTTGCACCAGGCGAACAGTTTTCTCAGAAAATAGGAGGTAAACATTATTACACTGACGCCACTTTTCATTAAAATTTGTTTTTCACTTTGAAAATGGCGAATTTTTCGATTTTCTTCTATGGTATCATTGTACACTTTCGGGCAAAGCTTCTTTGATCCATGCACGCCTGTTCAAAAGAAGAATGTCCTTTCAGGATAAATTTTTGTGGGCAAATTATGGAAAATATTGCATAAAAATTTGTTGTTTTTCTCTTTTGAAATTTGTTGTTCACCATGAAAATGCCATTTTTTTTTTAAAAAATTTTAATGATATTAAGTTTTTAACTTAAGCGAAGCTTTCCTTGTTTATAGTATCCTGAATGGGAGGAGAATGTCCTCTCAGAATAAATTTTTGTGGGAGCTTTTGCAAGAAATTTGTCAACAATTGAAGCAAAATGAACGAAAATCGAATTTTTACACCAGGCGAACAGTTTTCTCAGAAAATAGTTGGTAAACATTATTACACTGACGCCACTTTTCATTAAAATTTGTTTTTCACTATGAAAATGGCGAATTTTTCTGATTTTTTTCTATGGTATCATTGTACACTTTTGGGCGAAGCTTCTTCGATCCATGCTAGCCTGTTCAAAAGAAAAATGTCCTTTCAGGATAAATTTTTGTGGGCAAATTATAGAAAATATTGCATAAAAGTTTGTTGTTTTTGTCTTTTAAAATTTGTTTTTCAATCCATACTTAATTTGTTTCTAATGTCATGGAACTTCTGGCCGAGCTACTCGTACTTGGTGAGATATTATTGAGATGCAATTTTTTCTTATACTCAGCCGTGTCAAAGCCGGAGCAGACCTTCTGCATATTTTAAGATCGACTCCTCTACATGACTTTACACTCTCAAATTTCTTGGTTCTTGTTGCTATTTAAAAGGAAAACCGCTTTTAAACTTCATAACTGCTGAAAAAGAACTTATTGACGGATTCATTTTAATAGGCTTCTAAAAAAAATGTAATACCAATATACAATACAATACCTAAAGACAAAAGAACATTTTTAAGAATATGAGAGATTCCAAACAATTTTTGTGCAAAAATTATAGCAAATCATTGATTTTCATAGTCTATACGAGTAATATTAACTTCACAAGAGGTCGGATCTGCTCCATCGTTTGTCCGTTTAAAAATTATAGTAGAGACAGTCAATATAATTGAAACGATTATTACATTCACTTACAATTTTTAAAAAATATATAAAAAAGGTTATTAATTATTATTAATTGTATAGTCTTAGATGTTTTTTTTTCTGCAACTACAATTTTATTGTAACGAACAGATTTACATAACATTTTAATTTACAATCTTGTGCATCATGAAGTGGAAGTAGGCATGCATCGGTGTTTCTCCAACTAACGGAAGTTAGATTACTCTAGAAAATGTCTAGGCCATTGCCTCTCAAATCTCTAGGCCATTGCCAGAAGTGGATTATGATGATAGGATAAACGGGAGCGAAATTTTTGATAGCGGGAAATGCATAGGTCCTGAACAAAGGGAACATTTAAATCACGATGTATTACGTTGTTACGAACATAAAGGGGCATCGATAGGAATTGGAACGTTTCGTTGAACCCCATAGTTCAATAAATAGGTTTTATAATTGTATTGTAGATTAGAAGTTTTATTTTTATTATTAGTTTCGAGCTTATGTTCAGTAGTCTAAGAAGTTGTAGATAACGTTTGTTAGCTTCAACTCTTTTTAGTCTAGTATGTGGGTTCCATGTTAGTCTTTTGTCTAGGTAAAGTCCCAAATAACGCACTTTATCATATTGTGGTATCATGTTTCTATTAAGGTATACAGGGGTAGGTTTTCCTTGACAAAGTGTGAAAGTAATGTGAGCACTCCTCTGTTCTATTACCTTCACTCGCCATCTCTTAAACCAGGATTGAAGGTTGCGGATATGGAATTTTAAATTTTTGGAAACTATGTCAGGATTTGTATGGGTAGCAAGTATGGCCGTATCTTGGGACCAACGATACTACCTTGTGGGACTCCGGCTAGAATAGAATATATTTCCGAGGATTCTGAGTTAATTGAAACTTGGAAATGACGTTGGGAGAGATATGAATTTATGATAAGGTAGTATAATAATGGAAGAAAGCTTTTAAGTTTTCAGAGAAGTCCAAGATGCCACACACGATCGAAAGTTTGGGAGGTATCTAAAAATTACTCGTATGCAATACTCTTTCCTCTCAAGAGAGGATGCAATATGATCAACAATGCGATGGCATTGCTGGATTGTGGAGTGTTCAGATCGGAAGCCAAATTGGTGATCAGGAAAATTTCTTTCATCACCTAGGATTGGGAAGAGTAGTTTTAATAGGAGTTTTTCAAAAATCTTGGTAAGAGGCTGATAGGGCTATAGGAGCAAGGAGAATTAACGGGTTTATCTGGCGTAGGAATCATTTTAATGACAGTGAATTTCCAGAGTAAGGGAAAATAGGTTGTGCACAGAAAAGCATTGAAAATGTATGTAATTAAAATTAAAGCTTTTCGGAAAATTTGCTTCAGAATAGGAGCTGTTAGTGGATCATAACCAGGAGGTTTTTTCTTGGGACGGCGCAGAATAGTAGATTTAATTTGTAAAGGCTTAAAATTTTTGGGAGGAAGACTCATAGGGACTGGGAACATTAGTTTTTCGATAATTATGTCAGTATGTGATTTGTTTTCTATAACATCATGTGGAGGAAAAGTATTTACTAAATGTTTAGCAAATACTTCGGCTTTTTCTTTGTTTATTTTTGCCCAGCTACCGTCTTCTTGTTTCTGTGGGTGGGATTTTCTTTTGTACGAGACTATTCGTCTACTGGCTTTCCATATAGAAATATTATCACTAATCGATATTGTGTAAATTGCATGCCGTGCTTTCTCATTTTCATTTTTAGTTTACGTTGTAGTCGGTTACGTTTCTGTTTATAGCTACACATTCGTAATTGCTTATATGTTTCTGAGTAAAAATATTACAAGTCAAACTCAAATACGAATAGTTTCCACAATTGAAAAATTAATTTCAATTGAATACAATTTTAAAAAGAGTTCTTATTTTCACATTTATAAAAGAACATGTCTTAAATTAAAATTCCCAAAATATACACTTATTCTTTACGAATTCCATTAAAAGTTAATTTTTTCATTAAAGTCGTCTTAAAAAATCATCCTCTCATGCAATTCGTCATAGCCTACTTAGCAATAGGAGTGTCGAGTTGCAATGGGTGCCAGGGCATGTGGGAATTGTGGGTAATGAAAGTGCTGACAAGTTGGCTGGAGAAACACTCCGTCGGCCAGTGATCACAGTCATTCCCAATCTGCCTCGCCTACTAACAGAATGGCAACTAACACCTTTAGCCATCCGCAGACACGATAACTGGACCAATAGCGACACTTTTTTGTCGACTCATTGGAGAACCACTAATAAACCAGTGTATTCAACATCCATACCGAAATTTTGGGCGCGAAAGCTCCTCAGAATCCGGATTGGACATACTGCTCTTACCCATAACTTCCTTTTTGGCAACACCAATCGTCCCTTCTGCCAATCCTGTGGCACCCAGTTCACTGTCACCCATATTCTACAGGAATGCCACATAACCAAGAACTACTTTGCGAGCAGGATTCCTCCTATTATGGAGCTCCTCGACCCAACAACTTCATTCCCTAGTCCCCTATTTAAACTTCTACAACATACTAATCTGCTCCACAAAATATAACAAAATTCTTAATATTCCATACCACTAACCGCAGACCAGTCTCTCTCAGATGATTTCCCACACGTACTACGAAGTCGCCAAATGGCCTCACGGTCGTGGCGCTATGAAGTGGCCCCTGGCACATGTCTAAGGGACCTTACAAACAACAAAAATCATCCTCTATTAACAACGAAAAGTACATATTATTCACAAAACTTTTTTGAAAATATCTTGTAGCAACGTCATATTGTAAAAATTATAAGTCAGTGCACGCACTATAAGCAATTGATAAAACGAACAATTGGACAATGGAAAATTAGTGAGAGTGAAAAATTATCGTGTGTCATGTTGAATAGCTCTATTAGCTTAGGATAAATTAAAATTTCAAACAAATAGTTAACATTTTAGTCGAAAATCTACTTTAGTTACCTACGCTAGTATTACCAAAATGAAATCCATATTCTTTTAGCTTCATACAAGCAAAATTATAACAATTTCCTTGTCGGCTTCAGATGGTTTGGATAACTTATTTTAGTTCTTATAAATAATTTAATAATAGTTGAATATATTATCACATAAATAAAAAAATGGTGACCTTTTTCTAAAATATTGTTAAATACAAAGTAATTATTGTATACATTATTTTGTATTCTCCTTTCAATAAGAACGAAAAATTGCATGAATTCTTATTGAGTTAAAGCATAATTTTGCATAATTTGCACATCATTTTTAGTGTGAATATTTAATGACCAAAACTAATTTTTTCTAGTTAACAAAGTGACTTGTCCATCGGATTATATTTTTCTTTTTTATATTGTATTTTAGATTCCAGAAATAGACTATGACTTCAACAGTATAATAACACTTTGCCTTCTTTCGGCATTTATTATGAATAGTTTCGTATATCATTATACACGCATTTTACTGTATTGAAAAGAAACTCTTTTTCGAATAGCCAAAAAAATATTTTAGTAATTTGACATTTTGAAGATGGTAGATAATAATTTTCAAAGGTATACCTAAAACTATGAATAACCAAAATAGTTAAGCGTATTATATTTCACCAAATTTCGGTAATAATCTTTAAAGTTTTCAGAATTCCAAAAAAAAATCAACAAAAGTTCTTGGCTGTGTATACATGTACAAAAATTCCAAAATTAAGTTATAGTAGTGAAGTCTTATCTTTAAAAATAAAATGCCGCTTTCGTAGGGTAAACTTTATACTGAAATTAATAATAATAAAATTTTATTTTAAAATTAGTAAAACCATCATAAATTCTCTGATATCGTATTTTTAATTTTTAATTTATTTATTTTTTACAGAGATATTACGATATAATCAGATTAAAGCATTTGTATGAGTAGAAATTATGGTAGCTTTTACGAATAAGAAACGATTATGTTTTTCAATATCAACTACAAGCTTCTTACAAAAAAAGCATATTTTTGTAATAAATAAATTTATTTTGGATTCTACTAATTGTTGAAAAGAGTAACTTTTACCCGCTTTTAAATTTTACTCAACCTAATTCAAACTATAGAGGAGAATAGTTCAAATATTTATTTAAAAGATAAGCAGTAGCTCACAAGTGCTCAGTAAAATATGTAGAAGCTATGATAGATGCTATGCTTCTTCATCTAACCATGCGAAATCTTATTTCAATTTTTTTTCTGCCATGAATACGATTCTCAATTACATTCTACTTTTTTTTAACCGATTTGAAATGCTTCAAAAATTATATACTCCTAAAACTTTTTATTAAGATTAAATGAAAGCGATAAGCTTTAGAGTATTAAAATATTACAATTACCATCACAGATTTTTTAATTTATCACAGACTTATCATACTACCTTAATATTTTTTGAAGAAATACCATTAAAAAATAGACGAATACCATAAAGAATTAATGCCCATTTTAATGCTTCAATACCTTAGAAAAAGTATTGAATCATTAATATTGGCATTAATTCTTTATGGTATTACTCAAAAAAATATGAAAGCAGTATGATAAGTTTATGATAAATCAAAGAAAATTTTTATTTATTCAACAAAATAAGCTTAATTTTTTCATATATTCTCTTCTTAGATTTATACTCTTCATCCACTGATATTCCAACTTCTTTATACAATCCGTATAGTACAATACGATTTATCAAACTCCGCCAAATATGAGTTTATATATTTCCATCAAACCAATTTTTTATATTTTAGAAATAGAATTAATTTCGTATGAAGCCTCATTATATAGTATTTGGTGGATGGGGAAGTAAGTCTTTAAAGGGTTTTTTTACCTGATAGTCAATAAAGATTATACTATGTGCATCCTAGAAAAGAAAAAACCTTATCCATAAACTTATCTGCAGTTGGATCCGTATTTGCCTTCTTACGTACACGTTTACTAACAGAATACCTTTGTTTTGACTGAATTTTGGTAAATCCATGTTTCATCAACAGTTCTGAATCGACGGAAAATTCATTTTAAAAATTTCCAAACACTACATTGAATTTAAAAACTAATTTAATTTTATACAATAATTATTTGATAATGAAGTTTTACAATATGATTTGTTTAAATAATTTTTGTTGCAATTAATAACTATTATGATCGGAATATACTCGTAATAACGTAATTTTTCCTCAATGCCACTTAATAGTAGAGTTAAGAACAAGCTTGCAAATACTTTTAATTATCAAGTTGTTTTCTTTAGACAATGATTTTAACTGTTATAAAAATATAACCATTACTTCTGAAGCTTTTGTTAAAAAAGCTCTCGAACGTATTATAACTAATACATTAATGAATATATTATTTAGTGCATTTTTAACACAATATACAGAATATATTTCGATATTCTCTAAAAGAACAAACAAGCCACCAAATATTTCCTTTTCTATCACGAGGATTATGATATTCAATTTTATCGATTATATTCTTAAGAAAATATATTCCTAAACTCTTTTGGTCAAATATTTTGCGTTATAGCAAGTACAATTTTGGATTGGATAGAAAAAAATGACTTGGATTTGACACAACAAATGTATCTTCCCTTCAAATAGTAAAAAATCGTTTGCCAATAATTCAACTGACATAGAAATGTCTGGCAAATTTCCAGCACACAGTGAGTCAGTACACTCATTTGTTCTGTATAGTATATTTTGGCATAGCCTAGTAACATAATATAATCTGATTTTATAAATTTATCGAACCGATGTGCAGTTGTCCTTTTGTATAAATTATATTAATACAAACCAAAATGTTCTATTGTAGAAAAGGAAACAGCTCTTTATTTCTCAATAGGATTATGATTTTTCCATGTTTGCAACATAAATCACTAACCGAATTAAAGATTGAATAATTCATAAACTTCATTAATGAAAAATAGTTAAAGTTACTCTACAAATCCGATGGTCAAATTTATCCAGAAAAAAAATGTGGCTATAAACTATTGAATTTAATTGAATGTACAATATTTTTATATTAAATGGTTATGTATTATAAAGATTTAACTGTAAATTTACAAGCTAGTGTTGATTTTTTCATGTTTTTGATGGCTGATGGCTTTTTCAGATGTTTTTTCCGCACTTCTTTGTTAAGGGCAGAAGGTAGGAATAAGGAAATTAAAGTAGAAGACAAAGTAAAGTGTTTTTTTGTTTGGAAATTATCATAGCATCATGCACCAGTAATATTCGATCCTACCCCCACTTTGATAGTAGTCCAGCACGTTAACGACTAACTCTATTACGAAGCTAAAAGGTAAAATCAACCGTTGGTATCGGCGGGAATTGCAAGGCTTGTGAGAGCTTCAGGGTTCTAGTATTAAGAGGATTTCGGAAAATCGTTGGGGATTTTTCCTGACATTAACATATGTAGCGAAGAAGGTGAGCGTCGAGATTAGATTATTTAACATATAAATATTGCATATTTCCTGTAGGATACTAGCGAATGTCGGAAAGATAATCGAGAGTTCATTAGATTAATTTATCTTAAAGTACGAATTTTTTAAAATAAACAATTTCAGTATCAGTATCCTCTTAAGTTTCTCCAGGAAGCCAAGCCCTGGTGCTAGACTCAATCAACAAATGAAATTTTATTACAAAAAATTGTTACTTTTAAGAAATATTATAAATATTTTATGACCCTTTTATGTTTTCCTTAAGAATCCCCTTAAATAGTCTACAATTTTGCTAAGAAATAATTTATGTATTTGGAAAGGAGCAATTTATAACAAAATAATGGGATGATTTGCCCTTCGCAAGAGCGCGGAATTTAAGTTTATATTTAAAAATAAAATTCTATAATGAAAACTATTTTGTCTACTCCATCTCCCTTCCCTGCCCGGGCAAGAACTAAATTTTCCATATTCGTACTCCTAATTTTTAAAATCTAATACAAACCTTTTATAATTAATTTTAAATTCTGGAAACATAGGAGTACGTTCAGGATAAAAGTGACTGATCATTGGTGACTGACCTATATCTATAGAGAAAATTATTTCTCATTGAACTGAATGCATATGAAAATTTCTGGTTTAATTCAGACTTCTTGCTGCGGTCCTGGTGATTAGTTTGGATACGCAAAAGTGCTCGAAACGATATTTCGAGTATCAGAGTGAATGATGGGTATACGAATAATTGGGAGGATGGTTTGAACGCATTAATGAATGAGCTCTTTCCTGGGATTGAAAGGAGGTACCCCCTGTCCTTTGAATAGTATGAGATTGATGCTTCAGTTTGGAGCACTAAAGTGCGAAGTTCCCAAGGATTGGATGGCGTGACTAGTCAGATGATGAGGAGCATTTGGGCACTATTAATAGCCTGTACAGCACATGTAAATAGCCTGTACAGTGAATGCCTGGAGAGTGGTGTATTTCCGATTGAATGGAAACTAAGAGACGTGGTCATCCTTCCCAAGTCTCCGGACTGGATACGGACTGACCCGTCCTCCTATAAGCCGATATGCTTACTTCTAGTATTCGGCAAGGTCCTCGAGCGGATGATGGTACACCGGATGAATGAGAAGTTGGCAGACTTCAATGTATCCAGCTCTCAGTATGGATTTACGAAAGGTAAGTCGACTGAGGACTCTTGAATGTGTACAAAACGGTACGTTGCTGAGAGTGAGAGTACGTATGTATGTGGTGTGTTTGTGGATTTTCGAAGTGCGTTCAAATGCCTGCGATGGAATCGCATTATTCAGCACCTTGAGGAGGTGTCATGTGAAGAAGCTTCTCTATGGCAAAGTTACTTCCATGAAAGGTATGCGGTAGTGTCCGGGAAGAATGGGAGGGTTATTCGCCAGATGGTGCGTGGCTGTCTACAGGGATCCCCGCCATCTGGAATACTAACTTGATCAAAAAGTATGGCGCTCCCATTGTTTTGATTTGAGTTCTGTTTTTTTTTGTAAAGTTGGTACATCTGTTGTTGATATTCCCTCTAAATCTTAGCGTCATAGCTTGATATTTGCAAAAGTTACGTAGCCAAGAGTACATCTATCTATGTGTGTGTTGGCGATTTTTTACAATTTTAGAAATTGATTTAAATTTGGAACAACGAACTTGTATTAAATTTTGCGTAAAAACGGATTTAATGGTGCGCAAACGTTGGAAATGTTGGAAAAGTGTTTCGGTAACGATTCTCTAAGGAAAACGGTCGTTTTCCAGTGGCACGAGCGGTTCAAAAGTGGTCGTGAGTCAATCGAAGTTGATGAACACAGTGACAGACCATCGACATCGAAAACCGACGAAAACATTAATAAAGTAAAAGATATGTTGGTCAATAACCCCAAATTAACCATCAGAGAGATAGGGGAGGACTTGAACATTGCCTATGGATCCGTCCAAGACATTTTGGTTCATGATTTGGGTTTCCGTCGTGTAGCAGCAAAGTTGAAGACCGTGTTGACGGCCAAAAGATCTCAATTTCATGCAAAAACGAGACCGTGTTGACGTCGCAAAAGACATGATTTGCGAGGCTGAATCCGATCCCACATTCATCAAAAGGATCATTACTGGAGACCGGACGTGGGTTTATTCCTGTATAGGCGTGATCTGGCTACGGAGGCTAGATGTCCTTGTGGGGCGGAGGAGGAGAGTGTTAAGCACCTTCCCGTGGAGTTAGGCCTGTACGGAAATTTGCGTAACCTAGGTGCATGTGGAATCGTGGTGAATGATGAGGGCGTGAGTGGTGTGTTGGGTGTGAGAGTGAGGTATGAAGGCCTTAACAGATTTGCCGAGACACTTTTTGAGAGGAGAGCGAGAATGGTGCGTGAATGAGTGTGTGAATGACACGCAGGGTGGTTACAAACGGGTGAAATACCAAAGTCGATTCCGGTTGTACTTTCGGGTCTTGGCAAACCCGCGTATCTGAGCAGTCTTAGCGGTGCCTATGAATTTACAAGATAAAGTTCAAACCGTACCTTAATGAGTAAAGTTCAAACCGAAGTACTCTTAAAACAAAAATTGGTACCACGGGAATCGGGGTGCCCCATGTTTTTAAAACACACTGTGGCCGATAATGGTGAGGCGCCTTAGGAAGCAACGTAGTGGTTAGTACCTATATTGCGGGTACAGTCTCCGAATCGCTGGTGGGAGATACTGGTAATTATCTCGGGCGCTGTTACTGCTTATGACAGTAGAGGTTTAGATAATCCTCGCCACTAACAGTTGATGTAATCAACTTGTAACTGGTTACTGACTGTTAACTGCCAGTAATGGTGGTGCGTTGCTTGAGCGTAACTCTGTCCCTATAGTCGTAGGCGACTTGTGGTTTTACGTTATAGATAGCTAAGTTACTTTAAATAATATAGTATAATACTTCTATCTCATCTTCCGGGACTAGTGTTATATAATAGTTTCAATATAACTCAACTCCTTCAACAAGTTTTGTATATGCTATGAGTTGATATATAAGACTCAACTGAACTATTTAAAATTTATTAATATAAACAAAAGCAAAATAATTACAATCTAAGTCTACGTTATTTCTAAAATATTTGAATATTTCTATCACACAGATATACTTAAGCGATAAGCTAAATAAACTGAAATCTGGAAATAGTAACTTTCCATCCCCTAAAATATACTATTTATATAAATGCTCATCTCATATATTTATATGAAAATTTCATTTTCAATGCAATATTTATATTACATGTAATATCTAAAATCAAAAATCAAAAACTATTCTTTCAACAAATATCTTTTTTCGACACTCTATACCTTGTCTAATAATGCAAGTTAACATTTTAATCTTTTAAAAGCTCAAACTTTAAATGTCTTTGATATGATGTAAATATTCTAGATAGAAATTTTACCCAAACCCTTTATATAAGAAAGCTTTGAATTGATAATATTAGATTGTAGGCCATTTCTAGGATATTTCTAAGAAGTTTTATATTTCTATATTTCTAGTATTTTAAAATTATATTCTTGATGTTAGAAGATTTCATCTCTTGATTTTAATAGTGCTTTGAGTATTATTTTTATTATTAATAATTAATTTTTGGTATATAATTATATTCATGTTGAATGACCTTCTCCACTTTTCGATCTTATCATGCTTCAGACATAGTAAATCTATACCTCATTAATATGTAAAATAGTAAAAACCATTTCATCATAATTTATATTCTCGTATATATTGTAGTATAAAAAATAGCAAATCTTTGAACAATATTGATTTGATATTGATTAGAAAAGATAAGGTGAAAAGCAGAAAAGAATGGATCTGGTCGACAAAAAAACCGATTGCTTTTAGCGTAAAGCTGTAGAAATTTATTGTTTTACAAAGTATGATGATGCAAATATGTTAAAAATAAAAACTTACCTCATCAAAATTGTTTTCTAATTTTTATTCTTATTAGAATTTTGGATTCACGTGCTGATTACGTAATTTGTATATTCAAAATACAACACAACGGAAAATGGGGGGAAAAAATCAAATGATAGAAAACGATCTTTTCATATTCATTAATTTCAAATTTAAATATTAAGATGAAAATGATAAGCGATTCGAGCATATTTTAGCTCTTAATTTCAATCAACTAACGAATCTGATGATGATTATGACGATGATAACAACAGTGTCGCGCTTTGAATAATTGGACTTCATAGCAACTTTTTATTAGCAAACATAATAGAATATACCAAGACTTTCTACTCGTAATAAATAAGAGAGCATTCTTATTTCTCTTATCAAATTATACCATATATTGCCTTTCTTAGAGTATAAGGTCTGAAGAAAAAAAATAATTTATTCTTGATTATGGTAACTATTGTTATCTTCAATCTGCCTATAAACGAACATACACATAGATACACGTTTATATATATATTCTAGGTAAAATAATGATTATTTGTTTTCTTAATTTTCGGTCTTTTGTTTGATTCACCATAGAATTGAAGTTATAACAAATCAAAAATACTCAAAATACTGGTTTGGACATTTTAATTTCTTTTTTTAAATTTTTTGATAAGAATCTAAAGAAACAGAGAACAAAATCAAAATATTCAAAATGATTCAAAACTAAAATTTGGCTATAACCGCCTGTTCATATCTAAATCCAGACCACATGCCATGTTTTTATACCAAATACTAAGTTTTCCATTCTAGATCTCGATCTAAACGCAGTATTATTTGTAAGTATGCGTGCATTCAAAAAAAGGCATGTTGTTAGCTTCAATTCATTTCGGACCTGATCATCTAACTTATATGTTCTGCTTCCGTTTCTAGTTCACCTTTACCTATGTGCATATGTGTTTGAATACCCTGGTTGCGCTGGATTCCAATCGTATCCAGTAAAAATTCCTCTCACAGGTGTTCCCGTATGAGTCATGCTGATATCACAGGCTTAAAAAACATGCTTAACCTTTAACAAATAATTTTTGTACTTATGTAAATATTTCCCAGGCCGATTCAAAAATGTCCGCAGTCAATAAGATTTAATAATTTTCTTTTTCCTTTCCGAATCACTTAATACAGCCATTATCGTAATGGCTATTCTTCTCTTTGGTATATGATGTCATTACATGATGATGTGCACTGGTATACACTCACGTATTTGGGCACATCCACAAGTTGCTATGAAAAAAGATAACTCTCCAAGTCCTAAGTCTTTAGTCTTCAGTCATCGAGAATTTATATTATTAATCGTACCCGATTGCTGCCAGTTGCCTATGCTATAGCCGTAACCTCTCAAATTTGGTTTGGTTCTGTTCTAAAGAGATGCAATCCATATTTGCCGGCATTGACGAGTCATAATTTAAAAGACAACAAATCAGCAGGAGGTAGCTAGAGTTTATACTACAAAAATAAAAAAAACTCCCAAAAACCGATCTTATCTTCGATGATGACAGAAGATGGTTTTGGCTTGTTATAAAATATTTTTGAAAGGAATGTATATAGTAAAGATAAAAATTTATTGACATTTGCTTTCTCATGAATATTTGATGTTTTAAAATATTTGATTTGACTTGATTTTTTGATTGCTACACTCATTAAATAATTAAAATTCGCTTATTTTCTTATCATTAAAATATTATCTAAAAATTCATTTCAAATTGTTAATAAAATTATTAATTTGAGTCATATTTATTTAAGTATAAATAAAATATATTTGTAGATATTTTTTTTGTATAAGATCATATTTGGGGATTTGAAAATCTATTTTGCCGATAATCGTTATAAAAATACTATATAATATTTAAATATAGTGCTTACCGACAGATGGAGTTAAAAGCAAATAATACGACAGTAACGACTAGTCGTATTAACAACACTAGACGCCTATTTTATGTAGCGCAAAAAAATTTTTAAATTTTTAATTTTATTGAAAGTTATTCAAGTTTCTTATTCGCTCTGGAAATTTCGATGTTAAAGATGAGCCCCGTTCTGATCGACTAATAACCGAAAAAAATTGTGATATTCTCGACAAAATTGAGCAAAACTAGCATAACATAGTTTGCGAATTGAATATTCACCATAAAACTACTTCAAACCTTTTGCGAAAGTCTCGGTTCAAAAAAGAAATCGATGTTTAGCTGCCTCCAGATAGACCAACTTAACATCTACCATACGCTGCAGAAGTATAATGAAATCGAACTACAATATTTCTGAAGTATAGTAAATCATAATTAAAAAGGAAAAATGTGTAAAATACAAGAATATCGTTAGAGTGACATCATAGAAAAAGGGATACAAACGATCACAAACAATTTCAAAGCCAGGATTGACCAAATAAGGTTGGTGGGACTAGAAGGGAATCTTTCCTGTGTGTATGGTGGAACTGCAAGTGTATCATTCATTATGAACTCCTACCATTTGGTAAAACTGTTTACTACCATAAGAACTGTACTGTGCGCAATTCGAGAGATTTCGCCAAGAAATTTAGAGAAAATGGCCAGAATTAATTGGTAGGAAGGATGTCATCTTCCTCCATGATAATCTTCGTTCGGACACATTTTTGCTGACTCTCCAAAAATTAAGAAAGTTGCTTGGGATATTTCCATTATATAGCCCAGACATAGCACCTCACACTACCATTTGTTTTGATGGCTATATAATGGATGGATGCATCCATTATATAGCCCAGACATAGCACCTCACACTACCATTTGTTTTGATCTCTGCAGAACTTTTTTAATGGACCAAACTGGGTTCAAGAGAGGACTGTAAAAACTACTTGATTCAGTTTTTCAACCTAAAATCACAGAAGTTCTATACTGAAAAAATCATAGCTCTGCCCGTCAATATTACACTCTGACTAATAAATATATTGAAAATTTATAAAAAATTATAAGTGAATCATCCAACCTGCAAAATCACTGGCTATAAATGAAACAATGATCTCTTCTAGGCTACCTTCAATATATTGAAGGATGGAAACCATGGATGGAAACATTTATTTATTTCCCTTTTAGCATTCCTTTTGAAACATGGGCACCAATTTGCAAATGTTGTTATTGTTGTTTATAAGGTCCCTTAGACATGTGCCAGGGGCGACATCATAGTACGTGTAGGAAGCTATCTGACAGAGACTAGTCTGTGGTTAGTAGTATAGAATATTGAGAATTTTGTTATATTTTGTGCTCCACTGGCTAGCCTAATGCAACAGTAGGATCCAGGAGCTCCATAATTGGAGGAATCCTCTCCTCCCAGGAAAAAAAGGAAATTATGAGTAAGAGTAGTATGTCCAATCGAGATTCTGAGGAGCTTCCGCGCCCAGAATTTCGGTATGGTTGTTGAATAGACTGGTTTATTGGTGGTTATCCAATGAGTCAACAAAAATGTATTGCTATTGGTCCAGTCATCATGTCTGCGGATGGCTAATGTTGTTACTTGCCATTCTGTTAGTAGGCGAGGCAGATTGGGAATGACTGTGATCACTGGTCGACGGAGTGTTTCTCCAGCCAACTTGTCAGGACTTTCATTCCCACAATTCCCATATGCCCCGGTACCCAATGCAACTCGACACCCCTATTGCTAAGTAGTCTATGACGAATTGCGCTAAGTATTAGGTCACTCGATGGACCACAAATGGCTTTACGGACAGCTAGGCTGTCGTTAAAAATAATAACACTTTGTTGGCTGGAAATATTGGTCGAAATTTCATCTGCCTTTTTGATGGCCCACAGCTCCCCGTAATATGGAGCTGCCTTATAAGGGAAGCTTCCACAAAATAGTTTGTGGGCGCTATATCCAAAAAGTTCGACGACCGAAAATGATATAGTATCGGTGTCGGTGGCGGCATCCGTGAACAACAGTCGATGATCATAAATGATCCGTCCAACTGTTTAAGGAAAAGTTTCCTATATGTGGACGGATCAGTACTAGCCTTCTTAAACCTGTCAAGAGAAGCAGACACTTTCAATTTTGCTGCCAACCACGATTTCCAATCTGGGTGTGGAAGAGAAGTTTGGAAGACGAGGGGGAGGATGAATTGCTCTCAAGGTGGGATATTAATAAGGACAGCGATGATGAACTCCTTTTTGAACTGGGGGAGATGATAATGTTTTTGATTATAGTTTGGCGGGGGTAATTTTGAAGGTATAGGTTTTTGTAAACGTAATTTATGAGAGCTTTATGAAGATAGAAATAGATAGGTTTTCGACCAGTTTCTATCAGTATGGATTCCACCGAAGATGTCCGACGTGCTCCACTGACTAGTATAATGCAACGGTTTACCGCTGCCTCGACTAGTTTTTTCCCTGCTATTGGCACACTGACACATATAGTGAGGAAATAGAGTAAGGTCCCGTCCAAAAGGACGTTGGTTAATCTAATTGCCTCACTTTGTCTTACCTTACTTTTGCTGCTGACTAAAATTTTAACCATTCGGAGAATTGTGTTAATTTTGTCAACAGCATTGTTAATCTGAAGATTCCATTTTCCTCCACGGGCAATTGATATTTTCATGGAATCTTTTGGGTGGGGAGGGAAGGTGCTCAGTAACGAACCAGATACACTGCAATTTTCCTGGAAACATGAAGGCAAGGTTGGTTTGATGTACAGATCACCGCACCGTTTATGCTGCTTCAAGTGGTGATGTTGCGGATGGGGTTGTTAGTTTGATATTGAATATCAGCACCAGATACAAGTATAAAGATATTGTCAGCATATATAAGGATGATAGATGGTGGGAAAGGGAGTGAATATATATATTGAATAGGATCATTGATAGAGGGGATTTTTGTGGGATGCTGTTTTTCATTTCGCGTATTTGACGAAAAATAACCGTTGGTGCGTACCGTGAAGGTTCTACCAGTTAGTTAGGAACGTAGAAGTGCCAATATTGCGGAGTCTACTCCCCACTCTGCCAGCTGTAAGAGTACTTTGTGTGGTCAAATTCGGTTATACGCCTTTTCTAAGTCGAAAAACAACAGTAAACCACAATGTCTACATTTGTAGCAATTATGGATTAAATGTTGGACCTAGACGTGAAGTCCCAGAAGTCCTCTGGGACTTCACGTCTAGGTCTACTCCTAGACGTGAAGTCCCAGAGGAGTACCTTAAATATTTAGAAGGCGAGGTAGTCGTATACATGCTTGATGGCCAGCATTTGCAGTAGATGTGAGAGGGCCACTTTATCAGCATTTTCCACTAATGCCTTCATACCCGTTCATAACAAACACATTTATCATACTTGTTATCGGATTTTTATTTTACTTGGAAAACCTCCAAAGAGCAAATATTTTCCAAGAGAAAATAGTATTAATGTATAGTAGAGGGACAGGAGAAAAATTGACATATTATCAAAATTCAAAGGAAAAAATCAGTCGCAGTTTTTCTGGGAAATAAAAAAAAAAGTTCGACAAAAAAACAGAGAACCCAACGAAGAAGGAAACGCCATATTATGGAGGGGTAATAATAGCCAACCATGAAGAGGTGATCAAGTGGTGTTTATCACCAGCAGCCATTTTCCTTGTTCCGCCCTTGACACTTCCGTCTAGTTGTTGGATGTGCATGTCTTACCGTCTAGATGTTGACGACTTACATGTCTTACCAAGGAACCAAGATGGTGAGATGCTGGAACAGGAGCAGAGGGTTCTCTAAAAATAATCTATGTACCCATGTTAAGTTTTTTTTATAAAAAATGTACAATTTTAAAATCCATTTAACTATTGGGTTGTCCGAAAAGTAATTTCGTTGTTTCCCAACAGAGGAATTAATTGTATTTTGTCACAACCAACTTCACACTTCAGCCGCATACTCATATGTATTTCGACAGCTGACATAGCGAGGTTCGGTTGTAAAAAATTCAATTGATTCTGCACAATAGTTTTTGGTTAATACTCTTTTAAATATGGAAAGTGAAAAACCTCATTTTCGGCATATTTGTGTTAAGCGCCAAAACTGGTTTGCAAAATTTCGATCCAGCAATTTTGATTTTGAAGATGCACCACGTCCTGAAAAGCCAGTTGAAGCTGATGAAGACACAATAAAGGCCCTAATTGATGCAAACCGGCGAATAACAACTCGTGAGATTGCTGAGAGGTTTAATCTCAAAGTTCGATATATGGGTTCCTCATCTTCTTACGGAAAAAAATTTGTACCGTCGCATTGACGTTTATGATTTGCTTCTCAAACGCCAAAAAAATGATCCATTTTTGAAGCGTATCATCACTGGGGACGAGAAATGGGTTGTCTACAATAATGTTAAGTGCAAAAGATCCTGGAGTAGAAAAGATGAACCGGCTCAAAGCACTTTAAAAGCCAATATCCATCATAAAAAGGTTATGTTATCTATTTGTTGGGATTTCAAAGCAATCGTTTATTTTGAGCTTACACATATACCGAGCAACACAATAATCAATTCTGAAGTGTACTGTCATCTGTTGGACAAATTTAATGATTCACTTTTAAAAAATATGCTAGATTTGGTCAATAGGAAAGATATAGTGTTCCTATAGGATAATGTGAAACCACATACAAGTTTGACTACTCGGTAAAAGCTTTTAGAGCTTGGATGGGATATACTGGTACACCCACCATACTCTCCAGACCTAGCACCTATTATCATTTGTTCCGGTCTCTACAAAATTTTTTAGACGGTAAAACGTTTAATTCAAATGAGGAGGTCAAAAATCACTTGGATCAGTTTTTTGCTGGCAAAGAACAAACATTTTATGAGCGTGGAATCATGCTTCAGCCAGAAAGATGGGAAGGGGTATTGGATCAGACTGGATAATATTTAATTGAATAAAATATTAATTCACTATAAGAAAATCGTCTTTCATTCTTATAAAAAAAAATGAAACTACTTCCCGCACAACCCAATATAAAACAGGAAAAAAATTACCATATTGTTTTAATTATAGAGATAATCTTCATAATTTTTTTTCCTTTTTCTTAAGATATTATATAGGAAGAAAATTATATAATAAAATTATTAATTAAAAGTAAACTTAGTCTCGTAATTCATTTTGTTCTGATTTAATCTCCAACTGAGCAAATAAAACGCAAACTCCAATCTAATATAAAAAAAAATTATTTTTCTTCCTTTCTTTTATGTTAAAAAATGTGGTATACATTTTTATTTTGTTAAAATTGCAAGGATATTTGACTATAAAAGTATTTTACATTTTGTGCTTTTTTCCCTCTTTTTTAATAATTGCGTTAATTTAGTTTTTTTCTTTTAAATTTTCATTGCAAATTACATTAATACTGAAATATATATTCTAATCGCCACGACACTAAACGCCATTTAGCGACCAAAGTTATCGGAATAAGGAAATTAAAGTAGAAATGGGAAGGAAAACCGTTTTTTTGGGAATTAACGTGGATCCAAGCTTCAGTGGGATTCGAGCCCATGACGCCTTGGATGGTAGTACAGTACGCTTACGTCATATTAAATTTTGGCAACCTTTTTTTGTAAGATTTAAAACCAGTGTATTTAATAATTTGTTAATTACTACCTGAATTTTTTTTTTTAAGTTGGAATGCATAATCAATTAAGGAATTCTAAATATTAATTTTTAAAAAATTATCATAAAATACTTAATAGCAAATTACTTACAATCAATCGATCATCTTAATTCGTATTACCACTAAGTATCTATTATTATTATTATTGCTATTATTATTTATATAATTATTTACTTATTTACTTATGTACTTAATAATAATTTTATTATTATTATTATAACCAATATTATAATTCCTTTATGATTATTATTATTACTTGTTTTTCATTTTTGTAGAATTTTTTAAAAATTATTTTTAATTGTTTTCATTTGTTTTATGGCTTTTTGTTTAATTGAATTACTGAACCAATTAATTAATAATTTTTTTAAATAATTTTTTGAATTTTTCTGTCTTGTTTCTGTCTTTTTTCTTCTTTCTCACAATATATAATATTATTTATTAAATTATCAATTAATCAAAATACTTACCATATCACCACGCATACATAATAATTCACTCGAATTATTCCCCATACATAAATTATATTTCAATGTTCATTTTTATTGTATTGCATAATTAATCATTTTCATTAAATTCACAAGGCAATATTAATAACGTTCATTAAAAATTTACTTTTAAATATTGCATTTTTTTTATTATAATACATCTGAGCTATTACAATAATTTCTCTTGACAAACGCCAAATAATAACTGAACCATTTCGAAAGAGGTCGCAATGAAAAGAAAACAAGTGCTAAGTCAATTCTGCGTACTAAAATATTTCATTGTACAATATATAAAAAATGTCACAGAACAATCACAAAAAAAAATTACGTCTTGGATCCTTTTATAATTCTATTATAATAATAATAAGCATCACGTAATCATTTGGTTTTTTTTTATATAATGACTCTCCATTTCAGATATATAAATTATCTGACATAAAATATTTTTTTAATATGGGGCTTTGTCATTTTTTTTAAGAATTTTACATGCAATAAAATTCAGAAAAATTATGCTTAAATTAAATGCATTTAATCGTTTTAGTCTCGCCAAGGCCACTCAACATTATATTCTATCACGTCTACTAGTAGTGCAATATTATAATATTATTATAAAAAATCATTGTACATTTTTAAGATTTATTAATAAATTGGCAAAAGTATTTACGAGCAAATTGAAGTATTTATCTTGATGAGAATTTTTGCTCCTCCCAAATATGGGATAATATAATTAAATGTTTTTGTTGAACTTCATTGGCATACGTAATTGATCAAATTAAAAGACTCTCCGATATTCCATAGATACCTTAATTAGATTAAATTGCTTTGGTCGATGATTGAACAACAACTTGTAGATAGAAGATTTGACAACACGTTGGCTTTGTACAAACAAGAAGCCAAAATGTAAATCCTTTGCACAAAAGCCACATGATAAATTCCATCAAAATGGCTCAAATCTATAGTTACTGTGCTAGAAGTTATGCAAATGAGAATCCATACCCATATTCGTGTTCTTCCGTGTTCCAAACAAAATAGTAGCTCAGAATATAAACGTTCACTGTAATCTTAGCTTTTATCATGAACAATTTCTTATACTTCCAATTGATTGCGATGAACGCATGGCTGCATAAACATGGTCACATGAACTCAATTTGAATTGCATTGAACTTGAAAATAGTTCAATTCCATTCAAAAAAAAACTAAAATAATACAATAACCAAATCAATCTATGCAAGTACGAGACGTTTCCTCCAATACGACTTGACCCACATATGGTCACGGAGCTTCAGAACTGGCTCTTTGACTTGGGCTGTATTTGAACCAACGACAATTTTCTTAAAGATAATTGAATTGATTTATCTGTCATTCCAATTAGAGTTGAGTAATTGAATGACTGTTCCAATTGATGATTTTTGAGAGCAAAAAATTAAATGCATTCACATCCCCTCAAACTGCGCATACCTTTGAGTCCAAATTTGGTTCGCATAACTTATCAGATCTACTCTTAATTACAATTGTTATTACTTGATTAGTTATTAAATGGAATTTATTATATTTTAATTTGGTTTTTTTTTTTTAAATAATTTTCGTTATTACAATAGTTTTTCAATTTAATTATTTAATAGAATACATGAAATCTTTATACTATTTTTTCTTCTAAATAATTAAGTAGACCATAAACTGTCACTTTTGTATTTTTTCTTTATTAAGAAGATGACATAATGTACTATTTCGACTTTTGTGACAAATATGAAAAGAAATTTGCAAATTTAAATAACAACATAATTTCGGCTGCTATAATTCCAGACGATCCGATTTTTCGCTAAAATTTTCTGGATAATTCGTATCAATATATGTACGTAAATTTAATATTCTGAAAAGTAGAAACCCTTTTTTCCAGCGAAATCTTATATACATATGAGTTAAGTTTCAGTGCTGTCCGTTAAGCCTAATCTGAGCAACAATTAAACCGTTATAATATCATCAATTTAATTATCAAACAGTCCCTAATTTAGGCGCTCAAATATTTTTCGAATAATCATTATTTAACATATACCTTGGTATATACTTTTGCTCTACATTATGATATACGAGGTATGTTCAAAAAGTTTTGCGAATTTTGATTTTCCACTGGTTCGGTATACTAAATTTTTTGTGGCGTTATGTTGGTACTCATGACTTTCGGCCATTTTGAATGTTTAGTTAATTTTTGACAGCTGCTTTGCTTGCACGTGTTTTGCCTCGTCTTCGATTTTTGCCCATTTCAAAAAATGGATCAAAGGATCTGTATCAGATTTTGTGTGAAAAACAAAATTAAATGCGCGGACGGATTCCGAATGTTGATTGTGGCATATGTGTATGATGAAGCTACCTTGGACCGAAGCAACGTTTATCGGTGATACAAAATGTTCTCATAGGGCCGAGAAGATGTGAACGACGAAAAGCGCGCCGGACGCCCGAGCACGTCAACAACAGACGAAAACAATGATGAAGTGATGAAAATAGTATTGGCCAATCGTCGAATCACCGTTAGAGAAGTTGCTGAGGACTTAAACATATCGATTGGCTCGTGCCATTCGATTTTTACCAATGATTTGTACGTGAGACGGGTCGCAGCGAAATTCGTATAAAAATTGCTTAATTTCGACCAAAAACAGCATCGCATTAACATTGCTAAGGAACTGTTGGACTCTGTCCGCGATGATCCAAATTTGTTCCAGAGAGTCATAACTAGTGACGAATCATGGGTTTATGGTTTTGACGCGGAAACCAAAGCTCAATCATCCCAATGGAAGCTGCCGCAAGAGCCGAGACCGAAAAAAGCGCGCCAAGTTCGGTAAAATGTTTTCTTTGATTGCAGGGGCGTGGTAGAACGACCAGTAAGAAATATTACCTGTAAGTTATGCGCAAGTTACGCGAAGCAATTTGCCATAAATGCCCTTATTTGTGGAAGAACAAAAATTGGCTTTTGCACCATGATAACGCCCCTTTTCACGCATCGTTGCTTGTGCGGGAATTTTTGGCCAAAAACAAAATACTGATAATGCCGCAGCCACCGTATTCCCCAGATCTGGCCCCCTGTGACTTTTTCTTGTTCCCAAAACAGATTCTTTGATCCATTTTTTGGAATGGGGAAAAATCGAAGACGAGCCAAAACACGTGCAAGCAAAGCAGCTGTCAAAAATTAACTGAACATTCAAAACGGTTGAACTTGTCGGCATAAGTGTGAAATATGAGTATTAATATAACGCAATAAAAAAAATCGGAAATCCAGTATACATAACCTGCGAAAATTCAATATTCGCGATACTTTTTGAACAGACCTCGTAGAAGACAAATTTCTTACTAACAAAATTATCGAAGAACTAATGTTCCTAGTCCATATGCGTCTTCCTCCTAAAAATTTTAGCCCTCGGAAATTAAATCTACTATTTTGCGCCTTCCCAATAAAAAAGCTCCTGGTTAATATTTAATAACAGCTCCTAATTTGAAGCAAATTTCCTGAAAAGCATTAGTTTTAATTACATACATTTTCAATGGTATCCTCCGTACAACCGATTTTCCCTTACTCTGAAAATTTTCTGTTATTAAAATTGATTCCGTAACCAAATAAACCCATTAACTATCCTTCCTCCTATACACCTATCAGCCTCTTACCAATCATTGGAACGATTTTTGAAAAACTGTTATTAAAACGACTCTACCCAGTCCTAGTTAATGAAAGAATTATTCCTGCCCATCAATTTGGCTTCCGATCTGAACACTCCACTATCCAGCAATGCCATCACATTGTTGATCACATTGCATCCCAGCTTATCCTAATTC
This sequence comes from Atherix ibis, assembly GCA_958298945.1. NCBI lineage: Eukaryota > Metazoa > Arthropoda > Insecta > Diptera > Athericidae > Atherix > Atherix ibis. The sequence continues at coordinate 50,276,962 of OY282607.1, forward strand.
TATCATTGCTACGTATGCAGACGATACGGCCATACTTGCTACCCATAGAAATCCTGACGTAGCTTCCAACAATTTACAATCCCATATCCACAACCTTCAATCTTGGTTTAAGAGATGGAGAGTGAAGGTAAATGAACAGAAGAGTGCTCACATTACTTTCACACTTTGTCAAGGTAAACCTACCCCTTTATACCTTAATAGCAACGTGATTCTACAATATGACAAAGTTCGTTATTTGGGACTTTACCTGGATAAGAGACTAATATGGAACCCACATACTAAACTAAAAAGAGGTGAAGCTAATAGAGTTACCTACAACTTCTTATACTACTGGACATACGCAAAAAACTAATAATGAAAAGTAAACTTCTAATCTACAATACAATTATAAAACCTATTTGGACATATGGAATTGAACTTTACAGTTCAACGAAACGTTCCCCTTCCTATCGCGACCTGGCTTTACAATGCATGAGCCTCCATAAAATTATTGATGCCCTCTTTTATATTCGTAACAACGTAATACATCGTGATCTAAATGTTCCTTTTATTCAGGACCTATGCATTTCCCGCTATCAAAAATTTCACTCCCGTTTACCCTATTATCATTATCCACTTGTGAGAGAATTGTCTTGTACTGCCCTCTCCGGAAACACTCATCGGAGACTCAAGAGACAATGACCTAGAGATTTTTTAGAGGAATCTAACTTTCGTTAGTTGGAGAAATGCCGAAGGGTGTTTCCTCCCACTTTATGATGCACAAGATTGTAAGTTAAAATGTTATATAAATCTGCTTGTTACAATAAAATTTTAGTTGCAGGTAAAAAAAAACACATATACCTATAATATGAACTATTTTTTAGTTATTTATTTTACTTTATAAATTATCTTGCTAAGTCAATGATAAATACATAAAGTTTGGAAGATATCAGTTTATCATCTAACGTTCTTGAACAGCCGCTATGCAAACGCTTTAAAAATATCTATTTAAAAGTTTACTTTTGATTTTTTTTTTGGTTAGAAAATGGTAAAAAGCGATTTTTTTAAGGTTATAAAATACTCTTTTTAGAGGAAAAAATTATATCTGGAACCAAAACTAAGCTCGCACAATATAATAAGAAACTTCTTAGCATCGTACGGAAGATTTAAAAGTAGTTTACTTAATTTCATTGTGATCGTACGAGTGCATGACATCCAAATTATGTCACCACCAAAGAAATAATTAATAAAATCGACGATATCGTTTTAAAAGCCTATCAACTGAAGGTGTATAAAATTGCTGATATAGTATACATCATGAAATTTTGGATATGAGAAAGCTTTCATCGTCGTGACGCAAACCGTGTTTATGTGATGACTTCAATGGAGTTTTTTTTTTTAATTGTTGATGAAATATTGATTTACCTTCCATACCAGAAACCAAAGTTCAGTCAAAGCAATGAACTTTTAAACAATAACACGCGCCAAAAAATATTAAACGATTTTATAAGCAGTAAAGATTACCATATGTCTATAGTTTGCGGAAATATATATGACATAATCTATCAATTATCTAAAAAAAATTATAAATAATAGTTGGACAGTATTATACAGCATTATTAGAATAGTTGAATAATAAAAACGAAACAAGACAGCAGGATTTAGTAATGAAAGAGTTATATTTTCATGGCATTTTCCTCCACATTTATCAGAAACAGAAAAATAGGTGGAATTAAATACTTCCCCATCCACCGAATTCCAAACTCGAAGAAATTGCACGGTGAAAATAAATTTGCGGTCGATTTTTAAGATGTAGCCGATAATAGGCCTTTTTTGCAGAGTTTAACAAAGTTACTAAGACTATCATGAAAAAAAAATCAATTTTACTTGAATAAATTAATTGTTTGTTTCATATATTGCTGACTTATAATACTGCCTTCATATATGATATTTCTCATTAAATTATTTCTATATATACTAAGGCGTTGATTAATAAAAATATTTACCTAATTATATAGACTGTGTCTACAATTATACCTGGAACTTATTAGCAAATGCGATAAGATTATTGATTAATACGGAGTCGGTCAATAAGTCCTTAGAAATTGCGCTCGTAGTGTCGGTCAAAATTTCAGCTCGATCCATAGCTTAGGTCAATTTCTATCGTCGATTAAAGTTAACGACATTTATTTGTGCATAACAATGGAAAAAAGCGAGTTTAGGGCTGTCATCAAACATCTCCATTTGAAAGGCTTAAGCCCGAAAGAAATCAAACCCGAGTTGGATGCAGTTCATGGCACATCTGCACCTGTGTTTGCGATGGTTTACAATTGGGTGAATGAATTTAAACGTGGCCGTTCATCCACAAAAGATGAACATCGTTCAGGACGCCCAGTTGAGGTGTCTACTCCTGAAATCATCGACAAAATCCACGATCTGATTTTGAACGATCGGCGAATTAAAGTGCACGAATTACTTGAGGCCACGGGCATATCACAAGGTACAGTCGCTTCAATTTTGCATGAAAAATTGTCTGTGAAAAAAATTTCGTCAAGATGGGTGCCGCGTTTGCTCTCAAAGGAGAATAAGCGCAATCGTGTAGTGGACTCTGAGGCTATGTTGGCACTCTTTCATCGCAATCCTGCCGAATTCCTTCGTCGATATGTCACTGTGGACGAAACCTGGATACACTACTACACTCCAGAAACGAAGACACAGTCATCACAGTGGATTTTCAAGGGTGAACGGGCTCCGAAGAAGGCAAAAACTGTGCCATTGGCCGGCAAGGTGATGGCCACGGTCTTTTGGGATTCGCAGGGCATCATTTTTATCGACTACTTGGAAATAGGAAAAACAATAACAAGAGCGTATTACGCGTCGTTATTGCAACGGTTGAGCGAGGAAATCAAAGAGTAACGCCCACATCTGAAGAAAAAAAAAATCCTCTTGCCTCAGGACAATGCGCGTGTGCACACCTGCGCTGTTTCCATGGCCAAAATTGTGCAATTGAGAATGGAATTGTTGCAGAATCCCGCTTATTCACCAGATTTGGCCCCAAGTGACTATTTTCTTTTCCCCAATCTGAAGAAATGGCTTGGCGGACGACGGTTCACTTCCAACGAGGACGTCATTGCTCAAACGGATAAGTATTTTGCAGAACTTCCGAAATCCTATTTTTGGACGGGATAAAAATTTTAGAAAAGTGTATAGAGCTAAAAGGAGCTTATGTTAAAAAATAAAAAAAATTTTTTTTTTTTAAAAACAGTTTTTTTCCATTTTTTTCTAAGGACTTATTGAACGACCCTCGTATTTAAAATTTTCGAAGAAAAATTACAGATTCCTCTTTTCTTAAGGAGACGTCCATTCATAGTGGATATTGTTAAATGTTATTGATTGCCGCCAATATTTCCGTAATTCTAGACATATAAATGAAAAAAAATTTAAATAGTAATTGCAACTAAATGGTTTTAAATATAGTTTTTTAATTAATTACACACCAAAAATAAAATTTTATTGCTTTATTCTTTCGGGCTGAAAACAAATAATTTTTTTCGCTTTATTCTTTCGGGAAATCCTTCTTAAAATGTTTATAAAAAAAAAATGTTTATACTCGAAGAATCAGTCAATAAATTTGAGACTGAATCAATAATTGTTATACTGAGCTACTATCATATATGAATAGCGAATATTAAAACTATAAAATATAAAAACTGTGTTAGGAAACCGTTGAAGTCAGGTTACTTACAACCTAAATACGACTTTTCTTATGGTTATGTAACCCAGATTCTAACCTTAAGAAAATACTTCAAATAATATAAACAATTATAGGAGACTCTATTTGTATCCGATGTTTCAAAGTATCATAGATAAGAATGTACTAGACAGAATTTATTTCGTATAGTACGAGTACGTAACCCGCGGAATTTCAAAATTCGTGATACTTTTTGAATAGACCTCGTATACGCTTTAAAGTTTTACAAGTTAGCTTTATTCCAAGTATTCAGAGATGTCTAAAATAGTCTCTTTATGAAGTTAAATTGAACATTCATTATCACACAACGCCAAAATAAGTAGAAATTATTTTAAATTTACAGTATAGGAAATTGGATACTTAACATAAGTAGTATAACCAAACAAACAGTGCAATTACTATAAATCTACAGAGTATCTACTGTTTATCATGATGCTGTACATCACATGGGTGCTTCGAAGTAATATGAACATGCACATGATAGCAAGATTTCTTTGACTGGGTATACCAGAGTACAAAATATGTTACAACTTGTATGGATAATGGTGTGTGCAACCAAAGGTTTTATTTTCTTATAAATGTACGAAGATATCAAGCCCTATCATAAACTTATAGATTTAGTTACTTGCAATTTTATGTAAGTATCTTGTTAAGATCGTAGTTTACTGAAACTAAAAATATTGACCGGATCTTAAAATTTGATATTAGATCGATAACAGAAGTTCTAAATATGTTGTAAAGTTTCCATTAGATTCAGTAAATGGCGATATATTAAGCAAGTATAGAATATAATTATGTAGTAAGATTTTATAAAGACTAACCAGTTGAATTACACGCTTCAATATGAGATTAAACAAGAATTTAAAAATCATGAATTTTCAAATAATTTCATAGAATATTTTTATTTTGAGTTTATATCACCTAAAATAAGTTATTTAAAAATTGTTTTTACTAATTTCATAGTTCAACAATAAAAATTAGTTATTATAAACTGCAATTACCAAAACTCGGATTGGCAGAAAAGTAATGAGAGTGTCATTACTGAGAGCGATGTAGCAACGCTGTGGACTGCTTCCCAACATTGCTTTTACAAGTTTTATATGTTCAGTACAAGTTTCAATGAAACTAAATTGAAGATGGATAACATTGATGTACAATATAAAAATAAAATAAAATTGTTGCAAAAGGTATTTGACATAACAAATTAAGCAGTTTCTTTAATAAATATACGGTTTTTTATTAAAGAAACTGCTTAATTTGTTATGTCAAATACCTTTTGCAACAATTTTATTGAGTGATATGATTTCTTTTAAAAAAAACACACTAGTTGTTAAGAAAATTCAAATGTTTTTTATTTAGTGTGAAGTACAATCGATACAATTAAGTTCTGAATAAAACGTCATTCAAATAGCCTCCACGACTTCTTTTGGAGGAACGAATTTGATGAACCCAATTTTCGAGCACTTTTTCCACTAAATCAAGTCGTATGTCATGAATAGCACGTTCAATATTGACTTCTAAAGCTTGACGAGAGTCTGCTTTATTGCTAAAGATCAATGAGTTCAAATAAACTCATAAGAAATAGTCTAATGGTGTTAAATCACAACTTTTTGGACCCCATTCAGTGTCACAATTTCTTGAAATAATCGAATCTCCAAACTTTTCTCGCAATAATTCGGTTGTTGCACGTGCTGTATGGCACGTAGTCCCGTCTGGTTGGAACCAGATATTGTCAAGATGAACTTCTTCCAATTTCGGCTATAAAAAGTTGGTTATCATCGATCTATACCACTCTCCATTGACAGTAACTGTGTTACTAGCTTCATTGCGAAAGAAGTACGGACCGTTGACTCCACCAGACCAAAAACCACACCAAACTGTCAATTTAGGTGAATGTAATGGGTGTTCATGAATAATTTGTGGATTTTCTTCGCACCAGAATCGAGTTTTGTTTATTTACCGCACCACTCAGATGAAAGTGAGCGCACGAAAAGTTGCAATTGGAGAAAGATTATTTTGATAATAAAATTATTAAAGACAGATCATGACATATTACAAATGGCGGAAACGTCACTTAGAAATCATATCACTCTTATTGGAAAACTCAATATAAGGTTTTAACATTTAATAGAACAACTTTTTAATAATTCAATTAAAGATCCGTCCTACAGATTATATTTAAAATTTTTTGATTTTAATTTTTAATAAACTAGATATTTTGTATGAAAATTCTATCATTTGAAATATGTTGTAGAGACTTTACCATTTAACATATTAATGTAAGACAATATGGAGCAAATGTTTACAGATATCGATCATTTCGATTACATTGTTGCAAAATTGTGGCTCTATTTCCGGTTGACTGGGTTGATATTAGTTTTGTGCTCTTGAATTGTGTGTGGAATGATCTCATATATCTTATCTTTCATATTGCCTTACAAGCAGAGAGAATAAGGATCGTTGCGTAGGATAATTAGGTGCATCCAGATAAGTGGGAATGGTTCTGCTGCAGCTATGAATGTGTTGAGTGTGTATATGTGTGAGAATGGGGTGGATGTTGCATTGATCCAGGAGCCATACTTTTATGGTGGATCAGTGTACGTATTGGGAAGATCCGTCAGGATGTTCACTAGTGCCAGGGCCAGGGATAAAATTGACCCGGCCGTCGCTGTCGTTGGAGTGGGTATGGATGCAATGAGAGTAGATGAGTGTTCTAATGAACTTGGTGTGTCGGTGAGGTTAAAGAAAATAGTGGGGGAGGGTTTAAGCTTTACACTGTCTCGGTGTATTACAGGTTTAGCTCTGAAATAGAGCCATACCTGCGATATCTCGACACAGTGTTAGCTAGATGTGGAAGTTCGCCTATGACGAGAATGATGTTTCTCCTCTCTAGCATAGCAGGAGGGGGGACACTGACCAGCCGAGTTGTGTGAGCGGCATGCAACTCGAGGATTCGATTCTGGCCAGTGGTATAAATGTAGTGAATGTCCCGAGTGAATGGTCTACTTTCAGCGGACCGAATGGGCAGAGTGACATGGGTAGAGTCACACTGTGCAATCGTGCTACTGACAGTTATGAGTTAGAGTGGAAGATATTGCCTGAGAGGGGGGTGAGTGACATCAACCTCATTAAACTGGTGATGACTGCACCAACATATGACCATCGGGAAAGTTCGGCCCTTGGAAGGCGGTGGCATATCAGTGGGGTGGACTGGATGGTTTACGAGGCTGAGGTCGCAGCTGAAATCTGCGAGTTTGTGAGATTTCATTCGATGCGATTGGATGAGAAGGTAGTTGAGCTGAGCAGATGTCTGAATGTTATGAATAATAGGTGTATGCGCGAACGAGTAGGGGGGCATAGGAAAGTAGCTCCATTGTGGAAGCGGGAGCTACGCGAGAAAAGAAGAAAAGTTGGTAGGCTGCGTAGGGCCTACCAACGATGTAGGTGCCGTGGTGGGAATGCGCACACTAAAGGTGAGAACTTCAGGGCAGCGAGAGTGGAGTTTGTGATAAGTATTAGACTTGCCGAGGAAACGCACTGGTAACGGTATGTGAGTAAATGTGGAAATTCGGATGCGTGGGCTCCGGTGTATCGATTGTGCATGCGCAAATGTGCTCGAAATGATATTTCGAGTATCGGAGTGAATGGTGGGCACACGATTAATTGGGAGGATAGTGTGAACCCATTAATGAATGAATTCTTTCCTAGGATTGAAAGGCAAGAGGAAGTGAATGTTAGCAGGAGGTACCCCTTGTCCTTTGAATGGCATGAGATTCATGCTTCAGTTTGGAGCACGAAAGTACGAAGTGCTCCAAGATTTAATGGCGTGATTGGTCAAATGATGAGGAGTGTTTGGCGGACTATTCCCGCACATGTAAGTAGCCTGTACGGCGAATGCCTGGAAAGTGGTGTATTTCCGAGTGAAGGGGAGGTAGGAGACGTGGTTATCCTTCCCAAGTCTCCTGACCATAGCTCAATGAACGGAGTACAAACTGATGTACTCTTGAAACAAAAATTGGTACCACGGTAATCGGGATGCCCAATGGTGTGAAAACACCAAACATTTGGCAGCAACGTGGTGGCTGTGGTTAATACCCATATCGCAGGTACGATCTCCGGATCGCGGGTGGGAGATAACCGGCAATAACTTGCAATTATCTCGGGCACTATCACTGCCAATGACAGTAGAGGTTTAGATAGTCATCGCCACTAGCAGATGGAGTATTCAGCTTGTAACTGATTACTACAATAACTGTTAACTCCCAGTAATGGTGGTGCGTTGATTGAGCGTCACTCAATCCCTATAGTCATAGGGGACTCGTGGTTTTACGTTAAAGACAACTAAGTTACGTTAAATAATATATTATAACTGCCTTACAAGCAGAAATCCAATGGCGTTAAATCACATAATTTTGGTGGCCAATTATGATTAGACGTTCATTGAATTTGGTTTTTAATAAATGAATTATTTCTTGGGCAATGTGACACTAAATATATTGGTTACCACGTATTTGGAGAAGAATCCATTCACAATAACTGTAGCACCATCATAATTTTCGATAAAAAAACGGATTAATGATGCCTCTAGGCCATAAACTGCACCATAAAGTTGTCTGTGATGAATGAAATGGTTGGTGCTTTATTTCTTGCACCAATTGGACCTTATAAGGCTAAAGAGTAAAATTCTTATGCAAAATTTTCCATGTTGTCATTTTGGATAGGCCCAATTATTAGGAACATTATGAAACCCATAAAACGATCCTCTCTAACACTCTCACTCAACGAAGCAATATTTCCAGCTGAACGGTCTGTAAGAACACGTGTTTTTATTAGATTTTTTGTACTAAACCAATACACTTAAATTTACTAAATTTTTGATTGCAGGCTCAAATGACCAAATATATGGTAACTTTTACGAAATATGGCTTTCATAGATTAACCATTTTCATAAAGGATTTGAATTATTTGAATATAAATTTTGGAGAAAATTAAAGATATTCTAATAAATCGTAAGTCTTCGACTGTGAACATGTCAAAAAACTAAATCACAGAATTGTCTAAATAGCCAAGTTCCACTTTATTTAAAAAAAATTTCAATTGGTGGACATGCAAAATGCTATAATTTTTTTTTTGGACATCCAAAATGCTTTAAAAACTCGTAATTATTTTTCTAATAATCTACCTTCCCCAAACTATGAATTTGTTAATGTTTTCTTCGTTTAAAGAATATTTCTAGATCACACGCCAACTATGAACCTTGGAAAAGCATAATTGTCTCAAGAACAATAGTGTTCACCAATTTTAATTTTGTTTCTCATAGTATTATTAAAATAAATTGAACATTTAACTGTCAGAAGAATCAGAAGTTATCCCTAAAACAATATTTCCTAATAGAAGACTACGACTTCAACATCATATCCATTTGACTTAACATAATCTTCGCAATAAACATATGAGGATACCGCAGAACATATTTGGTCATACCGAATTTCAGATTTAGCATTCACTATATATGGTTAGATTTATTGAAATAATTTATTTTCTCACGTTCAGAGTTTCATTCTTGTTCCCAACTAAAGCAACAAAATATTGCATAATGCATCGAACCAAAAAACATTCTAACCATGAATATTCGTTGCACCGCTTTTGTTTTCAAATTAAGATTCCGTAGAGTTTATAATTTCCGTTTATTCTGTTTCATTGAATTTATTTTTTGTTGAAATACAAATGTCCGATTGTTTTAGCTAACAATTCATTCATGATATTTTTTTTATAAATATTTTGATATTTAAGCAATTTGAAATCAATTAAAGTTGATTTCGACAAGAAAAATGGTTATTTATGATCAGAATATCAAGTGGATATTAAAGGAATGAATGGATTCAAAATTCATTCATTCACTGAAAGCGAATATAAAAAATTCAAGTAATGTGAATAAAATTCTTTGTTATGTCTTTCGAAGTATATGAATGAAAAATTGTATATCGCCAAAAAAATATTTAGCAGTTAATATTAATTTAAGCAAGAATAAAATGTGTTCGTCTATATCAGAATGTCTCGAAAGTCAGTAATAAGACTTTGTGAAATGTTTGATGGGAATGTCATGTTTAGAATTGATCATGAAGAATTTAGTTTTATGATCGTTTTTGTCATTTTTTCATTTTAAACTTACAATTATAAATTCGGAAAGTTTAAATGAAACTTCTTTTGAAAACTGTTCTGCCCAAAGTGTTGACGTTTAGAAAAGTTTCTACAAAATTTTTAGTATTTACACAAATCCTCCAAAATTTACATCATTTTATTAAGTAATTATTTGGGTAATGACTTATAATTTATTATCTAACTTTATGGCTATAACCATCTTAGACATCGATAATAATTTCCGAGAAAAGATGTTGAGGATAGTTATTTCACTAAAGGATCAAAATTGTATAATAAAGAATTAAAGACATTATAACGAAACAATAACTAGTCGTGGACGAAGGAAATATGTCCATTGCGAAGTATGTGGTCCTAACAATTTACAGACAGCAAGTAAAGCTTTTCTTGGAAAAAATTAATCTGATTTAGGTGTAAGCTGCTTAAGGGAGATTGGGTTTAAGGAATCTGAAAAATAAACTGACTTATTTTCTAACAGCAGAAACTTTAAATTGACAACTATCCACCCCCGTTTGTTATTGTAGCCTTATCGATGGCATTGATGATTTGGTCGTTACCAAAGAGGTGGCGAACAAATCATCAAGGCCATGCATGGAGTCTTCATAGAAGATTCCATGATTCGATGATGCTTCATTGAAACCACAGTGAAACCGGAAAAATGACCGTATATACATTGGTTTTTTAAAAATTCTTTGTTTTCCTTTTTCTTATTTTTTTTCTTTAGAAAAGTAATTTTTTTTTGTCTATCTAATTTTATCTTCACAACTTTTTACCTTCCTCATTCGCTTTTACTAGACATCCCCTCCCATGGAGAACTTAACACTCTCGGGTGTCTCCATTCTCTCCTTTACTGTTTTGGCGTAATTTTTGTTTGTTGGTGGTGGTTGTAAGAGCATATGTCAGCACTAATTTTGAACAACCCCACAATCTTCTCCTAGAGAACCGCCAATATATAGGACTGGAGATTATGGCATACAATTGTCGCAGTATATAATTAGTGCATTATTCTATTGAAAAATCCATTATTGATATTGCACCACTGTAATCGCTTTATTCATTTTACTTTCCATCAGTTAGTTATATTCTATTATGGTTTGTTCTTCCGTAAAAGTAACCAAGGCTTACAACAGCATAGTAAAAAATAGCTTTCTGACTCATAACTGAACCGAAGTTACTATAGTGGCGTACAAAATTCTTTGGATACTTTCTCAAATCGTAGATGTAATAAGGAAATTTTTCCAGTACTGATAAAAATTGCTTTTTCATTGGAAAGGATGACCGCTTTACACTCTGTAAGACCTTATTAAAAAAACAGTTTCTTGCTAAGATCTTATTAAAAAAGAATATTTTTTCTGAGATGCAGCAAAGGACACTCTAACTTTTCTTCCAATTTATCTTGAACTGAAAATAAAGGTAAAAGTCGACGTTTCACTTAAAATGGCTTCTACCTATTTGACAAAAAATTTATCTATATAGAAGTATTTCGACTTTTTAAGACTTTAAATTATCTAATTTATTGACAACTTCATTGTTTTTCACTTACTTTTTGACTTACTACTTCAATATCCCACCAAAGCAGATAGCATAATCTTTTTTTATGAATATTGGCTTTCGAAGTGCTTTGAGCCGGTTCATCTTTTCTACTCCAGGATCTTTTGCGCTTAACATTGTTGGAGACAACCCATTTCTCGTCCCCAGTGATGATACGCTTTAAAAATGGATCATTTTCTTGGCGTTTGAGAAGTAAATCACCAACGTCAATGCGACGGAACAAATTTTTTTCTGCAAGAAGATGAGGAATCCATATGTCGAGCGTTAAGGTTAAACCTAGTCGTTTCAAATGATCATGAATGATCGAATTTAATAAATTTAACCTCTCAGCGATCTCACGAGTTGTTATTCGCCGGTTTGCGTAAATTAATGCCTGTATTGTATCTTTATCAGCTTCAACTGGCGATCCAGAACGTGGTGCATCTTCGAGATCAAAATTGTCGGATCGAAATTTTCCAAACCAGTTTTGGCACTGGCGCTCACTTAACATGACTTTTTCATACACATCGAATAATTTTTTCCTTCCTTGAACAGCATTTTTATCTTTTCTATAGTAAAAAAGTAAAATATGCCGAAACTGCTGTTTTTTACTGTTCATATTTAAAAGGGTATCAACCAAAATCTACTGTGCGTAATCAATCGAATATTTTCACAAGCAAGCCTTGCTATAGCAGCTATCAAAATACATATGAATATTTGGCTTAAATGTTGGGAAAAAACAAAATTACTTTCCGAGCAACCCAATAACATAAACTATAAATTATGCATTTAAGCTGCTAACTCGATTAAAAATAATTATATCAATTTTAATATTTTATTTTTGAGTACAGTGTATCGATATGCTACAGGTATACTATCTGCAGTATACACTTTAGGCAATGATCTACTATAACATCAAACTTAAGTGGAAGGAGCATATAAAGAAGAAAAATAAAATATTGGCTACTGAAAAGAATCTCTGGGCTCTCAATGAAAAATAAAATCTTAATTTACAACCAAATCCTGTTTGGATATATGGTATCCAGTTTTAGGGTTGTACAACATAGGGATAATTCAAAATTACCAAAACAAAATTTTAAGTGGTATTTTACGTGGAGCTAAACTCTTCATGGCACATAAGAAATAAAGATCTCCAACGTGATTTGCAAATTAATACGGTTTGTGATAAATTAAAAAATATATCAGCTGAACGTGATCACCGCTTGCATTCTCACGAATACTCTGGAATGGAAACTGTTATTGATGTGATCAACAACGTACGTCGTCTTAAAAGGATCAAATCTCACAAATTAGCAGGGTACCAATCGCGAAGAAAATTTACTTTTTAAGAGGTTGCTCCATACAAGTGCTAATGCTGTTATATAATTAAAGAAAGAAATTCATTAGTCGATTTTAACTAAAATTGATCATGGCACAATGCAGGGAGGTATTTTAGATAGTTACAGTCCTAAGAGGAGTCCTCTTAATATCTATTAAGAGAAGTTCCTTTAATGGCTTTTGACATTTTCACCTACCCAGGGGAAAAATAATATATATTTCTTGTAACAAATTCGTATCCAACAGCCCAATTGAATGAACGGATCAATTGTGGAGAAACCGTTACTTATAACTCGCGTCGGTTCTTGTTTGGACAGCAACAACGGAACTCTAAAACACAAGTAAAAGCAGAAGCTAGTCTGAAACGAGGTAGTTTTACAACCACGTTTCAACTACAATAGTAACACTATAAGAAGTGCTTGCAAATAAATATTTATTTATAAATAAACTTATTAGAAATAAAAATACAATTTCGTATATTTATAGGTCGCGCGATAGCTGGCCACAACAGGAGCACTGCAATTTTTTCTATGCATTTTGCAAAATTGCCCATCACTATCACTATCAGGTGAAGGAAGTGGATAATATTATAGCAAATTTTCATTTTTGGCCATTTTATTTTGCTTATATTGTAATTGAAAATACTTTCTTATTGTTGATTGTTGCGTTGCAGGTTGATCGTTACTCGGTTTTTCGTTCTTCGTCGTGGTCACCAATTGTAGGAAGTTTCTTCCTACAATATTTAATCCCTTGTTTTATTTTTATATTTCACAAATACATTTAATTATTTTTTATGTTAATTCGTGTCATTTAATTTGTTTGTCGTTTGTTCCTTGTATTCATTTTATACGCGCACAGAATATTCTGAACTTTCTACTAAGTTTATTGTGTTGCTATAATCTCACTATAGATATTACGTAAAATGAGTTTTTTCAGTCAGGACGTGGAAAAGGAGAAGAACTTATTAATAATAATCAATAGTTTTGATATACTATAAATCTATTAAGAGTTACCCAGCAAATGTAATAGTTTAAAAAATTAACGCCGTTGCTTTCTAATGTATGCTTTTCTTGGACGTGCTTTTCACGCTTTAGAAATATAAGTAATAATTGTCAGGTAGTCAAGAGACCCAATAATTTCATGTTTTAGACACCTGTAATGAAATTTATTTTATATTAATGTTAAAAATATAATTGAAATATGTACTTCTATGGAGTTTTTTTTCAACCACCGAAAAAGCTTTGAATATATACTCCTATGGAAACTCATGAGCTTTCTTCCTTCAACATACTATCTTATCATAAATTCATATCTCTCTCAACGTCATTTTGAAGTTGCAATTAACTGAGAATGCTCGGAAATATGGTATATTCTATTCTAGCCAGAGTCCCACAAGGGAGTATTCTTGGTCCCATCTTATATAATATTTATGCCCATGACATAACAGCTGATCCTAATACTATCATTGCTACTTATGCAGACGATATGGCCATACTTGCTACCCATACAAATCCTGTTATAGCTTCCAATCATATACAATTCCATATACATAACCTTCAATCTTTGTTTAAGAGATGAAGAGTGAAGGTAAAAGAATAGAAAAGTGTTCACATTACTATCACACTTTCTCGAGGAAAACCTCTTTATACCTTAATAGCAACATGATTCCACAATATGATAAAGTGCGTTATTTGGAACTTTACCTGGACAAGTGACTAGCATGGAACCCACATACTAGACTAAAAGGATTTGAAGCTAACAGACGTTACCTACAACTTCTTAGACTACTTGACAAATGCTCGAAACTAACAACCAAAAGTAAAATTCTAATCTACAATACAATTATAAAATCTATTTGGATATATGGAATTGGATTTTGGGGTTCAACGAAATGTTCCAATTTCTATCGCGTCCAGGCCTTACAATCCAAGATCCTCCGTAAAATTGTTGATGCCATCTTTAATGTTCATAACACTGTAATACATCGTGATCTAAATGTTCACTTTGTTCAGGACCTGTGCATTTCCCGCTATCAAAAATTTTGTTCCTGTTTACCCTATCATCATAATCTACTTGTGAGAGAACTGTCTTGTACTATCCTCCCCGGAAACACTCATCGGAGACTTAAGAGACAATAGCATAGAGATTTTCTAGAGGAATCTAACTGTCATTAGTTGGAGAAAAGCCGATGGGTGTTTACTCCCACTTCATGGTGCACAAGATTGCAAATTAAAATGTTATGTAAATCTACTTGTTACAATAAAATTGTATTGTAGTTGCAGATAAAATTAAAATATTTTAAAAAACCTAGGCAAAATTACATTCGTCTGTCCACAAAATATTTTTATTAAAGTTGAAATTTGTTGTCTTATGGCGCTCAAGTTAACAACTTCAAAATTCTTATGGTAATTTTTTTTCACACATATATTTTTTACATTGTTCTACACCAAAAGTATATATATTTTCTGATCATAAAATTCATTATAAAGTCATAATTACTATTATACATATATGAGTGAGAAAGTGATTTTAATCGTCTTGACAAAGAATAAGCAACCATGTGTACTATTCAAGTTATTTTTAAGACGGCGGCAAGACATTCCGATTTAGCAGCGAGGTCTCAGTCTTAGAAAAATTTACGAATATTTTTTATCAAATAAAAGATATTCAAGTGACTCTATTGTAACCATATGTTAAATCATAAATAATTAAGAAAAGAAATATGTATTGCCGTATTAATATTGACCAACTTGTTAACTATTCTCGCCTAACCTAAATTCAATGTTGCACGCAGATTTCGAAGCAGGCTCAGATGAAAGAGTTCACAAATAAACAACACGCAGTCAGTCAAGTGAAACGCTTTATCAAATCTTATACCACAAGTACAGAATGTGAGTGAAAACGCTCTCCTCGTGTGGAGCGCGGATATGTTAGATCGATGTGGAAACAAGAGACAACACGCGATACTGTTACTCTTCGATGGCAAACATTTTATTTATGGGCCTCTCTGAAAAAAATAATGAATTAAGATGAAAGTATGCTAAACAACAAGGTCGTTGAAGGCCGTTCATTCGCGCGGCCACAACTCATTCGCGACGAGGAATTTCAAATGACGACAGAGACTTGACGGCGTACACGAATAGCCCGCCTGTGTCAAAGACACTTTGTCTGTTTGTAAAGAAAAAGTCTATGCCATTCGGCTAGTGATGACCGACAATTGAAAATGTGAAACTTACGAGCATATTGCCGACAAGGGTCTCAGGTGGATAGTATAGAAAAGAAAAACTGCAGCGGAGGTGAAAGAACCGACATTATCTGACGCAAATTATGGCCAACACGAATCCGCTACGGTATTTTCTCTTCACGCCATTTTTCTCTTCAGAAATTCGCATTCATCTCGTATTACCATAAAAACTTTACCGAAGATTCCACAATTAAATTCGCCCTCGAATATTTGCCTTTTTCTACAACTTTCAACTCGACAGTATGAGTAGCGGAATGTACTTATTTATGAATGTGTATATAAATTTCATATATAATGCACAAAATATACGCCTACGCATTTATGCACGTATGAATGTGAGACCACTCGTAAATATCTTCCATTCGTAAAGTTAATTTTTTAGGTCAACTTAGCAGTCGTCTTACTTTAAGACTGCTTCATGTTATCAAATATTAAAATATTTTATAAATAATTCAAATTTTTTTAAACTTACTTGTATTTTGTTTCCACATCTTAGTCCAATATTATAAACGTCCGAAAGTATTATATTTTCTATTTGGCTCTATTTATTTTTCATCATATTTGCTATTATTAAATCTATTTATCAAAAAGTGTTATTCTTTAACAACGTTTTTTAATTTAAAAGATGCTCTTTAGACTATTCAAAAGAGAATATTTCCTGAACTCCCAACCTAATTATTGACACTTCTGATCCATTTTGGAAATTTTTCTGTTTTTATATAATTTCCATCCGTTCTTATAACCTTCTCCCATCTTTCTATCAACTTATTAATACCATTAGTGTAAAATTCCGTGGATTTTGATGCGAAAAATGTAGTAAGGGATGTTTTTACCTGCTCTATTGTATCAAATTTTTTATCATTTAAAAAATTTTGCAGTGATCGGAATAAAAGAAAATCGGAAGGAGCAAGATCTGGAGAATACGGTGGATGCTTGATAACATCCCAATTCAACTCATTCAGCTTGTGTTGGGTCATCATAGCCACATGTGGTCGTGCGTTGTCGTGATGAAACACTACCCCTTTTCTGTTTACCAATTCTGGTCTATCCTTTTGAAGGGCGATGTTCAATTTGGATAACTGCTGACAATATCGTTCTGCTGTAATTGTCTGATTGCGTTCCAAGAGTTCAAAATACACAATACCCTTACAATCCCACCAAACACAAAGCATAACTTTTTTTTGATGGATTTCGGCTTTCGAAGTTGTTAATGGGGCTTATCCAGGTATATCCCAATGTCTTTTTCTTGTCACGTTGTTGTACACGACCCATTTCTTATCTCCCGTTACCAAACAATCCAAAAAAGGTTCATGTTTTTTGTCTCGCAGCAACGCACGTTGAAACACGATCCAATAAATTGGCAGCCGACAATTGATGAGGTATCCAAACATCGTATCGCCAAACCATCCCCATACGCTTCAAATGTCTTAATATGGTTGTTTGGTTAGCTCCCATCATTGACGCGATCTCCCTGGTGGTTAGACGTGGATTGGTGTCAATTATGACTTTTAACTTGTCGTCATCAGACTTCAATGGCCGCCCGGTACGTGGTTTATCAATTAGTGAAAAATCCCCAGATCGGAATTTTGTAAACCATCTTCGTACCTGTCGAACTTTAATGACATCTGCTCCATACACGTCGCAAATGTTTTTGGTTGCCACACTCGCGGTATTGTCTTTTTGGTTGCCACACTCGCGGAATTCATAAAGTAAACCATGACGTAAATGAACTTTATCGACCGACATTTTGAAAAAATACAGGTGCTCTTCACTGTACTCTGGCCAGGCCAAAACTGAATGGAAAGTATAGGAAAAGCATCCTTTATACAATGAAATCATTTAAAAGAAGACACTATTCATAATTTCTGAAGAAAAATTTTTTTTACCTAGGATCATAAAAAACGGTTATAACTTTTGCATCAACCCAATATTTTACACTCGCTGGTATAAGAACCTATACTAATTGACTGATATTCCTTAGACTTGCTTTATTATGTGGACACCACATCTCAATTAACGTTGTTTCCAAATAAAACAACGTTGATTGAGGTAAGGTGTCCTGGTATTGGCTCAAATAAAACAACGTTGACTGGAGGAGGTATTGGCTCAAATAAGAGCCAATACCTCTTCCAGTCGCCTCTTCTGGATTCATCGATTTCCCGTTAATCTCATGAGGATATTAATTTTCCGACATTCACAACGCTTGGGAGTTTACAAAGCGTTGAGCCAAAACTAAAGTTCAATTCGATTCAATTCAATTTGATTCCAGTAAATTGTTTATTTTTATATTACATTTTATGCTTAATACTACTGAACAGTATACTATAATATAATATAAAGTCTTAAGGCTATTATTTAAACCTATTTCAATATCATATTATTATTTATTTTTAACGAATTATTTTAGTTTATTAATAACTAACATTAAATTTAATGTTTTATTTGTATATTATTGATGTGTAAAATGCCAAATATACGAGGTCTGTTCAAAAAGTAACGCGAATTTTGTGTTTTTTCAAAAATTATTTATTTATTCATGAATATCTATTTTGTCTGCTTCAAAGTAATCCCCAACAGATATTATACACTTGTGCCAACGTATTTTCCAATCCTCGAAGCACTTAAAAAAATCACTTTTTTGTGGTCTTGTTCAGCTCCTCCTTCGATGCCGTCTTTATATCCTCAATCGTAGCGCAGCGTCATCCTTTCATGGGGCTCTTCAGTTTCGGGAACAAGAAAAGTCATAGGGGGCCAGATCTGGGAAATACGGTGGCTGCGGCATTATAAGTGTGTTGTTTTTGGTTAAAAATGGCAAAAGCCAATTTTTGTTCTACCAAAAATCCGAGTGTTTCCGGCGGCTTGCTACGCGCAACTTGCGCATAACTTACAGGTAATACTCCTTATTGACCGTTCTACCCTGTGGCAAGAACTCATGATGCACCACGCCCCTGCAATCGAAAAAAAACATTCGACCGAACTTGCCGCGCTTTTTTCGGTTTTGGATTGTGCGGCAGCTTCCATCGGCACGCTTTTCGTCGTTCACATTTTCTCGGCCCTATGAGAACATTTCGTACCACCGAAAAACGTTGCTTCGGTCCAACGTAGCTTCACCATATGCCACAGTCAACATTCGGAATGCGCCCGCGCAATTAATTTTGTTTTTCACACAAAATTTGATACAGATTCTTTGATCCATTTTTTGGTATGGGAAAAATCGAAGACGAGCTAAAACACGTGCAGCTATTAAAAATTAACTGAACATTCAAAATGGCCAAACTTGTCGGCATAACTGAGAGACATGAGTACCATTCGTAATGCTCGTCAATAATCATAAGGGGTGCTGGATATATGAGACTATTATTCGATTGTTGTCTATTGTTATTTAATAAGATGTTCCTTATAATCTGATTTGGGTGTTCATTAATTTTATGTAGGTATTTTTTGGAAATTGTTAGCATATATTGGAACAGTGGAAACATTCTCGCTTTTGTATTAAGGTAATTGCTTGAGTAATATTTACCCTTATCGGTAAGAAATACGTTTATACCCTATCTAAGAATTCTTCCCTCAAATTTTTCCACCTATTCACCTGGCTGTTTTGAGATAGAAAACCAAATAGGAAAACCATATTAGAGTATTGGTCCAAATTAATTGTTTGTGCAGTAGTACTTTAGTGTTTAGGGAGAGACAGTGTTTTCTTTTGAATAAAAAAGACAATCCGAGAAATGCATTCAGTGGTTTATTCAGATTGGATTCAGCCTATGTTCGAAATCTTAGTAATAATGTAAAAATTACACCAAGATACTTTAATGCTCTTTTTGCAATTCTTCTAGCTCCATTTTTGGCTGAGTTTCTGATATATATCAGTTGGGTTTTCTAATTATTTACCTTGATAAAGCAGTATTCTAAAAAAAATTCTATTTCCTCCCTTACCAATTTCGCAGCAATTATTGGGTTTGCATGTGTTGTGTATGTAAATCCTCTTGAAACCACTAACAGAAGGAATATCAACAAATATTTGGATTAATTTATCAATCTCTTCGTTAGTCTAGTTAACTGAGACAGAAATATGTATTCTGTTTAGCTGTTTATCTAGGCGTTTTTTTTAATTATATTCAGTTGATGTTGTTATAGTTGTAGTTCCGTAAAGTTCATCACAGGGGATTATATTTATATAATCGTAGTTGGCTTAAAAGACGCCAACTTCAATTACTTAATTATACGTGTTAGATAATTCTTTGAATATTATTATATCTAAATAATAAAATTGGAATGATTAAAAATGTTATGTAGGCCATTTTGAAAAAATATTTTCATATACACATATTTTACAATTATTTAAGTTAAAAAAATATTGTTCAATAAAATTTACATTTTGGAATTTTTATAAACTTTATTAATTCGGGTTTTAGTACTTCGAATCTGAAAATAAAAGAATATTTTATATTATTTTCAGTTTTCAGTAATTTTGAATGCAATTTTTGATCAAAAAAATTGATGTATTAATGATAGTATTAGCGGCACTTTAGTCAGTTTCAAAAAGAAATCGTATTTCATAAACTTTTTGTTTTATAAAAAAAACGATATTTCTATTAAAATTACTTTGAAAATATAAAGTTTTATAAAAATATAATGTAAAGTGAAAAGTTTTAGTGAGATAATTTATAACTATTTGGAACTATTCCATATATCTTTCAAATATCTTTGAAATTATTTAAAGTATTCGTACTATGAAAAAATTTTGTATCAATGCACAAATCAGTATATATAAGGTTTATGCTGCGTGAACTTTAGTCTCAATGTATAAAGCTCCGATTTCGTTTTTTTTTCTTTTATGTGTGCTACTAACGCTTTAATACATATTTTTATGTATACTATCCCATATTTGCCGAAAATAAAAAATGGCAATTTGCCAAAACATATGCCTGAACGAAAAATTTATTGGTATTATTTCCACTTTATTATATATTATTTCTATTACATTTGGATTGAACGTTTTATAATATCATACATTTTTTTCTTATCAAAAGATGAATCAATTTTACTAAAAGAAAATTTATTGGATCATAAAAACCTTAAATTTTTGAATTTGTATTTGAATTTTATTTTTGGAAGCATAGTTATCAATAAGTAAAGCGAAAGGTTTCTTAACACAAAATATTGAGGCGAAATATTAACTTTAGGAATATTTTACGAGTAATATCAAAAGGCGATATTATAAATAATTAATAAATACAAAAAAATTAGTTAAAACCAGCCAACCAATATTTTTTTTATCATTTGGCATTTTTAAAATAACTAGTTTAGTTTTCATAGCCATTGTAAGCAAAAAAGATAAGTATTTTTTTAATAATATAGTAAACCGTTAATTTTATGTATTAATAAAACACTATTTTTTTAAAAGAAAAAACTATATTTAAAACCAAAATCGATATTGACAATCGATATTGACAATGGTATAGAATGATTCAAAAGTCGTTTGCTGAATTTACTTGTAGTAAATGCACTGAGCGCCCAGAACATCCAATTCAGGTCCCTACCGAAAAAATAATTTAAAAAATCAAGGATATCGACTGAAAGTTTATAAGATAGCTGACATACTAAAGGCACTATCTTACATAAGATTTTCGGTATGAGATAGCTGTCAGGAAGATGAGTGTCGCCTTTGCTAACAACTGACCAAAATCTTATTCGGCTCACGACTTCAATAGTGTTTGGATATTTTTAATCAGTGTCAGTTCATAATTATTTTTTAGTGTCAGTTCATAACTGTTCATGAAACATGAATTTCACCATTACATACCAGAAACCAAAGTTCAGCCAAAACAATGGACTTCTACTACCAAATGGGCCCCAAAAAGGTAAAAACATTTCTTTCGGCAGGAAAGGTTATGGCTACAGTTTTCCGTTTCCTAGAATGCACATGGTATAATCTTTATTAACTATATTAAAAAAGTTATTAATTACTTTGCTACTCATCGGTTTCTTCAGATTTGGCTTTCTGCAATTCTCTACTATTTCTAAACATGAAGAAATGGTTTGGTGAGTTGAAACTGAGGCCTATTTTGCAGAGTTTGAGAAATCGTCCTTCATGGTTCGTATAAAGAAATTGAAGTATTATTGGACCAGGTGTATCAAGCTATAAGAAGAAAATCAGATCAATTATTATTCAATAAATTAGTTCTTTGTTTAATTTATCACTGACTTATCATACAGCTCTTGTAAGTATCAAAAATAGTTAAAATCCATATCATATAAACTTACATTTCTTTATGCTAAAAATAAAAATATATTGCACTTCCTGAAGGATTAACTAATATTTTTGATTTTAGTAATAAAAAAAGAGTCACACTTTTATGTAATTTGAAAATTTCGTTAGAAAGTAAAAAACGATAGATTTTTAACGACTTATGTTAACAGTGGTATTAAATCTTGAATGAGGGATTTAAATTTCGGACTTAAAATTAGATGAGCCAAAACTGAAATTGGGTTAAGTTATTATGATAATAAGCTTAAGGATGCAAAGCAATCCTAACATTATGTTCGATACAAAACCAAGCCTGTAGTCAAGAGCAGCCACCATTATCTTATATCAGAGATTGTAAAAATTGTCTATTCTCTTTCCTATTTGTGGCAAAATATATATAAAAATTCAAATTATATTTACTGACTACATACTCTTATTGATATAGAAATAATCAATTAATAAGAAATATTGATTATCAAAAATAAACCTTGTTCACAATGGCTATTTATTTTTTAATGATGATAATTTATTTTATTTTTCAATTTTATATTTTCTCAGCATAAACACATTAGAAAATATTACATTGATAATAAATAATAAACAAAAATTAATTATTTATTTAAACATTTATCATATCGTCTTCTATTAATAAAAATTAGTTGGGCCATTAATAAGA
Organism: Atherix ibis; assembly: GCA_958298945.1. Taxonomy (NCBI): domain Eukaryota; kingdom Metazoa; phylum Arthropoda; class Insecta; order Diptera; family Athericidae; genus Atherix; species Atherix ibis. Next base: position 50,299,886 of record OY282607.1, read on the forward strand.
TAATATAAAATATAAAAAGGAACTGAGATATTCCACGTCAATACATGAGAAATTAATGTGGATCTTATAGATTTTATATCAAATATTCTTTATTTGAATAACCTAATAAACAATGTTTAAAATCAATCGCATAATAAGAAATTCAGTTCATAAGTAATTTTAAGATAAGAATAAACTTACTATACGTTAAGGAAAAATGAAGACTTTTCTTACTTTTTCTTTGTCATATGTAGTTTAATTCAAGGATTGTTATTTATGACTTAAAAATCTTGCTGCATTTAAATACATTGCATTAATAGAAATTCCTTTATAAAAATAACATTAAATTAAGATACACCAAAAGAACTTGAATTATGCTGAGTATGCCTTTGGTTTGTTTCAGAATAAACATTATGGAAATCATTAAAATTGCCCAAAATATTAATACAAAAAATAAATGGAGCCGACGTATATCTAGAGTATAAAGCAATTCGATCTCACCCGATAACTTATGAACAACTTTCAGTCGAAAACTTCAATAAAAATTGTGGAAAATTCTTTTATCTTACATCTTATTAGAACAATAACATTCAGTTAAGTATAGTATTCGTAATATATTCAAATAAATACAATATGTAATATAATAAAAATTAAAAAAATATTTCAATAAAATTTAATGTTGGATGCATGAGATCTAAAAATTTGAGGGACAGGTCCGTCTTTATTTGACATTTAATACTTATCACACCAGGCTCAAATGATACCATAAATACTGATTTGATTAACATAAATTTCTGAAAATTGACAGGACAAGAATATTACTGTCTGTTTGTTCCCAACAAACTGATGTTTGATGTTTTTAGTCAAGGTGCATTGTTGAATACCGATTGGAGTGCTTTTGCATACAATCGGTCCTATCACACCCTCCCGTATGATTGTCTCTTCAAATAACTTTAGTTAACATTAGTGTAAAAGATAACATTATAATTAGCAACATTATAAAAATGACTTAATACCAGCTAATTTTAAATTCAATTCAAAAACTTTTTTTTATAGCTATGACTGTTATTGTAGAAAAAAACCTTTAACATATAATTATTTGCATATTCAAACCCTAAAGACATTTTAAAGTAACAGCCCAAAGATAAAAAATCGAAGTAAAAAATCAATATAGAATCCTGAATTTTTTTCGGATTATTTAGGATTTTTCGAAAATATATGGCAATACGGCGAATAGAATAAAATTAACAGTTAATTGGATAGATGAGTATAATCTTTATTAACTATCTTGAAAGAAGAAACACAATAATAGGATAGTACTATACATCATTATTAAACTAGTAAAAAATTAAATTATTACAAAGCGACCGCTTTTGAAAAACAAAAAATGCTATTTCATCTTGACAATGCGCGTGCATATTCAACGATAATTACAGCTGAAAAATTAGTAGAATTACTTTATCAATTAATTTCTTACCCATCGGTTTCTTCAGATTTGGCTTCCTGCAACTCTTTAGTAATCTTAATTTTGCAGATTTTTGACAATTCAAAAAAAAAACCCTATTTTCCAGATTTTGACAATTCATACTTCAGGCTTCGTATGGAAAAATTGAAGTACTGTTAGATCAGGTAGATCGAGCTCTAAGAAGACTATATAGAAAAGCATATCAATTATTGTTTAATAAATTAGTTCTTTGTTTAATTTATCACCGACTTATCATACTGCTCTTGTAAGAATCAAATTTATTGTTAAAATCCATATCTTATAAACTTACATATGTCTATGCTAAAAGTAAAAATAGATTGTACTTTTAAAAGAATTAACTAATATTTTTTAATTTTAGTAATAAAAAATTAGTCGCTCTTTTATGCAATTTGTAAATTTCCTTTTCATTTATAAAAATATATGACAATACGGCGAATAGAATAAAATTAATAGGTAATTGGATAGATAAGTAATAAACGGTTTTATAAGAGGTTTTTATTTATTTAAGAAATGAAAACAATATTTAGAAAAAAACATGGAAGGTAACTTCATAGACAAATTACTCTGATACGTGAATAGTTGTAAAAAATTATAGGTGCTAGCACAAACTGTTTTTATCATACGTGTAGACTGATGAAGCAATAGTAAGTTAGCTTTATATATTAATGCATTATTTATAAGATGATAAAATTTATTTTTAGTAAATATTGCATTAAATAAATTTTAACCACTATTTTTTATTTATTAATTGATGTTGTTTAAATGGAACAAAAATTATAAGAATTTATTAAAAAAAGAGATACACAATATTTTAAAGTACTTTCGGAAAAGCTATAATTTGTAAACTTTTGAAAAATTATGAAAATATGTTTTAAAGTACAGTGCTGCTGCTAAAATAATATCTTCTAAACAATAAAAATAACCAGAATAAATGAATTTGTCTTTGAAAGTAATATATTTTATCTAAACTCGAGTAGAATTATTTTATATAATTCTATAAGCTTATATCTATTATTAAAAAGATATAATAAAATAACAGAAAATGAAGATATTTGTTTTACAATTTTGTGTTCAAATAATATTAGAGAACTTAAAATAAGGAAGCTTTGCTTTTCATCTTATTTTAAATACCGATATTTTCAGGAATCTCAAAAAACTTTACATACCCAAATTATTTTTCATTTCCAATAAAAACATTACTGAGGATAAATAATAATTGAGGTAATAAAAAAATTTATTGACTACAATAAAACCAAAAACCTATAAATGTCTAAAACAAATAGCAACCAAACAATTGCAGACTTCCACTCCTATGTTGGGATCGCCCATCCTGTTCGTCAACCCTTACAATTCATTAGTATTCAGGCCAATACCATCGTTCTATTAAAGGAAAGGCTTTTTTTATCTTCTTAAACTATAAATGCGGCCAATGCAGACGTTTTGAGCAGCGTATTTTTCATTCATACGATTTAAGTGATTATTAGCTCACTGCAGCTTTTGGAACTATTTTTGCCGAAAACCGAATAATGACTGAACTTCTTTATTAAATAGGCTCTGAAAACTTTAATTCTCAGTTAGGAGGTCAAATACCTCCCTCCCGAATGTGGTTAAGATTTCATATATTCACAAAATCTAAGGATAATACTGGAAGACAGGCAAGGCTAAGGTCTATAACCTAAAAAAGTATTTCCATGGTATTAACCTTAGATTATTGAATATAAGAATGAAAAATTGAAGCTCACATGCATACTGTTCATAGGTTATTATTTAATTTAATTAATTTAGAATAACAAACAAAAATTTAATTTTGTTAAGTATTTATTTATTTGCATACAAAAGTCTTTATTTCAATAAAAATAGTAACAATGAACAAATATTATTAATATTGTTTTTAAAAAAATTAGAAATAATGAAATGAAGACAAGTAGTTGAAAATTCTAAAAATTATTTATTATGTAATATACAATTTTTCAATAAGTAAAAATAGAAATTCAAGGAAACCCCCATCGGAAAGTAATCAGCCGACCTTCATTGAAAAGTCATTCTCATCACTACTAATCGTCTATTTACAATCAATGTTACAAACTTTATTTTTATTTTTTAAGTAATTAAGTCACTTCAACTCCACTAGAAATTACTTGAACGATAGGTACCGATGCCGTTTATTTAAATATATAATTTATTTTTACAGTCAACTAACCTGAAAAACGAAATTTGCGAAGCCGAATAAGTAAAATAATTGTTAGCCAAACACTTCATTTTCTAAAAATAATTTAACACAATAAATTATTAAATTTATTATTTACAATATTTAGAAAAATTTATTCCGCACAAAACGGCTGTTTACATTTAACATGTCAAAACTACAAATTGAATGATGAAATAAGCACAGCCCACCAAATAGGTGGCTTTTAATTCTATAAGTAACAAATAGATGTCAGGCACGGCATCAAGAAAATATTTGTGTCAACTTTTTGATTTGTATTTTCGGTTTTTGATAATCTAAAATATTGAATGGAAATAATTTTTACCTTTTTTTTTCATTTTAAAAAGGTGTAAATTACATTTAAAATAAAAAGAGGTCTGTATCTTAATTTGAAGTTAATAGGCGGCTAAGAGGTGACAGAGGCCGATTGCCTAAAAAAGTAAAAAAACAGACAGAAAAAGCATTTGCTGTTTTAAACCTGTAGTCTTTAGAGGTACTCTGTTCTGCTATCATCTAGTTCATTTGTTTCTAAGGTCCCTTAGAAATGTGCCAGGGGCAACTTCATAGCGCCACGACCGTGAGGCCATTTGACGATTTCGTAGTACGTGTGGAAAATCATCTGAGAGATACTGGTCTATGGTTAGTAGTATAGAATGTTGTGAATTTGGTTATATTTTGTGGAGCAGATTATTATATTGTAGAAGTTTAAATAGGGGAGTAGGGAATAGAGTTGTTGGGTACAGGAGCTGCATAATGGCAGGAATACTCTTCGCGAAGTACGAGTAGTTCTTGGTTATGTGGCATTCCTGTAGAATATGGATGATAGTGAAATGGGTGCCACAGGATTGACATAAGGGACGATTGGTGTTGCTAAAAAGGAAGTTATGAGTAAGAACATGTCCAATCCGGATTCTGAGGAGCTTCCGTCCCCAGAATGTCGGTATGGATGTTGAATAGACTGGATTATTGGTGGTTATCCAATGAGTCAACAAAAATGTGTCGCTACTCGTCCAGTCAGCGTATCTGCGGATGGGTGATGGTGTTAGTTGTCATTCTGTTAGTAGGCGAGGCAGATTGGGAATGACTGTGATAACTGGTCGACGAAGTCACAATTCCCACATGCCCCCGGCACAAATTGCAACTCCATATTTTTATGTCTAAGTAGTCTATGACTATTTGTGCTAAGTACTGGGTCACTCACCAGTGACCCAGTACTTAGTCGCTAAAAATAATAACGCTTTGTTGGCTGAGAATATTGGTCGCAATTTCAATTGCCGTTTTTATGGCCCACAGCTCCCCGCAATATGGAGCTGTCCTATAAGCGAAGATTCCACAACATAGTGCGCGGGTGCTGTAGCTAAAAAGTTCGACGACCGAAAAAGATGTAGTATCGGTGTCAGCGGCGGCATCCGGGAATAACAGTCGATGATCTTTTAATCCGTCCAACTAATCAAGGAAAAGTTTCCTATATGTGGACGGATCAGTACCAGCCTTCTTAAACCTGTCAGGAGAATCAGACACTTTCAACTTTGCTCCCAATGACGGTTTCCAATCTGGGTGTGGAAGAGTAGTTTGGATTACGTGGGGGAAGATATATGAATTGCTTTCAAGGTGGGATATTAATAAGGATAACGATGAAGAATTCTTTTTTGAATTTGGGGAGATGATAATGTTTTTGATTAAAGTATGGAGATGATAATTTGGAAGGCATAGTTTTTTGTAAATTAAATGTATGAGAGCTTTTTGAAGATAGAAAAAATAGGTTTTCGACCAGGCTCTAACAGTATGGATTCCACCGGAGATGTCTGATGTGCTCCACTGGCTAGTTTAATGCAACGGTTTACAGCTGCCTCGACTAGCTTTTTCCCTGTTTTTGACACACTGACAAATATAATAAGGAAATAGAGTAAGTTTCCGCCCAAAAAGGCGTTGGTTACTCTAATTACCTCACGTTGCCTTAGATTACTTTTGCTGCTGACTAAAATTTTAACTATTCGGAGAATGGTGTTAATTTTGTCAACAGCATTTTTAATCTAAAGATTCCATTTTTCTCTACGGGCAATTGAGATACCCAGGATTTACATGGAATCTTTTGGGTGGGGAAGGAAGGGGCTCAGTGACGAATCAGATACACTACAATTTTTTTATGTGCAAACATGAAGGCAAGGTTTGTTTGATGTACAGATTACCGCACCGTTTATGCTGCTCCAAGTGTTTATGTTGCGGATGGCGTTATTAGTTTCACGTTGAAGATCAGCAACAGATACAAGTATAAAAATATTGTCAGCATATATATAATGATTAAGGGATGATAGATGGTGGAAAATGGAGTGAATATATATATTGAATAGGATCGTTGGTAAAGGGAATCCTTGTGGGATGTCGTTTTCCATTTCGCGTTTTAACGAAAAATGACCATTGGCGCGTACCGTGAAGGTTCTACTAGTTATATAGGAACGTAGAAGTGCTAATGTTACAGAGTCTACTCCCTACTCTACCTGCTGTAAGAGTACCTACCCTGTGTTGTCAAATTCGGCCATACGCCTTTTCTAAGTCGAAAGACAACAGTAAACAACAATGTCTACGTTTATAGCAATTATGGATTGACCCGTAAGCATATTGTTAGGGATTGAGTCCATTGGCAAGTGCCTGGGTAAGTCTTATAAAAAAGATCTTCTTCAGGATCTTGAAAGTACAAGGCAATAATTAAATTGGTCTTAATATGTTAGCCGAGGAATGGCAGAGATTTTTCTTGGAAACTGGAATGGCTTTTGAGACCTTCCAGCAATTTGGGAAAATAGATATTTCTAGCATTTTTTTAAAAAGATTGACAATTATATGAAAAGTTGAAGGTGCCTCTTTAATCATTTTAAAATAAACCTTGTCCCTACCAGGTGTGGTTCCCTTGAAGGAATTCAACGAAAAGTTGAACTCCTCAAGCGTTACTGGCTGGTTCAAGATTAGGGTGGAGGCTGACGGTATAGGCGAGAGATATTTGCGTGAAGTATTGTTTCTCTCTACGGCATGAGTCACTAAAGTGGTTGTTGGATGAAAACGAAGTCCAGGACTATGCCAGATCATCAACGATAGCTATCGAGTCGAATATAATTCCATTTTTAGACTCAGTAGATGGGATAATCCCATTTTTTAGCGACCAAGAATGCAGTCTTGGTCTTTCGATGAAGTTCGGGAATCAATTGAGGCGGTGAAGTTATTCCAAGCTGTTCGCTGGCCTGTTTCACCACTTTTTTGACTCGAGCAGTCCTGAGTCTCAATTCGAAAAGATTCGCCGTACTAAAAAAACGAGAGTAGTCTTTCCAGGTCATATGTTATTTCTTTCACGTCGTAATGTTGCGATTTCGTAGGAATACCATTTAGGTTGTTGTTTAGACATGCCATCTGAAGAGAGAATTGTCTCAGCAGCTGCACGTCTGAAGATTTTTATCACGTTTTCTGCCTCAAGGTTAGGAGATTGGGTAATGGGTAGATCAGCAGAAGTTTTGCAAATTGCAACTTTGTAATTTTCTCAATTTGCGCGCTCTTCTATGAACCGTGACAGTGGCTTTATTTTAACGCACGCAACATTTGCCTCCACAAGTATGGGCAAGTGGTCACTTCCTTCAAGGAAACCATGAACTTTCCATGAATCTTGTCTGCTATCATCCACTTATCAGAGTACGCCAAAAGTTGGTCAAAGAGAACACACGGAAGAGATTAAATCTGATCGGGATTCGGCTGATTTGATTTGGCTTTGTATAACACATTCTGAATTTTTTTCATTGCTGTTCTATCATAAGTAGCCGTAAAGTTATTAAAAAATAGTGAAGCTACTCTACGTACTAATAGATCTTTTTCTAGACTACAGTAGTCGAGTCGAAGCCCCTACGTCGACGGTAGTTATTCTTTTAAAAAACTCCACTATTATGGTAATATTTCCTACCCTTAAGGTAGAATCGATTTTTTAGCACCATACCAATTATATTCGACAATAATATGAAAATTAATATTATAGATTTTTGTAGTTAGTCACACTATTTTAAAAATATTCATAATATTCACAGAATTTAAATCATTTATGTCTCATGCCAACATTATCAATAGAAGATATACTCTGAAATTATAAGTTTCATCTTACATGAACGTATCATTAAACATCTGTTAAATTAATTTCGAAAATTGTTAATATTAGAAACAGTCTGTAATATATCTATAATTTTATATGAAATTCTCATAAAATATGGATATACATATGAATATGAACGATTTCAATCTAGTCAAATGAAGCAGATGATGAATAGAGGTTTTTTTCTCCATTACAGTAGTCTCAGAATTCCTAAGCCCCATTATTATTAGTCGTTTTAAATATATGCATTGATGACTGTGCGTATATCGTAATGATAACTTTAGAAATTGTTGTGAAAATGCAGTGAATAAGAAAACTTTTCGATGAATTTTCTGAATAGTATAATATTTAATGATGAATCATTCAGTTTCCAAGTCCATACACTGTTTCAATTTTGGTTATTTTTTCATAATATCATCTCGAATAACGCGAAAGCAACTAAGTAAAAAAATTGTATTGCGTAGGCATACACTACATTCATCATATACTACGTATATATGTTTATATACTATATTTCTATAATACTGAACTGTACGGATAAAGTGGACAATAATCTCTATAGACGGTATGGTATACTCATTACGAACATATGCATTTATAGTATAAAAACAGTATGGAAGTCAGCACCAATTTGCAAACATAATTTATGCTATGCTATGTTATGAAAGGAAGGAAGAAGAAGGCATAAAGTCTGGGTCTGCGGCTGGTAATTGTTTGCTAATTTAAGAAATGCACAATCCCAGACGAACAGTAGCACATTCGTTACGTAATAATCGATCAAAGTCAGATACACAATATGGTATTTGCATGTAAATACTACAAAATGACTATCTATCGACCAGTGGTAAAATGTAAATTTAAATACGGATAAATACACGAAATTTATCTGTACTATGGAACAGTCTCACTAAGAGACGGTTTGCTTTTCAACAGTTTTTTGTAATGAAATTTTCTCATACAAACCTGCCACCTGTTCTACGTTCCAATACTGGAGAATAGTTACTCGTGTCGATGTTTAAGTAATAATATAGAAGTCATATAGGATGACCTATGTCTATGTTAACTCTGAAAGCAGCCATTGTACTTGGATTTAGTCTAATTAAAAAGTGCATGTGGGAATAGTGAATTTTTTTTCTTTAAAACTGCATAGATTATAAAATACATGTAACAGTTACGAATAACGATCGACGATTGCTTTGCAACTATTGACAATTCCTGATTTCATAGCTAATAGCAACCATATTCATTATTATTTAAATTGTTCGATTCAACGGTGTTTATCCTTTTTATAAAACGATTTCTTTCTATTATTAAAGTCATATTCTTAGTAGTGGATACAGCTTCGGCAGCTTGTTAAGTAAATTTAATTGACAGATGCACAGATCTAAACCTGGCTCTTAAACTTGTGGATAATAATTTTGCAAAACAAATATAATTAATTTAACCATATTAATTCGAATCATTTAAAATGTCTATTTGAATTGAAGAAAATCTTGTTACTGTGACTAATTACAATTTGTTGTGGCAATTTCGGGTAGTTTATCTCATTTATTTATTTTTTATTATTGTATATGTTCAGTAACTTGTCAAACCCGATTAAATACTTGCTGACGTTTTTCATTTCAACATAAAATTAAAAATTTTATTAAAAAATGAAATATACAAGAAAATGGTAAAATGTCATGTTTGTCATTATTTTTCATTACACATCATATAGAAAAATATAGTCTGACTAAGTTAAGATAGTCTGAGAAAGTTGATATGAATCTGACGATATTCAAAAAAATAGAGCATGTTAAAATTTCTATTGCGTAGAAAAATTAGTTTATAATTAAAATATTTCTAAACAAGCTTGTATGATCAGAAGAAATTAGTACAACTGATCATTTCTAGCAAATATAATAAGAAGAATATATAATTTTAAGAATATTCTAAATGACCATCTTAGAAGAATTTTCCTCACTAATTACGATAGTATAAGGACAAATATTGAAATTTATTTATGAAAAATTTGCTTAATTATGAAGAAATGAATGACAGTCTTAATCGGTATTTGATTAGTTGGATGCACCAGTTAGGGGTGGTTAGACTTTGTAAAGCATGTGCCTCGTAGTTTGTTTTTAGAAATTAAAACGAGGACTTGGAAAAAGTATGGTGGTTGACGAAAAGGACATTATGCGTGAGAGCAGAATATCCTATTCGAATTCTGAGCACTTTCCATACCCATAGTTTTGGTAAGTTTGTCGTGTATCAACGTGTAAATTTTATACCATTTACTTACTATTTAACTAACTAGAAGTGAAGCCAAATAAAAGCTTAATGCATTTTTATAAAAGTTGCTAACTAAAGGTTAAATTCATTGTTAATATGTTTCTTACGCTAATGATATACTTATTATATGTTCATGGCAATTATCTACTACTTAGACTATATAATCGGATACATTTTAGTCTAAAATAGTTTTGAGTAATATCCATTGAAGTTTTTACTATCTTTAATTCATTATTAAACTATTACTAATGTGATAAAAATAGATATAATACCATGAAAATTTTTAAAGCCCTTCTTAAATATATGTTTGAAAACAATGGCTTACTCAAATATTTTTCCATCTCTTTTAATATCCTTCTTAAACAATTGGTCCCATTTTTAGAATTTTTTATTGAAAAACTGGATATGTTATTATTCACAGATGATAAAAGTTTATAATATAAAAAAAAATATTATTTTTGGTTTAAGATTTTAAATATCTGGTTTACTTTTAATTGCATTTGCGATTATATTATTATTTATAAATTTCTAAATATATAGCATTATTAAAATATAATATTCAAATACATATTGTACATTCCTAATGTACAATATGTATTTGAATATTATATTTTAATAATGCTATATATTTAGAAATTTATAAATAATAATATAATTTATAAAAATATATTTTTTTAACATAAATATTAGGTCCTAATAAGGAATATTATATTTTAATAATGCTATATATTTAGAAATTTATAAATAATAATATAATTTATAAAAATATATATTTTTTAACATAAATATTAGGTTATAAAAATCTATGTCGTCATAGATATTTACTAATTTTTCAGAGAAATTCCTTAAATACAATTAACTAAGATTTCGGATGAAAGAATGATAAGATTTCTTTTAGAATATGAAACCTGTTGATAAAAATATATTTTTTAACATAAATATTAGGTCCTAATAAGTAAAAGCTGTTATATCATCTCATTTTCTCGAAGACGTATTGAAATTTATTATATAAATTGAATTTTATGTCATTTACACTGCAATAACAAGAAAACACAAAAAAATTATTGAGCGTTCTAAGAGATATTTTAACGTTTTAAGACAAAATGGGGCATCAACGATTTTTGAGACAAATTTGGATTGAAGGACTTGCTTTCAATTAGAATTATAAATTTCATTATTTTAGTATCTTAACTTTTAAGATAATTTTTTATAGCTCTTACGTACATTTTGGACTGTAATGCGACCGATACTTAACAGATATTGATTTTTATATATTTTAAAGTTAAAATATTATCTTTACAAACAGAATATTTTGCATAGACTAACAAGAAAAAGTACAACGGCTTCAAACCGAACGATTTTGGAAGACAACTGAGATGAACGTGTCCAGGGAACTTTTTAAGTAATAAAAGTATTTTATAGTATTGTGTGGCTTGTGACAGCACCTCCGTAGAGCCGGATATGGTTCATAATAATATCTTAATGTTCAAAAGAAAAAAAATCACTTATCATACGCTCATAGTGCTAAGAATTGTCGATAACGATCTTTCCTTTTTAATTTTCCAAGCAATACGAGCCAATAACACCTATAGACCAAAGGACACAACAGACAGTCACTTTTACCGAATACAATGGCTTTTACTTGTGGATTTTTAAAACTCCATGTATGGTAATTTTGCTTATTGACTGCATCATATTAAAAGTTTTTATATTTCTCTATTATATCCTTACAATTATTTGAATGCAATTAAAAAAAATCACAAACCTCAGGTAAGAATAAATAAATTACTTATGGATTTTTAACGTTCCGTATATGATAATTTTGCTTATTGACGTATTTACCGAGCGAAAAATGAGCTTTATCATTGAAGAAGTTTTGTTCAAAAAATGAGCATCGGCAGTTTGTTATTCCAATACCAAATCGGCGTATCTTTTGCAAATTCCATGATCAATGTTTAGTAGTTAAACTTATTAATAGTAAAAATGGCAAACTTTATGATAAAAAATTTGTTATCATAGATGACATATATGTTCGACTAATCTTTCATATTTAATTAGTTGTCGGCAACGTCTTTGAGTCTTGTGTAGATAGCATATTTTGTATATTGGGATTATAAATTCAAAGCTATTTGCGCATTTAAATTAAATATAAAAATAACTATATAGCTCGTCAATATAAACATTATATAGAACTTGGCCAAAAATATCGTCTTGCTGTAGTTATATATATTAACTATATTAATTACCAATTTTTATAGAAAATGAAACTTTATACTGGTCTGAAAAGATAATTTATGTGATAAATTGATTGCCAGATTTCAGATTAATAATAGAAATAATGTTTTTTTAAAAGAGCTGCATTAAATTATATAATAGTAAAATTTAGTAACTCAATTAGAAATTTATGGAAATTGTACAAACAAACACTCTGAAATAACTCAACTCCTGGTTAAATATTCTAAACTCATTTTAAATTCCTGTTTAAGTAAATTTCACATAGGGAGCGGCTTTTATAAATAAATTTTATACATATCTGTCAGCGACAGATCTATAGCGCCACGACCATGAAGCTATTTAGCGGGTCCATCTTTCATTTAGGTTAATATTGCTAGTTTACCTTATTAAAAAAATTCCATGTGACGGAAAACATGGAAAACTGATGCATCTGCAAGAAGTCTGATGCATCTGCAAGAAGAAACATGGAAAACTGATGCATCTGCAACGGAAAACTGATGCATCTGCAAGAAGTCACCGTTTGGTGCAGATTATGAGCTCCTGAAATCATTCGACAGTTTTTCTTCGAAAATGACAGTAAATATGCTATAAGAGTGAGCAATGTCGTAATACATTAACAGATTTCTTGTAGCCAAAATTAAATGTGAATTAGCTTTGGTTTAAAAAAATGGCCAAAATTACGATGACTGAATAATCTCATGAAACGCTAATATGAATTGGCTACCGTTGGACTTCTTTGACATCGTTTGACACCGTTGGTCTTTTTTCTTTGGGACTATTTGAACGGAAAATCATTTAAGAAAAATTCAAGACCCTTACAACAACATTCGATAAGAACTTTAAGCTGTTGACTCACTTTTGTTATTTGTATAAATAATTTTAATAGATTCAAACTTATGATATGTGTGTTTTCGATCAATTTAAAAAAAACCAATAGATGACCCATACCATAAAATAAAAACAAGGGCTCAATAAATATCTCCATCAGAATCTCATATATTACTGTATTCGTGTGACTATTGATATATATATTTTTATACCTCTTAATAGTTTTTGATAGACATTGCCTTCAATTGTCTACATGCAATAGAATGACTATACAAACTGTCAATTTATCAATTAATTTTGTTTTTTAATTACTGAGAATAAATTGGGTCATCAAATTGACCGTTGATTTGCTGAAGGCTTCTTCCGATTGAAAATGAAGGAAACATATGGAAGCGAATGTACCGGATACAACGGACCTGTATGCTGCAATTTATTTTGTCATCAAATATTTATGGGCTAAAAATCAAACTTTCAATAAGTAATATAACATTATAATTGTATAAATAAAAACGTATAATCAGCAACAAAAATACAAAATATTTTACTGTCTCTGAAAATAAAATTACTTTAAAATAAAGTACTAATAATTGGGTAATAAAATAGTTTCTTAGATAAACAGAGTAAAATCTTTTTCACTTACCTAAAAAAGAACTCAATATTTTCTTTGGTTAAAGTATGATCAGCAATTATCTACGAAAAACGTCATTATCTGTAATAGTAAAAAATAATTTTAATTAAAAAACCATAAAATTTTCAATTAAGCATTTATTTAATTGAAATTGCTATAAAATAATGTTTCCTCCTCTAATTAAATAAACCTCGATATTGAAATTTGTCAATTAAATACAATTTGTCAAAAAATTGGAGTAATGAAATTTCAAATTGAATTACCAGTTGGTTAGTAGCGCTCTACACTTTATTATTTCAAATCATTTTTATTATTTTTAAATAAAGCCTAATTTAACTTAATTGTATACATTTCATATATTTACAATTAAAGTAATATAATGATAATAAATTGTAAAGGAATAATTTGGTACATATACGAGTATACAGCAAAGACAATTGAATATATTGTAATAAAAAATATAACATTAACTTGGAGCAGTAATATACAATAGTTTATTGTGTATACGAGATCTGTTGAAAAAGTATCGCGAATTTTGAATTTCCGCGGGTTACGTTTATTCGATTTTCGATTTTTTGTGGCGTTATGTTGGTACTAAAGTCTCTTATTTATACCGACAAGTTCGGCCATTTTGAATGTTCAGTTAATTTTTGACAGCTGCTTTGCTCAATTTCGACCAAAAACAGCATCGCATTAACATTACTAAGGAGCTGTTGGACTCAGTCCGCGACGATCCAAATTTGCTCTAGAGTGTCATAACTGGTGAAGAATCATGGGTTTATGGTTATGAGGTGGAAACCAAAGCTTAATCATACCAAAAGAAGCTGCCGCACGAGCCAAGACCGAAAGAAACGCGCCAAGTCCGGTCGAATGTGAAGGTTTTGCTTAAAGTTTTCTTCGATTGTAGGGGCGTGGTGCATCATGAGTTCTTGCCACAGGGTAGAACGGTCAATAAGGAATATTGCCTGCAAGATTGCGCGAAGCAATCCGCCAGAAACGCCCGGATTTATGGAAAAACAAAAATTGACTTTTGCACCATGATAACGCTCCCGCTCACGCATCGTTGCTTGTGCGCGAATTTTTGGCCAAAAACAACACACTAATAATGCCGCAGTTACCATATTTCCCAGATCTGGCCTCCTGTGACTTTTTCTTGTTCCCGAAACTGAAGAGACCCATGAAAGGACGACGCTACGCTACGATTGAGGAGATACAGACGGAATCGAAGGAGAAGCTGAAAAAGATCACAAGCGTATAATATCTGGTGTGGATTACTTTGAAGAGGACAAAATAGATATTCATGAATAAATAAATAGTTTTTGAAAAAACACAAAATCCGCGATACCTCGTACGTATGAGGTAATTTTTGAAATACTGGTTAAAGGAAGAAAATTTGTTGCTTGTTTTCGTTAATAAATAATTTATTTAAAAAATATTATACAATTGCTTGTTCCAGAGTTTTTCCCATTCCATATGTGCACGTAGC
Organism: Atherix ibis; assembly: GCA_958298945.1. Classification (NCBI taxonomy): domain Eukaryota; kingdom Metazoa; phylum Arthropoda; class Insecta; order Diptera; family Athericidae; genus Atherix; species Atherix ibis. Next base: position 50,315,128 of record OY282607.1, read on the forward strand.
TGTGCTCCGTAAGCATGCGACAATATTTTTAGTTTTAATCCTTCGGGAATGCATGCTTTCCAGGCTTCTGTCTCTTATGAAATTTCTTCACCTAGGTAAATCGAACGAACATAAACTTTTGTTGTTCCAACTGAGTCTCCCACACTAAGTCGTCATACACCGGCTCAGAAAAATAATGGGAATTAAGTTCCACTCTCTAATCTAGTGTTTCTAATGTAGAAAGGTATTTGCGGTGCATTCTTGACAAACCATCAGGTACCACGTTTTGGCTACCATTCCGCTGTTTAATTTAGAAGTCATAAAGCCTTAGATTTTAGAAGATATAGGCCTCTACACAAAATTATGGGACTATTTTGTTGGAAATAAATTCGTTGAATGTACACACATGCAAAATAACAGAAACGGCGTAAATCAGTGGGTGCCAATTTTAAATTTCAGTATGCGAATGAAGCGGTTCGTTTAAAACCATTTTCATATGTAATGTCATTTATGCGTAAACAAATATATTTTTTAATATTGTAGGTTTCTCTTGTTTGATGGAATTAGTTTTAGTTATTTGCAATAAAACACAGTATTCTATTTTAAAATATTATTTATTTATTTCACTATATATGGTATTATTTATTAAAACAGAATTTTAAAGTGAAAGAGCATATAAACATATAAATTTTTAATTATATGAAAACAATTATGTGCACAAATAAAAATCCATTCTAAAAATGCAAAACGTATTATATGAGAGAATGTGATATTATGTTGAAATTAAAACCACATCACAACTTAGTAAATATATATTTTAATGTTAAACAATATTGAAAGCTTCTTTATAATATAAATATGTGTTTGTGAATTGAAATGGTAATTTAAATAGGCATGTGCATTTAAATTAAATTAAAAAATAAACCATTAACTACATAGAATCTTACATTAAATTCTTAATAATATAGAAGTTAATTATAAACAACATTTTAAGAAATGCTTTAAAAGTAACTTACAAGGTGGAAAATTGAATGTACTAAAATAATTAACGACTAATATTCTATTTAGTAAATGCATTACAAATTGATCTAATAGAGCAAGCGGAAGCACAAATGTAAAAAAATTATTTAAATAATAAGCCTACCGAATATACTTTATTTATTTTTACACAATGAAAATAGCAATGGAAAACCGACTGAAAAATTCGTTCCCTTATATTTTTTTATACACACTTTACGTACACCGGCACTGAACTATTTGCTGGTAAACATTAAACTGTCAACATCACATTTGTTTATATTTATTGAATGACGAACTTTTCATTTTTTAGACACTTTTTGAACCAAATAAATCATATTATCTTTTAATAATTTTAAAAGCCAATTAAACACATTGTACATTAAATTTTTGTTAATTTCTCTAGTAAAATTGAAGATGTCAACTTACCGAAAGTAAGAAATTTCCGGCTTCCCCATTTCGTTGAATTAACAGCAACCGTTTATAAAACACTTCATTTAATCTAAAATAAAAACTTCCAATTAAATGTTATCAACAATATCACTATTTTTATAAATACTTACTTTTACGTAAATACTTAAAAAACATAAAAACTACACTTTTACTTGCACTTTCCGATAAGTGCTAAGATAACAACTTTAGAAACAACAAAAGTATGCAAGCATTTCGCTATACTACCACTTTCATGGAGAATGACGTTTTCAAAAACTCTCCGAAACTCTACAAAATTGAGGCGCTTGATTTTTGATTGATATTTTCGAAATAAATAATAAACCTAAAATACAATTCCATTTCATATCAAAAGATTGTATACAAAATAAACATTGCCTGCCGTTGTGTTTAATTTGTATTTTTGTTTTCAATAAGTAAATTAAAATTAATATTAATTATGCTTTTGCAATTCAATAAATTTCTATTACGAAAACTAGATGTCAGTGGGTGTCATGTCTACAGAAATGTATGCAAGCATTACGATTTCTCGCCGCTTCTGCAATAATTGTGCCATTGTGCGTATACAATACGGAAATCTGACATACGGGCCAATTCAGGTATTCTTTAATCTAAGCATAAAGCTGTAATTTCATGCTTCATCTGGCTTAAAGGTTACATTTGCATTTTACAATTGCGTAATTTGTAATAACTTTGAATGACATCAACTGAATGTAGGATCGAAATTTTTTGAACCAGGTATTATGTACTAATACAACCTAAATTAAACGTCTATTTAAATCAACACTTTTTTTAATTTTTTTTTTATTTTAAATGATATCTACAACTACTTATGCTAGTAACAAGCAGATTTTTTACGGGAATATACAAGGACATGAAGACATGTGGAGGAAAACACCCATCGATGTTACCTCAGAACAGGGTAATTTTATTTTATAATTTTAGAGAATCTCTCGGCTATCGCCGTTTTAAACGTCGATGGGTGTATACTAGAGGAGTGGGAGTGAAAAGTTCCCTTCCTAAAGGATTAGGGTGGAAGGATAGGTGCGACAGATCTATTTTATACATATCTGTCAGCGACAGATCTATAGCGCCACGACCATGAAGCTATTTAGCGGGTCCATCTTTCATTTAGGTTAATATTGCTAGTTTACCTTATTGGGTGATGGGTGTATACTAGAGGAGTGGGAGTGAAAAGTTCCCTTCCTAAAGGATTAGGGTGGAAGGATAGGTGCGAATGGAATTTTTTATATCGGGTGATGCATAGTTCACGAACAAATGGAACATTTAGGTCACGGTGGATAACAGTGTTTCGCACATAAAAGGGGGCGTTGACAATTTTACGAAGGATTCGGGATTGTAGGGATTGGATTGGAAGGGAGTTGGAATGCTTAGTCGAACCACAAAGTTCTAGACCATATGTCCATATTGGTTTCAGAACCGTATTGTATAGTAATAGTTTACTTGTTGTTGTAAGTTTTGATTTGCTGTCTAGGAGACGTAATAATTGTTTGTATCGTCCGTTAAGTTCACGTCTTTTAGTTTTCGTATGAAGGTTCCAGGTTAACCGTTTGTCGAATATAAGTCCAAGGTAACGTACGCTATTTTTTTGTGGAATAATACTGCCGTTTAGGGTTATGTCGGGAATTTGTTCTCGGCAGAGTGTGAAAGTTACATGAGCAGATTTTTGCTAATTAACCTTCACTCTCCACCTTTTGAACCAAGTTTCTAAGGAGTGGATATGGTTCTGTAGGATACTAATGGCTGTGGAAGGATCTTTGTGATGTGTCAGGATGGCTGTATCGTCAGCATATGTTGCGGTTAGGATGTTGTTGTGGCAAGGAATGTCATGGGTATAAATGTTATATAGGATAGGACCTAGGATACTTCCTTGAGGGACACCGGCGGAAATTGGATAAATGTCAGAGATTTAAGGATGTGGAAATAACTCGAGGGTAGGACTCGCTGCAACTTCCAAAGCAATCCAGGGTGCCATACATGGTCGAAAGCATGCGAAATGTCAAGAAACACGCCTGGGCAGTATTCCTTTCGCTCTAGCGAACACGCTATGTAGTCGACTACGCGATGACACTGCTGGATAGTGGAATGCTCAGGTCGAAATCCAAACTGATGCTGAGGAATGACACCCTCGGATTCAAAAATGGGATAAAGGCGTTTTAGGATTAATTTTTCTAGGATTTTTGATAACATGGGAAGGAGGCTTTTAGGTCTATATGAGGTAGGAAGATTTTTGGGCTTATTGGGTTTTGGGATCATCTTAATTATGGAAAACTTCCACAGGGAAGGAAAAAATGATGTGCGGAGGATACTATTATAAATATAGGTTATAAAGACGAGGGTTTTTTTGGAAATTTGTTTCACGATTTCTAAAGGTCATATCCTGGGGCTTTTTTATTGGAAAGGTGTTCTATTGTGAATTTAACTTCGGAAGGAGTGAAAAACTTAGGAGGTGGACTTATGGGCAACTGAGTTGATATTTGTCGGAATATTTGTTCGTCATGCAGAATGTCTTGGCCATCTTCGTGAGGTTTAAAGATGTTTTCTAAGTGTTTGCCGAAGATGTCGGCTTTCTGTTTATCTGTTTTTGCCCAGGTTCCGTCGGTATTCCGGAGCGGGTGTGTAGCTGTTTTGTATTTGAGAATTCGTCGGGTAGCTGTCCAGAGTGACTTATAAGTTATCAGTGAATCTGTGTATTCAGTAAATCGTTCGTTGTTATAATTAATTATTTCTTGTTTCAGTTCTCGTTGTAGTTGGTTCAGTTTTTTCTGCTCATTTGCCATTCTTGAACGTTGCCACTGGGCCCTGGCTCGACGTTTCTCGCTTATCAAGCTGCAAATTTTTTGCGGAAGATTATAGTCATGTTTTCGTATGGTTGGTTTGTTATGAGTTATGTGGGCGTTAGTGATTGAGTTCTGTATGCAAACAGTTAAGTCGTTTACGGCATCGTCTATTTTTTGTACGTTCTTAAGGTTTTGTTGTAAATGAATCTGTTGGTCTAAGTTCTGTCTGAAAATGTCCCAATCAACTTTACCATTTACAAGTTTGGCAGGATAGGATTTTAAGGAAGGAGAAGTGTCTAGTGTTAGGAGAACAGGGGAATGGTCGGAATTCAGGTCAAGGAGTGTATCTATGGAAGTATTAATGGAATGTATGGGTGTGGTTATGAAATAGTCTAGAATATCGGGAAGGTTTCTGGCACTGGTCAGCCAATATGTGGGCGTGGGAGGAGATAGGACCTCAAGAGTGGTATGGGAGAGGAGTTCTTGGAGAATCTCTCCTCGGGGATTCGAAACACGGCAACCCCATTTAGGGTGCTTGGCATTATAATCTCCTCCCGCGATGAAGGATTTTCCAATTGATTTGAAGAAGGAATCAAATTGTATGGGAGTTAATTTTTTATTTGGAGGACAATAAACAGATGCAACGTTAAAGGTAAAGGATTTACATTGAAGGGTAATAACTATTGACTGAAGGGATTCGGTGGCAGTTTGTGAGTGGAAGGAATGATTTAAGGAATTTCAAGAAACGACCTGGACGTAAAGTGAGTTTCTGGAATCAGTGCAACGTCTATGGGTTTGTTGTGTAAGAGGATGTCTAGTTCTTGTCAGTGTAAAGTCAGTCCGTTAGCATTCCAGAGAAGGATGGATAGGGATTTATCGGTTGACGAGAACATTTATTTATTCATATTGCTTGTTAGTGAGGAAATGGCGGTTGTTAAAGCAGTTAACAGAGGAGTGAGAAGAAGAGTAATTTCTTGAATTAATTTGTTAGTTATTGTAGAAAGAAGTGTTGTTAGGTCTGAGGAGGAGGATAATGGGGGAGGAATAGGAACATGACTACCATTTTTCCGCTGTTGTTGTTGTTGCTGCTGTTCCTGGTGTTGGTGATGTTGCTGGCGCTGTTGTTGGTGCTGCTGCTGATGTTGTGGTTGCTGTTGTTGTTGATGAGGAGGTTGATGTGGATGGTTTTGTTGTTGAGGTTGTTGTTGCTACTGTTGATGTTGTTTCTGCCCAGACGCAATATCAGCAAATGTCAGGTTTCGTCGCACTGGCAATGATGTTAGTCCCGTCTTATTTGTGGATGTATTATTATTTGGGCGTATTTTTGTCTGCAGCATTTTATATGTGGAGCAGCCTTTGTAGTTTGCCGGGTGGCTTCCAGCACAAAGTACACACCTTGCTGGATTGCTTCGGGTTTTAATACATTCTGTGGTCAGGTGCTCCCCTGCACATTTTACGCATTTTGGCTTGTGCCGACAGTATGATTTGGTGTGGCCGTACTGTTGACATCTGTGACATTGAACTATGTCCTTAGTGGGATAAGGCTCCTCCGCTTTGATTCTTGTATAAACAAGCGTTTCCAGATCAAAAATGGTTTTGTTGTTAGCCGCTTGTCTTAATGAGATGAAAAACAGAGGAAGCGTGACCCAGCATCTCCAGTTCTTTTCTTATTTCCTCTACGGGAGTGGTATGGTGCAGATTCCGGACTACCACTTTAAAAGGTTTTTCATCCTTCGCCTGGTACGTGTGGAAGTCTGCCTTAATTTCGTCCGCCTTAAGTATTGGACGATACTTCGGTAGGCCATCCCACTATTCGCTTGAATTGCAAGGCCTTTAATATGAGCCTTGCAAATGAATGCATCAGGGCCAATTCTTTTGTCAATAGCACGGCCAATCTCAACAAAATTTACAATGTTTTTAATAAAGATTGGCGGTGGCTTCACGGTTTCATTTGGTGTACTGATTCGCTCTGGCTCGATATCCATACTTGTCGGTATTTGAAACCGATTGGCGGTGCTAGTTGTTGCTGTTTGTGTTTCTGTTTTTTTTATTTTCAATATCTTTTTAATTACTTTCGGCGATGTGTTCGGCGTATTGGTCGATCCAGATGGACTGTTTGTTTGTTTTCTTTTTAGCCTGCCGGGTGGCCGCTGGAAATCTGACACTGACTCAGTGTCTGCTTCGGTGTCCGTGTAGCAGATAACATGACTTGCCTAGCGGTGCTAGCCATTACAGTTACAAGGAACACAAAAACGAAATAAACTCGGAACTCGATAAAATGAACTCTCTCGTTTGTGTTCTAAGCAATATAAAAAAATTTTTTTTTCTAATACTCAATCACTTTAATTTCCAGTGTTTTTTTTTTTAAATATTTATTATTTATTATTAATAAACGTGTTTGCTTTATTTTTTTTCAACACTTTTAACATAATTGTCTGTACGTATTAAAAGTATAATATTATTTTTCACTTTTATTTTAATATATTTTTGCATCCGAACTGTTTAGGTATTTATCGATCGATATACGTACGTCCGCACTGGTACGCAGTGTGGACCAGACTCTAAATCAACACTTGATTCCTAAAATTGATGCAAATCACTTTACCCATAAATCAACAAGGAGTCTGTGGAAAATTGCACATGCCGGGCCCTGGTTCCTATAAGATTTCTCGTGGGATTTTCCAAAATGCGTCTTCGACAACAAAGCTCGATATATATCATTACATTAATTTACAGTAAAGGATACGCATGTTTTCGTTATAACGTTGTATTCAAACGTGTAGAACCAATCCAAAAACACTTCAGAAATTGAAGGTCTGATAAAGCTCTTATGTCAAACTCGAGGAAAGGTAAAATTTTAGTACTTTAATTTTAATAAGGCTTGCAAAAATTAGTTCTTATTCTAGTTGATATTCTCTTAAACGCATGTAGTAGGGTTTAAAAGGAGAAATTATTAGTGTCTTCTTGTATTGGTGGATGACGCATTCAAAGTGTCTATTTGAAAGGTATTATCCGATCAAGTTGTTGTGATGATTCTGGATGTGACTGTGCGAGATTAAGTTGATCGTAGATCGGTCATATGTCAGTGGTGTATCGTCTGAGCCATCGACTACGGGTAGAGGTATTCTTTTTTTTATTTTTTTTTATTTTAAATGATATCTACAACTACTTATGCTAGTAACAAGCAGATTTTTTACGGGAATATACAAGGACATGAAGACATGTGGAGGAAAACACCCATCGATGTTGCCTCAGAACAGGGTAATTTTATTTTATAATTTTAGAGAATCTCTCGGCCATCGCCGTTTTAAACGTCGATGGATGTATACTGGAAGGGTGGAGAGTGAAAAGTTCTCTTCCTAAAGGATTAGTGTGGAAGGATAGATGCGAATGGAATTTTTTATATCGGGAAATGCATAGTTCACGAACTAATGGAACATTTAGGTCACGGTGGATAACAGTGTTTCGCACATAAAAGGGGGCATTGACAATTTTACGAAGGATTCGGGTTTGTAGGGATTGGATTGGAAGGGAGTTGGAATGCTTACTCGAACCCCAAAGTTCTAGACCATATGTCCATATTGGTTTCAGAACCGTATTGTATAGTAATAGTTTACTTGTTGTTGTAAGTTTTGATTTGCTGTCTAGGAGACGTAATAACTGTTTGTATCGTCCGTTAAGTTCACGTCTTTTAATTTTCGTATGAAGGTTCCAGGTTAACCGTTTGTCGAATATAAGTCCAGAGGTATTCTGATATTATATTTCCTTCGACAGTCTAATAAAGGTAGTATTGTTGCTCTCAACCACCTGTTGGTTTATACGAAGCAGAAATATGCTCATTTACGCTCGACACAAGCCTGTTAGTACTGCCTGTCGAGGTCACAATTCTAACAAATTTCGTCAGATGTCGCCGAAGCTCGTATGGCTACTACTAATGTAGTCGGCCTCCATTCGCCTGCAAAATATTGTGGATCATCCCTATTTCTCTAACCCTCATCCCCATTCATCTACATTGTCTCCTCAATTGTACTTGCTGGTACGAAATACGCGGAGGTCAGTTTTCTATTTGGTACTTTTTAATATAAAAATTTATTTCTGCACCAGCAGAATGTAATTAACAGTAATCGGCATTACTATACACCCAATATTGGTTCAGGACACACTCGCCCAAAAGGCAGCATATATTCTCCACCAGGAGCCAAATGATGATTGAAGCCTTGATGCTGAACATTGATGAGATTTGTATGTCGGGGACTAGAGTAAAATTGTTTTAGGCTTGCGGTGGAAAGAGTAGTTACCATCCCGCCTGGGAATAATTGCGGTCAGTACCTGCCTGTCGTTATTTTTTACAACTTGTTGAGGCAAATGAGTACTTTTCCCTAATCGTTCGTGCTTCAAGTAGGTCTCTTGATATCCATAAATAACATTGGTTGGTAAGTTCCGATTAATGATGTTGTGAAACTTGGCATTTTTAATTTTTGTTTATTCATCAACTAAAGATTTGTTTATAATAGAATTTTTTATGCTATATAGTATTATTATAATTAACTTGATAAAATAATTAATATACAATACGAGTATATACGTACTCTTTCGGAATTGAAATTGAAACTTTCAATCCCCAGAAAAAGTATTATGGCACACATTTTATTCTATTTGGTGGAGCCGCTGCCGAATGAGAGCGAAAACCCAGTACTCCTCTTTACGATCATTCAGCATTTATCGTTTTTATTTTCTTTTCCATTTCTTTTTCGTTCAGAGACCAGTTTGGTACCGTTGGGTATTTCGCTTCCCTCCAGAATATTTTGGGCAGTACCTGTGTCGGCGAGCGTGATACTCTCTATTTCCAGTAGATGGCGGTTTATCATAAAATGGAAAACTACCCGAAGCTGAAACCTAGGCCAGCTGGTGTTTCTAAAATGTTTATTTTTGAATCATTTACCGTAGTGAAAATATTTGCATTACAAAATTTAATAAAGTAGTATGTTAAATATTATTTCTATTTTCATTAGGAATTTAATTTTTAAATACCGTAAAATAAAAAATATTTTAAAAAAAAGTAACTACTTTATTAATAAATTGCCAAAACCAACAAGAGTAAAGTTTTTCATTAAAGAAACTTTTTTTCATTACTAGCGCAAATATTTTATTACATAATAAAAACAATAAACCAACAATAATTAACATTAATCACCTCAAATAAAAGTGAACATTGTGCAAAAAATTCAAAACATTTTGACATAAAAGAAAAACTAATATCATTAATCATAACCAAGATGGAGTTTTTAGTTCAAAAAATATTGTTAAAATGGAAGTTCTTAGAATTTTTCTTTAAAAACCTGGCAAGTCATTTATAGTTTGTCGGTTATTGCATTTGTTTTGAAGCTTTGAAGTAAAGAAAATAATAAAAAATAATCATAAATGAACATTCTTGTAATGTTAAATTTGAGTGAAGTTTGTTTTAGTTTTAAATTTGGTTAATCGGCCAAAGTACTTGGACTGAACTTATCCTTACCAAAATTCTTTTATTTATTTTTTTAGGAATTTATTACGTTTTTGTATATTATAGTATAAAATAATTTTGATAACAAATGTTATTTTTATTATTTTTCAAAGTATATGAGATTTTTTTGGAAAATTTAGTGAAATTAAAATAATTGTCGAGACCTATAAGAGGAGGCTGTGATATAATGGATTACACAGAATATGTGAATACCCTCTTACTTCCAGGCGGTGATTGTTAAAGAAGTTGCCCTCGAACCAATGTCAGTGATAACTATGTTTGTATGATCGTCCAACGATTGTACAATGAGAACCTTTCACTACGAAATTGCAACATTTTATGGTATGGCTTCCAGACAATCATCATAAAGAAGAAAATGACCAGACAATTATCCTCGCATGATTCTGTTGGTAGTGTGGCTATGTCAAAAGCTACTGAAAGAAGTGCAGGCACAAATGACGAAGCAAGTTTTTTATGAAACTTCTATTCAACTATGGACTGTGTCCACTAATCTACTAGCAGTTCTGCTAATAGATTCTATGAAATGTTACACTCTGAACTTAGTCGATATTGTAGTAGTGACGTGAGTCATTTGTACGTCTTAATGTAAATGAACCAAATATGGGCTTTATGAATATCTGTTGCACCTCGAGAACGTGGTGTACTTAAAAAACGATGGCATTTCCGACAATCATTTAGAATACCATAAATAGTTTTATTTTATACTCTCAAAATAAAATCTTGTGACAACGGCACGTCAGTTTTGCATATTTCTAGACATTTCAAGTGTAATATGATTGTATAAAATTATTTAAATGAACATGGAAGAATATTGACTTGTTTTCTGAATTGACAGATTTAAATTATTAATTGCTAATTTTTATAGCATTGCTTGTTAATACAATTTTACAAGCAATGCTATAAAAATTAACATTTATAATACGATTTTTGTATTCAGAACGATTATTAATTTTCAAATCTATAGGCTAGACTAAGTTTTTATACAATTTTATATCTTGCTTAATTATATACTAACAAAACTAAACTAAAATTATTAAAATTATGCAACACATTGGCCAGCTAGTATTAATAAACTGTACCAGACTACCCCGTAACAGCTATGCTTCTATAAGTTCAAGTTTATTTATTGGATTGTTATCCGTTAGCTGCCTTTCTGCTCTGTTTTGATGATGGCCTAATGATTTCACCCATTTGTGCATTATTGCCATTTGCTGTACTACAAAATGGGAAAACGTCTGCCTCCCGGTATAACCTGTCATTTGATATAAACTTTTTTGTCAGCCTAGATCTGCCGAATCCTGAGGCTTTTCGTAAGATCTTTCTTTCCAACCTGTGCAGTTGCGTTGCTACTGTTGGGGAAATAGATGACCAGATGGGGAAGCCGTAGCATAGGTACGCTCTTATAAATTGCTTATAAATAATAAGTTTGACGTCCTTACGTAGGATTTCTAAGCGATACATTCTTAGAAGCCTACAATATATGCCGTTGGATTTTTTAATTTTATCCCTGAGAAAGGAGTTGAATTTGAGGTTCTTGTTAAGATTCAAGCCTAGATAATTAAGATTCACCACACACCTCATTACTGAGTCACCCTTATCTTCAAATCCGCAGTATACGAATTTCGTCTTCCCTGACGCCGTGAGGCACAAGCACTGTGACTTCGGAATGGTTACTTGAAGACCCCATTCCTTATAGTATTCTGTCAGTTTTATAGGCTATATATCCTTTAGCTACTTTAGGTCGCATTGATGCACTATAAACTAGAGTGTCGTTGGCGTATAATACCATATGAGAATTTTCGCTTAATTGGACCTTACATATATCTGCAATGTAAATGCTATTATAGTTTAGTACCAATTAATGAGCCTTGGGGTATGCCTGACAATACCTCGAAGAACCGCAAGTATACGTCTCCACATTTTAGTCTGGCTTTTCTAAAAGCTAGAAAACTGATTATTAAATTAACCAGATACGTGGGCTACTATATATATTTCTGGCCTAATAATGAAAATGCGAATATTTATCAACGAAAAAGGTTTTATTGTTTTTCAAAATATTCTCCATCAAGATTTATACACTTTTGCATGCGCTCAAACCAATTTTCGAAGCACTTTTTCCACTCCGATTGAGACACCTCCAAAACATGGTTTTTGAATGCTTCAACAGCATCTTCTGGCGACGAAAATCGTTGACCACGCATTTTTTTCTTGATGTGTGGGAATAAAAAGAAGTCATTGGGTGCCAAGTCAGGGCTGTACGGAGGATGACCCATCAATTCGACGTTTTGTCCGGTCAAAAAGGCGCTGGTTTGAGCCGATGTGTGAGAGCTCGCATTGTCATGGTGCACAATGATTCGACTTCTCTTGTTCGTTTTTCGAATTTCTCCGAAGACTTCAGGCAAACAAATGGTGGTGTACCACTCAGAATTGACCGTCCTACGTTGCACAAGCGGAACAGTCGCCACATGACCAGTTTTGCCAAAGAAACAAGCGACCATTTGCTTCGAAGTGCTTCTTCCACGAACAACTTTCGTTGGATTTGACTCGTCTTGGAAGACCCACACGGTCGATTGCTGTTTTGTTTCGGGCTCATACGCATAGATCCATGATTCGTCACCTGTGACGATCTTATAAACGTCTTTTGAAGCACCGCGATCGTATTTTTTCAGCATTTCTTTACACCAATCCACACGAGCCTTTTTTTGAGCGATTGTCAAATTGTGCGGGATCCAACGAGAACAAACCTTTTTTACGGCCAGGTGTTCATGCAATATCGAATGTATGCTGGTGGGAGAAATGCCTAGGCATGCCTCTATCTCACGGTATGTCACATGACGGTCTTGCATTATCAGTTCACGTACGGCATCGATGTTTTCTGGAACAACGGCTGTTTTTGGACGACCTTCACGGAATTCGTCTTTGAGCGAGCGTCGGCCACGATTGAATTCGTTGTACCAGTTTTTCACAGTGCTATAGGATGGTGCTTCATAGCCATACAAAGATTTAAGTTCATCGATGCACTCTTGTCGTGATAATCCACGTCGAAAGTTGTGAAAAATGATCGCACGAAAATGTTCACGAGTTAATTCCATTTTTTTGCCAAATTGATTTTTTCAAGTCACTGTAAACAACACAAATGATAGTCGTACGTCAAAACGTTCTGAGTACGTTTATGCTAAAAAATGTCAAACTTTCCAATGGAAATGTCAGATCGCACCTGGCAACACTTAGTGTTGCCTAGGCCAGAAATATATATAGTAGCCTACGTATTTAGGAAATTATTGTAAATTTTGAATAACGTCTGTTTGTACCTTTAAAAATGCGTACTGTGTAGAATGGCCTTCACGAAACCCATATTGGAATTCTGATATAATATTATATTGCTCAATGAAGAGATTTAGTCTATCTAGGATGAACCACTTAAACAATTTTCCTACATCAGAAAAGAGTGATATTGGCCGAAAATCTACTTCGGTGTAGGCGTGCTGTTTCTTTTGGATACTTCCCCCACATCGTAGGGAAGTACTCATTGCTAATTTAGTTTGGCAGACTTTTCATTACTAAACTGGGCATACCATCCGGGCCATGGGATTTTTTCCTGGATGCTAAAAATAGCTAATGTCTTTTTCGTAAAAGCTTTTCTTCCATAAAAATTCCCGCCTTTTTTTCAACCGAACTTGTTGAACTTAAAAACTTTGGTTAATAGAGTCAATGTTGTATTGGAGAAGACGTTAGTTTTACTACCTCTCATTTGTTTTTTTTGAGGTACGAATGTTGTAATTTAAAATTTGATTATTTTATTTTAGAATTTTTTGTACCATTTTCTTTAGAATAACGCACCATTCAAATAAATAACTCAAGTTTGTTTGATATCGCAAGATTCAATTTTCCATCACTTACTCATATAATAATTTCTCTAATTTATTCATTGTTATATGAATTCTTATTATAACAATAAATTGTTTACGTAATAATTGAGGATTTAAATCACATAATACTGAATTTTTCTTTGAAAAGATCTACCCTTTAGTTTTTAGCACATCACTTTTTAAGATGCATACGTGTATATCATACAATAATCTCTTGATATTTAGGTTCACTAAAATTTCTAAAATGTTTCCACAATGCGATTAATTATCTTCTCCTTACCTTATTGAAAATGGTCTTTATAAATCTCGCGTAGGCTTCATATATAATAGTTATGTTCACCTTATATTTATAAATGAGTTCGCCCTCCCTATCTTAAATAATCTTTTTTAGAACTAATCTTATCAAATAATCAAATGCTCAATAAGATTCCACATAATCTATTAAACAATAAAAACGTCGAATTACGTTGTGTTCTAAGTCATATTGATATGAAGGGCAAAAAAAACCTCACCACCCTCTTCCAACTGAAATTCTAAATTTTTCGCATTTACTGGCCAAATAGTATTTAACGTTGCTAGCCATACATAGAGAAATAGACTGGACAAACCGTGGAAGATTGACAACTTTTAAGTAAACCATTCTTCTCAACAACCATTTCAAAATTCTGGGCAAAGAAACTTCTCGGAATGCGGTTTGATCTTACCCATGATGTATCTTTTGGCAACCAACCGTATCCTTCATGCTATTCCTATGGTGTACAACGTACTATCCCTTATATTTCAAATATATTGAACTAAACACAGAATTTCTTTTTAAATAGGACGCTCTCCACTGTGAAGCTCTTAGATTCAACAACTTATTTTTCCAAGCTCCATTTTTAACCTACTTAAATATGTTAATTTGCTATATAAAATTTAAAAATCTCCAATATTTTCCTCCAATTAATAATCCATTAGTTTCATTTTGCGAAGCTGGCAATGACAACTCAACGTAACATGAACTCGCCAAATGGCCTTCTGGCCTTTGCGCTACCGAATAACAGCTGGCTCAGGTCGCAAACTGTCGACCATAAGTTTCTTGTAACGTAGAAACCTTTGGCAAATTAAACTATCGTTTTGAGAATAAAACTCCTTTCACACAGTCCAATTCCGATCGTCCAGTTGATTACGGCGCCGAAGTCATACAGTAACAATAATAATAAAACAAATAAGTATAATTTTTAGTGGAAACAAAGTACAGGAAAATACCAAACTTGCACTATTTTTATATTAGAGATTTAGTTTAATAGTGAACAAATATTCAACAAATAGTTTGTATTTACTACCAGTGAGACGAGCAGTATAGAAATGAAGGTTACTCCATCAGACCCTCTTTCTAAACCGGCTTTGGGTTATTCAATCAAAAGTTACTCTGCCCAATGAAACAGCAGCAACAAACAAAAACAACAATAATACTAATGTCTACAACTGTCCCCATAACTGTCCCCACTGAGAGTTAATCACTCCGTTAAAACAAAATCGGCATTAAAAACATTTCATCGGTAAGGAGATTCAAGTAAGGAGGAAATAATTAAAAACCTGGGGAATCCAATATTCCAGAAGCTAGAAATTTTTTTTCTAGGATTATAATACTGACTCTTGAGGTATACCATTTTCTGTCAAGTTTAAATATATTATTCTAAAATTTAAGCGTCAAAGAACATTGCAATTCACCCGAAGTTTATGAGCATCCGTGCTCTCGCAGTTAATGCGTCAACTATAAAGATGAGTCACACTCTTGTGGAGGCAGGCATTCTCTACACCCTCTACATCAATCTCCTCACCAATACATTCTTCTTCCACTTCCGTCTCACAATCTAAATCATAACGAAATATTCATACTAGTCAAGCAAAATATCCTCAAAAAAGCAAATCACCATCTTCGCTAAAACTTCCGCTTATAAAAAAGCAAAACTTCTCCTTCTCTTAAAATTCCCACTTCTAAATTCACTTTTCCTGCAATTATTAAAGAAAAAACCGAAGAGTAATTAGCGCTGGTCATAAATATAACGGAAAACCCGACTGCGAAGGAGCAATCAGCGATATAACAAAAATTCTAAACAACCTGGCCCTAGCACTAAAAAATAATCTTTAATTCGATGGTAAGAGTATTTAATTGCATTTTTGGGAAAAGCAAGTGGCTATGCATCAGGCAATCTACATTCTATTCTCGAATCTAGTACATTCGATTTTTCTTCCCTTTTTCCGATCTACTCTTGCACACCCATTTTGAGAAAGCTAACTGACATGGTTTGTTGTCTACTTCTTTTCTATTATGGCGTGTATATATAATAATGATTTGAGAAACTAAAGTAACTTTTTCAGTCTATAATAGAACATGTACAGTCTCTGGAGCAACCTAGAGGGTTTGTGCTTGCTCCTATCATAGATTAGTAGGCTCCCGAAATAGTTGCCCTGCAAAAACCAAACTATCCTAATACTTTAATCATCATTACTACAGCAATTATAATTATTGGTTTTATACCAACCTTAATAATAACAAAAGAGGTGGTATGGGTTTTCTTATTCACCCCTCTTTAGCCTACACCCAAATCCAAATTTCCACAGAGTTTACAATTCTACTTATTTCTCTCACTTTCCTTCCTAAGCTCAGCATTCTTAGTGTTTATGTTAAGCACTCCGCGTCCTTTTCTTCAGTGAATTTGCGTAGTCTACTTAACCAGTTACATGAGAATGCCATTACTCTTTTAGACTTCAGCGCCCACAGCTTTTCTTGGGTCTCATCTAGAATCACTTGGCTTGGGAAAATCCTCGAAAAATGGCTCAGCTCGACTATTTGGTACTATATAATTCTAAATGATAATACACCGACCTTTTCCTTGAGCTAAGGGGTATCCTTGACCTTACCTTTATTTCTTTACGGATGTTTAGTTTATATTCATAGACGGTGCATTAATTCTTAGAGGAAAATAACTACCTCTGCATCGTAGTGAAGCAAAAGCTACTCACGTTGATTCACAATCACTTTCAAATTTCATGGAAAACCGAGGAGAAAGCTAGGATAGGGTTAGGTCTACATTCATTAAGGCCGTCGATGTTTTACCGTCCACTTTGTCTGTTATACATAACAGATAGGCATTCTTAGATGTGAAGATAGCGAATCCATACCGTATTTGCCCATTTTTATTAAATAACAACCTATTTAATATTCAACAAAAAAATTGAATATTGAGTCTGAAAGTAATATACCCGTTTTTCCAGTACAATTACCTTCTCAAGATAACTGAGTTTACTGCCACCATTAACACCAGGTCCTTCTCGAAGGAAGCATGGAGAGGAATTAATCGGATTCTTCAACATTTCACAATAAAATTGTCAACCTCTTTAATCATATACTGAAATCGTCAATATTTCCAAATATTACAAAAGTTATTTTTGCGGTTCCTATACCAAAATAATAACTTTCGCGTTCTTTAACTTACAATTACAGACCACTTTCTCTTTTGTTTTGCATGTCCAAGATTCTGTAAAAGATGCTAGCTTTTAGACTTAACCAGATTCTTACTAAGAAGCTCACCCTCCTACTATTATAGCTATAATTAATGTTTTAAAATTATAAAATTAAAAAAATGCAAGAAAATGTTGGACAAAGAAAGAAAGGCCGGATGAAGAAAAAGTTACGGAAAATTGAAAAAAATTCAGTGAACACTTTTTTGCATGATTGCTTTTCAACATTCAGGAAGTCATAGGGGACACCAAATTGGCAGTGATTGCGTCCTTACACTTAAAGTATGTAGCAAAAAAAGTTATTGTTTAAAAAACTTAATCAAAAAAAAAATTTTAAAATAAATTAGAATAAGATTACATTTAAAAACAAAAAAAAGTTAATTTGTATAAACGCGCAAAAAATATAATTAAAAAGTAAGAAACTCAAAATAAGAAACGAAGGATCATGAACGAAGAATGAAAATGCAGCCGCAGCGTTGACTCTTTGTCCCTTCGGCCATATTTTTTTACCATCCATGATACTTCTAGGTTAAAAATGGATTGCCAGATCAGGAGCACGAAAAACAATCTTCACCAAGAAATAAATAAAGTTCTCACACATCTTTTAAACGCCTAAATATCCATGTTCAGTATTTCAAACCAAATATCGTCTTGTATTGTAAAATCCTTACCCATCCTATGGTTGAACGCCAATAGTTTGAACTCCAATAGATAAGAACTAGACATACTTCTTATAACAGGGACACACTTCACGTTACGATCACACTTTACCATTCGAGACTATAACCCATTTACAACAGTACATTCTGATAATACCCGAACTATTAGATCGCTAATTTGCCTCACAGTCGTGACGCTATGAAGTGGCTCCTGGCACATATTTAAGGGACTTTACATACATAAGAACAACAAACAAACGAAGGGTCTTGCAATCTACACAAACTCTGGCCAGTCGTATAGGAGCGTCATCTATTTACTGGATGAAGAGAATCTTGGATACTACAACTATAGGAGTAAAAAGGACAAGCCAGATAGAGTGGTGATTCGTTGACTACACCAGACCACTCCAACAATGTATATTAAAGAAAAACTAGAAGCAATAGGCTTTAAAGCCCGTAATGTCGATAATGTTATCCAAATAGCCATCTTCCAAAAATAAAGAAATTTTCACGGTAGATACTTTGGTCTACTACAAGATTAAAGTTGAGGATCCACATCCAAGAAAGGACATAGTGCAGTGTCATCGGTGTCAAAATAATGGTCACGCCCACATCTATTGCTAGTGTTCATTAAAATGTGTGAAATATGCTGACGCGCACATAACAATACAGTATTCTAAGAATAAAATAACTTCTGCAAATTGCATATCCCATAAACTATAAAGTTTGTTAAATTTACAAAAAACTCCAACAAAAAATGTACCCTTGCTAAGGAAGCGAAGACTAACTTACTGTACTTCACACCAGCAAACCCAGCCATATAGTATACTGCAGTGACTGCTAGTTCTACCGCATCACCATTGCCACCATAATCAATATTCACATCAACATCAATATAAACATCAGCGAGACCATCAACATCAACCACAAAAAGTAATATTAATAGCCCGAATATATACATTCGTCATCCTCCATCCCCAACTGAAGACCTACGAGGTCTGTTCAAAAAGTATCGCGAATTTTGTGTTTTTTAAAAAATTATTTACCTTCAAAGTAATTCCCACCAGATATTAAACACTTATACCAACATTTTTTCCAATCTTCGGAGCACTTCAAAAAATCATTTTTTGTGATCTCGTTCAGCTCCTCCTTCGATGTCGTCTTTATATCCTCAATCTTAGCGTAGCGTCGTTCTTTCAGTTTCGGGAACAAGAAAAAGTCATGGGATGCCAAATCTGGGGAATACGGTGGCTGCGGCTTCATTAGTGTGTTGTTGTTGGCCAAAAATTCGCGCACAAGCAACGATGCGTGAGCAGGGGCGCTATCATGTTGCAAAAGCCAATTTTTGTTCTTCCACAATTCCGGGCGTTTCCGCCGAATTGCTTCGCGCAACTTGTACATAACTAGCAGGTAATATTCCTTATTGACCGTTCTATCCTGTGGCAAGAACTCATGATGCACCACGCCCCTGCAATCGAAGAAAACTGTAAGCAAAACCTTCACATTCGACCGGACTTGGCGCGCTTTCTTCGGTCTTGGCTCGTGCGGCAGCTTCCATTGGGATGATTGAGCTTTGGTTTCCACGTTATAATCATAAACACATGATTCGTTACCAGTTATGACTCTCTGGAGTAAATTTGGGTCGTCGCGGATAGAGTCCAACAGCTCCTTAGCAATGTTAATGCGATGCTGTTTTTCGTCGAAATTAAGCAATTTTGGTACGAATTTCGCGGCGAACCGTCTCTTTTTTGGTAAAAATCCAATGGCACGAGCCAATCGATATGTTTAAGTCCTCAGCAACTTCTCAATGTTTTCGTCGGTTGTTGACGTGCTCGGCCATCTGAGAACACTTTGTACCGCCGATAAACGTTGCTTCGATCCAAGGTAGCTTCACCATATGCCACTATCAACATTAGGAATGCGTCCGCGCAATTAATTTTGTTTTTCACACAAAATTTGATACAGATTCTTTGATCCATTTTTTTGAATGGGCAAAAATCGAAGACGAGCCAAAACACGTGCAAGCAAAGCAGCTGTCAAAAATTAACTGAACATTCAAGTTGCCGAACATTCGACTGCCGAAAATCGAATATAATAATCCGCGGAAATTAAAAATTTGCGATACTTTTTGAACAGACCTCGTATACGCCATATTTCCAATATTACTGACACACGTTAAAACAAGAACTAAACTAATTGTCTTCCTACATTGAAGAATCCCGGTTCATTCTTTTATGGATCGCTAACAGACTAAGCAGTTCATTCTTTTAAGCACTCTAAACGGATAGGCACTTTACGCTAAGATCACACTTTACCATACGATACTACAAAACATTTAAAACATACCCTTCTGATAATACAGCATATGGTGGTACTGCCGATCTCATAAGAAAATCATTATCCTTCTCTTTTCATTCTTTTATTTCAGAAAATTTTCTTTAATCTAGAGCTGCATCAATTAACTGAACTCCCTTCCCTTTCACTATTACTTTCATATATTGCCGGCCAAATAAATCCATAAGCTCCCATGAATTTATATCCTTTTTTAAGCTCTCGTCAAACTTCCAAAATGAGGTTGTCGCATTGCCCACCCCCGTGGAAAGATGGTTCAAGAGGTGCTTTCATCATCCTCTTATCAAGTCATTTAACCCCTGACTGCCCACATACTGGTCGACTTCCAAATAAAAGCTCCCTGATAAACTACATGATTTCATAACTAGTCCAGTGAATAATGAAAGTTTTCAAATTATAAAATACCTTGAATGAGCAAACATTTTTAAAATTTAATTTGTATCACATTCAATATTATTTCTGAGCAAAACATATAATCTAATTAAAGTTATTTAAAAATTCAAAGCCTACATAACTATCACATGAAACTGTACTAGACCAGTTGAAAAGGTTTTATTGAGCATATACACGTACATACACATATGTACATTGGAAACGGAAATTGATTGTTGAACTTAACCTCTGAAATAACGGATTTATTTTTATTAGACATCCATTTGAGAAAAGACAAATCGTATTTCATGACATGAGATTGATTTGTTTTCATTAAAATATCATCAAAGAAAAGGAAAAAGAATAATTTGAATCTAGCCATCCATCGGATCGTTGAAAGAATGTCGTGACAAATCTTAATGGTTCCATTGCCAAAATTATCATCGTCGGAGCAATTATTCTTTATGCCAATAATAACGACAACATCATCACGACTATCGTTTGTAATCGAATTTGGAATTTTAATAGGTGCGTGATTGAGCAATTCACTTATTTCAGTTAATTATTTGATAAGATCTGAATCCATACGTGAGTAGCAATACAATTTTAATCGTTTTATTATTCAGCAAAATTATGAAATGATTGTTTTCGAGAGAAAAAAAAAACAGCATAAATTAAGGCAATTCTTCTAATTTTTATTTCTCACTTTAAATACGACTGTAATCATAGTAATAAAAATTGAAATTGATTTCATGGTGTCATTGTTAATTTTTAATAATGTGGGAGTAATTTGCTTATTTCACGATCATTTGAACATGTCTACTTTTTGTTTCTGTTTATTTATTTAAAAATTTTTTTTATTAAAGTAAATATTTTCTATATATACGAGTATGTGTATAGTAAGTGACATATGTTTAAGCAAATGATATTATTTTAAAAAAGTAAGTTTATTGATTTGAATAGAATTTCAAGGATAACTAGTTCATTTCAATAATAATTACAACTCTGAAAAATATGAAAATTGCGAAGTATTTGTTGCGCACCAAAATCAATTTCAGCCTTCTTAAGCACCTAGCTAACAAAATTTTTGTATCCTCTCGTACTAGTATGCAGTTTTTATCGAGCTTTGAAATTTTGTTCTTGATTGTTTTCGATTGTGTTTCTTAGACTGCGTCGAATCAATCAGATGAAGTGATGCTTTTTAGGTTAGAGATTACAATCTTCAGTTATGACGTGAGAGTGCCTTTTGAATATTTATTATAGATTATAAGTTAATTTTCAAAAGATTCTTTTTGAGACTATAGAAATTAAGAAAATACCAAAATATGTATTATTTTTTAAATAAATTTTTTTAAACTAGAATTATTTCCAATAGCAAAATATATCTTTTGTATTGTAGCTATTTTGGTTTTTTTTTATACGAGACTTTGACAAATAGTTCCCTTAATGTTTGGTATTGGCCAAAATGAATCGCTCTACAGTTGAGGAGCACGTTAAAGTGGTCAATCGATATTATAACAATGAAAGTTAAATGCGATATTCCATTCGTGATGCTTGACCTAATAAATTAATGGCTTTGTCAATGCACAAAATTGTCAGATTATGGTAGATTCGATTCTTGGAGAGGCCCTTGAGGGATCATCATCAACAACGTAAACGGCCTGTAAGTCGGTAGTCCGCAGTCTTCCAGTTTAGAGTCCTGGCTAACAACGTCGTTCCACTGAAAATAGGGCCTGGAATCATAAATGAAGCTATCGAAGATTTCTCGAGCAGGATATTCTTCATCCACACTTTTAGGGTGGATAATTCCGCAGTCGATTGAGCTTAATTTTATCCAAAACCACGCGGTCGAGGTGGCAGTCCAGAATCATTTCGTTAAGTAGACTCAGGAATGATTCATTTGTATAAAACACAATAAAAAAAATAATTAAAAAATCGAGGAACTTAAAATAAAAAGGGTCATGAACGAAGGATCAAAAAAATTAATGATTGAACAGACAAAGAGGGGTGGGGTTCTCTCTCGTTTAAAACGGTATAGAGTGTTCCATAGCTAAAGTTATTGGCCGTGTGAAGTCACATGCGAGGCGCAAACAAAAGATCTTACAATCCTTTTAAACAAAACTTTATAAGAATTTCATTTATACAATCCGAAAGAATCAAAATATTTCCTTACAAGAAATATAAAATAAGTTTGAAGTACTGGGTATATAAGTACTTAACATAAGCAATGTTAAACCGAACATAAATGAGGGTCGGTCTCTCCGAATGTTTCTTATGGACTTGGAATATTCAGCAAAGAGCAATGAAAATTTTAATATTGAAATATTGTTTTACGGTAAATAAAAGTGGAGCAACCGTATCCTCAAAAAAAACAATGCTATAGGTGCCAGGAATTTAAGCACACAAAAACATATTATGTGTATAGGCAACCGCCTAAATATATCAACAGTTCGCGTCTGGATGTGTAAAAGAGAAAACAAATGCAGCTAAGTGTGTCCACTGCATGGGTGCTCATCCAGCTAGCTACAAGAGTTGGACCATTTATAAAACCAGATAGAAGACCAGAAATATCATCTACAAGCTACGTAACGCTGAGCCGATCCTGTGCACCAGTAGCGTCAGGCGAACCACACAACATCAACCACAACAGAGACAACTACAACCGCAACAATAACAGGAACTGCAACATAAACTATAGCAATGGTAGCAGCAGCAAGAACAGCAATAACAAAAAAAAAACAAAATTTTAGTAATGATATTTCTATCAAAGGCAATCACCCTTGCCCATGAGTCTTCTGCCAAAGACAATCACTCCTTCCGAAGTTGACTATTTAATCCAATTTCTTTCCTAAAACGAAGCTCCTGGCTATGATTTAAGCATCTCTAATATTATCAAATAACTTCCTAAAAAAGCAATAGTTTTTTCCATCTATAGAACAGTACAATTCTTAATCCTCTCGAAATGTGTCATTATAAAAATTATTCCTTAACACAATAAACCAAAAAAAACCACACCATTTCCTATAGACTAATAGTCTTCTTATGTCATCGGGTTGTTGATTTTATAGCATCCTCCTTCGAAAGGAAAGAATACTGTCCAGGTATGTTTCTTTATATAAGTCAAGCTTTTGATATAGTTTTGGTACTGCTTTACGCTGGAAACTCAAGAGGAACCATCCTTCTACCTATTTCCTAGTCCTAAGATCATTCATTTTTAACCGAACACTTCCAAGTAAACGAATCCAATGAACTCTCCAATGTCTCTCCGATATTGGCTGTTATTCTACAGAGAAATTTACTTTAACCCATCCTTTACAGCAGTTATACATTTGATATCCCAATCCGTTCCAATAGATTTTTTTGTACACACGCTGATGATACGACCTGCTGTGCATCTACCGAAAATACCTAACAAGCGTTCGAAATTATCCAATCCCAAATCCAAACTCTGCAGAACTGGTTTACAAAGTCAATAAATATAAATCTGCACACGTAACTTTTACTCTCTGTCGTGAACCATGTCTTCCCATATTCCTTAATGACAGCTAAATACCATAACATACCGAAAGATCGGTACCTAGGACTAAACTTAGACAAACGCTTGATATAAAATCCACATAGAAGACTTAAAAAAATTAGAACTAAAACGACAATGCCTACAACTACTCCGACTTCTAGACAAACTTTCTAGACTTACTATACACAACAAACTACTTTAATACAATATCTTAACGAAACCAATATGGACTTACGGACTAAAATTTTGGAGTTATACTAAGCGTTCAAATTCCCGTCTAATATAATCCCTTCAATCAAAAATACTGAATACAATTGTCGACGCTCCCTTTTATGGTCGCAATGCTGTAATAAACCATGATCTCAAAGTCTCTTTTGTTTATGATGTTACTGTGTCTCGTTATAAAAAGTTTCATTGGAAGTGTCTCCAATCATTCAAAATTTGCTTGTACTAACTTTCTTAAAAACGCTCATAGCAGACTTAAGCGTCACTGATCGCGTTATTTACTAATATACTGAGGTGCTTAACATAAGTACATGCTAGCAGGAGAAACTTCGATGGATGTTTATTCCCCATCACCTTTCACTTTATTTAATAATATTATTCAAATATGCATGTTACTATGGTGTAGTTGTAAATATCTGTAAAAATTTCATTTTACATACGTGCATAGTATGCTAGTAGGACATGTGGTATCGATAACATGGTATTGATGCCATTAACGCAGAGATACCATGTAGAATACTCCTGTCAGATAGCCGTTCACAGTATGGTTTAACGTTTCGGCTTTTATGTTTTGACGGATAAGAAAATAAAAACATTTATTATCCTTGTATTTGAACTATATATTAGATATAAATAGTTTTAAAGTGAAAATTAATACATTAATATTGCATAATGAACTGAAGAGAAAAGGTAATTTTCTCTTCCTCTAAGCAAGCAAACAAATCAATGGCATTTTTAGCTCCTCCACTTAAAGATGGTAGTATGGCTCTAAAGTCAATAAAAGTACCAGATTTGCGTATAGAGTTGTACAGATACTAGCTTGGTGTATAGGGAAATCATGAAAACATTTGTGGTATAGATACTAGGAATATTCATCGAATACCAGCTTTTTCAGCTAGTATTTGGCATTGAGTGTAGTATTGATAATACGTGGTCGATACCAGATATATGTCCCAAGCATAATGTAATATCCAGGAACATTAAATCTTTAAATTTGATTTAATTTTTTTGTAGACGGATCTAACCAAATGAGTAGACGATAGGCCGATACACATTGTGAATGCAGAATGCAAAATTACGTGGACAAGTCAACACTTTTATTTTTTGTCACTTACATAGAATTCTTCAACAAGGGTGATATGTTTTCAACAAGACTGTGTGGCCGTATTTGAAATGTCAAAATCACTGTCAGTTATGCAGTTATTTTTCCTCCTCAACAACGTTCGGCAATTATCCAATTTTCTTATGAAAATATGGTTTTTTTTATTGCAACTTATCGTGCGCTTCATCCAAATTTAGATCGTAATAATTAACCTCGCTATTCGTGGAACTGTGGAAAATTTTGAACGCACCCTTTCTTTACACAATGATCGCCTGCTAATAAGAAAAAATTCTAGTCGAAGTATCGAGAATATTGCTGCCGTTTAGGGAAGTGTTGATGATTACCCATATTTATCAATTTCAAGGAGACTCCTCAAGAAATGACTTCCAAGAAAATATCACAAGAAACTCCGCAATAAGGGATAATATCTCCTCGAGATTTAAGGATATATCTCTCCGAGGAGTGAAATTAATCTCTCCATAGTTTCTAAAAGAACATTGCACTATTTTTTCCAAACTGTGTGTATTTGGTATAGTATATTTCCTTTTTTAATGAATTAAAAATTATTATTCGTTCAATATAAGTTGTTGGAATAGTTCCGAATTTGTAGTTTAACAAATTAGTTATGGGGTTCCTAAAACTCATTATATTGTAAATAGCAAAAGTCAAAATATGCAGCTTTTATTATTAGTATGCTCATTAGTGACTTCTTCCATTCAAACTATCACATATTTAACATTATTAACAAACACAGATATGTTCTCTATAATGAGAGATTCAACGTAGAATATAACTGTCAAATCTGGGAAGGCACCTTCAAAAAAATTCATTATGCATACTAGACGGTATCAAATATTATGCGTTAAAGTTTATAATTAAAGAAGCTATAGCTAGGCCAAGATTAACTTTAATCTTGGCCAGCTATAGCTTCTTTAATTATTTTGTTTTATAGTATTTTTTTTATTTTTTATTTGACAGGTTTCATTTCTACATTATACATTATGACACATATACACATAGTCATGAGACACAGTCGCTCCTATGGAGCATATAGCGGTACAGAGAATACACGTCTCTAATTGGTGGTAGAAGGCTCCTTTTTTGTTGGCGTCCTCATCTACTTCGGTTGGGGCACTGCACGATGGTGATCTTTCGGAACTTCGAGTGGAGCCTGGCTGTCAGAAGACGGTCGGAGACCGGTTTGTAGCCCATGAGAGATCTCTTTTTTTTGCGTTGGCCGATAGGGTCAATCCGACTCCACAGTGGTGGCCGCTGTCGTTGCCGCTGTAGATGAAGTGTTCAGCCGTCTGCGTTGTTCGATGAAAACCAGATGAGTTTTTTGCCTGAGGTACGGTCCGGTTGATTCTTCTTGTGCTGTTTCTTGATAAGGTGGTTTTTATAGCTTGCGGCTTATCAGCCCAGCGAAGTAGCCTCCAGTGACGTTGGGGGACCCTACGGACTACATATAAGGCTTATAGTCGGCCTCTCACCCCGGCACCATGCCGAGATGGCGGCAGCGAGAATAGAACCCGCTACCTCCGAGTATGAGTCGGTCGACACACACATGGTTAAACCTGCGGCACGCGGTATTCCCAAGCGGTCATCCATCCAAGTACTCACCACGCCCAGTCCTGCTTAACTTCGGTGATCGGACGAGAACCGGTGGATCCAGGACGGCACAGCCGCAGATTTTTATAGTATTTGCTATAAAGAATTTTTCCGTAAACTGGATAATTGATGGCTCTCAAATAATATTTGAGTTACATTTGACGGATGTAAATATCCATTTTGAATAGGGCTTAAAACATGAATTATCATTCAAATAAATTCTTTAATATCTATTCTTTATAATTATCAAAACCCAATATTTTTTAAATGTAATTTTATTCCCACTTAAACTATTTCAGCTTTGCAAATTAATATTTTAAAAGAAGTTATATTATGGCTTTGTAAAAAAAGAATATTCGATTAAGAAAAAAATGATAAAATAACAATTTCTGGTATAAATCGTACCTCAAATTGTATAAAAGTTCTATATTACACTTAAACGAGGTGTGGTAGAGCGATTAGGCAATACTATTATCTTACTTTTAAGATAACTCAACGATAGTTATTCTTAGATGTGCCCTAAAAGTTTTAAATTTATCTGATAATTATACTACCATATAGGGAATAATTAGTGTAGTTGTGGTTTTGTAGTGCGTTACAAAAACTGCGGCAGTCAAATTTTAATCAAACGTAGTTAATCCGGTGTGGTTTTACTTATAAAAATTTGCGATTTGTATAATTTTGTGCTAGCATAAAGCATTTTTAGAATACCGAGAAGTAGTGCAAAACTAAATTAGCTTAAGGAAACGTTCTATAATAAAAACTGATAAAAATGAAGAACTATTCAAGGACTTCTTTAACAGAAAGAATTCTTTTTAAAAAAGGATGTTTTCATCAGATATGGACAACGCAGATACTATGATAACGCACTTTGGCACACGGATATCTATAGTCGAGAATATGGTTAAATATGGCACCATTTTTAGTCGATTATAGGGCTTCTCTATTCACCTATTCTGAGCCCGTAATATTGGGTTGTTCGGAAAGTAATTTCGTTTTTTATATAAAAATAAAAGACGACTTTCTTATATTGAATTAATATTTTATTCAATTAAATATTGCCCTGTCTGATTCGATACCCTTTGCCATCTTTCTTGCAGTAGCATGATTCTACGCTCCGAAAATTTTTGTTCCTTACCGTCCCAGGAGAGACACCTTTGCTAGCATTGCCACTTTGTATATCAAGAAATTGTAAATAGAATCATCGTCACCAACGGTACGACAGCCTGAAGTCCGATCAAGGCCTGCTAAATAAAAAGATTCGGAAAGCACCGGAAATGCTTTCTGGTCCGCCAATTTGGTGTTGTAACCATTACTATTGAGTTGTCAAGAAAGTAATTTGGTTTTTTTAAATAAAAATGAAAGACGATTTTCTTACATACACATATAGTGAATTAATATTTTATTCAATTAAATATTATTCAGTCTGATCCAATACTCTTTGCCATATTTCAGACAGTAGCATGATTGCAAGCTCATAAAATTTTTGTTCTCTCTGGCAAAAAACTGATCCAAGTGATTTTTGACCTCCTCATTTGAATTAAACGTTTTACCGTTAAATTTTTTTGTAGAAATTGGAACAAATGATAATCGGAAGGTGTTAGGTCTTTTTTTTCTGTTTAGATTAATGAGCTACAGGGGGAAACCTTCAAAAGGTACTCGCCTGGAAGTTTTTCCTGCCAGGTGAGTAATGCGGGATTTTTACCTCGCTAAAACCTAACCTGCACCTCTGATCTTGCTCCCGGAACGATGGTTCCCCGGCGGCACTCTTTGTAAATACTACTTCGCCGGGGCGTTCTTGTTTGATGCTACTGCTGTCCCGATGTTATGACGCCTCGCGGCCTATTCTTCGTACGTTTTGTGGAGATTCTTGATAATGGATTCCACGTACCCTGCAATTCTGTTCCAAGCCGATAGGCTCTTCAGCATGCACTCCACTAAATTTTATGGACTGATGGAACGGTCCAGATTTCTCTCCAGCTCCACCCGCGTCTCCTCGTAGAGGGGGCACTGGAAGAGCACGTGTTCTGCGTCTTCGATCACATCGCGGCAATGATGACAGTTTTGGGAGTCAGTTCTCTTGAATCTGTGCAAGTATGCCCGAAAGCATTCATGCCCAGTCAAGAGTTGGGTGATGTAATACCCGACTTCCCCGTGCAGGCGAGTGACCCATTTGGTAACATGTGGGATCAGCCGATGAGTTCACCGACCCTTCGTCGAGTTGTCCCATCTCTCTTGCCAGAGGCGAAGACTCTCGGGTCTCTCCTCTTCACAGAGGACCTTTCGCCGCTCTTCCATCTTCCTACGATGTTGGCGTTCCCGCTCTCCTGCCAGGATGTCGATGGGTGGGCATGATGCCACGACGTATAGCAGGACGGAGGTAACCACAGTTGCCAGTAGTCGCCTTCGGATTTGCCTGGGACCTCCGATATTGGGCATTATCCGCGAAAGTGCGCCCTGTACTACTGATGCCTTCCTGCTGACGCTGGAGATGTGCTCCTTGTAGTTGAGTCTGGCATCCAAGACCACTCCTAGATACCGGATGTAGGGTAGCGACCGGATGTCGTGATCGCCTACTCTTATGGTGATGGTCTCCATTTTCTTCCGGCTACTCACAAGGAGTGCCTTGGTCAAAGACAGGTCTGCCGATGTCATCCACTGTCTTATGCTCCGGACGGTGGTGGAGAATGCGGCTTCCAGTTCCTCTAGGTGTTTGGCTAACAGGACAACCGCTACGTCGTCCGCGAAAGCGACGAGTGTTGTGTTCGTCGGTAATTGCAGATGGAGTAGGCCGTCGTACATGACGTTTCACAAGAGTGGCCGCAGTACAGAGCCCTGAGGTACCCCTCCCGTGACCCCATACTCTGCTGGTCCATCCTCGGTCTCGTATTGCAGTAGTCGATCACTGAAGTATGATCTGACCATCCTCCGTAGGTAGTAGGACACCCCCATGTTCTCAAGGGTCTCCAAGATTCGATCCCAGCGGGCCGAGTTAAACGCGTTCTTGATGTCCAGGGTGACAACGAAACAATACTTTTTAGAACCGCCTTTCCATCTCTTTCCTTAGATGGCTTCCTTTGCAATGTTCGTGATGAGTTCCAACGCGTCGATGGTCGATCTCCCCTTCCTGAATCCGAATTGAAATTCGGAAAGTTGAGGATCGATGTATTGCTCCAATCTGTCGGCCACTATCCGCTCCAAGTTCTTCCCGCCCGAATCCAGCATGCAAAGTGGACGATAGGAAGCTGGCTCGTCCGGTGGTTTCTTCCCTTTTGGGATAAGGACCAATCTTTGTTGCTTCCATCGGGTCGGAAATACGCCTTGTCGCAGGCATGCGTCGTACATGCTTATGAACAAGTCTGGCCTGGCGGCAATTGCACTCTTCAGTGCGATGTTGGGTATGCCGCTCGGTCCTGGTGCCTTGCCATTCTGCAATCTAGTGCAGGCCCTCGTGAGCTCTTCCATGGTCACACCAGGAATTTCCACTTCTTCATCCTCCGGGTGGTAGTCGGGGAGTTCTGGTTTCTCCGGGAACAGATGTTCTACTATTCTGTGCAGTATGTCGGGAAAGGTTGGTGTTGTTGCGGGTATGCTTTTAATCCTATGCATGACCGTCTTATACGGTCTGCCCCACGGGTCCCGGTCCACTTCCGCGCAGAGTTCCCTCCAACATTCTCGTTTGCTGGAGTTGATGGCGTTTCTGAGAATACGCCTTTTCTCTTCGAAGATACATCTGAGTTCCTCTGTCGAGGCCCTGTCTTGCCTACGAGCACGCTGGTGTTGCCTTCTTGCCTTCAGGCATGCTCGCCGGTGTAGGGCGATGGTCGGGTTCTACCAGTGGACTGATGCTCGGCCGCTGTTTTGGCGACTCCTTGGCATCGACGCATCGCTGGCTGCCACCAGGATGGCTGTTACCTCTTCTGTGATGCCCTCGGCAGCTGCTGACCGGGGCGCCGTCGATCCGCTCATCATCGACCTGAAGGTCTCCGTATCAAAACATCTGCTGTTCCAGCCCGCTGGCTGCCTCCTTGTGGGTCTCTGACGCCACCCGCTTCTGGGACTGGTGTTGATTTCCCAGATTATAGCTTGATGATCGCTATATGTGAACTCTTCATCGAAATTCCATTCGCAACCCCTTAAGGTGCTAGGTCTGAAGAGTATGGTAGGTATGATAGTATATCCCATCCAAGCTCTAAAAGCTTTTGCCGAGTGGTCAAAATTGTATGTGGTTTCGCATTATCCTATTGGAACACTATACCTTTCCTATTCACCAATTCTGGCATTTTTTCTTTAAGTGAATCAATCAAAATTGTCCAACTGATGACAGTACACTTTAGAATTGATCGTTGTGTTGCTCGGTAGAAGCTCAAAATAAACAATTCCTTTGAAAACCCACCAAATTGAAAATAGCATAAATCCAGGATCTTTTGCAATTAACATTATTGTAGACAACCCATTTCTCGTCCCCAGTGATGATACGCTTCAAAAATGGATCATTTTCTTGTTGTTTGAGAATCAAATCACAAACGTCAATGCGACGGTAAAAATTTTTTTTCGTAAGAAGATTAGGAACCTATTTGTCGAGCTTTGAGATTAAACCTAGTCGTTACAAATAATCATAAACGGTCGAATTTGATAAATTTAATCTCTCAGCAATCTCACGAGTTGTTATTTGCCGGTTTGCATCAATTAATGCCTTTATTGTATCTTCATCAGCTTCAACTGGCCTTCCAAAATAACGAAATTACTTTCCGAACAACCCAATAGTTTCATTTTTTATTTTGTCTAAGATCCGAAAAACACTCTAAAGGACGTACGTAATCTTGGAACTATCGATAATATGTAATGTAGGAGCCATCACTCAAGGCAACTACTTTGAATGGGATAATTTTGATGTATAAAAATAAAATAAACTTTTTGCTTAAAAAATACCGATTTCATGTATGGTTATAGAATGTATGATGCTTTCCAGTACCATTTAATTTTCTTAAAAAATCCAAACTTTAAGTAATTTTCAGTAAAATTATTTTCAAATACTATTAAAAAGTATTATAAAATTAAAAAGAGCATCTTTCAGCACTTTAAATGCTATATAAGGGTGTTGATAAGTCGAGGAGTAAATTTTCACTATATTTTGAACTATTAATAAGATAGTAAATTTTCACTATATTTTGAACTATTAATAAGATAATTTAAGTATAAAATTTTCTACTATATTAATATATCGAATTTACATAAAATGCTTTAACCTCTATTCTGATACTATCATCTACTAAATCAGCCATAATACTTTTGTCGATCATAAATAATGAAGAGGAAAAAAGTATGTTTATTGAATCATTTAAGTTCATCGAACGATATTTTTTTGGTATGTATTGTATGTATTTGAGTTCTCAAACAAATGGCTTTATTAGTTATTATTAACGTTAAGGTAATATTTCACGAATCCATTAATCAAAACAAAGCAATAAACTGAGTTAAGCCCCTAAAATGGACCTCACACGGAACACATTAAAATTTTCGATCATGAGAGGAAGCACGTCATTCCTTCATTCGTTCAATTCCACTCAATCTTAGGAAGAATTTTTCTAACAAGAATTTGAATTGTCAGAATGAACTTTGATATATCTGACCACACTGACTCTAACCACTCCTATTCATCGTTTTTTTTCCTCAATAATAATTGGGTGCTTATTATAATTGGTTCGGTTACTAATTTTAGGATCAGTAAAACGTAAAAGCAAATGATCTAACTTCATAAAGGATGAATCAACCGCAATGTCCACACCAAATCTTACAAGGTCTTATTATAGTCATGCTAGGAAATTCGATCATCTTTAATTTAAAATTTTATGTTTAGATACGGCAAAATATAAAAAAAGTTCATAAGATAATAAATAGACTCCATATCATGGTAGACAGTCCAGGTAAACAGGTAAATTACTCTTGAATCCTTTCAGTATCGGTCATCAATTTTTCATTCGGACATCTAAATGGACTCTTATCGGTGTTGTGCCGCACAGTGCAAAGAATCAATTCTGCGCTCTTCGACTAATGGCATTTACAAAACTATTTGACAAAATATTCCACCGCCAGCCACCGTTTTGTTCTTGAAGACTTGAAAATTTCAAATAAACAAAAACGTAGTAAAGAGATTGTCGAATTGCTGTTGCCAATTTAATGGGGCTTTTGTGGTTAAGAATTTTGGTTTTTTTTTTTTTGAATTACTAAGAAGGTTTTTTTTTGTAGATTCTTTGCAGAACACAATACATACTATATTTACACGTGGGAAATATTCTTTCGTATTCTGTATCTGAAAAAATATGTAGATTCGATAAGGCATTACTAATTGATGTGTTGAAATGTGAATTTATATGATTAGTCAGAAATTTAATAATTTATTTGTATTATATTGAAATAAACATTAATTTTACTAAATTTATATATATATATATATAATGCATAATCAGAAAATAATTAAGTATATTAAGTAAAATTTTTATGAATCTTTAGAGTCAGCTATTAACTGCACTGACCAGTTGATTCATAAATTATTTAATCGAAAATAAATTTCAATATTGCTTACAAAAAGCTGCTTTTAATATAAATGAGTGTCAACTATGACTTTATAAATATGGCCGCAAATTAAGTTTAGTTCAGATTCATTATAGAACAAAATATGTGTTTTTTTTTAAAGATTCACCGTTGATATATCACTAATGGTGTAATAATAGGCACCTGGTCTAAGTCAACCAAGTCAAATTATTCATAAAGTTCGGATAATAAACTATTGTAGTTCTGCAAGATCATGTCGTACCTTATTCTCTACAATTATAAGTGCTAACCTGTATTATAGTCAAGCAAACTGCAGCTTGATAGGCCACAATGATTTATTGTGCTTTTCTCTTCAACCCTATCTAAATTAAGCCAAGAGAACAATTTTCTGAAAGTAGCTGGTAAATACATCACATCAGCGAATGACATTTTCATTAATTTAACTGAATATAAATATTTCAGAGCCAGACAAATTCTTTCTACCCGCAATGGCATACGATATTTTACAAGTATCGTCGTTCTAACAAGTATTGACAGGTATTGGCTTCAGAAATTATGTGCCAAATATGGAGTTGCTCCCCACCCGGACCAACCATACTCTAGAACCTTCTATCAGGAGATAGTTATTACCAGTCGTATGCTCAGAGTCATTAAGCATTTGTTGTCCGTTATTCCTTTTTTAAAAATAATGATGGACAACAAATGCTCAATGGCGAAACCGACTGAAATTTATTAAGCACATATCGGTCCCTCCACCATTTAGCCCAACACACCTCATTCGCACAAGCCATCAGTATGAGCAACAACCTCAAGTTTATCACTCTCCTTTTAATAAGGCAACTCTTCCAACAAATCATCCACTACCAAATTCACTTACCTTTACTGTAAAATAACACCTTTAAGCATTTCTAATATCTCCCCTTCTAACAAAACTAACAATTCTCTGTCAAGAACATCTAACAAATGGCTAATAGCCATACTAAAGATATTAGACATAACGGATGATATTCCACTCGGATTTCCAAATAATCTGGGAGGTTAAATCAATTAAACAACCTATTAGAATAGAAAAATTTTCTAGGAATGGCTCAATTCTATCAACTCAAGTCTCATTTTCCTGATATATGTGATCACTTATAAAATAAAACCACTTTCACGCTTCAAGGAGAACCATGTGAACTGGGTTAAGTTTAGGTCTATGGTCACTATGACAATGGATACTTCACCGTTAGAATTGACTGTTAATCAGGAGGCTAGAAAAGTGGTTGCTACGAGGGTTGTTCAATAAGTCCTTAGAATAAGATGGAAAAAAACTGTTTTTTAAAAAAATTTCCTTTTAACTATATACACTTTTCCAAACGCTTTTCCAAAATTTTTATCCCGTCCAAAAAATAGGATTTCGGAAGTTCTGCAAAATACTCATCCGTTTGAGCAATGACGTCCTCGTTGGAAGTTAACCGTCGTCCGCCAAGCCATTTCTTAAGATTGGGGAAAAGAAAATAGTTACTCGGGGCCAAATCTGATGAATGAGCGGGACGCTGCAACAATTCCATTCTCAATTCTACAATTTTGGCCATGGAAACAGCGCAGGTGTGCACACGCGCATTGTCCTGATGCAAGAGGATTTTTTTCTTCTTCAGATGGGGGCGTTTCTCTTTGATTTCCTCGCTCAACCGTTGCAATAACGACGCGTAATACGCTCCTGTTATTGTTTTTCCTTTTTTTTGCCTTCTTCGGAGCGTAATACGCTCCTGTTATTGTTTTTCCGATGGCACAGTTTTTGCCTTCTTTGGAGCCCGTTCACCCTTGAAAATCCACTGTGATGACTGTCTCTTTGTTTCTGGAGTGTAGTAGTGTATCCAGGTTTCGTCCACAGTGACATATCGACTAAGGAATTCGCCAGGATTGCGATGAAAGAGTGCCAACATAGCCTCAGAGTCCACTACACGATTGCGCTTATTCTCCTCTGAGAGCAAACGCGGCACCCATCTGGCCGAAATTTTTTTCACAGACAATTTTTCATGCAAAATTGAAGCGACTGTACCTTGTGATATGCCCGTGGCCTCAACTAATTCGCGCACTTTAATTCGCCGATCGTTCAAAATCAGATCGTGGATTTTGTCGATGATTTCAGGAGTAGACACCTCAACTGGGCGTCCTGAACGATGTTCATCTTTTGTGGATGAACGGCCACTTTTAAATTCATTCACCCAATTGTAAACCGTCGCAAACACAGGTGCAGATGTGCCATGAACTGCATCCAACTCGGCTTTGATTTCTTTCGCTTTTTTCCATTGTTATGCACAAATACTACGAGCGAAATTTCTTGGATTTTCTAAGGACTTATTGAACGACCCTCGTATCTTCAGGCATGCAGCTATTGAATCCATGCCATCTTTGTCCTCTGCATTTAGACACCGACCAATGCGATTTTTTTTGGCCCGAAAATAATACTCCCGTTTATCCAGTATGCCCGAGCTTCTCGGGTTGAGACTCAAAAGTGCCACAGTCAAAAAAGCAGTGAAACGGACCAAGTGTACACTTGGAATGATTTTAGTTCCACAATTGACACCAAATCCTCCTCAAAGAAAGCATGGAGGAAGTTAATTGGATGCTCGGTCGTCAAAAGAATGGAATGATTCCATCGATTGAGACTGAGAATGGGATTATAGCCGATTGTACATCGTTTTTCGCGAACAATCATCTCAGTAGTGTATGTTGTAGACACAAGAAATCCTTTACGGAAAACCTCTCACAAATTCCGGCTTTCTCCACTTTTTTCTTGAATCAATCCTTACAGTTTTTAAGTTATTTTTGAACTCTTTTAAGAAGGCTACATCCGGCAGAGACAAGGTATCATTCAAAAAGATTAAAGAGGCATCTTCGACATTCCACAACAGAATTGTCAAACTCTTCAGTCATATACTGGAGACATCATTATTTCCGAATATTTGGAAAATTATTGTTGCGGCTTTTAAACTACCCAAGAGAAGTTTCCCTTTCCATGGCGAACTGTGGGCAATTAGTTGAGACTGCAATTAATCTCTCCAAACATCACAGCGTAAATATTTTTACAGATAGTCTTGCAGCCTTGGTCTATTAAACAATAAAAGCGTCGAATTCCGTTGGTTTCCCGGTCATGTTGCTTTCCTCGGGACTTTTCCAAAAGTATGAGTGCGAAAATGAATTTATCCAATAGAAAATTCAACGCGCTCTAATACAGGCAGAGATAAAGCACAATATTGAAAAGAAAAAAAATTCGAAAAAGTGATTAACAAACGACTATTTGCAACCCCTGGTGTACTGTAGTATTTTTTACCTCATATTTTGGTCGTGAAGAAATTTAACGCTACGGATAAGAGCGTTGCAGTCATTTTTGGCTTGTTTAAACGTCCTCTGATTTTCCTCAGCATGAGTGGCGCTATAAGACCAGAAGCTTAACTCTTTTTCTCTGATAGCGTTTTGCAGTTCGAGTGACACCACGATTTTCCATTTCGCCTGATACTCTACATTGGTTATTGTATTCAGCAACTTTATATTAAACCGATTTGGACTCTAGCTTAATTCCACTTAACCCAGAATTTGTTTTTGAATATGACTCTTTCTATTGTGTATATCCTAGATCGAAAAATTCTATTTTTAAGGCCTATTTTTGACCTTATTACATATCTTAATTTGCTCCACAAAATTTAACAATGTCTGACCAGTTTCATTTGGGGCGGTGGCAATGCCAGCCTATACGTAACACGACGAAGCCAAATGGGCTCTGCCTCCTGTTTCAAAATTCTTACACCAACAAAAAATGCATTCCAACTTTTTATTAATTTTTAAAAACACTGTGTAATTACTTGAAATAAACTTTGTTACTCAAATTACCAACATCATAAAATAGACAGAATATGAATTTCAATAAAACCACAAAATATTATTTAAATAAAATTTTCTGATTCATTACTATTTCTACTTATTGATAGATCGTCGATGGGTCTTGGAATTTATTTTACTCTGAATTTATGATAGTAGACAGAATCCGAGTAATTTTAGAGTAATTTTTTTTTTAGCTTACGAGTAATAGGAATGTAAAATTACTTTTCTTTTTGGCAATATTAGTAAATCCATCGTACATTTATGGATAATTTATGAGTAATGAGCAAAAATTAAAGTAAATGTAATTCGAAATGGTTGTGACTCATGATTATTTTGTTAAAAACAGAGCCCAAGATTGTTGAGGAAATTATATCTGCTTAGTATGAGCATCTGTTATGAATTCATGATACTTAGTCACAAAGAAATGACTGACAAATATTCTCTGAAAATGGTATACTCGTACTTTAGCTTTTATGGGGTATTAATTTACCTCTTTTTAATTTTTAGTTCAAAATTTGTAATTTTCAAAAATTTTTGACCTAAATTTCATATTATTAAGTGATGAAAAGTTTTGATCTATACAGATTAGCAAGTTCCAGATTTGATTCACTGTAAGCTATTATAAAATTTTAATAACATTTGATTTTATCAATTTGGAATTACACGTAATCAAAAATAAGCAACAAAAAATGTTTTTTTCATAAATTTAAAAAGTTTTCTATTTCGTATTTAATTTGTGTGTAAAAACATTTTTATTTATTAGATATTTTGAATGAGCCGTTTTCTAATGTGTAATCAAGTATAATTTAACTACAATACTCGTAAATATGTTAGAACGAAGAAAAAAAATATTTTGATGATTTAAATATAATAACAAAATTATGTTATATAAAGCAGAAAAGTAATTTTATTATAGAAGTCACTTAATTGTGACGAGAATGGTCACTTAATTGTGACGAGTTTTATTTCATAAGAAATTTCACATTTCTAGTTTTACAAAATTTTATAAATTTATCATGATAGAATTTGTTGACTAACATACCACCCAAACGCAAAAATGTTCGTCTAGCTGAAATGTTCATGCAGTATTTGTAAGTAAAACGTTTTTTTTTCAGTTCAAAACTGGTTTTTTTGTTTATATTTTAAAATTTTTAATAAATAAATAATAAAAATTTTCGTATTCTATAAAAAAAAAAAAACAAAAAAATATATTCAATAACAAAATATCACAAAATTAAAACTGCAATTCGATGTAAAAATGTTCGTCCAGCTGGTTTTCAGTGCATAAATGTTCAACTATAATACAATTAATATATATTTTCACCACTTCCGAGCAAAAATTTACTGTATTTTTTGAACGCGATCAATTTATTTCACCCCTGTGTTGCGTCTCCTTTTTGTTTTAAAACTGCTCGTAGTCGCCTCGACATTGTCCTTGTAAGGTTTTGACACTCCCTTGGTGTAAAATCACGCCAAATTTCCTTTAACCTGTTCTTTAGATTTTGTATTGTTGTTGGGGGTCTTTTTTTTAAATTTTTTTTATTAAACCCCAAATGGACTCAATCGGCGATAAGTCCGGGCTACTGGCAGCCATTCCTCTAACAGAGAAATGCTCCGAGCCTCAAACCAGGCCTTCACTGTTTTTGCCGTATGGCATTGAGCTCCATCTTGTTGGAAAACATATTCTCCTTCCGGTGACTGAAGCGTTGGTAAAACCGGAAGGAGATCTTTTTCTAAAATTTTTTTACATTTTTCGGCATTAATAATGCCCTCCGCGAAATGCAAGTTGCCTACACCCCGTGCAGACATGCATCCCCACACAA
This sequence comes from Atherix ibis, assembly GCA_958298945.1. Taxonomy (NCBI): domain Eukaryota; kingdom Metazoa; phylum Arthropoda; class Insecta; order Diptera; family Athericidae; genus Atherix; species Atherix ibis. The sequence continues at coordinate 50,354,355 of OY282607.1, forward strand.
TTACCGACGCTGGAAATTTAACCGAACGCTTTAAGCAATCTGGCCTGAGAGCTTCGGTTTTCTTTCTAATGACTCGATTTAATGGAGCACCAACGTTCAATATAAATCGACCTTCATTGCTCGATTGAAACCACGGATTTAGTTTTTTTATACACTGTTATTATTGATTGCACAGTACTACGTGGTAAATTTAATTTTTCTGCTATATTATAAGTTGAAGTACCTTTCTTAAACTCTTTTATAATCAAATTTCTCAAATCAATGCACACTGGTTTTCCTCTTGCCATTCTTAAAGACTGATTGATATCAAATGACTTTAATTATAATTTATCCATCAGAAATTAAATACCCAATTATAGATTAATAATAGAATTAAAAAATACCGTAAATTTTTGCTCGGAAGTGGTGAAAATATATATTAATTGTATTATAGTTGAACATTTATGCATTGAAAACCAGCTGGACGAACATTTTTACATCGAATTGCAGTTTTAATTTTGTGATATTTTGTTATTGAATATATTTTTTTTGTTTTTTTTTCTATAGAATTCGAAAATTTTTATTATTTATTTATTAAAAATCTTAAAATATAAACAAAAAAACCAGTTTTGAACTGAAAAAAAACGTTTTACTTACAAATACTGCATGAACATTTAAGCTAGACGAACATTTTTGCGTTTGGGTGGTACTTAACATACATAAGTTGTCCGGAACAAGACCGTAAACTCAAAACGGAGAAACTAGATGTGAAATAACCCGCCGAATATAATATATTATTGAAAATGTCGCTAATTAATTTAATTGAACTTTGCTTTATGATAATTATTTTAAAAAAACTGGAAAATCGGAAAGACCTCGTCAAGATCTGTCGAAAATCAAGATAATGTTGACAGTTCCCTTTTATGAGTGTCCGCAATCTTATAGCCCAGAAAGAAACTTTCGATTAGTCAAAATATCTACAAAGAATATTGTTTAAAATATTTGCACTGTATAAGGAAATAAATTTTTTTAATATGGCCTAATTTTTGGTGATACAGTATATGGTATTAATTCAGATCATATATACGAGTATTTATAAATGTTTAGTCAAAACTTTAATGATTGCTGATAACTAAGCATAAAAACGGAAATATATTTTCCTGTTTCTATGACTAAAATTTTACTTTATGACAACAGTTTCAAATTCACTTTTTTATTATTCCGCAATAAATTTTATTTTCATTAAAAAAATTTCATATGAAGTCCTAATTTATTTTCAACCTATATTTACTATCAACTCTACAAATATAGAGATTTCAGAGTCAAATTACAATGCTTCACTCCGTACTTTAGGTGACCCCAAAATATGTTCTATTGGGTTGTCCGGGAAGTAACTTGTTTTTTTTATAAAAATGAAAGACGATTTTCTTGTAGTGAATTAATGTTTTATTCAATTAAATATTGTCCAGTCTGATCCAATACCATTTGCCATGTTTCTGGCAATAGCATGATCATAAAAGTTTTGTTCCTTGCTGGCAAAAAACTGATCAAAGTGATTTTTGACCTCCTTATTTAAATTAAACATTTCAACGTCTAAAAAATTTTGTAGAGACCGGAACAAATGATAATCGGAAGGTGCTAGGTCCGAAGAGTATGCTGGGTGTGACAGTATATCCCATCCAAGCTCTAAAAACTTTTGCCGAGTGGTCAAACTTGTATGTGATTTGGCATTATCCTGTTGGAATACTATACCTTTCCTATTGACCATTTCTGGCCTTTTTTCTTTAAGTGAATCATTCAATTTGTGCAACTGATGACAGTTCACTTCAGAATTGATCGTTGTGTTGATCGGTAGAAGCTTAAAATAAACGATTTTTTGAAATCACACCAAACAGATAGCATAACCTTTTTTGATGAATATTGGCTTTCGAAGTGCTTTGAGGCCGGTTCATCTTTACTACTCTAGGATCTTTTGCGCTTAACATTATTGTAGATAACCCCCCAGTAATGATACGCTTTAAAAATGGATCATTTTCTTGGCGTTTGGGAATCAAATCACAAACGTCAATGCGACGGCACAACTTTTTTTACGTAAGATTAGGAACCCATGTGTCGAAATTTGAGATCAAATGATCATGAATGGTTGAATTCGATAAAATTAATCTCTCAGTAATCTCACGAATTGTTATTTAATTAAGGCCTTTATTGTGTTTTCATCAGCATCAACTGGCCTTCCATGTGCATCTTCGAGATCAAAATTGCCGGATCGAAATTTTGCAAACCAGTTTTGGCACTGGTGCTCACTTTCACAGCTTCTCCATATACATCGGATAATTTTTTTCTTGTTTGAACTGCATTTTTATCATTTCTATAGTAAAAAAGTAAAATATGCCGAAAATGCTGTTCTTTAATTTCCATATTTGAAAGGGTATCGACCAAAAACTACTATGCAGAATCAATCAAGCCTTGCTATGTCAGCTGTCAAAATACATATCATTATTCGGCTTAAGTTTGAAGTTGGTTGTGAGAAAATACAATTAAGTCCTCTGTTGGGAAACAACGAAATTACTTTCCGGACAACCCAATACAATATACATAAGATAAAGATTATTACATTGGGCTTATTTTGTCCAATAAAACAATAATCAAAGAACTTTTAATAGCCGTTGAAGAGGTTTTAGGAAATTAGTAAACCATAGAAACCTTTAACATAAAACTATATTTATTATTTTCCAAATATATGAATCATATTTTATTTTAAATCATTTGCACGTACGGACAAAAATTTTGGGTTTCCTAAAAGCATTTTTGTTTTGGTCCAATTCTGCTGTTTTGTGGATGTAGCTGTAATGATTGTAATTTTGATAATTTATGCAGTTCTATTTTTTTTTAAATATTATCGTCGATGACAAGTTGTTCAATAAATGATTTTTCAATAATACTATGACATTTGTTTAAATTTTTATCAACAGTTAGTTAGGTTATAAGCTTATTTCTATAACCATAAAACCAAAAAAATTAATACTACTGCATATCTTTCAAATAATATTGCAAAATCGATTCAAAATAAAATTTCTGGAATATTGAGTTAGTTAGCATATTTTTGTTTATATTGTAGAATGCATGCGTACCAATATCTCTCTTCGATTTCTGAATATCTACAAATAATTCCAATCATTGGTTGAAACAAAAGAAGGAGTCAGATAATCTTCATAAAGACGATCATTGGGCCACCAGCGGAGTCTTTAGCAGAGTCATATCAATGCAAGATTTAAGAAAAAATAAAATTCCAATTCATGAGAAGTAACATATTGTATAAAGGAGCATAATGAGCTATATAGCTTCGAGGATGGTTAGCATGGAATGCTACGAATTCAAATATGCTTTCTTTGTTTTAATAATACAAAGAACATATACTATAGATATAGAAATATATTTAAAAAAATAAAGAATAACAAATTTACCAAACATATTATAAATAAATAATTGTCTACACATAAAAGATCTCATTCAATAGTACCTACCTGAAAGTTTCTTATTGTTTTTAGTCACGCATTTACAATGCTTGCACATAAATAAAAAAAAAATATCTTCAGTTAAAAAAAAAAACTATTGAAAAAAGGATTAAAAAAAAATAAAAATTAAATATTCGTAAATAAAACTGGCAAAATATAAACTCCTCAATGATTACCTTACTCTTGTTAGTGGTTTTCTTTATGACCTCACCAAGCAATAATTGCTTTTAATTTTAATTTTTTCTCGAAACATCTTAAGAAAATTTGAAATAAAATGCTTCACTAACAAATTAATTAAAAGCAGAATTTTATTTACGTAGTCAGAACAATTTGTTGTGAGTACTATTAAAACTAGTTAATTATACACTAAAAATGAGTAGCTTACAATGGGCAATGTTGATCTTTCCAAGCGTTTCACAGAAAAAGTAACCAGCCACAAATTGATGGGTTTTCTTATGACATTTATGTTCATGGCAGAGTATGGGTTAAACGTCATAAAATGAAACATTTTGTGTACAAGCATTTTATTTACTGATGCTGATCTTAATATCCACTAAAAAAAATTCTCTCATAGAAAAAGGTTCTCCAACAATTTTTTTTGCTTCTTTACGAGCTTTACTCTAACTTTTTCACATTCGTTTTTACCCTAGTTTAGGTAAAAAATTTACAGAATAATATATTAAATAAATTTACAGCCAGGTGAAGGGACTAATAATTTATTTATTTGACGAGTATTCTAAGGTAGCATGTACAATTTAAAGTTTATATAAAAAAATATGATATAAACTTATTTTTTATGACTATATTTTAATTTCCCGTACATTTCAATTTTGTCATAAACAATTCCAATGAATTTGTTTTTAGTTGATTTTTTTTAACAGGATCCAAAGGCTTACTAAAACTTTATGAATCTTGACTTGATTTATGAAGTAAAAAATATAGTAAGTTAATGGTGCGACTTAATTGATATCTTTTTATTTTGCTTTGAAAAGAGCGACTAAATTGATATCTTTTAAAATGACTATTATTTTCAATCCAAAAATCAAATAGGTACTCTCTGCTATGAAATGTGGTCCTTTCACATAAAATATATTAAGACATTTTGATTCTGCGCTGGGATATTTTCTTAAAGAAGCTGTTCGAGTTCTGATATTCAATAGAGCAGGTGTATCAAACTAGAAGTCTGCGAGCCGCATGCTGCCCCTGATATGATTTTTCGCGGCCTCGGCACTAATAGATTGAATGCCGGGATCTCACCAATATAGCCTCGTCTAGACGACTCAAAGAGACTTTCCCTTTTATTGCAGCGACTCCCACTTCTGAATAAAAACGAATATCAGGCAAATATTCGAAAAAAACTGAGTTTGCAGACACCGATAATTTTTACAAAATATTTGATAATTTTTTTTTGCATAATTGTAGTTCTATTTCATGGATGATGCCGTTGATATTGGTTTTGAGCTCTTAAATTTGTGTGGACTATTTTCATAAATCCTATTTAGTATGGATTTTTCAGAAAAAGTCTTAATTTGTGTGGACTTTTCAGAAGAAGTCCAAACGCCGTTAAATCAAATGGTTTTGGTGGCCAATTGACATCACCTATTCGCAAAATTAAACGTGCATTAAATTTGGTTTTGAATAAACCTATTGTTTTTAAAAAGTATATCATATAGTGCCATCCTGTTGAAACCAAAAGTCGTGGACATCCGTGTCGTCAAAAATAGGCTGTACAAAATTTGCTACGATGTCTCTGTAGCGCACTTTATTGACAGTTACTGTACCACCAGTTAATGATTGTTCAATAACTACTCTTAGATTTTCAGGTACCCAAAAAGGGCAAGATTGCTTATTAACATAGCCGTCTAAGTGAAAATGCGCTTAGTCCGAGATGATTTTTTCTAAAAAAACTGGCACCGTATTCAATGATTCAATCAGCTAAATTTTCATGTTAGAAATCATCTGGTCGCTTTAATTCTTACACTAGTTAAACTTTTTAAGAATTAAAATCCAATTACTTGTACAAAATTCTCCATGTGGTCAGGCCCAATTGCTGAAAACGCCATGAAATCAATAAAACTGGATCCTCTATAATAATTTCACTTACCAAAGCTTAACGACCATGTTTGTTGTTGCTATGTTTTTTACAAAATCAGGAGACTGAAATTTACTCATCAGATTCTCGAGTATGTAGGCTTAGGAGGACGATCAGTATGACCAAAGATATCGTTAATTTTCTTAAATGAATTTGAACTAATTGAGTACGATTTTCGAACAAAATTAAAGACATTATAACAAATGGTAAATCTTCAACTGTGAACATGTCAAAAAACTATGTGGTAAAACTGTCAACATATTGAAATTGATAATTTTAACTCTAATAAAATGTTTTTTTTAATTTATAGATTTTTTAAAAATTAGTTTACAAAACAGTATTTTACAAACCACAAAATTGCACAGTTTTCAAATAAAAAATTATTTAATATACTACCATATTTAATTAGATTTAAATTTATCACTTGACATTATATGTAGATAAATTACTAAACTACGAGTAAAATTATAAAAACTTTCTACAAATGTGCTGATTCTGCTGAAACGGCGTTCCGTTCGTTAAGAGGACATTTATTTTACGAAAGATAAATAAGAATATTGCCATACTCGAAGATTAGGCTCCGAAACCTACAAGTAACTGTAAAAAAAAGCCATTTTGTTTACAGAAAGTGATTATCTCATGTACATTTTCATCTGCATATCTTTGAAAATGAAGAAAGAGATACAATTAACGCTATTATAACCGACTTTTTACAGCCTGAACTTGAAGAGTTAAATCTAAGCCATATGAAATTTTAACAAGCTAGTCGAAAAAGTTCCAGCTTTGGTGCTCGAAATGTTTTTACAGGAATTTCAAGTTAGTCATGTCAATTATCCTCCAAGATCATGCGATTTGACGCAGACAATTTCCAAACTTTAGACCATTTAAAAACCAACATTCGTCAAGTAATGGGCAAAGTCCAGCCCGAAATACATGAAAAAGTCATGCAAATTTTTTTTTAAAAATCGAGCTCTGCAAGAAGTGTTATGGCGGCTATTTTATTGATTTTATATTTTATCAGTAATAGTATTATAACGTTACAGTAAGCAATCTTGGTTAGAAATATAACCCTGTTTTTTAATGAATAAAATATAACAAGGCAAACATAGAGTTTGGAGTACTCAGTTAGGTTGGTTGAACTGTGGCTTAAGTTTTTCTGAAAGATAAACGCGGTTAGAGCTTGGAGGTAGTGAGTTGTCATAAAGTTCGGTTTGTAGTTTATTCAATTTAATAATAATTTCTCTGTAACTATTTACCTAATTGTTAATTTTGTCATACTCCTGTAGCGTTTTGTAATATTCATGCAAATTTGCATAGAGCGTCGTTTAGTTTTTTGTTTGTTTTGAAGATTTGTTTTAAGTCTAAATTAATAAAGGGTTTTTGAATAAAAACATCACAACTTTTTTTTAAATATCTCTCAAGCTATTTGAGATATATCGAAACTTTTGTTATTGCCTTAAAGAACAATCAATGCAATTATGAATGGAACTCGACTTCGGTCATATGTCCACCGCGGGCACGCTATTTCTCGTTTGATGTTGGCTTTTAGGTCCTCTAACGTCGCCGGCTTATTGGCATAGACCATCGATTTAACGTAGTCCTACAGAAAAAAGTCTAGAGGTGTTAAATCACAAGATCTCGGCGGCCAATCGACCAGTCCTTTTGTCGATATAACACGTTCATCGAACTTGGACTTCAATTATTCAATTGTTTCTCCAGCTGTGTGGGATGTAGCACCGTTTTGTTGAAACCACATATTACTGATGTCCAGCCCATGCAAGAGATCGAAGAAATAAACCTGCAACATGTCTCTGTAGCGTTCACCATTGACTGTAACGTGACGGAAATTTTCATCAAAGAAGAAAAATATTCCAATGACGCCACCGGCATGAAAATTGCACCATAAAGACACTTTTTGTAGATGGAGTGGTATTTTATGAAGCACATGAGGGTTTGGAGTACTCCAATAACGCATGTTTTGTTTGTTGACGAAGCCATTCAACCAGAAATGCGCTTGATCACTGAAGATGATTTTGCGATGAAAGTTGTCATTTTCGGTAAACTTCTCTTGAGTCCAATCTGAGAACGTGCGATGCTTCATATGGTCAAGTGGCTTTAGTTCTTGATTTAACTTGATTTTAAGTTGACTCAAGAACTTAAGATCAAGTTAAATCAAGAACTTAAGTAAGAAATCAAAAGTGTCAAGTTGCTGTTGAAAAACTCGATATAAATTTATTACCTGAAATTATTTCAGTCTAATTGGTCCATTTGTAAGTTTTTCATAAGACTTTATGAATAAGTTGTGAATCAAGGACTTGGAGAACTGAACTTTGGTCGGAGTTTATGTCCAGAAGGTAGTTTATGAGGTCTGTTCAAAAATATCGCGAATTTTAAATTTCTGCGGGTTACAGATATTCGATTTTCGATTTTTTTGTAGTGTTATGTTGGTACTCATGTCTGTCACTTATGCCGACAAGTTCGCCTATTTTGAATGTTCAGTTAATTTTTTACAGCTGCTTTGCTTGCACGTGTTTTGGCTCGTCTTCGATTTTTTCCCATTTTCGACCAAAAACAGCATCGCATTAACATTGTTAAGGAGCAGTTGGACTCTGTCCGCGATGACCCAAATTTGCTCCAAATGGTCATAACTGGTGATGAATCATGGGTTTACGGTTATGATGTGGAAACCAAAGCTCAATCATACCAATGGAAGCTGCCGCACGAGTCAAGACCGAAAAAAGCGCGCCAAATTCGGTCAAATGTGAAGGTTTTGCTTACAGTTTTCTTCAATTGCAGGGGCGTGATGCATCATGAGTTCTTACCACAGAGTAGAACGATCAATAAGAAATATTACCTGCAAATTATGCGCAAGTTGCGCGAAGCAATCCGCCAGAAACGCCCGGATTTTTGGAAGAAAAAAAATTGGCTTTTGCATCATGATAAAGCCCCTGCTCACACATCGTTGCTTATGCACGAATTTTTGGCCAAAAACAACATTTTAATAATGCCGCAGCTACTGTATTCCCCAGATCTGGCCCCCTGTGACTTTTGCTCGTTCCCGAAACCAATTCTTTGATCCATTTTTTGGAATGGGAAAAAGTCGAAGATGAGCGAAAACACGTGCAAGTAAAGCAGCTGCCAAAAATTAACTAAACATTCAAAATAGCCGAACTTGTCGGTATAAGTGAGTGATATGAGTACCAACATAAAGGCATAAAAAAATTGAAAATCGAATATAAGTAACCCACGGAAATTCAAAATTCGCGATACTTTGTGAACAGACCTCGTAAATTTTAATAGAGTTAAATATCCCAAGATTGATACACCCATTATAAGTTCAAAAAAATTGGAAGGAATAAACAGAATTCCTTATACAAAAATATATGTTCTAATTTAGTACATTAAATTTGATTTTACAAACACTACTTTTCGCTATATGAAGTGTTAATTACGTCAATTTATCTAATTTTTCTGCATAATAAATTTGCAGATATAGTTTGATGATAAAATCAACCACAAGTAATATATAAGCCCACTTTTTTCTAAATCTTAATTTAATGTCAATTTCCAATTCAATATTAAAGCTAATTTAAAGCTTATTTCAGTAAGTATAAATGAGTTCTCTCAAAAGTACTAGTATACAGAATAATATTATTTAGTCATCATATGCATATCATTTAGGAAAAAATAAGCAAAATTAGTAAGAAAATATGTGATTTGGATTTTCGAAAAAATAGCTATGAATTTTTGTAATACCTTGTCAACAGTAACTTCATGAAAAATGTGTCTCTTGAGTGATGAAAAACGATTCAAAGTTCTGGTTAAAATTAAAATAAAACAGCCATAAGGTACCTTGAAAAACTACAACATTTGGAAAGTTTATATTTGTTTCCAATACCTAAATAATTAGTCTAAGATTAGGTTGGTTGCAATTATTCGATTGTATTAATGCAAACAAAAAATAGTCGCCTTAAAAATTTCTAATCCTAAAAACTAAAGTTTTCGATTTAAGATTTTATTATTTGAACCATGTTGACATATTAAATACTCGTATTTGAAAATCATTAAAATCAGGGCCCAGTGGCAACGTTCAAGAATGTCAAATGAGAAGAAAAAACTGAACCAACTACAACGAGAACTTAAACAAAAAATAATTAATTATAACAACGAACGATTTACTGAATACACAGAATCACTGACAACTAATAAGTCACTCTGGACAGCAACCCGACGAATTCTCAAATACAAAACAGCTAAACACCCGCTCCGGAATACCGACGGAACCTGGGCAAAAACAGATAAACAGAAAGCCGACATCTTCGGCAAACACTTAGAAAACATCTTTAAACCTCACGAAGATGTCCAAGACATTCTGCATGACGAACAAATATTCCTACAAGTCGGACATAAGTCCACCTCCTAAGTTTTTCACTCCTTCCGAAGTTAAATTCACAATAGAACACCTTTTCAATCAAAAAAGCCCCAGGATATGACCTAATAACTTCAGAAATCCTGAAACAAATTTCCAAAAAAAACCCTCGTCCTTATAACCTATATTTATAATAGTATCCTCCGCACATCATTTTTTCCTTCCCTGTGGAAGTTTTCCATAATTAAGATGGTCCCAAAACCCAATAAGCCCAAAAATCTTCCTACCTCATATAGACCTATACGCCTCCTTCCTATGTTATCAAAAATCCTAGAAAAATTAATCCTAAAACGCCTTTATCCCATTTTTGAAACCGAGGGTGTCATTCCTCAGCATCAGTTTGGATTTCGACCTGAGCATTCCACTATCCAGCAGTGTCATCGCGTAGTCGACTACATAGCGTGTTCACTAGAGCGAAAGGAATACTGCCCAGGAGTGTTTCTTGACATTTCGCATGCTTTCGACCGTGTATGGCACCCTGGATTGCTTTGGAAGTTGCAGCGAGTCCTACCCTCGAGTTATTTCCACATCCTTAAATCTTATCTCTCAGACCGATATTTTCAGGTAGCTGAAAATATGGAGTACTCTGACATTTTTTCCAATTTCCGCCGGTGTCCCTCAAGGAAGTATCCTAGGTCCTATCCTATACAACATTTATACCCATGATATTCCTTGCCACAACAACATCCTTACCGCAACATATGCTGACGATACAGCCATCCTGACACATCACAAAGATCCTTCCACAGCCATTAGTATTCTACAGAACCATATCCACTCCTTAGAAACTTGGTTCAAAAGGTGGAGAGTGAAGGTAAATGAGCAAAAATCTGCTCATGTAACTTTCACACTCTGCCGAGAACAAATTCCCGACATAACCCTAAACGGCAGTATTATTCCACAAAAAAATAGCGTACGTTACCTTGGACTTATATTCGACAAACGGTTAACCTGGAACCTTCATACGAAAACTAAAAGACGTGAACTTAACGGACGAACAAACAATTATAACGTCTCCTAGACAGTAAATCAAAACTTACAACAACAAGTAAACTATTACTATACAATACGGTTCTGAAACCAATATGGACATATGGTCTAGAACTTTGGGGTTCGACTAAGCATTCCAACTCCCTTCCAATCCAATCCCTACAATCCCGAATCCTTCGTAAAATTGTCAATGCCCCCTTTTATGTGCGAAACACTGCTATCCACCGTGACCTAAATGTTCCATTTGTTCGTGAACTATGCATCTCCCGATATAAAAAATTCCATTCGCACCTATCCTTCCACCCTAATCCTTTAGGAAGGGAACTTTTCACTCCCACCCTTCCAGTATACACCCATCGACGTTTAAAACGGCGATGGCCGAGAGATTCTTTAAAATTATAAAATAAAATTACCCTCTTCTGAGGTAACATCGATGGGTGTTTTCCTCCATATGTCTTCATGTCCTTGTATATTCCCGTAAAAAATCTGCTTGTTACTAGCATAAGTAGTTGTAGATATCATTTAAAATATAAAATAAAAAAAATAAAAAAATCATAATTGAAGCCACTCTAGTTATATTTTACTATAATTTAAAATAGATAAAAACAAATGTTTGTGCAAATTTTGATGTACACTTATTGAAGAAAACAAAAAAAATTGAATTCCTTCAACAAAACAAAGAAAATTTTTTAACTTCGAAAGGAAATTTTGTAAATTAAAATGAAAATCTATCTATTGACCAGACATTTCCAATTGGTGTGGCTTAATCTTCATATCGCGTTAATTAGGTGTCGATTTATATTAGCATAACGAATTCCTAGTTGTCCAATTCCAACACTGGCACATTACCGTATTCGGTATCACGCGGACTTGCTTCATAAAATCTGATTATAATCGTAATAAGCTGTGATATTGTGAAGTTAAATACAAGTTATGTAATTTACTTAATATTATCACTAACGATCGATATTCAATTACGACAATATGCAAAACACATGTCATAGTAAAAGTTGGGATTTAGTTCCATAGCGTAACGGTATTTAATAAGAAAATATCTTGTCGCATCCCAATATTCATTTGTACTCATTAACCATATTCAAAAGTACACAGTTACCAGTCAAGCCCGAATCACAGCATAATTACATGCACATGACTGCTTTTCGACATATAGTACCTTGGCCTAATAGTATCGGCTTATCGTTCAACTTCAACTGGACATAACGTTTCAAAGACTATCCCGTAAAGGTAATATATGGGTTTGTCTATGCAAATAGATGCATAGATAATTGCGCAGATACATGAATAAATGTCTGCTCTCCATCGAACAAATGGGGCAAAGTAAATCTATCCAAATCGGCCTAAACAGTCCAGCTGTTCACGAGTCCACCACTTGAAGCTGTTGGTCTTCTCTGTGATGGCGCGGTGGTCACTATCTTTGTCGTTTATCAAATGATTTATCGTCCAATTCTGTACATTGCTATGCAAATAGGACTTCTGTGCTACGCACGATATGATACTATCAACAGGCCGAAGCAATCATTCCACATTTTACGTCGTATATGCCACCGTAAAGATACTCACAGATAGTCGTTGATTCGTGCACAAATTGTTGTTGGCATCGTACAAGATTTTGATTATACAAGACGATTTCTTCATGTCGTTTATACTGCCCACCTTTCAGATACTCGGATAAAACAACCAGTCTACCTTTATAGTACTGTAACAATAATTAAAAATTAGAATTAAATTTAAGAAAATTTCTAAACAATTTTTAATTTTTATGTAGTAATTTTTATTTGCTTTTAACTTCAAATATAATTTTGAGAGTTTTCAGTTAAATTACAATATAAATGTATGTAAGATCCTTAAGAAATATATTCTGTTCTAGCCGGAGTTCCACAAGGTTCCATTTTATATAATATTTATACCCATGACATCCCAGCTGATTATAATACTAATAAAGCTTCCAACAATTTACAATCCCTTCAATTCTGGTTTAAGAGATGGAGAGTGAGGGTAAATGAACAGAAGTGTGCTCATATTACTTTCACAATTTGTCAAGGAAAACTTACTCCCTTATTCCTTAATACAAACATGATTCCACAATATGATAAAGTACGTTATTTGGGACTTTACCTGGACATGAGATTAACATGGAACCCACATACTAGACTAAAAGGAGTTGAAGCTAACAGACGTTACCTACAACTTCTTAGACTACTGAACAAATGCTCAAAACTAATTAAAAGTAAATTTCTAATGTACAATAGAATTATAAAACCCATTTGGACATATGGATTTGAACTTTGGGGTTTAACGAAACGTTACAATTCCTATCGCATCCAGGCCTTACAATCTAAGATCCTTCATAAAATTGTTGTTGCTCCCTTTTATGTTCGTAACAACGTAATACATCGTCATCTAAATGTTTCCTTTGTTCAGGACCTGTACATTTCCCGCTATCAAAAATTTCAGTCCCGTTTATCCTATCATCATAATCCACTTGTGAGAGAATTTTCCTGTACTGCCGTCCCCGGAAACACTCATTGGACACTTAAGAGGCAATGGTAGTTGGAGAAACGGTGATGGGTGTTTACTCCCACTTCATGATGCACAAAGATTATACATTAAAATGTTATTGTGTGTGTAAGTTGTAATTAGAGATAAAAAATAAAAAAATTAAAAGAAAAAGATCCTTAAGACATTAGGTAGGGGAGATAAATTATTTGTTTTCCAGAAATCATAAAACTTCTTTTTCTAAATTAATGCAATTTTTGCTTATAAGTAAATACATAAATTATTTCTTTGTTAATTATAGCTTTAAGATAATCATGACATTTGGCGACCTTTCAGTATATGGGCAAAGCGAAACACATATTGAAAGCTCGCCAAAATGTTGGATAAACCAGTAAGAGGTGATCTTGAAGTTGAAAAAATTCACATATGCTCTAGAACCTAACGCAATTCAATCTTATTTTCTAATATATCTTTTGATTAATAAACTCTTAATTTTCCATTTTTTTAATGAATTCTTATATCTTTTGATGAAACCTTTTCATCTATATGTGTATCTACATCGGTATCTACTATTACATCTAAAACTAAATGTTGCCGTACATTTGCGTCAGAACATAGTTGGTGCCCATAGCCTTTATTATCACATTTCAGTAGTAATGTAACTTGAAATCATTATTAAAAAAAGCAAATTTATGCAACCCATATTGAGATAAATTCGTATGAAATTTTACTATATCTTATTGTAATATTAATAAAATTTTTGAAAAATAATTTTCACTTCTCCAGAAATTTAGTTGACTAATCAAATATTCGTACAAAATCGGATTTAGTTTTTGTGGAATTATTGAGCTCAAAAGTATGTACCTAAATTTTTTTCTCAAATTTTGGCATGTGTTCAAATTAAAACTGTGCTTAGATTATTTAACGTGGCATGCAAAAGCTACAAATACTCATTTTTCTAGTTTGGCTACTTTATTGATAATATAATCAATCAATTCAACTAACTTTATTACTGAAATATGAATTCTAAGCGCCCCAACAGTAAGGATCATTTGAATACCACTGAAGCATGGTCCTACGCTAATTACCTAAAAACCAATTTATTTCCATTCTTTCTTATCTAGTTATTCTTTTCTCAATAAAAATTGCGGAAAAAACACCTGAAAAGTCATCGGCCATCAGAAACACGGAAATATCAATGCAAGCTTTCGAAAAGAAAAACTCATGGATAAACACCCAGATTGGTCAAAAACAATATCGTTATGATCATCACCCCCGGTTCAAAAAGGAATTCATCATCGTTATCCTTATTAATGTCCCACCTTGAAAGAAATTCATCCATCCTCCCCCTCGTTTTCCAAGTTTCCCTTCCACACCCAGATTGGAAACCATGGTTGGAAGCAAAGTTGAAAGTGACTCGTTCTCTTGATAGGTTTAAGAAGGATAGCACTTCGTCCGTCCATATAGGAAACTTTTTCTTGAACAGTTGGACGGATTAAAAGATCATCGACTGTTATTCACGGATGTCGTCGCTGACACCGATACTACATCTTTTTCGATTGTCGAACTGTTTAACTGCAGCATCCGCATACTATGTTGTGGAATCTTCCCTTATAGGGCAGTTCTATATTACGGGGAGCTGTGGGCCATGAAAATGGCAACTGAAATTGCGTCCAATATTCCCAGTTAACAAAGTGTTATTATTTTTAGCGACAGCCTTGCAGCCCTTAAGGCCATTTGTGGCCCATCGAACAACCCAGTACTTACCACAATTTTTCATAGCCTACTTAGCAACAGGAGTGTTGAGTTGCAATGGGTACCGGGGCATGTGGGAATTGAGGGCAATTAACGTGCTAACAAGTTGGCTGCAGAACCAGTCCGTCGAGCAGTGATCATAGTCATTCCCAATCTTCCTCACCTACTAACAGAATGACAACTAACACCATTAGCCATCCGCAGATAGGGTGACTGGACCAATAGCGACACATTTTTGTCGACTTATTGGATAACCACTAATAAACCAGTCTATTCAACATCCTTATCGAAATTCTGGGCGCGGAATCCGGATTGGACATACTGCTCTTATTCATGAATCCGGATTGGACATACTGCTCTTATTCATGACTTTCATTTTGGCAACACCAATCGTCCTTTATGCCAATTCTGTGGTACCCATTTCACTATCATCCATATTCTACAGGAATGACACATAACCAAGGACTACTTCGCGAGCAGGATTCCTCCTATTTTGGAGCTCCTGTATCCAACAACTCCATTCCCTAGTCCCCTATTTAAACTTCTACAACATACCAATCTGCTCCACAAAATATAACAGAATTCTTAATATTCTATACTACTAACCACAGATCAGTCTCTCTCAGATGATTTTCCACACGAACTATGAAGTCACCAAATAGCCTCACGGTCGTGGCGCTATGAAGTGGCCCTTGGCACATGTCTAAGGGACCTTACAAACAACAACAACAATAACGTAATGACGGCCCTTTATACTACACGAAGCATAGCATCACACCAAAATGCGCGAAAATAAGCAGTAGGACGGCTGCATCGGACCAATAGTCTGCTAAGCGAAAATAACAACATGATCTTAAAAATGCTACGAATTTAATTAGAATATTTGTATGAAGGTATACATGTTCAGAAAGGAATGCTAAAAGGGGCCTTGATAGACATGCTGTATTCCCAACCGGTCACCCATCTAAATATTAACCGCGTCTAGTTCTACTTAACTTTGGTGATCAAGCGAGAATTTAGATAACTTCTTTTCACCCTTAAATATTAAAAGTTCCACTTAATTTTGACTGCCTACTGACATTGACTTTATCAACAAACATTTCATCTTTCCATTATAAATAGAAAAACACTTCGTCCTTTTGTTATAAGTCGCTTATCCATAAGAGGATTTTCATAATTTATTTGTGATGTTTTTTCAAATGAATTTTTTTAAAGGACATTAGAGCTAAAGTTGGGAGGATTTCTAAATTGAAAATAATTTTCGATATAGTTTCGATCAAATAAATTTCAGGAAAATTTTTTACGTAAATGAATTATTTCACTAATCGATTAAATAAATTATTAGAAAATTTTCTATAATAATTTATTTAATCGATTAGTTTTTCTAATACTACTCTTTTCAGATTTTCTGAAAACTAATTCAAAATAGCCGATCTAATAAAATGGATGGCATGTAATCGATTAAATAGTAAATTTATAATAAGTCTCGTATTACATAATTTTCTGTGAATTTTTACATTCCTTTTAAGAAATGTTGTGTTATTTTGGGAATCTTTTCAAGAAAGTCATGAGTTTGTTATTATTTATATTAAAATATTAACATAAAGATAGTAATCGTAGATGGTCCATTATTTATATACGCGTGCATTGTTTAGTAACTAGTTAGACAAAATCTAAAAAAAAAACTTAATTAAGTATGGATTTTTATACTTTTATTAAATTTTATTTTAATATAAATTCAGTATGAAAATATTTACTTAACAAACGTATCGTTGATCTTACGTACTTTTCGAATTAACAGATCAGGAAATCTGTAATCTAGAATTAATATAAGTGAGGATTATGTCAATTTATAAACAATACAGCACTAATGAAACGAACATATAGTATTTGCATAAAATTAAGATTTTAAGATTTTTGATAGTTCAGACATGGCGACATAGTTTTTAGATTTATACAAATGCTTGAGCGTTATTTCCGTGAAGAAAAGATAAACAAATAAACACCTCATCAACACCATCGTTATCTTCATCGATTCGAATCAATATTCAACAATATGAATAAACTTGTCATTTTGAACAATAATCAAATAATATATGTGTATTTATTTAGCCGACTAATATATTATGTAGATATTAGATGCTCATTAACTCCGAGCGCACATTCCTGGACTCTGCTCAAAGTGGACAAATGCTTCTGAATCAACCTATAATATCTGGGATCAGATCTCGTTTGCAAAATTTCAAATACCAACAGACAACATAAAATAATGATTCAATTTTTGTTTTCGAGGTGTTATTTCAATATCTCAAGCAAAAAGTCCTAAGCTCCAAGGCAACTGAACACATTTGCGCTCAACTCATGAATACTTATATACTTTTTATGAAAATTTTTATGTACAAATTGCATATCCACGAAGATATTTTTTTTGAGTTATTAATACTCTTTTTAAATTATTATTTAAAATAAATAAATTTATAGGATATATTTTAAAACTAAGTGAAATTATAATCGAAATTGTAACCAACCAGAAGTGATTTTATATCTAAAATATAAATAAGAATACGAGTATATTTATATTCTTAAATATAAACTACTAGCTGATCAGTACCCGACGTTGCCCGGGTGCCTTTTTGTTTCGAACTTTAAATATATTCGAATTTTCCAGAGTTTCCTTAAATTTTCTAGAAGTTTCCAGACTTTCAAGAAGCATTCTAGAAGATTTTCATATTTTCGAATTTTCCTGTGTTTACTTAAATTTTCTAGAAGTTTCTGGACTCTCATTAAACAT
The DNA here is from genome assembly GCA_958298945.1 of Atherix ibis. Classification (NCBI taxonomy): domain Eukaryota; kingdom Metazoa; phylum Arthropoda; class Insecta; order Diptera; family Athericidae; genus Atherix; species Atherix ibis. Next base: position 50,372,423 of record OY282607.1, read on the forward strand.
TTAAGAAGATTTTCATATTTTCCAATTTTCCAGAGTTTCCTTAAATTTTGTAGAAGTTTATGGACTCTCATTAAACATTTAAGAAGATTTTCATATTTTCCAATTTTCCAGAGTTTCCTTAAATTTTCTAGAAGTTCATTTTCATTTCTGAAGTACCAGGCATTCATAAAAAAGTCAGAAAATCAGAAACAAAATCATCACGTACCCAGCGCTTACTTCCACAGCCTTAGATCCAGCCATTTGTTTACTCAACCATGACACATTTCTAATACTTATACTACTCTACTCTTCTAAGGCTATCACGACACGGGCACGTGATAGTGCGAAGAGGAGAAAAGACAGCGTAGAAAAGGGAACACGGTTTTGCATTTTGTATGAGCGCCTGGTATTTCAGAAAAGTATTGTAGTGACGTAGAGAAGAATTGTGGACAAACGAACGAACGAACATACATATTTTGACTTTTATATATTATGTTAGATATAATATTTAAAATATTATATTTAAATTTAAAACAATAAATTAGGGCATCTTTAATATTTTAAATTGCCAGCTTTTGCTTTTATGAAAACTTAAATTTTTGTATTTAACTTGTTTTCAGAAATTCCTTTAGCTACACTCCAAGATTTTAAGATTCCCATTTAATTATTATTCAGCCAATTTATAATTGAAAACAGTGAAAGAGTTTGATTCACATTTAAGTGTTAAGTACTTGTAAACATTACAATTAAATCAAGGTATGATAGGGATCTAAAAATATTACTCTGAGACCTTGGAAAAACAAAATTCAGAATAAAAGTGTTTTTTGTTTCTTAAAAATAACAAAAGTAAATTTCGTCATTATGAACGGCGCGACAACAAGGAATCCGGTCTAGACCGTTGCGGTCTTTCAGTTTTCGACACTTTGAGGGCCAACCTCATCTTCTGGACAAGACGTTCCTCATCCATATAGATTAATAACCTAATCTACGGCGGCCTATTGACATTAATTTTATCCACAACCATGCGGTTACTGTAACGCCACAAAATCTCATTATTAAATAGGCTCCGAAATAGTATGCAAAAAATTCAATGAAGAATGCTGAAGAATTTGTTTGCAATGGTTTTTGCTGATAAACTAACTTTCCGAGAAAAAAAATGAAGACTGTCAGTAACTTCGATGCGTAGTCAGAATTTTCAAAAGAAATAATTTAGACTTACTAAAGTTTTCAGTTCCTATGAGTCTTCCTCCCAAAAATTTTAAGCCCTCGGAAATTAAATCTACTATTTTGCGTCTTTCCAATAAAAAAGCTCCTAGTTATGATCTAATAATAGTTTCTACTTTGAAGTAAATTTTCCGAAAAGCTTAAGTTTAAATTACATAAATTTTTAATAGTATCCTACGAACAACCTGTTCTTCTTTACTTTAGAAATTTACTGTTATTAAAATGACTCCTAAATCAAATAAATCTATTCATTCTTCTTTCTCGTATAGACCTATCAGTCTCTTACTAATTCTTGATAAGATATTTGAAAAACTCCTATTAAAACGACTCTTCCTAGTCTTAGTTAATGAAAAAATTATTTCTGATCACCAATTTGGCTTCCGATCTGAACACTCCACTATCCAGTAATGCGATCGCATTGTTGATCATATTGCATTCTCTCTTGAGAGGAAAGAATATTGCCCAGGAGTATTTCTAGATATATCCCAAGCTTTTTATCGTGTGTGGCATCCTGGACTCCTTTGGAAACTCAAGAGCTTTCTTCCTTCAACATACTATCTTACCATATATTCATATCTCTCCCAACGTCATTTCCAAGTTGCAATTAACTCAGAATCCTCGGAAATATATCCTTTTCTAGACGGAGTCCCACAAGGAAGTATCCTTGGTCCCATTTTATACAATATTTAATATCCAATACTATTATTGCTACTTATGTAGACGATACGGCCATACTTGCTACCCATATAAATCCTGACATAGCTTCCAAGAATTTATAATCCCATATCCACAACCTTCAATCTTTGTTTAAGAGATGAACAGAAGAGTGCTCACATTACTTTCACACTTTGCCAAGGTAAACCTACCCCTTTATACCTTAATAGCAACATGATACCGCAATATGATAAAGTGCGTTATTTGGGACTTTAACTGGACAAGATACTAACATGGAACCTACATACTAGGCTAAAAAGAGTTGAAGCTAACAGACGTTACCAATAACTTCTTAGACTACTGGACAAACGCTGGAAACTAATAATAAAAATATACCCTTAATTTATATTTGAATAATAAAGCCTATCTAGAACCTATGCAATTGAGCTTTGGGCTTTAAAAAAACATTCCAATTCCAATCGCGCTTAGTGCTCACCATCCAAGATCCTTCGTAAAATTGCTGATGGCCCTTGTTATGTTCGTTATTATATAACACATCCAGATTTTAATGTTCCCTTCGTTCAAACTTTTTTAGTTACGGTTACCAAATATTTCGCTTCCGTTTATTCTATTATCATAATCCAATCGTAAAGGAAATTTTCTCTATTACTATTCCTAGAAACACTCACCGTTGACTACAGATACAGTGGCGTCGAGATTTATTAGAATCTCCTAACTCAAGTTAATTGGACAAACGCTAATGCATGTTTACTCCCACTTCTTTGCTTCGTGATCTCGTAAATTGACTTGTGATTTAAAACTAATTTAAATTATGATTTAAATGATTTAAAGAAATGAAATAATTTGATTACAAGTTCATTACCTATACATGTCTCAAAAAGATTTACTTAGTAATTAATTTTAATTAATAAATTGATATTTAGTTGTTAATTTACAAGTACTTTTATTTAAATTTGATTTGCGAAATTCATCTTAGATTATTAATACAATAAAATTACCCTTATATAAATTAAACTACTTTAAACATGTTTTACAAAATGTTTCCTTTTTATTTTACTTGAAAATATTATCTGTTTGGATACTTTCTTCATTGAAGACAAAAAAATATTCTCTGCAAAAACCATTCTTTGCAGGTAATTTGAAATTTATTATAAAATATCTGTCTGCCTATATGAAACTTTAAGATGGTTATTACCATAATAAAACTTAACATTAAAACTAGAATTTTTCGATTAAAAACTTTTATGTTTTATCAAAATTAGTCCTTGTTTTTTATTACTTGTCACATATATATTCATTTTAATTAGACAGAAATTTATTATTGCTCTGCTTACATACAAATAACAAATGGAGTGAGTAGTTTACTCAGTAGCTTCTGTTCAACTCCTTCATGATAAACTTTGCATTCATAAATAAAAGTGCACTCACACCAACCAAAAATATTACTAAAAGCAGGTTTCATATATAATAAAAATAAAACTTAATAATTCACTATGCAATATACTTTAATTTGTGACTGTCTTTTAGTTTCCCATAAAATTAATTTTGCGTAATAGACAGAGGCATTTTGTAGACTACCTGCTAAATGAATATTCATTAGAACATTATCCAAATTGTCAACATTTATTTGTGCTCAAAGTTTAAATAAGGAACATTGCCAAAACATTATTCTATACTTTATCTTAAAACAAAAATCTGTCATCGATAATATATTGTATTGAGTGCACACATTTCCGGCAACTGCCCATGATTTAAGGGCAAAAAACCAACCCATATAGTCTGAAATATAGTTTGTAAGCTTCGAAATTATTTTTTTTCGGAAATGCTCACTTGTTTTTGCACTCATACTAACATTGTATCTATTACATTTTATCTCCTATATTCTGACCAGTTTTTAGGAGGAGACAATAAAATCCATGTTACTGAGTCAAATTGAATGGCTTCCACTTATTGGGAATGAGCCAAAATTTTGAAAGATATACGAAAAAGTCCTGTTGGGATTTTTTGCTTTATATTTTTTCTATTACATGTCATAAGTTTTAAAGTGGCCACTTTCGGGGTAGGATATTTTTGAGCTTTAAGTTCTTATATAATAGTTTCCAAAGCGATTATCGATAAAATAATATAAACATATTTTACTACATAGATTTAATATTGATTTATTATTATTTAAATGTTTTATAGTGTATACTAACGGATAAAAACAGGATGTTTTGGTGAAGAAGGTCAATAAGCTTTCATACCGATTTACACACATGGAAATATTAAAAATCTGTAAACATTAGAAATTATTGATAGACATTTATTTTGATGCAAAATAAATTATTTATTATTCTAATAAAAAAAAGAAGATTTTTATAATTTGTTATAGCAATAAAGGATTTAAATAGCTGTTTTTTTAATACATAAATAGAAATAATATATACCAGGTGTAAAAGCTTAAATCCGCGGTTTTTTAGTCAAAAAAGCACTTGTTTTTTAGTGAAAAAACACATATTTTTTAGTAAAAAAAAATACATGTTTTTCTCATAGAAAGCAAAAGCAAATTTATTCAAAGTACTTGCCCTCGCTAGCTATACATTTTTCCCATCTCTCGGTAAATTTGTGGATACCACGCCAAAAAAATTCATTCTCTTTCGAGGCAAACCACTCATCAAGCCATTTTCAGACGTCTTCGTAAGAATCGAAGTGCTGCTCAGCGAGCGCGTGGCCCATCGACGAACAATTATTATTCCAGAAACACGGGGGTTGTATGATTAACACTTGGCCTCGCAAAAAGATGGTATTACTACTACTAAAATTATCTAGATCAGAGCCGGTATTTTTAACCAGCGGTCTGAAAACGTTTCCACGATATGACTATAAAGGAACCTTGTAAACTGGTATGCCAAGACCCAAAGATACCACCGGAATTGACCATGACATTTCACCCGGTAGTGTCCATCTTACGTATCACGCACACCTGAAACACTCGTAATCATTCGTACTCTTCTCTCAAAGAGTGTCACGGCGAACCTGATTAAAAAGGCAAAACAATACCCCCCCCCCCCCCAACGCGTACTCAGTGCACTCCTCAGATCTACTCCACACAATTCATCATGTATCTAGATCTCTTAGATTCTCATAAAAACCATACTCCACTAAGCAGTGACGAGCACTCTTCTCTGGAGCACCATACAGACACATTGTTCTTTCACTCAATCCTCGCTTAAATAAAAACCCATTTATACTGATGCGCCCGGTTATCAGGTAACCTACGAACAGGCCACATTCAAAATTGTTTCTCGATACAAATATGAACCTGCAGGTGTAGTCCTGGGCAAATGCCCGCCGTAGGCGTACGCCCAGATCCTAGATTGCTTCATCTAGAATGGGACACCATACTTCAATAAATCAACTTTAGATGCTACGTGATGTCTTACATTAAGACCTGTAGCAAATCCCACCTGAAAATAACTCACCCATAGATGAACTCCATACATACTATTTCACGCAATTTAGCAATCACTCGATGCCATCTCAAGCTACTGAATACCTACTTTAAGTCGACAAATAATTCCAGCATATTCTTACAATCACTATCCTCAACATAAAGTACAGCACGCTTTCTGGCATCCTTAGTAGACTTACCTTCAGTAAATCTATACTGTGGGCTGGATATTTTCCATCTATTCAATCTAGCGTTCAACCAGCGTATTGTCATGCTCTCAGGGACTTTTCCAATTACTGACACCAGACAGATCTTGAGCCACATAACTATATTTCCCATTTAACATTCACTCAGAAATACACCATTCATTAAGCATTCACCATATAGATCGTATACATGCTCCAGTATTAATCCACAACGCACTTTTAGTAATCCTTTGTTCTACGTGGCATAACTATCGTTAAACTTAAAACCACGGGTCACCTACGACCATAGTCATTGGCCTCATTTCCTTATGCAAGAAACCGTTTAACGGCTTTATATACGAACTCTACCATTCCGTCATTAAACTATCCTTCGTGTTCCATGTATGAGGCAGTCCACTCTTCTTATTTCTTTATAAAAATTGCTACCACCATCTGGCCCGCGACTGAACCAGCTACATCCATAACAGGTAGGAACATTGCTATCAGTCACTAACCAGCTATAAGCTGGCTACCTATTGATAGGAAGGTCTACCTAAGCCTTTGATATCATATGCAGTTATTGCACCCGGGATTCTGTTATCTCTCACATCCAGTCCTAAGACTGTACCCGCGATGTACAGCCATTACGTTTCAGCCGAATGATCCTCATTTTGACCGGGGCTCCCGACACTTCTTGTACCAGTTCTATTTCAAAAGCACTTGGTCTGTAATCTTTACGCAAAGAGCTGCAGTAAAGAACATTATATATTCCTAGGTACTGCTATGCCAAGTCAGGCGCCGCATGTACGTCAATACCCGTTAATCACTTCTGGTATTAATCATAGTTTGATCGTTCACCCAGAAGTAGCCTCTTTGCTAGGGAATAGCGAGCAGTGGTAAAATACTCAGAGAAGTTCATGAGGACCATCCACCTTCGTTATTCACTATAAAATATTGGATCGTTTCAATGATGCTGTGAAAGAAAAAGAAGCCGCATTTGTCAAAGAAAAAAATTCTCTTTTATCTTGTGTGCCATTGCAATGGCAAAATTTCATGAGTAAGGATACGAATTGCTTCCGCACCCATCAAATTCACCAGATTTAGCCCCAAACGATTATTTTCTATTTTGCCGAATATGAAAAAATGGCTCGGTGGAAAAATAATTTGGCTAATAATAATAAGGGGATTGTTGAAAGCAACGCTTATTTTGAAGGGATACAGAAGGAAAAATCTTTTTTTTCAGAAGGGATACAGAAGATATAAAAACTGAAGCTAATAAAACGACTGATCCTAACGATGATGAGAAAAGGTTGATGATTTGAGTGATAGTATATCTTAAGATATGAGTTTAAGACTCTATAATACATAAATGCATTTCCGCCACATTCGGAAAAGAAATTAAGTTGCAAGGAGACTCTGCTTAAATATTAAACTAATTATTTTAGTATTTATTAAAAAAATAACTAATTATAAAAATATTTTTTTCTTGTCAAGGCCAGGTATTAATCATATAACCCTCATAATGAAATTCAAAATTTTTCTCTATAGCGGCCCATAAAGTCAACTTACTATTGCTTTTGTTTTTATGTAATGTAAAAATCATTGGTTAGTTTTGATATATAAAGAATTTGATAGAGAATATATTATAGAAGTTTTAGGTAATCTTATAATAATATTTTAAATTTCCGAAAGATAAATAAAAGTTTATGGATTTGCAAACTTATCCTAGTTTGCAAATTACTTTTAAAGATTTACTTTGATTTATAAAGAATATTATAATAGTGTTTTTTCTTGCGGATTTATTTACACGTATTTTATCGGATCTAATTCAAAAATAAGATTGAAACTTAGCATTTAAGCTCTATAGCATTACTGAAATCGTTGTCAATCAGGAATGAAATTGTTTATAGCGAGAAATGTTAAAATGATAAACTGCCAACAAAAAACGGATCTTCAACTATTTTTCGGCTGAATATTTGGTAAGCTGGCACCTGTATTGAGGAATGTTTCCGCATACCCAGCATTACATAATACTGGGAAATAGCGTTCAGAAACATTTATTTTAAATATATGGTAATAAATTATAAATAAAGAAAATAAGGGCCCATGAGTTTTCTGCTGTTAAAATCTGGTAATTTTTCAAAAATTTACACAAAATATTGCATTTAGTTTATTAATTAAAATTATTTTATATTAATTAAAATTAAACTTATTGGTTTTATTTTAAAGTGTTTTATTTGTAATAATTATTTGGTTTTTCTAAAACCTTAAAGAAGTGCATACGTGGGTTACGTATATTAGATTTTCAATTTTTGTGGCGTTATGTTGGTACTCATGTCTCTCACATGTGGCGTTATGTTGGTACTCATGATTAGCTCGTCTTCGATTTTTGCTCATTTCAAAAAATGGATGAAAGAATCTGTTTCGGGAACAAGAAAAGGTCACAGGGGGCCTGATCTGGGGAATACGGTGGCTGCGACATTATTACGAGTAGTATGTTGTTTTTGACCAAAAATTCGCGCTCAAGCAACGATGCGTGAGCAAGGGCGTTATCATGGTGCAAAAGCCAATTTTTGTTATTCCACAAATCCGGGCGTTTCTGGCGAATTGCGTCACGCAACTTGCGCACAACTTGCACGTAATATTCCTTATTGATCGTTCTACCCTGTGGCCGAACATTCGACCGAACTTGGCGCGCTTTTTTCGGTCTTGGCTCGTGCGGCAGCTTCCATTGAAATGATTGAACTGTGGTTTTCACGTCACAACCAAAAACCTATGATTTGTCACCAGTTATGACCCTCTGGAGCAAATTTGGGTCGTCACGGAAGAATCCAACAGCTCCTTAGCGATGTTAATGCGATGCTGTTTTTGGTCGAAATTTAACAATTTTGGTACGAATTTCGCGGCGACCCGTCTCATGGCCAAATCATTGGTAAAAATCGAATGGCAATCGATATGTTTAAGTCCTCAGTAACTTCTCTAACGGTGATTCGATGATTGGCCAATACTATTTTCTTCACTTCATCAATGTTTTCGTCTGTTGTTAACGTGCTCGGGCGTCCGGTACGCTTTTCGTCGTTCACATCTTCACGGCACTCTGAGAACATTTTGTACCACCGATAAACGTTGCTTCGGTCCAACGTAGCTTCACCATATGCCACAGTTAACATTCGGAATACGTCCGCGCAATTAATTTTGTTTTTCACACAAAATTTGATACAGATTCTCTGATTCATTTTTTGGAATGGGCAAAAATCGAAGACGAGCCAAAACACGTGCAAACAAAGCAACTATCAAAAATTAACTGAACATTCAAAATGGCCGTATTTATCAGCATAAGTAAAAGACATGAGTTCCAACATAACGCCACAAAAAATTGAAAATCGAATATACGTTACCCGCGGGAATTCAAAATTTGCGATACTTTTTGAACACACCTCAAAATACTTAAATAGATAATTTTATATTAATTTAAAGAATTTTCAACTATTTTTACAATTATATTCATTAAATTACTAGATAAATATTAAAAGAATATCGATTTTTCTATAATAAAACAAATTTATTCACCTAATTCATAGACGACTCAAGTGGTTCTGAATTAAAAAGTAGCCCATTTTTGGACCCTTAGTACTAAACTAATAGTCTTAATAGACATTATTAATAAATTTAATTCACAAGAAATAAGTGAACAAATTACTTTATATATTGTAAATTTTTTTGGTAGATTAGATTATATAAAAAAAAAACTCTGTAATAAAAAAAGGAATTTTCCATTTTGAATATAAACGAATCGAATTAATTTTCAACCTTGAATAAAATGTATACACAAACACATAAAAAAAATATTTAGAAAACATTTATGAAAATACATATGTGGTATAATATTAATGAAAAAATTAATAAAACAATCACAAATGGTTATAAATTTTTGTATTTTATTATAGCAATTTGTTTTTATTTGCGATTTCATGCAGACAAATGACAGATTAAAACCAAATTTACAGCCTCTAATCCAATTTTAATAGTAGCTATTACTAGACGATTGCATACAAATTTTCAATCTGAAAATATTTTTTACTATAGATCACGATCCAATATGCAAGATTGTTGTTGAATGTGCACAATTTGTATTACAAACATTTTATGCGAAACAAGAGGCGATTAACACTAGGGTTAATACTAGGCTTATGCATATTTGCACAGACCCCGTAGTCGTAGCACAAAAAGTAATTGTCCAATTTAAATTTTTCTAAAAAGTAACATAAATGAGTACATAAATAAATAAATAACAATATATGAGTTTATAATAATACCTGAAAATGTAGCGCATTGTAATAGTCATTTTTCAGTTAATATTAACTCTAGCACCTGTGCAACTAAATGCAATTTAATAGCGGAATCTGATGTGTGCTCTCCAGGAATAAACAACAACTCATCATTGCATGATTTGATATTTTTAATATCGTCTTCACAAGATATGGGCAGTATCATTAAATTTGAATATGTCAGTTTATATTTTTTTTAAATTATCCATTTTAATATAGGTGAAATGCAATTAAATTTACTAAAAAATATTGCAATTTCATAATGTCTATGTGAAATTAACTGTAAGAATTTTTATAATAAATTCAAAGTACTCACTCAGTGTAAAAAATATTAGTTTTGAAATATTATTTTTTTAATTTTATTTTATCTGCAACTACAATTTTATTGTAACAGGCAGATTAACATAACATTTTAATTTAAAATCTTATGCATCATGAAGTGGGAGTAAACACCCTTCGGCATTTCTTCAACTAACGGAAGTTAGATTCCTTTAGAAAATGTCTAGGCCATTGTCTCTTAAGTCTTCGATGAGTGTTTCCGGGGAGGACAGTATAGGACAATTCTCTCACAAGTGGATTATGATGATAGGATAAACGGGAGTGAAATTTTTGATAGCAGGAAATGGACAGGTCCTCAAGAAACGGAACATTTAGATCATGATGTATTACGTTGTTACGAACATAAAAGTGGGCATCAACAATTTTATGGAGGATCTTGCATTGTAAGGCTTGGACGCTATAGGAATTGGAACGTTTCGTTGAACCCCAAAGTTCAATTCCATATGTCCAAATTGGTTTTATAATTGTATTGTAGTTTAGAAGTTTACTTTTGATTGTAAGTTTCGAGCGTTTGTCAAGTTATCTAAGAAGTTGTAAGTTAGCTTCAACTCTTTTTAGTCTAGTATGTAGGTTTACATGTTAGTCTCTTATCCACGTAAGTCCCAAATGAAGCACTTTATCACATTGTGGAATCAAGTTTACATTAAGGTATAAAAAGGTAAGTTTTTCTGACAAATTGTGAAAGTAATGTGCGCACTCCTCTGTTCATTTACCTTCACTTTCCATCTCTTACACCAGGATTGAAGGTTGTGAATATGGGATTGTAAATTGTTGGAAGCTATATCAGGATTTGCATGGGTAGCAAGTATGACCGTATCGTCTGCATAAGTAGCAATGATAGTATTAGGATCAAATGAGATGTAATGGGTATAAATATTACATAATATGGGACCAAGAATACTGCCTTGTGGGACTCCGGCTATAATAGGATATATTTCGGAGGATTCTAAGATATGAAGAAACCTGTTCTGTTTCCAGAGGAGTTCAGGATGCCACACATAATCAAAAGCTTTGGAGATATCTAAAAATACTCCTGGGTAATACTCTTTCCTATAAATACTCCTGGGTAGAGGATGCAATATAATCAACAATGCGATGTCATTGTTGGATAGTGGAGTGTTCAGGTCGGAAGCCAAATTTGTGATCAGGAATAATTTTTTCATTAACTAGGACTGAGAAGAGTCGTTTTAATAAGAGTTTTTCAAAAATCTTACCAAGGATTGGTAAGAGGCTGATAGGTCTATAGGAGGAAAAAGAATAAATGGGTTTATTTGTTTTAGAAATCATTTTATTGACAGAATATTTCCAAAGTAAGGAAAAATAAGTTGTGGCCAGGATACTATTAAAAATATATTATAATTAAAACTAAAGCTTTTCGGGAAATTTGCTTCAGAATAGGAGCTGTTATTAGATCAGAACCAGGAGCTTTTTTATTGATCAGTTCTGTATGTTTCGTAGTCTCTTATCGTAAATTATGATCTGGTTGTAAAGTGTGTTTCAGTTAATAGAGCAATGTCAATGCGTCTGTCATATAGGAGAATGTCCAGTTCTTGTCGATGGTGGTTCAATCCATTTGCGTTCCGTAAAAGGATGGAGAGGGAATTTTCGATGCTTGAAATATTTAAATTAAAATTTTGCAAAATTTGACTTGGAAAAATATTGATTTATAAAACTACTAAGTGCATCTTGCATACATATTTTTATTGTTTTTCTTAGGAGAGTGTGGATACGAACACAAACTATTTAAATCCGTCAGTTTTTTCAGAAATCAATATATTTAAGCTTTCAACAATAACTCTAATTATATAAAGAAGCTTTCATAGAGAGGTGAAAATTGTTTTTATACTTCACAATATCTTCGTCATTACTGACGCGATCAGTTTGAGTCGAGTATAGGCATGACTCCTTCACTCCATTAAATGCAATCAATGCCTCTCTTTTCTTCTATAATATTTCATGCAAATTAAGTATCCCGCCCAGCGAATCCTATTGAGCCCAATTTGATCAATGATTGGACCAAATATTTGGAGGATTTTATTCTCGACGCTATATACTCTGCGATGATTGTATGTACTTTGCGAATACCTAATTATCGGTAAGATATGGTGCTGCTACACGATATAGAGAATAATAAGATATACTCACGCGCATGATACATGTTGTCTCTCTTTAAAATTTGACGTCACTCAGTGACAACTAAACCAACTGTTTGACATATTGTTACTTTGTTTTGTATTTTTCATTGTATTTAAAGTGTTCAGTACCAGTGATACAGTGATTTAATAATTAAATAAATAGTGTTTAGATATTAAATAAACTATATAATATATTAAAACAATTATGGTGATGTGTGCAGTGTTTGGTTGCAACAGCAACAACAATAAAAAACTGAAAAATTTGGATTGTAGTATTAGTTTTTATACATTCCCAAAAGATGCCGGTTTACGTAAACAATGGGTAAATAAGTGCTCGCGAACTGATAAATTTAATGTAAATACTGCAAGAATTTGTTCTAAACATTTTAATGCGGATGATTCGAAAGAAATATGAAATGTGAATTACTAAATATAGATAATTATAGAAAAAAATTAAAAGACGGGGCAATTCCGACCGCAAATCTATTAAAACCATCTGAAAGAGATATTTCTATCAACAATCGACGACAAAGAATACTTACCCGAGAAAATAAATTGATGGTCACACACATATTGTAAATATTTTTATAATATATATTTAGTTATTATTATTTTCTTTACTTATATCAAAATGCAATCTGCCGTTTCAAAAAGGAATACTCATCAGTTCAAATGCATTGCCATTACTTTTACAAGATCTAACGGAAAAATATAAAACTAAATATTTATTGACGAATAGATTTAACCAGGATGCGTTGGAATGATTTTTCGGGATAAGACGAGCAATTGGCGGAATGCATGATCATCCAACATCTCTTAAATTTAAATATAGAATTCGAAATTATTTGCTTGGGCGTAATGAGACCATTTTATCACAGTCGATGAATGTGATGACAGACGACACCGAGAACAACTCTAATGTTTTCAAGGATATGCCCATTAATTTTCAAGATATGTCTGGTGATTTGAATATCGAAGAACCAATAATTACCAGTTCAATATTGAAGAATATAACAGAGACCACCGATCTTGATGCTAGCCAAAATGATATTGAAACAATTCTTTCAGAAATTGAATATGATGGGATTGAGAATATTGCTGGATACATTGCATTCAAGCTGCGTGGCACTGAAAATCTGAGATTTCCAACCAGTCATATGGACATTAATTATTCATGGACAAGTCATCTGTCCGAAGGTGAACTATATAAACCCAGTGAAGAATTTTTAAAAAAAATTTTGCAGTTGGAACAAGTGTTCTCCCAATTTAATGGAGTTAAATTGAAATGTGGATTAAATTATATTCAAAGTTTGGTTAAGAATGCGGAAAATATCAATTGCAGCATACCTGTTAAAAATTTGTTTTCTAGATGTAAGATGTTTTTTAGAATAAGAGTACTAAACCGCCAAATACAGAATGAGATCAATACTAAAAAACGAAAATTAGTAAAAACTGTAACATAAATAATAAAAAAAAAACTTATTCATTTTAAAAAAATTTTAAGATTTGTCTTTTTATTACAAATAATATGAAGTTTTGTATACTCTCCATACTAAATTTCCCAAATATATGCAATTCAAATATAAAGTTGTCACTGAGTGACGACATGCGCAGAACGTAACCAGTTTCGTACGTCAACTGAGCATATTTTTCTGTTCCTATATCGTGGTGCTGCTACTACAATATTAACGCAACTTTATTTTTCGTCAATGTAATACTTTACAAGAATCCTGCCAAATATCAGTTGCGTCACTTAGTTTGCGAGTGACAGCCATTTAAAGTAAGCAACTTGTGATTTCACAATAATGGAACAAATCGAATATCAAGCAATGATAAAATATTTTTTTCTGAAAAAGAAAACAAATGGTGATATAAAATCGAAACTCAAAGATGTTTATTGGGACGCTGCACCTACATTGTCGATCATAAAAGATAGGACAGTTGGATTTAAACGCACCCATACGAGCATTTTCCTTCAAAAACGTCCAAATTATCCAAATGATTGTATATATCCATGATATTATTTTAAGAGGCTTTTGAGAGATAATTGATATGGTAAACATTTTAAAACAATATCTAGGCAACATCCTACATGAAATTTTGGGTATGCGAAAGCTATTGGCTGCGTTCGTTAACACCTGACCAACAACGGGTTCGTGTACCAAATTCAATGGAGTGTTTGGATATTTTTAAGTGTAATCCAAATGAAATTTCAGCATCAACTTGTACCTGCTGACAAAACAAGAATATATCCTTATACATCACAAACCAAAGCTCATTCAAAACAAAGTACTTTGACCAGGACCGTGCAATAAAGTATAAAAAAAACAGTTCTATTGGCAACAAACACGATAGTATTATACGGCATTATTAGATCAGTTAAATAATAAAATCAAAATAAAGCTTCCCCATTTGGCCATAAAATAAATTATCTTTTGTATCATTGCTATTGCAAAATTCTATTAATTAGAATGAATTACTTTCGTGTCTAGATTTAGCATCCAGTAATTATATTTTATTTCCAAATATGAAAAATTGGATCAATTTGGTTTAAACAATCACCTATTTTGAAGGGTTGGAGGGATTATACTTTTTAGGTGGGACAAAAAAGATTAAACAATATTAAACTAATTATATTAAGCTGAAAAGCCACAAAAAATATTAGACAAATTATATTATTGTTACAATATAAAATGAATTTTACACATAAAAATTAATTTTTCCTGTCAAGGGCAGGTATTAATCATACAGCACTCGTATTTTCGCACTTTAAGTATGATGAACATTTCGTCTGGACCTAAGATTAGTAGAAATTTCATTATGCTTCTTTTCAATAAAAATATTAACAAATTAATTGAAATAAGCAATTTTATCCTTTATGTTAGGAATTTATCAAAAATATTTAATATATTTAATAATTTCAACACTGACACTTTCGACTGCAAATTCTTTGACTACATTCTGATTGTCTTCAGTGGTAAGATCTTCAATTACTTTTTTTGACATTTATTATTTTTCAGCAATTAAAAAAAAAATCAAATTATTACAGTAGTATTCCTATTTTGTCAGATTATCCTTTTTGTTACTCCCTTTATTTAAATGAGACTGCCCTCTTTACAGAATTTCTTTTTCTAGTTTTGGAATTCCAATAATTTTTAACTTTACTTACTTTTTTTGATAATATTTAACTAGCTCGGTTGGCAATATTCTTTTATTCATTTGGTTGCCTGCAAGTATCAGAAAATAAGATATTTCGACTATTAATATAGCTGGGTCCTAGTATTTTCTTAAACTTATCAATAAAAATCTTTGTCAGATATTTGAAGATTGCTTCAATTCTAGTGCTTTAAAAAATTATATAAAAAATTACTTATTATGTTTCCAATATAAGAGATTCTGTATATTTTACGAACGCCTTCAGCTTTGTTTAAAAATGTTTTTGTGTTCTATTAAATTTTTCGTTCATAAAAAAGTATATATTTTTTTCAAATTCTTGGTTATGAAGGGTTGCCGGTTTTTGGTATTTAAAAAGGTGGTTGCTATTCTGAATTTATAATTATATATGAAGTTTGAAATATGGAGATAAGTATGTTAGTTTGTAATGAAAGGGAGCAAATAAACGCTCATAAAAATGGTCCTCTAATAATTCATGTTCTTTCATTGACGCTTCTTTTAATAATGAAATTGGTTTTTTTCTTCATTAGTTCTAAAATAAGGTACTTATGGGATAACATAATTTTCCTTGCCCCAGCTTCTACGCAGAAAGACGATTCTTCCCAACATTTTTATTATAAAAATGCGTAAAAGAGCATAGTTTTTTTATGAAGTACAAAGAAAAATAATAATTACTTTTTATAAAATCTTTCCTCTGTAAATAATTATATTTAATTTTAGATTGAATATCTCACAAGTTAATCCTATTAGATTTCTATTACATACACAAATTAAATTATATATTCAAATAAAAATTGATTAATCAAAACCTTCTTTTTATCAAAACTATAAGCTAAAGTCTATATGGAAAACAATTTTCAGTTAATAAATCTCATAGGAATTCAACAATTACTTGCAAGAGAATGATATATGTTATACTATTAGAGATCTGTATTCAAAAAGTCATTTGAATTATTTTGCATACTTTCAGAATTGCAACTTTAATTTTTTAAACCCATGATGATTTGATTACAGGGAAAACTACAATACTTATGGAAAGGAATGCAAATGCATATAAAAGGAATGGATGATTTTTTTTGTAGAATAATATCGTATCGACCAGTAATATTATGACCTTCGTATAAGTTAGCATATCTAAGAGCAGGAGCAAAACTATGTGCAAGTGCGTTCTCAGAAAATCACGATTAATGTTGGAACTCATGAAGAACATTTTCTTGACAGAATAATTATGACCCGCGATGTACAATTCGTGGTTACTTGAAATTCTGCTATAAGCAAGTCCGCATGCTTCCAAGAGGTCTGCATAAAAGTTGCAGACTTTCAAACATATACTTGCGGATTCACATTCGTTTAATACTCGTAGTATATATGTTATTGTAATAAATATTTATATAGAAACAGACAAGTTTGAATATATCTGAACGTGTTATTGTACAACTCCAGATGGTAGCCAAAGGTTTCTCAATACAAGCTGATGTTAACACGAGTATATGTAGTCGGTAAGTCTACCTAATTCAGGACTGTAGGAAATCTTGAAGATCTTAAACATTGAAATCGTGCACTGGCTGACTTGTTTAATGAGCAAAATTGTTCACCAAAAAGAATTTTCAAACTTTAATTATTCAAGAATGTTTTTTTTTAATTTAATTTTTTTTAGTTTTGTTCATTTTTTAATCTTTTTTATCAAATGCATTTTTTTTTATTCAATTTACTTTAGGAAGAAATTGTTAAGGTTGAAAACTAATACGAGGAGTATCTTTTTAAATTTCCCTATTACAATTAGAAAAACTCTAAAAAGTACCTTTTGCTTTTATTTATCAGAAAAACATCGTGATTATGTTTTAAGCATTAGTGCATCGATTACGTAGCGGCAAGGCTCCTAATATTACCAGCAATCGAATTCTTTAAAAGTCGTTGATAGGTTTTATTACAATATTAAGTGTAGAGTTACTCAACATTATGTCTAAATGTTTTTATTATAATTCGCACAAGAAAAAATAATTAAATTATACAAAAATAGACAAATTTTTGTTTATCTTGTCTATCTGTGGTATTATTGTTTGGCAAAAAAAAGTATTAATATTTGTAAATTCTCCCGAAAATATTATGCAATTACAATAATCGAAATAAAATTTTCATAGTTTTAATAAAACCTAAATGAAATAATTGAAAAATTTTTCTTGCTAGATTTTCTTAAAAAAGTAATAAAAAATGCCCAAGGAATACTTAAAATTATTTCAAAAATGGGCTATTGAAAATTTAAAAAAAAATTCTTTTAACGATAAATAACTTATTTTTTCTCTGGTCAAAAATAAAAATTCCCTTTAAAAATGTATAATTTAGATTTTCTTAGATATTTTTTCTATTTCAAATATTGCAATTAGAAAGATTTTATAAATTACATTTATTTTTAGAAAATTTAATATAAATAATTTATTTTCACACAAAATACTTAACTGGAAATAATAAGGAAACATTGTTGAATCAGTTTTATGCACACATAATAAACTATTGAGCTTTTATCCTCGAAAATAAGGATTAATTTAAATATTGTAAAATATAATGCTGTCCTTTGAGGGATACCATACTCTACATAATAAAGTTTATTTATACGGCATATACTCGCCTATTGTCAAACCAAAAATATATTAAGCCAAATAAATTAACAACGACATGATTGTGATAACGTTCCAAAATTTTTTTTATTAAATAGACGTTTGAATAATGTATACTTATTTAGGGAGTAAAACAGTTTTGAAGCGTTAACCTTCGTACAAGAGTCTTCCAAGTCTGTATTCTCACCATAGTCGCATTCTTTTGGTGATATTATCACGCAACTAAGTTTTGCTATAAATAAATTTTACCATTACAAACTCTCCGTAAAGAATCTTCTCTAATTGATAGAGATTAAATGTCCTGCCAATAGTTGTATTTTCAGATTAATTAATCGATAAAAAAGCGATCGTGTTTAAGAGTTCATATTAATTTTTTTCAAGTCCCAAGTTTTTGTAGAACACATGATGACTGGAAAAACCAATCTCATCTATACCACTAGCTTCAACTTCACGCCAATTAATTTCAATCCGAAGAGTTTAGATTGACTTGAATCAGCTTTCTTGGTTGCCAATAATTTTGTGTGGATATTTTGTCAAGTTTTTATAGGCGCTTCCCGTCGATTCCAGACATGAGAAGCACTTAACTCATTTCCTATTTTTTTATGACCATAAACTTCGTCCTACCTCCTTTTACGCGTAGCCATAATTTTTTTTATCACCATGTTGTTCTAAGGGTTATGAAACAGCTTTTACTCCTATATCACAATGTTTTTAGTAGATACTTTAGCTTCCATGGTGTGTCTTAATTTGCTTCAGATGCCTTCATAAGAAAAATGATGTAAGGATGCAGATTTAATTTTTATTCATCAAGTGAAATCAGAAGTTTAAAAAAAGTGCCCTCGATTAAGATAAATGGTCAAATCTTGCAGAAACATTTGGTGCAAAATGGAATCCAAGGACATCGTTTGTCAATGAGCCTTTCAATACCTACATTCAATCCCTATCTATATGGCTCTCAGTAAGCACACAAATCTTCTGTGCAAAAAATCTTTATATGTTGCAGCCGTAGAACAACATTTAATAAATGAAAATATTAATTAGTATCAATAATCCGGTCATAGCACGATATTTGTAGGAACTAAAATAGCCATAAAGCAAGAATGGTATCTGGAATTAGCTCATTCCATGCAACATATGTGTATGTCGTAAAATGTGCAGATTAACAACTTGACCAAGCAAATCAGCTCTATTTTAACATGGTAAAAATGACCAAGCAAATCAAAAAACTTTAGGTATGTAGTAATTGTAAGATAAGACAATACGAGGCAATAAGTGTAACTAACGATCTATTGGACGCATGTTTAAGGCGATTCAAAGCAGCGGTAAATAATTGCAATCGGGGATTTCTCCGGTATACTCTAACCTTAATGAATCTTTTCAAAAACCTCTATACATTACCTCTGTTAATCTCTCAAACACTTTGTTTTCAAAAACCTATGCTTCCTCAATTATCCTCTTCTTAATATTTTAAAACAATTAATATCCACCACCTACTCAAAAATAAATTCATCCTTTATTTCTCTAGTAATCTCTGAGTTAGACAATGATGTATGCATTATTTCCGATACTCTGACATAAAATTGTTTTGGAAACATGGTTGGAAGTAGATTCGAGTATCTACATTACTCAGCAAGAACAATAAGGCAAGGGCCAATCATCGATGTCTGGGAAATTGTTCCTGGAACAACAGGATGGATTCAGTAATTCAGTTTCATTTAACACCTTTTATTTAAGAAATTGTTGCAATTATATAATTAAATAAGTCTTTAGTCATGGTACGGATTTTTCAATATCTCAGTGCTTTCTTCCACCATTTTCCAGGATGTTTTTCTTATGTTTTCTTTGACTTTTTTTGAGTTTTTGCAAGATATATATTGTATTAAAAGAATTTTATTTGTTTTTTCTTCTTCTTATTTTTCTTTAAGAAAATAAGTACTAATCTAAAACAGAAAAAATTTAAAAGAATGGGTACCTTTGGTTCCTTTTTTGCTCTATAATCTCAAATATAAGGATTTGAGGGTAAACTGTATTAAAGCTTTGATGTTTGCAATCATTTTTTTCCAAGTTTATCTTTCTTTATAAATGAATTCGAAAACATTTAT
Source organism: Atherix ibis (assembly GCA_958298945.1). Taxonomy (NCBI): domain Eukaryota; kingdom Metazoa; phylum Arthropoda; class Insecta; order Diptera; family Athericidae; genus Atherix; species Atherix ibis. The sequence goes on from OY282607.1 coordinate 50,392,609, forward strand.
AATTATTTTTAATTATATCCGGATTTATTGTATATACGAGTACATAGATAATCTTAGTACAGTAAACAAATACATACAATTTATAGCTTTAATAATAAGAAAAACAAAATATTTTTTTAACAAGTTTTTTTCCTGTTATGTACCGTTGTTTATATTTTATAAAAATTATTTTGTTTAGGGATTTTTTATTGGATAATTTTGGGGATTTAATATACACATATTTTTCAGTTGGACGTTGATGTTTTGATGAGATCCTAACATTTTGGTGGGAAAACTTTTTATATAATACAAAAATCTGTTAATTTCAAATTTATGTTGTAATATTTTTAAAAGTTTTTAGTACTAATTTCAAATGAATTTAATCAGTGAAATCTTAAGTTAAATGCATAAGTGAATTGGATAATTTTATAGTATTCAGATTATAAAATTTCGTCTAATTTGGGCAACTTTAAAGTATTCAGATTATAAAAGCTAGAGTGTCTACGAATTTGGTACATCAATTCAATTGACATTGCGCACCAAAAATCTCACAGATATGGTGGTTAGATCGAGAGAAGTGACCAAAATGGCATATACAATAATCTGAAAAATGTTTGAGCATAATAATATCTTAGATATTTTACAGTGACTGATTAAACTCATTTTAATATTATCTAATTTGTATAAAACAAAACTCCTATTTAACTGAAATAACTTTTCCATTAAAGCCCATTTTCATAATACCTATTGAACAGGAATCTACCTTAAAATCTATATGGCGAGCTTGCAGGTAATCTTGTATGGCGACCATCTATTGATTCTTTCCGCGGCAGCCAGGCTCAACAGCATACTACGAACTTACGGACCAAGCAATAAATCCGAGAGGAAAACATTGTAAGAATACAAAATAGTAGATTATCTAACTTCAAGTAAAAGGAAATGAACTCCGATGAATTTATCGTCAAGGAAACCACTACGGGTACTAGGCCCAAAGAACATCCTTATTCAGGAGTATAGAGGTAGACAATCAAAACGAACTACAGTACGATATAAGATAATCCCATCATCACACAACATAAAACCTGTTTAGAAAAACAAATAGAGCTGCAGCAGTGGTAAATTTCTAAAAAAATATATATCAAAAATGCACCGAATGATTAATTAACATTTTTCAGATGCCAGTTTAAGCAAAAAAAATTACAAAATGAACTAAAGATAATTAGAAATAATAATAATAAAAAAAAATACTGAAATAAAAGAAACAAATAAAATGAAAAACAAAATAAAATTTAAGTTTTAAAAAACAAAGAAATTAAAATAATAAAAAAAAAGGAAATATTTTTATAATTTGTTATTAAAAAATAATAGACGAGGTCTGTTCAAAAAGTATCGCAAATTTTGAATTCCCGCGGGTTACGTATATTCGAATTTCAATATTTTGTGGCGTTATGTTGGTACTTATGTCTCTTACTTATGCCGACAAATTCGGCCATTTTGAATGTTCAGTTAATTTTTGACATATGGTGAAGCTACGTTTATCGGTGGTACAAAATGTTCTCAGAGTGCCGTGAAGATGTGAACGACGAAAAGCGTACCGGACGCCCGAGCACGTTAACAACAGACGAAAACATTGATGAAGTGAAGAAAATAGTATTGCCCAATCGTCGAATCACCGTTAGAGAAGTTGCTGAGGATTTCAACATATCGATTGACTCGTGGCATTCTTATTTACAAATGATTTAGCGTGAGACGGGTCGCCGCGAAATTCGTACCAAAATTGTTCAATTTCGACCAAAAACAACATCGCATTAACATTGCTAAGAGCTGTTGGACTCTATCCGCGATAACACAAATTTGCTTCAGAGGGTCATAACTGGTGACGAATCATGAGTTTATGGTTATAACATGGAAACCAAAGCTAAATCATCCCAATGGAAGCTGTCACACGAGCCAAGACCGAAAAAAGCGCGCCAATTGCGGTCGAATTTGAAGATTTTTGCTTAGCGTTTTCTTTGATTGCAGGGGCATGGTGCATCATGAGTTCTTGCCACAGGGTAGAACGATCAATAAGGAATATTACCTGCAAGTTATGCGTAAGTTGCGTGAAGCAATCCGCCGGAAACGCCCAGATTTGTGGAACAACAAAAATTGGCTTTTACACCATGATAACGCCCCTGCTCACGCATCGTTGCTTGTGCGCGAATTTTTTCGCCAAAAACAACACACTAATAATGCCGCAGCCACCATATTCCCCAGATTTGGGCCCCTATAACTTTTTCATGTTCCCGAAACTGAAGAGCCCTATGAAAGGACAACGCCACACTACGATTGAGGATATAAAGACGGCATGGAAGGAGGAGCTGAACAAGATCACAAAAAATTATTTTTTGAAGTGCTTCGAGAATTGGAAAAACGTTGGCACAAGTGTATAATATCTGGTGGGGATTACTTGGAAGGGGACAAAATAGATATTCATGAATAAAAAAATAATTTTTGAAAAAACACAAAATTCGCGATACTTTTTGAACAGACCTCGTATATAAATTTAAAACAATTTCGCAGTCAATAATAATTACTACTACACGTACACGTATTATTATTACTGATAGTCTGTCAGCTCTCAAAGCTCAATGAGATTCATCGTAGTCTGTGAAATAACAGAAATAGGTCGAATTCCATCGGGTAATGTTGGATTCCATCGGGTAATACGTCGAATTCCATCAAGTAATGTTGGAGTCCTGGGTAATGAGTGGTATTTGCCCACTGAACGCCACCATCCTATTTCCAATGAAATACATAATTTGCTCTCTCAATCATACTTTCCAAACATTGTGAGAACAATCTAATGAAGAACGACCCTAAAATACTAGGTTACAAAATTTTTCATCATACCGCATTCACCCATATTTCGCTCTATGGTAACCAATTTTGTCCTTTATTCTACTTCTGTAGCGTTCAGCTCATTATTTCTCATATTTTAAATGAACATCAATTAATCCAGCGTTTCTTTCCAAATAGAATTCCTGCTATTCGACCCAACAACAATTGTTTTCTAAACCCTATTTTCAACTTTTTAAACATTTAAACATGCTCCATAAAATTTGAAAATGCTCCACAAAATTTGACTATGTTCGACTGTTTCCTCCCACTAACTAACCAAAGTCGCCAAATGGTATCACGGTCTTGGCGCTGCAGATTTGGCATAGGCAAGATTTCGCTCATTATAAATTCACGAGTATTACCGCAATATTATGAGTCATGATAAAACTTTCAAAAAAGTTTTAATACTTTATTTAGAAGAATATGATAGGCAATGAATGGTTAAATCACGCGAGATTTACAATTTAAAATAATATTTTTTCTTATATGGAAACCATCTTGAAATTAAAGTTCTTTGAAAGAGTTTTTATAAATGCAGACTGAAATGAATAATTTTCTCTTAATAGAATATGATTATTAGCAGACAAGTATCGTAAATTATAGGTAGCTCTTTTATGTACTCGTATGAACCAGTAATCCCGCCAAGTATCTGACCAAATGTGCACTTGAATGTAGACAGATTTTGTTTACATGATATCAGGTGGGACGAACTTTGCGTTCCGTCAATCATCTGGAATAAGGAAACTAAATTCAATAAGCACCTAATATCTTGTAGCCGACGTATTTATGACAAGCATATTTTTTAGATCAACTTTGGCCTATCCCAATCCTATTACAAATCTCCGATTGTGTCAAAGAAAACATATGCAAATACTCCTGAATCGTCGCTTTCTTTTGGTTTTCTTTCCATCGTAGTATCGCATAGAAAACTAGCTGCTGGCATCTATTGACATGACTCATATACGAATCAACCCAATAAGCATAAATCTCTTTCGAGCTTCTAGTAGGTTGTGTACGAAATCACGAAATCAGTTGACAGAAGTAAATCTTGAATATTAAATTGAATATAAAAATAGATAATGAGGAAGTGACTCGTGAGTAAATCCCATCTAAAGGGAACTCACTTAAAAGGCATTTCCGATATTTTTAAAAATAGTTATCGTCATTGTTTGGCTAGACCAGCTGACTTTTACCAATGAGCAAGTATTTAATTAAATATTTTTTTCAATGTCAGGTATTTTAAGATATTTTGCGTTGAATGATTTGACATTCGAATGTAAACATTTTCTTTTCATTCATTGGACTACCAATCAAATAAGAAACATTCATTGTTAATTGGCTTTCGTTGTGGATGACTTTATAGAGCAATAATAAGAATTCAGTCTGAAAATCTTATTATATAAAAATTTATATGAACTATGATTAATTGTTCTATTCAAAATATCTGCGTTTGTAGGTTTGAATTGATAAAGTTAAGAGTTCGATGTCATAACATACTAAGATTGTGTGCTTTTAATATGTGAAGTTATAATTATTATACTAGATGCAACCGAAGCATTTTTAATTTATGAGTTAAAAATAATTCACAATTCTTATTAATTTATAATTAAATAAAATAAAATTAAAGTAAATTATCGATAGGATTATCGTTAATCGTATAACCAAATGATTTTAAGAGAGTACCAACATTATTTATAGGTGGGAACTATTGGACCACTTTTATTACATAAGAAAAATAAGAAAGCAATAATAAAAATTACCAAATAATTTACTCAAATTATTTTTTATATTGGCTTATTCAATTTGTAAGGATGATCGCGCAAAGATCGGCTGGTGGATAAATTTCCAGTGAATAATTGTTTGTTTCACAATAGTACAAATAGCATAGTCTATAAAAATAATTCTCAAAAATAGATGATCTTTACAATAAGTATTAAATATTTTTTTAAAATAAATTTTTCGTTATTTTATAGAACTTATCATATTTGAATTTAAGAAAATATGAATAAAAGAGAAACGCTCAAGCTGAACACTCTGGGAAGAAATATTTGAGCTTTTTTAAGACTATTTATAAATATCTAAAGAAATGCATCATTTTCTTTCCATTTATTATCATCACCAACCGAGAGCCCGACCTGGGCCTGCTGAATAAAATAACTCCAGAAAATCTGACTTCATGCTGCGGTTTTCCAGTTCGACACACGCAGCATGTTTGTGGCGTTCTGGCTAATACCAGCCCACCTATACAGTAATATTATATTATTTAACGTGACTTATCTGGCGTTAAACATAAAGCCACAGGTCGCCTACTACCATAGGGATTAAGTTACGCTCAATCAACGCACCACCATTACCGGCAGTTTTCAGTCAGTAACCAGTTATAAGCTGATTACTCCAACCGTTAGTGGCGAGGCCTATCTAAACTTCAGTTTGTATGTAGCTCCGCTAATTGAGCTACGGTACGGAATCTTGTAAATCCCTAGGCACGGCTAGGCCAGCTTAGGTACGCGGGTTCGCCAAGACCCAAAAGTACAACCGGAATTGACCTTGGCTGTCACCTGGTTGCGACCACCTTGCCTGCCATTTACACACTTATTCACATACCATTCTTGCTCGCCTCTCAAAAAGTTCCATACCTAACACTCCCCTCACATCCGCACTCTCATCATTCACCAGAAACCCACATGGACCAAAGTCATGCAAATCCCCATATAGGCCACCCTCAATGAGAAGGTGATTGGCACTCTTCTCCACCGCCCCACAAGAGCATCTAGCCTCCGCAGCCAGACAACGCCCATACCAGAACCCATTCATACTGCCGTGTCTCGTGAGTAGATACCCAAGGTACAGATCAAATTCAAATCCATACACAGATGTAAAGCACACATCCAAAATAAAGCACACATGTGCGTCCATCTGCCATTCACACTCTTATCCCAGCGGCGTTATCAAATTTCATACATTCTATTTAGGACCAGTGCACGCCACTGGCGTGGACTAAGATCCTGAACCTCTTCATTCGTAACCGGACAACCAGCAAGCGGGATGCCCCACCGTAGACGATAGTGAATGCTTCCACGCAGTACCTCCAGGTCCCATGGAATTTCTTCCATTAGAACCTTTATCGCATCGGTCAGACGCTGAACTGAATTTATGCCCACCCTTGCATACTGGTAGTGCATAATGTTACTTCATACACACTATGCATACAATCCGTACGGAACAAATATACCCTTGTACAGGACTTTCACCGCTCTGGATCAAAGTACACATCTTTGCGAAATACTCGCACCCACATGCCTACCAAACCGACCACCCCCCCCCCCCTTTGACGTTCCAAGTGAGGCCAAAAATTCAGCCTCTCTCTCCAATCTTTACTCTAAGGTAACTTACTTCTTGCGCGTATCCGACCTTGACTGCCTCTAACCGAATATTAGGCGGCCTACTGGGCGCCATAAAACCGTTCAACAACATACACACAGTCTTCTGAAACATTCACTCCCATTCTACATATAGCGGCTTCCCGCTATTTCTACAACATGTCTACTCTCTCCCTCAATCAAAAGTAGAAGATCATCCGCATATACGATCACACCGCAACCGGTCTCCTTCAACTACACCAAGAGACCTTTCATCATCGTATTCCAGATGGTGGGGCCGGTTACAAATCCCTGATGAACACAGGGCAATCGTTAGACATGACTGAATGCGTGCCCGGTAGACCCCGTAGATGGCAGTTGCGGCAACATTTTATGTTTGGGCATTCCAGAGCCAGAGGGTTACCGCTACCACACCTACTGCAGAGCCGTCCAGTCCGCCTATACCCATCTCGAAGGTGCCCAAGATCCAGGCAGCCGTGGCACCTTCGTACCAACTCGTATTCACGAATTGGTAGGCACAATTACATGCCTCTTACTCAACATTTTTTCCTTAACTTAAGCACTTACCTCTATCACCACCATATCCTTACCGTCTTTGCCGGTCGTCCTTCGAAACACCGACACTTTCTTCTCTGCTTCCTCTGTAAGGCCTCTCATATTTTTCTCCTTCAGCTGCTGTAGAAGCTCCGCATTGGCTACCCCTGCCGGCACGGCGTGAATCACCAGTTTCGGCCTTGCCCTCTTACGCGCACTTATCACCAAGCAAGTCTAAGCCCACCTATACAGCTTAATTTGATCCAAAACCGGACGGTCACGTTAACGCTCCCAGAATCTCGTTGAATAGGCTACGGCATCGTCATTCCTTATGTAGCCGATCAAAAATTCTCTGAATAATCCTCCTCCCGAATGCGGACAAGTTTTTGCAACAGTTTTTTGCTCAGAACCCAAGTTTTCGAAGAATACATGAGGACTGTAAGGATTAGTGTCTTGTACAGCAGTAGCTTCAAAGTATAGACTGATTTTTGAGAAAAATAATTTACTCTGATTGAAATAGGCTCTTTTCTGCGACCCTTGACCCCAAATAGGAAAATTATTTAACTTTTTCAAAGCTACGATCTCTTATCTTTATGTAACCAGAACTAATTTGTCTTGCCTTCGACGCTGACGCTGCCACCATATATTTTGGTTTGCCTTCATTTATGTTTAGCCCAAAATTTATGGCTGCTGTCTCAACCTTGATTAAGTCTTCTTATACAGATCCTTCGGATCGACATATAATGTCGATGTCGTTAGGATAGTACCCCTCATGCTAACTCCTGAGTGACGAACCACGTTTTCCAGCGTCAGGTTAAAGAGAACGCAAGAAAGTACGTCTCCTTGCCGGAGACTATTGTGGATGTTAAATGGTTCTGAAAGTGATTCGGCTGCTTTTACTCTTCCTGTCACACTAGTCTTGGTCAGCCTAGTTAGTCAAATGAATTTTTCTAGCATTCCGAGCTCTCCCATGGACGTGTAGCATTTTGCCATGGCTATGCTAGCCTTAAAGTCGGCCGTTAAGTTGATGAACAGATGGCGAATCTTCAAGATTCCACTTAATATTGTTGTTATTCTAAAATAATTTTTCATTAAACGAATTTTGATTGTTTACAAGGTATTAGTGCTAGGACATTTGTTTGATGGGTAAACATGATGTGTTAAATAATCGCAGCTAAGTTACTATTGATATTGGGATTAAGACCTAATCTACAGTTGATCTCATATGATCTGGGATTAAGATGGTGGAAATAATCTCCTTGTGATAAGCGAGCTTTGGAAATGGTAAACTAATCAGGCGTTTATTTTCAGACCGCTGTATATCGACTCATTAAAAAATATGTCCTTACAATCACATCATGATATTATTATAAATTTATTGGAATGAAGTTTAAGTTCTGAAAGCTTGCACTTGCTTTAATCCGAAATCATATTTTCAATATTTTTATGCAAAACCTATTTTTTAGGTTACATATTTCTGGAAATGATAATTTTAGAAGCACATCGATTTAACAAATGCATTTGCAACTATTGATGTGGAAAACATCTTCAAGTAGTTCAAAACTATTTTCATGATTATTTTTAATTAAGTTTGTGTTTTAATAAATGCTTAAATTTTGCAAATCGCATTGTTTTCAAATAAATCCATTTAGAAATTATTCTAAATATTACAATTCAACAACGGTTCAATGGAAATTTTGGAATTTTGGTTTTTGTTGTTTGTTTAATTTAAAAGTGGCGCCAGAAAACTAATAAAAATTTCAAAATATTGATTATTGATAAAAGTTAATACTTTTAAAAAATTGAATGCAATAAAAATAACTCTTTTTGGAAATTTTGTATTCAATAAACGAGAAAAAATTTCTAATCGAATGCAGGGTCTTGTGAAAAATGCGTTTTCATTTTCAAAAATATTTCATTAATGCAGTCGCATATACGTACACATACTCTCGATTACATAAATTGTGTAGTAGAGAAAATTTTATGCAGCTATGCCAAGTATGTTGGACCTATAAAATAGCCGTGACAGATTCACAAATTTAGTATAATATGCTTTCTCATAAAAAAAAAACCAAATTGAAGACCAAAAATATTTGAAACATAAATTAGTAGGTAACACAAAAAATATTCAAACATGAGTTATGGTAGAGAAATCACCCGCAGAATTTTATGGAAATTATTTAATTTTGAATATTTGAATTGAAAATAAAAAATGTACCAAAATCGATACTTAACTAAATATTGGTTTCACTCTTCGTAAATTACAGTTCTTTACTTTTTAAAATACTGAATTTTGATTTCGTTTTCTATCATAAATAAATATTTATTCTCCATAATTTTGAATACTCGTATTTATAAAAGTTAACTTCATTATTGTTAGAAATTTTTTTTAATAAAAAATACTTTACCGAATTTATGTTGTAGATCTCAAATACAGTAACCATAAAAAAGCATTAAAAAATACTTAAGTATATATGTTAGATAAACGTAAATTAAATTATCAAATATTGACTTGACATCGCCACAATTTTAATTGTTTAAAATGATTTGTAAAGCATTTTCCACATATGCCTTTAAGTCATGAAATTCGAGTACTCATGATATTTTGTATCTGAACTATTATTGTAAGGAGTATTAGAAGTGTGAGTAAATATTGCCTACAGAGCGTTTATAAAGCTTTGGAGCTAGGCGCAAATTGACTAAAAAGCCACTATTTATTTTTTTGTTTATAAAGCTATTTGGCGACATCATTGTGCGTATGTCAAGCTACCTAAACTGATAGACTGGTCGGTGGTTAATAGGATCGAATATTGAGGGTTTTGTTAAATTTACAGAGAAGTCCCACAAATCTAAGAAAACTCAAAAGATTGAAGAGTGATCTTGGAAATGAAGTTTTTGATATAAGAGAAAATAGGAAAAATTCTACTCGAGTCCTTAGAAAATCCAAGAAATTGCGCTTGTAGTGTAGGTAAAGATTTTTTTTTGTAAGTAGCATTATCGACAGGAAAACTGTCAAAATTTCAGCTCGATCCATAGCATAGGTCAATTTCTATCGTCGATTAAAGTTAACGACATTTATTTGTGCATAACAATAGAAAAAAGCGAGTTTAGGGCTGTCATCAAACATCTCCATTTGAAAGGCTTAAGCCCGAAAGAAATCAAAGCCGAGTTGGATGCAGTTCATAGCACATCTGCACCTGTGTTTGCGACGGTTTGCAATTGGGTGAGTGAATTTAAACGTGGCCGTTCATCCACAAAAGAAGAACATCGTTCAGGACGCCCATTTGAGGTGTCTACTCCTGAAATCATCAACAAAATCCACGATTTGATTTTGAACGATCGGCGAATTAAAGTGCGCCAATTAGTTGAGGCCACGGGCATATCACAAGGTATAGTCGCTTCAATTTTGCATGAAAAATTGTCTGTGAAAAAAATTTCGGCAAGATGGGTGCCGCGTTTGCTCTCAGAGGAGAATAAGCGCAATCGTGTAGTGGACTCTGAGGCTATGTTGGCACTCTTTCATCGCAATCCTGGCGAATTCCTCCGTCGATATGTCACTGTGGACGAAACCTGGATACACTACTACACTCCAAAAACGAAGAGACAGTCATCACAGTAGATTTTCAAGGGTGAACGGGCTCCGAAGAAGGCAAAAACTGTGCCATCGGCCGGCAAGGTGATGGCCACGGTCTTTTGGGATTCGCAGGGCATCATTTTTATCGACTACTTGGAAAAAGGTAAAACAATAACAGGAGTATTACGCGTCGTTATTGCAACGGTTGAGCGAGGAAATCAAAGAGAAACGCCTCCATCTGAAGAAGAAAAAAATCCTCTTGCATCATGACAATGCGCGTGTGCACACCTGCGCTGTTACCATGGCCAAAATTGTGGAATTGAGAATGGAATTGTTGCAGCATCCCACTTATTCACCAGATTTGGCCCCGAGTGACTATTTTCTTTTCCCCAATCTGAAGAAATGGCGGTTCACTTCCAACGAGGACGTCATTGCTCAAACGGATGAGTATTTTGCAGAACTTCCGAAATCCTATTTTTTGGACGGGATTAAAATTTTGGAAAAACGGTTGGGAAAATGTATAGAGCTAAAAGGAGATTATGTTGAAAAATAAAATTGTTTTTTTTAAAAAAACAGTTTTTTCCATCTTTTTCTAAGGACTTATTGAACGACCCTCGTAGTTCTTGGGTATTCAGATAATTTGTGGATGATGGTGTACTGAGTACAACAGGATTTAAATAAGGATCAGTTGAGAACAGCATGTCTAAGGCAGATTCTAAGGACTTAACGTGCCCAGAATTTTGGTACCCAATCAGTCGACAAAAATATGCCCCTATTAGTCCAATCTACGTGTTTGCATGTCATTGCTCACATTTTCCCATGCTATGAGGCTGCCCTATGAAGGAGATTCCACAATGCGCTTCATGAGTGAAAAGTTTCAGTATAGGAAATTTTCAGCAGCATCCATGAACAAAATAAAATATTTTGTTTTAATTCTTACAGCCATTTAAGAAATATTTTTCTACCTGGACGGATCACTAAAACAGACTGTTTCCAATCTGGATATGAGAAAAAATTATAAAAATTGAAGGGGAGAATAGAGAAATTCCTTTCTAGATTACCAATTAATAAGAATGGAGATGAAAAATTCATTTTTGAGCTGAGGAAAAAAATAATTTTAACCATAAATAAATTTTTGGCCTAAGTTCTGTCTAAAAATTGCCCAATCAACATTCCAACTTTCAAGTCTAGGAGGAAAGGATTTTAAAATAGGAGAGGTGTCTAACGTAATGTGAACCGGAGAATGATCGAAATTCAGGTTAAGGACTATATTTAAGGTTGTATTAATGGCATTAATAGGTGTAGTAATGAATTAGTCTAGGATATCAGGAAGTTTTTTGGGACTGGGACGCCAATAGGTGGGTGAAGAAGAGAACTTCTTGGAGAATCTTTGCTCGAGGATTCGAAACACGGCAACCCAATTTGGGGTGGTTGGCGTTATAATCTCTTCCGGCGATAAAATATTTTCCAAGTGAATAAGAAAAGGACTCAAATTCCGCATTAGTTAAATACTGGAGGATAACAAATATTGACTGTAGGGATTCCGTGGCAGTTTGTGAGTGGAATGAATGATTTAAGAAGTTTCTAATAAAGATGGCAATTCTATCGTCCTTTGGTGTTAAAAATGTTGATAGTATTGATGTTGGTTGGATAGTACATCCTGCTACGGCAGCAAAAGAGAGAGCCGGATTAACTGGGATGGTTTTCATAATAGTTGGTTTCCTTGGTGTATGTGGATTCAGTTTTTGTTGTAGAGACTTACACGTCAAACAGCCTTTATAGTTTGCTGGATGGCTTCCTGCATATAGAGCGGATTTTGCAGGCGTAAATTTTGCTTTAGTGCGCTCTCATGTTGATGTTATTCAGCACATTTAACATACATATGTGTAGGTGCATGATGGCAACACGATTTTGTGTATCCGTATTGTTGGCAGCGGTGATACTGTACAATATCTTTTGCCAGGTGCGGCTTCTTAACCCTAATTTTTAAGTACATCAAAGTATCCAAAGTGAAAATATTTTTATTATTTGGAGAGGGCACCAAATCGACAAGAAATAGTGGTAGTGGCTTGAAGCTTACCTTCTGAATTACGTTTCATATATATTCGGCTATCTCCAATTCAGAGTTAATATTTTCCGTTGGGACTTGTATGGTGTAAATTTCTGATGACCACTCGGAAGGGTTTATTTTCTTTTAGTTAATATGATTAGATTTCCGCTTTCTGTCCATCCAGATACTGCACAACACTTCTGTATGCAGCATCGGATTTGGTCGATATGGCCTTACGGGAAAACTATTTCTTTCTAAAGACTAATATTTTTTACGGCACTGATCGGTTATGTTAACTGCCTATTCACTGATGGTGATCGCGGTATTGGTTCGATCAACTATCAATTCGCTACTCGAAACGGATATGAAGATGGAATAATTGTAGGGGCAGAATACAATTAGCCAATTCACTAGAACACTACTTACTAAAAATACGATAAAGTAAAAAAAGACAGGAGATATTACGGCAGTGTTCTAATAACTCTAATGACTCCGTAATATTTTTGTCATCTATTAATAATATCGCTTGACTTTATATGCCATCTAGTAAGTTTAATAAAGAAATAATTTATTATTTAAATTCAGCAATCAAAAGAAAATGCCCTTGGATAGCTAAAAAAGTATTGCTCTACCATGAAAATATGTCCCCTCAGTTAAGGATAATTGTCCAGGAAAAATTTGCAAAATCCAAATGCCAATTTGACGAAAACCCACCATATTCCCGAAACCGAAACTATTTCTCCTCAAAAAGAGATTTTAGTCGGACGAAATGACCATAAATCATGAAAGCAAGATTATATTTTGAGGAAATTTGTAGAAAGACACATCCGGGAGATAATCGAAAATCTTGAGGAACTTTGGACAAAGAGTTTTGAAAAAATAAAATATAATTTAAAAAGAAATATTTGATTTAACTGACATTCAAGAAGCTTTTCTATCCATCCTAGCATTTGTAACAGATGATAATGTACTCTTGCCAAACACATCTAAGAATTCTCAATGATTGATGCTGAGGATCGGCAGATAGGAGAACCCAGTTTCCTATATCTACAATATATGGACCAGTTCTGTTAATCCTTTCGTTTTGGTGCTTACCTCGAATTTTCGAATTAGTTTCAGAAACTATTCCACATGCTGAATAGCTTTGAGAGTGATCCGACTATTGTTAACTGGCTTCGCAACATGACCTTATTATTTAAGTTACCTTATTAGTTTTAACCTCATTAGTTTAGTTACCAAAACACTTTCATGGTTGTGTAAGATATTATTCTTGTTAAAATAGCATAGGTCGCCTATAATTCGAAAGAAAGGTAATGATATTGTTTTCAGACAAATATACTAAAAAATGTAATATTATTAGTAATTTTATACTTTATTTAATAAATGGTTATCCAAATATTTGTGCAAATTTTGCTTGTAAATACCTATCGCCAATATTATCAGAACTATTACAAGCAAAAATATTTCCAAGCTTTCCAGTCCTTATATTATTTTTATTGTATAAATCAGTTCATAAAAATTCTTTCTCAATTAACTTAAAAGGAAAACTAGTACTTTTTTTTTGAAAACCAAACAAATTTTAAATTTAAAAAAATGTATTTTCTATGATTAAGATGCAATAATAAAACTCTACAGTTTTATCTGGTTATGGTCGAAATTATGCTTATATGTAAATATTTTCCTATCTACTATAATATTATGTATAATTATTCAGAATAATGAAATGATTTATATGTTGTTGTTTTTTCAAGTTTCCTCACGAACATGGGGATTCAATTAAAAATGGAGGTCGTGGTCACAGTTAACAAATTTTGATCTATACATTTGTTAACGTAGAACAAGATTTTTAATTAGCTTTACAATAAAATCCAAGATAATATATTAAACTATAAAAATATCAAAAAGAAAGACTAAACTAAATAATAGCCCGGTATAAGTTTCACTTTTATTTTTAGACTAAAATTGCTATTAAAATATGAAGTGGAGTTCTCCGGAGCAGATCAGGAAAAGATCGGAAGCTATCTCAAAACTCTTAACCCCACTTACTTCCCATAACATTGCTGTTATGTATTCGAGAGTTTTGGAATGCTCCTAACACACATTTTACCATAAAATTCGAATGATTTATGGGCAGCAACGATCATATAACATATAATAATGATCAGTTGGTTTCTCAGTCGTAGTTGTTGTTGACTTGCTTACCTGTTATGTATCTGACTACTGACTGGGGTCTGGACAATATCGCATGAAGTGAATTGTACGTTCCCTGATATATGAGACGACCGACCGATCATTTGGTCCATGGCATCGATTACAACGGATTGCAGTAACTATTTATGATTTCCATATTTTCATCAAATCCGAGAATAGTTTGATTCCATTTCGATCTTTTGACTCCATAATAGTGCCGTATTCCAAAAGATGAAATATTCTTATTTGTCGTAGTTCAAGTATTCATTTCTGCCCACTTGAAATGCTCATATTTTTCAAAATATGATCATATGAGTACATGTAGTAAGACATTAAATTTTAAAATGATTGCAAATGTGGCCTTTTAGTTCCCTTCATTTTAGTAAAATTTATACTTCACATTCTATGAATAAATCATAGATTTTCGAATCAAGAAAAACCGTCGGTTTCGTAAAAGTTGAGTTAATAATTATCGCTATAACATATACGATGCTAAGACCTTTTCATGAGAAATATAAAATAAATGTTCATTATTTCGTATAGCATTTGAAGGTGTTTTTTCTTCTTCTTAAATTTATCAATAAACCGAATAATAATTTGAAAGTAACTATATATATATATGTATATGATGAAATTTCGGATGTTATTTAGAAAGGCAATTTAATTTTTCGAGTACCAACCACTTCAAATAATTATATTAGAAGAATATTTTAAATAGGAATTTTAAAGGGATTTAAATATATATTGTATATATATAAAAAGAGATATAGTGCTGTATGTTGTTGTAGATTAGATAATGGTTATTCGGTTATTGTTATTGCTCTGTTGTGTTGTGGAAGTAATAGAACATATAATCTGAGTGTTAAATAATTTTCAATAACAATATTGACTTTTTGCTTAAATTACTTGTAGTTAATTTTGTAGACGTTAAATAAGTGGCATACAAAATAAAAAAAAAAGTGTGTTAATAAATTGTTTACCATCTATTCGAAGATGTCTCTTCGAAGGATGGAAATTTCGGAGGACGACACGATAGTCCCAGACGGGGACGTCAAAATGTTCGGTGATCTTCTTTCCGAAAAGAAACGATTGGGAACAGATATTACGGCGTTTATAGAGCAGGTTGGAATTTATTTCAACCTTCGAAATGAACTCGAGCAAGTAAGCTTCAAGACCTCAAACAAGAGGAAGAATGTCTCAGATAAAGACGAATCTGTGACAGAGGTCATCAAGGTTCAATCAAGTAGACAGGACAAGACAATGAAGAAGGCAAAAATGTTGAAGGCGCAACCTAGTGAGAGTAGCTTAGTGAGTGAAAATAGATTTTATTTATTGGCAGACGAAAGCGCTATGGTAAATTATACCAGCGCAAATATCAAGAAGTAAACGGCAAGAGATCTGGAGCAAGTGAAGCAAGGAAAAAACCCAGAGTACATCCTATAAATTGTTTTAAATTGAATGTCAGCCATTTCGTAAACGAAGTCAGACAAAGGAACGTTTTGAAAGGAACTGTTAAAATTTCCAACGGCAAAAACGGACGCTCGACTATTTAACTAACGAGTATGGATGACCACAAGCTAGTTTTTCAACAATTTAGAGAAAGCAAGATCAAGGCTTTCTCATATATACGTACCCCAAAAGAGGAGAGAAAAAATAGTTTACTATTACGCGGACTACATAGTGCAGTATCCAAAGAGGAGCTAAAGGAAGAGCTAGCGATCTTATATGGGAAAGATAATATCCATAATATAATCCGATATAAAATGAAGGTTTCAGAAATGAAGAATATTCCTTCAAACTTGTTCCTGGTGCAGTTCAATCCAGGGTTTAACGTAGCTCAGCTTCGACATCAGGAATATATTCTTCACTAACGGATTGGGTGGGAAAAACTACGAAGCAAAGGACCAATACAGTGTAAAAACTGTCAAAAGTTTGGCCATACTGCATCGAACTGCCTCATGCATTATAAATGTGTGAAATGCAGTGAGAAGCATGGACCAAACGAGTGCAGACGCCTCGAAAAGGAGGAAAATACAGCGTTCTGCACAAACTGTGGAGAATATGGGCATCCCGCTAGCTACAGGGGATGCAAATACTATAAGGAGCTTGTAGTCCGCTTGCGATCTAAAAAGAAAGAAAAGCAAGTTGAAGCAAGAGCCAGGCGCGAACTAGCTATCCAATCTGTGAATAGATTTGTCACACCTAGAGTGACATTCGCGGATATTACAAAAGGAGCTGCAGCTGGGAAAAAGCAGTCAGATAGCAGACAAAACACGCCTCCAGAATCAGGATGTTTTGCAGATTTCTTGCACCAGTCAGAGGAGCTATTTGGATGCAACCTACCGACACTACTGAAGAAAGTTAACAACTTCATGCCAACTTTGAACAGGATGGTAACCCTGCAGGAAAGGAGATACGCCTACCTCATGTTTGTTAGTGAACTATGCGGACCGGAACCATAGGAAATTTGCCACCAGGGCTCTCAGGTAAGTTAGAAATTATTGCACTAAATGCATGCTCTCTTGTCGGCTACAATCGTAGAATCGAACTGAATAATTTCATAAGCGATTGTGGTAATCATGTATATTTTATTAATGAAACTAGGCTAAGGAAACAACATAATTTAAAGATACCAAATTTTCGTATTGTTAGAAATGATAATGTAAATGGCACAGCTATTATTATACCAGAGGGCATACAATTTTGTAGAATATTTGATTTAAATTCGGAAAACATTTCCACAACTTGTATCAAAATACCTATAACGGCGAGGGGTACAAGCATGAACTTAATATTTGTTTCAATTTATATTAGACCCTCTTGTCCGGTTCAGGAAATCTCTAATCTACTTGTACGGACTGCGAGATCATTGCGGGGGTGATCTCAACTCCAGAAATACAATCTGGGGGATACTATTAAAAATACTAACGGCGTACCAATCGAGAGTTGGCTACATCAAAACAGTGGCATTAACGGCCTAGTAGCGGGTCAATTATAGATAAGTTTATTGTATCCTCTAATATACATAATTTTTTAGGAGGTACCAGTATATTAAAAACTTCAATATACCACTCGGATCATTTCCCAGTCCATATTTGT
The DNA here is from genome assembly GCA_958298945.1 of Atherix ibis. Taxonomy (NCBI): domain Eukaryota; kingdom Metazoa; phylum Arthropoda; class Insecta; order Diptera; family Athericidae; genus Atherix; species Atherix ibis. The sequence goes on from OY282607.1 coordinate 50,410,295, forward strand.
TTCAACCTGACAGACCAAATCAGGTTTTGGTGCAATAAGACCATTAATCAATTCGATTACAGAAACACTAATTGGAATTCCTTTAAAAAACAATCGGACAAGCACTTAAATAATATCGTTATCTCGTCAGAGATAAACTATTCCAACAAAGAACTGGATCATCTTATATTTAAATTCAACGGATCGGTGAAATGTGCTCTAGAAAAAACTATAGCAAGAAGAAAATCTTATAATAACCAATATAGTAATCTGCCGAAAAGCATTTTGAAACTATTCAAAATAAGGCAAATTTGGAGAAAGGAACTGAAGAAAATATTCCACATAAACTTTAGCAAAATTTCAGATGATTATAAGACACAGCTTTCAAAAATAAACTGCCTATCTACACTGATAAGGGAAAGTGTTAAAGTACATTTCGACGGTAAACTGAAACAACGCTTACAAAAAATACAACCGGGACCCGATGTTTATCGCGAAATAAACAGAATTTCTGGATGCAACCGTTCAAACCAAAGTATAATTTCTGATGAACTAAATAATCCTATCCAGGGAGGAGCAGAGGGTATAGCCAATGCATTTGGGAACTATTATCAAAAATTATACAGCTATGAGCTGCCCGACGCAAGACCGGAAAATTCACACTCCGTTAGATCTGAATTGAACGCCTTCTACGATAACAATTCTAAATATCGTCAAACTATCTTTCATTGCCAAAATAAGTCCACTACGCCTCAAGGTAGTGGCACAATGCTCCTCACTTTTAGGGAATTATACCACCATATCCGGAGCATGAACAACAAAAAATCATCTGGGCCGGATGATATTCCAAACTGTGTTATTAAAAAATTCACAGTGAACGCAATAAGGATTTTGTTAGTAATATTTAATAATTGCTTAAATAACTTATACTTCCCGGATGCATGGAAGATAGCCAATATCATAAATATTCCAAAAACTAATATGAAAACCAGAATATCTCAACATAGACCAATTTCACTATTATCAAATGTTGGCAAAATTCTCGAAGCATTCATGTACAACCGACTGTACATGCATGTGGAAGACAGAAATATAATCCCCGCGAACCAATTTGGTTTCAGGAAACAGCACTCAACAACCGATGCGTTGCTCAAACTTAACTCAGATGTATCAGTAGCACTGAATAGTAAAGCTTCTACGCTGATATGCAGTTTAGACATTCAAAAGGCTTTTGACACGGTCTGGTGGGATGGTCTTCTATACAAACTCTTAAAAGCTGGCGTGGATAAAAACCTGCTACTTATCTACCGTTCTTTCTTTCAAAATCGAAATTTTAAAATACCATGCGGAGAACATAAGTCTAGGGAATATAAAATGCAAAGAGGTGTCCCTCAGGGTTCAGTCTCGGGCCCATTACTATACTCCATATTTATTTCTGACGCACCACAATCTAATAAATATTAAACTGTCTTTTACGCAGATGACACTCTCTTATACGCGCATAATCCTAATCCAAATTATGCAAAACTTACGATAGAAAGGGGACTAAATATCCTGATAGATTATTATAAGACATGGGAAATCCACATAAATACCGAAAAAACTCAAGTATTATGTATAAGAAACTCTGTCCGCAGAGGGTTTAAGCGATCGGTCCGGAAAAGCCATGTAAATATCAGTATCAATAACACAGTTGTGAAAACTTCGAAAAAGCTCAATAGCTCTCGGAGCTATTTAAATTTAACACGCACGCAAATTTCACCATTCGTAAAGCGTGCTGGGCCTATCACAAAATAGCGTTCCTATTTAAAAAGAAACACGGCTTATCCACTCAAACGAAGCTGCTTTTATATAAGCAGTTAATAAGACCTATCCTCAGTTACGCCTTTCCCATCTAGTTCTCTATCTCAAGAACTCTCATTAATAAATTAGAAGCCTTGGAGAGGAGAATTCTCAGAACCTGCACGGGAATGTACAGAAGGGAAAACCAAAAGCACTATTCCAACAACGTTCTATATAAAACTTGTGGAGAAAAACCACTTCTACAATATATGTTACACCTGGCAGAAAAATACCTATCCAAAATAGGTAATCACCCAAATCGACTAATAAAGGATTCCGTAAATAAATACAAGTCCTCTCAGGTTACCCCTTATATTAAAGAAGTACTGGATAGGCCTCTACACAAAAATTCTGTCCAAATTTTGTTGGCAATACATTCATAGAACGCACACACATGCAATACAACAGAAACGGCGTAAATCATTGGGGGCCAATTTAAAAGTTCAGTATGCGATTGAAGCGGTTCGTTTAAAACCATTTTTATGTGTGATATCATTTACACATACACGTATGCGTAAAGAAGCAGATTTTTTAATATTGCGGGTCTTGTTTGATGGAATTAGTTTTGTAAATATGCAATAAAACACAGTATTCTATTTTTAAATATTTATTTACTTATTATGTATTTTCATTTTATTTATTTCACTGTATATTATTTATCAAAACAGAATTTTTAAAGTGCGGAATAGTATATAAAAATATGAATTGTAAGTTATTTGATGATATGAAAACAATTATGTGTACAAATTTAAATTAATTTCAAAAATGCAAAATGAATTAAATGAGAAAATGTGATATTTTGTTTATGTTGAAATCAAACCACACTGAAACTTATTAAATATAAATTTTAATCTTAAACAAGCATAAGTACCATAGATGGAAAAACCTTAATTATAATATAAATGTGTGTTTATGAATGGAAATGGTAATTTAAATAGGCATTGTGCATTTAAATTAAATTAAAAAATAAAGCATTAATTACATAGAACATTACAATACATGATGTTCTTGATAATATATAAGTTAATCGTATACAGCATTAAAAGAAATGCTTTAAAACAAAAATAGAAAATGAAAAATTTAATGTTATGAAAATAATTAATAACTTATATTCTAAAAAAAAATGAAAACAATATTATTTAGTAAATGCATTATAATATGGTCTAATAGAGCAATCAAAACAAATTTATTTAAATAATAAGCTTACCGAAGAATGAACTTTATTTACTATAACACAATGAAAACAGCAATGGAAAATAGAGAGAAAAATTCGGCCCCTAAACTTTCTTACACACACTTTATATACACCGGCACTGTACTATTTTATGGTAAACATTGAACTGTCAACATCGGATTCACAAATGACAAAGCTAACCCCCCAAGTCTCCACTTTCATGGAGAATTAAAGTATTCAAACTCTCCGAAAGTCTACAAAATTGAGGCGGTTTATATTTGATTGATATTTACGAAATGTATAATAAACCTAAAATAGAATTCCATTTCGTTTCAAAAGATTGTACAAAAAATAAAAATGACCTATCGTTGTATTTAAATTGTATTTTTGTTTCCAGTATGTGAATTAAAATAAATATAAATTATGCTTTTGCAATTAAATAAATTTCCATTACGACACATAGATGGCAGTGGGTGTCATGTCTACATAAAACATTTTTGACAGTCATATCCCCCTAGTAAATATTTGGACACAAAATTGCGTATATATATACGGTAAGGGCCTATCCAGGTATTCTTTAATCTAAGGGTTACCCTACCTTACTGGTACCCATCTCCTCTAATGATAACTGACGAACGATACAAATCGCAATTTGTCCACAATTCTGGAAGAACATTGTTCTACTCGAGCCAATCCCACATACACCTAGGCTAGAACAGCTGTGCCATAAGTGTATTGTGTAAGTTTAGTATAAGTAGTAATAAGTGTTATATAGTTTTTAAGTTTTAATTTTAATTCAATACCAAATCCTATGCAGCTATAAGGTACGAATAGCTGCATACATATACCATAATATCAGGGAATAAAATAAAGATAATAATTAACGCGAAAGATAACGTGCATTATTGTACTATATTTCAAGACGATACATCGTAGTAACTAGACCTAAGTAATAGTCTTAAGTTACACACACAAAAAAAATGTTATAATATACTTTCAGTTTTAGTAAATTAAATATAAATAATGTAAATAATTTTGTGCCGATATTAAACTGAAATAAATTGAATTGAATTGAATTGAATTGTATGTTTTTGTAAGCTAGATCTCTATGATATGAGTTAATAGATATATTATCTAGTTTATTTGGATATTTAAAAATAAAACTAATTATTATAGAAATTTTGTTATGTTTACAGAAATTAATGGTTTGCTTCAAGAAATTAAAGAAAAAACCTAGGAAAATCATTTAAGGAGTAATAAACAATTCTGCAAAAAAATTAAATATACTTTAGAATCAAAATATGGTAAAAGAAATATTTGTATTGTATTTTTAAAAAAGATTGGGTAGGCAAAAAATTTATGCGCAATGCTGATTCTCCAAAATGTTCTTAAATATGACTTTATAGTAGTAGTATTTATTGTATTTACTACCGTAAGTAATATTATAAGAATATCCTCTTTTATCTCATCGGATCATTTGTTTAAAAAACATACATACTTCAAAACATCTGGGCTTACATATTTATTAATTAGGTAAATAGAATTATTATAGAATAGACTGAATTATTGTTTGTTCATATGAAAATCCGTGGACACTAGTTGGGATTCTCCTACAAAGAATCCATTGCGACAAAATTTTCAATGAATAAGACCGTGCGAGCGAAGTCCTTATCTTAAGAATTTATTAAGAATTTATTGCTATTCGTTTTGAATTAGATTTTGTTTAAAAAAATGTCATTGAAGAGGGAAATTTTTAACGGACTATATTAGATGCAGTTCAAAATTTTGCACTAAAGCTCCGCAAAAAAAAAATTAAACATTTTTTCGAATGCTTTTCTACATTTTCAGGCTTGCTCAATCGAAATAACACTAGTAAGACAATCTTAGCGTGTCTTTAGGGTTCTGGCAAAAGCCGTCGCTCTATCTAGTCAAGTTCCAGGGTCGTCTTCTGGGATAATAAGTGATGCCAGGGTAGACTTTCTTAGGTATACAAATCACTGCTGTCTATTAACGTGATATCGTCGTTAATCAGGCTATGGAATCGTCTATTCTCATACAGGGTGCAAAAGATTCTTTGGAGGATCCCCCAATCGAATTCAGTTAAGCGTTCGAAATAGTTTTTGCTGAGAGCCCAAGTTTCTAAGGAATACATACGGATTAGCAGGAGCAATGTCTGCAGGATTTTTTACTTCATGTTATTATGGGCTTTGATCCTTATCCTCCGATAATAAAATTATTTAACTCTTTCGAAGCTAGTTTCCTATCTGTTTGTGACTAGTTCTAGTTCATCTTCTTCGCGACGTCAACTCTGTCACCACTTAACTGATTTGATTTTATTATTACCTGATGGTAGTATAAGTTTTTATCCTGGTCATGCTGTCATATGCCGCTTGAAACCTGATGAGACGGTGAAGTTGCTGTTCGAGCATTTTATTTATCGACTGTCGCAAAAGAGCCACTTTGGTATCAGCCCGTATTTTTTTAGGAGCGTAAGCATAGCTTGACTTAGTTGGAGAGCTACCCTTGCATAGATGAATTATACACTAGGTCATATCTCCTTTTCTTTTAAATGAGGACATATGAATGCCCAGGTGCAAATTATCAGCCATTGATTTGTTGTTATTGTTGTTTGTAAAGTCCCTCAGACATGTGTCTGCGGCCACTTCATAGCGCCACGACCGTGAGGCCATTTGGCGACTTCATAGTGCGTGTGGGAAGTTATTTGAGCGAGACTGGTCTGCGGTTGAATAGAATATTAAGAATTTTGTTATCTGCGAGGCAGATTGGGAATGACTGTGATCACTGGTCGACGGAGTGTTTCCCCAGACAACTTGTCAGCACTTTCATTACCGATACTTCCCACATGCCCCGGCAACCATATCAACTCGACACTCCTATGTCTAAGTAGGCTATGACGAACTGCGCTAAATACTGGGTCACTCGATGGGCCACAAATGGCTTTAATCTGTCGCTAAAAATAATAACACTTTCTTGGCTGGGAATATTGGTCACAATTTCAATTGCCGTTTTGATGGCCCACAGGTCCCCGTAATATGGAACTGCCTTATAAGGGAAGATTCCACAACATAGTGCGCTGATTCTGTAGTCAAAAATTTCGACGACCGAAAAAGATGTAGTATTGGTGACAGCGGCGGCATTCGTGAACAACAGTCGATGATCTTTTATACCTTCCAACTGTTCAAGGAAAAGTTTCCTATATGTGGACGGATCAATATTAGCTATGGTTTACAATCTGGGTATGGAACAGAAGTTTGGAAAACGCGGGGGAGGATGGATGAATTGTTTTCAAGGATTAAACAATGAATTGTGTAATATTAATAAGGATAAGGATGATAAATTCCTTTTTGAACTGGGGGATATGATAATATTTTCGATTAAAGTGTGGAGGTGGTAATTTGGAAGGTATACACGTATGTTTTTTGTGAACTAAATTTAGGCGAGCTTTTTGAAGATAGAAATAGATTATTTTTTCACCAGTTTCTATCAGTATGGATTCCGCTAAAGATGTCCGATGTGCTCTACTGGTTACTCTAATGCAACGGCTTACCGCTGCCTCGACTAGCTTTTTCCCTGCTATTAGCACACTGACACATATAGTGAGGAAATAGAGTATGGTTCCGTCCAAAAGGACATTGGTTACTCTAATTGCCGCACTTTGTCTTACCTTACTTTTACTGCCGACTAAAATTTTAACCATTCGGAGAATGGTGTTAATTTTGTCAACAGCATTTTCAATCTGAAGATTCTATTTTCCTCCACGGGCAATTGAGATACCCAGGATTGTCATGGAATCTTTTGGATGGGGAGGAAAGGAGCTCAGTGACGAATCAGACATACTACAATTTTTTTGTCTGCAAACATGAGGGCAAGGGGGGTTCGAATTCTGGTCACCGTATCGTTTATGCTGCTCCAAGTGTTGATGTTGCCGATGGCGTTATTTGTTTGATGTTGAAGATCAGCACCAGATACAAGTATAAAATGTTGTCGGCATAATTATAGATGGAGGGAAAGGGAGTGAGTAAAGAATAATAGATGGTGTGAAAGGGAGTGAGTATATATATTGAATAGGATCGTTGACAAAGGGAATCCTTGTGCGATGCCGTTTTCCATTTCGTGTTTTGACGAAAAATGACCGTTGGCGCGTACCGTGAAGGTTCTTTCAGTTAGATAGGAACGTAGAAGTGCCAATATTGCAGAGTCTACTCCCCACTCTGTCACCTGTAAGAGTTCTCTGTGTGTGCAAATTCTTAGTCGAAAGATAATAGTTAACTACAATGTCTACGTTTGTAGCAATTATGGATTGAATGTTGGAGTTGAACTACCATACTCAGAGTTATCCTGCCTGACCTGTAGGCATATTGTTGGGGATTGAGTCTATTGACAAGCGCCTGGTTAAGTTTTGTCAGCCGTTGATTTATTTTTCTAAACTTCGATCATAAACGCTTAATGTAGTGTGTTGCTTTTATACTTAATAAGCTCGCTTGGTATATAGTCAATACCGGGCGACTTGTAATTTTTTAGTTGACACATCCTTTATATACTTTCTTTGATGCTTGCTGGGGGTAGTATTATTGTTTCACCGGCGAGACTTCTAACCCATATTCAGTCTGGTTTTAACTAAGCAGTTCATCAAAATGTTCCATCAACCCCTTTTTATACTATTTTAGTCGAAGATCAGATCTCCCTAAGTTGTCTTATATGGTTTACACCAAGATCGAACTTACGTATCTTGTTCACTTACTTCTTATATTTCCAAATTTCAGAACCTTTTCGTTTTTTCAGGACCTTTTTTATTTATAAGTTCTCTTCTTTACTTTTGTATATAAAGTAATATAGCTTGGTATGCATCATTTGTTTCCTCACTAGTTTTCTTGCAATAACCGTCAAAATAACCGTTCAGACTCTTCTTCTGAATGGGGCCTAGTATTTTTTCAGCTGCTTCAATATTTGTTTCATCTCCAAAGTATGTATCGTAATATGTATTTCAAATTGCTGCATTCAGTTCGAGTTAGTAGTTTGTACAAAAACTTTCATATCATACTATATTTACGTTCAGTCTAGGATTGAGAAAGGCTTGCGGTCAACTAAAAGAACATCAGGCTGTCTGCAAGTAGTCTTATGAATATCTCTCCATGATAGCCAGCTACTTCCAACGCCTTTATTATTGGTTATGCTAACTGGATCGTTCGCGTGCCGTTATCATTGGTATTTCCCTATTTTGTTGTTAACATTCGTAAGCATAAATTTTGGGACTGCAGTCCAGAACACATTCTATCTCTTCAAAAAAGATATTCCTTCCCAGACTCTTCTGGTAGTAATATAAATAATTATATAGTGGATATTATTGAATTTACCATGCATACGTAGGGTTTCAAATCTAATAGTATAAAACTTCATTTTTATCTGATTAAGAACCCAGTTTAAATGCGTTCTTAGCTGAGTTCTGTATTATAAGCACTGTATAAAGTATATTATTAATGACAGGTCACTCCATGGGCTAGAAACCGTTTTATGTAGAAGCGCGAATTAGTATTTACCTTACTAAACCTGACCAGTAAGGAGAAAAGGAACTATTTTTTTATAAATATGGTAAGTATTGTAAGATATGTCTTAAACATTTTGGAGAAGATAGTAAAAGTGGTACAAAAAATTGAAAAATTTAAGAAGATTATAAGAGATTGATCTGTTAAAGGTCAGTTTGCTCTATTAGCGATAAAACATCAGTAGCACTCTGCTTTGGCTAGCTTGAAAGCTGCTTCGAAATTTGTAACTATTGCAACTACTTAAGTAATAATTTCCATCTCCAGTTCAACGTGTAAAGACAAATTATTCATATAGGTTTAAATTTTGCGAAATCTTGCAAATTTTTCTTTAATAAACATTACTGACATATGTGTAAGCTTTTTGTACATAAAATATGTCTGTTCTAAGTGAACATACCTAAAGATATGGTGATGTGATTAATACAATCATTCCATCGAGCCACATATCTCCTCTAGCCATTATTAGGTTATGCTATGTCGAAATTTTTTCTCTTATAACATCTTCCGATATATTATAAAAAATACAGCTCTAAACCTTTCTAATACCATTGATTTTATATCACTTCTACATAAATTTTTAATAATTTTTAAAACAAATTAAAAGCACCCAAGTTTTAGTTTATATTTAATATTTTTTAATAGTTAAATAAATGCAAAATATTTTTAATAAAAAAAAACACCTTCATCTGTAGAGAAATGGCAAGATAAATAACTATTACCAAAAACTTGAATGGCTTGAAAATCTTGTCCCTGGATTTTCCATATCGATTTCGTAGATTATATTTTGATAACTAGTTGCGAATGCTTTAACTTTAGGTGTAATTTATGATCAAATTATTTAAATTATGACCTGATCAGGCTTATTTGATAGTATATGTGGCACGTGGTATATGGCCAAAGCTGGAATTTGTTGTCTCATCTCTATAGTGACAAAAATTTCAAGTATTTTTATGAATTCAAAAAGAAGAGCAAACTAAGCTTTAAAGATAAAAAATATATATGGACCGCAGTAAAGTAAAAGCATTGATGTAATTTTTAAAAATCAGTGCAGCTTATTTTACTTAAAAAAAATGTAGAAGAATCTTTATTGCATTTCACTAAAGTATATTTCAATTGAATTGTTATACAAAAATCAATCAAAATTTATGTTGTCGTATAAGTTTCTATTTTATAAGATAGAAGAAAGATTTACTAAGAAAATCCCATTGGAAATGTTTAAAATATAGATATTAATGGAGTGAATGACTCTATCTATTTAATCAATAACAAAAACTAATAAATCAAGTCAGATCCATGATATGCAGCTTCTCATACTAATGTACAAAATGTACAAAAAAAGGTCCGCTTTTAGGTTCAAAAATTATATTATATTAAAAAAAATATTTCTTATGGTCTTGTCTTTTATATCAATTAATTTGCCTAAATGCTTTCAGAATTCAGAGAAAACTCCTTTACTTTCTATTCTAATTTAATATCCTTATCCCGATATGCTTTGTAGCCATATAGCCTTTAGAGTTATGTCACTTAGAATATATTGTACATTTCAGTACTAATTTTTTTTTCAGCATTTAGGATACCCATACATTGACCTGTTATCATATCTCCTTTATAATCAATAGATAACCCAAATTAGTTATGTTGAAAGTTTTTTTATTATATTCAGAGTTACCATTTGTTATTATGTCTTCAATTTTACCCAACTGGGCAAAAATACACAACGAAAAAGCTGAATTATTTGCTAAACAATTGGTAAATACTTTTGCTCCACATACTAACAAAATTATCGAAGAACTAATGTTTCCAGTCCCTATGAGTCATCCTCTCAAAAATTTTAAGCTCTCGGAAATTAAATCTACTATTCTGCGTCTTCCCAATAAAAAAGCTCCTGTTTATAATCTAATAACAGCTCCTATTCTGAAGCAAATTTCCCAAAAAGCCTTAGTTTTAATTACATACATTTTTAATAGTAACCTGGACACAACCTATTTTCCTTTACTCTGGAAATTTACTGTCATTAAAATGATTCCTAAACCAAATAAACCCATTAATTCTACTTCCTCCTGCATAGAACTATTCGCCTCTTACTAATTCTTGGTAAGATTTTTGAAAAACTCCTATTAAAACGACTCTACCCAGTCCTAGTTATTGAAAAAATTATTCCTGATTATCAATTTGGTTTCCGATCTGAATACTCCACAATTCAACAATGCCATCGCATTGTTGATCATATTGCATCTTCTGCCCAGGAGTATTTGTAGGAAAGAGTATTGTACAGGAGTATTTTTAGATATCTCCCAAGCTTTTAATCATGTGTGGCACTCTGGACTCCTCTGGAAACTCAAAAGCTTTCTTACTTCAACTCTCCCAACGTCATTTCCAAGTTGCAATTAAGTCAGAATCCTCGGAAATATATCCTATTCTAGCCGGAGTCCCACAAGGCAGTATCCTTGGTCCCATTTTATATAAAATTTATACCCATGATATCTCATCTGATCCTTATCCTATCATTGCTGTTTATGCAGATGATACGGCCATACTTTCTACGCATACAAATCCGGACATAACTTCCAAAAATTTACAATTTCATATACACAACCTTCAATCTTGGTTTAAAAGATGGAAAGTGAGGGTAAATGAATAGAAAAGTGCTGAAAATCAAAAAGCAGTTATTAAAAAATAGTTACATTCCTCACGTACCTCCGTATAGCGCATTTTGTGGCCTGTACTCATCATTGATCAGTATTTTTTGGAAAATAAAGTTGGTGCTACAGTTAATGTCAATTTCCATGGAAATTTTATATAAATAATTATATATAATTAACTAAAACCGATCTGAACATTTTTCATGGAAACAATATAAACATAAAATGTCAAGATTGTCATCAGTGATGTTGGCAATCGATATTATCACTATAAACTGAAACCTAATACGTTCAAAGAAAAAAAATTCTTTTAATATGTGCTGTCCATTAACTGATTGACTAGAATATCTTAATATCTAGCACTCATTTATCATCATAAATCTGATGTTGGAGCGGATTTGATATTATTGAAAAGCAATCATGAAAATCAAAAATAATTCTTAAGTGTGAGGAGAAATCACAGACAAAAGCATAAAGTATTTTACCGCCTCTATAACTTCCATCGTTAATGGACTGACTATTTTCTCCATTAGTGTAGGATATCCAATAACTCTGTATAGTTATTATGAAAAAAGAAAGTAAATTCGTCCTGAATTTTTAGCCTTTGTCCGAATAAAATCTAAACAATGAAGGCGGACAGCGAGCATTTTCTTGTTGACTGATTTTACTTAAATAATCGTTAAGACTGTGTTCCATTTTCGGAAGGCTCTCATCCACAGCAGGGCATAAAGTATTATCAAAACAATCTAGTTTATATAAAAAAAAAAACAAACAGAATAGGACACATATAGAGCCAAAATTAAGAGTATTGTTTTCTCTGAGGGGTAATCTTATGATACTGTTTTTGACATTTATTTACTGTTTTGACACTTAACCACGTCCACGTTCTTATGTTATTTCACAGTAAATATAAAACTGCGTGGAAATCAACAAACAATCCATTTTCTTATCACCATGGCTATAATTAATTTGATAATAGATTCCATTAATTCTATTAACAACATCGACCCACAGATTATAATTGCTATTGTATGGTGAAAATAGTTTTCGCCTATCTGATTTTTTTTCACTTAAAAGTCTTGATGGAAGTGAACAAAAATCGCATGCATTCTTAAAGTTGAAAATATTAAATCCATTACTGGATGCCATGTTAATATGATAAACAAAATTCTCAAGAATATTTGGACATGAATATTACCCCAGAAGACCAAATACTTTGTGAACATTTATTAAGTGCCGAATGGCTACTGCTATTCATTCGTATTGCTACTTCTACACTGTTCAAATATTTTCCGAAGCCTTAAGAAAGTGCGGTTCAAATTGACAAATATTGTGCTCCATAGACAAGGCAAATAGAGGAGATATTCAGAGTGGTTGTCATAAAAGCGATATTATATTGGAAATTTAGACAGACACCGATGCTAATTGAAATGAACTAAGATTCTCCTTGTGTACATGGCAACGCCCTAAGATGTCTGCATTCCATGGCTTTGATAGTTGATTAGTAACTCCCGGTGCATATTCGATACATTGTTACCCAAAGAAACGTTCCGATACGTCATAACAAAATATTATAAATGAAGTTAATTACCTTCAATGCAAATAAGCAAATAAGTTTGGATATTTTATGTCTACTCGTAAAAATGTTAACAAAATATGATTTAACAATAGTTTGTATTCGCTTTAATAAGATACTAAGTAATTGTTATTGATTTTTTTATATAATATTTCTTAAATATAATATTTTTCTGGGCTACTATATGGAATAAAATGTTATTTTTTAAGAGGAGGAAACCTGGCAAATTTTTCTAATTATGTATTATTTCTTAGTTTAACTCACTTTATAAAGCATGTTAGTTGATTTATTTGTTTGTATATAAGATCTCTCTGATATGACCTAGAGGCCACGGTATTATACGCCGACGATATCCTATTTTACAGTGTATCAATACGACCTAAAGTAGCATTGAAAGCTATGAAGGTATCAGTCAATAAACTGACAAAATACTATAACTAATCGGGTCTTCAAGTAAACATTCCAAAGTCAGAGTGCTTGTGCCTCATCCCGTCAGGGAAGAAGAAATTCGTAGACTGCGGATTCGGAGATAAGGGTAACTCGATAATGAGACGTGTAGAGAATCTTAAGTACCAGATCTTGAATCTTAACAAGAACCTCAAATTCAACTCCTTTGTCAGGGATACAATTTAAAAAGTCAACGGCATATATTATAGGCTTCTAAGAATGTATTGCTCATAAATCCTATAGGGACGTAAAACTCATTATTTATAAGCAATTTATAAGAGCGTACCTATGTTATGGCCTGCCCATCTGGTCATCTATTTCCCCAACAGTAGCAACGGAACTGCACAGGTTGGAAAAAAAGATCTTACGAAAAGCCACCGGGCTCGGCAGATCTAGACAAAAAAAAAATTTATATCAAATGACAGATTATACCGGGAGGCAGACGTTTCCCTAATTGTAGTATGGCAAATGGGAATAATGCACAAATGAGTGAAATCATTAGCCCATCATCAAAACAGAGCAGTAAGGCAGTTAACGGAAAACAATTTACTAGAGATCTTGAAAAACTCCAAGTATCTGTCACCGTTATTTCTATTAGAGGACACAGAAGAAGCTCTGAAGCAATGTTTCCAGATCTATAAGAAGAAGCTAAAAGAACAACATCGAGATTAGCAACTACATCACACGAGGTCGGGAGCATCGAAGGGAATCAAGAGAACACAACAAACGCAGCAGTTGCCGGATTTAAATATAGAATATAGAATTTAGAATTTAGTTTTTAGTTTTAAGATTAGTTTTGAGAATAATTGCATAAAAATGCATGTTTAGTTTATAAGAGTAGAGTTAAAGGTTAAGGTAAGGTTTAGGATGTAAACATGTTTTTTTAAAATTATCATAATAAAGATAAATAAAATATTATATATGGATTAGATTAAATTCAAGGATAGCAGAAAGCTAAGAACTAATAAAGACAAAGATTGGACTAGGATTAAATATTTTTAAGAGAAAATAGTATTAAGATTATATTATAAGAAAACTATAAAATTTCAAGGTTATGCAATAAACAAACTTGAACTTAAACCTAGGGCCACGGTGCGGCGTCACGTTCATGAGGCCATTCGGCAACCTGTAAGTGTAGGAATCAGATGGAATCTGTTCTTACTGGTGGTATACATCAATTATAGGGGGCTAGATTTTGTAAAGCATGTTAGTTTGTTTTAAAAATAAATATGAAGGATTTAAAAAGGAATTGAGAGATTTAAAAGATCCATAATAAAGGCAATCCCATTAGAAAATAAATATTACATAAAGTGAGGATCCAGATTCTCATTTACGTCTACAGAAAAAGTAGATGAGAAAAGGGTCCTGATTCTGAGTAGTTTCTACGAGGGTCATTCAACAAGTACTTAGCCTACAAAAGAAAAACGAAAATTTTGGAAAGGTGGCAATTTATTTTTCCACACAATCTCCTTCAAGCTCGATACACTTGGCCCAGCGATGCTCTAACTTTTTTAACGCGTCCAAAAAATACATTTTCTCGAGGGAAGCAAAATAGGCCTCCGTGGTGACGATGACCTCCTCATTCGACCCAAATCTATTCCCGGCGAGTGATTTTTTCAGGTTTGGAAACAAAAAGTAGTCACAGGGGGCCAAATCTGGAGCGTACGGTGGATGGGACAGCAATTCGTAGCGCAATTCGACCAATTTGGCCATGACGACGGCGGAGGTGTGAACCGGCGCGTTGTCGTGGTGGAACAGCACTTTTTTCTTCGCAAAGCGGGGCCGCTTATTCTTCAATTCGACGTCAAATCGGCCCAATAAGTCAGCATAGTAGCGCCCCGTGATTGTTTTACCCTTCTCGAGGTAATCGATGTGGATCACACCTTGTGAATCCCAGAAAACGGTGGCCATCACCTTTCCGGCCGATCGAACAGTCTTCGCCTTCTTCGGAGCACGTTCGCCGGGTGAAGTCCACTGTTTCGACCGTTCCTTGGTCTCTGGTGTGTACCAGTGAATCCGTGTTTCGTCGACGGTCACGAAACGACGCAAGAACTCCGCTGGATTGCGCTGAAACAGCGCCAAATACGTCGCCGATGTGGTCTCACGGTTGCGCTTTTTTTTCCGGTGTGAGCAAACGCGGCACCCATCGCGCCGACAGCTTTCTCATGCCCAGTTCTTCGTGTAGAATATGATGCACTGTTCCTACTGCGATGCCCACAGTCTCAGCTATCTCGTGAATCTTTAATCGACGGTCTGCCAACACGAGATCGTGGACTTTTTTAACGTTTTCCTCCGTAGCAGCCGTTTTTGGGGCACCTGGGCGTGGCTCATCAAAAACCGACGTGCGGCCACGAACAAACTCGTTGAACCAATTCTTGACGGTCGCCATCGAAGGACAAGAGTCACCATACACAGCATCCAAGCGATATTTTATTTCGTTTTGTGTTTTCCCTTCCAAAAACAAGAATCTAATCACCGAACGATATTGTTCTTTTTCCATTTTTGTGCAACCGACCGACACGCTCGCTTTCAAAGGCTCTCAAAACAAAATTAATGAAGAGAATCGACTGAAACTTTGACAGTAGGCTACTAAAAGATAGTACTGCCCGATGGTAACTTTCTTTTGTGACAGCAGTTCCATCGGGCGGTGAGGCTTAGTACTTGCTGAATGAGTCTCGTATGCCCAAAATTTTGGTAAGCATCAGGGTACTAGTGAGTTGAACGTCACAGAAAGAGTAGATGGGAGAAGGATCCAGATTCTGAGTAGTTTATATGCCCAAAATTTTGGTAAGCATGTTCGTTTATTATAGAACTCAAAAGGACGGCTTGAAAGATATTGAGAGAAATCTAATAAACCTGGTTTGGATATTACAGGATGGGCAGATGGTCTGAGGGTGGGTTATCGAAAAATAAATCATGTGTTAGGGCAGAATGCCCTATTAAAATTGTAACCATTAATGATGCTCATCATTTTTGTTAAATTGAAGATTTGATTGAGCAGTAGTTGACCAATGTTTTAAAAGAAACCATTTCCAATTAATTCAGTCAATATATCTGCGGATTTCTACTATTCAGTCTAAACGTAGAATATCTTGGCTCACTCAATTTTTTCGAATCGTTACAATCAATAGCGACGTAACTTTAAAAGGATATTATGAATGGCTGAAGTTATAAAATACAACGAGTTTCCATTATTAAAAATAATTTTTTTTTACTTTTTATATTTAAAAAAAAACATGATACCTGAAAATATCGAAATTAACATGTACTTACGTGTATATAAAATTTGAACTAATTTAAAAGTACTTTCAAAATAATTTTATCTGAAAAGTATTATTATGATATTTTTTGAGTATCACGAATATATTATCAATATTTTACAAAGTATAGCAAAATATTATTCCACAAAATAGTTATAGATAAACAATAATTATTCATGCAAAAGGCTATTAAATAAACTCCTACACGATCTCTAATTAAATACTAGTACACGTTGTGGTAGTTTGGTTGTGATTCTTTTAGCTCAAGTGTAATAATATGAATTTTATGTATTTTGGTGTATTTGTTGTTTACTCATGCTAAACATATTCAATTTGTAAAATTAATTAAATAAGAGACACTTACAAATAATATTTCCAAGTTGTCCGTGTTAAGAACAAAAAATTGCCTTGAAAGTTTAACAAAACTGTTCTGTTCGTAAAATAATGTAAAATGTTGAATTCCATTAATATTATGACAGTGAATACAATTAAAAAAAAAGCGTGAATAAATAAAAAAAAATATTCCGTGTCGTCAAGAGTGTGAAGTTTACATAAACAAATCGGAAATTAAAGAAGCACGATATTGTCACCAATACTACTGCTCTTACGGTGGCAAAGGGCACCTTCCCTACTAAAAGTGAATACGATTGAGTTGTTTAGAACTAAATTACTTGGAAATGGAAATGGAATATTATTTCAACAAATGAGAAACCAATGGAGATGTTGATTATGGCCACCATCATTTATGAAAAGTATCGTATGGTGAGTCTGGCAAATAGTTATACCAATAAACTAGAGTAAAACATATGAACTCGAACGTATTTGACTCATTACCGAAAATTAATGTTCTACTATTTAAAAGTTTGTTTAAAAATACATATTTCTTCACAATCATAGGTTCGAGAGATATACAAGTGTAGATAGAACGATTCTATCTATAATTATTTAAGAAGTGGCCTCGAATAGTAGAAAAAAGATAGACGTTAAGAACTATCGATGTCATCATAGCAATAATCATAACAATAACCGAAAATACCATAATTTCCACAAAGAGAAAGATCCGGAAAATTATTCTTTCAAACTGGCAATAACCATTATTGCTTAGGATGTCGATTAGAATTTTTTATGTTCGAACTAATGTGTGTTTATAGAGACTCATCAATTGAAGAAAAAATATACAAACTATTTGACTGAACTACTCCCACTCAATAGAAACGAGGTAGAATCTTAATGGAATCGATTATATGATTGTCTGGAGTTGTTTCGTTCATTTCAAACGAATCCTTCAAAGAAATTCATTAGATGTACTGACATTATAGCTGCTATTATTTCCTATAAGTTTACTTAATTAAATATAAATATCAGTATAAATCTAGTGTTAGCTAATCGCCGTATCGAAAAATTCCTATATGCATAACTACACATATTGACATAAATTCGATTTTATGACTCAAATCCAGTTCTTGTCTCTGGAACCAATCGATCCACACAAAACATTCTATTCGTAATTGGCTCCCGAGTAGGTGCAAACTTCTTCCAGAAATTGTAAACATACACGTATAGCGATACCGTTTTATGATTATGGCCTTAAGAACTGCCTAGCATTGGATGCTAAGGTAATCTGTATCCAGAATCTACTTAAAACATTACGTTTTCCATATTGTATTTGACACTCCATTGCTGTCACATAAAAAGGAACCTAAGAATTACCATAAGCACTTAATTATAATGCATTTACTTGTAGTTATAAGAAAAACTCATTTTATTAAAAAAATAATTTTGCACAGAATTTGAAAAGAAAATGTTCTTGGAATAATTATGCTACCATTTGTGATTATGAAATTAGTCTTAATTGCGGCAATGTTCTTATTTTTCTTAATTAATTTGTTACAGTGGCTAATTACTATTGCAATGGAGTTATTTTAAAAGCAAATTCGAAAGTTTTGCGCATCATTACCACAATGAGTAAAACTTCAGTTAGGACTATCAAAAAAAGTAAATTCAACAAGTACCTAATTCGAATAAGAAACAATTTTTAATTGTTGCCATTTTAATAAAGTTAGACTACTTTAAATTATTGTCTTTAAAATTCTCATTCCAAAGTCAAAGCTGCTGTTGTACAGAATTTTGGTTCATCAAACGCTTAACTGCATTTGATAAGTGAATATCTTAAAAAGGATAATTAGCTTATGAATGAGAAAATACAATTGTAACGCCGATTTACTGATGATATTTTGAAGTACCGTAACGACTAAAGTTAGGCTCAATTGGCAGCTATGAGCATCTCATCTGGAAAGTTTCCAGTTGCTTCATTTAGATTTAAAGTTGAAAAAGACAAGACAAACATAATTTCTGATGTAGTAATGGAGTCACGTAGGATGCACAAATAATGGTGAAAACACTAAATTGGCGGACATCATAGCAATTCGGGTACTTGCCGAATCTTTTTATTCAGCAGACCATAGGCGGACTTCGGGTTCTTTAAACAAAACTGATACCACATGGACCAGGTTCCCCACAGTTTTGAAATACGATGATCATTCAACAAGTACTTAGCCTCACCGCCCGATGGAACTGCTGCCACAAAGAAAATTTACCATCGTACAGTACTATCTTTTAATAGCCTACTGTCAAAGTTACAGTTGATTTCCTTCATTAGTTTTGTTTTGAGAGCCTTTGAAAGCGAGCGTGTCGGTGATTAGATTCTTGTTTTTGGAAGGGAAAACGCGCAGCTGTGTATGGTGACTCTTCTCCTTCTATGGCGACCGTCAAGAATTGGTTCAACGAGTTTGTTCGTGGCCGCACGTCGGTTTTTGATGAGCCACACCCAGGTGCCCCAAAAACGGCTGCTACGGAGGAAAACGTTAAAAAAGTCCACGATCTCGTGTTGGCAGACCGTCGATTTAAGGTTCACGAAATAGCTGAGACTGTGGGCATCGCAGTAGGAACGGTGCATCATATTCTACACGAAGAACTGGGCATGAGAAAGCTGTCGGCGCGTTTGCTCACACCGGAAAACAAGCGCAACCGTGAGACCACATCGGCGACGTGTTTGGCGCTGTTTCAGCGCAATCCAGCGGAGTTCTTGCGTCGTTTTGTGATCGTTGACGAAACATGGATTCACTGGTACACACCAGACACCAAGGAACAGTCGAAACAGTGGACTTCACCCGGCGAACGTGCTCCGAAGAAGGCGAAGACTGTTCGATCGGCCGGAAATGTGATGGCCACCGTTTTCTGGGATTCACAAGGTGTGATCCACATCGATTACCTCGAGAAGGGTAAAACAATCACGGGGCGCTACTATGCTGACTTATTGGGCCGATTTGAAGTCGAATTGAAGAAAAAGCGGCCCCGCTTTGCGAAGAAAAAAGTGCTGTTCCACCACGACAACGCGCCGGCTCACACCTCCGCCGTCGCCATTGCCAAATTGGTCGAATTGCGCTACGAATTGCTGCCCCATCCACCGTACTCTCCAGATTTGGCCCCCTGTGACTACTTCTTGTTTCCAAACCTGAAAAAAATCACTCGCCGGGAATAGATTTGAGTCGAATGAGGAGGTCATCGTCGCCACGGAGGCCTATTTTGCTTCACTCGAGAAAATGTATTTTTTGGACGGGTTAAAAAAGTTAGAGCATCGCTGGGCCAATTGTATCGAGCTTGAAGGAGATTGTGTGGAAAAATAAATTGCCACCTTTCCAAAATTTTCGTTTTTCTTTTGTAGGCTAAGTACTTGTTGAATAACCCTCGTACACTGTGCCTGATCAGAGAGATGAGGTGGTTTAATACCTACATCGCGCTTATATTTTTCGGGCTGTTAGTGAGGGGTACTAATTATCCCTGGTATCAATGCAGACGTTAATAGAGATTTAGGTAGGCCATGCTACCGACAGTTAGGGCAATTAGCTCACAACTGATTACTTACTGATAGCATTGCTGTACCAGTAATAGATGGAGCTGGTTAGGGGGTTGGCCCAGCTGAAAGCACAAAATTTTCAGTTGAAAACGAGGGGAGCAGTCTACAGATTGAGATCGTTTATCGTCGCAAAATATTGCGGATGGATTAATTAATTGTTTAACTGGTTCATAAATGAAACATAAATGAAGGTGAATAGAGAGAACCGAAAGATGTTCTAATAGATGAAATTGAAAGTGTTTTACGTTGCTGACTGTTCCATTGCATAGGTACATAATTTAGGTAATAGATCAAAATTATGATGGAATCTTAAAAGGTGGTTTTGATCTTGTTGGGTGCAACCTTAGATTGAAGAATATCTGGATAGGCCCGTACGACACATTTTCGTATATGTATACGCAATTTTCTGGCATAATTATTGCAAAAGCGGCGAGAAATCAAAACATTTGCATACATTTGTGTAGATTTTTTTTATTAGACATGACACCTACTGACATCTAGTTTTCGTAATAGAAATTTATTAAATTGCAAAAGCATAATTTATATTCATTTTAATTCACTTATTGTAAACAAATATACAATTTAAACACAACGATAGGCAATTTTTATTTTTTGTACAATCTTTGGATGGAATTTTCTTTTACGTTTATTAGAGCGCCTCAATTTTGTAGACTTTCGGAGAGTTTAAAAAACGCCATTTTCCGAAATGCTTGCATTCTCTTGTTATTTTTCAAGTTTTTATTTTGATAAATGCTTACTTTTATCGGAAAGTGCAAGTGAAAGTGTGGTTTTTATGTTTTTTTAAAAGTATTTACGAAAAAGTAAGTATTTATGTAAATAGTTATATTGTTCATAAAATTTAATAGGAAATTTGTATTTCAGAAAATGAAGTTTTTTAAAATATCTTCATAATAAAAAAATATAAAAATATCTTCATTTTTACTACAGAAAATAACGAACATTTAGTTTATGATGTGCCTAAATGTCTTTTAATGACTAATTTTCTTAAAAAAGTGAAAAGTTCGTCATTCAATAAATGTAAACAAATGTAATTTTGACAGTTCAATGTTTACCAGAAAATAGTTCAGTGCCGGCGTACGTAAAGTGTGTGTAAGAAAATTTAAGGGAATAAATTTAATAGAAATTAAAGTATTTTTTGCACTTTTAATTTTTTTAATAGTGCAAAAAATACTTTAATTTCTATTAATTCTTAATTGAAAAAGTAAATGTAACGATCGTATATTTATATGGTATGTTAACATTTCAAGTCTCCACAAAATAAATGGTTGCAGGAAAAGTGGATTGCGACAGCAGCATCGGGTAATCCCAGCAGTCACGATATTGTGTGCTCGCTCCACTTCCGTAGACCAGATATTGTGTGCTCGCTCCACTTCCGTAGACCAGAATGCTATTTCTTCGGTATTTAGTATATGGAATAGCCACACGGTAAGTTTTAATACTACAAAATTAATAATTGCAAAATTATAACTCAATGAAATAATTTTTGTAGGAAATCGGGCAACCGTCATAATAAAATATAATTGTATATTTTTTTTTTCATTTTAAAAAGGAGTTCATGCATGATGCCATCGCATTAAACATTGAAGTTCCCTTCAATAATGCTGACGAGGAAAATGAATATATAATTTAAAAACAACGGCTGATATATCATTTTGGCTTAATTATTTTTATTTTTTAGTTTACTTATTGCAGTACAGAATATGAGGGCATGGACTCAGCTGCAGAAAAGGAAGAATTTAATCCAACGCATGTAAGTAAAGTAACCCAGATTTTAAGCAATAAATAATATGTTAAAATAGAATACTGTGTTTTATTGCAAATTTCCAAAACTAATTCCATTAAACAACAAAATCCGCCATAAAAAAATCTATTTATTTACGAATAATTGCATCACATATGCAAATGGTTTTAAAAGAACCGCTTCAATCGGATACTGAAGTTTAAAATTGGCCCCCAATGATTTACGCCATTTATGTTATTTTGCATACACATATGAGTACGTTCTACGAATGTATTACTAACAAAATTGTGCCACAATTTTTGTGTAGAGGCCTATCCAGTTCTTTTATAATCTAAGAGTGCAACCATCTTGATCTAGTCAGCTGAGCTGGCAAAATACATTACAATAACAGGTCTGTTTTGCGCCATTTCGGTGCAACCCAATCTCTATGGTCAGAGGTGGCCTGTGATATTGTATCTAACGATAGGTATATCACGTTCAACAACAGAAGGTAAACTTATTACCAAGTTATTTCAAAAACTAAGTAACCATACGAGGGTCGTTCAATTGGTCCTTAGAAAATCCGAGAAATTGCCCTTGTAGTATCGGTAAAGATTTTTTTGTAAGTATCATTATCGACAGGAAAACTGCCAAAATTTCAGCTCGATCCATAGAGTAGGTCAATTTCTATCGTCGATTAAAGTTAACGACATTTATTTGTGCATAACAATGGAAAAAAGCGAGTTTAGGGCTGTCATCAAACATCTCTATTTGAAAGGTTTAAGCCCGAAAGAAATCAAAGCCGAGTTGGATGCAGTTCATGGCACATCTGCACCTGTGTTTGCGACGGTTTACAATTGGGTGAATGAATTTAAACGTGGCCGTTCATCCACAAAAGATGAATATCGTTCAGGACGCCCAGTTGAGGTGTCTACTCCTGAAATTATCGACAAAATCCACGATCTGATTTTGAACAATCGGCGAATTAAAGTGCGCGAATTAGTTGAGGCCACGGGCATATCACAAGGTACAGTCGCTTCAATTTTGCATGAAAAATTGTCTGTGAAAAAAATTTCGGCAAGATGGGTGCCGCGTTTGCTCTCAGAGGAGAATAAGCGCAGTCGCGTAGTGGACTCTGAGGCTATATTGGCACTCTTTCATCGCAATCCTGCCGAATTCCTTCGTCGATATGTCACTGTGGATGAAACCTGGATACACTACTACACTCCAGAAACGAAGAGACAGTCATCACAGTGGATTTTCAAGGGTGAACGGGCTCCGAAGAAGGCAAAAACTGTGCCATCGGAAAAATAATAACAGGAGCGTATTACGCTCCGAACAAGGCAAAAAAAAGGAAAAACAATAACAGGAGCGTATTACGCGTCGTTATTGCAACGGTTGAGCGAGGAAATCAAAGAGAAACGCCCCCATCTGAAAAAGAAAAAAATCCTCTTGCATCAGGACAATGCGCGTGCGCACACCTGCGCTGTTTCCATGGCCAAAATTGTGGAATTGTTGCAGCTTCCCGCTTATTCACCAGATTTGGCACCGAGTGAGTATTTTCTTTTCCCCAATCTGAAGAAATGGCTTGGCGGACGACGGTTCACTTCCAACGAGGACATCATTGCTCAAACGGATGAGTATTTTGCAGAACTTCCGAAATCCTATTTTTTGGACGGGATAAAAATTTTGGAAAAACGGTTGGAAAAGTGTATAGAGCTAAAAAATTTTTTTTTAAAAAACAGTTTTTTTACATCGTATTAAAGATTGTTTTAAAATAATGCTTAATTCTGATCCTGATTGAAATTAAACTATAATACTATAAATGCAGCAGTTTCGCACCGATTAGATCTAATTCATCATTTCTAGATGATTTTTACAAATGTTACCACTTTAAAAGATTTTGGAAAGAATCTTTCTCATCTGTATCGATTCAGTAAGCAGCAACGTATATTACTGAGCTAAACTATCTCAATTACCAGAAAGTAAAAGTATCAACCCAGAACTTGATAAAAGAAGAATAGTACACTGTAAATAGTAGCTTTGATTTTATGGTAAAACTTTGAGAGTAAAATAACTTTTTCTGACTGAAAATAATCTTCCATTTTATTAGCAATTTTTTAAAAAAAGCGAGGAAAATTACTTGATTTTTGATAAGCTGAATTTTTATATCTAGTCAGTCTTAAATGATGTTTTTAATGCCGTCGCTTCACTTGCTTATTTATGTACCTCAATTTACATTCGGTCTCAAATTCTATTTAACCGCTTACTTTTTGCGAATGCATTTCGTACTAATGTTTTGGGTCAAAAAATTATGATGATGTCATATGGATAGTATGCTGAGACTATCTTGTAAGTACCAAATAATATCCTACGACACTAAGTTAAAGAGATGGAATTGGGAGACGAAATCCTTTCGAGAGGAGGCACAATATTTATTTCACCGTGTGCACTGACCATAATCAATGAGTCAGTCTTATCAATCTTCTAGTTCTTTAAAAGTAGTTTTGCTACTAATAACCTGACATAATAAAGCCTTTATACAATTTAGCAACTTAAATCTTTTTAATGGTACCCGATTTTATTTTTCCATCGTGTATGAGCTACTTTATAGGTAAATAAAGATTATTATTAATTTGATTATCACTGAAGAATCTTAAATATTTTTAGTAAATAAAATAATTTCTTCTTCGTTATTTGGAAATGCCTAGCTGTTACTTTTAAAAATAATAATCATACATAAATAATAATATTCCACTTTCTTCTTTGAAAAATTAGAATAAAATTAATATAAGGTGTAGTGAAAAGAAATCCATTATTTTTGCATTAAATTGAAGGTTTTATTTAGCATAGATAGAATGATACGATTTAGGTCAAATATGCACCGTTTTATTTGATAACTTGTTGTAATTTTGGAGGTAATTTCATAATACCTCTCTCATAGAAACCCTCGTCCCTATTGGCAAAAAACTGGAACGGTTGATTTTCACAATCTTCTCTTGAGGCGAATTTTTCACCTGCAAAATCATTCGTCATAGACATGAAGAGGTGGTAATCACTGGGTGCCAGGTCCGGACTATAAGGTGGATGCATAAGAACATCCCAACCAAGGTCCCGGAACTTCTGGCGTGTCACTATCGATGTATGCGGCCTGGCGTTGTCCTGATGGAACACAATTCCTCTTCTATTCTGGGCGATTGCTTCTTTCAGACGGTCCAATTGTTGACAGTATAGGTCCGAATTAAGAGTTCGGCCGTAAAGGAGCAGCTCATAGTAGATAATTCCTCGCCAATCCCACCAAACACACATCAAAACCTTCCTGGCTGTCAATCTTGGCTTGACCACCGTTTGCGCCGGGTGACCGCGATTTTACCACGACCGTTGTTGCTTGACGTTGTCGTAAGTGACCCACTTTTCATCACCAGTAACCATCCGCTTCAGAAATGGATCGATATTGTTGCGATTCAGCAGCGATTCGCAGATGGAAATTCGGTCCATGAGGTTTTTTTGCGATAACACGTGTGGCACCCATACATCGAGCTTCTTTTCGTATCCAGCCTTATTTAAGTGGTTCAAAATGGTTTTTTGTGCAATGTTTAGCTCCTGGGCAATCGAAACAGTGCTTACGTGACGGTCGGACTCGACGATTTCCATTATTTTATCGACATTTGCGACAATTGGCCTTCCAGAGCGTGGTGCATCTTTGACATCAAAATTACCGGAACAAAATCGATGAAACCAAAATTGCGCGTGATTGACTGTTACAGTATCAGAACCATAAACACTATTCACATTTTCAGCTGCCTGGCTTGCGTTTTCGCCGTTATCGAAGAAAAACTGTAAAATATGGCGTATTTTCTCTTTGTTGGTGTCCATCTTTGACGCGTGCTAAAAAAATACTGAATCAAGTAATCACAAAACTGTATGAAAATCTTTTTTAGTACAAAATCTTATCTTTCTAACGCCATCTAGCGAAACCCGATCGCACTTTTAAAACGGGAGATACAGACTCCTAAACCATCTATTGGCAAAATAATGGATTACTTTTTACTACACCTTATACTAGGAATTATTGGGCTTTATTGTTTTTTTAAAAAAAGTTAATATTAAACAAAAATTTTAAATCATAATTCTTATCATTTAAGACAATTCAGAATTTTTTCTATGTATTTTTGAAAAAATAAACTATAATTTTATAATTTTTATTAGTTCTATGATTTTTTTCTTAATATTTAATATGAAATATTAATAATTTTGAGTTAAATTGATTTTTAAGGTAATAATGTCAAAACACAATTACCATAATTCTCTTTTAATTCTACTGATTATGATTGCTTCTTGGAAATAAAAAAATATTAAATTTTGGACAATTCAAAAAGAAAATAATTAAATAAAAATAGAAAATTTCAATGATTATAACCACCGGAACCGATTCACATTTAAGTCCATATTAAGAGTGATGTACCTCCTACACGGATCATTTGGTTCGCTCTAATGTTCCTCGGTATGATTTTGTGTCGTGTTAAAAAGAAGTCAATCTACGATTATTACTATCGTTATTACAACTTTTGACTAATGGCAGCCAATCTCTAACCACGATGACTCTGTTTACTTTGAACATAGCGCACCAACGACCTCAATTCAATTCATTCACATTTCGGCTAGAATAACGAACAATTTCCCAACAATACAACCATAAATTATGCCATGCCTCATCAAATACTATTTACACGGAAATAGTTAAATCGCTTCTTATTGTGAGATTCATTCAACATAGCAATTCTTCGAATAAAATCAATTTAGCCAAATATGAACATTTTTCATTCACTTCTGACTTTTAAACAAAAAACTTTGTTTTGTCAACTGGGCAAAATTTATGTTTTAACTCAAACATTAATAATGGGTCTCGTTGAAAGCAATTTAAAACTTAATTTGTGATATAAAATTATTGTTGGAAGCTAAAAAAAAAAATTAACAAAAAATGTTTTCTGATTCATTTTATTGGTCCTTGGAAATGTATCACACCAAACGTGTCGGTATCAACTGTTCAAGAAGTTATTCTTATCAGTCAATCTGATTTAATTTTAATAATTATTTATTTTTTAATTATATCATCTGGCAAAAATAGCAAATACTAATAGTACAAACTGGAGACCATTGACGTATAAGACGTCAGAAGCACTAAAGGAAATCAAGGAGAAAATAACTCTCAAACAAGAGTATTGGGATTCTAAAGAGATAAAATTACAGTTTTTTATACAATATAGTAAAATTTTATGGACTCTAAAGAGTAGATGTTTAGTACTAATTTAATTATGGGGTACTTGTGACATAAATGTATACCGCTTACTGACAGTTATTATTTATAGCCTTTTATTTAATATCATTTTAAGTTAATTGAGATCTTGTCTTTTGAGACTTCTAGTACAAACTTAAGTAGATATTTAAGTGCAATTTTGAAAAGCACTACTATCGAGATATATGTCTTCACTGTATGCGCCAACGGTCATTTTTCATCAAAACACGAAATGAAAAACCGCAAACCACAAGGATCCCCTCAATCTACGATCCTACCCAATATATATATTCAGTTCCTTTTCCACCATCTATCATCCTTTAACCATTATATATATGCTGACAATATTTTTGTAATTGTACGAGGGTCGTTCAATAAGTCCTTAGAAAAAGATTGAAAAAACTGTTTTTTAAAAAAAAAAATTTTCGTTTTCCAACATAATCTCCTTTTAGCTCTACACACCATTCCTCCAAAATTTTTATCCCGTCCAAAAAATAGGATTTCGGAAGTTCTGCAAAATACTCATCCGTTTGAGCAATGACATCCTTGTTGGAAGTGAACCGTCGTCCGCCAAGCCATTTCTGTCACTCGGGGCTAAATCTGGTGAATAATCGGGATGCTGCAACAATTCCATTCTCAATTCCACAATTTTGGCCATGGAAACAGCGCAGGTGTGCACACGCGCATTGTCCTGATGCAAGAGAATTTTTTTCTTCTTTTTTCTTCGCTCCTATTATTGTTTTTCCTTTTTCCAGGTAGTCGTTAAAAATGATGCCCTGCGAATCCCAAAAGACCGTGGCCTTCACCTTGCCGGCCAATGGCACAGTTTTTGCCTTCTTCGGAGCCCGTTCACCCTTGAAAATCCACTGTGGTGACTGTCTCTTCATTTCTGGAGTGTAGTAGTGTATCCAGGTTACGTCCACAGTGACATATCGACGAAGGAATTCGGTAGAATTACGATGAAAGAGCGCCAACATAGCCTCAGAGTCCACTATACGATTGCGCTTATTCTCCTCTGAGAGCAAACGCGGCACCCATCTTCCCGAAATTTTTTTCACAGACAATTTTTCATGCAAAATTGAAGCGACTGTACCTTGTGATATGCCCGTGACCTCAACTAATTCGCGCACTTTAATTCGCCGATCGTTCAAAATCAGATCGTGGATTTTGTCGATGATTTCAGGAGTAGACACCTCAACTCGGCGTCCTGAACGATGTTCATCTTTTGTGGATGAACGGATGACAGCCCTAAACTCGCTTTTTTCCATTGTTATGCACAAATAAATATCGTTAACTTTAATCGACGATAGAAATTGACTTACGCTGAAATTTTGATCGAGCTGAAATTTTGACAGCTTTCCTGTTGATAATGCTACTTACAAAAAAAAATCTTTACTGACACTGCGAGCGCAATTTCTTGGATTTTCTAAGGACTTATTAAACGACCTTGTATCTGCTGCTGATCTTCAGCACCAAACTAATATCGCCATCCACAATATCAACACTTGGAACAGCATAAACGGTGCGGTCATCTGCACATTGAACCCACCTTGTCTTAATATTTACAGGAAAAAAATTGTAGCATATCTGATTCTTCACTAAGCCCCTTCCATCCCCACCCAAAAGATTCCATAAAAATCCTTGGTATTTCAATTGCCCGTAGAGGAAAATGGAATCTTTAGATTAAAAATGCTGTTGACAAAATTAACACCATTCTACAAATGGTTAAAATTTTAGTGAGCAGCAAATGTACGACAAAGTAAGTAACCAACGCCATTGTGGACGGAACCTTACTCTATTTCCTTACTATATATGTCAGTGTGCCAAAAGAAAGGAAAAAGTTAGTCGAGGCAGCGGTATACCGATGCATGAGACTAGCCAGTGGAGCACATCAGACATCTTCGGTGGAATCCATACTGATAGAGACTGGTCGAAAACCTATCTCCTTCTATCTTCAAAGAGGTCGCCCAAATTTAATTTACAAAAACCTATGCCTTCCAAATTACCCCCTAGACACTTTAATCAAAAACATTACCATCAGAAATTAATAAGGATTTTATCATCGCTATCCTTATTAATTTCCCACCTTGAAAGCAATTCATTCATCCTTCCCCTCATTTTCCAAACTTCTTCCCCTCATTTTCCAATCTTCCGGCAGCTTCATATTACGAGGAGCTGTGGGTCATCAAAACCACAATTGAAATTACGACCAATATTTCCAGCCACCAAAGCGTTAATATTTTTAGCGGCAGCATTGCCGTCCTTAAAGTCATTTGTGGCCCATCGAGTAACCCAGTATTTAGCGCAATTCATCATAGCCAACTTAGCAATAGGAGTGGCAAATTGCAGTGGGTGCCGGGGACGTGGGAATTGTGATCAATGAAATTGCTGACAAGTTGGCTGGAGAATGTGTGCTAAGTAAGCGAGGCAGATTGTCATTGCCAATCTGCCTCGCCTACTAACAGAATGTCAGAAAAAGCCATTATCGATCCGCAGATACGATGGCTAATAGCGACACATTTTTGTCAACTCATTGGATGAACCAGTCTATTCAACATCCATACTGAAATTCTGAGCGCGGAAGCTCATCAGAGTCTGGATTGGATATAGTGCTCTCACACGTTACATCCCTTTTAACAACACCAATCGTCCCTTATGCCAATCCTGTGTCACCCATTTCACTATCATCCATATTCTACAGGTTAACCACATAACCAAGAATTACTTCGCGGGCAGGATTCCTCCCATTATGGAGCTCCTGGACCTAACAACTCCATTCCCTAGTTCCCTATTTAAACTTCTACAACATAATAATCTGCTCCACAAAATATAACAAAATTCTTAATATTCTTTACTACTAACCATAGACCAGTATGGCCCCGGCAAATGTCTAAGGGATCTTACAAACAACAAGAACAGCCCAGAAGTGCCCTTCCAGTTTCGAGAGTATTCCATACTGTCTGCTATGTCGTCATGTAGATTAAATGTTTGTGCAAGATTTTCAGCAAATGTGTCTGCTTCTTGTTTGTCCATTTTGGCCTAGTTGCCGTCAGCTTTTAGTAAAGGGTGCGTTGTTTTTTTTATAAGATAATATTTGTCTTGTAGCAGTCCATAGAGTTATATTTTTCGTGAGGTGTAGTTTTTAAAACGTTACATATTGTATTTTTTGAAGTTTGTTTTGTCGCTGGGTGAAAGAATTTCCGAGAGCTTGAAAAAAGAATATAAATTCATTGGAGCTTATGGATTTATTCGGCCGGTAATATATGAAAGCAATAGTAAAAGGTAACGGAGTACAGTTGATTGATGCATCTCTAGATTTAAGAAAATTTTCTGAAATAAAAGAATGAAAAGATAAGGATAATGATTTTCTTTTGAGATTGGCAGTACCACCATGTGCTGTATTATCAGAAGGATCTGTTCTAAATGTTTTGTAGTATCGTATGGTAAAGTGTGATATTGACGTAAAGTACGTCTATGTTTAGAGTACTATATCGATACATTTGGTATGAAGAAATATGTCTACTTCCTGTCGATAGAGGCTTAGTCTATTAACGATCCATAAAAGGATGAACTGGTATTCTTAAATGGAGGAAGATAATTTGTTTATTTTTTTGTTTTAACGTGTGTCAGTAAATATTGAAAATATAACAGATAAGTCTTCAGACGAAGATGGAGGAAGACGAATGTATATTCGGGTTGTTAATACCACTTTTTGTGGTTGATGTTTATGGTCTCGCTGATGTTTATATTGATGATGATGTAGATGTTGATGTGGAATCAACGATCTGACCTCACAAAAACCCTTACTTTTTCCACATTTTCTACACTCCAAAAATGCTTTATTTTACCGAAAAACTTGTGCTAGTTTTAGTGTCTAATGGAAAGTTTATTTTTTTATATTGCATTGCATTAATTTTAGACAAATAATTTCCTTTGCATATAAAATATTTCTATATTCGATTAATTAATAATAGGAAAAGAATAATTAATGCAAGGTTTAATGAAAACGATAGGCTGGTTATTGTATGGCCACCTGTTTTCGATAAATATTAAAAATCTACACAGTCAATTTAAAATATTTTAATGTAGAAAACTGAAGGAAAACTTTATTCTTAATAAAATCACTTTTGTACTTATTTACAGTAGTGCAATTTTATATAATAAATACATATTCTAATAAATACAATATTAAAATTTATAATCTTTTTCGAATTGATTTAATGTGAAAAATGTCTATTACTCTACTCGCAAAAACAATTGTTTTTTGAGTTATTTTTAGTCATTTGCTATATTATTCTCTTAATTATTAATATTATTTATTAATATTATATATTTTGCTTAGGATTTAAATATATAAAATATTTTAAAGAAAAATGACAAATTTATCAATTTTAAGGGTCAAAAAATTACACTTTACTGGAGAAAGCCCTAGTGCACTGCATCTTAACAAACAGAAATGGTTTCTTTACAAATCATAGTGAAGTATTTCAAAATAAATAAGAAGAGAAAATATTCATGCAAACATCTTTCGATGAATATTGAAAAATTATTTCCTGATTACATATAGAAATTTATTTTCCAAATCTTGTTGACATGTTTCAATTTTTCAAACGATTTGTTAAGGTTCTCTTAAAAGTATCGACGACAGGACGGACTACTTTCGAAAACAGCCAGTGCTACTGCATTTTACGATTAATGTTCAAATTTGTTATTTGAAAGCAACTGGAATTAGAAGTGATTGCAATTAATAATGCGTTATAATCAGATTATTTAAAATTGCAGCATTTGTAATAGATAGAAATTAAAATGAAATTGTCTAGCGTTTTGGTGTCGGCGCTGTCACCTTTCGGAACTTTGTTTGATTAGTTCCAGCTAAATTGTTTGATAGCATTATTAATTAAATATTTGCTTACCAAACAATTTTCACAGTCATTTTTATAACAACTTACAGAATTTAATGTTTAAATCCATTTGATAAATCAGCAGTTTTATTATAAACTATTTGACATTTTAAAGGCACATTTATAAATATTTAACTTTCATTGATATATGTAGACTGTGCAAAATTAAGGCTCAAATGTTTATATATCAGAAATTATTTTATATATTACTATTTACATAGGATACTCTAAAGATAAATTTACATATTATAGATTAAATAATTTTTGATTGACTAAATTCGTTATTTAGACTTGAAAATTATGTGTTCAAAATACCATTGGCAGAATGGTCTCTTCCGGCATTGTAGGCAAATGTCAGTTATTTTTGTTAATTTTTTTTGTTATAAGATCTCAATGTCTCGTGTAGCTTGGCAGTGTCAGCTTTCTTATGGAAACTGGTCGATAGTTATTTGGAGGGAAAAGTCAGATATTGCTGAATTTTGTGGAGTATATGAAAATGTTTAAGAAAGTTAAAATTAGGGCTTGGATCATATAAAAATGAGTTCAACGCTACAGGAATGCCATGAAGGATGAGGTTGGTTGTCGATCAGGATATTATGGGTAAGTGCAGTATGCTTTTTCCGAATTCTGAGAAATTTCCTTGTTATTGAGTAGACTGGCGTTAAAATTTTCGGCCAATGTGCGGAAAGATAAATATCATCGTCGGTACAGTCTATTTGCTTACGCAAGGGCGAAGATGACATCTGGTCAGGAGCAACAAATAATGTGTTCGGTGACATAGGATGATGGTAGTGAGAATAGGATAATAGGATAAATAGATTGCGACAAATCATATTGAAAACCGGATCATTTTTTTATAGACGAATGGTTTCCAAGGCTGCGACACTGTCGGCAAAAATTATTACGCTGCGATATTTGGAGAGATTAGTTCCAGTCTCAGCTATCGTCTTAATTGCTCACAGTATGCCATGAAAAGGAGCTGCATGAACGTATACAGCGGCATCTGTAAACAGAAGTAAGGAATAAATCAATCCATCTACCAATTCAAGGAAAAGTTTCCTCTAGATGAATGCATTGATGTTTGCCTTTTTACATCTACTAAGTGTCGTAAAAACCCTGTACAAACCACGGTTTCCAACCCGGATGTGTCGGGTAGGTTTTGACGTTTAGAAAAAGAGGGGATAGGGTATATTTCCTACACAAAGTTCAATAATAAATGGGATATAGTAGATATAACTTCAAAAGATTACGAAGATAATAGTAAGGGAACTACTTGTAGAGGTAATTCGGAGTACTCTATTAGCTAGTACAATACTGACATTCTGACATATAAAGTGAGGGAATAGGGAATTACTGGAGAAATCTCTATCACATTAAAACTGGATTTGATTTAGTTGAAAGTATTGTTAATCTGCAGATTCTATCTTCCACCTCAGGTATAGTAACACCCAGGATGTCTGTGGAATCTGCCGAATGGAGGGAGTGGGCACAAATGTGAACGTGTTTAAGTCTCTGTTTCTATTTCTGCAATAATGAACACATGGGTAGTTTGCAGTTTCTATAATAGCACCATTTTGATTGCTCTAGGTGTAAACAATCAAAAATGACCTCACAATGTTAGACAGTTTCCTCTAAGTGATCAGTTTAACTGCCAGCACGAGGAGTTAATATACGTGTTGAAAAGGCTAGTGAACACATTCAAATCTTATGAAATACTATATAACAAAAAATAACAGTTGGTCTTAAAAGTACGAGGCTCATTCAACAAGTACTTAGCATACAAAAGAAAAACGAAAATTTTGGAAAGGTGGCTCTAACTTTTTTAACCCGTTCAAAAATACATTTTCTCCGTGGCGACGATGACCTCCTCATTCGACCCAAATCTATTCCCGGCGAGTGATGTTTTCAGGTTTGGAAATAAAAAGTAGTCACAGGGGGCCAAATCTGGAGAGTACGTTGGATGGGGCAGCAATTCGTACCGCAATTCGACCAATTTGGCCATGGCAACGGCCCCTTCGCAAAGCGGGGCCGCTTTTTCTTCAATTCGACGTAAAATCGGCCCGATAAGTCAGCATAGTAGCGCCCCGTGATTATTTTACACTTCTCGAGGTAATCGATTGGGATTACATCTTGTGAACCCCAGAAAACGGTGGCCATCACCTTTCCGGCCGATCGAACAGTCTTCGCCTTCTTCGGAGCACGTTCGCCAGGTGAAGTCCACTGTTTCGACTGTTCCTTGGTCTCTGGTGTGTACCAGTGAATCCATGTTTCGTCGACGGTCACGAAACGACGCAAGAACTCCGCTGGATTGCGCTTAAACAGCGCGAAACACGTCACCGATGTGGTCTCACGGTTGCGCTTGTTTTCCGGTGTGAGCAAACGCGGCACCCATCGCACCGACAGCTTTCTCATGCCCAGTTCTTCGTGTAGAATATGATACACCGTTCCTACTGCGATGTCCACAGTCTCAGTTATCTCGTGAACCTTCAATCGACGGTCTGCCAACACGAGATCGTGGACTTTTTTAACGTTTTCCTCCGTAGCAGCCGTTTTCGGGGCACCTGGGCGTGGCTCATCAAAAACCGACGTGCGGCCACGAACAAATTCGTTAAACCAATTCTTGACGGTCGCCATCGAAGGAGAAGAGTCACCATACACAGCATCCAAGCGATCTTTGATTTCGCTGCGCGTTTTCCCTTCCAAAAACAAGAATCTAATCACCAAACGATATTGTTCTTTTTCCATTTTTGTGCAACCGACCGACACGCTCGCTTTCAAATGCTCTCAAAACAAAACTAATGAAGGGAATCAACTGAAACTTTGACAGTAGGCTACTAAAAAAATGTACTGCACGATGGTAAATTTCTTTTGTGACAGCAGTTCTATCGGGCGGTGAGGCTAAGTACTTGTTGAATGACTTTCGTAACTGTCATGTATGATCGCAACATATTTAAGGAGGATAAGTCAACTCCCCACTCAGTTAACTGTGCAATAATTGATATGATCGTTTTACTTTTTTAGATTCAGAAAATTTATGTTTATAGCGACTGTGCTGTAGATCCAGAAACATAGTCAGAGTGTTCTTGCCTGTCCTTAGAGCATGTTCGTAAAAGGTGATATACAAGGCAAAAGTGAAATAGATTCATAATTGTTAGCCGAAAGTCGAGAAAATTGTTTTTTTTTGGTATAGAAACAGTAACAGCACCTCTCTAAATGTTTGGAAGCTTCCTTAAATATTCTGAAAGATGCCTTGTCCCTGCGGCATGAAAGCATTCAAAAACTATTTGCATTGCGAATGAGATATTGGTTGGTTCAAGGTACACATGGATGTTTTCCGTGAAGGATTCGTTATCTATAGGACATTCAACAGTAAGCATGGTCATCGTGTTGCAAGTTCCTAAGTGATAGAAGTACAGTCAATTATATTCCCATGCTTAGTTTTAATTGATAGAATTATTCCATTCTTTTGACGACCGTGAATCCGATTTGTTCGTCTTCATTATTTCTTAGGAGAGAACCAAACAGCAATGCTGCTAGTAAAATCATTAAAAACTGTACGCCTGGGCTGTACTACTATTTTCTTGACTTTGGCAGTTTTAAGTCTAAACTAGAGAAGGTTAGTAATACTGGAGAAACGAGTATATTTCTTCCAAGCCAAATTTCGTATACGTCTTAATGTAGCAATTTCCTATGATTGCTAAACCACTCGGTGTTTAGATGGACTCACTAGCTACACGCCTCGGAATGGCAAAAACTTTTTTTACACTTTAATCAAATACATTATTATCTCTACCAGTTCAAAAAGGAATTCATCATCGTTATCCTTATTAATATCCCACCTTGAAATTCATTCATTCATCCTCCCCCTCGTCTTCCAAACTTTCCTTCCACAGCCACATCGAAAACCAAGTTGAAAGTGTTTGCTTCTCCTGACAAATTTTAGAAGGCTAGTACTGATCCGTCCACATATAGGAAATTTTTCCTTGAACAGTTGGACGGGTTAAAAGATCATCGACTGTTGTTCACGGATGCCGCCGCTGACACCGATACTAAATCTTCTTCGGTCGTCGAACTTTTTGGCTGTTATAGGGCAGCTCCATATTACGGGGAGCTCTGGGTCATCAAAACGGCAATTGAAATTACGACCAATACTTCCAGCCAACTAAGCGTTATTACTTTTAGCGACAGCCTTGCTGCCCTTAAATCCATTTGTGGCCCATCGAGTGACCCAGTATTTAGCGCTATTCGTCATAGCATAATTAGTAATAAGTGTCCAGTTGCAATGGGTGCCGGGGCATGTGGGAACTGTGGGTAATGAAAGTGCTGACAAGTTGTCTGGAAAAACACTCCATCGACCAGTTATCACAGTCATTCCCAATCTGCCTCGCCTACTAACAAAATGCAAGCTAACACGATTAGCCATCCACAGACACGATGACTGTACCAATAGCGACACGTTTTACGACTTATTGGATAACCACTAATAACCT
The DNA here is from genome assembly GCA_958298945.1 of Atherix ibis. Taxonomy (NCBI): domain Eukaryota; kingdom Metazoa; phylum Arthropoda; class Insecta; order Diptera; family Athericidae; genus Atherix; species Atherix ibis. Next base: position 50,447,123 of record OY282607.1, read on the forward strand.
TAGAATCCGTATTGGCCATACTGCTCCTACTCATAAATTCATTTTTGGCAACACCAATCGTCTTTTATGTCAATCCTGTGCCACCCATTTCGCTATCATCCATATTCTACAGGTTAACCACATAACCAAGAATTACTTTGCGACCACGATTCCTCCCATTATGGATCTCTTGGACCCAAAACTTCCATTCCGTAGTCTCCTATTTAAACTTCAATAACAGAATAATCTGCTCCACAAAATATAACAAAATTCTCAATATTCTATACTACTAACTACAGACTAGTCTCTCTCAGATGATTTCCCACACGTACTGCGAAGTCGTCAAATGGCCTCACGGTCGTGGCGCTATGAAGTGGCCCCTGGAAAATGTCTAAGGTACCTTACAAACAACAACAACAACATATCTCGCTTTCTGGTTAACAGACAATACCAATAGGTCATAGCAACCGTAAATCTGAACATATCACAATTTGTCTGGGTGTGCATGGATCGAGAAAGTGGTGTTCTTTAAGGATATATAACGTTTGCTTTTAAATGGATGGGCAGATGACCACTTCCTTCAGGAAAGCCATGCACCTTCCACCAAAATAAACCCATAATGCATGCAGCAATAAAGGTAAAATCGTAAACGGACTTTGTACTTTTTATTGAAATAAAGGTTGGTGTAATACCATTTAATAAAATTGAGCGATTACTCGAAAATTTTTGTACGGCAACAAATTCTTTGACAAACACAAAGTAGACTGTTTGCGTTGAAATCTCCGAGAATGATGATCCTACAATTGGCTAACTAGTCGGCTGTTGAAAATGATAGGTTATGTTTCACATATATTTTGGCTTTATTGATTATAAAACGGTTATTAACAGAGATTACAATGGTATACCGATGGCTTCAGTGAATGATTTGTTGCGCTTTATGACAGAGTAACCGATTTGAGCTTTATAAATTTCAATTGCTTTTGCTATTGAGCATTCGATATTCATCATATTCTTGTGAATGTTTTCCTCTGAACATAACAATGATCTTAAGTATTTTTAGATATGGCCTAATAACTAACAATTTTTGGATAATAGGTCTTAACTTTGAATTTGTGCAAAAAATAGTTATATTGGTTTGAATCATAGACGGAAGTCATATGGGATCTTAACAATTTTTAAAAAGAAAAATTTAATAATGTTTTTTGGGACTCATTTGAAATCGATAGTAAAATTATAAATAAGGAAAATATTTTTAAGTGCGGTTTGATGTGATCCATGGCAAATTTACTTTTCCATCGCGAATAAATTTAAAATACAGCCACGGTAAAAATAGTGAGTTTATTATCTATAATAAAATTCCATTAAAAGTAGAAATTAAAATAAGTCTGAACTGAAAACAATTTCTTTATTTTAAGAACTTCTTTAGGACAATAACTATTTTAGTTGAAAAACTGCATGTGCAATATTATTAAGTCTCATTTACTAACTGTGCAAATGAGTTATCTGCCAATATATAATTAACAAATTTTACAACGAATTTAGAAAAAAAAACCTGTGTAAGGTAGGCAAAAACCCCCTGTATTAGATCCTATTAAAATCTGCTATAGATAGTGTTGGCAGTTGGGAGTTTATATTTTTCACAGTTGTAAGTTTGGAATCCAATTTCTATTTCATTAAATCTATTTCTTTGTCTAATTTTCTAATTTTACTATGGAGAGTAGCATCCTTCATAAGTATAGCCAATTTTTGGTGTACACCGATGACATCGATATAATGTATTGGTCAAAAAGGGCCAATGTCTTTTTGGCACCTCCGTTTCCAGCTACCTACTCCAGTCAACCTAGTACATTATTATACTAGAAACACCTCAATATAAAAACAAAGTTACAACTTTGTTCTTGCGATCCTTATATGCATATATAAAGGCGACTTCGGTTTTCTCTTAGAATAATTTCGGACTCTTGGCCATGCTCAAGATCAGAATCCTTCAAAAATATTTTGCTCCTCACATGAGGATAAACGATTTAGGAACTCATTTCATGATGAAATCTATGAGCGATATCATGACTACTCGGTCGTTGATCACATTTTATACTGATGATGAAGGGCCCTATTAGGAAAGCCCAAAATAGCCACTTTTATGGTAGAAGAAGATACGATAAGTCTTATCAGCCAGGATACCAAAGAACTTTCGTTCGGGAATAAATTTAGAAGATCTAGTTTGAGCCATCGGGTGTCGTATCGTTGAGATTACGATTTTTATATTTTAAACATTTCAAATTACAAAATCTTTACCTCTTTCGAAATTGCTAATGAAAGTTCACACAGATAGCTCATCATTTCCTCAATATTAAACTCCTCTATTGTGATTGTCCTTTCCTCAATTTAAAACTCCTCTATTGGGTTTATTATTTTATCCTTCTTTGTAATATTATATCTTTAAAAAAAGGAGAAACAGATATAGCTTTCGTTGATGCGATATTGCCGGAAGCTTAAGGGAGTCAATTTCTACGCACGATTTATTCATTTAGACTGCTCTTAGTAGAAGCTATAGATCCGTAATAATATTGGATGTAAGGGAAAGTTCTGTCGTTGTTGAACATTTGCATACGTATACGTTGTCGATTCTTAGCGAGAATTGTGATTTGACTGAAATCGATTTCAACTGTTAGATAACTGTATGATTGATGGTTTATACGACAATATTTTCGTATTTTTGTCAGTTTTTTTAAACTTGTAAAACAGTCAACATGTGTGAAGTGCACTTAAGTCATTGTATGTTGTATGAGTTCCAAAAACGGGAAGAACGCGATGGAGGCAGAAGAAAAAGTGTACTTATGTGGCGTGTTTGGAGAAGACGCAGTAATAACAGCTCGAACATGCCAGAGATGGTTTGCGAAATTTCGTTCGGGTGATTTTTCTTTGAAAGATGAACCCAGATCGGGAAAGCCATCAGATGTCAATGACGAAGTGCTACGCAGTATGATCAGGACAAATTCCATGTTAAATTCCACAGAAGCGGCCTTCAAGCTTGGAATTCATCAGACTACTGCTTTAGAGAACATTAAGAGGCTTGGTTTTGTATCCAAGAAATGTGATAAGAAAAAGGGCATATGTTTACAAAGGGGAGACACCACCGACCACATCCAAAGCTGGCGTGCATCAAAAGAAAGTTGTGTTGTGTTGTTGGTAGGATCGGAGGGGTATTGTCCACTATGAGTTGCTGAAAGAAAATTATACGGTCGATGCTGATCGTTACTGTTCGCAACTTGATAAAGAAATTCAACGTAAACGTCCATATTTGGCCAACAGAAAGGGTGTAATTCTTCACTATGACAACACTACAAAAAAATTGCATAGTTGGGTTGGCTAAGTCTACCTCAGCCAGCATATTCTCTAAATATTGCACCATCTGACTATCATCTATTCAGGTCGCTGCAAAACGTTCTTGATGGAAATGAATATATAAATTATGAGGGTGTCTAAATGGCGTGGAAGAATACTTTGCGTCCAAAAACGATGACTTCTTTTCCAGGAGGGGTTGGATAAGCTACCAGAACGATGGCAGACAGTTATAACTAATAAAATAAATTATATTTTGGATTAATTTTTAAATAAAAAGCGAAAAAAAATTAGTTTTTTCTTTAGCAAAAAACGACAGAACTTTCCCTTATACGCAATAATTAAATTTTTAATTTATAATTGGGAATTTCTATATTGTTTTATATGCAATCGATTTCAAATCCTTTATTCCAACAACAATATTTTTTCCAAACAAAGTAAATTATAAAAATAAACAGAATTTTATCTATTCCAATAAATTCCTTAAGTAATGACACAATTGCGCATATTTTCATATTTTTAACAAAAAATTGCAAAAAAGTGTGTTACGCCCTCCTTCTTATCAATTAAAGAATGATTGACATTTCGGCGGAAGTAACTGCGGATATCCGCGAGTCAATATCTATTACATATATTGAAGTTCTTTCTGTGGGATTGGCAATCAGTAAAAATGTAATCAAATGCAAAGTAATTTTATCAAGTGGACTAAGCCGTCACGGGTTGTTTATCAATAAAAATTAACTATGCTAAATTGTAAACATTTGTGAAATCGAATAAATTGTTGTGATATTAATGAGTCATATTTCATTTGTGATCTGACCCCCCCTTCAAAGTCAATTCTTCATTTCAGGTATTTCACCTGATCTAATCTCATTCGTCCATATGAGCAAAAAAAAATCTACGAACAATAATTCAATTGGCATCTGAAATATGTGAACACTCATAGAGTGAAATATGCACTAAAGAATTTTTATTAGTACTCTCTGTGTTTATCTTATCAGTGCTATCAATAAACGGGATCGTTTCAAATCAAAACAATATTTCGAACATTTTGGAAATTGTGAGCACAGTTCATCGTTTTTGACTTTGTGTTAGTAAATTTATTCGACTTTTAGGAAAGTTTTCAAAGATCTCTCGCACTCTCTACTCCACATTTCTCTACTTTTCTCATAGCATTTTCTTATCAAATTTTCTTATCTATTTTATAATAATTTGTATAAAGGTATTTTAATCATTTTTCTTTTAGAGAATGTTTGCTTTCTTTGTTTAGTTCAATGATTTAACTAATGCGAAAATTTATTGCAACAATGTTAAAATATTTTTAAACAAAGAAAATTATTTTTAAACAATACCAAAGCTTATCTATCAAACCGATAACTTTCGTATGAAAATGAAATTGATAAAAAATTTAATGAATTTTCTAAAGAATGTAAGGTGTTACAATGATATTGACTCTGCTTTCTTTCTTTATTTGCTGAACACAATATCGTATAATATTGATAAGACGGAAGAACATTTATTATTGGAGCAATTATTCACAAAAGCATCCATTAATCTATCTAAAATACTTAAAACCTTCCAGTAGCTCTAATTAATATCTGATGGAGCAAGAATGCTGACTATTTTTACACTTATAGATCTGAAACTGAGACTCGGATCTCGGTTTAGGAAGGTCGTATCCTGGTTGAATCTTTTCGCTGTTTTTGCACTTCAAACTGTATTCCTCCGATCTAACTTAATCCATCGATCACTCATATAACGGTCTCGTTTATACTTTCGAACTTTATTCGTTGTTCTCTCTAATACTTCCTGACTTTAAATAGTCGTTCCTCAGTTACTGTTCAGATTAAATTCACCCACTGGTGAGATTCTGGAACATTCTGGAATCGAATATTGTGAAATAATCTGGAACTCTCTAGAACCGCTTTTCTAGAATCTTCTAGAACACACGAGAGCTATCGTTACAATATATCGGGTTATATTTCTGCTACTTTTTTCTTTATTTTTGACAGATCGCGCGTGGCACGTGACGTCTGTCAAAGTCAAAAGTGCTCAGTTAGCATTGTTATTTTATCAGTGAAAAACTTCCATCCAAATAGTGCTTACAAATTATTGAATTTTATTATACAAATTCGGGCTCTGTTAAAAATGTGTTTTCAGAAAATGTTTTATGGTCGTCATAATCTACCTACTGAGCAAGCAATTCAAGCCATAGGGACAAAATTTCGCAGCAAATTTGGACATCAAATCATCAACTCATGTGCGTAGAGTATGTACAGACAAAAAAAATGCTGCCGTAGCATCCTGTGTTGCTGCATATCACGATTTGTCCATCCGTCGCCGTTCACAGCAATTGGGATTATGTTACTTGACTATGTGGCAGATTCTACGCAAAGATCTTGGTCTGGACGCAAATAAAATACTGCTCGTACAAGAACTGAAGCCGAACGATATCCTAAAGTATCAAATTTTCGGTAAGTGGACAACTTGAAGAAAATCAGCTTTTTTACCAAAAAATAGCGTTGAGCGACGAAGCTCATTTCTGATTGAATGGGTATGTGAATAAGCAAAATTGTCGTATTTTTGAATAGACAAAACAAGAACTGTCATTGCACTCAGAAAAATGAACTTTTTGGTGGAATCATCGCTCCGTATTTCTTTCAAGATGACGTTGGCCACAACGTTACCGTCAATGGAGCCCGCTGTCCGTCGATGATTTCGAACTCTTTTTTTATCCAAAATGCAATAAATGCATCTGGTCAACATGTGGTTTCAACACAATGGCATTACCACCCACATAGCACGTGAAACAATGGACATATTAAAATATGAGTTTGGTGAGCAATTTAGTTCACGTTTCGAACCGGTGAGCTCACCGCCTAGATCAGGCGATTATGGCGCCTCTATAAGCCTACGTAAAATCACTCATCTATGGTGATAAACCAGCGTCACTTTCAGTCTTGGAAGACAACATTACACGTGTTATAAGCGAGATCCCAGCCGAGATGCTCGAAAAAGTGGTTCAAAATTAGACCTCTCGCATAGATCACTTAAAATATAATCATGGCCAACATTTATATAAAATAATCTTCAAAAAGTAAATAACTAAAATCAATTTATTAATTGAAATAAAAATTTTATACATTTTTGTAATATATTTTGTATATGTTTTGGAACTTTAAAACCCAAATACTTAAAAAATCGCCTGCTATTTCAGTATATAAGCATGGATATATGTGTAAGATTTTAAAATAAAATGCTTATATTAACAAAAAGAAAATATATTAAAATGAATATGGGAGCCCATAATCCTTTTATTTAAAAATAAATAAGTGTGCAAAAAAAAATACCTGAAAAAAGCCATAAGCCATCAGAAACACGGAAATATGAAAACGTCTTTCGGATTGTGGATAAATACCATTATTGGTTAAAGACAACAACCCAATTGTTATTGTAGTACTACTGAAAGACTTTATATAAAATTACCTTCAGCTCTTCGTTTACACTCCTTTAGATGTTATCCACAGTGCCAAAATGACGTCTTTTAAAGAACTTTTCTATTTTTAGGAAAAAGAAAATGTCAAAAAAAAATACTTTTTTTCGATCAAAATTTGTTGATGGGAATGGCTATGTGGCAAGACAGTATTGCCATGATGGACTATCCAACTGTATAAAATGTCCTTTCTAACACAAAGAACTGTTTGTCTGCGCTTGACTAGCTTCAATGTTAATTTGAATTTTCCAGGAGGCTTTTGCTCGTTCTATATTTATATCAGTTTTCGATTTTGAAGACCTCCCTGAGCGAGTCTTCCTTTGCTTCTCTACACTCCAAAAATGCTTTATGCTACCGACCAATCTGTGGTATTGATTCGGAAAATTCTCCACAGGTTTGTTTCAACTTTTTATAAGTAAAACTTACAGATACCAAAAGCTTAACGCAAAGTAAGAGGAGTGAACGTATTACAAAAACAACTTCATCTCATCAGGCTCATTAAAGTCAAGTAGTTACCATACGCGGTTTAAACTTGAGAGACTAACGTTACAGATAAGAGGGTTCTTTTTTGTTACTCTTTGTAGAATAAGGAAAATATCATTGCTATCAGAAACAATACCATTTACTGGCCATACATACGGCGGAGTTGTAATATTGGAAGAACTAATTCTTTTATTTGAAATTATAATATGGACAGTGAGAAATTGTTATTTAACGTGATCTAGTTGTCCAAACCTCAAGACCACGAGTCGCCTACGACTATAGGAATCGAGATACGCTCAATCAACGCACCACCATTACTGGCAGTTAACAGATAGAATCAGTAACAAGCTGACTCTCCACCTGCTGGTGGCGAGGACTATCTAAACCTCTACTGTCATAAGCAGTGACAGTGCCCGAGATAAGTGCAATGCATTGCTACATTTGCCAGTTACCTCACACCTGCGATCCGAAGACCGTACCCGCGACATGGGTATTAACCACAACCACCACGTTGCTGCCAAATGGCGCCTTACCTCGATCGGGCACAGTATATTCTACTGTGGGGCTCCCGATCGCCATGGTACCCATTTTTGTTTTAAGAGTACTTTGGTTTGTACTCCGCTCGTAGAGCTACGGTAAGGAATCTTGTAAATTCCTAGGCACCGCTAGGCCAGCTCAGGTACGCGGGTTCGCCAAGACCCGAAGGTACAACCGGAATCGACCTTGGTCTTTCACCCGGTTGTAGCTACCCTACGTGTCATACGCTCACTCATTCACGCAACATTCTCATTCGTCTTTCAAACAGTGCCACGGCAAACGCATTCAAGCATTCATATCTCTCTTTCATACTCAACACACCACTCACATCCATACCCTCCTCATTCACCACGTTTCCACATGCACCTAGGTCACGCAAGTCCCCGTACAGGCTACACTCCACGAGAAGGTGCTTAACACTCTCCTCCTCCGCCCCACAAGGGCATCTAGCCTCCGTAGCCAGACCACGCCTATACAGGAACCCATTCATACTGCCGTGTCCCGTGAGAAAATACCCAAGGGACAGACCGAACTCAAAACCATACGCAGATGCAAAGCACACATTCGGAATGAACATGTGCGTCCATCTGCCATTCACACTTTCATCCCATCGTTGCTGCCATATCTCATAGATTTTGTTCAGGACCAGTATACGCTGATGGCGTGGACCAAGGTCCCGAACCTCATCATTCCTAACCGAACAACCGGTAAGCGGGATGCTCCACCGTAGACGGTAGTGGATACTTCCACGCACTACTTCCAGGTCCCATGGAATTTCTCCCATGAGAACCTGCATCGCCTCAGTTGAAACGGTTCTACACACATTCAAACACGCATACAGAACCAAACGTTGGACCGAATTTATGCCCACCCTCGCATACTGGTGGCGCATAATGTCGGCCCATACGCAAGACGCATACATCGCAGACGGAAGAAACACACTCTTATACAGAACTCTCACCGCTCTGGATTTAAGGCCCCATTCCTTACGAAGTACTCGCACCAGCATGTCAACCAAACCGGCTACACGCCCCCTTAGATGTTGCAAGTGAGGCCGAAAATTCACCCTCTCTCCAACCATTAATCCAAGGTACCTCACTTGTTGCACGTATCGGACCCCAACCGTCTCTAAGCGAATACCCCTTCAACAGCATACACACCGTTTTCCTTTCGGATACTTTAACACCCATTCTTTCACCCCATTCAGAAACAAACTGCATATAGCGGGTTCCCGCCACCTCCACTGCAGACCTACTCCCGCCCTCGATCAAGAGCAGAAGACCATCCGCATACGCGACCACAACACAACCGATCTCCTCCAACCGCACCAAGAGACCGTTCATCATCATATTCCAGATGGCGGAGCCGGCCACAGATCCATGTGGGCTGGCACAAACCATCTGTTGAACAACCCTCTCATTGTTCCCGCACACTACCGCGCTACATTTCATGGAAGTAACTTCGCCATAGAGAAGCTTCTTCACATGAAACCTCCTCAAACCGCTCAATAATGCGATCCCATCGTAGGCAATTGAAGGTACTTCGAAAATCCAGAAACACACCCGAAAATCCAGAAACACACCACATACACTCTCAGCAACATACCGTCTTACATATGTGTATGTGTACATCCAAGCGTCCTCAGTCGGATTACCTTTTGTTAATCCATACTGAGAGCCGGATACAATGAAGTTCACCAACTTCACATTCAGCCGGTGTACCATCATCCGCTCGAGGACCTTGCCGAATACTGTTAGTAAGCATATCGGCCTATAGGAGGACGGGTCAGTCCTAATCCCGTCGGGAGACTTGAGAAGGATGACCACGTCTCCCACTTTCCATTCACGCGGAAACACACCACTCTCCAGGCATTCACCGTAAAGGCTACTCACATGTGCGGGAATGGTCCGCCAGACACTTCTCATCATCTTACCAGTCACTCCATCCAATTCAGGGGCACTTCGCACTTTCGTGCTCCACAACGATATAATGTGGACAATGAAATTAACTGAATCTACTACAAAAACACTCTCCATAGAATCGCATTTTAGTGATTATGTGTATCTTTTCTTGAAAAATATCAGCGAATAACTTCGGCCTATTGGAGGGGTTAATCCCTCGAAGCATATTTAATATACGGATTCTTCCGACTATTTTTTCATAAAATCCATGATTCGTTATCCTGACTGCTGGATGCAGTGATCCCTGATGATCAGGATACTGAACCGGTACGGAAGTATGGAAAACTATACTAAAGCTCTATTAGGATTACAGTTATATATAGATAAATATCCCTATTAACATTCATTTTCTGGAACATGTATACCATTACAAATGTTCTTAATACTTTTTGTATCGGTTTTACAACCATATTGTAGTCTTTGCTTAGCATATGATTGATCCGTGCAGTGTTCTGATGCCTATTATATATACTGCAATTCATTGGCATACTACAATCACGTAGGCTTACATTAAAATTATTTATTTTTATTTATAATAATAAATTTTAAATAGTTTTAATGAATTTTTTTAGTCTACCATTTCAAATTAATAATAGTTTTCTCTCAATCAAATTAATTCCTCTATTATTAATTTTAAATGGTAGACTTATAAAATTACAAAATAAAAGTTTTCCTTAAATATAAAAAATGGAGTTTTATTTAAATATTTAATGTATAGGAACTCGTCGAGGTCACCAACGTGTATATACGTGTTCACTGCAAGCAGGAGTTTTTGGTGCGGTGACATGCTTCCTCCTGTAAAAGGGGGTGGCCATCATGTCCATTTTAGGTTGTTGTCAGGGACCAATATGGGTATTTATCCACGATTAGTTTTTCTTTTCGAAGAAAAGGAACATTTCGTGTTCCTGATGGCTTTTTTTATTTTATTTTTCAGCATTTTTTCTTAAGGAATTATAACGGATAAGAAAATTAAAGTAAAATGAAAATTAAAATGGTTTTTTTTTAAGAATTAACGTAGCACCATTGCATAGTAGGTTCTGAATCTAAAGCCTCTTGGATGGTAGTCTGGCACCCTAACGACTGAGCTACCGGTCCGACTGGGTTATACAATAGTTATAGCACTTATTATAATTTTAATAATATAATATTTTGTATTAAGATAAAATTGTACGAAAAAGCACGGAAGAATAAAAGCGTATAGGTTTTACTTTGCGCAACGAACTAAGTAATTTTTAATTATTTAGAATTTCTCTCCAAAAAATTCGCTTTAGCCATTGATGTGTGACTGTTGAGTGTGGCTCCTGCCATTAAATTGTTTGTAATATTGTACCACCATTATATAAAGATATTTTTGTCTTTAATTGACTTTTATGGCTTGGTAGATTACGTTATTATGAACATGGAAGGAGCGCCAAAAATTTTACAAGAATTAAATTTGATGGGAGTTTGCAGACCTGACAAAATCCCAAAGTAATAAATCCGTAATTCTATATTGGCACAAGTGATGTATTGTGTATTTATAATTGAGTGTTTATTGATAATCAAAGTCATTAATCAAATAGTATAAGTAGCAAATATTAATTATACGAGTAATTGGGAGAATAGTATGAACGGATTAATGGATGAATTCTTTTCTGGGATTGAAATGCAAGAGGAAGTGTATGCTGGTAGGAGGTACTCCCTGCCCTTTGATTGGGATGATGTTGAATGTTCCGTGTGGAGCATATGTAAGTAGCCTATCCGGTGAATACCTAGAGAGTAGTGTATGTCCGAGTGAATAGAAATTAGGAGCCGTAGTTTTCCTTCCCAAGTCCTCCTATAGGCCGATATGCTTACTGCCAGTAATCGGCAAGGTTCTCGAGCGGATGATGGTACACCGGCTGAATGTGAACTTAGCAGACTTCAATGCGTTCGGCTCTCAGTATGGATTTACAAAAGGTAAATCGACTGAGGACGCTTCGATGTGTGTAAGACGGTATGTGAGTTTTCGAAGTGCCTTCAATTGCCTGCGATGGGATCGCATTATTGAGCGGCTTGAGGAGATTTCATGAAAAAAAAACTCCTTTATGGCGAATTTACTTCTATGAAAGGTATGCGGCCGTGTGCGGGAACAATGAGAGGGTCGTTCGCCAGATGGTGTGTGGCTGTCCACAGGGATCGGTGACCGTCCTCGCCATCTGGAATATGATGATGAATGGTCTCTTGGTGCAGTTGGAGCAGACCGGTTGCGGTGTGATCGCATATGCGTATGATCTTCTACTTTTGATTGAGGGGGGAGTAGGCATGCGGTAGAAATAGCGGGAGGCTGCTATATACAAATGGGGAAGTAGAATGGGAGTGAATGTTTCAGAAAGGAAAACTGTGTGTATGTTGTTGATGGGTATTTTGGCGCCCAGTAGGCCGCCCCATATTCGTTTATAGGCGGTCGGGGTCCAATAGGCGAGGGTAGTACGTTACTTTGGAGTAAAAGTTGGAGAGAGGCTGAACTTCCGGCCTCACTTGCAACATCTAAGCGGGCGCGTGGCCGATTTGGTTGGCATGCCGGTGCGAAGAATGGGGACTTCGATCCAGAGCGGTGAAAGTCCTATACAAGGGTGTATTTGTATCGTATGACATGTACGCGTCGTGTGTATGGGCTGACATTGTCCACCACCAGTATGCAAGGGTGGGCATAAATTCAGTTCAGCATCTGGTTTTGTATACATGTTTGAATGTATGTAGAATTTCATGGGACTTGGAGGTGGTGCGTGGAAGCATCCACTACGTTCTACGGCGGGGCATCCCGCTTGCTGGTTGTCCGGTTATGAATGAAGTGCTCCTGAATAGAATGTATTAAAATTGGCAACGTCGATGGCATGAGAGTGTGAATAGCAGATGGACGCATATGTTCATTTCGGATGTGTGCTTTGCATCTACGTATAGATTTAAATTTGATCGGTTACTGTTTGGTCGTGGTCTGGCTGCGAAGGCTAGATGTCCTTGTGGGGCGGCGGAGGAGAGTGCCAAGAATATTCTCATTGAGTGTGGTCTTTACAGGGATTTGCGTGACTTAGGTGCATGTGTAATCGTGGTGATTGATGAGAGTGTAGATGTGAGTGGAGTGAGAGAACTGTATAAATGTCCTTATAGATTTGACGTGGCACTTTTTGTGAGGAGAGCGAGAATGGTGCGTGAATGAGTGTGTGAATGACACGCAGTGTGGCTACAACCGCGTGAAAGACAAAGATCGATTTTGGTTGTACTTTCGTGTCTTGGCGAAAGCGCATACCTGAGCTGACTTAGCGGTACTTAGGAATTTACAAGATTTTTTACCGTACCTCAATGAGCGGAGTACAAACCGAAGTAATCTTAAAACAAAAATTGGTACTACGGTAGTCGGGGTGCCCTATAGTGTTGGAACAGACTGTGGCCGACATTGGTGAGGCACTTAGGTAGCAATGTAGTTGCTGTGGTTGATACCCATATCGCGGGTACGGTCTACGGATCGCTGGTGGGAGATACTGATAATTATATCGGCCTCTGTCACCGCTTATGATAGTAGAGGTTTAGATAGTCCTCGCCACTAACAGATGGAGTAATCAGGTTGTAACTGGTTACTGATTGTAACTTTACTGCTAGTAATGGTGGTGCGTTGATTGAGTATAACTCAATCCCTGTGGTCGTAAGCGACTCGTGATTTTATGTTTAACGACAGATAAGACACGTTAAATAATATATTATAACTATCTCACTATATTATAACTATACTATTATTAAGGAATAATATTTTCATAGAACATAATGTGTTGTCAAAATTCTTTTAAAACAAGGTAAGGATCTTCGGCGTCCACTAAAATCATTGTATCAGCAGCATATGTAGCCATTACGATTTTATTGTCAGTAGAAATAGCCGCACTTTGATACTATATAAAATGAGATTAATATTCCTAAAAAATATAAAATGCTGTCTTGAAAAACATTAGATTTATTGATAGTTCTCATTAAGTAGAATATTGGTGATTTTAATTGATCTTCAATTTATTCTCTTTATACTCGATCAAAAGCCTTTCTTCCGCTAAAGGGACGCACAATAGCATAGACAATATGTGGCAATGGTTATATTTATTTAAACGTTGAGTTTTAAAACCAAATTGATGATGAACAATAATATTGAGGAAGTTTTTAAAACAAGAGAAAGATATTTTAGTATTAGTTCATCTTCTATTGGCAAAACAACCTGATCCTTTTTTATTAACTACTTCACTCTTACATAATAGTTAAATTAGGTGTATTATTTTATTGGTATACTGATTCATAAATATTGCCATTGAATATATGATGCTGTTGGATCCTTATTTGGATAGATGAAAGCTAAGCTTTTTGATATATAGAAGATACTAAAAGTGTCCAAAGTTCATTATATATTTAATAAAAATTAATTATATCTTTAATATCGTAACGAATGTTGTTCTCATTAACCGATACTTTTTTCCTAAGTTTTCAGGCAGAGATATCCAATTTAATTTTTCAATAGTCATCATTAAGATTATACAAGCTTAATGATAATTCTTGAAAGACTATATGAAAGTCTAGGCCAATAGTATTGTATATGATTTGTGATATAAATGCAAACATTTATTTATTTGAACTTTTTATGAGTAGATTCTGCGAGGGTCGTTCAATAAGTCCTTAGAAAAAGATGGAAAAAAACTGTTCTTTAAAAAACTTTTTTTTTTCAACATAATCTCCTTTTAGCTCTATACACTTTTCTCCTTTTAGCTCTAAAATACTCATCCGTTTGAGCAATGACGTCCTCGTTGGAAGTGAACCGCCATTTCTTCAGATTGGGGAAAAGAAAATAGTCACTCGGGGCCCAATCTGGTGAATAAGCGGGATGCTGCAACAATTCCATTCTCAATTCCACAATTTTGGCCATGGAAATAGCGCAGGTGTGCACACGCGCATTGTCCTGATGCAAGAGGATTTTTTTCTTCTTCAGATGGGGGCGTTTCTCTTTGATTTCCTCGCTCAACCATTGCAATAACGACGCGTAATACGCTCCTGTTATTGTTTTTCCTTTTTCCAAGTAGTCGATAAAAATGATGCCCTGCGAATCCCAAAAGACCGTGGCCATCACCTTGCCGGCCGATGGCACAGTTTTTGCTCTCTTCGGAGCCCGTTCACCCTTGAAAATCCACTGTGATGACTGTCTCTTCGTTTCTGGAGTGTAGTAGTGTATTCAGGTTTCGTCCACAGTGACATATCGACAAAGGAATTCGGCAGGATTGCGATATAGCCTCAGAGTTCACTACACGATTGCGCTTATTCTCCTCTGAGAGCAAACGCGGCACCCATCTTGCCGAAATTTTTTTCACAGACAATTTTTCATGCAAAATTGAAGCGACTATACCTTGTGATATGCCCGTGGCCTCAACTAATTTGCGCACTTTAATTCGCCGATCGTTCAAAATCAGATCGTGGATTTTGTCGATGATTTCAGGAGTAGACACCTCAACTGGGCGTCCTGAACGATGTTCATCTTTTGTGGATGAACGGCCACGTTTAAATTCATTCACCCAATTGTAAACCATCGCAAACACAGGTACAGATGTGCCATGAACTGCATCCAACGCGGCTTTGATTTCTTTCGGGCTTAAGCCTTTCAAATGGAGATGTTTGATGACAGCCCTAAACTCGCTTTTTTCCATTGTTATGCACAAAAAAATGTCGTTAACTCAAATCGACGATGGAAATTGACCTACGCTATGGATCGAGCTGAAATTTTGATAGCTTTCCTGTCGATAATGCTACTTACAAAAAAAAATCTTTACCGACACTACGAGCGCAATTTCTTGGATTTTCTAAGGACTTATTGAACGATACTCGTATTTAACGTGTAGCAGTTCCAAATATTTCTTAAATGCATATTAAAGACCTGAAATCTGATTACGTAAAATTATATCATCAGTTATTTTAATAAAATTAATAAAATAAACATTAACAAAAAATTTTCCTTAAATGTGAGGAAAAAATTGTTCTTGATATAAAAACTATACTTTTATCGTTATATAAAGAAATATACGTAAGTATGCCTTGCACACCTTTTATTAATACGAGTATATATTAATCAACATTTTCATAAGCAATTGGGAGTAATTACAAATCGATTTGTGAATTTCGAAAAAAAAACCCCGGCGTACTAAAAATAGCTTCTCGTGGATTATTTGCTGTTAAACAATATTCAAATCGAGCTAAAATTATACTCGTAAGTAAGTTGTTCCTTCATGATAAGAAAATGTAAAAAAAAAACTATGCAATAAAATTGAATCAATATTTTCTTAAGTTCATAGCATATACATGCACCTTAGCTCTATCATCAAAGCAGATAAACTTTTTATTTATGCGGGGGCGGATAAAATGGACACGAACAAGAAGAGTGGAAATATTTATTTTCATATCAGTTAAACCTGCTTAAAAAAAATTCTATTTTTAGGAATATTTTATTATAGCTAACAGGATAGAAACAACATATTTAAAATTGTTAAGTCTGGAATCCAGCAAAAAAAAAATCGAGGTCAACAAATACCGGATCTCATTTGGTATACTATCGTTTGCCCAAAAACCAAGAAAAAAAGATCATTTATATGTGGGAGCAGTACGTCCATGTTTGACTACATGTATTACGTTTGTTGCCAATTTCATTATTTAAATAAATATTGTTGGCTTATTAGCAATTAATGGATGGTATTTGTTTGCCTTTAACACATTATATTATTTATAGAATCCAGAGTAACCAGACCATGATTGTTGAATTATTTCTCATATTTGCTTAGCGATCAACTTTTCTGATACTATACGAATTAATTCCAAAACAAACCAAAATTAGCCAATAATGAGAAATATTTTAGTAAATTGTCAACAACGATTTTATTTGCTGTTGTATCTATTAATAGTCTTGATTTCGATATCGTATGGATAAATTTGTTTGTTTTATATTGCATTACGTCTAAGACAAACAACAGTATATGCTTACAAATTAAAATTAAATAGAAATTTAATAAAAGAGTATAGATTCTCTTTCTTTAAATCTTTATTAATCAAACCATCAGCATTCTTTTACACAATTTTTTTAATGTTTTTTTCGTTTTTTCCTACAGAAAACCCCTGTCCCAGGACTTGGTTATATAGTTTATGCGGTATGCTAATGCATAGGGATACCAAACCTAGGGATACCAAACCATGCCCACTATATTGCTAGCCCCTTCAGCCAATTAAGCCAAATATATATTTATCAAATATTCGATTTATTCATAAATTCTTTTTAAAGTTCATCCTTATTTAGGGTATAAAGAACATTATATGTGTGAGGCGACACAGTGAACTTAGTAAAAAATTCCAAATAGGCTGTGCGTTGAATAGGCTATTGACAGCCAATACA
The DNA here is from genome assembly GCA_958298945.1 of Atherix ibis. Lineage (NCBI taxonomy): Eukaryota > Metazoa > Arthropoda > Insecta > Diptera > Athericidae > Atherix > Atherix ibis. Next base: position 50,464,335 of record OY282607.1, read on the forward strand.
TCGAACAAACGACAAAAGATTAAAACGACCCGAATAATTTTAATTTCAAAATATATACAATAAATCAAAATAATTTATTATATTTATAAATTATCAAATATAAAATGGATTACAAAACAAATAGAATGAGACGTCCTTCATTTTGACATCATTAGCAAAACTACGAGGATCTTTCAATAAGTCCTTAAAAAAAGATGGAAAAAAACTGTTTTTTAAAAAAAAAATTTTTTATTTTCAACAAAATCCCCTTTTAGCTCTATACACTTTTCCAACCGTTTCTCAAAAAATTTTATCCCGTCCGAAAAATAGGATTTCGGAAGTTCTGCAAAATACTCATCCGTTTGAGCAATGACGTCTTCGTTGGAACTGAACCGTCATCCGCCAAGCCATTTCTTCAGATTGGGGAAAAGAAAATAGTCACTCGGGGCCAAATCTGGTGCATAAGCGGGATGCTGCAACAATTCCATTCTCAATTCCACAATTTTGGCCATGGAAATAGCGCAGGTGTGCACACGCGCATTGTCCTGATGCAAGAGGATTTTTTTCTTCTGCAGATGGGGGCGTTTCTCTTTGATTTCCTCGCTCAACCGTTGCAATAACGACGCGTAATACGCTCCTGTTACTGTTTTTCCTTTTTCCAAGTAGTCGATAAAAATGATGCCCTGCAAATCCCAAAAGACCGTGGCCATCACCTTGCCGGCCGATGGCACAGTTTTTGGCTTCTTCGGAGCCCGTTCACCCTTGAAAATCCACTGTGCTGACTATCTCTTCATTTTTGGAGTGTAGTAGTGTATCCAGGTTTCCTCCACAGTGACATATCGACGAAGGAATTCGGCAGGATTGCGATGAAAGAGTGCCAACATAGCCTCAGAGTCCACTACACGATTCTCCTCTGAAGGCAAACGTGGCACCCATCTTGCTGAAATTTTTTTCACAGACAATTTTTCATGCAAAATTGAAGCGACTATACCTTGTGATATGCCCGTGGCCTCAACTAATTTGCGCACTTTAATTCGCCGATCGTTCAAAATCAGATCGTGGATTTTGTCGATGATTTCAGGAGTAGACACCTCAACTGGGCGTCCTGAACGATGTTCATCTTTTGTGGATGAACGGCCACGTTTAAATTCATTCACCCAATTGTAAACCATCGCAAACACAGGTGCAGATGTGCCATGAACTGCATCCAACGCGGCTTTGATTTCTTTCGGGCTTAAGCTTTTCAAATGGAGATGTTTGATGACAGCCCTAAACTCGCTTTTTTCCATTGTTATGCACAAATAAATGTCGTTAACTTTAATCGACGACAGAAATTGACCTACTTTATGGATCGAGCTGAAATTTTGACAGCTTTCCTGTCGATAATGCTACTTACAAAAAAATCTTTACCGATATTTGAACTACCTTCGTAACAAAAACATTTCTTCAACTTTTTATTACTAGATCTGACATATGTGTAAGCCCTATTATTTTATTGTACAATAAATATATTCATTATTTATTTAATATTTAATACTACATTTCTCAATAGCATATCTTGTTATCTCTTTCTTGCAATCATCGTAGCTCGTTTTTTCATAGAATGATCAACCCTTTCATGCGTATTTAATTATTTAAACTATGGATCGAGCTGAAATTTTGACAGCTTTCCTGTCGATACTGTTACTTACAAAAAAAGAATCGTGACCGACACTACGAGCGCAATTTCTTGGATTTTCTAAGGACTTATTGAAGGACCCTCGTAGATATGAACAATGTTAGTTATTTAAATTCATGTGAATATATCCACTTTAGGAGTAGTGCTTATTGCGGAATCCTTTGGTTATTATCTTTTCCTATACGCATGTTTTGCTACTGTTCACTAGGGCTCTTTGCAACCAGTAGACCACCCAATATTCGGTTATATGTGGTCGGGGTCCGATACGCGCGGGAAGTAAGGTAACTTGGAGTAAAGGTTGGAGATAAGCTGAATTTTCGGTCTCACTTGCAACATCCTAGAGGGCGCGTGGCCGGTTTGGTTGGCATGCTGGTGTGAGTATTTCGCAAAGAATTGGGACTTCGATCCAGAGCATTGAAAGTCCTGTACAAGGGTGTGTTTGTTCCGTGTGCAATGTATGCGTCGTGTGTATGGGCTGACATTATGCGCTACCGGTATGTAAGGGTAGGCATAAATTCAGTTCAGCATCTGGCTTTGTATAGATGTTTGAATATATGTAGACCCATGTCAATCGATGTGATGAAGGTTCTCATGGGAGAAATTCCATTGGACCTGGAGGTGCTGCGTGGAAGCATTCATTACCATCTATGGCGGGGCATCCCGCTTGCTGGTTGTCTGGTAATGAATGAAGAGGTTCAGGAACTTAGTCCACGCCAACGGCGTGCACTGGTCCTGAATAGAATGTATGAAATTTGGCCACATCCATGGGATGAGAGGGCGAATGGCAGATGGACGCACATGTTCATTTCGGATGTGTGCTTTGCGTCTGCGTATGGATTTGAATTTGGTATGTACCTTGGAAATTTACTCACGGGACACGGCAGTATGAAAAGGTTTCTGTACAGGTGTGGTTATGGCTGCGGAGGCTAGATGCCCTTGTGAAGCGGCGGAGGAGACTGCCAAGTACCTTCTCATTGAGTGTGGCCTGTATGGGGATTTGCGTGAGTTAGATGCATGTGAAATCGTGGTGAATGTTGAGAGTGTGGATGTGAATGGAGTGTTTGGTATGAGAGAACGCTATGAATGCCTGAATAGATTTGCCGTGGCACTTTTTGTGAGGAGAGCGAGAATGGTGCATGAATGAGTGTAAAAAAGGCGCGCATGGTGGCTACAATCGGATGAAAGGCCAAGGTCAATTCCGGTAGTACTTTCGGTTCTTGGCGAACCAGCGTACCTGAGCTGCTTTAGCGGTGCCCAGGAATTTACAAGATTACTTACCGTAGCTCAATGAGCGGAGTACAAACCGAAGTAATCTTAAAACAAAAATTGGTACTACGGTAGTCGGGGTGCCCTATAGTGTTGGAACAGACTGTGGCCGACATTGGTGAGGCACTTAGGTAGCAATGTAGTTGCTGTGGTTGATACCCATATCGCGGGTACGGTTTTCCTTAAAAAAAATTCCTGGAATTGAAATTAGTTATCTGCTCTCACGCATACCTTTCTCACTGAGGTTTTTAATATAATAATCTGTTTTCTTACAAAAATTTGTCGCATGGCATCTAAATACCATATACCTTATTTTACAATTCCTCAGTTAAAATTTGTGTTTATTTAAGCGTTTTTATATAATTATTTTTATATGTATTTCACTGAAAGAAGTAAAATAATTAAGTAGTTTTTGATTTGACTATTATTTTCAGTCTATACCAATATTAATATTAATAATATCAAGATTAATTCTCCTATTCCTTAAAAACAATTTAAATTACAATGCAGAATATAGGAAATAAAGAACAAAAGTAACGACAACTGATCCTGCAAAATAGTGCTCATTTTCATATGGAACGTGGGCTCTCTATATATATCCGACGCTATTCAACAATTAGTCGATACTTTGTCAAAGTACCAGGCTGACATAAACACCATTACATGAGATATGGTAATTAGGAACTGGTATGTTGGAGAAGAGCAACTGTAATTATAAACGCTGTCATCTAAACCATCGTGAGGTTGAAACAAGCTTTTTAGGCTAGGCAAAAATAATAACTTCAGCCCCATAAATGTTCATGGCCCTACGGAGGAGTCTGCCGAATTGAAAAAAGACTTTTTTTTTAAAAGGTAGACCAATCCATCGACATCTATCCCAAGTATGATCCTTCATTTTATCCAGCCATTTATTTCTTGGTCTGCCTTAGTTTCTTCCCCCTATTTAACAAGTTTCTTGGCATCCTATATTCCATTTCCTGTGGACATGACCAAGTCATCTGAGCTGACCAATTTTTATTGTTTTCACTACGTGAGCGTCCTTGAAGACTTGATAAAGCTCATTTAAACTCATTCACTGTTTGGAGCTTATAACTATCAATACCGAATGTTTCCGTATCTGGCGTTCTTTTCAAAGCTTTCATGTATTTGGTTTTGGTTTCATTTATGTTTAAATTTGATGGAATAGCTTTCTCGTTATATTGTGGCACATTTCCTGTACGACTGTGGCGGTCCGTCCATTTAGATCAAGATCATCCGCATAACCTATAATCTGTGCAGATATGGTATAAATATTTTTATCTACTTCCATATTTACATCTGTGGTAATTTTTCTCAGCACAATATTAAATAATAGAGAAGCTTAGTGGTCTTCCTGCCTGAGTTCGTTAATTTTGGTAACTTATTTTCTCCCTATTTTTATAGATTTGGCAGACTATTCCATTATTCTTTGATTCGGGCATTGTCTAATGCTCCCATAAACTACTACCAAGCATATGGTTTTTTGATACTAGCTCATTCCCGCCATTATTAAGAATTTCCCTGTGTATCCCATCAACACCAGGAGCTCTGTTGTTTTTAAGCTTGTTTATCGCTTTTTTTAAGTTCATCATAGGTAGAAGATACAACATTTGGCTCAACATCATAAGATGCAACTGTATCGTGCTTATTTATATCATTATTTGATTTAGCAGTTCATTAAAATGCTGAGGTGACTGGTCTACACACTGTTTTTATCCCATTATAATTTTACAACTTTTGCCTTAACATACTAAGAATATTGGAATATATGTCCTTTTTTAGCTTATTGTCTACTTTATACTTACTCGATATGAAACACTTCATTCCTTATAGAATAGAATTCTATCAAAACAATTAGGGAACAGAGTGAGGCTTCGGATTTTATATGGCTAATCCATCTAATGAAAACCGGAAGAAGATAAAAAAATCCCGAATTGACTGTAGTTCTCATAATAGTATTGTTAAATTTCTTCCCGACCAAAATCTGAGCAAAAAATACCACAGTGCTCCAGGAGTAGCAAACAGTTTTGTGTATTTAGTAAAAAATTATAAATTCCATCTACTTATCTAGCCTAACACTCTTTCATAATGAAACTCCATTCGTCAGCTAAAAAAATAAGACCAATTCACTCGCAGATCACTTATCTGCACTTTTCTAGCTTGTGCTTTATTTCTTTGCTTGTTTAGAGTGACTGTCCGGTGTATCAGCCGGACACACTTAGACCAAATGTTTTGTCTTTTGGGATACCACAAGGATATGATAAGGAAATGAAATGAAATTGGTGAAAGGTATTTAGCGTAGGACCATACCTCAGTGGGACTCGAACCAACGACCTCTTGGATGGTGGTACTCCAGTACGCGAACGACTATGCTTTGCCTTCGTCTGAATTAGACAGTATTAAATTTTCTATGAATCAAATTCGTGATATACAAAAATCCACTGGTCCTGATGGTTTATCGCCCATAGTTCAAAAGAGGTGTTCTTTCACACCGGCAAAACCACTGCGTAAGCTTTTCCAATTATCTTTTTTTTTAGAATATTTCCAAATAAATATAAAAAAACTTTCGCTCAATCAGTTTACAAAAAAAGGCAAGTCCTCTTTCCCACCCAATTAACGACCCATTCCACTAACGTTCGTTGTTTTTAATATGATGAAAACACTGAAAGAATCAGCTAATGAATTACCTTGAATTAAGGAATTTCCTTAGTGACCGTCATCACCATGTTTATGGGGAGTGTAGGGTTATTGCACTTAATATTCCAAAGGCATTTGACAGAGTTTCGCATCAGACTCATTTATCGAAAATGCATGCATATTGTTTCGACGACTGCCTCCTCAATGGTATAGAAGCTACCTTTTAAACCGTTTAATACATGTTGTATTCTCTACGGATCGGTTCTATCTCCAACCATTTTTCTAACTTTCATAAATGATCTCTTATCTATTACTTCTAATCCAATTTACTAATTCGCTGACGACAGTAATCTCAATTTTTTATACTCTTTTCCTGATGAACGTCATTGATCTTCGGCCATGGAGATGGAACTGACAACCTCTGAGTAAATGAATATAAATTTGATATTACCAAAAATGCAGCAAATATATAAGTTTCCTTAAGCGATGCAAGCCATTTTTCACTTCATCTAATCTAGTTGGAATATAATTCCCATATATGGACAGGTGCCTCTAAAAGATCATTTATTGGCCTTATTAGATAGGTTTCAAAATCAAGCAATCAAATTATTAAGTAAACAAATTTTTATATGTAATCTTAACTGTATTTAATATAACCTGCTTAATAACAGGGGTATTGAGTTGCATTGCATTCCGTAGTATTATCAGCAATGGACGGCTTGATCAAGTGGTACGGAAGTCTCTCTTCTGCCCTGTCATCGCTGAAATTCCAAACTTGCCGCATCTACAAACCAAATGGCATTTAATATATTTAGAAAGGCTGGACCAATAGTGGAAGCAAATCAGTCCACTTAACAACAATTCCGAATTTCTGGGCAAGGTATTTTCTGAAAATCCAGATTGGCCATGTACCCATCATTTCCTTTTTGCTAACCGAAACTCATTCTCGATGCCATTTTTATGGTGTACAACTTATCATATATAAAATGAATACCACTTGACTTAGACTTTGTTTCATTTCCATGCCCTATTCTTAACCTCTTCAGCATCATAATTTGCTTCACAAAATTTAAAAATGTCTGACTTTTTCCTCCAATTAACAATCGACCAGTTTTATTATATAAGCTTATACGTAACATGAAGTCCCAAAAGGCTTCCTGATCATTACGCTACAGAATGGCTGCTGGCTTTTGTATCAGAAAGCCCACAACAAACAATACTAGACTCATCAAAACCCCGCTGTAACGTTTCCAATTTACCTTGAATCCCGTTTTCGGACATAATGTAAAATATAGTGATTCTTTTTTAAACGGTTAGACCGAATGTAGATTGTCCTGCCCCTCTTGATTTTTCCGAGTCATTACAATCAACCAGAGTGTACCAATATCTCTTCTTTTATGCATTCTATCCTTCTCCACATCCGCGATATAGCAAATAATGATTAGGATATTATAAATACCTCATACTCAAGTGCTTTATAAAAATAAATGTAATATTGATAAAGGCATTTATTTAGTTCTATATATCGTCGATGCTCGAGAATAGTGACACAAGTCAAAACTTGCCATTTTCGATTTTATTATAAAAATGGTGAACAAAATTTCTATATTTGAATGTGGAAAAGCGACACATTTGTATATCCAAAATTAGACGCTAGAAAGTGGTTGTGTCGTTCTTCCTCCAGGACGAAGTCGCGCGATCGCGAAGATTGACAAAATTCTAGTTGTGCTCCGACTTCCAACGAGAACAAAGATATAAGTTCAAATAAGACACCAAACAGTGAAATACTGCAAACCAAATTGTGTGAAATAGTGACACAAGTCAAATTAAGCCGTTTTTCCTGAGAAGGTAAGTCCAAACTTACAGTTTTGTGGTGACACTTTTTGACTTGTGTCACTATTTCTTTAATAATATGGGCAATTAATTTCGACAGATAATGAAATGTTTCTACACTTTGGTTTAAACCTAGAAAGGAAAACGAAGCGAATAAAAACAGCGAGAAAGAAAATTTGGTTGTAGCCGTTAACGATTTAGAAGCTGTGCTTCAATGTCCTCGAGGAGAGGTCTCGAGTTTTTATTATACGTCAAAAATCAACGTTTTTAATTTTATCTTTTCCGAATTAAAAACTAAAGATCCTGATGTATTCTGTTACTTGTGAGATGAAACACAAGGCAACCGCGCTGCTAATGATATTCAATACATCACATCTTTGAAGGACACAAATACAGTTAAAATGGGTGAGAAATTTGATATAATATTTTAGGGTCAACAGAAAAATCGCTTTATGTTATCGATGTATTTCTATGTTGTTAATACCTTCATAAATTCGTTAACGCACAAGTTTTTAGTCAAAGGGCACACTCAAAATGAGGGCGACAGTGTTCATTCTGTGATCGAGCGCACCATCAAGAAAAGTTTAAAATCGGGCCCAATTTTCATATCAGCCCAATACGTAACACTAATTCGTGGTGCAAAGAAAACCGGAAAGTCCTACATGGTGAAGGAAATGAGCTACGACTGGTGCTTGGATTTAAAGAATTTAGCTGCACAATTTTTGATTACGATTAATATTAAGGATTCAAATGGTAACGTTATAAGAATAACGAGCGTCTTTGTATTTCGTTTTGAAAAGGATACTCCTCGAAAAATTTTTTTCAAGACTTCTTAGCACGTTCAAAATTAAGAGGCATTCGTCCTGAATTGAAACAATTGGATAGTGGCAAATTGAGGCAGCAACTAAAAAGCACGGTCTTCTTAAATTACTGGAAAAAAATATATTCCAAAATCCTATGGATTATTTTATGCAAATTTATAGATTTAAAATATCAGTTTTAACATCTGTGTAAGATATACTTACAAGGATTTGTCAAAACCCTGTGAATTTTCTCATAAATTTTCCATTTTTTTAATTTAAGAAGAAATTATAAAATTCCACGTAAGATAAGTAAAAATATTTTTATTTTTTTTTTTATTGAAATTTAAAATTTTTTTAAAGTTTTCGAAAAATAATAAAGTTAAGAAAACTATCAGAGATCAAAATTTGTTTTAATAAATTAGTTTTTATTATTAAAATGTTATAATAAAAATGAATATTTTATATGCATCTGCTTAATATCTGTGATAAAGTTAGCAACACAACATTAAGTATTCTTTTTTGGAAAACCGTCAAAACTCGGAGGAAGATTACCAGGTGTATAAGCTTAACTCCACTGTTTGGTCAAAGATGGCGTGAGTGAGCAGATTACGCTACCATGGGCACGCCATACTTTTTTTATGAGTTTGACATCTGTCAACATTAATCAGTACACATTGTCAACAATTTCGTACAACAACATACATCTTCCTTTGGCAATCATGTCTAGTTTTGTGCCAGAAAAAGACCATATGCGGAAAGCTCTACTTTTCTGCTTCAATTTAAAGAAATCGGCTGCCGAATCGCATCGAATGCTTATGGAGGCCTATGGTGACAGTGCTTTATAGGAAACAATGTGCCGAGATTAGTTTCGTCGGTTCAAAGACGGCAATTTTGACTTGTGGGACAAGAAGCGTGAAAATCGGTCTAGGAATGTTGAGGACCATGAATTGCAGGCTCTTTTGGACGAAGACGATACCCAATCGCAAAAAATGCTCGCGGAGCAATTGGGTGTAACTTAACCAGCCATTTCCATGCGTCTGCGTGTCATACGGAAGATTGAAAAGATCGGAAAATGGGTGCCGCATGAATTGAACGATAGGTAGATGGAGCGAAGCCACAACACAAAAGAAAGTTGTTCCTGCATCGGATTATGACAGGCGATGAAAAGTGGCTACATTTGGACAATCCCAAACGCAAGAAATCGTGGGTTGATCCCGGCCAACCATCAACATCTTTCCCAAGATCAAATCGCTTCGGACGGAAAACGATGCTGTGCGTTTGTTGGGATCAGCAGGGTATCGTCTACTATGAGATGTTGAAACCTGGTGAAACTGTCAATGCCCAGCGCTACCACCAACAACTGATCAAATTGCACCGTGCTCTGGTCCAAGACATGACAAGCTGATTTTCCTCCACGACAACGTACCATCGCACACGTAAATAATGCTCCGAAACTACTTGGAGATACTCAACTAGGAGGTGTTACCCACCCCGCTTATTCACCAGACCTGGCCCTTTCCGACTACCACCTGTTTTCGTTGATGCGTATAGTAAACACGCAGCATTTCAATTCTTACGAAGATGTCCGAAAATGGCCCAATGAGTGGTTTGCCTCGAAAGAGAAGAAATTTTTTTGGCGTGTTTACTATAAATTGGCCGAGAGATGGGAAAAATGTGTAGCTAGCAAGGGCAAGTACTTTGAATAAATTTGTTTTGCTTTCTATGAAAAAAACATGTAGTTTTTTGACTAAAAAACAGCGGATTTAAGCTTATACACCTGGTAAAAATAGCCTGCTTTCAAGGTGGTTTTTGGTGTTTTGAGATTCATGGTTCTATTGCTCAGGTGCAATGTGAATCTACTTGTTCAGGACTATAAAAAAAAACCACGAACCAAACAAGAAATTTTTAAACATTTACCCTGAAAAGTTCACTTTTTTTACTGGTGTCACTATTCTCGAGCATCGACGATATGTACCAAAAATTTCACAGCTATCTTACACATATTCTGCAAAAAGAATATTATCTTAAATTTACAAAAAAAAACACCCAAAATAAGCTATTCATAATTAGAAATTCATTAGATTAAATAATAATAGCTAAAAACATCAAAAATAAATTGAAATAAAAAAAACAATAGCAATACAAAAATTAACTTAAAATTACAAAAAATTAATTTAAGGGAAAGGAGGGGAAATATAAATTATCATCGTTTTTATGAAAGTAATAAAAATTACATATTTTATTAATTGACTAATGAAGATAGTAAGAATATGAGCAAAGAAACTGAAAGAAAAAGCAAATTGAGTTAGAGTTAAATAAAAATTATATTAAATAAAGTTTATGCGAGAAATATGAAAAATATACTATAATAGAAACGTGAAGAGGAAAAAACAAAAAATAAAAATGCTAAAAAAAAAATTCATATCGCTGATTCGTATCTCAAAAGAGTTCGACGATCTTAAAAGTTGAGTTTTGTCCAAAAAATAAATAAAAAAAATGAAAGAAAAACAACAAAAAATTTATAAAAACAAACATTTTGTTAGGAGAACTTTTTTGAACTTATCGGTGAGCTTTTTTTTGAGGAGCCTTGTGGTATATTGAAAAGGCTTTTATAGGCTATGTGAGCGTAACTATTTATTATGCATTTATTTGGTGACACAATGTGCTTATGTTTTTGTATTGACTTTGTAAGAGAAGAACCGATAAGAAGAGGTGGAATGTGAACAATTCTTATCAAAATTAACAAGTCCCATAGTAAAATATATACGATATATGCTATATAAAAAAAAGTGGAAATATGGAGAGAAATAAACGAATATGAATAAGCTGAAAACAGAAACTAACAAAAAACAAATTGACATGCCTTTTAATTTGATAGCGGGTGGTAAGTGTAAATGGCAATGGCAATAGTCACCAAAGCAAAAAAAAAAGCTAATCAAATACAAGATTTCACAGATCCCGGAATTACATGTTGACTTTGAACCACACACCTCATCACAGTCTACATTAAATGAATATAAATGTTAATTTCTGAGGTTATTTTTGTTATTTGGTTGGACCATCTTCAATGTACCAGAATATTTTCTAAACGAACCTGTTTCTATCAATTCTGGTTTGTATCGTTTAATTTCGATCTTATTTCTAACTTTTTAATAATAAATAATTTTTTTGAAAAAAATTTAAAAATCAAAAATAATGTGCATATTTAAGTTTGAAAAAAATTTACAAATTTTAGTCAATCTAAAACGAACTACCTCTACCTTTTAATTAATATCATTTAAATTAAAAATCTGGTTTATAGAAAAGTTTTTTCATAAAATCTACTATGAGACAATATAAACACTCAAAATCTGTTCAGTATACTAAAACCAAGCCCAATACATGATCATAAAATGTGCATAGTATCTTTAGATGGAGCACACTAACAGAGTGTGCTGTAGAGTATCTCTAGTTTACTAGGTAGATTCATTGGTTGGTTGTTTGTTTAATTTGACTTGTATTAATCAGAAAAATTTAACGTTGGTTTTGTTTTTATTTTATTTTTTCTATCATTCATAATAGTTTTGTTCATTTTATATGAAAATTTATTAAGCACTATCGAATATCTTATGTTATAATACGAATAGATACTATCGAATAGACATCTGATTCTCTCTCACTCACTAACATACATAATATATTCTTCACATGGTATTGAAGGTAGTATTACTAGATATTTTTAATATTTTGAAAATTCCAAAAAAGTTTTTTTTTTCAAATTTTTCACCATCGTAATGAAATGGCATTGATTGTATTGATTTTAGTGGTTTTTATTTAATGATTTGTGGGGAATACATTGAAATTTTTATAAAGTGTATGAACTTAGCCTATACACGTTTTAGCAACAAAATAAATGAATTTTTTTTTTTTTTTTTAAAAAAACGATAGATTGATGAAAAAACAAGTAAAACTTCATAATTATTATACTTTTGAGTTGATCTATAAATAATAAATAATAGACATATAATTAAATTTTATATTTTTATTAATTTAATTGCAATATTTTCTATTCATTATTTATTGATTATTTTTACTATTAGGTTAAATATTTTTTTTTGTTGTATAAAATTTTTCGTGTTGAAAAAACTATCCAATTTATTATATTATTCATTCTATTAGTTATAAATAAATTTGAAATCATTAAAATTATAATTATTTTAATTGAATTGTTTAATTGTGGTGAAATATAATGTTTGAAATGACCTTTTCCGAAAATGTTCTACAGATTCTATTCAATTAATTTGCATTGAAATAATATTATATATATAATATATATATATATAATATTATTTCAATGCAAATTAATTTTCGGAAAGTTGTTATTTCGGTTCATGCAAACCAGTGAATAACAACTCGTGAGATCGCTGACAGATTAATTTTATCGAATTTGACCATTCATTGATCATTTAAAACGGCTAGGTTTAATATCAAAGCTCAACATATGAGTTCCTCATCTTCTCACGGAAAAAAATTTGTGCTGTCGCAATGACGTTTGTGATATGCTTCTCAAACGCCAAGAAAATTATCCATTTTTTAAGCATATCATCACTGGAGACGAAAAATTGGTTGTCTAGAACAATATTAAGCACAAAAGATCCTGGAGTAGAAAAGATGAACCGGATCAAAGCACTTTGAAAGCCAATATTCATCAAAAAAAGTTATGCTATCTGGCTTCTCCCGAGCAACAAAACGATCGATTCTGAAGTGTACTGTTTAGACAAATTGAATGATTCACTTAAAGGAAAAAGGCCAGAATTGGTCAATAGGAAAGGTATAGTGTTCCAACAGGATAATGCGAAACCACATACAAGTTTGACCACTCGGCAAAAGCTTTTAGAGCTTAGATGGGATATAGTTAAAGGGTTTAATTCAAATGAGGAAGTCAAAAATCATCGAACAATATTTAATTGAATAAAATATTAATTCACTATAAGAAAATCATCTTTCTTTTATATATTGTAAAAAAAAAATGAAAGACGATTTTCTTTTAGTGAATTAATATTTTATTCAATTACATATATCCCGGACAACCCAATAATTATATAAATGCATAAAAAGATATGATCGACAGAGACTTTGAGAGTATAAATGCATAAAAAACCTATTTTTATTTGTCAAATTAAAAAAAAAATAACTAAAAATATATTCTGTGGAATTTTTAAGAATTTTTGTTCTGTAAGTCTTGTGCAAAATTTCATCATCAACCGGCAGTCTGGCGTGATAACCGGGAGTCTGGTCTAGAATCTGCGGAATCGAAGAACAACAGACTTCCTGGCGTCACTCCTACCATGTCTTTGTCATGCTGGTTAATACTGTTATACTACCGAACATAAATGGAGCCACTGTAGATATTCTGGACAGGATATTCCTCATCCATTCGGATAAATGTTCGCACAAATTCAGCGTCATTCTATCAACAATCGAAGGGTCGTGGTAGCATGAGTTCGCAACGGTTTTTGCTCAGAACCCAAGCTGGGGAAGAATACATGATGACTGGCAAGACTTGTGTCTTGCACAGCCGTAGCTTTCATGTTATAGTCAGAGTTTTCTAGCGAAATAGCTTAGACAGACTGAAGATTGCTCTGTTGGTTGCCAGAAGCCGTGCGCAGATATCTTCCCTGATATTTTTATGAAGATGAATTAACTCTTTCGAAGCTATAATCTGCCTACAAAAACTATTGGTATTCAAAAATAGTGCACCAGCACCTGTAGAATGCAATAACAAACGTTCCGATTTCTGCTTATAAGACAGCATAATGTGCAGAATCAAATAACAATCCTGGCAGGTACCATCGCTCCATGGAATGCAAGGTCCATTCCATCGTTTCTTTGCCTTATATAGTTGCTGCAGATTTTTTGAGCAGGTTCTTCTCATCCATGAAGTGGGAGTAAACACCCATCGGCATTTCTCCAACTAATGGAAGTTAGATTCCTCTAGAAAATCTCTAGGCCATTGTCTCTTAAGTCTCCGATGAGTCTTTCTGGAGAGGGCAGTACAGAACAATTCTCTCACAAGTGGATTATGATGATAGGATAAACGGGAGTAAAATTTTTGATAGAGGGAAATGCACAGGTCCTGAACAAAGGGACATTTATATCACGATAAAAGGGGACGTCAACAATATTACGGAGAATCTTGGATTGTAAGACCTAGACGCGATAGGAATTGGAACGTTTCGTTGAACCTCAAAGTTCAATTTCATACACATATGTCCAAATAGGTTTTATAATTGTATTGTAGATTAGAAGTTTACTTTTGATTGTCAATTTCGAGCGTTTGTCCAGTAGTTTAAGATGTTGTAGGTAACGGCGGTTAGTCTAGTATGAGGGTTCCATGTTAATATCTTGTCCAGGTAAAGTCCCAAATAACATGCTATATTATATTGTGGAATCATGCTGCTATTAAGATATAAAGGGGTAGGTTTTCATTGATAAAGTGTGAAAGTAATGTGAGCACTCTTCTGTTCATTTACCTTCACTCTCTATCTCTTAAACCAGAATTGAAGGTTTTGGATATGGAATTGTAAATTGTTGGAAGCTATATCAGGATTTGTATGGGTAGCAATTATGACCGTATCATCTGCATAAGTAGCAATGATAGTTTTAGGATTAGATGGGATATCATGGGTATAAATATTATATAAAATGGGACTAAGGAAACTGCCTTGTGGGACTCCGACTAGAATAGGATATGTTTCCGAGGATTCTGAGTTAATTGCAACTTAGAAATGAAGTTGAGAGAGATATGAATTTATGACAAGGTAGTATGTTGAAGGTAGAAATCTCTTGAGTTTTCATAGGAGTCCAAGATGCCACACACGATCAAAAGCTTGGGAGATATATAAAAATACTCCTGAGCAATACTCTTTCCTCTCAAGAGAGGATGTTATGTGATCAACAATGCGATGGCATTGCTGGATAGTGGATTGTTCAAATCGGAAACCAAATTGGTGATCAGGTATAATTTTTTCATTAACTAAGACTGGGTAGAGTCGTTTTAATAGGAGTTCTTCATAAATCTTACCAAGGATTGGTAAGATACTAAAAGGTCTATATAGGAGGAAGGAGAATTAATGGTTTTATTTGGTTTAGGAATCATTTAAATAAGAGAAAATTTTTAGATTAAAGGAAATTAGTTTGTGCGGAGGATACTATTAAAAATTTATATAATTAAAACTAAAGCTTTTGGGAAAATTTGCTTCGGAATAGGAGCTGTTGTTAGATCATAAACAGGCGATTTTTTTATTGCGAAGGCGCAGAATTGTAGATTTAATTTACGAGGTCTTCAAATTTTTGGGACTGGAAACATTAGTTCTTTGATAATTTTGTTAGTATACGATTCGTCTTCTATATTATCGTATGGTGTGAAAGTATTAACTAAATATTTAGCAAATAATTCGGCCTTTTATTTGTGAATAGTTCTGAAAGTTAAAATAACTTTTCAAAGATATCAAAATGGGTTTTATAATGTGGGAGGAATTGCCTGATCAGATTTAGTGCATAAAAAAGGAAATATTATGGAAATTTTCTATATATTTGGATAAAATATATCCATGGAATGCTTAGTGTCTGATATGCCAATTAGCTACTCTGAGTAGCCTAGAAGTGATTGGATGTGTGAATGGGATAACTGCGATTATCAGCCCAAGATAGATAAAAGTGGTCAGATTCTTCCTAAAAGAAATTTGTTAATGTGAAAACAATATATTCTTCAGTTATTATATATTCCAACCGTATAAATTGCATACATTGTTGATTAAATTTAAAAGTTATTTTTTTTACGCAAATATAATCTAGTGCACATGTTAAGATAGCGGGCCCTATAAATCTAATGATTACTCATATTTTGAAAGTTTTCCAGACATTGCCAATACATCTACTGATTAGACTAGAAGACAAGATCTAAAGCTTATTAGAATTGAAATTGGACAAGCATATTCAATTTTTGGATTTTTTTTGAGAATTCAAAACAAGTATACACCATTCTAAGAGTAATTTTATTTATTTGTTTTAGGATAACCCCGACGACAGCAAACGCATGAACTCGTGCAAGTTAAAACAAAGTCTCAATAAATACATGGTATTCTGAAGATAAGTCAGCAATTTTTATTTAAATAATTTCGGATTAAAATAAAAACACAGTGAATTTGGATGATCAAGATCATTCATATAGATGTATGGAAAATAATATTGGTTAAATGGGGACTGCTAGCCTTGGTCTGCTTTTTTTATGGTATTTTTCAATACGCTTTAATAAATTTCCTTGCGATGTTGCTCACAACAATGGTATCCCTAAAGAAATACGGACCAACGATACCTTTGATCCGAACGCCCCGCACCGCACAATCACTCTTTAAGGACAGAAAGGTCATTCGAATATTGCCTTTTTATTTATAATTAATAATTAATAATAAAAATATGAATATGCAGTCTTGTTTATGGATTAATTTCCAGTCACAAGATCTCTGGGCTGAAGTTACTATATCACTTGAATTTTGTCCGATTACAAATCGAATTATAAGATTCGACTCATGTGCGCGATGCCTTATAGAGATTCCCTGACTATAGATATTTCGGACAAGATACAATGTTCTTGTTTGATCTACCTAACTAAGTACCATGTTCTTTAAAATTATTGAATATATAATAAATAATGCATTTTAAAGGTATTTTATTGCTACCCAATTTTTTACTAAATTTTTTGAGCGTCACAGTAATTCATGAATTAAATTTCAGAGATAAAAGGCAAATGGAAAAAAGTACTTGGAAAGTCTGATCAAAAATCTCAGAGATAAAAGGCATCCTACATGAAAAGATTTGATGGGTAAGGTAACATATCGATAATATTATGAGCGACTTTATAGGAAAGATAAGAGACATGATAGCAAAGCAGAAACCATTGGTAACGTGAGAACGTTTCAAAAAGTTGTTTTATTCTTTTTAACTAAAAGATTTTTTTTACTTTGTAACCCAAAAATTTGAAGTTTTTTGTAAGGACTTATACTTAAGAGATCAGGAAAATAGCATCGATGTAATTTCTATGATTTGAATAATTATTTTTATTGTCAATATTTTATTTTTTCCATAAGCTACATGATATTTAATATTCAAATTATTGTCAATTTAATTAAGTTGTTCACAAAAACTATGGTTATTTCGCTATTTTATTAGAACACTTCTCAGGTTCATACTGGAATGAGCAATAAAAACTATTTTGATTCCAACATTTTCTTTCAGCTTATTTGAAAGTTGCTCAATATAGTATAATGCCAATTCACCATCAGATCACCATTTTACTCGTATTATTTATTATCGTGGATATTTATTGGGTTGTTCGAAAAGTAATTTTTCCAATAGAGGACTTAATTGTATTTTTTCATAACCAACTTCACACTTAAGCCACATAATCATGTATTTTAATAGCGAACATAGCAAGGCTTACTTGTGAAAAAATTCGATTGATTCTGCAAAGTAGTTTTTGGTTGATACCCTTTTAAATATGAAAAGTAAAAAACATCATTTTCGGCATATTTTACTTTTTTATTATAGAAAAAGTTGTTCAAGTAAGAAAAAAATTATCCGATTTGTATGGAGAAGATGTGTTAAGTGAGCGCCAGTGCCAAAACTGGTTTGCAAAATTTCGATCCGGCAATTTTGATTTCGAATATGCACCACGTTCTGCAAGGTCAGTTGAAGCTTATGAAGACACAATAAAGGCATTATTTGATGCAAACAGGCGAATATCAACTCGTGAAATCGCTGAGAGATCAAATTTACCGAATACGACCATTCATGATTATTTGAAATGGCTAGGTTTAATCTCAAAGCTCGACAGATGGGTTCCCAATCTTCTTACGAAAAAAAATTTGGGCCGTCGCATTGACGTTTGTGATTTTCTTCTCAAACGCCAAGAAAATTATCCATTTTTGAAGCATATCATTACTGGGGACGAGAAATGGGTTGTCTAGAACAATATTAAGCACAAAAGATCCTCGAGTAGAAAAGATGAACCGGCTCAAAGCACTTCGAAAGCCAATATTCATCAAAAAAAGGTTATACTATCTGTTTGGTGGGATTTCAAAGGAATCGTTTATTTTGAGCTTCTACCGAGCAAAACAACGATAAATTCTGAAGTGTGCTGTCATCAGTTGGACAAATTGAATGATTCACTTAAAGAAAAAAGACCAAAATTGGTCAATAGGAAAGCTATAGTGTTTCAACAGGATAATGAAACGAAACTACTTTCCGAACAACCCAGTATTTTGCTCTCATCAGAAAACAAAAGGTATAATCATGCGTGGATGGTCTAGTCGGTATGAGAACCACTTAAAACTACTTCTTGCTCTCTAACAAAATGTGCTTTTGTCGAAGAGAGGAACCAATAGTCTATATTCCAAGTACAACTATTAAAATGATAACGAGCTGCTCATATTAAGTTTTGGACTATTAAGCCTTCATACCGACATCAAATTAAGGAGCTCTTTCCCATATTATAAAATTGAAGCGAAAAAATCGTATATTGTCTTACAGCTGGCAGAGGGGGGAGTAGACTCTGCAATATTGGTACTTCTACGTTCTTACCTAACTGGAGAACGTTCACGGTACGCGCCAATGGTCATTTTTCGCCAAAACGTGAAATTCGAAAACGGCATCCCACAAGGATCTCCTCTATCTACGATCCTATTCAATATATATATTCACTCCCTTTCCCACCGTCTATCATCCTTTAACCATTATATATATGCTGATAATATCTTTATTCTTGTATCTGCTTATCTTCAACGTCAAACTAATAACGCCACCCGCACATCAACACTTGGAGCAGCATAAACGGTGCGGCAATCTGTATATCAACCCCACCTTGCCCCAATGTTTGCAGGAAAAAAATTTGTAGTGCATCTGATTCGTCACTTGGACGCTTCCGTCCCCACCCAAATGATTCCTTGAAAATATTGGGTATCTCAATTGCCCGTGGAGGAATATGGATTATTCAGATTAAAAATACTGTTGACAAAAATAACACCATTCTCCGAATGGTTAAAATTTTAGTCAGCAGCAAAAGTAATGTAAGACAAAGTGAGTAACGAACACCCATTTGGATGAGACCTTACTCTATGTCCTCACTATATGTGTCAGTGTGTCAATAGCAAGGAAAAAGCTAGTCGAGGGAGAGGTAAACCATTGCATTAGACTATCCAATGGAGCACGTCCGACATCACCGGTGGAATTCATACTGATAGAAACTGGTCGAAAAACTTATCTCCTTCTGTCTTCAAAAAGCTCGCCTAAATTTAATTTACAAGAACCTATACCATCCAAATTACCCCCTCCACACTTTAATCAAAAACATTATCATCTACCCCAGTTCAGAAAGGAATTCATCATCGTTATTCTTATTAAAATCCTACCTTGAAATCAATTCATCCATCCTCCCCCTCGTTTTCCAAATTTTCCTTACACATCAAGATTGGAAACCGTGCTTGACAGAAAAGTTGAAAGTGACTGCCTGTCTTAAGAAAGCTAGTACTGATCCATCCACATATAGGAAACTTTTCCTTGAACGGGTGGGTGGGTTAATAGACCTACGACTATTATTCACAGATGCCGCCGCCGCCTACGATACCACAACTTTTTCAGTCCTCAAACTTTTTGGCTGCAGCATCCGCGCACTATGTTCCGGAATCTTTCCTTATAGGGCTGGTCCATATTACGTGGACTTGTGGGCCATAAAAATGCCAATATTCGTAGCCAACAGAGCGTTATTATTTTTAATGGCAGCCTTGCCACCCTAAAGCCATTTGTGGCGCATCGAGTGACCCCGTGCTTAGGCCAATTCGTCATAGACTACTTAGCAATAGGTATGTAGGGGTATGTGGGAATTGTGGGTAATGAAAGTGCTGACAAGTTGGCTGGAGAAACACTCCGTCGACCAGTGATCACATTCATCCCCAATTTGCCGCGTCTACTAACAGAATGCAAGCTAACACGATTAGCCATCCACAGATACGATGACTGGACCAATAGCGAAACATTTTTGTCACTTATTGGACAATCATCAATAACCCAGCCTATTCAACAACCATACCGCAATTCTGGGCGCGGAAGCTCCTCAGAATCCATACTGGACATACTGCTCTTACTCAGAACTTTCTTTTTGGCAAGAACTCAAAAAAAAACTATTTTAAGGAACTCAAAAAAAAAACTATTCGAAAGTGTATGTAAGTTGACATAAAGTATTTTTTTATAAAATTTGCTATAAATTCCTATTAATACATTTTTCATACAAATATAGTAAAAATATAAGAAAATAACATTAGAAACTTCATTTTGACTCACTTAATAATTGAGCTTTTTTTGCCTATATCACACTTGTTATCAATTTTGACATTACAATTATTCAATTGACTGTATTAGTGTATACTTACGAATATTTTCTTCGAATATTTTGGAAATGAATTGCATTATTCTATGAAATTTCCCGACTAGAATAGTAATGGAATATAATAGTGGAGCGGTGTTCGTTATCAAAGTAATTGCTGACGTCAAAGCGTTACTAAACGACAAAGCGATAAGATCCGAGATCCAATCGCCAATAAATCACACACTAAATATGCGCACTGTAGAAGTGTGAACGTGTGCAAAAATTGTTAATTTTTATACAATCCTCTCTCTCAACATCTCAATTTCCCATTTTCCTACCAATGCATCTACTACACTGATCAAAAGAAAACGTATGAAAAATTATTTTTGTATGAAACACATTTTTTGTACTCTCAGGTAACCTGCTGTAAGGCACAAAAGATTTTTGGCATTGTAATTAAATGAAAAAGTTGATAGGTGGGTAAAGAGTGAGACGTGACCTAAAGTGTTAATTGTAATATGAAAATTTTTGGGTGACGTTCAACGGCTGTGAAATTGAAATTGTGAACCCATTAGTAATGCGATGATTATAGGAAGTGAATTCTCGTCGCACGCTAACGTACGTTTTCATGTGTTGTCACCAACCATCGGGTCAGTTGATTATATCCATTCCGAGCGATTCGGTATCATCGTCAATATACTATAAAGTGACTCATAAGAAATGTATTGGCGCTGTTCCCAAAACGTAAGTAATTTCACAGAGAAATGCACTCAGTCAAAGGAAACAAACTGAACCTCAACAACATCAGCAACAGTGTCTAAATTGTCTTTTATCAATAATAATCAACCGAACCCGACTACTGAATTTTATTTTATGTCGTGTGTAAATAGGGAATAATAAAAGCGAACCGATCAAAGTGGGAATCACGCCGATTTTAAATGTTCGACCGACTTTTGATTTAAAAATAACCATAAACCATCAGACAATGTGGCTGATCTTTGATTGAATATTCGGCTTATCTTTCTTCGTTTATTCTGTTCAGTTCGAAAAATGTTCGCTTATAAAATGTTGGTAACAACATTTGAATTTATTGAAAATAAACTTAGTTAATATTGAAACTATTATAACAACAACAACAAAAATATTTAATTAATTTGTTTAACAGCAGTTAATGAATTTTATTTTTTTAAATATTGTACAATTATTAAAACAACTTCAAATACAATTGAAACTGGAAAATGATTTTTTCGTAAAATTAAAAATTTCTTTTTATAATAAATAACAATTACACTGTTAATGTCATATTTCTGTATTAAAGTCTGTGGAAAATTATTTATTAATCTTAGGACCTATTTTATGAAAGTTTTTCTAACCATTTTAGCAATAACAAATAATATAAATGAAGGAATATTATTAGAAATATTATTTCGTTACCCCATAATACTACTGTTATGGTAGTATTACACTTAATTGTGATTTTGGATATCGTCTCTGAAAGCTTTCAAGTTTTCATAAATGGCAGTCTTACTATTATTCATTATCCAGCCAAGTTTCCGGATAAGTGGAAAAATAATTTTTATTATGATTTTGGTATCATACGTGTAAGTAAAATACCATTCCTAATAATCAAAATAAATGAAAGAATAAAAGGGATTTTAATTCCGTAAAGGTAGCATAATTATTAGTCTTTTAATTGAAGGCTTGTATGAATAATTGGATGAGACATTTACTGTCATAATTATATTATTATAAAATTTTAGTTTTTAGTTAAAAAGCTAAAATTTTTGTAAAAGACGAGAAGACCTTATAGATCTTTATATTTTTTGTAATTTTTATTTATTTACAAAATTTTAAATATAATTATACACCAGGTGTATAAGCTTAAATCCGCTGTTTTTTAGTCAAAAATAATATGTTTTTTTCATAGAAAGCAAAAAGAAATTTATTCAAAGTACTTGCAATCGCTAGTCACACATTTTTCCCATCTCTCGGGAAATTTATAGATAACACGCCAAAAAAATTCATTCTCTTTCGAGGCAAACCACTCATCAAGCCATTTTCGGACGTCTTTGTAAGAATTGACGAAAACAGGTGGTAGTCGGAAGGGGCCAGGTCTGGTGAATAAGCGGGGTTGTGTAGCACTCCCAGTTGAGTGTCTCCAAGTAGTTTCGGACCATTTTTGACGTGTGCGATGGGGCGTTGTCGTAAAGGAAAATCAGCTTGTCATGTCTTTATGGATAATTCGTCCTTTTTTCACGCAGAGCACGGTGCAATTTGATCAGTTGTTGGTGGTAGCTTTCACCAGGTTTCAACATCTCATAGTAGACGATACCCTGCTGATCACAGCAAACCGTCCAAATTTCTTGCGTTTATGATTCTCGAAATATATCCACTTTTCATCGCCTGTCACAATCCGATGCAGGAACAACTTTCTTTTTTGTCTGGCGAGCAAGATTTCACATGTGTTTTGGCATCGCTCTATCTACCTATTATTCAATTCATGCGGCACCCATTTTCCGATCTTTTTAAACTTCCCCATGGCACGCAGACGCATGGAAATAACTGGTTGAGTAACACCCAATTGATCCGCGAGCATTTTTTGCGATTGGGTATCGTCTTCGTCCAAAAGAGCCTGCAATTGATGGTCCTCAACCTTCTTAGGCTGATTTTCACGCTTCTTGTCCCACAAGTCAAAATGGCCGCCTTTGAACCGACGAAACCAATCTCGGCACGTTGTTTTCAATAAAGCACTGTCACCATAGGCCTCCATAAGCATTTGATGCGATTCGGTAGCCGATTTCTTCAAATTGAAGCAGAAAAGCAGAGCACAAAACTAGACAAGATTACCAAAGGAAAAATGTTTGTTGTTGTACGAATTGCTGACAATGTGCACTTATTAATACTATGAGATGTTGAAACCTGGTGAAACTGTCAATGCCCACTGCTACGACCAACAACTGATCAAATTGCACCGTGCTTTGCGTGATAAAAGGACGGATTATCAACAAAGACATGACAAGCTGATTTTCCTCCACGATAACGTACCATCGCACACGTCAAAAATGGTCAGAGACTACTTGGAGACACTCAACTGGGAGGTGCTACCCCACCCCACTTATTAACCAGACCTGGCCCCTTCCGACGACCACCTGTTTTCGTCGATGGGCCACGCGCACGCTGAGCAGCACTTCGATTCTTACAAAGACGTCCGAAAATGGCTTGATGAGTGGTTTGCCTCGAAAGAGAATGAATTTTTTTGGCGTGGTACACGTATCCACAAATTTCTCGAGAGATGGGAAAAATGTGTAGCTAGCGAGGGCAAGTACTTTGAATAAATTTGTTTTTGCTGTCTATGAAAAAAACATGTTTTTTTTTGACTAAAAAAAGCGTATTTAAGTACGAGTATATTGTTTTAATATGGGAATTTTATTTTTTTATGTTGCAAAGGATTAGGTGTTTATAATGTAATAATTTCAGGTTAATCTTCTAATTCTAATTATGCATTGTTAGGGAGATTATAAGCTGTTGTTAAAACGATTTTGTAAGAAGTTAGATTATCATTAGTACAATATTTTTAGTTGGTAGATATAATTTAATTGATTTTTATGATTATCAATTATATATTTGATTTGTAGTAATTTTAATACCTTTAATATTAGTTTGATTTGCTTCTTGAGAGTCAGAATTAGTTTCAGGGTTTAATGTAGAATATAGAAGAAGAGGTGGATTTGCTTTAATTATTTTAGCTGAATATGCTAGAATTTTATTTATAAGAATAATATTTGTCGTTTTAATTTTAGATTGTGATATTTTTTCTATTTTTCTTTTTTTTTAAGTTAGTATTTTTATCATTTTCTTATTTGTTGGTTCGTGGAACTTTATCTCGCTTTCGTTATAATAAATTAATATAATTAGTTTGAAAGAGTTTTTTACCTTTTTCATTATTATACTTTATTTAGGATTTAAATTGTAGTAAAGTTAATAGAAATATTAATTCTATGTTATTAATAAGTTATCTCATCATTTTATAATAATTGGATTGATTAAATAATATAAAAAACATAGAACGGTTAAAATTTGTCCTGTTAAAATATAGAGGGATCTTCTTCTGGTCGAGATTCAAATCAAGTTAATAAAATTACGATAATTACTATAAATCAAAATAATCTATGGTTAATTAGATAAAATTGAATTCCTTGGAATTTTCTTAAATTATAAAATGGTAAAATTATTAAAATTGCAATTGTTATAATTAAAACAATTACTCCACCTAATTTATTTGGAATTGATCGTAGAATTGCTTAAGTAAATAGAAAATGTCATTCTGGTTGAATATGGACTGGTGCTACTAAAGGATTTGCAGGAATACGAGGTCTGTTCAAAAAGTATCGCGAATTTTGAATTTCCGCGGGTTACGTATATTCGATTTTCGATTTTTTGTGGCGTTATGTTGGTACTTATGTCTCTCACTTATGCCGACAAGTTCGGCAATTTTATATGTTCAGTTAATTTTTGACAGCTGCTTTGCTTGCACGTGTTTTGCCTCGTCTTCGATTTTTGTACATTCCAAAAAATGGATCAAAGAATCTGTATCAAATTTTGTGTGAAAAACAAAATTAATTGCGCGGACGCATTTCGAATGTTGACTGTGGCATATGGTGAAGCTACCTTGGACCGAAGCAACGTTAATCGGTGGTACATGTTCGCAAAGGGCCGAGAAGATGTGAACGACGAAAAGCGTGCCGGACGCCCGAGCACGTCAACCACAGATGAAAACATTGATGAAGTGAAGAAAATAGTATTGGCCAAGCGTCGAATCACCGTTAGAAAAGTTGCTGAGGACTTAAACATATCGATTGGCTTGTGCCATTCGATTTTTACCAATGATTTAAGCGTGAGACGGGTCGCCGCGAAATTCGTAGCAAAATTGCTCAATTTCGACCAAAAACAGCATCGCATTAACATTGCTAAGGAGCAGTTGGACTCTGTCCGCGACGACCCAAATTTGCTACAAACGATCATAACTGGTGACGAATCATGGGTTTATGGTTATGAGGTAGAAACCAAAGCTCAATCATCCCAATGAAAGCTGCCGCACGAGCCAAGACCAAAAAAAGCGTGCCAAGTTCTGTCGAATGTGAAGGTTTTGCTTACAGGTTTCTTCGATTGCAGGAGCGTGGTGCATTATGAGTTCTTGCCACAGGGTAGAACGGTCAATAAGGATTATTACCTGCAAATTATGCGCAAGTTGCGCGAAGCAATCCGGACAAAATAGATATTCATGAATAAATAAATAATTTTTGAAAAAACACAAAATTCGCGATACTTTTTGAACAGACTTCGTATATTATTTATTACTAAAGAAATATAATAATTACGTTTTTTCCTTATATTTTTAAATTTAAAATTCAATTTATTTTTTGTGATTTTTTCATTTTATTTGTTTCTTTTATTTCAGTACGTTTGTTTTATTATTATTATTTCTAATTATCTTAAGTTCATTTTGTATATTTTTTTGCTTGAACTGGCATCCTAGAAATGCTAATTAGTCATTCGGTGCGTTTATGATACATTTTTTTTTGGAATATTAACACTGCTGCAGTTTTTTTTCTTAACAGGTTTTATATTGTGTGATGATGGGATGGTATTGTTTCGTGCCATAGTTCCTTTTGATTGTCTACCTCTATACTCCTGAATACCTTGGGCCTAGTACCCGTAGTGTTTTCTTTGAAGATAAATTCATCGGAGCTCATTTCCTTTTCCTTGAATTTATCATAGATAATCTACTATTTTGTATTTTTACTATGTTTTCCTCTTGGATTTATTGCTTGATCCATAAGTTGGCAGTTATAAGGGTAGAACGATCCTCCCCTTGCCACAGGGTAGAACGGTCAATGAGGAATATTACCTGCAAGTTATGCGCAAGTTGCGAGAAGCAATCCGCCAGAAACGCCCAGATTTGTGGAACAACAGAAATTGTCTTTTGCACCATGATAACGCCCCTGCTCAAGCATTGTTGCTTGTGCGCGAATTTTTTCACCAAAAACAACACACTAATAATGCCGCAGCCACCGTATTCCCTTGATCTGGCCCCCAGTAACTTTTTTTTGTTCTCGAAACTGAAGAGCCCCATGAAAGGACGACGCTACGCTACGATTGAGGAGATAAAAAAGGCATCGAAGGAGGAGCTGAACAAGATCACAAAAAATGATTTATTTTTTGAAGTGCTTCGAGGATTGCAAAAACGTTGGCACAAGTGTATAATATCTGGTGGGGATTACTTGGAAGGGGACAAAATAGATATTCATGAATAAATAAATAATTTTTGAAAAAACACGATACTTTTTGAACAGACCTCGTATAATTATCTGGATCTCCTAGTAAATATGAATTAATTAAGGTTAATAATGTTATTAGTATTTATAGAAATATAAATCCAACAATATCCTTAAATGTAAAATACGGATAGAATGGAATTTTTCAATATTTGAGTTAATTCTTAATGGATAATTTGATACTGTTTTAATGAAGGAATCCCCTTCAAATTCATTAAACTGATGAAGGAATCCCCCTGAACTGCGAATCCCCCTCAAATTCATTGAACTAAATCTGTTAATAAATATGTTACGGCTTAAAGTAATTTTATAATTACTATTGCCCCTCAAAATGATATTTATCCTTATGATAAAACATATCCTATAAAAGCTGTTCGTATAACTAAAAATAAAATAATTACAACAACTAATCATGTAGGAGTATATAGGTAAGATTTATAGTTATCGTCTATAAGCATGTAATGTTCGTAATAGTCACCCATAATTTACGTCTCAGCAAATATGAGACACACTATTTAATGCATTATTAAAATCAACAGTATAGTGTATAGGTAGTAATAGTCCAGTTAAGATTTGAATGATTAAGCATAGTCCTAATAATAAACCAAAATTTCATCATGCTAAAATATTACAACAGTTGTTGCTGGCAAATCAACAAGAGCATTATTTATAATTTTTTGCTTAATCAAACAATTCGAAAAGTACTGGTTTCATATAGAATTCATGTTCTACGTTATTTTATATTATTACCGATACATACTCATATCAAAGACAGAATCTGTCAGAAACTCGTTCTTACATAAATGCAGCTACTATGACTTTCTGATACAGGCCTTACACATCTATATATAAAGTAATAGAACCTAAGCAGCCTATTGAGCTTAAACAATAACTAAGTGATGGTTCCTCTTGAAAAAAGCAAAAAATATGAAATTACTCTTATTAAGAACCCAAGTCTCTCAAGGATACGTGAGGACTAGCAAGAACAAGGTCCTGATCAGCAGCAGGTTTTACTTTACACTGACTTGTTTTAAGCAGAATAACCTAGACTATTGTAACTTACCATGCACGGATTTTTTATCGGCTGTACTCTTTGACTAGAATTTATTGCGCTTAATTGGTCTGTTTAATATTTCACATTTTCAATAGTACATTCGAAAAGGACAGATTTTTGAATATCTATTTATAATATTTGAAACTCGTGATTTATTAACAATAATAAAGTGAAATTTTAAGTTATTGTAGCTTCAGTTGGTGACGTTGATAAAAAACTACGTTAAAATTATTGACAAACTCTTTATTTAATGATTAAACTTTACATTAGCAAAAAAATATGTTAAGCAAGATTTTTTTTTATAATTTCCTCGTACTTTTTAGTTCAAAACGCTAGTCGGAAATATTGGAATAGTTATAGGGAGATTATTATTACATGCTATTTGCAGAAATATCTATAGTTTTACAGTATATATGAAAAGAAAATTAAGCATTAACTGATACTCAAAGAGATGAACTGCAACTGGACTGTTCATTGAAAAATTATTTATAGAAATACAGGAGACGATACGATAGAGTTCTTAAGAGTCTCCGAAATCTGCCAAAATATTTACTACCAATTAGTTTTATTGCATGATCTTCAAATTGATAACTTTCTAGACGCGCCTATTTATACACGAAAATTATATTCCAGCTTGAAGCGAGTGTATGCATTTTGTTTTAAAGGAGTTGTTTGGCTGGGGATATGAATTTTGAACTGGTTTTGCAAGACCAGAATTCCACTATGTTCTTTAAAACACATTACAATATTGTCAAGGATATATTTTGTTCAACATTTCTTATGCGATTTCTTGGACCGAACAGCAGAAATTGTGAATCGGGAAACGAATATAAGAAATTCAGGGTACTGCCATCAACGATTCATTGAATTTGATTAGGAGTAAAGTACAGTAAAGGTACTAATTATTTGATGAACTACAGACTTGAAACCATCCAATCAGCATTTATATTTTATACAAAAATGAGATGTTAGTGCAATGGTCAGTAACTGAAAAATAATAAACTT
Organism: Atherix ibis; assembly: GCA_958298945.1. Classification (NCBI taxonomy): domain Eukaryota; kingdom Metazoa; phylum Arthropoda; class Insecta; order Diptera; family Athericidae; genus Atherix; species Atherix ibis. The sequence goes on from OY282607.1 coordinate 50,493,343, forward strand.
TGTTTATAGGGATTAACTTAACAGATGGAGCATCTTCGCAATGGTTTGGCCAGCACAAAATAATGTTTATCCGTAACTACACTCAAAATATGGATCTGCTTTGATGAATTAATTTAATTTAATAAAAAAATCTGAACCCAACATTAAGTTCTTATCGAGCAGATGTTTTTTTTCATTATTTTTTTTTTAAATCATAGATCTTCAATAGAAATTAGACCCTCTTAAACCGATCCTCACTCCAAGACAAACTATAATTTATTAAAGTTTCATGACTGCAAATATGTTAAAACATCTTAAGTTCCTGTTCAATTGATTGTGTATTTGTTTGTTTGTAAGGTCCCTTAGACATGTGCCAGGGGCCACTTCATAGCGCCATGACCGTGAAGCCATTTGGCGAAGAGACTTGTCTGTGGTTAGTAGTATAGAATATTAAGAATTTTGTTATATTTTGTGGAGCAGATTGGTATGTTGTAGAAGTTTAAATAGGGGACTAGGGAATGGAGTTGTTGGGTCGAGGAGCTCCATAATGGGAGTAATCCTGTTCGTGAAGTAATTCTTGGTTATGTGACATTCCTGTAGAATATGGATGATAGTGAAATGGATACCACAGGATTGGCATAAATGACGATTGCTGTTGCCAAAAAGGAAGTTATGAGTAAAAGCAATATGTCCAATCCGGATTCTGAGGAGCTTCCGCGCCCAGAATTTCGGTATGGATGTTGAATAGACTGGTTTATTAGTGGTTGTTCAATAAGTCGAGAAAAATGTGTCGCTATTGGTCCAGTCATTGTGTCTGCGGATGGCTAATGGTATTAGTTGCCATTCTGTTAGTAGGCGAGGCAGATTGAGAATGACTGTGATCACTGGTCGACGGAGTGTTTCTCCAGCTAACTTGTCAGCACTCTCATTACCCATAATTCCCACATGCCGTGGCACCCATTGCAACTCGACACTCCTATCTAATATAAACATTGATTGTTTGAGTATTTTATTTGTGTAATACAGGTTCTCCATTATACAAATGATAAAACAGTATTTTATTATATAACAGTTCGGCTGAAGGTTGACGTCTAGATGGCGCCTCTTGCAAAAATAACAAAAGTTGCTTCACTCAAAAATAGCATTTTGAGTGAAGCAACTTTTGTTATTGAGAAAAAAAATGGATAAAGACGAATTTCGTGTATTGATAAAGCATTGCTTTTTTATGAAAAAAAATACAGTGGAAACCAAAGCATGGTTTGACAAACATTATCCGGACTCTGCTCCAGCTATTTCAACTGTAAAATATTGGTTTCGTCAATTTCGAACTGGTCGTACGAGCACAGTTGATGCAGAACGCAGTGGACGCCCAAAAGAGGTGGTTACGGCAGAAAACATCAAAAAAATCCACAAAATAATTTTAAATGACCGTAAAGTGAAGTTGTGCGAGATAGCTGAGACTCTGAAGATATCGAAAGAGCGTGTTGGACATATCGTGCATGAATATTTGGGCATTCGAAAGCTGTGAGCAAAGTGGTTGCCGAGTGAGCTCACTGTGGACCAAAAACAACAACGTGTTGATGATTCTGAGCAGTGTTTGGAGCTGTTCAAGCGCAATAAACCTGAATTTTTGCGTCGATATGTGACAATGGATAAACATGGCTCCGTCACTACACTCCAGAGTCCAATCGGCAGTCGGCAGAGTGGAGAGCGAGCGACGAACCGAATCCAAAGCATGTAAAGACGCAACAGACGGCTGGCAAGGTGATGGCGTCTGTATTTTGGGATGCGCATGGTAAAATATTCATTGACTATCTCCAGAAGGGACAGCGATTAACAGCGACTATTATATAGCGTTATTGGATCGTTTGAAGAAAGAAATCGCTAAGAAACGGCCTCATTTGAAGAAGAAAAAAGTGTTGTTTCACCAAGACAATGCACCGTGTCACAAGTCGATAAAAACGATGGTCAAACTCAATGAATTGGGCTACGAATTGCTTCCCCATCCACCGTATTCTCCAGATCTGGCCCACAGCGAATTTTTCCTGTTTGCAGACCTCAAGAGAATGCTCGCTGGCAAGAAATTTAAGACCGATGATGAAGTCAAAACCGAAAGAGTACTATAAAAGTGGTATCGAAAAGTTGGAAGATCGCTATAGTCGCTGTATCGCCCTCGAAGGCAACTATGTTGAATAATAAAAATGAATTTTGCAAAAAAAAATATTTTTACTATGTTATCTTATAAACTTTTCAGCCGAACTGTTATTTAATAAAAAAAATTATTTTTTAAAAAACATTATGTTTACATGCCATGAAGTTTTCTACCATAACAAAAAAAAACATTTCTGTGAGCTATTAAAATATCAAAATTTACAACATGTTTAACTTATACATGAGTACATATTAAATATATTTTATAAGTAAAAAAAGTCTTTTTCTACATAAATTCAACCATTAGGAGGCTCTCGTGACTACTTTAATCCATCGTGCCATATTTCACTTATAAAAAAATTCCATAACAATTTTAAAACTATCCATTTTAAAATATTTTTAATTGATAATTAATATAAAAACTTTTAGAATAAGTTCGTTGAAATATTAAATCCCATACAGTCTAGCTGAAAAATTCAGACGATTTCATCGCCAGAGATTGTCGCGGTTATCATGCAATATTTTGCGGCTCCTCAAATGCTATCTGAGTACTCAGGAAGCTCGTCAGTCACCTTTGAACTGTGAGTATTTTTTCAACTGAACATACATAGAATTTTTTATTTAATTATTATTTTTCTATAAAGTAATAGAATAATGCAAAAATGGAATATTAAATACGGCTTTTCTCAAAGTAGATTAAAATTGTATGTCAACTTAAATTCTATCATAGCGTTTCCTACTTTGTCGAAATAAAAAGTAAATATTCAGTGTTATGTTTACATTTTATATATGTAGTTGTCGATACTATAATTATTTTTAGACTTGAGTCTGTGTTATCAATAAAGAAAATAATAAACTATGTTCAATTGTAGACTCCATGAAGCTGAGAGTATGAATGAAGTCTAACAATTTGGATTTAAGAAAATATGTGATTGATAACAATTATAATAATTATCAGGTAAGGTCAATCCTGTACGTTAAGGTTAGTAGTTGTATGTATTTAATAAATGGAATAATATACTTGTGTAAGAGTTTGGTTGATCTAAGGTCAAATTTTCTAATTATATTGAATGAAATCAATTAAGCATAATTTTTGCTTCATTCTTAGTTAACAGCCATGCAAAGGTAAAAGTTGCCTTACGCTTATTGATATTTTATCCACAAAATTTATTTTATGCAATATTCCTAATTAAGTTAAGTAATTCCACTCCGAACATTCAACTAACCAGCAATGTTGTCGAATCTTCGATTTCATTGCATACTCTTATAAAAGGCAAAAGAGTATTGTCCCTGTATATTTATGGATATTAGTATAGCTCCTGAGCTTACTCTGGAAACTCAAGAAGATTATTCCTTCTACCTATTTCCTATTACTAAAAACATTTCCCTCAAGTCGGCACTTCGAAGTAAATGAATCCAATGAACTCTCCAATATCTCTCCAATATTTTCTCATTGAGTGTGGCATGTACGAGGATTTGCGTGACTTAGGTGCATGTGGAATCGTGGTGAATAATGAGAGTGCGAATGTGAGTGGTGTGTTAGGTATGAGAGAACGTTATGAATGTTTCAATAGATTTGCTGTGACACTTTTCGAGAGGAGAGCGAGAATGGCACGCAAGGTGGCTACGACCGGGTGAAAGACCCAGGTCGATTCCGATTGTACTTTCGGGTCTTGGCGAGCCCGCGTACCTGAGCTGGCTTAGCGGCGCCTAGGGAATTACAAGATTCCTTACCGTAGGTCAATTAGCGGAGTACGAACCGAAGTACTCTTAAAACAAAAATTAGTACTAAGGATATCGAGGTGCCTCATGATGTTAAATCACACTGTGCCCGACAATAGTATGACAGCAACGTAGTGGCTGTTGTTAATACCCATATCGCGGGTGCGATCTCCAAATCGCTGTTGAGAGATAATTTTCGCCACTAACAGTTGCAGTTATCAGCTTGTAACTGATTACTGACTGTTAACCACCAGTAATGGTGGTGCGTTGATTGACCCTAACTCAATCCTTATAGTCGTAGGCGACTCGTGGTTTTAAGCTGAAAGACAATTAAGTCACGTTAAATAAAACATTACCATGTGTATAAGCTTAAATCCGCCGTTTGGTCATTGATGGCGTGAGTGAGCATATTAAGCTACCATGGTCACGCCATACTTTTTTTTATTAGTTCGAAATCTGTCAACATTAATCAGTGCACATTGTCAGAAATTTGGTACTACAACATACATTTTTTCTTTGGTAATCTTGTCACGCATCGCATGCTTATGGAGGCATATGGTGACAGTGCTTTATCGGAAACGACGTGCCGAGATTGGTTTCGTCGGTTCAAAGACGGCAATTTTGACTTGTGGGATAAGAAGCGTGAAAATCGGCCTAGGAAGGTTGAGGACCATCAATTGCAGGCTCTTTTGGACGAAGACAATACCCAATCGCAAAAAATGCTCGCGGAGCAATTGGGTGTTACTCAACCAGCCATTTACATGCGTCTGTGTGTCATGGGGAAGATTGAAAAGATCGGAAAATGTGTGCCGCATGAATTGAACGATAGGTAGATGGAGCGACGCCAAAACACATGCGAAATCTTACTCGCCAGACAAAAAAGAAAGTCGTTCCTGCATCGGATTGTGACAGGCGATGAAAAGGTGATATATTTCAAGAATCCTAAACGCAAAAAATCGTGGGTTGATCAGGGTCAACCATTAGCATCTTCCCCAAGACCAAATTGCTTCGGACGGAAGACGATGTTGTGCGTTTGGTGGAATCAGCAGGGTATCGTCTACTATGAGATGTTGAAACCTCGTGAAACTGTCAAAGCCCACCGCTACCACCAACAACTGATCAAATTGCACCGTGGTCTGTGTGATAAAAGGACGTATTACCAACAAAGACATGACAAGCTGATTTTCCTCCACGATAACGCCCCATCGCACACGTCAAAAATGGTGCGAGACTACTTGGAGACACTCAACTGGAAGGTGCTACCCCACCCCGCTTATTCATCAGACCTGGTTCCTTCCGAATACCATCTGTTTTCGTCGATGGGCCACGCGCTTGCTGAGCAGCACTTCGATTCTTACGAAGACATCGGAAAATGGCTTGATAAGGGGTTTGCCTCGAAAGAGAAGGAATTTTTTTGGTGTGGTATCCACAAATTTTCCGAGAGTTGGGAAAAATACGTAGCTAGCGACGGCAAGTACTTTGAATAAATTTGTATTTGCTTTCTATGAAAAAAAAATATGTTTTTTGAATAAAAAACAGCGGAGTTAAGCTTATACACCTGGTATAACTGAAATCTTATGGACTTAGGAACTAGATATCTGAGGCTTCATAAAATTTTTGATGCCCCTTTTAATAATCGTAATAGTCTTATTCATCATGATCTTAAAGTATACATTTGCTTATGATATAACTGTGCCTCGTTATAAAATGTTATACTCTTACCTTCCTAATCATACAGATCCTCCCGTTCGGGAACTATCGTCTTCTTTTTTGGCTATAAAAACCCATTAGGGACCTAAAGGGTACTGGGACCAAAGATTTATTATAATATTACCTTTCAATCTCTCGAACGTGGCCAAAATTTCGAAATATTCGTACTAAGGACCCAAGCCTTGGAAAAAGACATATGGATAGGCAATCTCAAAGAATAATCTACACCTTAGTAAGAAGGTTTCGTTTTTCCATATTTGTATTGGCTGCTATCTTTGATGAACAATTGTAAAACGGTTTAACTCTTTTAAATATATAATCTTTTATATTTTTTATTAATAATGTTGGATTTGGTCTTTGATGCCATTGCTGCCACCATGTGCAACTCATTTCTTACCATCGCCATAATTTAAATGGCGCTCTAACATACCATTTTGAAGCCGGCGCCGTTCGCCAAAAGCTTGATAAGCTTTTGCTGACACCTAAGTCACGAAGCACTTTCTCCAGAACCAAAGAGCCCATCAAACTGAGTTTTCTTTCATGGGACTGGTAGATATTCCAAATGGTTACTATAGTGATCCAACTGCTTCGGTCGTTGGACATGGGTAACATACTCAGTTTTATAATTTCATTGTAAAAATTATAAAACTGAGCATTTCCAAACTCTCTCACGGCTGTGTATAATTTTACCCGGACTATAAAGTTAAAATATAGTTAATAGATAATGGGCCCATAACAAAAACATAAAATGTTTTTGTTATGGGCCCATTATCTATTAACTATATTCATTTTATTCCATTTGATATTTTAAATACAATTGAGGATAAATAATAATTTTGGGAAATTATATGCCAAGAGACTATATCGATATTATTTACTGAGTAGTTAACACATCAACATAAAACAACAACTATTAATTTCTGATCATAACCCATATTATTATGGCTATAATCTATGAATTCCTGAAGAATATTGTCTCCTGATTCACACAAAATCATTCAATATACACAGTTCAAAATTTTCAACTGGTCCATATATATTCATAATATATTTTGAATAATATTTTTAATACCCAATCACACTTAGTTTTACCACAAAATTACAAATAGTAATTAATTAAGAGTATTAGTATTTCTTCCACTCCTGCTAAATATTAAAATATTACAGAAATATTCATAAAACCTCTTTTATGTAAGTGCATTATTAAAAAAAAAAACAATTAAAATAATCTTTATATATTCCAGTTACTCCATAAAGAAAAGTCACGTAAATCTTAACAAAAATATTTAGATAAATTCCTATTATGACCACTTTTAATTGTTCGTGTACCTTTTTTTAAATATTGCAAGGTTAATTTTCTAGATTAAATTAGCTATTATGAAAAAAAAAGTAATTAAAAAATTGTAATTAAACCACTTTTTAATGAAGAAAATATGCACCAAAACGTATATCGCCCACGAAATCGACATAGAATCTGCACTATTATATAAATTTACATAACTTACTACCAAATCGAACGTGCCAAAGCAGCTATTTTAGTACTTTAGCTAGTAATTCATAATTTAATTAGTTAATCAATTTACAACCTGCAGTAATGAATGAATATTTTTTTTTATTGCACTTTTCAGAATTTATTTAAATATTTAGATACATTCAATTTTTATTATACATTTTAGCTTATCAAATCTATATAAAAACTATTACCTACGCCAATTCATAAATTTATTATATTCCTATGACTATTTAAATGGAGACCATAGGTTTTCAATAGATCATGAAACTGAATCGTTTTAATGGCCTACAAAACCGTAAAAAACACCACTTTTTATTAATTTATTGATTAGAAGGAAGCAAAAAACATATAACATTCATACTAAATTCTCATCAGAAAAAAAAAATACTTAAAATATCAACAGTTTATGAAATTGTAAATATGACGAATATAATGGGAAATTCAAATAAACTGTGGATGAATAATCAGACGAGTACATGCTTACACATACATACCGATATGGGTACACCTGATTCGGGCATTTGTGGTTGTCATACACAACAGACCTTGTGATATTTTTCATCACTGTTATTGGCCAATATTTAGTCATTCAAAGTTCTGAAAACTACAAAAACAGATTTGCACAAGACGCGACTTTGAATAATTTGCGAAATACTCGCACACGATGCGAAAGAGACTATTAGCCAGACCCAGACAAAGAGACGCCAATACAGCGATCAACAGCCCCCCACGAAAATCGGAAATCGAATTCGAAATACGAGTACGAGTGGATTCAGTTGATCGTGAGTGCAAAAGAAAGCTACAGCCACTCACCAAAATTGCATATCATTTGCTTTATAAAAATTCCTCAGAGAAAAATCGTTGCCTCACTTTTTTTCAATTTCCTTTTCAACTTTTTTTTTGTTTATTTATGTGATATTTACAGATATACCAAATTTAATAATTTTAATAAATTTTCTTTTTTTATTAATTGTAAAAAATCGAAATGATCTAAGATTGATTATAAAAGCTTTTCTGAATTTTCCTAATTGAATTAAACGTTGATTGAGTATCGAACCTCTCACCACCCACAGAAGAAAAGATCGATAGAGAGGATCCGTTTGAGAGCTATTTTCATAGTAATTGAGATGCGATACTGTAAGAAGTAAAAATTTGAACTTGGAAATTTTGGCTACGTTGATTTTTACAATTATATTTTGTCGATTTATTATTGTCACTTAGAATTTGTTGCAGTGAGAAATACAGAAAAGAATAAAAAATGAAATTAGAAGATAGATAGATAGATATATAGATGATAGAGATATAGAGAGATATAGAGAGATATATAGATGGAAAGATAGAGTGATAGGGAAATAGAGAGATAGAGATAATGAGATAGCCTGATAGATAGCTGGATAAATAGAGTGATAGAGCAATAGATTTTAAGAAAAATAGAGAAATAGATCAATATAATGTAAGATAGATAGAGAGATAGAGAGATAGAGACTTAGTGAGCTGGATATATACTGGGTTGTGCGGAAAGTAATTTCGTTTTGTTTTTATAAAAATGAAAGACAATTTTCTTACAGTGAATTAATATTTTATTCAATTAAATATTGATTTTTGACGTCCTCATTTGAATGAAACGTTCTACTGTCTAAAAAATTTTGTAGAGATCGGAACAAATGATAATCGGAAGGTGCAAGGTCTAGAGAGTATGGTGGGTGTGGCAGTATATCCCATCCAAGCTCTAAAAGCTTTTGCCGAGTGGTCAAACTTGTATGTAATTTCGCATTATCCTGTTGGAACACTATACCTTTCCTATTGACTAATTCTAGCCTTTTTTCTTTAAGTGAATCATTCAATCTTCTACCGAACATCACAATGATATGAGGGTCGTTCAACAAGTCCTTAGAAAAAGATAGAAAAACTGTTTTTTTTTTTTAAAATGTTAATTTTTCAACATAATTTCCTTTTAGCTCTATCCACTTTTCCAACCGTTTTTCCAAAATTTTTATCCCGTCCAAAAAATAGTATTTCGGAAGTTCTGCAAAATACTCATCCGTTTGAGCAATGACGTCCTCGTTGGAAGCGAACCGTCGTCCGCCAAGCCATTTCTTCAAATTGGGGAAAAGAAAATAGTCACTCGGGGCCAAATCTGGTGAATAAACGGGATGCTGCAACAATTCCATTCTCAATTTCACAATTTTGGCCATGGAAACAGCGCAGGTGTGCACACATTTGAGAGCAAACGCGGCACCCATCTTGCCGAAATTTTTTTCACAGATAATATTTCATGCAAAATTGAAGCGACTATACCTTGTGATATGCCCGTGGCCTCAACTAATTCGCGCACTTTAATTTGCCGATCGTTCAAAATCAGATCGTGGATTTTGTCGATGATTTCAGGAGTAGACACCTCAACTGGACGTCCTGAACGATGTTCATCTTTTGTGGATGAACGGCCACGTTTAAATTCATTCACCCAATTGTAGACCGTCGCAAACACAGGTGCAGATGTGCCATGAACTGCATCCAACTCGGCTTTGATTTCTTTCGGGCTTAAGCCTTTCAAATGGAGATGTTTGATGACAGCCCCAAGCTCGCTTTTTTCCATTGTTATGCACAAATAAATGTCGTTAACTTTAATCGACGATAGAAATTGACCTACGCTATGGATCGAGCTGAAATTTTGACAGCTTTCCTGTCGATAATGCTACTTACAAAAAAAACCGACACTACGAGCGCAATTTCTTGGATTTTCTAAGGACTTATTGAACGATTCTCGTATTTATCATTGTGTTGCTCGGTAGAAGCTCAAAATAAACGATTACTTTGAAATCCCACCAAACAGATACGAGTAGTATAACCTTTTTTTGATGAATATTGGCTTTCGAAGTGCTTTGAGCCGGTTTATCTTTTCTACTCCAGGATCTTTCGCGCTTAATATTGTTGTCGACAACCCATTTCTCGTCCCCAGTGTTGATACGCTTAAAGAATTGATTATTTTCTTGGCGTTTGAGAAGCAAATCACAAACGTCAATGCGACGGTACAAATTTTTTTCCGTAAGAAGATGAGGAACCCATATGCCGAGCTTTGAGATTAAACCTAGCTGTTTCAAATAATCATGAACGGTCGAATTCGATAAATTTAATCTCTCAGCGATCTCACGATTTGTTATTCGTTTGTTTGCATCCATTAATGCCAGGATCAAAATTTTGCAAGCCAGTTTTGGCACTGGCGCTCACTTCTCCAAATACATCGGATAATTTTTTTCTTGCTTGAACAGCATTTTTATCTTTTCTATACATGCTGTTCTTCACTTTCATTATGAAGCAAATATAAATATGGTCGCAAATAAATTAATTTCAGGTAAATCTTAATAGTCTGGATCGGTAGATTAAAAATCAATTGTGAATATGGATAAAAGTTCACACACTAATTACAAATTAATTTGGTCAATCAAATCAAGTGCTTAGCATATCTACTCGTAATTTCAACTATATTTAATTGCTTACACACTTTCCACACACGATTAGAAATAAACAAAGAAAAATAGAAGCTATGATTCTTTGGATTTTCCCCATTGTAGTAGTATTTTGTTTGTTTTTATTTGGGGTATTTTTATTTTATGTTCATACCTGATTTAACTTATACTAAGAGAAGTTGTAGCGGAGAAAATAATTAGTTATACTCTTTATGCTATTCGATTGTTCGATTCGACGAAAATAGATAAATAGGCTTGGTTTCAAGTTAAATGTTTGTTTTAACCTTTTTATCAAGATAATTAGTTTATTTAAAAATTAATTACAGTTTAGACGAAAGAAAATGATAACGTTAGTTATTTTCATTTAGATGAAGTTTATATGAGAGTATGTTAATTCGTTGGCTGATTGGAAAATTAGAAATGTTATAGTGTGTGCACCACAAAGCATAGTGAACACCATTTTTATCAACACCTTAAAGTTTTGTACTGAATAATGTTATATTAATTTTTATTGCTTAAATTCTTGTTTGTTCATATCTTAGAAGAGGCCATAGAAAAGCCAGCGTCACTACTATGGAACCAAAGGTGAAATTGGTTATTTGCTTGGTAAATATTAGTTTGTTTGGAAAGAGATCTAAAAATACTACAGTTGAGTAAAATCTTGTTAAAAGATGATGAACGTCACAGAAATAGCAAATGGGGTAAGGGTGGATTTATCGAAAGAAATTTCAGAATTCAAAAATTGTGGTAATTGCAGTTGTTAAGTGATTCGAGAGATATTTTTATATGTAACTCTTATCAATTCCGTACTGAGAGATTTTCAAAATTATTCAATTTTATATGTTATTGGTTGTGATCCAGTTAGTAGCAACAAATGAAATGGTTTTTGTAAGTTCTAGATTGGTACGGAAAGGTGACGTTCTCTCGAATTCAGGTATCTATACAACCAACGGCATCTCTCGAACCTAGAAAATGAGTACACTTTGAAGGATTAAACTAACCGCATGTTGATTGGCCACCGGCAACCCTTCAACCTATAAAATGATAGAACATTTTGGGGTCCAACGTTGACTCGGAACACTACCTTGTTTGGGGCGCTGATACGATCCCGGAATACCACATTTATGAGTACCCTGTCAGACTAACACATTCGTACGAAGTATACAAAGATATATGTCCCAGAGACCAAGCAAACATTAAAATGGCCTGGAAAGACCTAAAGGATACTATAATTGGTATGTCCGAAAACGGCAAAGGAACGGCTGGTTTAACTATTATTACAAGCGAGTATTAGACCTCACACAGGTGCGCATAAAGAATTATCGTGAATTATGAAGAGCCGAGCAGAGGATTCACGGACAAGAGCAAAAAGCTTGGTAGAACGAACAGGTCTTTAAAATCGTAATATATAGAAAGCAACTACACACCCGGCGCGGAAGTCTTATGTGAACAGGATGAGACTATTTCCGACTAAATTAGTGCATTAAGGCAATAAAAAAGATATGTTAACACCACCAAGCATTAAGAAAATGACAAATGCGACTGGTCGACGGAAGAACTAAAAGTTGTCCAGTGCCGATGGGATCGCCAGTGAACTGGTTAGTCTCGGAAGTGACACACTATATAAACGGTTCATCAATTAATAATACAAGCGAATCGATGCCCAACCACTGGCACCCTTGTAATATCTGTCCCATATTACATTATTGAGTACAATCCAGAAGATATTGTCCCATACCAGATAGGTTTCACTCTATGAAAATCTTCAAAAGATCAATTCTTCTCTCTACGGCTGTCGATGAGAAAACTGTTGTAATATGGCCATCAGATCGACCATCTGTTCATGAACTTTAAAGCCGCTTATAACAGAATATTCAGGATAAAACTCTATACAACCATTGAAGAGTACAGCATCCCAGAAAAAAGTCTTTAAACTGACTAAACTGATCATGACAAATGTGACAAGAAGAATTAAAACAACCGAATCACTTTCCGTGCCATTTATCATACGCAATGGGCTCCGGCAAGGAGATAAACTTTCGTACATTATCTTTAAGTGTCGATTAGAAGACCTATACGAGTGGCCATTATCAAAAAAATTATGTGTTTGGCGAAAAATCTTGGGCAATACACAAATGAAGGCGCAACAAAGTACATGGTGGCAGCAGCAGTGACACAAGTAATACCAATACTCACTCGTCACATTCAGATAGGAAATTATAGCAATGAAAGAGTAAAGTTATTTTCCTAGTTGGAGTCAATTGTGGCAGCTAATAATAAGGAGGAATTACGCGTCCATCTACTGGCAACCCCAACAGATCCTACTTCAGTAAGTTTAAATTATTTCGCTCCAAAAATTCTGACCATAACTTAGGTTCTCGCCAAAAACCATTATGAACTCTTGTTCGCTTGCGAAAAAAGAATTTTTGATGATGGACAATTTCGTAGCGTACTTTACTATGAGATTATGAAGTGTAATAGCGACAGCCCGATTGTGGATCAAATTAAGCTCAATAACCTCGGTGGACTGGACACTTAATATGTATGGATGGAGAAGATCCTGCCCGGAAAGTCTGGAGTGACTCCATTTATGGTCCCAGAACATGAAATAAACCGTACTCTAAATTGAACGGCTACGTTGGCCAGGACGCTAAAAATATGCTGTATCTGTCGAAATGGAATAGCCGAGATATCCGGAGTTCTTTGCTTCAGTTAGCCTAGACCGGACTCACGGGTGTTAATGATTGGTAGTAGTAATATGTAAGGTAAATTAAAGCCTTAAAAATATTTTTTATGAGAGAATTCACCTCTTATACTAAAACAAACATAATAAATTGAAAGATATTGGATAATTCAGTTTACGAAAGTGCCTACATGATATTGGATAATATATATAATGTTAAATAGTTTATTGACTTTTTAATGATCTAATATTGAAAATGATTTATTATAATACGGCAATTTGTCTTTAATCAGAAGATACCAAATCTTTCAAGACGTTTTTATTATATTCGATTTTAAATGAGTAGACAACAACTAGAATGAGGTAATTGGGTCCATAGAATATAGTATTTCACTTAGTAAATTTTAGGATTATGTCTTTCTTTAATGAAGAGTATAACAGTGAATATTGAAAATTTATAACACTGAATATTCTAATGGGAAAAATCTACTGAGCTTTTTACTGAAAAAACTAGTTCTCAGACGAATTTTTAGCTCATTGGTGGAAATCAAATTATATCTTTTAATATATGATAAACTGTATTTTTAAGGTATATCGTTAAGCCTACATACTAATAACTCATAATAGCACTAAATCAATAATATTTTTTCACAACCAACCTTACACTTAAGCCGCATAATCATATGCATTTTGACAGCTGACATAACACACAATGTGAAAAAATTCGATTGATTCTGCATACTAGATTTTGGTTGATGCCATTTTAAATATGGAAAGGGAAAAACTGCATTTTCGGCATATTTGTGTTAAGTGCCAAAACTGGTTTGCAAAATTTCGCTCCGGCAATTTTCGAAGATGTACCACAATCTCGAAGATGCACCACGTTCTGGAAGCCCAGTTGAAGCTGATGAAGACACAATAAAAGCTTTAATTGATGCAAAGTGGAGAATAACAACTCGTGACATCGATGAGAGATTAGATTTATCGAATTTGACCGTTCATGATCATTTGGAACGGCTAGGATTTATCTCAAAGCTCGACATATGGGTTCCTCATCTTTTTACAGAAAAAAATTTGTACCGTCGCATTGACGTTTGTGATTTGCTTCTCAAACGTCAAGAAAATGATCCATTTTTGAAGCGTATAATTACTGAGACGAGAAATGGGTAGCGCAAAAGATCCTGCAGTAGAAAAGATGAACCGGCTCAAACCACTTCGAAAGCCAATATTCATCAGAAAAAAAGGTTATGCTATCTGTTTGGAGGGATTTCAAAGGAATCGTTTATTTTGAGCTTCTACCGAGCAACACAACGATCAATTCTGAAGTGTACTGTCATCAGTTGGATAAATTGAATGATTCACTTAAAGAAAAAAAGCCAGAATTGGTCAATAAGAAAGGTATAGTGTTCCAACAGTATCAGCAAAAGCTTTTAGAGTTTGGATGGGATATACTGCTACACCCATCATACTCTCCAGACCTAGCACCTTCCGATTATCATTTGTTCCGATCTCTACAAAATTTTTTAGACGGTAAAACGTTTAATTTGAATAAGGACGTCAAAAATCATTTGGATCAGTTTTTTGCCAGTAAAGAATAAAAATTTTATGAGCGTTGAATCATGGTACTGCCAGAAAGATGGCAAAGGGTATTGGTTCAGACTGCACAATATTTAATTGAATAAAATATTAATTACTTTCCGAACAACCCATTATTATGCTAATTTTCAGTTCTATTTGTAGTAGTTCTTTGTACTTTTTAATATCTTTTCTTTATACGACGCAATTGTATTAAATTTGTAGTTAAAGTTACAAAATTATTGGTATTATCTAAGCTTAGTCTACTAGAATCTACGGTTTCATGTTTTTACATCTTTAATATATATTTAGTATTTTTAATAATACATTTTGAATATTATAGACAACTATATACATCTTTGTTGCCTACAATTTTGACTATGCATTATTGAAAAATACACAATATATCATAAATAAAAATCTTTCTTTTAAAAGAATCTTAAAAAAAGTATACCATATTTGAGAAAAAAATCTACTATTTCAAAAAGTCTTTGCCAAAAGCTTTTAATTAAAAATTGAACAAAAAAATTGGAAAAAATGATCATATTCCCTTAAGGTCTTTAAGCGATAATATTTAAAAAATTCTAAAAATCCATTATAAAAAAATGTTTATTCTAAATATGCCTTCTTGGCTAATGGACATATTTTAATATTTTTTGCAAAAAAACTAGTGGAACAATTATTAATTTTTTATTATAAATATTTTAACTTATAAGAGAAACATATATTTATATTTAACAAATAATAATATTATTTATAATAATACAATTTGCGACTCCATTTATTTCGCTTACTTATTGATTACGATTGAAATTTAGTTATTTAATTTTAAGCATTTTAAAAGTCACATTACCGATTAAAATGATTTATTTAATGGCATATTTTTCGGCAAAGTGAACAACACCATAGAATTTGCTGATTCTTTTGCCATTAATGACTGAATAGATATTTTGCTAGTCTATCGGGCAGTTTATTTTAAACACTATTCTAACTACAAGTATAAATACTTATAAAGAATGGCAAATATAAATTCACGTCTAGAATTATTTTTGCCGCAAACGTAGTTAAAAAATTGATTTATGAGCCATTTTAAAAGATCAAACAGTAACAATAAAATAAATTATTATACAATTTTGTTGTTTTTTCTTCGGTCGTATAGAACTATTCAATTTACGATAAAAGTTGTTATGGTGGTAAAAACTATCTTTAACTTGTATTATATGATATTTCCGGCTCAAAATATCAGTGTTAATCTCTTATAGTGTTATTATTTATTGGTGTATGAATTAATCAAATGGCATCGAAACTCTTATGCCGGCCTTATTTTTCTAAAATCTATACATTTATTCGGCTTATATAAATCTAAAGAGTAACTACAAATTGAAAATTAACTTTTTTATCGAAAGAAAATAGGTTGTGTAAATGTTAGCAAATTTTATTGTAAACAAGTTCTATCAAAACATACAACAAAAATTTTATTTACTATTTCGTTTAAATAATGTCTGTAGTATTTCAGTAAAAGTCACTTTTATTTTCAGCTAAAATCGATATTGAAAATAATCTTAATTTTGGAGGGAAAATTTTTCCAAATAATACATCTAAAGCTTATATTTTTTCATAATATTAATTTTTATTTAACTTAATACCAACATTTTTTTCAAAAAACTTAAATGTAACATTCGAACAGAAAAATAATACTAAATAAGCAAAAATCTTTTCGTATAACTTTTATTTATCTAATTTTCAGACTTTACTTTCCCTACATTTTATTAAAAAAAAATTCTGAGTTCCTTTATTTTTGATCAATGAGATATTTACTGCAAAATAATTATTTTCAGGAGAATTTTTTGTAATTTCTGTCAAAGATATTTTTAATAAATATTATTTGAAGATCTTAGGAGTCAATCAAAAATTTCACTGCAGGAGTTTACCATTCAATGCGCGCTTCGATTGATTATCCCCTAACAAATATAAATTTTTCAACCTTTTTGAACTCAGTGTTTTCTCGACTTCTAAAATTCGATGATATATTACCTGTATAATGCTCTGATTAAAAAAAAATTTGGTAAAAAGAACTTATGACAATTAGTTTATTATATTTGGAAGATGTACAAATATTAAAAAGAAGTTTTGGGGAAAGAAATGGTTGAAAAGAGATGAAGAAAGTACAGAGTGCGCTTTATGTACCAGGTCGAAGTTTGTTTTTAATAACTTTTAAATAAAATATAATTTTATAATTTTTATTCTCCCAATAAATTATATGGTCTTTACCATTATATATCCAGTTAAATGACCGCTTTTGACCGCAGCGTAAAGGTGAGCTCTTTTAAACACATTCTTCATAATATTTTCGCAGACTTTTGGTATTATTTCAGCAATTTCGTTTCGATGACATCAAGGTTACGGTACACCTTTTCCTGCAAGTACCCCCTTACCTTACGAAGAAATCGAGAGGGTACAAATCAGGGGATCGTCGGGGCTAGTCGATATAACCTCTTTTTGACATTATTTGGTTAGGAAAAATTTTTCGTAAAATTTTCATCGTAGCACGAGCTCTGTGTAATGTGGCACCGTTTTGTTGGAAACACGTGTTTTGATCCAATTCAGGTGGAAGAGAGTTTTCCAACATGTCTCGATAGCGGTCACCAGTAACTGTAACAGCATTGCCTCCAGCATCCTCAAAGAAATATGGCCCAATGATGCCACCGGCCCAAATGCCGCACTACGAGAGTGTAGTGGTCTTTGGTATATCAGTTGAGGGTTTTCAGTGCCCCAATAGCGGCTATTATGTTTATTAACAAAGCCAGCTAAGTGTGAAAAAAATAGTTACTTACGAGGGTGTAGTGGTCTTTAGTGTAACAGTTGAGGGTTTTTAGTGCCCCAATAGCTTCTATTATGTTTAATAACAAAGCCAATCAAGTCGTAAAAAACAGTTACTCTACGATGGTGTAGTGGTCTGTGGTATATCAGTTGAGGGTTTTCAGTGCCCCAATAGCGAATATTCTGTTTATTAACAAAACCGGCCAAGTCGAAGTATGCTTTGTCGCTCATAATGATTTTTTGCCAAAAGTGGTGGTCGTCTATAACGAGCTGTAATACTCGAGCACGCCAATATGGAGGCCGTTCATGGTTATTTTTCTGCAGCTGTTTTGTCAAACGGGTAAAAGCAAATATTTTTTGAGAATTTTTAACAAATATGATTAAAATATTTCCAATTCTTGTGCACGGCATCGATGAGAGGTACCCGAACATTCAACAACACTCTGGCTTACTGCATCTACGTTTTCAGGTCTACGTTGAGGTAATTGTCGCCCAGTCATTGCCTTAACTCCCAGTGTATGCTTTTTTAGAAAATTATTTATTACATGCTACATGGTTAGCTTGTTCGGCATATGATTAACATAAAAAAATTCATGTAATTTTCTGCTCGTATTCACAATATAAAAATGTTGAGATACTTTATAATAAATAGTTATCGATCACTCTCTACGACTACCAAATGCCAACAGATAAATGTCATACAAATCAAAATGGCGACCAAACAAAATCGTAAAAAGCTCCCTGTATAAGTTTAGATGAGGTTTTTTTCAAAGAGGATCCTTAAAACGTAAAGTTTCGATTGGTTAAAAATAGTCCAATTGTTTTTTTAGAGGCAGATGTATAGTATATCGTCGGGGTATTTTGATAGGATAGGACGCTATCAAGTTTTGTAAAAAAAAATAATTTGTACAAACAAAGGACTTTCTGCTTACAAATTTTATGGTTGTAAAAAATAAATCAAACTGAATCTAAACGCGATGTCTGAAACTGTATGTTGAAAAAAGTCTTGACTTAACTCTTGGTTGTTGGGCAATACAGCTTTTAAAAAAAGAGTTCTCATAATTGGGCTATTTCTGAGATTTAAAATAACGAAATAAACTCCTCTTTAAAAATTCTGCTATAAACGTGCTATTTTTTTGGGAAAATACCACTTTTTGGACTAAGAAAATAAAAATAATCACTTTCATCTCTCAACTGTAAATCTCCATAATTTAAATATGGTTTCATGCTATTTTTTTCAATAAAATTTTGTTTTTTTCTTGTGTTAATATTAAAAACGATAAAATTGTATAAAATGTCTGATATAAAATTTTCATAAAAATACTCACACTTTAAAAAAAACTACTTCTCTTAAGTTATGTATAGTAACATATCAAAACAGTGTAAAAGGATTATATTGTTTGTTCGTTTGTATGTAATATACCTAGGACATGAGCTGGGGGACATTATACAGCGGCACGAGCATTCGGCTATTTTTGACCTGTACTGTGTGGGTTAGATGTGATCGGTCTTTGGTTAACTGGATGGACCACGTTAGTTTGTTTTAAGAAATTGAAGAGAGGACTTAGAAAGGGGATTGAGGGATCTAAAGGCTTCATAAGAGAGGCAATTTTATTTGAAAAGAAATTTTGAGTAAGGTGACATATCGTTAGAAGATGAGTAATATTGAGTTGACGATCACAGAATAAACAGATGAGAAGAGGGTAATTTCCGAATTTTGAGCGGTTTCCGTACTCAAAATTTTGGTAAGGTTAACTAGTAGACTGGGAAAAAAACCTTTCACCACTTGTCCAGTCTATGTGTCTTCGAATGGGTTGGGTGTTATTTGTTATTTTGTTATCAGGTCCGCTGACCAGGAACTTCCACATGTTCAGGAACCCGGCACAATTCAATATCCGTTATGATAAGCAGGTTATGTCGAATATTCTGAAGGACAGAATCACCGATGGGCCTCGAATTGCTTCCAGGGCTGCGTGGGTGGCATTGGACATAATAATATTACGATAATTGGAAAAAATTGTAAATATTTTGTCTTCTAAAATGCACAAAAATGTAATATAATATCGTACGTGCTTTGACATATATTGACAGCTCAGAAAGTTTTACTTATTTAACTTGACTAACATGACCATTTCACGTCAGTTTAAATCTGAACTTAAAGAAAAAAATTAAACTTCGATAAAGTAAAAAAAAATAAAAGTATCTTTTGACGTGTTGTGAATATTATGGCAATAACTAAAATATGCAATTTATAAATTTCAAAATAAATAACTTGTCAATTTGTAAATGGCCAATTTGATTAATGGTTCGAAAACCATTTTCTACCACCAAGGCTTCAATTAATCTAAAACTCTACAGATACTCTCTTGGATATTTGATAATTTGAGGATTTGTGTAGTAGTTACTGCTCTACTTTTGAGTAAATATTTTCTACATATGTACGATTATGTATGGAGTCTTGAATACCAAACTTTTGATACTATAAAATGTAAACTTTGATAATAAATCAAAAATGATAATGAATAGAAAATTTTACAGCTTATATAAATTGAATAAATTGACTATAATCGATTATTATATTTTCCATTTATATTTTTACTTTATTTATAAAATAATTAAGTTTTCCCTCATAAGAACACTTTCCCTTCTATTAACAAATTAAAAACGGTAGTCATAATAGTGAATTTATTACAATAGTATTCACTTAAAACTAACTATTATGTTATAAGCATTTTGTAAGTACTATTATGAAAGAAATACAACTTTTAATAATCTAATAATTAATGAAAATGATTGAATGCATTTTTAAAATTTTTTTTCTATACTTTGGTAGTGGGAAATTTTTAAAACACGTTGTAGATATACTGATCCTTAGAATGTGTGAGATTTTTACACACTAAAATTATGACTCCTAATGGGACCACCACCAGATATTACTTCAAGGAGAGTAGACGGACATTAAGTCTAATTTTCTATTTAGGCCCTTTACTTATTTTTTCTTCCTGGTGAAGCTTCTTTCTTACTCGGGATGCGTATTCAGCTACAGCACCGCAGCAGTACTGCGATGATATCATTCGTGACAAGGTGTATGTCTGTATGATGGCTGTTCACCGACTACTTTCTTCGCTTCCTTCCTTTCTCCACTAAAGCGTGGACAGTGCAAGAATACATGTTTCGAATTTTTGATTATGGGCCGACAGTTAGAATATATTGTAAGGTCCCTCAGACATGTGCCAGGGACCACTTCATAGCGCCACGACCGTGAGGCTATTTGGCGACTTTGTAGTACGTGTGGGAAGTCATCTGAGAGAGACTGGTCTATGGTTAGTAAAATAGAATATTGAGAATTTTGTTATATTTTGTGAAGCAGATTAGTATATTATATATAGAAGTTTAAATAGGGGACTAGGGAATGGAGTTGTTGGGTCCAGGAGCTCTATAATGGGAGGAATCTTGCTCGTGAAGTAATTCTTGGTTATGTGGCATTCCTGTAGAATATGGATGATAGTAACATGGGTGCCACAGGATTGGTATAAGGGACGATTGGTGTTGCCAAAAAGGAAGTTATGAATGAGAGCAGTATGTCCAATCCAGATTCTGAGGAGCTTTCGCGCCAGGAATTTCGGTATGGATGTTGAATAGACTGGTTTATTGGTGGTTATCCAATGATTCGACAAAAATGTGTCGCTATTGGTCCAGTCATCGTGTCTGCGGATGTCTAATGGTGTAAGTTGCCATTCTGTTAGTAGGCGAGGCAGATTGGGAATGACCGTGATAACTGGTCGACGGAGTGTTTCTGTAGCCAACTTATAAAAACTTTCATTACCCACAATTCCCTAGCTAAGCAGGCTATGACGAATTGCGCTAAGTACTGGGTCACTCGTTGGGCCACAAATGGCTTTAAGGGTGGCAAGGCGCTGTCGCTAAAAGTAATAACGCTTCGTTGGCTGGAGTAATTTCAATTGCCTTTTTGATGGCCCACAGCTCCCCGTAATATGAAGCTGCCCTATAAAGTCTTCCCTTAGAATAAGGGAAGATTGCAGCCAAAAAGTTCGACAACCGAAAAAGATGTAGTATCGGTGTTAGCGGCGGCATCCGTGAACAACAGTCGATGATCTTTTAATTCGTCCAACTGTTCAAGGAACAGTGTCCTATATGTGGACGGATCAGTACTAGCTTTCTTAAATCTGTCAAGAGTAGGAGTTACTTTCAACTTTGCTGTCAAGCATGGTTTTCAATCTGGATGTGGAAGGAAAGTTTGGAAAACGAGGGGGAGAATGGATGAATTGCTTTCAAGGGGGGATATTAATAAGAATAGCGATGATGAATTCATTTTTGCACTAGAGTAGATGATAATGTTTTTGATTAAAGTGTGGAGAGGGTAATTTGGAAGGCATAGGTTTTTGTAAACTAAATTTAGGTGAGCTTTATGAAAATAGAAGGAGATAGGTTTTCGCCCAGTTTCTATCAGTATGGATTCCACTGGAGATGTCCGATGTGCTCTTCTCACTAGTCTAATGCAATGGTTTACCGCTGCCTATGCTAGCTTTTTCCCAGCTATTGGCACACTGACACATGTAGTGAGGAAATAGAGTAAGGTTCCGTCCAAAAGGTTGGTTACTCTAATTGCCTAACTTTGTCTTACCTTACTTTTACTGCTGACTAAAATTTTAGTCAACAGCATTTTTAATCTGAATATTCCATTTTCTTCCACGGGCAATTGAGATACCCAGAATTTTCATGAAATCTTTGGGTGGAGAGGGAAGGGGCTCAGTAACGAATCAGATACACTACAATTTTTTTTCTGCAAACATTACGGCATGTTGTATCAACTTCCATCTCAATGCGACTCAGATATGTGCTGGCACATTATTGCCCTATCGGAAATTGGGCCATATAGTGGTCAACTTCCCCATGGCCTTTACTGTTCCATGTGGCTATTCCAGGAATCAGATGACGTGTCCATCTTCCATTAATTAATGAAGCCCAGTGTTGCTGCCATATCGCCGCTATCTCAAATTTTTCCTCCCTTCTAACGGTGAGTCGGTGTTTTACATTTCTCTCCCGTCGTCGATGATATATTGTCTCTTTCAAGGTCGATTGGCGATATGTTAGCGATAACACAGCTAGTGTCGTACCGCCGCCACCTTAGCTCCTGCCGAAATCTAGACTGCGTACAGTATCATAGAGCTGATAACTGTCGATAGGAGCATGTGATAAATTTGTCTGTGCCCGATCCTTGCTAAGGAATTTAAAACTCGACATGCCTTTTCAACAGCGATTCTCAGATGTTCGCCAAAGCTCAGTCTGACATCTATTTGAACTCCCAGGTATCTTAGCGATGACTGCGAGATAATATCACAATCACCGATGGTGACAGTCTTGGTTTTCTTTACTTTTCTACTCATCACTAGTACTGTCTCGGTTTTCTAATCAGCAAGTTCTAGGCTCACTTATGATAGCCAGTACCTGGTAGCGATACTATTCCATAATAATGGAGGAAGGACCGCTTCTGAGGGACTGTGCATGTTCTTGGAAATATTTTTATTTTACATTTTTATACCTTAGAAAGGTTCTTTAGATTGTATAATGGCTCTTTAATTTAAATATTCAAAAAAATTATTAGCAGCTTAAAAATATTGTCCGAAAAGCCCGTGTTTGTGTAACAATAGTTTGTGATATAAAACAGCTTTTCTGTAATAGAAAAGAACTTGAATTCTGTTTTTGATCTATTTTTTCACAAAAAGAGTATCGCAGTTTTGATAACTTAAAAATGCGGGATTTTTGGCAAACTTGGAGTGTTTATATTGAAAAATTGTTACAATATATTTTATTCAAAGTATTGTCCATCGGAAGCCACTACTTTTTCCCATCTTTCTGGCAACATATGGATTCCGCGCCAAAAAAACTGCTCCGGTTTTGAGGCCAAGAATAAATCGAGCCAATTTTTGATGCCCTGTTCTGAAGTGAAGCGTATTCCGCTGAGGGCGTTTTGCATGGATCTAAACAAATGGTAGTTGGACGGGGCAAGGTCTGGGCTATAAGGCGGGTGAGGCAAAACTTCCCAGCCACTGTTTTTTAAATAATTTTTAACTGGTCTTTCAACATGAGGCCGAGCGTTGTCATGATATAAAGTTATGGCTTCGTGTCTGGTCGCATATTCCGGGAGTTTTTCGGCCAATGCTCGCTTCAAACCCGATTTCAATAGCTCATAATAGATCACACCCTTCTGATCCCACCAAATATAGAGCATTACCTTGGCTTTGGCGTTGATTTGGCTGGTTGGCCGGGCTTCACATACGAGTTTTTGCACTTTGGGTTGTCGTAATGAATCCATTTTTCGTCGCCAGTAATGATTCGATTCAAAAACATGCAAAATCGCCTTTCAACGTCTCTCGGCCTCAATTCATATGGGACCCAATTTTCTTGCTTTTGGATGAATCCTGCTGCTTTCAAATGTTTTAAAATGGCTGCTTGAGTGACTCCCAATGATTTTGCAATTTCTCCTTGAGTTCGACAACAGTCTTCGTCGAGTAATGCCTCCAAATCTTCATCTTCAAACTTTTTTGGCTGACCTGGTCGTTCTTTGTCTTCCGTGTCAAAATCACCAC
Organism: Atherix ibis; assembly: GCA_958298945.1. Lineage (NCBI taxonomy): Eukaryota > Metazoa > Arthropoda > Insecta > Diptera > Athericidae > Atherix > Atherix ibis. The sequence goes on from OY282607.1 coordinate 50,517,574, forward strand.
TTCTGAACCGCACAAACCATCTCTCGCACAATGAAATCGATGGAACATATTCAGGATAAGCTTCGGTGAGCTATCGATGTGCTTCAGCTGCACTTTTTTTCAAATTGAAGAAGTAAATCAACACGACGAAATTCGACATTTTTGAAGCAAAAAAAACTTTGTTGCTTACACTATTTCGTTCAATGACTAATCGAGAATGAATGACAGATGTTTAACCTCCAAAATGCCATATGAGTTATTATTAACACAAACCATGTGTAAAAGTTATGCTATCTGTTGTCAATCCCGCATTTTTAAGTTATACACCCAATAGATTGTTAAAATCCCGAAGTTGTTTTAAATTGACAATGTCCTGGTACATGCTACTTTTTAATTGTGTCTTCTATTTTCGTAAAAATTATATTCACTGATATTTGACTGATTATTACTATCAATAACATTAATATTTTTCTAATTCCTAATAGAAAAAATATTACACTTAAAAGTACTCTAAAAATGCTCGTCCTTTATTTTCTTGGTATTAAAGAATTTTATGTACACCTTTTGTTTTTAAATTTCCTATAAGAAAAATCAATTCATTTTAAATACTATTCTATAAGTATAAATAATATTTATTTACTATATTTTCTAAATAAGTTGTTGAAATTAATTTAGCTATAACAATATTAAATGGGATTATTTTCAATTTTTCCTTAATTTAAAATAAAAAAAAAATATAATAGGAGATTTTATATAATTTTAAAAAATTATTTGCTGTAGTAAAAACACCCTGTTTCATATGAAAGTACTGATTTTAATAATAGTTTTTAATTATTTAAAATATAACAGAGTCAAAATTCCTAAAAATACATAAATTAATTTTTTAAAGTTAAATAAAATTTGTTAAACTATTTTACGTTGTTTCGATATCTGAAGCATAATATTGCTTCAGATATCGAAACAACGTAAAATAGTAATTTTTTTCAGAAAAGAATAACAAAAAATTCAGTAATTCGTGAATTTATAATTTTTTTTGTTGATTTAAAAATATTTCTGTTTATCAATATTAGTTTTTGGTGACTAATATTTAAACGCTAGGAATTTCTTGATAAGAAATTATTAACTAACCGCCAAATTGGTTCATTTCAGATAAAAATATCGAAAATGCTAATAGGAAAAGCGTCAAGAAAAATGTATAATATTTTTAAAAACTCCTTAAAAAAAATTGGTCTACAAAAGAAAGAAGAATAAATTATTTCAATAAACCAAATTGATTTATAAAATTATATATCAAAATCTGTAGATTTAAACAATAAATGGAAATTAGGCAAAACTTTAAAATAAAGGGAAATTTTTCGTTGCTCTAAAATATTTAAAAAAAAAAGTGTATATATTTAAAAAATCGGAAATATTTTTTAGTAAAGTCAAATCTAGGACTTAAAATTAAATGTTAAATATTAATTAAATCGCACCGAGGTATTAAAAATCCAAAACTATCATTAAAAGAATTGCACAACATTTGGAAAAACCGCATTTGAAAACGGAAGGAAGGTAATTTAGATTCTAAAACTTTTATTATTCACTAATTTAGACACTTGGAAACAAAAACGAGTATACTTCTTCAAAATAAATTGCAAACAAATTTGTGAATAATTAAAATTTTGAAACATTTTGCATAGAATAAGATTAGTAAAATGTCTGATAAAAAAATTGAAAACTTTTATAAATTATCAATTGTGATGAAATTGGTCGGCACTGAAAATATGAAAAGTGAAAAACGCACGCACGTAATGCTGGCCGCTTCAAGTAATCGCATCGCATCTAATCCGATACAATCGCGCAAAAGAGAAAATCTGAACAGCGAGAGAAATTTGCATTTCGAACGGAACTGTTATACGAAAATTTGTTGCAATTTCTCATAAGATGTTGGGTTAGTGTGTATACATGCAATTGGCATAAATTCGCAGTTAGCAGCACGTCACTGACAGTGGAAATACCGTTTGTAGTGTGTGCGGTCAAGTGTGGCTCTGGCGGTTGTGTGGGAATCGGACTGGCGAAAAGCTCGCGTTGAGAAAATGCACGGCGTATAACAGTTGTGTCGGTACGGTCGACTTCGACTCGATACGCTCAGTAAAGAAATATGTTCTGCTGACGGACGTACAAATGCGCGGACAGTAGTCGGCTGGTTGGCTGTTTGGTGCGCGCTCGTTCACTGCTTGGTGCTCATTTCGATGCGTATGTGTGTGGCTGACTGCTGGTGGCTAGTGGTTAGGGCTGCTCTGGCTGCTAGCAGTTTTCCGTGTGGCACTGGCAGCCAGAGTGTCAGTTCGTAATGAAGCGCGTTTCAGATCGGTTTACTTTGAGGAAAGTGTCCGCTTGTCAAGTTGGTTCGTGCGTATGTTAATCGCGAAATTTAACCAGCTCGCTGCCCACCCACCACCACCTCTAATCTAACCGATTCAGATTGTATGATTTTGAAGTGGAAATAATTTCCAAAACAAATTTTCTTGTAATTATTTCAATTTTCCGTTGTGAAAATTTCTATATTTAAATACATAAAAATTAAAAAAAAAAAAAATCGCTTAAACTTAAAAAGTTTTTTTTACTAAGCTTTAAAAAAATGGTTTTAATTTTTTTATTTTGATGAAAATTTTATGTGAAAATCAAATAACACAAATTCAAAATTTTTAATATTTGGAAAAAAAAATTGTTTTTGTTATTTTTTTTTTTATAAGATATATAAAAAAAAATATGAATGCATTTTTATGTGAGAGAATAAAAATAGATAGTAGAGAAGAAAACTATTTGAAATTTGGAAATAGGAATATTTTGAGTGTTTTATCTGTTTGGTTTTTAAATTTTAATTTTGCGGCTAAAATGTTATTGATAAAAACGCGTTCATATGAAATTTGTTAAGAAAATTGTGCAAAATTTATAATCGTGAATAGAACGAAAACCGCGCAAATCAATCTTAAAAATAATCGCCAAGGGAATAAAAATCGAAGAGAACAAAATTAACAAACAAATCGCTTACCAATAACAATAATGGGGCAATAATAATAATATAAATAGGAATAATAGTAATTAAAATAATCTCCTAATTGGAAAGGGAATTTGTTAAGAATTGGGAAAAATATATATAAAAATAGAGAGCAAAAAGAGTTATTTGTTCTCTTATTTGTTGATTGTCTCTCTCATTAGTTTTTATTGCTGTTATTATTGATGAATATTAAATACGAATTAGTTAATAATACAAAGTGAAATAGACAGTTACAGTGAAAGCCATATTGAAGTGACCAACCAACATCCATAATAAATTTATTATTTATTTGCTATTGTCTATGTGTTGAGTGCGTATTGTTTATGGACGCGTGTCCTTATCATTTTGAGTATTTACAATTAACAAATTGAAGAAAAAAAACTCTTCTTCAGATCGATTAAGATTCTTATTGGAAAAACGAATTTTATAGAAATTATAATTAAAATTCTGCGACAATCAATTTTATTGTTAAGGTAATAGACCAGGTGTGACATCAGCTAAGAAAATAAGGATATAAAAGGTTGGAATAAAGTAAAAACTTTCAAGTTGTTTTCAACTTATTTTTATTACTCGAAATTATACATATTTTAAATTATAAATTTTTAATATAAAACTTTCTGATTTTATTATTTTTGTAATTAACTATCTTTATTTCTTATTCTTCTAGGGTACATTTTTGTTATTAATTTTTTTTTTTGACAATAAATCCGGTAAATAGTTTTAGTATTAAAAATGGAACACATTCTAAAAAAATTAACCGGTATCTAAAAATTAACTTCTTTGAATATAATATGTATTTTTTAGATTTATTTTGAGTTTATGCAATTTTTAAAAAAAAATAAACTCTTTAAAATATTTTTCTATGTAACTAATTTTGATGATTCTAACTCTTCATTTTGTAAGCTTATATTTATATTATTGGGTTGTTCGGTAAGTAATTTCGTTATTTTTATATTGTAAAAATTAAAGACGATTTTCTTATAGTGAATTAATATTTTATTCAATTAGATATTGTCCAGTCTGATCCAATACCCTTTGCCATCTTTCTGGCAATAACATGCTCATACAATTTTTGTTCTTTGCTTGAAAAAAAACTGATCCAAGTGATTCTTGGCCTCCTCATTTGAATTAAACGATTTACCGTCTAAAAATTTTTTAGAGACCGGAACAAATTATAATCGGAATGTGCTCGGTCTGGAGAGTATGGTGGGTGTGGCAGTATATCCCATCCAAGCTCTAAAAGCTTTCGCCGATCCTGTTGGAATACTATACATTTCCTATTGACCAATTCTGGCCTTTTTTCTTTAAGTGAATCATTCAATTTGTCCAACTGATGACAGTACACTTCAGAATTGATGGTTGTGTTGATCGGTAGAAGCTCAAAACAAACGATTCCCTTTCAAATCCCACCAAACAGATAGCATAACATTTTTTTGATGAATATTGGCTTTCGAAAAGCTTTGAGCAGGTTCATCTTTTCTACTCCAGGATCTCTCGCGCTCAACATTATTTTAGACAACCCATTTCTCGTCCCCAGTAATGATACGCTTCAAAAATGGAACATTTTATTGGCGTTTGAGAAGTAAATCACAAACGTCAATGCGACGGCACAAATTTTTTTCCGTAAGAAGATGTGGAAACCATATATCGAGCTTTGAGATCAAACCTTGCCGTTTTAAATGATCATGAACGGTCGAATTCGATAAATTTAATTTCTCAGCAATCTTTCGAGTTGTTATTAGCCGGTTTGCATCAATTAATGCCTTTATTGTGTCTTCATCAGCTTCAACTAGCCTTTCAGAACGTGGTGCATCTTGTTTTCTACAGTATAAAAGTAAAATATGCCGAAAATACTGTTTTTCACTTTCTATATTTAAAAATGTGTCAACCAAAAACTACTGTGCAGAATGAATCGAATATTTTCAGAAGCAAGCCTTGGTATGTCAGCTATCAAAATACATATGATTATGCGGTTTAAGTGTGAAGTTGGTTGCGATAAAATTCAATTAAATCCTATGCTGGGACAAAACGAAATTACTTTCCGAACAACCCAATACAATAATATAACCCTTTTGTAAGAATTTTATTTAAATGTTTTTTTACAATAAATAAACTTAAGTCTAAGAATCTTAAAACTTCACAAGTTTACCGGCTAAGATTTTTTTGGATAGCCAATCCTCTTTTATTTGTTTATTTTTTCAAAATAGAATTGCTGTTATTTTTATCTCCAAAATAACATTTTTAACTGAAACCATTAGACTTGAAATTTTAAAACAAACCCCCAAAGTCTTTAAATATGTGAGGACCAGGACCCTTCGATATAAAAATGGAAATAAAAAAATTGCTTATGAATGTTAGAAAAAATAAATTATCCTTTAAAATAATTACGTATGCAAAAAAAAGTTTGGAAAGGAATTTTCATTTTTTATATAATAAGTAAGAATTTTGCATTTAATAGCTTTGGGTAAAATAACTTTTTTTAAGCTTACAAGGTATATTTTTTGGATAGGATTTCTAATCATTTTAATTACTGTTTGTTGTTAGTTGGTTTTTTTTATCTGAATTTTAAAATTTTCTTCTTAGTTCTCTCAATATATTACTAGTAATTATTTTCAATTGGAAAAGCTTTTGAAATACGGAATATTGTATTTATTATCAAATATAAATTTGGTAGCTTTTATTTAATATTTTGTTCTTTTTTTTCCTGTTAGCGTTTAAGTTTTTACTGAAAGTACATTCCTTAACTAATAAAAGCTATATTAATTTTCAACATGGTTATTTTGATTGAAAACCTCAGTTATCTTATATCCAACAGTAGTTTTTAACTTTATTTAACAGATAAAATATTTTAAGTTCTAGAAAACTACATACTTATGGTATTTGAAAGATTAACTTATTATTTATTTGTATTCTTAACTATAATAAAAAAATGTTATGCAAATTTCTCGGTTTAATTTTTGTAATTTTATTTTCAAACTCTGCCAAAATATTTGAATATACAAAATTTTACCAAATAATTATACTCTTAGTAGTTTGTTTTTAGTTTTTAATAATTACAATGAAATCAGGTTTTTTTGGATTAAATATTTCTTAAAAAAAGTGTTCACGAAAGTTTCTTAAAAAATAATTTATTTTATTTGAAAATTGTCAACAATTAATTAGATCGTTATCGATTTTAATTACTTCTTTTTTATAGTGTTTTTAGTTTTGTTTTTATTTTAATTATAATTTTTTTTTTAAACCAAAATGATTGTAAACAAATTAAATTGCTCTTTTCTAGTAAATATTAAAACTTTATTTTCATATATATATATTATTGTATAATATTTTTAAAATATTTAAAAAAAATTTTGAAATACAATATAAAAAATTAAAATTGTTTTGAAAGTTTTAATAAAATAATCAAAATACATTTAAAAGTTTTTTTTTGTAATAGTTTTCCAGTTTTAGGAAGAATTATAGCATCTAAATCATTTTTGAAGCTTTTACCATCCATAATTGTCTCTGAGAAGCAGACGCACTTTTGTCCCTTCTCTTAAACCTAGTTTTGTAAATAAGTGATTCGTAACTGAGAGGTGTCCACAGTTTTTTGCATACGTCAAAAATATCGACCAGAAAGAATTGTACTAGATCAGAAAGAGTTGTACTAGAAAGCCTTGAGCCGGCGGCAAAAAATTTCGGACTGTACATTAACATTGGCAGCGTCGGCGTCAAAGACAAGACCAACTAGCACCACTCGGTCTCTACGTTAAGAACGATTCCATAGTTCTTAACGTAGAGACCGAGTAGTGCTAGTTGGTCGCTATTATGACTACTGGAGTGTAACTTCAATAACGCTGATCAGGCTGCGATAGACTGGACAATAAATTTGTAGGGCTACGGAGGTCCTGCCCGAAACATCTATTGCGGTATCATTTGAGTTCACAGAAAACGTGTGAACCACCAAGCTGGTTTTGTCGAACTGGGAAGATCGCGGTGCGCAACTATCAGGCGTTCTATGATACAGTCTAGTTGTCGCGTCGTTGGTAATTATGATAACTCCAAGAATCCAGTTATGGTGTTAAAGTTTCATCCTGTCATTTTTATACTAGAACAATATGATTAGTTGGTTACATTGAGACCTTAAAAAAATACCTTAATCTAGATGAAAAGTGCTTATTAAAAGCTTTTTCTAATCACTCTAATAATAAGAGGACGCACTTTTCTAATCACTCTAATGACCTATTAGAAAGTTCCTAATGTTTAAGTCTGGGTCAGCATTCCTAAGGCTCGAATATCAATGTTTAAGTCTGGGTCAGCGTTCCTAAATTTTGACACTACTACCATACTACTACTACCTTTGCGTTCCAAAACTTAGAAACCATATGTTTAGGTCTGGGCCAGTGTCCCTAAGGCTCGAATATCAATATTTTTTTACTTCATAAAAATTTCGGCCCATATGGATTGCTCAATTATATCGTTTTTATGACACCGGCTGTCTCAAGAAAGATGCGTGATTATACGCTGCATTTAAGGCTCATTTTATTGGGTTATCCAATCTCGTTAATGTATCTTTTTTAGAATTTCTATCAAAACTTTGCTTTACTCTTTAACAATTTTGAACAAATTTATTTCTTTAGTTGAATAGAAATGAACTTATGCAAGCCATCAAAACTTCTAGCGCTATAATGATTAATGCTGCTGTTACTGTTATCTTTGATGACATTATCACTGCTACTGTTGCTGAATCTGCCGTTGCTAAAGCTACTGTTGCAGCTGTATTTTTTTTTAAATGCAGATTTCGCTGCCTGGTTCCGTCAATGTTGTTGTGGCTGTTGCTACTGTGTCTGTCCAAACACAAATATGAATGATGGAAATTTTCTACAAACAAACTCAATTTTAAATTTATTCAGTTTGCGCTTTTTGTATAGTTTTTATACCAATATTTTTACAGTAATCGTGTTGGATATACATATAAGGAGAAGAGTGTGCTTATATGCGTAGTTTTTTTTCTTCCTATACTTAAACTGCTACTACTCTTCATATTTATGCTGACATAACCATTCCCTTTTTTGTAGGAAGCATACTTTAATGCTGTTTTTTTTTTGTCTTATTAAATTTTTTTTTGTCCTGTAAAATGAACGCCGCATAAATAAATATATCGTTAGAAAAAATTATACGACCATTAAAAAATGGACTTTTTAATTATTTCGATAGAAGGAAATTGATATTCACCCGTGTCGGTTGTTCAATATTCAACAGATACCATATTAATGATAATATTGTTGTTGTTACGAGTATATTGATGCCATCTAATAATCAGCAATCAAAGGGGATAGGATCGGAATGATGATTTCTATGCATATTTACCTACTATCATCAACTAACGAGCTCTAGAGTTCGTATAGATGGCCGACTATATTCCAATGTTCATAGCATTCCTAGTCAATGGTATTAATTTACATTTAATTAACAATTTTTTTTATTTATAAATTATGATATTGCTGCGATACGATATATTTTGCTGTTATCATAATAATTACAATGTGAATTGTGCTCGTAACCCATAATTTAAGTGACAATTGAAAAAATTCATGTTGTTCCGTTTCGATGTTGGCAACCATTTCTCCTATGCACATAAAGGAAGGTAAATAATATTCTAATAATAAAATTGATATAAATTTTCAATATTTCACCTAATATATGTGCTTAATAATTATTTTGGTTATGATTTATGTCTTCATTAAAATAATCATTCTAAATTTGATAACATAACATTAATTACTGAAAAATTTACATCCAAAACTAGAAAGATTTTGAATTTTTTCTATTGATTTATCTTATTTTACTATCTAATTAATTTTATAGAAAATTACAATTTTTTAAATTTTTTCCTATCTGTAAATTTTGGAATTATTTATTGACAGAAAGTACTCATTTTTAATTACCAAATTCAATATTATATGACATTTTTATACCAGTTGAATATCATATATTATTTAAAGTCACTTATTTGTCTTTAAACTTAAAATCACGAGTCACCTACGACCATAGGTATTGAGTTACGCACAATCAACGCATCACCATTACTGGCAGTTCACAGTCAGTAATCAGTAACAAGCTGATTACTCCAACTGTTTGTGGCGAGGACTATCTAAACTTCTACTGTCATAAGCAGTGACAGTGCCCGATATAATTAGCAGTATCTCCCACCAGCGATCCGGAGACCGTATCCGCGTTATGGGTATTAACCACAGCCACTACGTTGCTGCCTAAGCGCCTCACCAATGTCGGGCACAGTTTGTTCCAACACCATGGGACACTCCGATTCCCGTAGTACCAATTTTTGTTTTAAGAGTACTTCGGTTTGTACTCCGCTCATTGACCTACGGTAGAGAATCTTGTAAATTACTAGGTACCGCTAAGCCAGCTCAGGTACACGGATTCGCCTTTCCCGAAATTACTACCGGAATCGACCTTGGTCTTTCACCCGGTTGTAGCCACCTTGTATGCCATTCACACACTCATTCACGCACCATTCTCGCTCTCCTCTCAAAAAGTACCACGGCAAATCTATTAAGGCATTCATAGCGTTCTCTCATACTAAACACTCCATTCACATCCACACTCTCAATATTCACCACGATTCCACATGCACCTAACTCACGCAAATCCCCATACAGGCCACACTCAATGAGAAGGTAGTTGGCAGTCTCCTCCGCCGCTTCACAAGGGCAACTAGCCTCCGCAGCCATAACCACGCCTGTACAGAAACCTTTTCACACTGCCGTGTCCCGTGAGTAAATACCCAAGGTACATACCAAATTCAAATCAATTCGCAGACGCAAAGCACACATCCGAAATGAACATGTGCGTCCATCTGCCATTCACACTCTCATCCCATCGACGTTGCCAAATTTCATACATTCTATTCAGGACCAGTACACGCCGCTGGCGGGGACTAAGTTCATAAACCTCTTCATTCATAGCCGGACAACCAGCAAGAGGGATGCCCCGCCGTAGACGGTAGTGGAAATTTACATGCAGCACCTCCAGGTCCCATGGAATTGCTCCCATGAGAACCTTCATCGCCTCGGCTGACACGGTTCTACATACATTCAAACATGTATACAAAGTCAGATGCTGAACTGAATTTTTGCCCACCCTTGCATACTGGTGGCGCATAATGTCAGCATTACACATGACGCATACATTGTATAGGGAACAAACACACCCTTGTACAGGACCCATGACGCACCAGCATGCCAACCAAACCGGCCACGCGTCCCCTTAGATGTTGCAACTGCGGCCGAAAGTTCAGCCTCTCACCAACCTTTACTCCAAGGTACCGTACTTCCCGCGCGTATCGGACTCCGACCGCCTGTAAACGATTATTGGGCGGCTTACTGACCGCCAGAAAACGCTTCAGCAACATACACACAGTTTTTCTACCATTATATTCTACCATTCAGACACCATGTTCATATAGCGGCTTCCCGCTATCTCTACTGCAGACCTACTCCCCCCACAATCGAAAGTAGGTACCAGTTGAATAATAAAATTACGAAAAAATCCACCATATTCACCAGATTTAGCACCCAGCAATTATTTCTTATTTCCGAATTTGAGAAAATTGCTCGGTGGAAAAAGATTTCGCTCAAACGATGAGGTGATTGCTGAAACAAAAGTGTATTTTGAAGGGTTGAAGATGACAAATAAAATAAATTTTACACTTAATTGTTTTTTTTGTCAAGGCCAAGTATTAATTATATAAGAATCGAAATCTTACTATATTGTCTTGTAATCAAATAAGCTGCTTAGTAGGAATCGATTGTATCTTCTCAATATTATTATCTATTTCTACTAAAAAAAATATTCATTCTAAATCCAGAAGATTAAAAAGTGGTTTATATTTAAGTTTTAATGAGTGGAGATGTGGTTCTGTAGGATATTGATGGCTATGGGACACCGGCGGAGATAGAATAAATTCCACTAAACTCAATATTTTCTGCTATCTGAAAATATTGGTCTGAGAGATAGGATTTTAGAATGTGGAAATAAGCAGAGTGTTTGAATCGCTGCAACTTCCAAAAAAATCCCGCATGTCATACATGGTCGAAAGCAATCTAGCAGTGGAATGCTCAGCTTTAAATCGAAACTGATACTGAGGAATCACACCTTCGGTTTCAAAAATGGGATAAATTCATTTTAAGATTAATTTTCTTAAGATTTTTAATAAAATAGGAAGGAGGCTTTTAGGTCTATATGAGGTAGCAAGGTTTTTGGGTTTTGTGATCATTTTGCTTATGGAAAACTTCGAAAGAGAAGGAAAAAATAATGTACGGAGAACACTATTATAAATATAGGTTATTAGGACGAGGGTATTTTTTTTTTGATATTTGCTTAAGTATTTCCAAAGTTTCATAACTTCATATCCTAAGCTTAGGTCATATCCTAACCCTGGTATTATGAAATTAGCTTCGGGATGAGTAAACAGCTTAGGAGCTGGACTTATAGACAACTGAGTTGATATCTCTCTGTGAATTTTTTCATCATACTCAATGTCTTGCGTATCTTCGTGTGGTTTAAAGGTGTTTGGCAAAAGTGTTGGCTTTCTGTTTGTCAGATTCGAACGAACTCCATTATCTATTTCTAAGAATAAAGAAACCTGAAAAAAATTGCATTCTAAATCTAAAAGATTAAAGAGTGGTTTATGTTTAAGTTTAAATTCCATTAATAAGTAGAATTAAATTCTCTAAAAGAACAATCTGTTAGCGTTATATTGGAAAATATCAAATCTTAAATTATGTCCCGAATAAGTAACTCAATAAATCTAGGATTAATATTGATTCATAGGTTATGGTATATATTATTTATTTTGTCAGAACAATCAAAACTCAATTTTCAAATTATGCACCACCAGGATAATGAACACTTTTACAAATCATATAATCTAGGAATAAACAAGATTTAATTGAAGTAAGATAAGACACATTTTTCGGATCCATATTAATTCTATCAGGAGCAAAAACAGACACATTTTGACTCTAAGAATTAATAAGAATCAATAAAAGCTAAGCTATCGACGTTAATCTGTAGTAGATATTGCAATATTTTTAACTATGTTAGATTTACCCTGAATGCATAAACAAAATTAATCAAGGTTGCAGGGGACTTAAGGATTTCTGAATTGCACAGTGTTCCAAGATAAATGATTTACGCTTGCACACAAATTTTCGCTAATACTGCCATAAAACAAAAAAGGATAACTAATATTAAAAAGAAAAAATTCCTTCCACTTTCTTATTTTCACTACTTCATATACTCTTAATCAGAGGAGGAAGTATTCTAAGCAAATAAAAAAATCAATTTCCCAGCCTTTTCAAACCATGTGAAACTCTACTTACATTGTTAATTACAGTACTTGAGATTTTAAATAACTAAAGGATTGTGAGTAATACTGCATAAGTTATTCAAGTCTGCCTCCCTCATAATCGGATCAACATATTCAAAAATAGTTCAGAGTTGATATCATAAATTTGTACACAAAGTTGACTCACCACCAAACTACGATATTTGTCGTGTCCTTTGGTTAGCCAAAAATATGTTCATTTCGGTTTTATTATCCGGACTGCATTTAAAAATATGAATAAAAATATTTCGTCATCATTTTCCCCATTATTAAAGAACATGTTCACTCGAACGTGGCCAAGAACTACAATATATTATAAAGTGGGGATATAACGTTGGAAATATGTTTAAGAATATCTCCATAGCAGTTACTCATATACTTTATACTCATTTCTTGTGACTCTACTCGAATTTTCACGAAAATATAGCAACCATAATAAAGAGGACATTTTATAGACTTTATACCACCAATGAATAAAGTCTAATGACAACGTATTTTATATTATTTAGTAAAAATCTTATATAATTTTTTTATAAAAAATATGCCACCCGTTGTGGGTTGTTTTCTGGTAGTATTTTTAAAATTTTAAAATAAAACCCATAAGAAATTGTTTTTATTTCAACAGGAACAAAATTATAAATGCTTTATTGCTAGTCATATTATTATTATATATTTGCTGTGCTTTTACAATTATTTTTTTATTTTATTGATATTTACAACTACTTACGAATGCAAATACAAGAAAGTGAAAACTTGTAAGGAAAACACGCCATCGATGTTACCTCTAGCACACAGGATAAGCTTATTTTATAATTTTAAAAAATCTCTTGGCCATCATGTCGATGAGTACTACAATATTTCACCACTCTCTTTCTCTTAACGAGTACTAGTTCACTGCACACCACCTCACCGCACCGAGTCTGTCATACTACACTCTCCCGCTTCGAATCCATCTTGCCTGACACTTCTTTTTCCTACTCCGTGCTCTATTAAAGGCGCTCATCAGCCTTCCTTACAATACAATACAACAAAATATTACAAAAAAAGTTGTAAGCTTTTATCATTCAAAGATAAATTAATTCGTTATTATTGTTGCTTTATTATTATTATTAAAATAATGTTATTGTTTATTCAAGAGAAAATGATTTTATTACTAATGTAATTTTTTTTTATAAATCACTTGCGCTAAAGAGAGAGAGATGTATGTGCACTTTACACTTAAATAGCTTTTGATTGTAATGATTTGGGAAAACCGAGTGCGCGGTAAAGTACTCCACATTAAGATTAAAGGGTAAAAAAAAGGAATTTCTATATTTTTACAATATGTCCGAAAAAGAATTCATGGCAAACTGATTTGCATTCTTGGCGAAAACGTGTATTTTTTTTGTATATAAATACACGGAAGTGAAAACACCAATCGATGTTACGTTTAGAACAGGCTAATTTTATTTCATAATTTTTACAAATCTCTTGGCCATAGCCGTTTTAAACGTCAAAGGGTGTATGAGTATAATGGAAAGGTGGGAGTGAACAGTTCTCTTCCTAAAGGACTTGGATGGTAGTATAGATGCGAATGGAATTTTTTAGAACTGGAGATGCACGATCAAGATGGATAACCATAAAAGGGAGAATTAACAATTTTACGAAGGATTTGAAGGCAATTGGAATGCTTAGACGAACCCTATAGTTCGAGTTCAAATGTCCATATTGGTTTCGCTACCGTATTTTTTAGTAATACACATAATTTGCTTTTTATTGTCAGTAGTTGGAGTAATTGTTTGTATCGACTATGAAGGAACTTCTTTTACTTTTCGTGAGAGCGTTCCAGGTTAACCGTTTGCCGAATATAAGTCCACGGTAACGCACGCTTGATTTTTGTGGAATATTACTGTCGTATCTTTTCAACCAGGTTTCTAATGAGTGGATGTGGTTCTATGGCTCTGTCATCAGCATATGTTGCGGTAAGGACATGGGTGTAAATATTGTAAAGTATTGGATCTAGGATACTTCCCTGAAGGACACTGGCGGAGATAGAATAAATGCCATAAAACTGAATATTTTCATCTATCTGAAAAGATCGGTTTAAGAGATAGGATTTAAGGATGTGGAAATAATTAGATGGTTGGAAACTCTGCAAATTCCAAAGTAATCCAGCATGTCATATACGGTCGAAAGCAATCCAGCAGGACACACTGATGGATAGTGGAATGCTCAGCTTTAAATCGAAACTGATACTGAGGAATCACACTCTCCGTTTCAAAAATGGAAGAAAGGCATTTTAGAATTAATTTTTACATGGTTTTTGATAAAATGGGAAGGAGGCTTTTAGGTCTATATGAGGTAGGAAGGTTTTTAGGTTTTGATTATGGAAAACTTCCAAAGGGAGGGAAAAAATAATGTGCGGAGAATACATTATTAGGACGAGGGTTTTTGTTTGGATATTTGCACAATTATGAGGTCATATCCTAGCGGACGAGTATTTCCGAAGTTATGAGGTCATATCGTGGAGATCTTTTGTTGGGTAGATGTTGTAGGTGTAGTAATGGAATAGTCTAGGATATCAGGAAGTTTTTTAGGACTGGTGGGCCAAAAGGTGGGTGAAGAAGGAAGTAGAACTTTGAAAGTGGTACAGGAGAGGACTTCTTGGAAAATCTTTTCTCGGTAATTCGAGAAAAGATTTACCAAGACAGCAACCTCATTTGGAGTGCTTGGCATTATAATTTCCTCCTGCGATATAATATTTTCGAAGCGAATTGAAAAAGGACTCAAATTTAACGTTCACAAGAGGGGTTAGTACTGTATTTACCATATCTCTTGTAGAAGAGTATTAATGGGTTGTGAAAACATAGAAGTGATATCGTGAGAAGACAAATATGGAGGAGGAATATATTAATTATAATTTAAAACGATTTTGGTTGGTACTGTACTATTCTATGTATTGATGATCGACGACACCTAGTGCTGGAGTTAAAGATGTTATTGATATTTATATTGGATGAGAAGTACCTCCTGCTACGGCAGCAAAAGAGAGAGCAGGATTAACTGGGATGGTGTTCATAATAGTTGGTTGCCTTGGTGTATGCGGATTCAGTTTTTATTGTAGGGAATTGTATGTTATACAGCCTTTATAGTTTGCAAGGTGGCCACATTTTGCGGGCGTAGATTTCGCTTTAGTACATTCAGCGGGCGTAGATTGACTTTACAGCCTTTATAGTTTGCAAGGTGGAGCGCATTTTGCGGGTGTAGATTTCGCTTTAGTGCATTCTGCGGTTAAGCATATGTGACACACTTAGATAGATGGCACCAATACGATTTTGTGTGTCCGTACTGTTGGCAGCGGTGATACTGTATAATATCATCTATCGGGTGCGGCCCTCCACCTTAATTTTTGAGTACACCAAGATATCCAATATGAAAATATTTGTATTATTTGAAGAAGACCCCAAAACGATAAAAAATAGTACGACTTACTATCCTAATCGCAATTGATACATTATAAATACGGTCTCCTACTATCTCCAACTCAGATTTAATTTCTTCCGTTGGAATTGTATGGTGTAAATTTCTGATGACCACTCGAAAGGGTTTGTTTTCTTTTAGTTGGTATCCATGGAATTGCACTTTCGATTCATTCAAGTACTGCACAACACAGTGGGCTTTTCTGATCTATTTAATCCATAAGTTCGAAATTTTATTCTCATAACTATTAGAAGTATTTTTCTCTGCTACCAGTAGGACTGTTGTTATCATTTCCATATAATTTTAATATTTTCCAAAATACTTTTATTCAATCTGAAGCTATTAAATATATTTACACAAATTAATGTTAAAATTTGTTTACGTATTCTTATCCATTTTGAATTTGTTTTTTTCCGCAGAAAACTTAAGAAAAATGAAGATTATTTAATCGTACTAGTACATAAGTCGTTTCAAAAAATTAACGAATATTAAAAGTAATCGCAAAATTAATCAAGAAAGTAACTCAAATTTGCATTTTATTGGTAATAATAATTAAATTGTTATTATTATATGGAAGTTATTATAGTAATATCGATAGACTAATTAAATTAGTATAAGTTTTCAAATATGTTTACAAAGAAAAATACAAATTTTAAATTAAAAATGTTCGCATTCAAATTTTTTCTTGATTTGGAAATTTTTAATATTTTTTTATTATTGCCCGAAAGTAGAAATGTCAATTGCACCAATTTGAACTTACCAAAGTTTTAAACTAAAAACAATTAAATTTGTTTTTCTACAATTTTTAGTATCTTTTTTGTAATATATTTTCGATTTTTTGATCTAGAATTTTTTAGATCTAACTCGAAGGTGTATTTGGTATATTTATGCTGCATGGTTTTCTTGTTTTAAAACTACTAATAAATGAAAATAAAATATTTATTTTTTATGTATTTTTCATTTTATTTAATTGATTTACGCCATCTTTTGGTAGCTTTAGAATACTTCTATAGAAAAAATTATTCAATTTTATTGAATTACTTTCTTTCTCGGTGGAGAACTGGCCTATATACCTTTTGATGGCGCTGTCGGAGTCTAAAGTTGGTATTCTCAGAAAATTCTGTTACGACTGGGGTCTATTGTGGTGGGTGCGACTCGAATCACCTCTTCTTCCTTTTTTGCAAACTGGTATATATTACAATATTAGGCTTTGTATTGTTGTAGCTTTAAACGACTCTTTTATGGTTGATTGATTCTGTAGCTTTTTCTTTGACATTTTAAAAGCAAACTTTATATTGGTTTTTTTTGTTGTTGTTTCGTTAACAAAATGAGACTTTATTAATGTATCGTTTGTTCGTCTTTTAAACATTAGCATTCTGATTTTTAAATTTCAGTCAGAGTATTTTATTGATGCGAATTCTCTAAAAATTAACAGAATCTATTCTATAAAAATTTTAAATATTTTCAAAGTTTTGAAAATACAGAATTGAACAATTTGTGCCCTATCTGTGCCGTCGGAACAATTCAGGTTAGACCAAAGTCAAATTGTTTTCCTGTGCTCCCGAAAATTACTTCCCATATATAAGAGAATTAATTAGTCTGTTTCGACAGTAACTAAACGCCATTATGGAATTAATATATTTGCTGAACATATCCTTTTATCGATGCTTAAGGTTACTTTAAGTTGTATATATAATCCTAGCTATACTAGTTGATAAGGTTTTCAAATCGATTTTATGACACTGTAGCTTCCTCTATGGATTAATATATCTTTGTTTTCCTTCACGTAAGATTGATCAGTCATATTAGGAAAAATTTACTACAGATCAAACTTTATAACTCTTTGAGCAAATCTATACGTAAAATTATAAAGTATCTTGTTTTGTTAAAAATTCATAACTATTTTTGAAGAAGCCATAATGAAATATAAAAACTTTATTAAATGGACAATTTTTAAGCAAGTGAGTTAAAAGTGGTTTAGTTCATGTGTGCCAGAATTTCGTAATTTTCGTGGTAGCGGATTTTGATCATTCGTTTTATGTTGAAATATGTTTTTTTTTTATCTGCGACTACCTTGTATAAAATTTTAATTTACAATCTTGTACATCATGAAGTGGGAGTAAACACCCTTCAGCGTTTTTCCAACTAACTGAAGTTAGATTCCTCTAGAAAATCTCTAGGCCATTGTCTCTTAACTCTCCGATGAGTGTTTCCGGGGAGGGCAATTCACAACAATTCTCTCACAAGTGGATTATGATGATAGGATAAACGGGAATAAAATTTTTGATATCGGGAAATGCACAGGTCCTGAACAAAGAAAACATTTAGATCACCATGTATTGCGTTGTTACGAACATAAAAGGGGACATCACCAATTTGACAGAGGATCTTGGATTGTAAGGCCTGGACGCGATAGGAATTGGAACGTTTTGTTGAACCTTAAAGTTCAATTCCATATATCCAAATAGGTTATATAATTCTATTGTGGATTGGAAGTTTACTTTTGATTGTTTGTTTCGAGCGTTTGTCAAATAGTCTAAGAAGTTGTAGGTAACGTCTGTTAGCTTCAACTCTGTTTAGTCTACTATGAGGATTCCATGTTAATCTCTTGTCCAGGTAAAGTCTCAAATAATATACTTTATCATATTGTGGAGTCATATTGCTATTAAGGTATAAAGGGGTAGGTTTCTCTTGACAAAGAGTGAAAGTAATGTGAGCACTCTTCTGTTCATTTACCCTCACTCTCCATCTCTTAAAACAGGATTGAAGGTTGTGCATATGGAATTATAAATTGTTGGAAGTTATGTCAGGATTTGTATGGGTAGCAAGTATGGCCGTATCGTCTGCATAAGTAGCAATGATAGTATTAGGATCAGATGGGATGTCATGGGTATAAATATTATATTAAATGGGACCAAGCATACTGCCTTGTGGAACTCCGGCTAGAAAAGGATATATTTCTGAGGATTCTGAGTTAATTGCAACTTGGAAATAACGTTAGGTATGCATTTATGATAAGGCAGTATGTTGAAACAAGCAAAAAAAGGAATAACTTTTTTTATTAACTAGGACTGGATAGAGTAATTTTAATAGGAGTTTTTCAAAAATCTTATCAAGGATTGGTAAGAGGCTGATAGGTCTATAGGAGGAAGGAGAATTGATAGGTTTATTTGGTTTAGGAATCGTTTTAATGACAGAATATTTTCAGAGTAAGGGAAAATAGGTTGTGCGCAGGATACCATTGAAAATGTATATAATTAAAACTAAATTTTTTCGGGAATTATGCTTCAGAATAGGTGCTGTTATTAGATCTTAACCAGGAGCTTTTTTTATTGGGATGGCGCAGAATAGTAGATTTGTTTGTCTATATATACGTGCATGATATTAATATTTGATAAAAGAACACAAAATCTTGATTGTAAAATAAAATATGCTCCAGTCAGTCAAATAGCTAATGTGCCTCTCTTTATGTGACAATAATCTAAGATGGCATAGAGCTGAAGACGTAATATTTCAATACATACATTAAAAATTCGTATTCGGTTAAGTTGTTTTTTGTAAAAGCGAAAAAGACAAAGCTTGCATGTGGGCACCTGGTGGAAGGACTACGTTAATTGTGCTTGGAAAAGGCAGAGTCCTTTAAAATTGCGGTGCTCAAGACAAGCGTCTTTCGATAAGACTCCAAGCACAAAACTACAGTAGCTTGTAATACCAAAGTAGAAAAATTGAAATTGCAAAAAAAAATATTTGTTATAAAAGTAGTAAAATGATTAAAATCGTAATTAAAATAACACAAACTCCTCAATAAGTTTTATTTTATATTTTTTAAATACCTAAACAAGTATAAAAATAAAAATGGTCGAAAATTAAATAGTATAAATCTCGTCAGTGTGACACAACTGACAACAGCAATCGTCGAGCTCTGATTTGTGTATTGTGAGAACGAATAGCAACCAATTATATTTCTTCATCAAATTTGCTCATTTTTATACGATTTCTCTCACTTGTTTTAATTTTTCGTTATTTATTTATAAATAAATTTCTTCTTCTCTTATAATAAACCAAATGTAACTAAGAAAATATTTTTTTTGGTTATATTCTACTCCTAGTGTGTGTGTGTGTGCGTGAGAATTCATATTATTTTATTCTTTTTATTTGATAAAGAGTAGAAATTTTTTTAATTAATTTTTTCATATTTAAATTTAGCGCTAATTTTTATTTTTTGTCTCGCCATTTTTATTTAAACTGTCATCAGAAACCATTTTATTCCATTTGATTGTGATTTTCATTCACAAAAATTTTCATTTGAGTTTTTTTGTCCTCAAATTTTCTTACTCGTGGCCTGTCAAAAAGTAAATGAATTGTAAATTATAAAAATTGGTTGTTGTTATTAATTATAATACTACCAAATTTTCGAAAATATTTCAATTAATAAAAAATCTTTCGAAGCGCATACATGTGTACCATAAGCACTCGTCGAAAGCTTTATTTTAAGCCCTCTGACATTGGCCGCATATTTGTTATAATTCAGCATAATTATGTCAAATGTGCTTATTTTTTGTTTCTATTACAAAATTTTTATTGATAATTGTATCAGTATTTTTTGTTTTGTTTAATTTTCTCATTTATTTTATTAATATTCTACTGTAATAAAAAAGAGAACTTTTTTTTGTAGACAAGAATGATTTTCATGTGTGGAAATTTTGAGTTTCTAAGAATTTTTTTCAACAACTTAATCAGAAATAATTTCTTGTACTGTTTGGCAATCAAATTTGAACACATTTCAATACATCTTATAATAGCCACACTTGTTTTAAGCAATTTTTATAGTTTGAAATTTTCGTTGATTTTAATTTTTTTTCGTAAGTTTGTTTTTGGCATGTTATTTATTTATTAATTTCTTTTTATTGGTAGCAGTTGTCATAAATTGCTCAATTCATAATGCAAAATGATTAAAATTTCCTGTGATTAAAAACGAAATTTTTTATATAACGAAAAACAATATTATAAAATTTAGTATTTTGGATGCCTTATAAATAATTCATGCATTTTTTTTATCATAGCTTTTTTATCATAAAAAAAATACTAATTGGGTTACACTAACATTTTTTATAATTGTTTTTTTTTCAATTAGTATTAAAATAACAAATGATCAAGTGCTCTTTAATTGAGAGACATAAGGACTCCTTTAGTTATCACCAAACAAATGGTCAAAGCTCTTCTAACGCATCAAATTTTTTATATATTAAAGTGGAAATGTTACTCTTAATAGCCGCAAAAAAGATTTTTTACAAATTTTTTAATTGATTATTTTCAGCTCTTATATTAACCGTAAAATTGATATGAGAAACGTATCTTAAATGTTGATTCTAATGTAGTTACAATCATTTTTTTTAGTGAGGTTATACGTAATTTTGTGCGTGGAATATTTGAATATTTAAAAAAACGGTCATAAATGGTACCTTGCAAGTGTTATACTTGAGACATTAGTAAGATTGCTGTGGCAGCACTGCGGACCTTCCCTTCACATAACAAATGCGTTTGTTCATTTCATTTTAATCTTGTTTGAGTCCATATATTTGGCATATGAAAAGTTGCAGCATATGTCAAACTCGAGAAGTAGTGGAGGACAAACCTCTTTCAGGGAGACATTCAACATCAAAAACTAACTCATTCCGATTGCCTCCTCAAATGTAGGATTTTTTTATCAAAAAAATGTAGTTCACCAAATAAATGCTGGTGTTCCACAGGGTTCAGTCCTATCCCGACCCTTTTTATAGCCATTTCTGATTAGCGTCATTCTTCTTCGGCCACGGTAAAGACAATTTATTACTATGGTACCTGATAAACAGAGCGTATTTGAACACTTCCAAAATACAGATCTGTCCCCTGTCTCTAAAGCGAAAAGGAAATTCTCCACGAATGGCAGTTGCCTCACTGAAGCCAAAAAACTTTCCATTCTTAATATATTTGTTAATAACAACCTTTATTGGAATTACCACTTAATTATATATGACAAAAAAGCTGCAAAATGCTTAGGTTCTCATAAGCGATAAAGGAAATTTTTCACCTCATCTCATCTAGCCAATATAGACAAAGCATATATTCGCCCTAAGCTGGAATATAACGCCCATGTATGGACAGGCCCTTCTAAAATGTCATTTCACTTACTTGATGGTATAAAAAATCAAACGACTGAATTTTAAGTATTGCCATATTTTTGGAATTATTCTAGTCTTAAATGGATTTGCTAGTCTTTTTCTGATATTTTTAGTCTAAGTCGTTTTTATATTTTTACTAATGAAGAACGTCTAAGAAGTAATTAAAGTTAAAATTAAAGGCAAATTGGATCATTCAATATCTTCTTCCTTTGCTGTTATTATCTAATCATGGTTATGGAAACGCATGCATGAATAAATCATGCGAACAAGATAAATAGAGAGTAGTGTGCTCTGATTTATCGGCAGTGGGACGTCCACCATCAATGAAGTAATTTTATCAAAAAAGACAGTAACCCTATTATTCCATATCCAGCAAACATAAGTCATCTTGAGCTGCATTTGTTTTTTACAATATGGATATTGGTTAATCACCAAAGAATATGTTAAAATTGTAAAAACTTTTTATAAAATTTTCTTCAACGACTAAGCTAATTTCCCGCTCGGTGGCCACTACAATGAGCCAAATTAACAAACATTAGGCTCTGAAATCCCACAACTGACTTTTTTGCTTTGAAAGTATTTGGTCGAAAATGACAAAATGGGGGGCCGTTACCGTGAATTCTGAGCACTTTGACCGAATGATGACAGATTTTTTTGTCTCAAGTTCAAAATTGGACATTTTCTTGTAAGGCTACGTAAATAATCATATTTTCGCAGGCAATCCTCAAAATTTAGATTATTTAAAAAGAAACATTCGTCAAGTAATAGCTAAATTATAATAGGAAATAGGCAAAAAAATGCATTCAAAATTTTCCCGACAGATGGAGTTAAAAGCAAATAGCTCCGTAACCACTAGTCGCACTGGAACAACACTAGACGTGCGTTTAAGGGCAACACTTTATGTAGAGCAGCATTTTACTGAAATCGGTGTATCAAAATTATTCAAAATTAAAAATTGATCAGAATAAAGCGGAAATTCGCTATATTTTCGACATTTTACTTCGACAAAGGCGACAACGCATCGCAGGCTTGTAAAAAAATAATTTGGTATTTATGGTGAAGATGTTGTATTAAAATTAGGAGCACGCAAACTGTTTCGTTCAGAAAATTCCGATACTAAAGGTGAGCCGCATTTTGGTCAGTCAATCACCAAAAAAAGTGATGAAATTTGTGAAAAAATTGTAGAGGCCAGGCTTAGCTTATGAATTAAATCGTTTTAAACCATTTGCAAAAATCCTTGAGGCACACACGAATTGAGTGTGTAAACCATTATGGACTGAATTAACGTTTGCTAAACGCTGCTGAAGCACAATGAAATTGAGCCATTTTTGAATTACTAGAATATCGTTCAAAAGAGATCATGGAAAAAAAATGAACGATCACAAACAATTTCAAAGCCAGGATTGAATCCTTTATGAACTACTACCATTCGATCAAACTGTTAAATTGCTACTGTACTATACTCAACTGGAGAGATTACGCGAACAAGAAGGGTGCCGTCTTTTTTTGATGACTCGACAAAAATTAAGAGATTGTCGTGGAAGTTTCGACTGGAACACCGACGTAATGTCTCCAGTCTTTCATTATTTTATCGTATTTTCCATAAAAAGTGTTCCACTGAATTGGCGCTAGTTCCATTCTATAAAAAGTGTTCCAGTCAATTGGCTAGTTCCCTATAATTATTTCATCAGTAATACTTGTATTGCATATCAGTTTATCCTGAATCATCTTTTCGGACGAACGTCTTTAACAATAAGTCATCTAATAAACTCAATAAAATCCATTTAGTAATCATTAATAAAGAAGCAAATTTCGATTCTGTTATCAAATTAAAAAATGCTTAAATAAAAAACGAAAAAGCAACGAAATCAGTAATTGTCTCTTAGAGCACTTATATGAGAACTTGATGAATTATAAGACAAAAGCTTAATAATTTTTTAAAAGCTTTATTGGAAATTACTTATCGTATTTATATGTATATAATGAATTACTTATTTTAAAACTATAGTATTGAAGTTTCAAGTGGCTTACGGTACAATTTAAGAACTATTTCTCGAAACAGATAATCCAGTTGGTATAACTTAATTTTTTTAAGTTTACGATGACATTTTGGAGAATATCCTGACTATTTTTGTTATAGATCAGAACCATAAAGCTTAAAATAGCATATTTCGCATAAATAAAATTTTTTTCCCAAATCAAGTTACAATAATATTGGGATGTTCGGAAAGTAATTTCGTTTTTTGCTAACAGAGGAATTAATTGTAGTTTTTCACAACCAATCATATGAGCCACCATCATAATCATATGATGGCGGCTGACATAGCAAGGCTTGCTTGTGAAAAAAATCGATTGATTATGCATAGTCGTTTTTGGTTGATACCCTTTTAAATATGGAAAGTGAAAAACAGCATGTTCGGCATATTTGTGTTAAGTGAGCGCCAGTGCTAAAACTGGTTTGCAAAATTTCGATCCAGCAATTTTGATCTCGAAGATGCACCACGTTCTGAAAGGCCAGCAAACTGGCGAATAACAACTCGTGAGATCGCTGAGAGGTTTAATCTCAAAGTTCGACGTATGGGTTCCTCATCTTCTTACGGAAAAAAATTTGTGCCATCGTATTGACGTTTATGATTTGCTTCTCAAACGCCAAGAAGATGATGCATTTTTAAAGCGTATAATCACTGAGATCGAGAATTGGGTTGTCTACAACAATGTTAGGCACAAAATATCCTGGATTAGAAAAGATAAAGCGGCTCAAAGCACTTCGAAAGCCAATATTCATCAAAAAAAGGTTATGCTATCTGTTTGGTGGGATTTCATAGGGAATCGTTTATTTTGACCTTCTACCGAGCAACACAATAATCAATTCTGAAGTGTACTGTCATCAGTTGGATAAATTGAATGATTCACTTAAAGAAAAAAAGCCAGAATTGGTTAATAGGAAAGGGTAATGCGAAACCAGATTCAAGTATGACCACTCGGCACTCGGCAAAAGCTTTAAAGCTTGGCTGGGATATGATGCCATACCCACCATACTCTCCAAACCTAGCAGCTTTCGATTATCTTTTATTTTGGTCTCTACAAAACTTTTTAAACGGTAAAACGTTTAATTCAAATGAGGAGGTCAAAAATCCCTTGGATCATTTTTTTACCAGCAAAGAACAAAAATTTTATGAGCGTGGAATCATTGCTACTACCAGAAAGATGGTAAAAGATATTGGATCAGATTGGACAATATTTAATTGAATAAAATATCAATGAACTATAAGAAAATCGTCTTTCATTTTTATAAAAAAAAATGAAAGTACTTTCCGAACAACCCAAAATATTGATTTATCACCAAAAAAAATCGAATAAATACTTGATTTATCTTTTATTATGAGCACAGTTAAAATTAACAGCTCATATACTCGTATGCTTAAGCAAAGGAGATCTATATATTTTTAATAATTAAGAATATTCAATTAGAACTAATAATTAATTATTATTAAATCAATCAAACTTTATTATTATCATATTATTCGGATTTACATGCGAATATATATGCATTCGAAAGATAATTAATGAGAAATCGGTTCAAAAATGGTATGAATTTGTGACTCGAAAACTTGAAATCTTTGCACAATTTATATGAACGGATAGAATAATAATAATTGGACTTGAATCAGTTTACCTATAATGGATTGTAGACTGGATAAGATTATCTAACTGTCTATAGTGTAGATGGTGTCTGATTTAAATCCAAATAATAATAGTCTTCCTGAAATAAAAAAAAATGCCTAGCTGAATATGAGAGCACAAGTTTAAAATATAATAAAATGCATACATTATTGGAACGAATAATATGCCCACAATGAATCTGTGTAACCAATCCCAGTAATTTTCGATCTCAGAACGTTATTGTATTGGCCTGAAGGTATGACAATTTTCATAAATACTTCCGACTTTTTATTGCTAAATGACACTAACCGTTGTTAGACCGAGATTAGTTGTACAAGTACACGACGCATTTATGAACCCAGTTTTGGTAGTTAAACATAAACTAATTTTGTCATACGGTTAACTACGAGTATTTGTTAGTATGGTTAATAATGGTGTTCCACTACGAATCATTTCATACATTGTAAATCGATTCAGCACTGAAAAATCGATTTGTTAATAATATTATTATTATTAGTATCTAGTAATAAAGATCATATTTATGCGGTTTCTAAACTGTCATAAATATAACAATATTTCCATCTGGAAATTTACATCTTGGCAAATACATGCAGTAAAAATTCCACCTACACGTATACCATAACCATATGGATATGAAGGAACAACTTTTTAATTAATTAATATCGATCAAGGCTCTCAACTTGAAGTAATGTTATTGCAAAATCGTATTTAGAGACACATAATGTTTATTAGTATGGATACTAGATTGTAGCTATAATTAGAAAGAACTATAACTACAGCTCCGATTGCGACCGATACGCTTTGTGGTATGAACCATACACAATCCAAATATTTCACCAAAGAATCTTGTTCAAGATTCCTATTTACCACGCAATTGATTGTTCAATTATAAATTATTGCACAATAAAAATAATTAATAGCAAAAATGTCGAAGATTAATCTACTAATAATCTCTAATAATTAACTAAGAAATAAAAATTTGATTTTATCTTATTATATTTCAAAGGAAATAATTTTTGTGCATAATATAGTGACATGTGGTAAAATGACGTATATTATAAATAAGCCTGAAGAGGAATTTAGTGTGCGTAGGTGTTTTTGTCAATAGTAACAATAGTAAAATTGAAAACTAAATAACAAATACAATAATTCATTTAAGACTAATAAAAGTGTAGTCCTTACAGTCGAAGAGGGGAAATACGAGTACACTGAATTAAGTACTTCCGCATCATTTCCGGGAAACCCGCCGAATCTCTCTAAAAGGCATTATTTCCGGGAATCTCCCTAAAAGTCAAAGAACTTCAGGATCTCCTGTTGTATTTCTTGTGAATTTAAAAAAAACTTAACAATAACACAAATTAAAAAGACTTAACAATAATTA
Organism: Atherix ibis; assembly: GCA_958298945.1. Classification (NCBI taxonomy): domain Eukaryota; kingdom Metazoa; phylum Arthropoda; class Insecta; order Diptera; family Athericidae; genus Atherix; species Atherix ibis. Next base: position 50,544,669 of record OY282607.1, read on the forward strand.
TTTTTATAATTAAATTTATTGAGACTCTAAAAATATACGCCAATTCATGAATAATTCATTTTTTTTTTCATTGCCTTTATAAATCAGCCAGGGTGGAGATCAAAAATAATTTTGATCTATAAAATTTTTTTTAAAATTAATAAAGATCGCCATTCTCATAGAATAATCTTTATTAATTTTGTCGTTGTGCTCAAATTATGGTGGTATTTTGTACGTATTTAATAAAGTCGATTCACATAACAACTGTTACTTTTCATACAGGTCCTTTTTACATCTGCTCTCGAAATATACGCCCTTAGTTTCTTCTTCATCTGGCTTTATGACGCTGTAGTTTCAGTTCAGACATTCTATCTATTTTTGGTTATAAAATAATTTTTTAAAAACTTCAAATTGTAATTTTTTTCAAAGATTATTTACGTTAGATTTTTTACATTATGATCGAAAGAAGAAAAATTTTTGATAGCGATCCTAAATAAAATCCAAATGCGATGATTCCGATATCTTACAGAAATTATTAATTTTAAAACCTCTTAAATAAGTAATAAGTTAAAACTGTCGTTTAAAAAAATGAATTTTGAATGATGTATAAAAAATTGTTTTTTAATATTAAACTTCTAATCTAAGTCCTATATTCACAGAGTTTTTTTTTTTGAGCTATTTTATGAAGTATTTTAAATCATTTCAATAAACATTAACATAGAAGGACTAAATTGAGTGCACAATAAAAAGTAAAAGTCACTTTACTCTATGATATGTGTCATGTTCCATACCAAATGCTTCCGAATGTTACCGTATTATCATCTTAAAACCAATATCGTCAAAATAATTTATTGTGTTTTTACAAAATTTCAACCAATTATTTTTAATATCATTTTTTAACTTAACCTTTTAATAGTTAGCTCCTAAAAATATGTACTCAATTTCATTAAAAAATAACACAATTTACTACAATCCAAATTTCAGGTTTTTACAAATTCACACTATTTATTATAGCAAACTTGCACTTAAAATCGTTGTCGGCCATTTTCTAGATTTTGAAAAATATTTAACCTTAATTTGCAGAACCAATAAAAGTTAAATTATTTTTATTAAAAATGATTTTTCCACACTATTTTGTAAATTTGAAAATATTGTAATTAATTTTCAGCAAAAAAGATTTGTATAATTTGTTTTGTGAAAATTTTCTATGACAGCATATTTTGTATTAATAAAAAAAAAAAGAAGAAAAACAACATAAAATCTGACTAAACTAACTGCCCAACAAAACTAAACAATATTTATCGATAAGATCTTTGCACGGAATGATTGAAAATTTATAATTTCCAAGCAATTTAAAACAAATCTTCAGGTACTCGTACCTGATGCAGCAGTAAAAATTTTCAAGTGGGAAAGTTCTCTCCACCTTAGCAGGTAAAACCAATTTCAGGAGCACTTGAACAAAAGGATTTATTATCTGAACACAGACTAGACGGCGCTAACATCTTAATTAGCGTCACTCAAATTACTGGTCAGCTACTCTGATACCTTGGCCTGACCTACTCATTCTTATCTTATCTACCTGTAAAAATATACTTTTTCCATACGAATACGAACAGGTTGCTATTTTTGGTATATTTACCCAGAGAAGGTTTTACTTATGGTAGAGCCTAAAGTCAATAGTCCCAAATAAACTTGAAACAGACCATGAGTAATAGTCATAGTATGAGAAAGTTTTAGTCCTTAGAATAAGACTTAAGACATATGACAACTCTACTCTATATTATATTGACGGATGGCTTGAGAATTTTCCGGAAAAATACCATTTCGACTAATAAATTCATTGAGTTTCGAACAAAACAAACATTCCACACTTTTTTCATTACCAAAAACTATAGGACTTTTAATATTTCTGGTTTATTATATTTTTCTCTTCTTTTTAATTTGATTTTATCCCCCTTCACTATAATGATCTTTTATAGGCGAGTATATATTTTTCTCTGTTCTTCTTTTCTCTCAAAATGTTGTACGTTTATTAACTGAGAAATTCACTTACACGATATTTTGTTATTGTATTCAAATTTATGACAAGAGAAGAGAATTTTATTCGACATTTTGGTATGTGATATGATGGGAAAATATGTATGCCGACACCACACCTTTATATACGGTCGAAAATATTGTATAAGTAAATAAAATCGAATACAGATGCGTGCGCATCAGAACGAGATAAAATACCAAAACCAATAATCATAATCAAATTGATTAATAATAATTTGAATAAAATGAGCAAATAGTATTAGTCCAAATTGAATTCAATAATTCATTTTAAGAATTAATAGCAACAAGAAAAAAAATCGAAATTTTGAATCTTGTGTACCGACAGTGATTGTGCTTGGTGTGTGTTGTTGATTTAAAAGTGTAGAATGTGAGCATTGAGCAAAAAACAAGAAAACTAAAATAGAAAAAGCAGAATTGTAATTAATATTATATAATAATTATTTTTTAAGAACTTCATTTTATATGTTTAATGTTCAGTTTTTTTTTTTTGGTAAGTATGGAATTTGGTAATTCAAATGAGAGAAAAAAAGTTCCAGTTGGTTTATTCTAATAATGTTGTAAAATTTAGCAAAATTCACTTCTTGTACTATTTAACATTTGTAAGTTAAGTAACAACTCTGATATTTATTAATTTACCTGCTATGAGACACGATTCCTATCAAATTAGATGGTAAAATTGCCCAAACATTTGTTAGACGTACTTCTTTATAAAACAAGAACATATTCATTTATATCTTCTAATCCTTCATCTTGCTTCAAACTGGTTCAAGTTCAAGCTAACTTTATTGCATATCATTAACATTTTACATTGTTATAATACTATTTTCTCTTAAGAATATTTAATCCTATTTCAATATTTGTTTTTATTAGTTCTTTATTTTCTGTTATCCTTGAATTTATTTCTAATACATATACTCGTATATAATATTGTATTGTATTTGCCTTTATTGTGACATTTAATTATTCATGACTACATCCTAAACCTAACCTTAATCCTTAAATCTACTCTTATAAACTAAACATGCATTTTTACACAATTATTCTTAAAACTAATCTTATAACTGAATTCTATTTTTGAATCCGGTAACAGAAGACAAATCGCATACAATAAAATTATCGAAGAACTAATCTTCCAAGACCCTATGAGTCTTCCTCCTAAAACTTTTAAGCTCTCGAAAATTAAATCTACTATTCAGCGTCTTCCCAATAAAAAATCTCCTGTTAATGATTTTATAATTACAAACAATTTTAATGGAATCCTGCGCACAACCTATTTTCCCTTACTCTGGAAATTTACTCTCATTAAAATGATTCCTAAACCAAATAAACCCATTAATTCACCTTCCTCCTATAAACCTATCAGCTTCTTACCAATTCTTGGTAAGATTTTTGAAAAACTTCTATTAAAACGACTCTATCCAGTCCTAGTTAATGAAAAAATTATTCCTGATCACCAATTTGGCTTCCGATCTGAACACACCACTATGCAGCAATGCCATCGCGTTGTTGATCACATTGCATCCTCTGCCTAGGAGTATTTTTAGGAAAGAGTATTATACAGGAGTATTTTTAGATATCTCCCAAGCTTTTGACCGTGTTGTGGCAACCTGAACTCAAGATCTTTCTTCCTTCCACATACTACCTTATCATAAATTCATATCTTTCCCAACGTCATTTCCAAGTTGCAATTAACACAGAATCCTCCGAAATACTACCTATTCTAGCCGAAGTCCGACAAGGTAGTATCCTTGGTCCCATTTTATATAATATTTATACTCATGCCATCCCATCTGATCCTAATACTATCATTGCTACTTATTCAGATGATACGGCCATACTTGCTCCGCATACAAATCCTAACATAGCTTCCAACAATTTACAATCCCATATACACAACCTTCAATCCTGGTTTAAGAGATAGAGAGTGAGGGTAAATGAACAGAAGAGTGCTCACATTACTTTGACTCTTTGTCAAAGGAAACCTACCCCTTTAAACCTTAATAGCAACATAACTCCACAATATGATAAAGTATAGTATTTTTCAAAAAGAGTGATATGATTTCTAAGTGATGTATCGGCCATTTATAATATGTCATGATCTGTCGTCTTTCTTTCGCTATATTCGGTAATGTTTACAATTTCATCATGGAGAGATGTACGTAAGAACAACGTTTACCAATTATTCAATTTTATTATCAAAATAATCGTTCTCCATTTGCAACTTTTCGTGCGCTCACTTTCATCTGAGTGGTGCGGTAAATAAACAAAACTGTCGATTCTGGTGCCAAGAAAATCTACAAATTATAAATGAACACCCATTACATTCACCTAAATTGGCAGTTTGGTGTGGTTTTTGGTCTGGTGGAACCATCGGTCCGTACTTCTTTCGAAATGAAGCTGGTAACACCGTTACTGTCAATGGAGAGCGGTATAGATCGATGATAACCAACTTTTTATAGCCGAAATTGGAAGAAGTTGATATTGACAACATCTGGTTCCCACAAGATGGGGCTACGTGCCACACAGCACGTGCAACAACCGAATTATTGCGAGAAAAGTTTGGAGATTCGATTATTTCAAGACATTGTGACATTGAATGGCCTCCAAGAAGTTATGATTTAACACCATTAGACTATTTCTTGTGGAGTTTTTTGAAGTTATTGGTCTTTAGCAATAAACCAGACTCTCTTCAAGCATTAGAAGTCAATATTGAACGTGCTATTCATGACATACACATACGACTTGATTTAGTGGAAAAAGTGCTCGAAAATTGGGTTCATTGAATTCGTTCCTGTAAAAGAAGTCGTGGAGGCCATTTGAATGACGTTTTATTCAAAACTTAATTATATCGATTGTACTTCACACTAAATAAAAAACATTTGAATTTCCTTAACAATTAGTGTGTTTTTTTTTTAAAATAAATCATATCACTCTTTTTGGAAAATCCTATACGTTATTTGGGACTTCACCTGGACGAGTGACTAACATGGGATCCTCATTCTAGACTAAACACGGTTGAAGCTAACAGACTTTTTAGATTACTGAATCAAAAGGAAACTTCTAATCTACAATACAATTAAAAAACCTATTTGGACATATGGAATTGAACTGATCTCATATGATGTAACTGCTAATGTCGATGTTGTTCCTTTGGCTTCTCTTTGAAGATCTAGAGGTGTTGCTCCAGAGATTTTCTGTGGCCTCCAATATCAGTGACGGTGATAGGTACTTGGAATTTCTCAGCACCTGTAGTATTTTGTTTTCCGTTAGCTCTTTTACTTCCCTGTTTTGATGATGGGCTAATGATTTCATCCATTGGTGCATTATTCCCATTTGATATACTACAAATGCGGAAATGCCAGCCTCCCTGTACAATCTGTCGTTTGATATAAATTTTTTGTTTGACTAGATCTGCCGAGCCCTGAGGCTTTTCGTAAAATCTTCCTTTCCAACCTGTGCAGTTCCGTTGCTACTGTTCGGGGAAATAGATGATCAGATGGGGAAGACGTAGCATAGGTACGCTCTTATATATTGCTTATAAATAATGAGTTTGACGTCCCTACGTAGGATTTCTGAGCAATACATTCTCAGAAGCCTACAATATATGCCGTTGGCTTTTTTAATTTTATCCCTGACAAAGGAGTTGAATTTAAGGTTCTTGTTAATATTCAAGCCTAAATACTTAAGATTCTCCACGCGTCGCATTATCGAGTTACCCTTATCTCAAAACTTACACAGTCTACGAATTTCTTCCCTGACGGTTTGAGGCACAAGCACTTTGACTTTGGAATGTTTACTTGAAGACCCCATTCCTCATATGTCAGTTTATTGACTGATACCTTCATAGCTTCTTTAGGTCGTATTGATGGACTGTAAACTAGGGTATCATTGGCGTATAATGCCATATGAGTATTTTCGCTTAATTAGACCTTATATACACGTATAGCTGCACTCTACAGGTTATATAGCTTAGGACTAATTAATGAGCCTTGGGGTATGCCTGACAATACCTCGAAGAACCGCGAGTATACGTCTCCACATTTCAGTCTGGCCTTTCTAAAAGCTATAAAACTTTTTATTAGATTAACCAGATAATTTTGGAAATTTCATTTTGATGAGTTTGAATATGATACCCACAAGAGCCATGTTGAACGGGTTTTAATTCATTGCTGTATAACGTCTGTGTGTACCTTTAAAAGTACGTGCTGTGTAGAGTGGCCTTCACGAAACCCATATTGGACTTCCGGAATTATGTTTTCTTCCTCAATGAAGAGATTAAGTCTATCTAGGATGAACCTTTCAAACAATTTTCCTAAATTAGAAAGGAGTGATATTGGCCGGAAATCTGCTTCCTTGCAGGCGGGCTGTTTCATTTGTATACTTCCCCCATATCGTAGGGAAGTACCCATTGTTAATACAGTTATTCCTTTTTCTGGCGGGCTTTTTATTGCTAAACTGGGTATAGCATCTAGACCATGGGATTCTCTCTCAATGTAAAATTTGATGTCGCTTTTTACGACGAAATGATGTTTTACCTTTGTCTGATTGGTACTTGGATTATTCGATGAAAAGTATGTCGTTGGTGCCGAAGAGCTCTTCTAGCTCTCTTCTAGTCCAGTGGCATGCCAAAGGTATTTTCTATACCTTTTTGCAGTGGTTCCGAGCCCTTTTCATGCTGAACCTTAATCCCAGCGATTGACGTCGTCTGGGTATTATTTTGCATTTTAGTCACGTCAAAGGAAAGCCCGGATTGGGCCTTCTTTTAATTCAGAAGCCTTTTTCTCTTTGGCTTCCTGAATTTTTTTTGCTGTTGGGCCAATTCATGCAGTATACTGTACGGAACCCTCTCGCACTTTCCCGGCTCATGCGCCTTGTCGCACTTTACACATCTAAAGTGGATGACAAAGTCACTTTCTGCCTAAGCAGGATTACTGAGATCATTGGACTTTATCAATATTTGTTTCGGGTGGTTAATTTTACCATGAAAAGCCCTAGTTTATAGCCCTTCTTCCTCGAAATAGCGGTTCTTGCTTTTGTTAAAAACTACTCGAGGGATATTATTCATATATAAACACTTGAATTGAGGATTGTGTCGATGTATTGAAAAAAAAGAAGCTTTTCTTACGGCTCAAGGGTAAAATAAATTTATATTAATTGGTAAGATGCAAAATATTTATTATTTAATTCCGCAAATAAGCCATTTTTGTAGTAAAAAATTAAAATGGTGATCGCCCTCACTATCACTTCAAGGTGAAAATCAATGAAATTCTGTTTAAAATTGTTTAAGCACTGCAATAAAATTGTTGCCCATGGAGCAAATTAACCAAAAAGTTTCTGTTAAAAAAACCGAATTTATCAATTTCCATAATGACAATAATATAATATAATTATTGTGTTCGTTTACTTTAAGAAAAACGACATAAGGACCTAATGTTCCATTTTGATTATATACTTTAAACCAATTTTGTCTATATTAAATCCATTTTCCAATAATATTCATAATCTAATTGATATTAAATAAAATTTTATTTTTTCTTGTTTGACCATTTCTGGATTTGTTTTTTTGAGCTGTTACTTTAAGCTAAAGTTTAAACCAAAACATGACAGCTCCTTGAGCAAAACTATTGAATTCTCTTATATCACCAAAACTGTGATACATTTCCTTAGAAACTTATATGTAGCAGCGATTGAACTTAATTAGTAATTTCAACTGTAAATATCAGGTTCTAAATTATCATACTATAAATGGTATTTTATTCTAAATTTCAGTAAATTTCTAGGAACACCTTTTTTTAATGTACCCTTTTTTTAGTTCCCTCATACCTCTGCTTGCAGCAGCATATTATATTATAGATCTGTTTAAATTTTTAAAAAACTAGACTCAATATAGATAGACTTTTTTAAATCAGATTATCAGCTATTTTTTGTACATTATTAATGTTAAACTCTCGGTAAAGGTTAGATATGAAAATCACCATTAGATGGCGTTTTTTGCTGATATATGGAAATTATGAACAAAATATATTATTCCGAGTATAACTCAACTTTCATTTTATTTACTTTTTAATTCTTAAAAATGATTTTTAATTAAAATTTTATTAATTGGGAAAGAAGAAGTCAAGAAAAGCGGATGAAAAAAAAAATTATGCATAAAATGTGATAAAAATAGGAGATGAGCTTTTACGCACTCAATAAAAACTATTTTTTTTATCTTAGTCAGTAGATTATATTATAAAAACTGGCTTCGAAGCTAGTCTTTACTAGCTTCAAAAGTTTTGGAATAAACGACACTGAAACTGGACACAAAATGTGATACTAAAAATGCAAATCACACCTATCTTCCGCGATCAGCATACCATGTCTATTTTGTTCAAGCATAATTTTGATTTAGTAATAATAATTTGATTATGCAAAATATCATATTTTACTGTAATCGATTTTTCAATTATTATGAGGGTAATCTAATTAGAAGTGAATCAATTTTTTGCCCACAAAATTTATTTTGTAAAATCACGAACGAACTATAAAAAATTTCTTTTTACTAGTAGCTAAAATTGTACTTCCGGTTTGCTAAGAAACCACATGTGATATTTTTGCTTCTATTAAAAAAACTTGTTTAATTATGACGCAATCTAAAGAATATAAAATATACCAAAAATATCGCATTTAATGCTAATAAACGAATGATACAAAAAAGTGACAAAAAAAACAACATTTTATGACTGATTAAAAATCATTAGTTTTTTCTAATAAAAAATTATTCAAAGTTGAGATTTTATGAAGAAAGGATCAATAGGTTAGTAGGAAAATTTTTTGTGTTCAGTAAAAAGGTTGCACAAGTTTCGAGAGTTTATAAAAAATTAATAACAAAAATTGTTGTTTTTGATCTGGTAACACTTGAATTTTAAAATGTTATCGAAATATTTTAATGGCAAAAATGTTAGGGTCTACAATAAAATAAAATCGCTAATTTGAATCGTAACGCACGTTTTTAATAATTTTTATTTTTTCTATATGAGGTACATTTTTTATGTATATAAAGGGTGGCGCCATCTATTGGGTTTTCTTTAAAATAAAAAAAATATATTCATCATAAGCAAACGTCGGAAATTTCGATTGAAAATGAAAATCGAGTCTATTATAATTATGGCTGAAAAACAATATTATTCTTATGATTACCAAGACTTATTTTGCCTAAATTTTCGGTAACTTTTCGCAATAAAAGTGGATCAACGACCTCAATTTCATGTGGAATGTTATTCTTTAGGTTGTTAATTGTTCTTGAATTATTGGCATACATATTTCCTTTCAAATAGTCACAAGTAAAATAATCGAACGGTGTCAAATCACAAGATCATGGCGGCCATTATTATATCAGCGTTATTTAGTGCGCCAAAAACCGATCTTTTCAAAGACTCAAAAGAATCGTTTTATTAAAACCAAAGCTCATTCACATTCAATTCATTCAATTTCGTGGCCATAAAAAGTGTGTTAATATATAACGATATCGTTCGGAATTCACTGTAATATGTCACGATCATATTCAAAGATGAACAGCCCATGTATCGGTTTTTTCCTCAAAAAGGGGTTTTTCGCACCCCAAATTAAAAAAAAATTTATTTGTTAACGTAACTACCGATGTGAACGCCTCTTTTCATAGTAAATGTGGATGATTCAAATTCATTTTTATTTATGACTCTATAACTAAAACTTTGCCAGTGTTTTCAAATTCAATTTCTGTAATTGCCATTTTTTTGAGAAGAAATAAAAAATAATTGTGGGCTACTTTTGCCTGTTTTAGCAATATTTGGTCTAGTTCGAATCCAGCTAGTGACATAGCCCGGCTAAGTTCCTCATGGTACAATTTACATTTCAATATACTAGAAATTAGTTTACAAAAAAAATTATCTATCCATATGTATTTTCAGAATTTTTCAAACATGCGATCATGTTCATTAAGTAAACTGGAATCTTAAGACCCTTCCTACTTTTAAAAAAAACTTATTTCTTTATCAAATGGTACGTTCCAGAATGATATTTTACTCTGATAATATTCCCTATAAATATTTGGTTTCACATAGATCCGCAATACACAACATCCGTAAACGCGTCATATCCTCTAATGGAAATAAGTGCTTATGGCATTTTCAGAACTTGTCTTCAACCAAATTTAATCGATTTTATATAAAAATTATCGCAACCATGAAAAATTTATTACAATAACTAAAACCAACATGAACATGTGACTTGAAATTCAGGATTCTAATTCCTTTGCAACATTTCCTCTTTTTTATGGCGTTTTTTCATCCAACGGAATAGAATAATTCAGTGTCAGTTAAATATCCAGTTTGTTTCATAACGGTCGATATTCCATTATAATAAATTCTATATTATAAGATGTCGCGATCCTCTATTACTACACGTAAATAAACTAAGCTATTATAGGCAGTCGACCGCTATTTCTCAATTTTATTTCATAAAATTAATCTGGTAATACTACTTTAACCATCATAATAATACTACTCAATTAAGTAACGATGACTAATTTTTTATAAAAAAATTTTTTTTTTTTAATGGAATGTAAGTATTTTCTGACCACTGTTTTTCTAATTGATGAGGTTTTCATGTTGACGCACTTAGCCCAGATGTACAGTTATTCAGTATAAAGGACTAAAAAGGATTATTTTGTGTATTTTTTAAGAATTTTTAAATTTTATATTCTATAACTTGTTTGTGGGAAGCCACTAGACGAATACTCTCGTACAAAAGAACACCACACCCACTAAAACAAAATGACGGTAACTGGGCAAAAATAGACAAAGGAAAAGCCGAAGTATCATATTTGTTAATCATTTGGTAAATACTTTTGTTCTAAAACAACTAATGTTCCCAGTCCCCAAAGAGTCTTACTCCCAAAAATTTTAAGCCCTCGGAAATTAAATCTACTGTTCATCGTCTTTCCAATAAAAAAGCTCCTGGTTATAATCTAATAACAGTTTCTATTTTGAAGCAAATTTACCGAAATTTACTGCCATTAAATTGATTTCCAAACCAAATAAACTCATTAATTCTCCTTCCTCCTAAATAGACCTATCAACCTCTTACCAATTCTTGGTAAGACTTTTGAAAAACTCCTATTAAAACGACTCTACCCAGTTCTAGTTAATGAAACAATTATTCCTGATCACTAATTCGGCTTCCGATCTAAACACTCCACTATCCAGCAATGCCATCGCATTGTTGATCACACTGCATACTCTCTTGAGAGGAAAGAGTATTACCCGGGAGTATTTTTAGATATCTCCCAAGCTTTCGATCATGTGTGGCATCTTGGACTCCTCTGGAAACTCAAGAGCTTGCTCCCTTCAACATACTACTTTATCATAAATTCATATCTCTCCCAACGATATTTCCAAGTTGCAATTAACTCATAATCCTCGGAAATACATCCTATTCTAGCCGGAGTCCCACAAGGGAGTATCCTTGGTCCCATTTTATATAATATTTATTACAAATCCTGACATAGCTTCCAACAATATATAATTCCATATGCACAACCTTCAATCCTGTTTTAAGAGATGTAGAGTGAGGGTAAATGAACAGAAGAATGCTCACAATACTTTCACTCTTTGTCAAGAGAAACCTACCCTTTTATACGTTAATAGGAACATGATTCCACAATTTGATAAAGTATGTTATTTGGGACTTTACCTGAGCAAGAGATTAACATGAAATCCACAGACTAGACTAAAAAGAGTTGAAGCTAACAGACGTTACCTACAACTTCTTATACTACTGGACAAACTAACAACCAAAAGTAAACTTCTAATCTGCAATACAATTATAAAACCATTTGGACATATGGAATTGAACTTTAAGGTTCAACGGAATGTTCCAATTCCTATCGCGTCCAGGCCTTACAATCCAAGTCCCTCCGTAAAATTGATGATGCCCTCTTTTACAACATAATACATCGTGATCTAAATGTTCCCTTTGTCCAGAATGTGTGCATTTCCCGCTATCAGAAATTTCACTCCCATTTTACCTATTATTATAATCCACTTGTGAGAGAATTGTCCTGTATTGGCTTTCCAGCGAACACTCATCGGAGGCTTAAAATACAATGGCCTAGAGATTTTGTAGAGGAATCTACCTTCCATTAGTTGGAAAAATGCCGATGGGTCTTTACTCCCACTTCATGATTGTAAATTAAAATGTTCTGTAAATCGGCTTGTTAAAATGCAATCGTAGTTGCAGATAAAAAATAAAAAAATTCTATAAATATAAAATTTTAGTTATTTCTAAATTATCGATAATTTTTTAAAGAATTAATCTTTTTTTTTGAGAAATTATATTTTTTCCAAAATATTATTATTTTAAGAAATTTAATTAATAAAATTACCTAAATTTTCGCCAAAAAAATATTTATTAAATTAATTTCGATTTATAAAAAGCTGGTTAAGCAAGTTACTTGATATTTTTTTCACTTTAATTTTTATTATATTTGGAATGATATTATTGTTAATTTAAAAGTTATAAAATGTAATTTTTTTTTTCTTTCGTCAATAAAACGAAATATTTGTTTTAAAAATAATTAAACATTATCAAAGATGATTATGAATTTTTGTAATAAAATCGTATAAAATAATTCGTCTTCTATAAATGATAATATTGCGGAATAAGAATAATACCAAATGGCAAAAAATTTGCATGACTTTATTGTACGGTATTAACAAGTTCCGGTAAACTATCTAACAGGTTTAGTAGATTTCGACTCTCCAGTAACTCTAGTAAGACTCTACAAAACCAAACTGAAGCAAATATCAACTCTGAAGAAATTCCAAGGTGTGTGTTCTCTTTGGTATTTTCATCCTTAATGTTGAAGATTTTTGGAATTCTTACCAGTATATAAATTTTATAAATAATGTTTTACTTGTCATTTGATCTGCAATTATGGAATTTTATGGGTTTCAAATTGATAAGATGGCGAGAGTCGAACAGAAGATATGGTATATGGATAAAAAAAAAACGAAATAACAACTTAGAAGAGTCCAGTTTTGTTATTGCTAAGAACAAGTATGAAAAAGTTATTTAGTTTCTTACTTCATCATAAGTGAACTCTAACACTTTAGATTGGAATATATCAAATTATTTATGATTCCAAAAAATCTCTGAACAAAACATGACTTTTTATGAATGTACAAGATTTGATTAATCCGGTTTTTTTTCCTTTTGTATGCCATTTCTTGGATTCAGAGTTTCAAATTATGTCCTATTTGATATAAGTACTTTCATTCTACAGCTGTAAATTCAGCTGATCTTTGACTTTTAACTTAATATTGGGTTATTCGGAAAGTAATTTCGTTTGCTGACAAAGACACAATAAAGGCATTAATTGATGCAAACCGGCGAATAATAACTCGTGAGATCGCTGAGAGATTTAATTTATCGAATTCGACCGTTCATGATCATTTGAAACGGCTAGGTTTAATCTCAGTGCTCGACATATGGGTTCCTCATCTTCTTACGGAAAAAAATTTGTACCGTCGCATTGACATTTGTGATTTGCTTCTCAAACGCCAACAAAAATGATCCGTTTTTGAACCGTATCATCACTGGAGACCAGAAATGGGTTGTTTACAATAATATTAAGCGCAAAAAATCCTGGAGTAGAAAAGATGAACTGGCTCAAAGCACTTCGAAAGCCAATATTCATCAAAAAAAGGTTATGCTACCTGTTTGGTTAGATTTCAAAGGAATCGATTATTTTTAGCTTCTACCGAGCAATACAACGATCAATTCTGAAGTGTGCTGTCATCAGTTAGACAAATTCAATAATTCACTTAAAGAAAAATGCCAGAATTGGTCAATAGGAAAGGTATAGTGTTCCAACAGGATCGGGAAAATCTTTTAGAGCTTGGGTGGGATATACTACCACACCCACCATACTCTCCAGACCTAGCAACTTCTGATTATCATTTGGTCCTATTTCTATAAAAAAATTTAGATGTTAAAACGTTTAATTAAAATGAGGAGGTCAAAAATCACTTGGATCAGTTTTTTGCCAGCAAAGAACAAAAATTTTATTTGCGTGGAATCATTGCTACTACCAGAAAGATGGTAAAAGATATTGGATCAGACTGGACAATATTTAATTGAATAAAATATTAATTCACTATAAGAAAATCGTCTTTCATTTTTACAGTATAAAAAAAACGAAATTAATTTCCGAACAACCTAATAGTTTTATTTAAATATTTAAACTAATTGGTTCAAATAATCTGTATAATGATCAGAATTATGGCTAAATTAAATTTTATAATCTTAAAATTTGAACTTTTAGTATAACTGAATGGGTAGTCTTTGCCATAAAAAGTTTAGGAACTTTTTGAAAGACTCTATTTATTTTGAAGACTATTTATCTATCTGGGAAAATAATTTAAAATTAGCTAAGAATTATTAAAAATTTAATTTTATAATTAAATGGAGTCGATAGTAAAAAAAATCCACTATTGACTCCATTAAAATTGCATGCCTACGAGTGTTTCTAATTTAAAAAGCGAGCATGAGTATTTCCGTTTGTAATGAGAATCAGCATTTATAGAGATGTCCATAATGTTGTTCAGTAAATTGTTTTCCAGTCACGACCATTGGAACATTTCAATCGGCCCAAATACGGTGAGAGGTGTTCAAATCCCTAGCAACGTGCGATCTTCAAGACTAAACTCGATTTCTTATTACGCAAGCGAATATAAAGTTTTGATGTTATCCGTGCTGTGAGAGTCCCACTCCAATTAAATACCGTAAAATTAAAAACATAATAATAAATTTTATTTATGATGATAAGAATAATCATAGTGCTCGGCTACCGAAAAAATTACTTTCACTTAGAGGCTTAAGATATGCCAGCAAAAATAGGAATTTGCTTTCAGTTAAAGAAGCTACAAACGAAAAAGTTTACAGTTTTTGTCAAAATAAATCTTCCTCTTTGCATAAGGTTATTGCTTATATTACTTGCAGATATTTATTATAGAGTTTAAGACGAAATAGCAGACACTCACATAGTCGTCTGAGATGAGATCTTTAAAAATGCTCACTGTACTCGTACCTATTCGATTTTGGAATCTGAAGAGCTTCAACACTAATTCTGTTAGATAATGGATTAAGTTGACTTTAGCCTTATCTATCTTACGTAGCAAACGAGTTTTACTAGGGATAAACTCTGCCAGGTGAGTTTTTCTGCAAAAGTATTCCTGTTCACCAGACAGCATACACTCTTGTCTCTATTTCAAATAGTAAAATAGCTTCCGATATCAAATTGTTCATGTCATACGACTAAAATGAGTGCTGCCAGATTACCATCATAGTTTTCATACGATTTCTACCTTCATTAATCATACTATAAATGAAAAAGTTCCGCATAACTCCAGATTAAGCCCTTTAAAATTTATTATTTGTATTTGAAAATAATCAAAATAACGAAAATATTTTGATTTAAATGTCTTTATAAGTTTTTTCTAATACATTTTCCTAAAATGTCTCTTGTATAAACCCATTTGGTCTTACAAATTATATATATATTTTTGAGGTATGTTCAAAAAGTATCGTGAATTTTGTGTTTCTTAAAAATTTATTTATTTATTCATGAATATCTATTTTGTGCCCTTCAAAGTAATCCCAACCAGATATTATACACTTATACCAACGTTTTTTCTAATCCTCGAAGCACTTCAAAAAATCATTTGTGTGATCTTGTTCAGCCCCTCCTTCGATGCCGTCTTTATCTCCTCAATCGTAGCGTAGCGTCGTCGTTTCATGGGGCTCTTCAGTTTCGGGAATGAGAAAAAGTCACAGGGGGCCAGATCTGGGGAATACGGTGGCTGCGGCATTATTAGTGTATTGTTTTTTTGCCAAAAATTCGCGCACAAGCAACAATGCGTGAGCAGGGGCGTTATCATGGTGCAAACGCTTTTTTTTTCTACCACAAATCCGGTCGTTTCTGGCGGATTGCTTCTCGCAACTTGCACATAACTTGCCGGTAATATTCCTTATTGACGATTCTACCCTGTGGCAAGAACTCATGATGCACCACGCCCCTGCAATCGAAGAAAACTGTAAGCAAAACCTTCACATTCGACCGAACTTGGTGCGCTTTTTTCGGTCTTGGCTCGTGCGGCAGCTTTCATTCGAAAGCTTTGATTTCCAAGTCATAACCATAAACCCATAATTCGTCACCAGTTATAACCGTCTGGAACAAATTTAGGTCGTCGTGGACATAGTCCAACAGCTCCTTAGCAATGTTAATGCGATGCTGTTTTTGGTTGAAATTGATCAATTTTGGTACGAATTTCGCGGCGACCCGTCTCACGCCTAAATCATTGGTAAAAATCGAATGGCAGGAACCAATTGATATGTTTAAGTCCTCAGCAACTTCTCTAACGGTAATTCGACGATTGGCCACTACTATTTTCGTCATTTCATCAATGTTTTCGTCTATTGTTGACGTGCTCGTTCACATCTTCTCGGCCCTCTGAGAACATTTTGTACCACCGATAAACGTTGCTTCGGTCCAAGGTAGCTTCACCATATGCCACAGTCAACATTCGGAATGCGTCCGCGCAATTAATTTTGTTTTTCACGCAAATTTTGATACAGATTCTTTGATCCATTTCTTTCATCCATTTTTTTTCTTCAAAAATCGAAGACGAGCCAAAACACGTGCAAGCAAAGCAGCGGATTTAAGCTTATATACGTGGTACAAAAGAGCAATTAATGGTTAAAAAAAATTATGATAATCAAAAATCATGATTCGCTTTCAAAAGATTTCTAATTTTTAAATGCTAAGTAATTACTTTCCAAATTAGAAAACTTTTCAGTAAATATATCTCTATAAAAAAGAAGATCTTGCAGCTTATGCAAAAATCAGTCAATTGAATTTTCGTTAAAGTAACAGTATATAAAAAATAGTATTACTAAAATGCTCCTTGCAAGCTATTTTGCCATATTTTAAACTGAATTTTTATTTGAAATTTTCAAAGAAAAAGTTAAACATTCCACATTGATCCGACCCTAAAAATCTAACCTAAAAAGTATAGAGGGTAATCGAGGTTATGTTTGTCCAATACTCGTATTTCTGGGGAAAATCCATTGCATATCTTCATTCATCAAAAAATTGTTAAATAATTTAAGGTGCGTATAGGTTCTTTCTCTACACTGTCTGAATTTTAGTCGTCATTGATTATTTGTTATTTATTATTGATGATATCCGTGATATCGATTACGATCATAAAATAAACTTTGTTTTTTTTTATAATTTTTAAAATTTTCTTTGATTATTTTCCTTAGACTGACTAGGAGAAAAAAAACAGTTGGTAAATTAGTAGAAATTTTATAAAACTAATAAAACAAACAAAATACCTTATTCTGAACAAAATAAATTCAAAACAAAAATATTTTCAATAATACAGTTTGATAGAGGCACGAGTCAGCATTATGATGATTTTTTATTACGGCAATAAAATGCGGATAAACTGGTTTGGAAAACAGCTTTTATCCCAATCAAAAAAAAAGAGAGAAAAACGAAATAAAAAAATTATTAACTAGAATACCAATTTTATATCATCAACAACAGGAAAATAAATGATAACAAAAAAAAAACGCACACAAATAAATAATTTTGAAAGAAAAAATATCCGGTAAAGAAAAGAGATAGAAGAAAATTGATTTCAAAAAGCTAAAAAAAGCTTTTAACCAATTTAGGCTGAGCAACAAAAAAAAATTACCAAATTGTGACGGGAGCTTTTTGACACAGCCTAATCCATATTATCTAATCGATTTAGAAATTTTAACGGATTTTCTAAGATTCTTACCATAACCTCTATGGCGTTACAGTGCGCTGATCGTGACTGCATCAATTCTTAAATGGTCATCTTAACAATTTCGTCAATTTTCCATTGTGAATTGCAACAATTTTGTTGCGTCGGAAGCAAAACACTTTTTACACCAAATAAAAATAGCAAACCAAAAAAAATATTATAATCGTCTATTCGAGAAGTAAATTATCTACAAGAGAAAATACGTTTCAGACTCGTATCTTAGCGTCTATTGAAGCAAATCCGAACCTCTTGGTTTTCATTCTTTACAACCTACCGTTTAGACTATAAGTGGTGGATACTATACAAGACGACAGCAGTAATTATGTCGTATTTTAATCGATAGTGGCCACTAAAAGCTTTGCAATAGATTGCCAGGATTATGGCTGTATGATATATAATTGACTAACGCAGACCAAAATCTAGAGAGTTCAGAATTTTTATTTGGGGATGCCATTAACAGTACTTTCCTTAGAAACCGCTATATATTCACGGTCGTATTTTAAACCAGATTTAGACATGGTCCGAAAGGTATCGAATCTTTAGCTGAATCTTTAAACTTAAGACTCCTAAAGTCTGTTTTATTTGGTGAGATCACTAATCGATCAACAAATCTACTAACTATATCTCATTTATTTCTACTATAAATATAGCTTTTGTAGACTTTTCGGCCAGGACATTTTAAATGTGATTTTATCAATTACTATAATTGACGTCGAAATCAGCCAACCTGATCAAAGTTTGGTGAGCTAATACCTAACGATTGACAAGATTAAGGTTGTCCACATTTATCGCCTACTTCAATGTCCTAAACTTGGTAAAGTAGTTTGTTAACAGCCTTCTACAAGTCATTTCTGATCGTAGAAGAAAAATGATTTGACATTTTAGATCGTCTATCTGTATATGACTCGGACCTGAATCTTTACTTTCTTTTTTGTTTTGTTTTAATAAATTATTGTCACTTTGTAGTTATAGATAATATGGAAGCTCTGATTTGAAATTATATACTCTGTACTAGGAGTAATGTTACAGATCATATATAAAATAAGGGCAGTATGATAAGTCATTGGCTAATGCAAATATGTAGCTGATATGAGTAAAACGATATTTTTTTTTATTATTTCACATGTTAACAAATACGTCATATAAAATTTTATTAACATCTGTTGATTAGTTTCATTTTGACAGCCGTTGAAAGGAGACAAGATTTGTGTTTTTGACTAATATGGAAAAATATGAAGTTCGCGTGTTAATAAAACAATATTTTTTTTGTGTTATCGCTATGGCAAAATTGCATGAGTTAGGATACGAACTTTGAAGGGTTATAGAGATTGTATTTCTTAAATGAGATACAAAAGATACCAAAATGTGTGACTAAATGTTTTTTTTGCTTGTTAAGGTCAAGTTTTAATCATATAACCCTCGTTTTCGATTTTTCTGTGACATATGTAAGATAGTCTTTATTGTTTACTAGCAATTTGTAATTTTTGAGATTTCTACTTAACTATTGCTTCGCAATTTTTCTGATTTTCTGGCCAAATTTTTAAAGGATTTTATTTGATATTATCTGAAGAATTGATCAACTACAATTTTCTATCATGTAGTTATTAGATGTGTAAGAAAATGCGTTTAACTACGATAAAAAAAACATTCTTTTATTCTTCCAAAAACTCTAATAGATAGGATAAGCTGTGTAACT
The DNA here is from genome assembly GCA_958298945.1 of Atherix ibis. Lineage (NCBI taxonomy): Eukaryota > Metazoa > Arthropoda > Insecta > Diptera > Athericidae > Atherix > Atherix ibis. Next base: position 50,564,277 of record OY282607.1, read on the forward strand.
TGTGCAATTGCATTTGTTAAATTATGCTGCATTTGTTTAGTTTAATAGTCCAGTAACGAATCAATTTTCAATCTGTAAGACTAGAAATAATAAAACGTAAATCAATTTAACAGTCAAAGCCCATTTAAATAAACATTCTTTCGATCAGTTCAGATCAAATCAAATTAAATCAAATCGAATAGAATTGAATCGTGGATTGGATATGATCAGATAAGATAGAATTGCAAACGACTAGCAATTAGAGAGCACGTTCTATGTTGTTTAGTTGGTTTGAGTGCCTAAATTTTTTTGTTTTGTGTGAACTTCTTAACTTGTCCCAACTTCGTATATCAGTGAGCATGCATTTCTACCGACATCGGATCAAGTACGACGCATTCTATTGATCGGACGGAAATCGATGACAAACGATCAAATGTTTGCTATGCAAAATAATATTTATGTTAGGAGCACCTACACCATTTCACGAAGGACTCATCGTACTCGCTGTCTTATTTTGATCAGTATGCAAAAGAGTAGGTTGCGCAGAGTGAATAACATCACTGCTTATGCACAAAAATAGGTTGAATAAAAATAGACACTTGTCCAATGGGAATGTCGACACTACTCGTGCCTCCATCCGTCCATCCACACGCCAAACTAGTGATCTTGTCAAATGCAAGTCGTCTAGTATGTACAAGTATATAGTCGGATAGTAGGGAAATACCCCAGTGTTGTTGGATATTTTATTACGCACCACTGAGAGACATCAAAAATAACAAAAAATAGAGACATACATTGGCTTACATTGTTTCGTAAATTGTTTGAAAATTTTTGTTGAGTTCTTTCACTCGCTCTAAGCAATTATAAGGAAAATGGAATGCATTCTATTCGAGGGACAATGTGTTCTCCTATCTTTGCGATCAAATTCATATTCAAGTACTGATTCATAGCTCTTTTGCAAGTGTTCGCTAGAAAAAACCAACTCAAAGTGCTTAAGAAGGAATTGGGGCCATCATAGATTCCATAAATATGATGTGGCTAAAACGATAAAAAGAGGAAAAACTCTCAAAGAATAGGAAGAAGTTTGAGAAACATACCATCATAACGTGTGAGGAAGATGGTAGAAGAAGAGGAAAGTATTCGTTAATAAAATATTCCAAACTCGCGCAAAATCTTCAAGAAGATGTTTTGATGGTCACGTCTTCCAGTATAGAAATTGTACATAATTATTGCGCATATGGGGAAGCAAGCACAACGTCCAAGTAAGTATCTGTATGCACAGCATGCCCAGCAGAATCATCATGAATAGCCATGAATGATATGACAACTAAATGACTTCGAGGATCGATTTGCCCACCTGTTGTTGTTTGTTATTAAGTACACTGTTATTTGTTATTTTGTATAATGCATACGTCATTGTTCGTTCAAAATTGTTTTGCTAATTTTCTTACAAGAACATAAATTTGTATTGCAAATAATCAAATGATTAGAAATAATAGGATTGTGAGTGAGAAATTATCTGCGGGGATCTGTTTGCACCTTAGATGATCGATAAAGAACAAATTTTGACCATTAGTAAAAGAAAACTATAGTCAAATTCTCAATTAAAAAATCGCTAATCTTATTTGAGATTAGTAAAGAAAAAAGTTTATAGAAAAAAAGTATACAACCTTGACTTAAGTAAATCGATAGTTTTGGGTTTAACCTATCGAATAATTGGAGAGAGAAAAACGACTACATACAATATTTGGGCCAGTTGATAAACCTTAGGACTATTAATAAAATGATATTTGTAATCAAATTTAGGAAAAATCTTCAAAAAAAAAACTAAAAAATTTAGAAATGAATCCGTTCATGTTAAAGTTATTAACTATTGGTTTGTCCGGAAAGTAATTGCGTTTTTAACTACCAAAGTAGTTTTTGGTTGATACAGGTATACTTGTGTTAAGTGACAAGACTGGTTTACATTAATGCCAGTTGAAGCTGATGAAGACACAATAAACGCATTAATTGATGCAAATCGGCGAATAACAACTCCTGAGATCGCTGACAGATTAAATTTATCGAATTTGACCGTTCATGATCATTTGAAACGGCTAGGTTCAATATCAAAGCTCGACATATAGGTTCCTCATCTTCTTACGGAAAAAAATTTGTACCGTCGCATTGACGTTTGTGATTTGCTTCTCAAACGTCAAGAAAATGATCCATTTTTGAAGCGTATAATTACTGAGACGAGAAATGGGTCGCGCAAAAGATCCTGGAGTAGAAAAGATGAACCGGCTCAAAGCACTTCAAAAGCCAATATTTATCAAAAAAAGATTATGTTATCTGTTTGGTGGGATTTCAAAGGAATCGTTTATTTTGAGCTTCTAGCGAGCAATGCAACGATCAATTCTGAAGTGTACTGTCATTAATTGGACAAATTGAATGATTCACTTAAATAAAAAAGGCCAGATCAATAGGAAAGGTATAGTGTTCCAACAGGATAATGCGAAACCACATAAAAATTTGACCACTCGGCAAAAGCTTTTAGAGCTAGGATGGGATATACTGATCCTAGTTTATCAATATTATTACAGACTTTTAAAATCAAACTATACAAAAATATCAGCCGGAAAGCAGATATAATTTAGGTTAATTCAAATGAAGCTTTTTGTCATTTATGCTGCGTCTAGCTAGGACATTCAATACCAAATCCTGTGAAGCTAAAAATGATTTTAAAGAATTTTATTTTTGTAGTTATTCAATATGCTGAATGTCCCATTATTTCTGTCGTCTTACACATAGCTTCCAACAATTTATAATTCCATATGCACAACCTTCCATTCTGGTTTAAGAGATGTAGAGTGAGGATAAATGAACAGAAGAGTGCTCACAATACTTTCACTCTTTGTCAAGTAAAACCTACCCTTTTATACGTTAATAGGAACATGATTCCACAATATGATAAAGTACGTTATTTGGGACTTGACCTGAGCAAGAGATTAACATGAAATCCACAGACTAGACTAAAAAGAGTTGAAGCTAACAGACGTTACCTACAACTTCTTATACTACTGGATAAACGCTCGAGACTAACAATAAAAAGTAAACTTCCAATCTACAATACAATTATAAAACCTATTTGGACATATGGAATTGAAATTTGGGGTTCAACGAAACGAGTCCAGGTCTTACAATCCAAAGTCCACCATAAAAGTGTTGATGCCCCTTTTATGTTCGTAACAACGTAATATATCGTGATCTAAGTATTCACTTTATTCAGGATCTGTGCATTTTTTGCTATCAAAACATAGCGGACTATTTCACTCCCTTTTATCCTATCATCATAATCCACTTGTGAGATAATTGGCCTATACTGCCCTCCCCGGAAACAAGCATCAGAGACAAGAGACAATGGCCTGGACATTTTCTAGAGGAATCTAACTTCAATTAGTTGGAGAAATGCCGATTGGGATTTACTCCCACTTCATGATGCACAAGATTGTAAATTAAAATGTAATGTAAATCTGCTTGTTACAAAACAATTGTACCAATTTGAAAAAAAATAAGAACAGCTTTAATCAAAATTTTAACAAATTTTGCAATTTTAACAGATTGTGTTTTACCAAATGAACTAATTCAAAAGATATTTGCTAAATAATAATTTTGTAATATCTAGTGTATACGCTACTTGACATAAAGATTTGTAGAATTTAATAGACTGTGCTATAAGGGAACCGTATGAAAAAGGAGAAATAATATTGAAGCGAGCAAAATTATTTATTGTGAACTGGTTTTATTGATAAAAAATATTTTAACTATAATTTAAAAATAGATAGAAAAATATAAAAAAAAAATTGATTGAAAAAAAAACACAAGGTTTTTGCCAAGAATAATCTAAAGTCGTAAAATAGTAGAAATTCTACCAATAATTGTAAAAAAAAAACGTAAAATTCTGTAAGAGTAGTTGTGTGGCAACTGTAGTTGTAGTAGAAAAATATAAAATTAAAAAATACCAAAAATTATGCAAAAATATGAAAAACCAGCAAACGAGATAGCTGGTTTGGAGAAGAAGAGTTCAAAAAATTAAAAAAAAAATTATATTCCAAGTATTCAAAGTCAAATACTTGGGGTCCGGTGATCGTAGGCTAAGATATCGCGCTAACGTGAAGATAATCAAATCGTAAAACTGACCTTTCCGCATCTGTTTTGTAGTGCTACGAGTATCTGCCATCTAAGCGTTATTGTTGTGGTGGACTCTGTGCATTGGATTCCTGTATTTTTTGTTGTTTTTTTTTGTTTTTTTTTAACAAGCGATCGCTTTTCTACGAATCGCACATATACAAATTCATCCTCGGCTTTTTATGTGTAAACTAATTATGATATTTCTCACTTTTTCTCCATAATTTATATTTTTTTCATTTGCTTTTATAATTTCCCCAAATGAATTTTATTAGATTTGCCTGTATATCGTCTGCAGTTTTCTATAATTTTATTGGAGAATTTGTGGATCATCCATAGATTATTTGAACTATTTTTGATACTGACCTTGAGGTTTATTTTTTTTGAAATTACAAATATTTAAGGGAAATTTAATACTTCCACTAAAAAATCAATAAATAGTCACCCTTTTTATTTACCAACTAGTATTTCGTAGTTTTTTAATATTTTTTTGTTTACTGGTAACGTAAATAAATTTGCACAAGAATTGCCTAATGAAGTTGTTGGCATTCCAAATTTTCCAGCCTAAGTTTTTTGAGAACTACGGAATATATACGAGTATATGTAAATGATAATGGCATTGTCAAGTATTTTAGATATAATAGAGATATAGTGAGAGACGGAGTAAGAGAGCATGATGAATAGAAAGGTAGAGCGGCAGAGAGATATTAGGATAGAGAACTAGAGACATACAGAAAGAGGGATAGAGGGATTACCAGATAAAGAGATAGAGATAGAGAGGAGTTGAGAGATAGAAAGATAGAGTTATCGGTGATAGAGAGGTAAGAAGATACACATAGATAGATAGATCGATAGATGAAGCAATATAGAGAATAGGGAGATAGAGAGATAGAGATAGCCTGATAGATAGATGGATAGATAGAGTGATAGAGCAATAGAGTGTAAGAAAAATAGAGCTATAGATCAATAGAATGTAAGATAGATAGAGAGTTAGAGAGATAGAGACTTAGTGAGCTGGATATATATTGGGTTGTGCGGAAAGTAATTTCGTTTTGTTTTTATAAAAATGAAAGACGATTTTCTTATAGTGAATTAATATTTTATTCAATTAAATATTGTCCAGTCTGATACCATCTTTCTGGCAGTAGCATGATTCCGCGCTCCAAAAATGTTTCTTCTTTGCTGGCAAAAAACTGATCTAAGTGATTTTCGATCTCCTCATTCGAATTAAACATTTTAGTGTCTAAAAAATTTTGTAGACATCCGAACAAATGATAATCGGATGGTGCTAGGTCTGGAGAGTATGGTGGGTGTAGAAGTATATCCCATACAAGCTCTTAAAGATTTTGCTGAGTGGTCAAACTTGTATGTGGTTTCGCATTATCCTGTTGGAACACTATACCTTTCCTATTAACCAATTCTGGCCTTTTTTCTTTAAGTGAATCATTCAATTTGTTCAACTAATGACATTATACTTCAGAATTGATCGTTTTGTTGCTCGGTAGAAGCTCAAAATAAACGATTCCTTTGAAATCCCCTTTTCTTGATGAATATTGGCTTTCGAAGTGCTTTGATCCGGTTCATATTTTCTACTCCAGGATCTTTTGCGGTTAACATTATTGAAGACAACTTATTTCTCATCCCCAGTGATGCTACGCTTCAAAAATGGATCATTTTCTTCGTGTTTGAGAAGCAAATTTTTTTCCGTAAGAAGATGATGAACCCATATGTCGAGCTTTGAGATTAAACCTAGCCATTTCAAATGATCATGAACGGTCGAATTCGATAAATTAAATCTCTCAGCGATCTCAAGAGTTGTTATTCGCCGGTTTGCATCAATTAATGCGTTTATTGTGTCTTCATCAGCTTCAACTGGTCATCCAGAATAACGAAATTACTTTCCGAACAACCCGATAGATATACATTTAGAGAGTTAAAAAATCGAATGCCTAAATAAGTGCATTTGTATTTGAAATTTGACAAATCAATCATAAATGTGTTATTGATATACGAGGGCCGTTCAATAAGTCCTTAGAAAATCCGAGAAATTGCGCTCGTAGTGTCGGTAAAGATTTTTTTTTTGTAAGTAGCATTATCTACTTTTGTAAGGAACATTATCGAGAGGAAAGCTGTCAAAATTTCAGCTCGACCCATAGCGTAGGTCAATTTCTATCGTCGATTAAATTTAACGACATTTATTTGTGCATAACAATGGAAGAAAGTGAGTTTAGGGCTGTCATCAAACATCTCCATTTGAAAGGCTTAAGCCCGAAAGAAATCAAAGCCGAGTTGGATGCAGTTCATGGCACATCTGCACCTGTGTTTGCGACGGTTTACAATTGGGTGAATGAATTTAAACGTGGCCGTTCATCCACAAAAGATGAACATCGTTCAGGACGCCCAGTTGAGGTGTCTACTCCTGAAATCATCGACAAAATCCACGATCTGATTTTGAACGATCGGCGAATTAAAGTGCGCGAATTAGTTGAGGCCACGGGCATATCACAAGGTACAGTCGCTTCAATTTTGCATGAAAAATTGTCTGTGAAAAAAATTTCGACAAGATGGGTGCCGCGTTTGCTCTCAGAGGAGAATAAGCGCAATCGTGTAGTGGACTCTGAGGCTATGTTGGCACTCTTTCATCGCAATCCTGCCGAATTCCTTCGTCGATATGTCGCTGTGGACGAAACCTGAATACACTACTACACTCCAAAAACGAAGAGACAGTCATCACAGTGGATTTTCAAGGGTGAACGGGCTCCGAAGAAGGCAAAAACTGTGCCATCGGCCGGCAAGGTGATGGCCACGGTCTTTTGGGATTCGCAGGGCATCATTTTTATCGACTACTTGGAAAAAGGAAAAACAATAACAGGAGCGTATTACGCGTCGTTATTGCAACGGTTGAGCGAGGAAATCAAAGAGAAACGCCCCCATCTGAAGAAGAAAAAAATCCTCTTGCATCAGGACAATGCGCGTGTGCACACCTGCGCTGTTTCCATGGCCAAAATTGTGGAATTGAAAATGGAATTGTTGCAGCATTCACCAGATTTGACCCCGAGTGACTATTTTCTTTTCCCCAATCTGAAGAAATGGCTTGGCGGACGACGGTTCACTTCCAACGAGGACGTCATTGCTCAAACGGATGAATATTTTGCAGAACTTCCGAAATCCTATTTTTTGGACGGGATAAAATTTTTGGAAAAACGGTTGGAAAAATGTATAAAGCTAAAAGGAGATTATGTTGAAAAATAAAAAATATTTTTTTTTTAAAAACAGTTTTTTTCCATTTTTTTCTAAGGTCTTATTGAACGACCCTCGTATCTGTGTCCTTTTCTTTGTAAGAGTTTTTTTTAAAAAATATATAAATGCAAAATTGATTAAAAATGTTTAGAATTAAAATGTTGAAAAGGAAAAACATCGACGTTTTTTAAATTCGTTAGAATCTCAAAAGGAGATTTACCTGAGAGAGTAAATCATAATTACTATCAGAAACAATGAATATGTAATACGCAGGGACAATTTCTTGTAAACTGTATGAAGTATCTGTATTACTTAAATTTCATAAAAGTATCATAGAATCTATTGGTAAACAAACCATTTTTTTGTTATGAAATTGCGCTTTAGTAACCAGGTCTAATAGAATCTGTGAGCGAAATGTCGAAGCTTGCGCAAATATGGTAATTATCAAATCATCTCTAGATTCTATATCCTATAATAAATACCTTAAAAATTACTGAAATCATAAAAAAATTATCTAAAAATTACTGATTATCTTACATAATTCGGTCCCGTATCATATAGGTATTTGCTCAACCAAAAATTTCTCTTTGCGTTCGATTCTCTTTTTAAAAAAAAATTAACAAACAAACACGTCATATCTAAAACTAAAAGTTCAAAGTTTGAAAAATTAAAATTTGCATAAACGAAAATAAAACAAAAATATATAAATTAAAAAAAAAAACGAAAGAAATAGCTTCGAATAAAAACAACATTATGTAGTTAAGCCTGAGATAGTAGTTATGTAGTGTATGATGTTATGAAAAATATTCGAATAAATTTTGATACCTGCTTCTTTCTCCCGTTTCTTTTTTTGTTCGGTCTCTTTTTTGCAAACGAATATGCTTATGCATATTATTTATTTTTGTTTATTGTAATAAAGTATATCTTATGTGTGAATTTTTTTCCAAGCATTCATCTCTTTCTTTTCTAATTTCAGGTTATTAAGTTGAGTTGTATGTGGAGATTCTTCCATTAGCAGAAAGAAAAGAAGAAGAAAAAAAACGAGTCACCGTCTATCATCAAAACAATCGTCATCATTACAAATAGCAACTTGGCAATATAAAATTTGTAACGCAGAAAGATTGTTGGTTAAACAAAAAAGAAGAAAACGCAAAGCTTCTTTTGTATTGATTGGCGAGCTAAAACTAGAAACAGCATAATCCACTTTACCACATACAAAATGCAGGTAGCATAAGTTTATCCACAACAAACGAAGTGAAAATACGAAAGAGTATTGAAACAAAGCTCTCTGAGGACTAGCAAAGCTTATATACGAAAAAAACTCTAGCCATCCCAAAAAGCCGTCGTCGAAGTCTACCTTCTCTTTAAACACGATTAATTCAGGCAACTAATCTTGGCCAAGCTGAGATCTTAGTTGTAGTAAATAGATAGATTTCTGATAGTTTTAACAATTCAAACAGTGAAACAAACATAAATTAATTTTGTAATTAATTTTCGGAGACAACCACACAAAATGGACTATCAAATACGAAGAATAACTGAAAATAGGATTAAATTTTGCATATTATTCCTAGTATTAACGATATCGTTAACTGAAGCTGTCGAAAGTATAAGTAAGTAATAGCTAATAATATTTTTACTATAAAATAGGACTTTTTTTTACTTACAATTCAATTTCTAAACTAATGCAAAAGTTATGACCGTTTTTTATATATACAATTATACATTTTTTTTAGATTTGTATTATTTATTTAATCAATTATATAATTTCCATCCATTCTTATAACCTTCTTCCATCTTTCTATCTACTTATTAATACCATTAGTGTTAAATTGCGTGAATTTTGATGCGAAAAATGTAGTAAGGGATGTTTTTACCTGCTCTATTGTATCAAATTTTTTATCATTTAAAAAATTTTGCAGTGATCGGAATAAAAGAAAATCGGAAGGTGCAAGATCTGGAGAATACGGTGGATGCTTGATAACATCCCAATTCAACTCATTTAGATTGTGTTGGGTCATCATAGCCACATGTGGTCGCGCGTTGTCGTGATGAAACACTACCCCTTTTCTGTTTACCAATTCTGGTCTATCCTTTTGAAGAGCGATGTTCAATTTGGATAACTGCTGACAATATCGTGCTGCTGTAATTGTCTGATTGCGTTCCAAGAGTTCAAAATACACAATACCCTTACAATCCCACCAAACACAAAGCATAACTTTTTTTTGATGGATTTCGGCTTTCGAAGTTGTTAATGGGGCTTGTCGAGGTATAGCCCAATGTCTTTTTCTTGTCACGTTGTTGTACACAAACCATTTCTCATCTCCCGTTACCAAACGATGCAAAAAAGGTTCATGTTTTTGTCTCGCACTCAAAGCAACGCATGTGAAACACGATCCAAAAATTGGCAGCCAACAATTGATGAGGTATCCAAACATCGTATCGCGAAACCATCCCCATACGCTTCAAATGTCTTAATACGGTTGTTTGGTTGACTCCCATCATTGACGCGATCTCCCTATTGGTTAGACGTGGATTGGTGTCAATTATGACTTTTAACTTGTCGTCATCAGATTTCAATGGCCGCCCGGTACGTGGTTTATCAATTAGTGAAAAATCCCCAGATCGGAATTTTGTAAACCATCTTCGTACCTGTCGAACTTTGATGACATCTGCTCCACACACTTTGCAAATGTTTTTGGTTGCCACACTCGCGGTGTTGTCTTTTTGGTTGCCACACTCGCGGAATTCATAAAGTAAACAATGACGTAAATGCACTTTATCGACCGACATTTTGAAAAAATACAAGGGCTCTTCACTGTACTCTGGCCAGGCCAAAACTGACGAGAAAGTAGAGGGAAAGCATCCTTTATACGTGTACAATGAAATCATTTAAAAGAAGATACTATTCATCATTTCTGAAGAAAAAATTTGTTTACCTACGATCATAAAAAACGGTCATAACTTTTGCATTCACCTAATATTATTATTTTAATGTGTTTATGCTACAGGACAATTTTTATGCAATGCTTTAAAAACAGTATCTTGAGAATTTTTAATTTTTTCACGATTGTTTTAATGAAAATTATTAAGTTTTGTACGCGCTCATAATAACCCCACCCCATCAAGGAACTTTTTCGATCTTCATAAAAGGTCGATCAATCTTCATAAAAAATCGATCGATCTTAATAAAAGGGTACTGAATATTTCATAGTGGATAAACTTCTTAAATAAATAAAAGCTCAAAATTAGACTCACTTAAGATTATGTATGTATAATAAAATTTATTATCGAAAAAACACTTTTTCATTGCAGTTTTTAAGTCTTTCAAAATTTAAGGTAAAACACTAAACCAAAAATCTGTCATTATTTAAAATTAAATTAAAACTTGACTAAATATATATTCAAATGCTGAGTATTTTCAAATATTGTCGAAGAACAATTATTATAATTAATCTATAACAAACTTATTTCTTGGCAAGGACAGGTATTAATCATACGACCCTCATAGTTAATATAAAAAAAGTTTACACTCTAAGACTTAAAGCATTGCAAGCACTCCTTTTACTCTGACTCTTGTCAAATTAAAACTATAATTTAGGATGTTCGAAATTTTCTAGTAAATTTACCATTAAAATTTCATTTTCTAGTAAATTTTTGGACAACATCTGAACAAGAAGAAGCGTATTTAATGGGTCCTCTGCCTTGCTTAAATAGACTATACCTCTTTTGGATTGTACTTTTTTATGTAAGATATACAAAATAACTAAAAACCTGTCTTTCAAAATCGACTGTAATTTATTTCCCGATTCGACAAGGAGCTTATTAATTTGAAGTTATTATGACACTAAAAAGTCTGCAATCAAACTGCAAAAGAGATTTTCTATTTTTTCCTGTAATCTTCATATAGATTATTTGTATAATAGTAATTTTTATCTGAATCAGCTAATATTTCGTCCAGTACGTCTGAGCACATAACTTTGCCATTGCGCCAAGTATGCATATTTCCGATTTCTTCTTTCGCTCACATTATTTATTTCTCAGGCATATAAAATTTCCAAAATCTGAAATTTTATATGATCAAGCTCACTTATTTACATATCTCTTATAGTCCCAATAGCTAGAGAGATTCTAGTCTAAGCCTATCCCAGAAAAATTTACAAGAAACGAAATTTACGAGTATATCTGAAGACATCATATCATCATAAATTAGTTAAAATTTAGATCAACGCGCGGTTGTTAATCGTGTGACATAAACTATTTTAAATTATTCATTCAAATAAATTAAATAATTAATAACAACATTCGTATGTTGATTATATCCGTTGAAAATTTTATGTTTTCTCCTAAAATTTCTTTGAATCATAATTATTATCACTTTGACAAATTTTTCACATTTTTAATTAATAAATTTTTATTTTCATCACTAATTTTCATATCACGATTGTAGTCATGGGTTCCCCACCTTTTTAAATAAGCAATATTATTCAATAATTTGAAAAAACATTTTTTTCTATACGAGATTTATATATAGAGTTGGCAAAACTTTTAATATATTTGAATATGTTTTGTTCACTCATTTCGTGATAGAAATTCAGGATGCAGAGAAGAAGCGTTTCCATTCTAATAATACTCATTGCCAAGGCCATCCATCCATAACCCGGATAAGATCCAAAATGTATATTTCGTTTTTCTTTACTTTTCAGGTTTACTTTCTTCTTGATCAATTTTCATTGTATTTTTATCGAACCCAATATCGGTCAAGAGAACAGCCAATAATAAATCGTGTACACATAGTAACAGAAAATCTATAGTTTTTTCGTAGAATATTTATTTAAACAAATGAAGTATTAATTAACCAAATACCTCCCATCTGGGTTGTTTCTGGAGAGATCGAGATCTGAAAAAACTATTCCCGCATCATACTGGCTGCGTACGGTTGTAAATAAATAGATCCTTTTGATTTCTTTAAGATACTGTAGTGTTGAAAAATATTTATTTAACTAAAGATCAGGTATAGACTCAGACTATTTAAAATGAAAAGTTGTAAATTTTATGCAAACTCTTTTATCTTAAATTGGATTAATTTTCCAAAAACTCTTTTCTCTTACATAAAAAAACAGTCAGTGATTAATAAAAATGTACTGCATGTTTAAATAAAATAGTAGCGCAATTTTAAAAGAAGAAAACTTTGTTTTAAAAAAATAAGTTTTGCTATAAATGTGTATCCGAAGCTTATTTGATACGAATTATATGAATTTTATTGCATTTCTCATCATTTTTGCAGTTTTTACAATTCTTGTAGTCATTGAAATTCTAGCAGTTTCCATAATTCTGGCAGTTCTTAAAATTCTTGTAGTTTTTAAACAATTCTTTAAAAAGAGTTTTGTAAATTTTATTGCTGTAAAGAAAACTTTGTGTCAAAAAATAAGTTTTACAATAAACGTGTATCCAAAGCTCATTTGATAAGAATTATACGAATTTAATTGCAAGTCTTATCATTCTTGCAGTTTTTGCAATTCTAGCAGTTATTGAAATTCTAGCAGTTCCCATAATTCTTGCAGTTATTCAAATTCTAGCAGTTTTTAAAAAGTTCTTAAAAAAAAGTTTTGAAAATTGTATTGCTGTAAAAGAAAACTGTGTCAAAAAATAAGTTTTACATTAAATGTGTATCCAAAGCTCATTTAATAACAATTATACGATTTTTATTACAATTCTTATCATTCTCGCAGTTTTTGCAATTCTTGCAGTTATTGAAATTCTAGCAGTTCCCATAATTCTTGCAGTTATTGAAATTCTAGCAGTTTTTAAACAGTTCTTAAAAAAAAGTTTTGAAAATTTTATTGCTGTTAAAGAAAACTGTGTCAAAAAATAAGTTTTACATTAAATGTGTATCCAAAGCTCATTTAATAAGAATTATATGATTTTTATTACAATTCTTATCATTCTCGTAGTTTTTGCAATTCTTGCAGTTATTGAAATTCTAGCAGTTCCCATAATTCTTGCAGTTATTGAAATTCTAGCAGTTTTTAAACAGTTCTTTTTGACACAGTTATAATAGTTTTGATCATTAATAAAATAACTACTGATGAACGATGATAGATGGTCTCTTTGGAAATTAAATGTGTTTCTACGATTATTATTGTATTTGATCCTATAAAATTGTAATGGTAAATCCTAGAAGGACCATATAACAATGACAATAGCTTTTTTGGCATACATTTATAAATAAATTGTTAAGATTTCTACAAATTATCAAAGAAATCCAACTTTTTATTTTAATCTAAATATGATTTATAGAAAAATTATTTATTTAGCCGGTATTTCCAAAAAAAATAACCTTATAATTCCTGATTTTTTTTTATTAAAAAAATAACCTTATAGTTCCTGAAAAAAATTCAATTGCTTACGTGAAGTACTCAGCTAAGAACTATGAAAATGCCGATAAACGTTTAGTACTCAACTTTGTTCATCTAACAAAAAAATAAAATTACCTAAAAATAATGAGGGCAATTGTATTTATTTCTAGAATGAAGGTCTCTAACTCCTTAATGACTTATCTTTGATGTGAAATCATCTACTTACAAGAAGAAGTCATTCATAAATTTACACAACCGTATACGTTCTAGACAAGAATATAAACAAATAATTATAAAGCACTTTACAAAACATCTTGAATTCTTTCCAGCTCGGCATGATGCTAATGCATGAGTCAACAAATTCGAAATAAATTCTTCTAATCTTCTCGTTGGATTTTTTTCTCATAACAATTCTCTAAAACTCTTCAATTAACTTTATACCTCCTACTATCTTCAAAAATAACTACCAAAAAGAAAAGAGTATAAAAAATATGTAAGGTCGAGAATTTTGGTAAACGATTAGGAAAGTCTTTAAAAATTCTGATGTTGTATGATAAGAGGTCCTTTCTGAGAGATTTTTGTTTGCCAAATAGCGCCAGTCCTCAGATGAAGACGGCTGCGGCCGTCGAAAGACAACTCATTTTATGAATGATTTTTCGGAAAGTTAGGCGAAAGTTACCTGCTGTTTGCGTTATCAGATCGGAGAGTTATTATAGTCAGGTGCCTACTCAATTTCCTTAAGGTTAAACGCGATGGTGGTCTTTTATTTGGTACACAATTATATTTCATGTTCAGCTTTTTTAGTTTGTTCTGTATACTTCATAGGGAAATGAAATGTTAAGTCGACTTCTTACACTTTTTTTAATAGGAATAACAAATATTCGGCAGAGTAGTCGGCATTTTTTTTTATGATTAGCGCCGTTTATCTGAAATGAATATCGACCAGAAAATAAAATATCATCTTTTCTTGAAAACAATCAATTTGTCAACTTTGACCCGTAAAGAAGAATTTTTTTTAAATTAAAATTTTTTTTTTGGACTCTTACAAATTGTCTATTTATGTTTATAAAATGCCTCCTAAAGTTATGTTGAAAATATTATTTTTAACATAATATACTCGATAGCAAGTAAAATTCATCAGCAAGAAAAAATATTTTTGTTTGAAATTTAAAATAAAAATTGCTTAAAATATTACCAAAAATTTCTTTAATTATTCCAAGTAAAGCAAGACATCAAATGGAGTAATTTTCTGCTTATTTATAAACGCTAAAAAGCTAAAAAAATACAAACAATTTTGGGTACCGGAACAGCTTACAGGTCCGATCGGGTTGTTAGGTATTTTATATTCAATTTTACGTATTTTTTTATTTTTATTTTAGATTTATTTTAAGAAAAATTCTCTTTCTAATTCAATTGGTATAATTATCTTTATTTTATGAGTCTCATTATACTAAATAATCTTTCTTAATAAGATGGAAATAACTAAAAGTTTTCGGGTGAAATTCTGGGCATGAAAACTTATCAGAATTTGGATACTATTCGTACCCATGACTTTTCTCATAAATTGAGCGAATATCAGCAAACTAAGAAATTCTTTCCGAGTAGGGTCCTTCCATTATGAAGCTCCTAGATATACCAATTTCGTTTCCAAGTCTCCAGAAAATTTATTTAACTCTAAGTGTTCTATAACTCATAATACACTAGCTTCGCTAAGGAAACGGCCTCATGGTCGTGGTGCCATAAAAATGGCCCCTGGCTTATGTCTAACCGACCTACCATACAAACAAACAAACAAATAAACAAACCCGTATACAATTAAAACGATTATTTGTGTAGAAGCTCATTTATCTAGTTTAAGTTGAAAATATGATAAGGCTAGCAGAAAGTCTTAGATATCAACTAATATATTTTTCTAGGTTCAATCTATATTAATCACTTCTGGAAAGTTCTGCACCCTGACTTGACGGCACTAAGATCGCACTCGCCTAGCAAGCAGAGCGGTCTTTAGTTCGAATCTTGATAGTAAAAATATTATATTTTTATCGTATCGCTACAAATTTATGATTATAAAAAAAAGCGAAGAATCACCATTTAGAGCGATTATTATTCTATGAGTACGTTAGTTTGTATAACGTTGGAAGTGAACCGTCGTCCGCCAAGCCATTTTTTCAGATTGGGGAATAGAAAATAGTCACTCGAGGCCAAATCAAGTGAATAAGCGGGATGCTGCAACAATTCCATTCTCAATTCCACAATTTGGGCCATGGAAACAGCGCAGGTGTGCACACGCGCATTGTCCTGATGCAAGAGGATTTTTTCTTCTTCAGATGGGTGCGTTTCTTTTTGATTTCCTCGCTCAACCGTTGCAATAACGACGCGTAATACGCTCCTGTTATTGTTTTTCCTTTTTCCAAGTATTCGATAAAAATGATGCCCTGCGAATCCCAAGAGACCGTGTTCATCACCTTGCCGGCCGATGGCACAGTTTTTACCTTCTTCGGAGCCCGTTCACCCTTGAAAATCCACTGTGATGACTGTCTCTTCGTGTCTGGAGTGTAGTAGTGTATCCAGGTTTCGTCCAAAGTGACATATCGATGAAGGAATTCGGCAGGATTGCGATGAAAGAGTGCCAACATAGCCTCAGAGTCCACTACACGATTGTGCTTATTCTCCTCTGAGAGCAAACGCGGCACCCATCTTGCCGAAATTTTTTTCACAGACAATTTTTCATGCAAAATTGAAGCGACTGTACCTTGTGATATGCCCGTGGCCTCAACTAATTCGCGCACTCTAATTCGCCGATCGTTCAAAATCAGATCGTGGATTTTGTCGATGATTTCAGGAGTAGACACCTCAACTGGGCGTCCTGAACGATGTTCATCTTTTGTGGATGAACGGCCACGTTAAAATTCATTCACCCAATTGTAAACCGTCGCAAACACAGGTGCAGATGTGCCATGAACTGCATCCAACTCGGCTTTGATTTCTTTCGGGCTTAAGCCTTTCAAATGGAGTTGTTTGATGACAGCCCTTAACTCGCTTTTTTCCATTGCTAAGCACAAATAAATGTCGTATTCTTTAATCGACGATAGAAATTGACCTACGCTATGGGTCGAGCTGAAATTTTGACAGCTTTCCTCTCGATAATGTTCCTTACAAAAAAAATCGTGACCGACACTACGAGCGCAATTTCTGGGATTTTCTAAGGACTTATTGAACGACCCTCGTACATTTTCAATTTAAACATACGAGATCTGTTCAAAAAGTATTTCCGCGGGTTACGTATATTCGATTTTCGATTTTTTGTGGCGTTATGTTGGTACTCATGTCTCTCACTTATGCCGACAAGTTCGGCCATTTTGAATATTCAGTGAATTTTTGACAGCTGCTTTGTTTACACGTGTTTTGGCTCGTCTTCGATTTTTGCTCAATTTTGACCAAAAACAACATCACATTAACATTGCTAAGGAGCTGTTGGACTCTGTCCGCGATGACCCAAATTTGCTCCAGATGGTTCTAACTGGTGACAAGTCATGGGTTTATGGTTATGACGTGGAAACCAAACCTCAATCATCCCAATGGAAGCTGCCGCACGAGCCAAGACCGAAAAAAGCGCGCCAAGTTCGGTCGAACGTGAAGGTTTTGCTTACAGTTTCCTTCGATTGCAGGGGCGTGGTGCATCATGAGGAGAATGGCCACAGGGTAGAACAGGCAATAAGGAATATTACGTGTAAGTTATGCGCAAGTTGCGCGAAGCAATCCGCCAGAAACGCCCAGATTTGGCTTTTGCACCATGATAACGCCCCTGCTCACGTATCGTTGCTTGTCCGTGAATTTTTGGCCAAAAACAATACACTAATAATGCCGCAGCCACCGTATTCCCCAGATCTGGCCCCCTGTGACTTTTTCTGCTTCCCAAAACAGATTCTTTCATCCAAAACACGTGCAAGTAAAGCAGCTGTCAAAAATAAACTGAATATTCAAAATGGCCGAACTTGTCGGCATAAGTGAGAGACATGAGTACCAACATAACGCCATAAAAAATCGAAAATCGAATATTTTTTATTCAAATATATAACATAACGCCATATTGTTCTCGGAACTGAAGAGCCCCATGAAAGGACGACGCTGCGCTACGATTAAGGAGATTAATACCGCATCGAAGGAGGAGCTGAAAAAGATCACAAAAATGATTTTTTTGAAGTGCTTCGTGGATTGGAAAAAAAGTTGGCACAAGTGTATAATATCTGGTGGGGATTACTTTGAAGGGGACAAAATAGATATTCATGAATAAATAAATAATTTTTGAAAAAACACAAAATTTGCGATACTTTTCGAACAGACCTTATTTAATATAAGTTAAAATATTTTTATCCAATTTAAAAAAAGAAAAAAAAACGATTCCACTGTAGCTGAGGTAATATAATTTTGTTTAGTCGACTTTTCAAACATTTTTTCTTGCAAATGTTACTACTTATTTCCATATTTGAAACATTAATAATGCCAGTATAATTTTCTGTTTGTACTCTTCTTCTCCCATCCCCGTAATAATATTAAAATTCTCATTACAATTATTGGAACGGGAATGCCTTGTGGTCTAATACTCTAGTCTAGCTAAGGTAACCACAATGTGATGGTCTAAGAAGACATTAGATGGATGTGGGGGGAGGAGAGTTTTCGTGGAAAATTAATAATGTATAAATGGTATTATTGTCAATAAGAATTACCGTAATTTGTTTTTGAAACTTTTCGACACTGATTGATTGTCAGCAATTTTTCTATCATTCACTCGTCGTAATTGGTTGTCATGCCTGGGCTATTGAAATGAAAACAATTTTTATATCTAATCAAGCTTTGTTATTAAGGAAAAATTTTTGTTTTGTTCGATAAAAAAATAGTAAATTTTTAGAATTGTTTTCAGGTAACTTTTAAATAATATAAGTAATTTACTGTTACTTAAAGCAACTACTTTGCATTAAAGTTAGCAAGCTTTAGCAGTAGATTTGTGTAATAAGAAGAAGTAATATTTTTCTACAGAATAATTTGTTATTTAGTTAAAACTATTTAAAAATGATACTTTAGCTTTTGAGGAGAAACGCAAATAAATCCTCATCATTTGATATATAAAAAGTTTGACCGGAAACAGAAAAAACAACAACTGTTGATTCAGCAGGTTTTTTTCTCTGTATTTTTGTGCAACAGATCGACCAAAACACCTGTTCAAGATAATTTATCATCGCATGGGCAGAACCTGATGTCGTTCTTTACGATAGGCATACTAAGATTCTTTCCTTCCCATAAAACTGTTCGTGCATAGTAAAGAGAACACTTTGTATAAATGGAATTTTTTTGTATACACATAACATATACGTATCTACAATATATAAAGAAGAACTATCGCAGTATCATTCTCCAGTTACTATGATTGAATTGCAAAATAATCTCAAGATAAAAAATGAATTAAATGCAAAAAAAATTCCATACGTGGGTAAAAATTAGTGTACGTTTTTTTCCAACAAATCGAAATAGTGTGAAAATATGGTTTTTGTTTATATAACATTTTTAATTTATAAATAATATTTTGTTCAAGTTTATCTTGGATTTATTTGAAGTGCTTATCAGACACTTCAATGCAACTCAGAATTTATTAGAAAATAGCAAAAAACTGTGGAAGGCTCAAAAACTTAACAACACATTATATCGGGTTGTTCGGAAAGTAATTTCGTTTTTTTTTATAAAAATGAAAGACGATTTTCTAATAGTGAATTAATATTTTATTCAATTAAATATTGTCCAGTCTGATACCATCTTTCTGGCAGTACCATGATTCCACGGTTATCAAGTTTTTGTTCTTTGCTTGCAAAAAACTGATCTAAGTGATTTTTGACCTCCTCATTCAAATTAAATATTTTACCATTTTTGACCTCCTCATTCAAATTAAATATTTAAAGAATGTTGTAAAGACCGGAACAAATGATAATCGGAAGGTGGTAGGTCTGGAGAGTATGGTGGATGTGCCAGATCCCATCCAAGCTCTAAAAGCTTCTGCCGAGTGGTCAAACTTGTACATGGTTTCATATATACCCTTGCTATTAACCAATTCTGGCCTTTTTTCTTTGAGATGAACCGACTCAAATCACTTCGAAAGCCAAAGAATGGTTTATTTAAGAATAAACGATTTCTTTGGATTTCGAAATGCTTTGAGCCGGTTCATCTTTTATACTCCAGGATCTTTTGCGTCAGGATCATTGTTGTAGCCAATACATTTCTCGTTCCCAGTCATAATACGCTTCAAAAATGGATCATTTTCTTGGCGTTTGAGAAGCAATGCGACGGCACAAATTTTTTTCCATAAGAAATTGAGGAACCCATATGTCGAGTTTTGAGATTAAACCTATGCCGAAAATGCTGTTTTTCACTTTCCATATTTAAAAGTGTATCAACCAAAAACTACTTTGCAGAATCAATCAAGCAAGCCTTGCTATATCAGCTGTCAAAATACTTTTGATTATACGGCTTAAGTGTGAAGTTGGTTGTGAAAACTATATAATTAAGTCCTCTGTTTCCGAACTAATTTCCGAACAACCCAATAGAATTAATGGGCCTACCAATTAGAACTTCTTTTACAATAAGTTTAAAATTGGCTATTTTAACAGTTCTGTCATTTAGTTTTTTTTAATGTTCAGAGTAGAACCATTTATTATAAGAGTCTTCAATTTTATTCGAAAATTGTACTAAAATAATTCAAATTCATAATAAAAATTTACGATATTTTTGGTTATACTGATCGTCCTATCTAAGTCTACACACTCGAGAATCTGATGAGAAAATTTTAGTCTACTGTTTTAGTATAAAATATACCAACAACCAAATAATTTCTAACATCAAAATTTAGTTGAGTGTAATTTTGAATATGGTGCCAGTTTTTAAAAAAAAAATCATCTCGGACTAAGAGCATTTTCACTTAGACGGCTTTGTTAATAAGCAAACTTGTCGCATTTGGGTACCTGAAAATCTAAGAGCAGCTTTTGAACAATCATTAACTGGTTACAGTTACTGTCAATAAAGTGCACTACCGAGATATTGTAACCAATTTTGTACAGCCTATTTTTGAACAGATGTTCACAAGTTGTGGTTTCAACAGGATGGCGCTATAGGTTTACTCAAAACAAAATTCAATACGCGTTGGAATTCTTCCGAAAGATAAACACAAATTCAAGAGGTCAAAACTAATATCAATGTGCGTCATCAACGCAACAGAGCCACAATTATGCAAAAAAATTATCAAACATTTTGTAAAAATGATCGATGTCTGCTAACCCAGTTGTTTTGAATATTTGCCCGATATTGGTTTTTATACAGACGTGGGAAGTCGCTGCGACAAAAGGGAAAGTCTACTTGAGTCATCTAGACGAGGCCATATTTGTAAGATCCTGGCAATTAATCTATAAATGCGCAGGCCTTGAAAAATCATGTCAGGGGCAGTATGCGGACCGCAGGCTTCTACTTTCATACACCTGCTCTATTGGATATCAGAACTCAAACCTCTTCTTTAATCAAATATCCCAGCGCAGGATCAAAATGTCTTCATATATTTTTTGCGGAAGGATCACATTTCGTAGCAGAGAGCACCTATTTGTCTTCTGGGTTGAAATAAAATAGTCATTACACCAGATATCAATTTATTCGCTCTTTTCAAAGCAAAATGAAGACTGCTGCGAATTGTCTGACGTCAATTTTATGATTCCGGCCATATTTTAATAGGAAAATGACTTAAATACGGAAAAATACTAACAATCTAATTTTTCTAATAAATTTAATTACTGCCAATTTTATTTGACTAGATACTCGTATGATTAACAAGGAATTATTTTTTTGATGGATAAATTGGAGGTTCGGTACAAAACATACTAACAACAGGCCTCGGTTAGTAAAAATGTTGTAGAAGATCCAGTTTTAGCAGAGAAGTGAGTGAAAATGTTGTAGAAGATCCAGTTCGAAATATTACATGTGAATGTAACCCGCGTGCATTATCTTGATGATAAAGAATTTTTACTTAGTCAAATGCGTTCATTTTGTCTTAATTTCATTATTCAACTAGTCTAAATAATGCCGCATAATATAATCCTATTATCATGTTTCCTTTTTCAAGATAGTCGATATAAATTATATCATATGCGTCCAAAAAAATTGAAGCCTTAATCTTTCCTGCCGAGAGAATCGTTTCTGCGCCTTCTCTGGTTTTCGTTCGCTAGTAGAAGCCCATTATTTAACTGAATTTTGATTTCTAGTGTGGAATGGTGAATCTTCAAAATGTCTTACGCTCCATTAAAGTTGTTATACACACACACGTTTTCGGTCAGATGCTTACAAACATTGGTACTCATCTCGTCGATAGCTTTGTTATACCCAAAATTTTATGTAATAAGTTGTCTACACATTTTTTTGGAGATGTTTACCATGTCAGTTATCTCATATGCTTTAGTTTGCTGATTTTTTACAACAATATCATGAATTTTATTAGGCATTTCTTCGGTGGTAAACCACTTCTGTATCATTCCTAAATTGAACGTTTTGGCCGTTGAGTAAATCACTTATGTATCATCGTTCATACGATAAGAAGGAGCTCCTATTATACTTTTGCGAGTTTGATTTTAGTTTGGTATATTGTTTTTTTGCATCAAAAATAGTATTTTATTGACACACGAAATTCACTTGTTTCTATGCTAATAAAAAATACTGTCAAAACTAAACTAATGAACAAATGTTTATAAAATTTTGTTTGCCGTATTTCTAGAAATAGCAAATAATAAAAAAAATATTGTTATACTACTATCCGGTACATTTCTGCATTTGTCAATGACTTATCATCTTGCCCTCGTAGAGTTTCTAGGCAAAATCTCCATTATCCATACAATTTAAATATCCATCTCACCCCTGTCGGATAAACCTTATTTTAGGTATTTTTCTAGCTGATAATCTAAAAAAGCAAAGGTTCTTGCTGAGAATCTAAGTTTTCAAAAAATAAATCAGGACTGGCACAGACGGTAACTAGGTTTGCCTTTACGATGAGAAAATGGCAAGTGCCGGACTGAATCTTTGACGTTATGTACTTGATTTTTGTAACTAACAATAAGTTTTTCCTCTTTTCGTAGACTATTCCATACGATGAATGTCTCGGACAGTACTCCAGATCCTTTTATTTGGCTTTATAATTTGATCATGGTTAACTTATTTAGGATAACAAACCCTCTTATGATTGTAGAAAGTCTTAGCCTTGACTTGGCTTAAAATAGCTAAATAAATGGCTTTAAAATAGATGAAGACGTGAAGAAGTTGATGTTCATATTAAAAGTACTTTTTGAAAAAGAATGGATTGATCCACTACTCCATACTTGATTCACTGTTTCAAAGGATCATAAATAGCCACGCAAAAAGTTTGCAATCTTTAGTAATGCGATTAGATCAAATTGATTTTCTATTTTCAATTCAATTGTTGAATATTTTTGAAATTTCTTACCTACTTTTAGAACTTTTTAAACAGTCTCTAAGCAATTATTCTAAATTTCCATCTCAGAAGTTATCGAACTGTGCTGAATAGGTTGACGTCTTAAAATTTCTCCTTGTTGACAGTTTAACCACAAATAAATAATTTATAACGATGCTCAGTTGGCTGTGCCTTAACTAGTATATCATTGAACTCAACGCATACACGTATGGGCACTCTTACCTTAAAAGATTTTCAAAAGTTAAACTCCATACTACCATAGACTGTTCTTGCATTTTTTATAAGAATAAAATATTTGATCATATAGGATGTATTCAGTTACTTGATTCTCAGTGATTACTTTCTAGAGATTGCTTATAACAGTAAACTTCTGTGTGATGGATCAGAACCGCTGTTTATACATACACGTATATTCTGAAATCTCTCCAAATTGACAATCGTGAAGAAAAATAATTTTAAAATGACCTCTACTCAGTCCGTAAAAATCAAATCAATAATTATAAATAAAAGTTAAATGTATAACACCCACTGAAACAAAGAGACGGTAACTGGGCAAAAACAGACAAAGAAAATGCTGAAGTATTTGCTAAACATTTGGTAAATACTTTTGCTCCACATGATGATATAGAAGACCTATCGCATACTAACAAAATCATCGAAGAACTAATGTTCCCAGACCCCAAGGAGTCTTCCTCCCAAAAATTTTTAAGCCATCGGAAATTCTGCGCCTTCCCAATAAAAAAGCTCCTGGTTAAATTCTAATAACAGCTTCTATTCTGAAGCAAATTTCCCCAGAAGCTTTAGTTTTAATTACATACATTTTTAATAGTATCCTGCGCACAACCTATTTCCCTTTACACTGAAAATTTACTTTCATTAAAATGATTCCTAAGCCAAATAAACCCATCAATTCTCCTTCCTCCTATAGGCCTATCAGCCTCTTACCAATTCTTTATAGGATTTTTGAAAAACTCCTATTAAAAAGACTCTACCCAGTTCTAGTTTATGAAACAATTATTCCTGATCACTAATTTGACTTCCGATCTGAGCACTCCCCTATCCAGCAATGCCATCGTATAGCATCCTCTCTTCAGAGGAAAGAGAATTTTTCAGGAGTATTTTTAGATATTTCCCAAGCTTTTGATCGTATGTGTATGTGGCATCCTGGACTCCTCTGGAAACTCAAGAGCTTTCTTCCTTCAACATACTATGGTACCTTATCATAAATTATTGTAATTTCTCTCCCGACGACATTTCCAAGTTGCAATTAACTCAGAATCCTCGAAAATATATCCTATTCTAGCTGGAGTCCCACAAGGTAGTATCCTTGGTCCCATTTAATATAATATTTATACCCATGATATCCCATCTGATCCTACTACTATCATTGCTACTTATGCAGACGATACGGCCATACTTGCTACCCATACAAATCCTGACATGGCTTCCAACAATTTATAATTCCATATGCACAACCTTTAATCCTGATTTAAGAGATGTAGAGTGAAGGTAAATAAATAGAAGAGTGCTCACATTACTTTTACACTTTATCAAGGGAAACCTACCCCTTTATACCTTAATAGCAACATGATTCCACAATATGATAAAGTATGTTATTTGGGACTTTACCTGGACAAGATATCAACATGGAACCCTCATACGAGACTATGAAGTCTATACTAGACTAGACGTTACCGCCAACTTCTTAGATTACTGGACAAACGCTCGAAATTAACAATCAAAAGTAAACTTCTAATCTACAATACAATTATAAAACCTATTTGGACATATGGTATATACCTATTTGGACTAATCTACGATACAATTATAGAACTTATTTGGACGTACACATATGGAATTGAACTTTGGGGTTCAACGAAACGTTCAAATTCCTATCGCGTCCAGGCCTTACAATCCAAGATCCTCCGTAAAATGTTTGATGCCCCCTCATCATATCCTATCATCATAATCCACTTGTGAGAGAATTGTCGTATACTGCACTCCCGGAAATACTCATCGGAGACTTATGTTAGGAGACAATGGCCTCGAAAGTTTCTAGAGGACTCTAACTTCAATTAGTTAGAGAAATGCCGATGGGTGTTTACTCCCACTTCATGACGCATAATATTGTAAATTAAAATGTTATGTAAATCGGCTTGTTACAATAAAAATGTAGTTGCAGATAAAAACAAAAATTTATAACAACTGAACCCGTTACTCGAAATCCAAATTATATAATTAACTTCACTAAATTATTATACAGATTCACCATATATCTATAAGGATATAAACACTCTACACTATTTTATGCAGTTTTTCAATATTTTTGTATAAGAATAAACTTGATCATTTCTTAAGTAAAAGAAACTTGAAAATTTTTTGTGTATATTATTTTCATAAATCTTCATTTTATTGCTATTAAAATTTTCTTTACTAAAACTTAAGTTTTTCTTATACTAATTAATTAATTCTAATTCCAGCTGGCCGCCGTGAATCATGCTCGAATGAAGGTGAAGAAGTTAAATTAGATTCAATACGAAATTCACGCTGCTTTAAGTGTATATGCCAGGTAGGTCTATATTACTCCAATTATCATAAACTACAATATCTAACATAAAGTCTTCATCGAATTCGAATTATTTTCATTATAAAAATTTGTTTTTATTTTTATTACTAACAATCGAGAATAATTAGTTATTGCTTAACATTTTCTTTTAAGTGAATACAAAGTAGACTTTGAGAAGATATTTCAGAATTATTTTCCAAATAAACTTATTTATTCTGTAAAAACAATAATTCAGATTATACTCTGGCTATTAAATAGATGCGTACTTACTAAATGTTAACTCATATCTATCGATAGTTCTGTGGGGGGTGATTAAACTAAATAATTTGCAAAGGCAGACGAAAATTCGCTCTACATAGTAAAATTAGATTCAGACTAGATCCAATTTTTTAGTCGTAAAAGTTTTCTTTTCAGTTTCCTGCGGTGTTTAGAATAACAATAATTAAATTGATTTCTTCTAATAAATCTCGTAATTCATTTCCCCATACGATAGTGATTACCCGCTGGGAGATTCGCATTTCCTTTCCAACAAAGCAAAATAAAAACTTTGGCGAATCAACTCAGATTTTAGTACTAAAAGTATACGCATGAAGGACTAGAAATGGATGCAAATATATAAAAGGAAAATTAGTGAAAATATTTATCAGGAAAATTACTGAAAATGGGGATTAAATGGTTAGCAACTGTTGAAATTGCCAACAAACCACATCAGAGTTTTCTTTTGATATTCTTGTTAAATTTAATGCGAACTTCTGTGTCCGCTTTCTAAGAATTTAAAGTCTATCCAATTAAAAAAGAAACTTCATTTTTTTTGTCTACCATATTCTGTAAAAATACATATTATATTTTATGAGGTTTGAATTTGTATTTATTATAATCAATCTTTTCGTGTGCAGAACCAAAAATTTTTCGAAGAATATGCCAGTAACTGCAATTTTACGAGTATGGCCATAATTTTCGAGCAAAATAATTTCGATTGATTGAATTAGGATCTGTTGATCGTCAGCAGCCATGGGTGCATTTCTTCCTCCATTTATTATCGGCTGCGATCCTTGAACCCGAACGCTACTACCTTATATATATATGCTCTAGATTTCTTAGATAGGATCGCCCCCACCTAAACGAATTCTGTATCTTGCATCTGCCATTTGGCAGCAACGTGGTGGTTGTGGTTAATACCCATGTCGCGGGTACGGTCTTCTGATCGCAGGTGGGAGGTAACTGGCAAATGTAGCAATGCATTGCACTTATCTCGGGCACTGTCACTGCTTATGACAGTAGAGGTTTACATAGTCCTCGCCACCAGCAGGTGGAGGGTCAGCTTGTAACTGATTCTATCTGTTAACTGCCAGTAATGGTGGTGCGTTGATTGAGCGTATCTCGATTCCTATAGTCGTAGGCGACTCGTGGTCTTGAGGTTTGGACAACCAGGTCACGTTAAATAACAATTTCTCACTGTATCTTGCATCTGTGGACTTCGATACAGAGCGGTGAAAGTCCTGTCCAAGGGTGTATTTCTTCCATGTGCAATGTATGCGTTGCGTGTATGGGGTGACATTATGCGCCACCAGTATGCAAGGGTGGGCATAAATTCAATTCAGCGTCTGACTTTGTATGCATGTCTGAATGTATGGTGAACCGTGTCAACCGATGCGATGAAGGTTCTCATGGGAGAAATTCCATGGGACCTGAAGTTGCTGCTTGGAAGTATTCACTACCGTTTCCGGTGGGGCATATCGCTTGCTGGTTGTCCGGTTATGAATGAAGAGGTTCAGGATCTTAGTTCACGCCAGCGGCGTGTACTGGTCCTGAATAGAATGTGTGAAATTTGGCAATGTCGCTGGGATGAGAGTGTGAATGCAGATGGACGCACATGTTCATTTCGGATGTGTGCTTTGCATCCGCGTATGGATGTGAATTTGGTCTGTACCTTGGGTATTTACTCACGGGACACGGTAGTATGAATGGGTTCCTGTACAGGTGTGGTCTAGCTGCTGAGGCTAGATGGCATTGTGGGGTGGCGGAGGAGAGTGCCAAGCACCTTCTTATTGAGTGTGGTCTGTACGGGGATTTGCGAGACTTAGGTGCATGTGGAATCGTGGTGAATGATGAGAGTGTGGATTTCAGTGGTGTGTTAGGTATGAGAGAAGGTTATAAATGTTTCAGTTGTTTTGTCGTGTCAAGGTTTGTGAGGAGAGCGAGAATGACACGGAAGGTGGCTCCGATCGGGTAAAAGACCAAGGTTTATTCCGGTTGTACTTTCGGGCCTTGGCGAGCCCGCGTACCTGAGCTGGCTTAGCGGTGCCTAGAGATTCACAAGATTCTTTACCGTAGCACAATGAGCGGAGTACAAACCGAAGTACTCTTAAAACAAAAATTGGTACCACGGGAATCGGCGTGCTCCATGATGTTAAAATACACTGTGTCCGATAATGATGAGGCGCCTTAGGCAGCAATGTGATGGCTGTGGTTAATACCCATATCGCGGGTACGGTCTCCGGATCGCTGGTAAGCTATACTGGTAATTATCTCGGACACTGTCACTGCTAATGACAGTAGAGGTTTAGAAAGGACTCGCTACTAAAAGTTGGAATAATCAGCTTGTAAATAGTTACTGACTATAAACTACCAGTAATGGTGGTTCATTGATTAAGCGTAACTCAATCCCTATGGTCGTAGGCGACCCGTAGTTTTATGTTTAATGACAGATAAGTCATGTTAAATAATATAATATTATTGTATCTTTCATCACCCCGCTAATTGGTTACTTCCGGGTGAATAGTAGAAGTATAAGATCTATGGTAGACGTGGCCTACTGGTCTTGGCGAACTTATAAGGTTCCTTAACGTAGCTCTTTGAGCATAGAGTATCTACCAGATACTCTTCAGGTGCCCGGACGTGGTGAGGAGACTTTGGCTAAAATGTGGTGGCTGTGGTTGTCACCTACACCGCGGGTACAGTATTATGCCTGAAGCTGAAAGATGGCAGTATCCGAGGTGCTATCACTGCAGACGATAGTAGTAGCTTAGGTTGGCCTTTCTATCAATATGTGTAGTTAGGTTAACTAGCTTGTAACTGGTTACTGACTGTTACCAAATGGATCTACCTGTGATAGGTGCAGCGGGTTTAAAGACAGGACCATGTGGTTTCACAAATGTGCGTGGAATAACGAGGCGAGCGGTCTATAGGTTTAGACCGTTTACTATTGGAAGTGACGGATGGTAAGGTGAAATATTTGTCTACCTCATGTGGAACACCAAAGATGATTAATGTTGAATACGTGGTAGAGATGGTAAACAGACCAGTTGTCATAGAGGCAACTGATGGGGTTCGAGATGGCGGGAATTTGATGGAGTGTTCCTTCCATGGGGTAGAGCGTTGGATTGAACCGAGCTAGGTTGATGTTGTGGGAATTAGATGCGTGCAACAATCTGGATCTAGTCAGCTGTGCGGGCGAAATCCATTACTAGACAGGTCTGTTTGCCCGTTGATTAGGCGACTCGTGGTATTATGTTTAACGATAGATTAGTCGCGTTAAAACACATAACAATACTATATTTTGCATTACTGCAGTCTATTGAGTCTTATTTTGTCGAAGACGTAGCGCAATAATCTATTCATAATTAGGAAACCATATATTCTTCAAGGAATTCTCTTTTCTAACGCAATTAACAATTTGAAATGTTTAGTGGTTCCGATCTAGATTCCAATGGAAACAAGAGAATAATTAAGGCTTAAGTATTGGCTAGCAGTAGCTTCAAGCTTATAATGATAAGTCTAGACTAAACTAAATCAAAACACCAGTCCGATAATCTTTGTTTTTATGCTGTTATTGAGTGTTATCTTTGACTTCAGTAGGAGAATGACCTGTCTTTTTCAGAGCTGTCCTTTTCTATTTACGTATGACCTATGTTATACTTTGTCAGTGACACTGATGCTGCCACACTGTGCTTGAATTTTTCTACATTATTTTCAGCAGCCTCTCATTCCTAACTTATATGAAAAATCCTTCTTAACAATAAAACTTGCGAATGGTAAATTAACAATTCATATCTTTAAATAAATAATCAATCGACAATATTTTTTTATCATGTTAATTTAGTAGAACTAGTCAAAAATAAAATAATATGCCTTTAAAAAAATTAAAATCACTATTTTTATTCTATTTAGTGAATTTTTTAAGAAAAATCTTTCAAAAATTAAAGAAATCTAATCATTTTCTATTTATTTTTCCTAGAATTCTCATCATTCTATTACTTTTCATATGGAAAACATTATTTTCAAGATGTAAAAGTATAATTTAAAATTTAGCAATAAAGAAATATGTAAAAAGTTAATGTTTAACCAATTAATTTTTGTTATTCTGTTTAGTACAATAACTACAATATTTAAGTAGTTTTTCTACAATAATTTTGATTGCAATACAAAATATTAAATGGAAGTGTGTATTCTACAAAAAAAAAACATAATTCTGCTGATCTGTAAGGCCAACAATTTCTCATAGTTTCAACATAATTCACTATTGAATATTTCGAATTTTTATAGAATGTTTACCTTAAATATTTATGCTCAGAATAATGTGCAATAAATATAAACACAATCAATAATAAAATTACACAAAGTAGTAGTGCCTTGAAAATACTCTTTTAAATAGCTGAATGCCATTATTTATAATTGTCTTCAGGTGATTTAGTAGAATTTTTTTTTTCCTAACTATGGAAAACTAGCCACAACAATGGTTTGGAATTTTATTCAAGAATAAAAAGCTTTAAATATTCTTCCATATTTTTCCAAAAGAAAAACAACATTTTATTTGCTATTTTCATCGTCATTTCGGATAGGAATTTATGCATAGTCGATTCTTTACTGAATTTTGGAACGTTACCTAAACAAAAGGGTCCGAAATGTAAAAAAAAAGCTTATGCCAGTGAAATCATAATCTTAACTTTCCCATATATTTTTTAAATGCTAATAATATGTGAGAAATTACCAAACATTAAGAAACTAAATTATGAGTTGAAAAACGACAAGGAAATATAAAACTACCTGTATTCAGGGTCAGCTAGAAAATGGGGTCTTTGACTTGGAAAATTATAAACTCTGTTAAGTTTTTTTTTTTTTTTTTTGTTTTTATTGCCTGTTGATGCTACTTAGTGGAGAGAAATAGAGCTTAAAGATGTTATGTTTGCAATTCAAATGCTTTATAGTTTATATATAAACTATAAATAAATCCTTTTCAATAATTCAGAAGATCTGATCAACCAACATAACTCTAAATTTAAAGTTTATGTGTCTAAAAAAAAACTTACTAATAAATATATATTGAAGAAATTTACTATTTGCTTAATTTCAGGAATTTTGTAAGCACCAGCATTTAATGCTGTAAATGTCATAGAATAATATCTACAGTTATTTATTGATTTTTTTCAAGTTATTGGCTTGGAATTTATAAAAAAAGCTGAAGAAATTCAAATATCTAAAATTTTAAATCAATTAAAATGCACATTTTAAGAATACCGAGAAACGGCTTTATCTTTCAATGCTTAGTATCAAGATAATGATCCAAAGACTGTAGTAAGCAGTCCAATAACCCAGCAGGACCTTACGACAAAACTTATTAAAATACGGAGTGAAATTACTCCAAAATCAGTGGCAAAATCGATTGAAAGAATGCTGAGCACATAAATACATTTGTATATCCTAATTTAAAAAAAAAATAAAAAAAATTGATTATCCAAAAAAAAATTGCTAATTTCATAATTTTATATTTAGATCACGAAAATGAAATCTTTCCCGTATTACCGTTAATGTGCATACTATTTTCATGATTTTATTTCGCAAAATGGTCAAGTACGTTAATTAGAACTTAACTTCTATAATCGATTAATACCAAAGCTTACATACCAGACTCCCAAAATGGGTTTTAAAATTATGCTACAAAGTTTGATCGTAAGTGTAAGTTATCCTTAACGGACTGATAAAACCCTTATGGACTAACGGCATTGAATTTGGCCATTCTCTAAGCGTTCCCCATTTCTGTCCATTTCATTTGTTATTTCAATCCAATAACGTTTTTTGAAAAATAAGTTAAACCATTTTCATCTAGAGATCACAAAAAATCCAAGGCATCTATTTTCTGTATAAATAATAAAAATTAACTAAAAAGAATTTAAAAAAAAAAAACAAAAACAAATATTAAAATTTGCCATATAATTTTTGTAAAACAAAACGATTAACATAAACTTTATTATTTTTTTTTTTTTAAATTATTTTAAGAAGAAAAATTTTGATTAGATAATTATAGTTTGATTTAAAATATTGACCAAAAATCCTCTATTAAATTTCACACCAAAACTATAGACCATCAAATTGTATAAATAATTTTTTTCTCAATAATTTCTATTGGTTTGAACCCGGAACTTTACAGCTTTCATAATTACCTACGCAAAATTTTGCTTTTCAAATGACCTTTAAACCCCTCTTCTACAATGCTTTTTAACTTAATTTTCATAGTAACATAATGTAAGCAAAAATATAATAGGCAGAATAATTGATGTGTAATATATCTTATAGAAAAGAGACACCAACTTACTATAGTATAAGAAAAAGATAATTTATGAAACAAGATGTGTAATCTGTAAAAACTGAATTTTTAAATAGCAAAAATGAAAGAAAAAATTTAAGATGTTTTTCTTTGGGCTTCGTAAGGCTTACGTACGTGAATACAATAAAAGCTCTTTGAAAACTGAACTTCATTGGCACGAATATGTATTTCCTATAAAGTGTACGAGTATATGCACGTATTTATGCTTTATGGATACGAAGTGAGAAGTTTTAATTATTAAAAAGGTTTAAACTCAGGAAGAGCAAGAGAAATTAAAATATGAAAATAAAAGGGGGGGGCCGCAATAAATGAAGAGAGGAAAAGCTTTTTTGAAGTTTAATTTACGATCAAAGAGAAAAATATCAAATTTATTCTTATAGTCCATCAATTTTTTTTATCTTTCGAGTTAGTTTAATTTTTCTTGCTTTTTTATTATTTTTCTATAAAAAAACAATTCACAGTTTATCAAAAATAATTACTCCCAGATTTGTATTCGATTTAATACTCAGAATATTTTGATAGGATTTAGATAGAATATCAATAAAACAAAAAAAAATATGCAGAAACATTAAAAAAGTTCTTAACAAAAACTAATTTCAATCTTGGATTAATTATAAGGTAACATTTTTTTCTCTTTTGTACTACCCAAAAAATATTTTAATAGTTTTCAATCTCAAGATGTGAATGAAAAATAAAATTACAAAAGCACCTGCTCAATAATTTTATGCTTTTCTCCAATAAAAATAACTTTTAATGTGTCAGATAAACTGGAAAATAATTTTTTTTAATGAGAATATCTTCGATTAATTCTAGTTTTTTTTTTTTTAAATAATTTTAATAAATTAAATTAAATAAGAATTTTAAACAACAAATGAGAAAATTTTTTAAGAAAACTTCAATTAGAAAAACAAGAGTGTTAATTTTCTTAGGGAAATTTTTGAAAAAATATAGTAGTTACAAAATTGTGCGCGCAATTTATTTGTAGGTTTATTATTTTATAAGAAAAATAAAACTCATTCCCCATTTCGATTTTCATCCTATTTCGATAGTCAAGACTCTAATCAAATTGCATCAAAGAAAATTATATATTAATAGTGTAAAATTGAATGATTTATACGGAAATATACTCTCGACTATTAAACTATTTAAGGAAATTGGAATACATTTATGATTGCGTCTTCACTCAATATTTGCGTTTTCACCTTTTTTTTCAAATATATAATTTTTTTCAATATTTTTTTATATTGGAAATTAAAGTTATTTTATTTTAGTATATTTTTTCTTAAAGCTTTTTTGAATATTACCAAAACTAATCAAGATAGTTCTCAGACAATATCATCGACGGCGTGACAACTGGGAGGGAGTTCAGTCTAGGTCTTCTGAATCAATTTCAGACGTTCCGGTTCTGTCCAAGTTGTTGAATCAAGTCCAGACATACATCTAAGTCGCCCAAGCCGTTAAGCTCATAATCGCAAAATTAAAAACCGAGCGAGTCTTATCTCCTCCTATCACTAAAGCCATGCATCGGTTTATTCTTTCATGTTATGACTGACCTTTGATACCCTATTCCGTTATTTTCTTCTATCCGTATATTACCGGATTTTACGGCAAGTATTTCACAACGTGTAGCCCAAATTATCCTACAGTCAGGATTATTTTCCGTCTCCTTGGCTGAGGACATTGGATATTTCGAACAATTCTGATAGTAGTCCGATTTTGCAAGTTGATCGTTGTCAGAATAATCAGTCTTATAATTTTTTTTTTAATTTTGAACTCTTTTTGGTTGTTAACTGTGGATATACTATGATTTTGAAGCTGCTATAATTGTGTAGGTCTTTTTAATATAGACTGCCTCAGAGAGAAGATGAAATCTGTTGCAGATTTTCCTGGGCTTTTGCGGATGGCGCTCAGTGACGTAATACTTCTATAATTGGTGTACGCACCAATATCGTCGTTTTTGAGTATGGGTCCGGTGATAATACCCAGGGTCCGATGATTGGGCATTGATTCACTAACCATATTTGGACCATTAATTGATGAGCTTTTGCATGTAACTCATTACCTTTATATTTTACAATTACCAAGTGATAGCATCGATTCCTGGTGGTTGCAGTATGTGATCGTCATCTTTGATCGACGAACCATTCTAAGCATCTTTTTTTATAGTCATTACTATTCAAAGGCTCGTCAAAATGTTCTGAGGAGTCGAAAATCAGACCTGACTCTTTGCTGTAGCAAAATACGTAATGAGGTGTTATTATACCTCAAAGAATACTCGTATAATAAAATCCCTAGTCGATGGCAAACTTAAGTCAGTTTCAGTAAAATATCGCACCATATATAAATAAAATATTTTTATTCTAATCTGCTTGCACACAATTCTACCAAAAAAACTTTCAACTAAAGTGTATAAAATATCTAAGATAAAAAAATTTCAGTTAATGATGATGTCAGTAAAAACCGCTATTATAAAATTTGCAAAATTATGAAAGTTGCCCAAAACAATTTTCATCTGAGACGTTTCTTAATTTATTATCTAATTTAATTTAAATAAACTTACTTTCTACTCTCTCTATATATTGTCCTATAAGAACTGTAAACGAAATCAACTAATTCTATTCTTTATTAAATTAAAATTATTCAAAATAGAAGAAATATTAAAACAAATTTATTTTTAAATATAAGAAAATAAAAAAAAAATAACCTTAAAAATACTTTTTAATATTAGAGGTAAAAGTTAAAGAAATTAAAAAAAAAACTTCAATTTTATAACTTTCCTTTCGAAAAATTAATAAATAAATAACAGAAAAGACAGGAATAAAAAAATTGTATATAAGTAATAACCCCAAAAAATAAATTCAAAGCCAATAATACAACGTTACATTCAACTTAGCCCATCGTACGAATAAAGTGATGATGATGATCGTGCTCAGGAAGTGTTCTGTCGACGTTGATGATACTCGGCAAATATGGATGGTTGTTGGATCCGTTAGCCATGACGACAAGAAAATCGCGCGAACTATCGATAAAGACGACAGTGAAAACTGATCGTGCTCCGTCCCGTGTTCACACCCAACGAGACGGCCTTTGCACCGACCTTGCATATATTTTCGTTAACCACATACACATACAAAAAATACCGTACATCGGATTTCTTCTCATGGTACTCCCCACAGAGATGGATACTATCCCATCGCCATGATCGCTATGATTTCTATAGTCGCCATGATCACTACGGTCGCCTAGTTCATATTTCTTGTAATACAAAGTTTGTGAGACCCTCAAAAGCAGCAGGCATGCCACAAATTATTATGCTGAGTTTCTTAAACAAACACGAATAATGATAACGACAACTATCACGCAAACTGTGTGCTTTTCGAAGGTGGAATGCGATCAGGCAATAAATAAACCCTAAGTCAAGCTTGCATGCGTTCAGTTTCTTAAAAAAAAATTTCATAAAATACCAGCTAAAGTGCAGGTGCATTACCGGTGCAATAACTTTTCGAAAAATTTAAATTATTTTGCATACCTGCGTCCGTATGCACATTTACAAAAAACACATCTTGTTATGAATACATTTAGAGGTGATCGAATGGAAACATTATGACATTTAGTAAAATTTTTTTTTTTTACGTTTTGCGAATCTATACTTATAATTTTGATACTCGTACTTCTCTAATAACTTAACTTAGTTCACTTAAATTTGTTTTTTCCTTTCTCAGATTATATTAAATTATATCGTTATGCTTAAAATAATATAATGGATTTTTCTTTATAAAAAAGCTTTCACGTTGATCTTCTGATTAAAAAAAACAATGCAACTATGATTTATTAGCAATAAGAAAAATAGAATATTTTCTGTGAAGCTTTCTCAGAAGTTTTCCATTGTTTTATGGAAATTTTCCTCTTAACTCACAAAAATTAAAAGCAATCTCCGTAAAAACAAAGACGTTGTTCAGAGTCGATTTATAAATATTCTTCTATTCGACAAAACAAGTAACTGATCGTGATCAAAATTTAGCTTAATAGTAAGTGTCTTTGTATTGAGACTCTGGAGTTAACTATCAATATTAAGTCTACCCAACTTTTGGTCTGTTAGAAAAAGTTATAAGAAAAGCCTTTGTCAAAGTATAACCAAGTACAAAAGTAAAACCAAGTATATATGTTAGATGCTCCGAATGGATACAATTTTAGTCAGCAGCAAAAGTAAGGTAAGAAAAAGTGAGGCAATTAGAGTAACCAACACCCTTTTGGACGGAACCTTACTCTATTTCCTCACTATATGTGTCAGTGTGCCAATAGCAAGGAGAATAGCTATTAGACTAGCCAGTGGAGCACATCGAACATCTTCGGTGGAATCCATACTGATAGGAACTGGTCGAAAATCTATCTCATTCTATCTTCAAAAAGCTCGCTTAAATTTAATTTATAAACACCCATGCCTTCAATATTACCCCCTCCACACTTTAATCAAAAACATTGTCATCTCCCCCAGTTCAAAAAGGAATTCATCATCGCTTTTTTTATTAATATCCCACCTTGAAAGTAATTCATCCATCCTCCCCCTCGTTTTCCAAACTTCCCTTCTACACCCAGATTGGAAACCGTGGTTAGGAGCAAAGTTAAAAGTGTCTGCTTCTCTTGACAGTTTTAAGAAGACTTGTACTGATCCGTCCACATATAGGAAACTTTTCCTTGAACAGTTGGATGGATTAAAATATCATCGTTTATTGTTCACGGATGCCGCTGCTGACAAAGATATTACACCTTTTTCGGTTCTCGAACTTTTTGCCTGCAGCACCCACGCACTATGTTGTGGAATCTTCCCTTATAGGGCAGTTCCATATTACGGGGACCTGTGGGCTATCAAAACGGCAATTGAAATTGCAACCAATATTCCCAGCCAACAAAAGCGTTATTATTTTTAGTGACAGTCTTGTCGCCCTTAAAGCTATTTGTGGCCCATTCGTCATAAATTACTTAGCAATAGGAATGTTGAGTTGCAATGGGTGCCAGGGCATGTGGGAATTGTGGGTAATGGAAGTGCTGGCAAGTTGAATGGAGAAATACTCCGTCGACCAGTAATCACAGTCATTCCGTATTTGCCTCGTCTACTAACAGAATGGCAACAAACACCATTCGCAGAAACGATGACTGGACCAATATCGACACATTTTTGTCGACTTAATGGATAACCATGAATAAACCATACCGAAATTTTGGGCGCGGAAAATCCTCAGAATCCGGATTGGACATACTGCTCTTACTCATAACTGCCTTTTTGGTAACACCAAGCGTCCCTTATGCCAACCCTATGGCACCCATTTCACTATCATCCACATTCTGCATGAATGCCACATAACCAAGAATTACCAAGCGCGAAAAGGATTCCTTCTATTATGGAGCTCCTGGATACAACAACTCCATTCTCTAGTCTCCTATTTAAACTTCTACAACATAATAATATGCTCCACAAAATATAACATAACTCCCTATATTCTATTCTACTAACCACAGACCTCAAGGTCGTGGCGCTATGAAGTGGCCCCTGGCACATGTCTAAGGGACGTTACAAACAACAACAACAAAACCAAATATATAATTGCAGTTAGGTCGTTTTTCCTAAATTGATTAAAAGGTTAGTCGCTCTCCAAACAGCCGAAAAAAACATGCAGGGAAAAATTTCCCCTCGGAACTTCTCATCGAAAATTTCCTTTTTATATAGAAATGTTAGTTACAACTGCATATACTTTGCAATAAGCAGATTTATTGAGGGAAGATAGAAAAACAAGGAGACTTGTAGGTCAAAACACCCATCAATGACCCTCTATTTTGTAAATGTAAAAAATCTCGAAGTCATTTATGCTTTAAACGTCTATGTTTGCATAATAGAAAGGTGGGAGGGAATAGTTTTCTTCCTGAAGGAGTAGAAAAGTAGAAGAAACGCGAACTGAAATTATTATAACGAGGGAAGCATAGTTCATGATCGAATGGAAAATTGAGATCGTAATCAATAACACTGTTTCGAAATAAAAGGAAGCTTTGACAATTGTTCGAAGGATTCAAGATTGTAAGGCTTAGTTGCGATTGGAATTATAATGCTTAGTCGACTTCCAAAATTCAAATCCGTATGTCTCTTTTTAATGTCAATTTTTACCCACTGTCTAGGAGCCGTAGTAATGGTTTTTTATCGTCCATTAAGTTCACTTCTTTTCATTTTCGTATGACGGTTCCAGACTAACCGTTAATCGATTATAAGTCCAGGGTAGCGCACACTCGGGTTTTGTAGAATATTTATGCCATTTGGGGTTACATCAGGATCGTATTCATGGCAAAGTGAAAAAGTAACATGAGTACATTTTTGCTCATTCACTATTCTAAAGAAGACTCCTAAAAAGTGGATGTGATTTTGTAAATTAGAAAAGATACGTGTATCATCCATATATTTGGGATTATGATATTTATTATAACAAATCTTTTTCTGAGAGACACCAGCAGAAGAATACTCAATATTTCCACCTTTTGAAGGTAACGGTCTAAGAGGTAGTATTGAAAATGTAGAAATAACGAGAAGGTAAGACTCGCTGTAGTTTCCAAGACAATCTAGGCTTTTGTCCTAATTGAGCACGTTATGTAATCAACTGCCGCGTTCGAGAAGAGATTTTTGTACATAAGGGGCTTCTGTATGTACTCGTAATAGAGAAATTTAAGAATACTATTATGACATATTAAATTCATTTATAGAAAAGGATCTCCAAATATTCCTTAAATTATCACTTTATTAATGATTGTTAATAAAATGAAACTAAATAGGCTAAAATGAATCAAACATTTAATTCGTGTTGAATCAAATTCTTGTCCGAGAGTGGCTACATCGATGGTAGTGCCTTCAAAAAAGCAAAATCGTTACGCAGGGGTCAGGACAAACATTGTCTTGAAGCACCTCCACTACAAGACCGAGTCATTTGGATGTATTTGATTTAACAAATCAAGAACGGACTTCTGGTAATTATTTGACTTGATCTAGGTTATTAAGTATATTGTAGTGGCCAAAATTAGTTTAAGCAAAATTCGCTTAAATATTAGATTTTTGTCTGACAATTTTTTACCAAAGATTCTATGTGAGTTTTTCAACAAAAAACCAATATGGCATCCCTGGGAGAAGCCTTCTCTCATTCCTTATAAAAAATATTGTTAATTGTGGTTGATAAAAAGTACTATTAATTATGACAATTACTTTTATCGAAATGAAAAATGAACTATATTTTTTATAAACTATCTTTTTGGTCGTATTATTGTAGCCTGAGATTTATTTCTTATAAAAAAAGCTCTCGATGAGTCTAGGTAAAAAGTAATCTTTTATTATTAAAGTAAAATAAAAATTCCTGTTTAATACTCAAGCATGACTATGCATAAACGTAATTATTTAATTCACCACCATTTCAATTATTTTTTTTTAATCATAAATTAATAGCGAAAGTTTTTAACGTAAAGGTAATTAACATCTCACGTGTGTGCTGGCTTGAACGGCGGAGAAGAGTTTAAAAAATACTAAAAACTAATGTTCATGATAGTATACACGTATTTTGGTGAGCATAAATTTTCTTTGAGTAAAAGCTGAAAATAATGTGAATTTACTTGTGAAGAATATCCAAATTAGTATGAATAGACTCGCGATTTATTGAAATCCCCAGCCCAGAATCGAGTGAATGTGAATTGAAATGAAATAAATTGATGATTACCAGGAGAAAGCCCCTTGATCAGATCGATTGGCAATGAAGGAATTTTCCGCCGATTGTCGACCGGTGATCGTCCGCCATTTGAAGGCTGATTCTAGATGCTGGAACTTAAAGTGTATAGCCTAAGATCTGTACACCTGTTGGTTAAATGTCAGTTACTATAAGCGAAAGACACATCGATCGTTCCAAACAGACATGAAAGTTGTAAGTTGTTTTAATTTGATACTTAATTATATGACAGCGGACGGAATAATGTGGACGGATAGGCGGTCGACACAACGAGCAACTGCAATTTGTACTCGACGTTCATTTATAGTGACATTCGTATTTTGTATTTTATGTTTAGTGTTTTGTGTTTTCTGTTTTGTATGTGGTTCTACTACTATATGGGCTCAATCCCCGAACCCCGGTAAGTCTTGTACAAGCTGACGATGTCGAAAAACCACAGTTCAGACCTCAAACACCGAAACATAGTTACTGCTGTTTCAGCTCCCAACGCCGACAGGTTTTCTTGCCATCGACACAAGAATTTCTTAATAATTTAATGAGAGATGAAGTTCAAAATGCCTTGCGGAATTTCTTGGACAAGTTGACGCCTGCGGAATTATTCGCTCATACTAGTAGTATAGCGTCGTCGCAATGCCAAACTAGACTGCTGCTCCCCTGCTACCGCGTTTTAATGCCACTACCCGTTTCTACACTTACAGTACAAACCAATACCTGTACGATAATCTTTTGCAGACATATTCGCGTATTGAGAAAAAATTTAATAACAAATTATAAATAAAACTAGTTCAAATCGGAAATCAACATAAAAATGCACAATTTAAACTGTAGCCTGAATAGATTTTCTATTCTAATATTTCGCTCCTGTCATAATTAATATTTTTCAAAATCTTTTACAATGACTAAAAAAAATACGATAATATCATAAATAGACATATTTCTTAAATTTTTCTTATTATAAAAAATATATTTATTAAAACAATTATATATAATTATTAGCAAATAACATCAATTATTAAAGAGAATTGAAAAAAAAATGAATTTGGGACAAAAACAAAACAAGTTAAATGCATAAAATTCATTTAAAGTCATTACTTACTAATTGGAAATGAGGTGGTTTTGATGAAGTTTTTTTTAAATATTAAACATTTTCTTTAACCTTATAGAAGTTTGTATGTCAACATTTAAAAAAAATTGTATTGACGTTAAATTGTATAACAAAGGATTGTCAAAGTTGTTAAAAGACTACACTTTAGAAGGACCCTTACTTATATTGAACAAATTAATGCTGTAAATAAAATTGAATAAATGTTAATAAATAGTCTAAACAGTGCATGGCATAGTTTCTTATCGTAATTCAAAATAGTTGATTATGTGACGTAATTAGTTATTGAAATTCAAAAAAATTGGGGAGATATCGATAAGTGTTTCCCCCACAATGCTTGTCATGTACACCACAGCGGCCAAAGCGGTGTACATGACAAGCATTGGACTTGGCAAAGAAACGTACTCGCAACGGAGTGAATGTGGAAATTTGGATGTATGGGGTCCGGGAGGTATCGATTGATCATGCGCAAAGGTGCTCGAAACGATATTTCGAGTAGCAGAGTGAATGATGGGTATACAAATAATTGGGAGGATAGTGTGAACGCATTAATGGATGAATTGTTTCCTGGGACTGAAAGGCAAGAGGAAGTGTATGTTGGCAGGATGTACCCCCTGGCCTTTCAATGGGATGAGATTGAATGTTCTGTGTGGAGCACGAAAGTGATAAGTGCCCCAGAATTAGATGGCGTGACTGGTAAAATGATCAGGAGTGTTTGGTGGACTATTCCCGCACATATAAGCAGCCTATACGGTGAATGCCTGGAGAGTGGTGTATTTGCGAGTGAATGGAAATTAGGAGACGTGATTACCCTTCCCAAGCCTCCGGACGGGATACGGACTGACCCGTCCTCCTATAAGCCGATATGCTTATAGGAGGACGGGTCAGTCGGGTGGATGATGGTACACCGGATGAATGAGAAGTTGGCAGACTTCAATGTATCCAGCTCTCAGTATGTATTTACGAAAGGTAAATCTACTGAGGACGCTTGGATATGTGTGAGACGGCATGCTGCTGATCAAAGTGAGAATAAGTACGTATGCGGTGTGTTTGTGGATTTTTGGAATGCGTTCAACTGCCTGCGATGGGATTGCATTATTGAGCGGCTTGAGGAGATTTAATGTGAAGAAACTACTTTCTGGCGAAGTTACTTCCATGAAAGGTATGCGGCCGTGAGTGGAAACAATGAGAGCGTTGTTCGCCAGATGGTGGGTGACTGCCCACAGGCATCTGTGGCCGACCCCGCCATCTGGAATATGATGATGAACGGTCTCTTGGTGCAGTTAGAGGAGACCGGTTGCAGTGTGATCACATATGCAGATGCTCTTCTGCTTCTTATTGAGTTGGGGAGTAGGTATGCGGTAGAGGGAGCGGGAAGCCGATATATGCAGATGGTGTCTGAATGGGGGAATAGAATGGGAGTGAATGTTTCAGAAAGGAAAACTGTGTGTATATTGTTGAAGGGTTTTTTGGCGCCCAGTAGGTCGCCCAATATTCGTTTAGAGTCGGTCGGGGTCCGATACACGCGGGAAGTACGTTACCTTAGAGTAAAGGTTGAAGAGAGACTGAACTTTCGGTCTCACTTGCACCATATAAGGTAGGGCGTGGCCGGTTTGGTTGGCATGCTGGTGCGAGTATTTCGCTAAGAATGGGACTTCGATCCAGAGCGGTAAAAGTCCTGTACAGGGGTGAGTTTGTTCCGTGTGTCATGTATGCGTCGTGTGTATGGGGTGCCATTATGTGCTACCAGTATGCAAGGGTAGGCACATATTCAGTTCAGCGTTTGGCTTTGTATGCATGTTTGAATGTATGTAGAACCTTGTCAACCGATGCGATGCAGGTTGTCATAGGAGAAATTCCTTGGGACCTGGAGGTGATGCGTTGAAATTTCCACTATCGTCTACGGTGGGGCATCCCGCTTGCTGGTTGTCCAGTTATGAATGAAGATTTTCAGGATCTTAGTTCACGCCAGCGGCGTGTACTCGTCCTCAACAGAATGTATGAAATTTGGCAACGTCGATGGAATGAAAGTGTGAATGAAAACATTCATTTTGGATGTGAGCTTTGCATCTGCGGATGGATTTGTATTTGGTCTGTACCTTGGGTATTTACTCACGGTTCATGGCAGTATGGATGGATTCCGGTACGGGCGTTATCTGGCTGCAGAAGCTAGATGCCCTAGTGAGGTGATGGAGGAGAGTGCCAAGCACCTTCTCAGTAAGTGTGTTCTGTACGGGGATTTGCATGACTTAGGTGCATGTGGAATCGTGGTGAATGATGAGAATGTGTATGTGAGTGGTGTGTTAGGTATGAAAGAAAGGTATGAATGCCTTAATAGATTTGCCGTGGCACTTTTTGAAAGGAGACCGAGAATGGTGTGTGAATGAGTGTGTGAATGCCACGCAAGGTGGCTACAACCGGGTGAAAGACCAAGGTCGATTCCGATTGTACTTTCGGGTCTTGGCGAACCCGCGTACCTGAGCTGGCTCAGTGGTGTCTTAGGATTTACAAGATTACTTACCGTACCTCAATGAGCAGAGTATTCTTAAAACAAAATTGGTACTACATGAATCGGGGTGTCCCATTGTGTTAAAATACACTGTGCCCGATAATGATGAGGTGACTTAGGCAGCAACGTAGTGGCTGTGGTTATTACCCATATCGCGGTTAGAGTCTCCGGATCGTTAGTGGCGAGGCTATCTAAACCTCTAATATCATAAGCAATGACAGCGCCCGAAATAATTATCAGTATCTCACTGATAATTATCTCGGGCGCTGTCACTGCTTATGATATTAGAGGTTTAGATAGGCCTCACCACTTATAGTTGGAGTAATCAGCTTGTAACTGGTTACTGACTGTAAACTGCTAGTAATGGTGTTACGTTGATTGAGCGTAACTCAATCCCTATGATCGTTACAGAAATTACATTTTCAGGGGATTAGATTAAGGCCTGCTTAATCCGCCAATTCCAGGTGCCTCAAAGTCAGTTATGGAAATTCATATGTGCTAAATTATAGTTATTAAAATTCCTTAAAACGTAGATGTTAGTATAAAAGTATTTATAATATTATTATTACAATAATTATTTATTGTTATTCATTTTATTAAAAATGCTCTAGAGATCTATACAGTGTATGGGATCATCAAGTTCATTATCATATTTATGCTGCAGGCTGCCCTTTTTTCATTCTTTCTTCCTGGTGAATATTCTTTATTACTCAGGACGCATATTCAGCTACTGCACCCCGACTATTTTCTACACTTGCTAAAGTAGAGATATGGGAATAACACATATTCCGCAGCCTCGATGGTGAGCGGACAATTAGGGCATGTTGCACCAACTTCCACCTTTATGCTATGG
The DNA here is from genome assembly GCA_958298945.1 of Atherix ibis. Lineage (NCBI taxonomy): Eukaryota > Metazoa > Arthropoda > Insecta > Diptera > Athericidae > Atherix > Atherix ibis. Next base: position 50,608,912 of record OY282607.1, read on the forward strand.
GCATACATTTGGTATCAATATCACGTAGTATCGATAATACGTTGAATAACATATACGTGACACCTCATACCAGCTACCATACATACTAACTGAAAAAGCTCGGGACTGCGTAGAATATCATAGAGCTTAGAACTGTGAATAGATGTCTGCGTCGGCTCTGTCTGTGCCCTCTGTGCTTAGGCATAATCCTTGCTAAGGCATTCACAACCCGACTATCCTTTTCAGCAGTGATTGTCAGGTTAACCTGGCATCTATCTGAACTCTCAGGTATCGTGGCGATGGCAGCGAGATAATATGGTATACATTTATCTCGAAGCTGCCTTGCTTTTTTTATCAGCAATTTCCAGTCTCATGGTAATAGCTAGCACCGGCATCATATATGGTTTAGGTGATCTGATTCGCCAGCGATCGTCGCAATATTATCATCGGGAGTTTTATCATAATAATCCTTAGCAATGGGTCAAGTTATTAGCCTTGCGGAACTCCACCACTGATGCTATATGTTTTCATCCCACTTTCAATAAATATATCAGCATTTTTTTCTAAGATCTTCTTAATTATCCTTCTGATATACTTTGAATTTTTCAGGCGGCAAAGTGTGAAAAAAATACAGTTACATTTTGCCGAGTTGAGCGCGTTCTTGACATCCAGTGTAACAATAGCGCAGTATTGCTTAATACCTTATTTCCACCGCTTTTTTTTAACTGCCTTATGGACCATATCAAGTACAGTGTATATGGCATCCACCTTTGATCTAGCCTTTCTGAATCTACATTAGTTTCTTGATTGACCATCTTGCCTCTAGGAATATAACTCCCAACACTTTACCGGCAGTATTCAACAAACAAATAGAATAGTACGAGGCTTGGTCATTGGATGGTTTCTTACGCTTTGGTAGAAGGAGAAGCACTTACTGTATTAGTATCGGTCTGTCTCATACGTCTAACAACCATCTTTATTTATTTTTCACTTGAAACTGATGTATGTGATCTAGCGCATGCAAATCATTTCCATGGATCAATCTGTGAAGATAGTAATATCCCTTAACTTTCTTTATCCGGAAAAGATTCATCACTTCGTGAAAAATATATCATCCCAATTTGTACTCGAGTAACATTATTCATTAGTAGTCTCATTGCATTTGAATTTTTGAATTCAAAATTTGAAATGCTATCGCTACAGTTATCAAACAATCGTTGCACCATATTCAGCTAGCTCTTATTGATGAGAATTGTAGTTAATTGCAGACATATCACTGATCCATATGTAGTTAAAGGTCTTATAATCATATAGTCAGATACTAAACATACTTTCGAATAACTTCAAATCAGTCAAGCAATAAAAATTCTATATAAAAACTGTTGTCTACTGAGCAGCTGAACATTAAGCACTATTTCAAATTGATAACAAACAACATACGATGATCTTATTAAAAAGTTATTTTTTTTAATAATTATTATGTAAGTATATCTAAAATGTAAAAAGAAAAATGTTCGCTATTCTCATGGAAGTTTTGTTTTCAACAAACATTTTTAACTATAAATAATGAATATTGACGAGCTTAGCGATTTAGCAGCTTCCTCAATGAATTCGTTTTCTTCATATTAGTTAAATTCTATGCGAGTTTATTTCTACTAAAATTTACATAATCTTATTAAAATGGAAAAGTCATGCATTTATTGGCAAAATGACAGAGTTTTCCATCAATAGTCCAACTTTAACGGGAAAAATCAACGGTCACCGTTGAAGTGAATTTGAGGTAAATTGGTTGAAATGAAACAATAAACACCTTTTGAAATTCTCGATTGCATTTAATTAGAGTGTATTTATTGATATTTAATAGTACACAATGTATATTTTTGCTGAACGAATGCAAAGTGCAATTAAACAGCAGAAAAATTATTAAATCAACTTTGCTTCACGTCAGAAATTTACTACTTTCTCAATAAATTAAACAACGCTTTTGCCATTTAAACTGATAGAAAATTCAATTAATTACGAGAACAGTGTTGTTTTAGTTAAGTTTTATATTAGGGATAAAAAAATTTTCTTTATTCTATTTAATTATGATAAATGGTCAAATTAAAAACAGGCAATTTAGTAGAAAAAATTTAAGCTAATCTCTCAACTGGAAATAAATTATTAGAATGGGATACTTACTCATAGAGGGTACTTACTTATATATACAATGGATTCTTGTCCCAGTACATCAACTATAAACGACATATTTGAAAGCATCTTTTGGGAAAAAATCAGCACTTTTTGATATAAAAAAGGCATTTTACTAAAACTTTGACCAAATTAAATGTGCTTCAGCAACTCAATAAATAAAAAAAGAGGTCTGTAAATGCTTCAACCTCTTGCCTATTTTTATATTTGTAACATATTGCGAACAATTTATTCTCTGGTACAAAAAGGCTTTTTCTTCCTTTACAAAGAAAAAAAAACCATTAAATAGTTGCTAACTATCAAAATTTGAAATGAACTAAATTTCACATTGAAATGACGCAAATTCATATAATCTAGATTCATAATCGACACAGTATAAGAACAAGGCAATTGAAAAAAAAGCAATTTAAAGAGTGGGTGGCTCAATGAAACATAGTCAAAAATGGCACTGATTACGAGTATAATTTGGTTTTGCACAAATCAGACTATTTTCTGAGAATTCTGTTTTTCGCCTATTAGAGTTATTCATTAAATAATATTGAACTTTTTTTTATTGACTATATGATTGTTTTTAAGGGTCTGAATATTCAAATTTTAAAACTTTTTCATTTTTAACATTTTCCATTAATAATTCTCAATTATAATTAATTTTCAAAAATATTTAAAAATATTGTCAAATTAAATTAATTACATTTTAAAATTTCAAAATAAAAATAGTTTCTTCTTCTTTTTTAACTATCATAAACTAGTGTAGTAAGTTCTTTCTTGTTAACATTTTGCGTCATTGGTAAGATGTGGAATTTTATCTGTTTTAACCATTTATCAATCAACCCAGATTCACGTTAATATCTAAGGCTATTAGTGTTAGCCAGTGAAAATGTTTATTTTCGTAGTTATGGGATAGAGCACAGTTAAGTGAACCTTCTGATACGAGAAATTGAAAGTCCTTAATGCTTGAGTTTTGTTTTAATTCTGAATTTTTATTTAATAATTCTTACCATTTATACATAATTTGCAGTAAAGTACCTAACCTTCACAGTAAGCGCCAACGGTTAATTTTCGTCAAAATGTGAAATGGAAAACGGCATCCCACAAGGATCTCCTCTATCTACGATCTTATTCAATATATATATTCGCTCCCTTTCGCACCTTCTATCATCCTTCAACCATTATATATATGCTGAAAATATTTTTGTACTTGTATTTGGTGCTGATCTTCAACATCAAACTAATAATGCCATCCGCAATATAAACACTTGGAGCAGCATAAACGGTGCGGTAATCTGTAGGGAAAAAAATTGTAGCGTATCTGATTCGTCACTGAGCCCCTTCCCTCCCCACCCAAAAAATTCCAAAAAATCTAAATTGTCCGTGGAGGAAAATGGATTAAAAATGCTGTTAACAAAATTAACACCATTCTACGAATGGTTAAAATTTTAGACAATAGCAAAAGTAAGGTAAGACAAAGTGAGGCAATTAGAGTTACCAACGACATGTTGGATGGAACCATACTATATTTCCTCACTATATGTGTCAGTGTGCCAATAGCAGGGAAAAAGGTAGTCGAGGCAGCGGTAAGGCGTTGCATTAGACTAGCCAGTTGAGCACATCGGACATCTCCGGTGGAGTCCATACTGACAGAAACTAGTCGAAAACCTATCTCCTTCTATCCTCAAAAAGCTCACCTAAATTTAATTTACAAGAACCTTTGCCTTCCAAATTATTCCCTCCACACTTTAATCATCTCCCCTAGTTGAAAAAGGAATTCATCATCGTTATTCTTATTAATATCCCACCTTGAAAGCAATTCATCCATCCTCCCCCTCGTTTTCCAAACTTCCCTTCCACACCCAGATTGGAAACCGTGGTTAGAAGCAAAGTTGAAAGTGACTGCTGCTCTTGACAGGTTTAAGAAGGCTGCATATAGGAAACGTTTCCTTGAACAGTTGGACGGAATAAAGAGTAATCGACTGTTATTCACGGATGCCGCCGCTGACACTGATACTTTATCTTTTTCGGTCGTCGAACTTTTTGACTGCAGAACCCGCTCACAATGTTGTGGACTCTTCCTTTATAGGGCAGCTCCATATTACAGGGAACTGTGGGCCATCAAAACGGCAATTGAAATTGTGACCAATATTCCCAGCCAACAAAGCGTTATTATTTTTAGTGACAGTCTTGCCGCCCTTAAAGTCATTTATTGCCCATCGAGTGACCCAGTAATTAGAGCAATTCGTCATAGTCTATTTAGTAATAGGAGTGTCGAGTTGCTATGTGTGTCGGGGCATTTGGGAATTGTGGGTTATAAAAGTGCTGAAAAGTTGACTGCAGAAACACTCCGTCGACCAATGATCACAGTCATTCACAATCTGCCTTGCCTATTAACAGAAAGAATCTAGTGGCACTGATCGAAGGTCTCTACGATTCGAACTATGTACTATAAGATCTTTACGGTTGCAATTACCAGAAAACTCAAAGAGTTTAATCTAGTAGGTTTCTAAAATTATGCTAGACCTAACAAAATCTGTACTATAATAATATTTTCTATTCATACCCCAGTAAAAGGGGAGTTTTAAGAACTTTGAAATATAAAATATTATATGTGGAAAATTTAAATTTTTAAACTGATTTAAATGAAATGTTTCTTTGATTAATAAAAGTACATCACTAAGTAATAGCAGTGAAAGCTGTGTTTGAATTTATGCCTGAGCTATTTCTGATAAGAATGTTCTTAACCAGTTTAAAATCAAGATTAGCTAAGAACAGCTTCCTCATAGATAAAGGTGGTTCACAATGAATGCATCGCTATTGGTTTAAAAAATGTAGAATCTAACGACCAAATTTATGTGATTTTTAAATTATTATTTGTTCGTAAATTTTTAGTGTTTTTCTACTATTGGACACCTCAGATGATTGTCGTTGTTTTTGTAAATATTAATGCAGTCAGATAGTAATCATCATCTGAGGAGTACCTATAAAATTTTAATAGTGGCTATGAAAATTTCCGGGACCAGGCAAAAAAATAAAGTTTGGAAATTATTTCATTTTTTTTATTATAAGGCAAAAATTTTCTTAATTCTACTTTAGTATTTAAACAAATAACATTTGAATCATTTAAAAAAAATTCGTATCTTCTTTTTCATGTTTTTCTTTTTCAAACATTGAAGTTCAATCAATTTGTTTTAAAAAATTCTAAATTATGCTTCTAATTGATAAATTTTAATAACCACATCCATTAATAATTATAACGATGAAGATTGTTTTTTTATGTTTTTGATTATTTCATGCGTCAAGGCTACGGATTCCGACATTATGGACAAAAAGCTGTATATAAATGATATATTATACATAAAATTCTGACTTATTTAGTTGGTGCAGATTGGTTATCATCACCAACTAGTCGATTTAAGTTTTTAAAAAGTTTCGAAATCATTTGATTTTGAAACAGTACTAAGAGATGATGAGTGAGAAAAGTTCTCACTTCTCCGATTGCTATTACTAATCTACAATGGCGGCATGTCATACACCATGTATATATCCGTTTCGGATTTGTTGAAGTACGGTTCCTAAACCAGAGTCGCCTATCAAGTCTAGGGAACTATTCAGTTGTTCGTTATCAACAAGTGTTTAACGTTTAATATTGTGTACGCCAAGTAAATTTAATGTTTTTTTGACGAAATAACAAAAACAACATGTTTTAATACACATAAGTAAGCCAGAATAGAAACGACGGATATTGTTGACTAAAATTGTGCAACTTACGCCAGCGTGATAGCATGATTGACACCGAGTTATCAATGAGGCGACAACACGAACAAATGCTCGTTTAGCTGCCAAAACGTACAGTATACTCTGTATTGGTAAAAATCGAGACCAGCTGGCGGATATTTAAATTTGGATCGGGAAATTGTAACATTCAATGTCGCACATCATTGCCATGATAGCAAATAAACGAAATTAAGCAATTTCAGGCGAAAATTTATTATTACGATCGTAAAGAAAATTTGAGAAAAATTGTTTTGATTTTTTAGATAAATAATTACAATCGAATTCGGCGGCTTCGAGCTAAATTAAGGCACAACATTTTCGTTTTAAGAAAATGTATTTATTATTAATTAAAAGAATATATTTTTGTTAATATATTTTACATCATACGTTGATCTAGGCAACGACAGAATAACCTGGCATCGACACTAGACAAATAGTGTTGATGTTGCACCCATTAACACAAATATGCATACTCTTAGATTATAGAAAAACTGGATAGGGCTTAACACAAAAATTCTCTCCGAATTTGGTCGACAATACATTCGTAGAATAAAATAATTATTTATTACATTTAAGTATTTTGCACTATTTTAACTGAGCATTTATTTTACTTCAATGTCAACATTATATTGAATAAAATGCGATTAAATGAACGCATTATATCAAACCAAAACGAACGGTTGAAAGAACATAAGAGTGTAATTTGATTAGAGCCTGCAGATGGCAGAACAATCGCTGACTGAAGAAAAGACAGCATTTTCTAAATTCATTAGTTCAGCAAATACAATTTTATTAGTACAAAAAATAGTTAGAAAATCGTATTAATTTATTTTTACTTTATATTTAATACATGCATAATATCATATAAGAATTTTTATTTTTGCTAAAGCCCAATAAATGGAGTTGCAAAAAATATGTGCACATTTTCTTAAAGCGCAAGGAATTAATTCTCTATTCAAACCGGCTTCCAGTACGAACAGAGGTCATATTTACTTTCCATTTTGACATAATACTGACAGTTCTAATGAGTAAGATATACTATTTAATCAATGAGCCTTAGATTATAGAAGATCTGGATAGGCCTCTACACAAAAATTGTTGCCGAATTTGGCAATACATTCGTAGAACGCACACACCATGCAAAATAACAGAAACGGCGTAAATCATTGGGGGTCAATTTTAAACTTCAGCATGCGATTGAAGCGGTTCGTTTAAAACCATTTTTATATGCGATGTCATTTATGCGTACACAAGTAGATTTTTTAATATTGCGAATTTTGCTGTTTGATGGAATTAGTTTTGGAAAACTTTTTTCCAAAAATACAAAATGAATTAAATGAGAGAATGTGATTTTATGTTGAAATTAAAACCACACCGCAACTTAGTAAATATAAATTTTAATTTTATATAATATTTATACACATGATATCCTATCTGATCCTAATATTATCATTGCTACTTTATGCAGACGATACGTCCATACTTGCTACCCATAAAAATCCTGACATAGGTTCCAACAATTTATAATTCCATATGCACAACCTTCAATCGTGGTTTAAGAGATGGAGAGTGAGGGTAAATGAACAGAAGAGTGCTCACATTACTATTACACTTTGTCAAGGAAAACCTACCCCTTATACCTTAATGTAAACTTGATTCCACAATATGATAAGGTACGTTATTTGGGACTTTACCTGAACAAGAGACCTAACATGGAACCGACATACAAGACTAAAAACAGTTGAAGCTAACAGACGTTACCTACAACTTCTTAGACTACTGGACAAACACTCGAAACTAACAATCAAAAGCAAATTTTTAGAATACAATAGAATTATAAAACCTATTTGGACATATGGAATTGAACTTTTCGGTTCAACGAAACGTTCCAATTCCTATCGCGTCCAGGCCGTACAATCCAAGATCCTCCGTCAAATTGGCGATGCCCCCTTTTATGTTCGTTACAACGTAATATATCGTGATCTTTATTCAGGACCTGTGCATGTCCCGCTATCAAAAATTTCACTCCCGTTTATCCTATCATCATAATCCACTTGTGAGAGAATTGTCATGTACTGCACTCCCTGGAAACACTCATCGGAGACTTAAGAGACAATGGCCTAGAGATTTTCTAGAGGAATCTAACTTCCGTTAGTTGTAGAAACGCCGATGGGTGTTTACTCCCACTTCATGATGCACAAGATTGTAAATTAAAATGTTATGCAAATCTGCTTGTAGTTGCTGATAAAAAAAATTATAAGCCTACAGAATATACTTTATTCTAACACAATGAAAACAGCAATGGAAAAAGATTGAAAAATTCCCTCCCTTAAATTTTCTTACACACACTTTACGTATATCAGCACTGAACTATTTTCTGGTAAACATTGAACTGTCAACATCACATTTGTTTACATTTATTGAATCACGAACTTTTTACCTTTTAACCACTTTTTGCACGAAACGTATCACTAAAAGCCATTTAGGCACATCATAAACTAAATGTTTCTTAATTTCTATAATAAAAATGAAGATGTCAACTTACATAAAGAAAGAAATTCCCGGCTTCCTCATTCCGCTGAATTACCAGCAACCCTTTATAAAACACTTCATTTTCTTAAATAAAAACTTCGTTAAATATTATAAACAATATAACAATTTATATAAATACTTATTTTTTCGTAAATACTTGAAAACTGATAAAACGCACAATTTTACTTACACTTTCCGATAAGTGCCATAATAACAACTTGAAAAACAACAAAACTATGCAATCATTTCGGTATGCTACCACTTTCATGGAGAATGGCGTATTTTAAAACTCTCCGAAAGTCTACCAAATTGATGCGGGTGATATTTTATTGATATTTACGAAATGAATAATAAACCTAAGATACAATTCCGTTTCATATCAAAAGATTGTACAAAAAATAAACATTGCCTGTTGTTGTGTTTAAATAGTATTTTTGTTTCCAATAAGTGAATTAAAATGAATATAAATTATGCTTTTGCAATTCAATAAATTTATATTAAAAAATAATCTACACAAAAGTATCATGTCTACATAAAATAATCTACACAAAAGTATGCAAGCGTTACGATTTCTCGCCGCTTCTGCAATAATTAAGCCAAAAAATTGCGTATACATATACGAAAATCTGACGTACGGGCTTATTCAGGTATTCTTTAATTGAAGTGTATAGTCTAGATTTTTGTCGGTAGCTATGCAGGCCTTTTGGATCATTTTCACACACCTCCTGAATGCTATCAATCAACTCTTATAGAGATTTTCCATCATATTTGAGCCAATAAATTGTTTTGATTAGCATTTACCACTTTTTAATAAATTATTTCTCAAGAAATTATATGATTGTTATTTAATTAAATGTTATGATCCCTAACCCTAGATACTCGTTGAAAGGATATTTCTCTATTTTCAATTGGAGTCTGTGTGGTATTTGAATTATAAAATTCTAAAAAGTGAATTGTAGCATTTTGTCGATATTCTTTTTAAATTGATAAATTATGAAAAATAATGACTTTATTTATTTTGTTTCATTTTCAGAATGGCTTCGTAGAATGTGAACAAGAAAGTTGTCCATCGGTTGAAGACTGCTACATGCTTGAAAAGCGGCCAGCAGGTGGATGCTGTGAAAAATGTAAAGGTAAATTTCACAATTTTCCGATAGTTAATATCGTTTATTTATCGTATTATAGACGTTAATATATATACATTTTTTCTTTTTTTTATATTCATATATAATAGAATGTGTTTTCGATGGAAAAATATATGCAAGTGGTAGTGAATGGACAGATCCTGAGGATCCTTGTATTAGTTATAAATGCGTCGCTGGTGTTGTCACGGAAACAACTATACAGTGTTATACGCCTTGTGATAAACCATTAGAACCGAGACCTGGACAATGCTGCTCAACATGTTTAGGTCAGTATTTGATAAACGCTTTTATTTTTCTTAATAATTTATTTAGTTCAGAAATAATTAATACAATAAAATATATTTATGTTAGATATTAAAATAATACAATAAATAATAAAAAAATTAAGTTCAAAATATAGAATAGAAAATTTATCTTTAATGTTATTAACAATTTTTTTTTAATTTAACTAAATTTACTTCATTTTTTTTAATTGTGTAAATATTTTTTTACTTAATTTGATTTATGCGGTAAGTATTCCGGTAATAAGTGACATTTTATTTTTAATACTAATAAAAAAATATTCATTAATGTCCTCTATTAACCATTTTTAAAGAATTTAGGATTAACAATCTGGAGTTTATAAATTAATATTATCAAATATAATTACTTGTATTATGATAATTTACCATTTACGATCATACATTTTGATTTATCAACATTCAGTTTTAGTTTATTCCTATTAAACTATTCTTCCAAGTAATATTTATGATTGTAGAAGAACTCGAAATGATGTTAAAACAAAAGACAAAATAAGTATCGATAGTATAAGTTTTTTTTACGTTAATATTGTCACAAAACTCAATTGATTTTTTATTCAAAGTATTTTTATTTAATTCATTTGAAAGTTTTCTAATAAAAACGGACAAATAATTATCAAACAGCATCTATTTGGTATGGACTGAGTAAATTTTTCTTTATAAACTGATGATCTTCCTTTCGAACAGCAGTACCGACAGTACTGTTTACTAGGCAAAGAAACTTACTATTTGAAGATGAAGACGTACTCGTATTTACCCATATTATTTAACTTTTGTGATATTTTATTATAATTGGGTACCGGTAAAAGGAAATATAATAAGGAATATCGCATTACTGACAGCAATCTGGCAGTACTGCGGACTCCACTCGATATAGCTGAATAATGCAACAGAGAATTTTGGACCAAAAATGTTAAGCTTAGTGAATCCATGAGTTTGGCTTTCGAAAAGTTGTAACGAGTATTTCGGGTATCTTCCTTGTTAAAATCAAAAATTTTCCAGAGTCATAAAGTATTTTTGGAAGGCCAAGAAGTAGTGCAATCTGACTCGTACTCAGTTCGGTCTTCAACATCAGAATATTTGGATCCAGTAAAGGCTCTTGTGAGATCAGACCATCGATTAATCTTGAAACTAATGGGATAATCAGGAATAGTGCTCTTAGTGTCAGATCTCACATTGTAGACATTGGAATGCTTCAGAATGATAACGCCTTTTGTCACACAGCCATCTTTATAAACAATTTTTTGTCGGATAAAGAGACTTCTGTTTTTCCAGCCCTCCTTTTCATCTGAATAAAGTCCGTGTGACCCCAAGATTAAAAAAACATTTGAAGAGGACTGTTTGCCAGCGTTCTGGCAGCTTATCCATTCACCTGGAGAAGAAATTCTCGCTTTTAGGAGCAAGATAGTCTTTCTTTGCAATTTGGAATTTTCTTGCTACGAGCGTCGTTCAATAAGTTCTTAGAAAAAGATGGAAAAAAACTGTTTTTTAAAAAAAAATTTTTTATTTTTAAACAGCTTCTCCTTTTAGCTCTTTTTCAAAAATTTTTACTTTTCCAACAGTTTTTCCAAAATTTTTATCCCGTCCAAAAAATAGGATTTCGGAAGTTCTGCAAAATACTCATCCGTTTGAGCAATGACGTCCTCGTTGGAAGTGAACCGTCGTCCGCCAAGCCATTTCTTTAGATTGGGGAAAAGAAAATAGTCACTTGGGGCCAAATCTGGTGAATAAGCGGGATGCTGCAACAATTTCATTCTCAATTCCACAATTTTGGCCATGGAAACAGCGCAGGTGTGCACACGCGCATTGTCCTGATGCAAGAGGATTTTTTTCTTTTTTAGATAGGGGCATTTCTCTTTGATTTCCTCGCTCAACCGTTGCAATAACGACGCGTAATACGCTCCTGTTATTGATTTTCCTTTTTCCAAGTAGTCGATAAAAATGATGCCCTGCGAATCCCAAAAGACCTTGCCGGCCGATGGCACAGTTTTTGCCTTCTTCGGAGCCGTTCACCCTTGAAAATCCACTGTGATGACTGTCTCTTCGTTTCTGGAGTGTAGTAGTGTATCCAGGTTTCGTCCACAGTTACATATCGACAAAGGAATTCGCCAGGATTGCGATGAAAGAGTACCAACATAGCCTCAGAGTCCACTACACGATTGCGCTTATTCTCCTCTGAGAGCAAACGCGGCACCCATCTTGCCGAAATTTTTTTCACAGACAATTTTTCATGCAAAATTGAAGCGACTGTACCTTGTGATATGCCCGTGGCCTCAACTAATTCGCGCACTTTAATTCGCCGATCGTTCAAAATCAGATCGTAGATTTTGTCGATGATTTCAGGAGTAGACACCTCAACTGGGCGTCCTGAACGATGTTCATCTTTTGTTGATGAACGGCATTGTTTAAATTCATTCACGCAATTGTAAACCGTCGCAAACACAGGTGCAGATGTGCCATGAACTGCATCCAACTCGCCTTGATTTCTTTCGAGCTTAAGCCTTTCAAATGGAGATGTTTGATGACAGCCCTAAACTCGCTTTTTTCCATTGTTATGCACAAATAAATGTCGTTAACTTTAATCGCGATAGAAATTGACCTATGCTATAAATCGAGCTGAAATTTTGACAGCTTTCCTGTCGATAATACTACTTACAAAAAAAAATCTTTACCGGCAATTTCTTGGATTTTCTAAGGACTTATTGAACGACCCTCGTACATGTGGTCTAGCGTTGTCGTGATGAAACATTTAACTTGGCTAAAAATGGACAATTACATTGAATTTCTCTCATCAAAACAATAATTTGCCTATAACAACGATTAAAATTAACCATTCCATTTTCTTTCAGCAACTCATAGTGTACTACACCCTTGCTGTCCCACACCATAACCTTCTTCTGATGCACACCTGCTTTCACTGTAGCCGTCGGAATTTAGGTGCAAAACGGCTCCATTTTGTAACGAGCAAGATTCAAAGAACATACTAAAATTCTTTCCATTAAATTTTTCTTATTTAATTCATGTGATACCAAAACAGAGTGTTTTGATACAAAACCAAGCCTTTTAATGTGATCTAAAGTAGTTGTCTGATAAATTCCAAGCTTGAAGGCTACATCTACTGAAGTTAATTTTGGATTTGTCCTACTCATACGTGGAGTACTGCATAATTGATATGTGATGGCCTTCATACACATATACTGGGTTCATCTTTAAAAGAAAAATCACGTGAACGAAATTTTATAAACCATCTTTGGAGTATTTCAGCTGTTACTATGACCATATAAGTTTTTTTGCTGTAGGAACCTCGTTGTTCCCCTTTTTGGGTCTCTATATTGTATGTTTTAAGTGAACTTTTTCTTCACTCATGCTAATGGAACTTTCCCTTACACCTAATAATATCTAAACTACACATATATGGTATTCCAGAAAATATTATTATAAAAATATTACAATACAAAACAATATTTTATTTTAGTTAATTAACAAATCGAAAAAGAATTTTAAATGGTTGGCAAAAAGAACTTAAGATGGTATGATAATCATGATATTTGTTGTTTACCCAATTAATTATGTATTTTTCATACTGCCGTTATACTCGTATATTACATGAATGCACGAAATTATTTGATTTTAACTGAGCATAGATTGATTTTTAAAGTGTATTTACAATAACTAATAATAAGTTTATTTTATTTTTATTTAAACCTCGAAAAGCTTTCATTTATGGATAACTACACGTATTCATCTTTATTGTTTCATTCCACTTTTCATTACAATATAAAAAATTCTAATTAAACTCTTCTAAATATAGAAATGAAAAAATTGACCACCCTTCAAAGGAAAAATTCAAAATTCCAATTGACCGCTCTTACTCTGTTAGCCATATATCTAAAACGTAATCAAATGACCATTAATAAATAAAAATTAACTAATCAACTAATTTACTAATTATCTCAATTTAATAACGACTAAAATCGTATTCGCATTTTTCTGTGATCATCGAAATGAAGAAATTAAAATGTTCATAAAACAATTTTCTGGGCGAAGATGACCATCAGATCCGGTAGACAATCATTAAACAAACAGAAAAGTCACGAAATGATGAAAAATAAAAACTAAGAAGATGAAATTACCTTTTTAAAAGTTAAATCAGATTAGAGGGTATAATCAAGTCCACTTAGAGTCATTTGTAAATGTTAAGGAATCTTAATTATCGACGAAAACTGATTCATTCGATTGTCGGAATGTGTTTCTACAAACAAGTTAGCACACACAAAATACGAAATAAAATCCGAGCTGGAAAGGAAGGATTTTATTCTGGACAGTTGGTGGATAACCACACCTGGCCACATCTGGTCCATTAATTTGGTTTAATTCGTTTTTCCATCTTCATATAGTATTAATAGTGGTCGATTATGACTCATCGATCCCGAAAATCAACTTTTGTGGTCACTTTTGCTGCTTATTATTTTTTAAAGTCGATTAAACAAATCGATTTAGATAACTTCTTCTATCAAAAATTGTGTATAAACAAAAATAATGAAGGAAAAATCTTCACCCGATTCAGCTTAATAAAAAATGAGCCTTATTCATGCCACAGTATCTTTTAGAAGAAAAAAACAACAAATCTTTAAAAACGATCACAGTTGATCGTCGTCGTCGTCGTCATTAATTTACCTTTTTTTACGATATGAGTCCATTAAGCCGAAATGGATGTAAGAATCACAGTAATTTGTAGTCTCTGCGCATCGATAACAGTTCCACAGGATTCTTAGCCAATTCACTCATAAATATTTACAATTTTTTACTACTTCGGAGAACAATTTCCAAATAGATTAAATTCTTAATTTTTTTCGATAAGAACACACTTTTATCTTTGTAGTATTTTTATTAATTTTTTTTTTGAAATTTTTTAAAATAAGTCATGAGAAGTAATTTTCTGAAAATAACTCTTTTTTTATGAATTCGTCTACTTCTTAAACTACAATTATTTTTTTAACTATAGTAAAAGCATTTTGCAATCATAAATATTTGGTTGAGTTTGGTTAAATGATGTTATCATTGAACTAGAAATATATAAGCTCTCTTATAACAGAATTAAAAAAAAGTATCCTAAAAAGTACCTAATTCTTATAAAAAAAACTAAGACGGCGATTCAAGTCACGTTTTTCTGAAAACTCTTTGATTTTTCATGGAAAATCTCTTTAGAATGCGCGTTTAAGTATCCACAAAATAAGCATATTTTTAAATTTTTCATTCGAAGGAGAAAACTATTATTATTTGGAACTAAATGTACTTGTGGACTGAGGGTTATGATATAACATATCCTGTCCCTCTAATTAAGTATAGAGTTTTTCAAAAACAGTTTTAGTCTATGTAACTTGCTTGTATCTGAGAGGTCTTATGACTTTGTTATTTTGGACTGCGGAAGTGTTGGGACAACTCCTGATTATATTAATTGGTCCAAATATTTACCAAAGCATTTTGCGCTCAGAAGAACCAAAAGCAGTTGTATCCTTACTCATCATAATAAATTTTTTAAGTACTATTTTAACAATGACTGGTGTAAGAGGAAAAGTAAAAGAAGCCAAATCACTTTCTTGCATTCTCTTTAAGTTGGCGCTGGAAAAAGCGATTTGTGGATGGAGAGTCTGCCCAGTTTTTAACACCGACGATATCGATATTTTCTTTCAATTGGCAAGGGCTGTAAATAAATGAAAGAAACGTCGGCGTCGAAGTTAGCACCAATTAGCACTAGTAGCATACAAATAGGAGATTATAGCTTTGAAAGAGTAAAGTTATTTTCCTAGTTGGGGTCAAGGATGTCAGTCAATAATACTATATGTTAGAAGAAAAAATTAGGCAACAGAACCTATTTCAGTCAATATAAAAATTCTGACCTTAACGTCGAAGTTACCGCTGTTGGGGTCCACGCAAAAACCATTGCAAACTCTTATCCGCGTTCGAGAGCAGAATACTTCGAGCAATTTTTGGCCCCCTACTAGCGGGGGGACGATTCCGGAGCCTATTGTTGTTGTTGTTTGTAAGGTCCTTTAGACATGTGCCAGGGGCCACTTCATAGCACCACGACCGTGAGGTCATTTGGTGACTTCATAGTACGTCTGGGAAGTCATCTGAGAGAGACTGGTCTTTTGTTATGTTTTGTGGAGCAGATTAGTATATTGTAGAAGTTTAAATAGGGGACTAGGGAATGGAGTTGTTGGGTGGTTCAGGAGATCCATAATGGGAAGAATCCTGCTCGCAAAGTATATCTTGGTTATGTGGCATTCATGTAGAATACGTGCATGTATGATAGTGAAATGTATGCCACAGGATTGGCATAAGGAACGGTTGGTGTTGCCAAAAAGAAAGTTATGAATAAGAGAAGTATGTCCAATCCGAATTTTGAGGAGCTTCCGCGCCAGGAATTTTGATATGGATGTTAAATAGACTGGTTTATTGGTGGTTATCTAATGAGTCGACCAAAATGTGTCGCTATTGGTGCAGTCATCATGTGTGCGGATGGCTAATGGTGTTAGTTGACATTCTGTTAATAGCCGATGCAGATTGGGAATAACTGTGATCACTGGTCGACGAAGTGTTTCTTCAGCCAACTTTCATTGTCCACAATTCCCACATGCCCCGGCACCAATTGCAACTCGACACTCCTATTGCTAAGTAGGCTGTGACAAATTGCGCTAAGTACTGGCTCACTCGATGGGTCACAAATGGCTTTAAGGTTGTCGTTAAAAATAATAAGGCTCCGTTGACTGAGAATATTGGTTGCAATTTCAGTTTCTGTTTTGATGTCCCACAGCTCCTCGTAATATGGAGCTGCCCTATAAGTGAAGATTCCACAACATAGTGCGCGAGTTATAGTTCGTGGTTATTGATGAAGGAATAATTATGTTTTCTTCAGATAATATAATTAAAACACAAACACTTTTCTTACAAACACTATTTATTAAAACACAATATATATATAATTAATTAAGACAAGAACAAAAACTGATTTTAAGTTTTCGTGACGAGGACTGATTTAGAACTGCCCTATATAATAAAAATACATATTCTCCAAGGCGTCGCTTAGTATATTAAATGCTTAATAATCTATTTTAAAGTTTGTGAGAACATTCCAAAAGGAACTTAAGATAAAGTATTTTAAGCTGACAAATCGAAAAACAATTATTCATATTACGAAGTATTTAAAAAGTATTTATGCATAAAATTAATATGATATCTTGAATATTAATTTTATAAAACTATGATACATTGTATTCCAAGAAAAATATTAAAATATATTTTGTTTGGACGTAACTCGCGGGTGCTGCAGCCAAAACCTACGACAAAGATGTAGTATCGGTGTCAGCGGTGGCATCCGTGAACAACAGTCGATCATCTTTTAATCCGTATATGTGAACGGATTAGTACTATCCTTATTAAACCTCTCAAGAGAAGCAGTTACTTTCAACTTTACTCCCAATCACGGTTTCCAATCTGGGTATGGAAGGGAAGTTTGGAAAACGAGGGGGAGGATGGATGAATTGCTTTCAAGGTGGGATATTAATAAGGATAACGATGATGAATTCCTTTTTGAACTGGCGGAGATGATTAAAGTGTGGAGGGGATAATTTCGAAGGCAAAAGTGTTTGTAAATTAAATTTAGGCGAGCTTTTTGAAGATAGAAATAGATAGGTTTTCGACTAGTTTCTGTCAGTATGGACTCCACCGGGGATGTCCGATGTGCTCCATTGGATAGTCGCCTACTTTGATAACCTTTTTCCCTATTATTGGCATACTGACACATATAGTGAGTAATATATATAAAAGAGCGTTGGTTACTCTAATCGCCCCACTTTCTCTTACCTTACTTTTGCTGCTGACTAAAATTTTAACCATTCGTAGAATTGTGTTAATTGTGTCAACAGAATTTTTAATCTGAAGATTCCATTTTTTTGCACGAGCAAATCAGATTTTCATGGAATCTTTTGGGTGGAGAGAGAACGAGCCCAGTGGCGAATCAGATACACTACAATTTTTGTTCCTGCAAACATGAAGACAAGGTGGGTTAGACGTACAGGTTACCGCACCGTTTATGCTGCTCCAAGTGTTGATATTTCGGATGGCGTTATTAGTTTGATGTAATGAATTCCATCAGCAGCAGATGCAAGTACAAAAATATTGTCAGCATATATATAATGGTTGAAGGATGATAGAAGGTGGGAATGGGAGTGAATATATATATATTGAATAGGATCATAGATAGAGGAGATCCTTGTGGGATGCCGTTTTCCAATTTCGCGTTTTCACGAAAAATGACCGTTGGCGCGTACCGTAAATATTCTACCAGTTAAGGTAGGAACGTAGAAGTGCTAATGTTGCAGAGTCTACTCCCCACTCTACCAGCTGTAAGAGAACCCTGTGTAGGCAAATTCGGTCATACACCTTTTCTAAGTCGAAAAATAATAGTAAACCACAATATCTACGTTTGTAGCAATTATGGATTGAATGTTGGATTTCAATCCGTAGCCTATTTAACCATGAGATCCTGAAGTGCTACCGCAGCCACCCGGTTGTAGATGTAATTAAGCTCAATAGGCTACAGTAGTCTGGACACTTAATCCGTATAGATGGGAATGATCCTGCCCAATAACTACACTGTGGCTCGAGGTCGGCCCTGCCTTTACTGGAGGCGTTACTGCCATCTTGGTTCTTCTAGGTTTAAATTTGGAAATATTTGATATAAATTTGAATTATAAAAGTATGTTGTATTAGCGAGCATAATTATTATTTTCATCACCAAGCTATTAATTGTTAAGTTTAGACATTGTTCCAATGGTCTATTTTAATCACTATACCTACAAGACTAGTATCCCAAAAATATTCGGCTCGCTTTTCAATTATTTATAATAATAAAATAATAGACTGACTCCAATTTGGTATTAAGTAGAAAAACTGCATAGAACTTCTACAGTGTTCGCCGAGCTCATGAAATTTTAATTATTTTTTTAGAAACTCAACTTTTGAAAAGCAGAAGTCCCTATTTTAAAATAGACATCCTTCAATAACCTTAAGGTTCCAATAACTTTGTATGATAATTGCTGGATTTCATCTACAATGGTTAGGAATTTAGTATGTCGATGGTTCTCGTACAGCTTCAGATTTTGTTCATAGACTAAGAATTTTCGCTAAGACTTTTCGTACAAGTTTTTCAGTCTTTTTGCTATGATTTAAAAAGAATAATAATCCTTAAACTAGCACCTGAATGATGAATCACTTTTTCCTAAGTCATATTAAAGAGATCTGATTAAAACATGCTTACTTACTTGAGGATTTTTTTCCTATAAGCAATCTAAGAGAGATCTTAAACACAGATCTAGGCTTACAGCATCATGATGCAGTCGCTTTTTTTCAAATTCGTTAATGAAATTATCCCTTTTCGTATATCTAAGAATTATGTACCTTCGAAGCTGTGCATTTCTCAAAAGCTAATTTCTAAGAAAATGGACTTTATTTTGGCAATTTTTGGAAGTAACGCAAACTTAAAGAATGGATAATGAAATTATTTAAAATAAGTTCTTAAATGCTTCAACAGCTCCGAAGAGATGGCGAATTATTTTCTAAAAATTATTATCTTGTGACCGGAAGCTGCTTGTGAATCGTAAGGAAACCAATTTCATGACATCAATCGTTATGACGCAAAAGCATCAAACTAATAGCTTGTTTTCTCAAAAATAAATTTATAGTTAAGATCATTATTTTTTTTTTATTATTCATATAAATTGCCTCCAAAAAACTAATTTTCAGCCACTGTATAGTAAGTAGTTTTCCTTAAAACAAATATTGTATAACATTTCCAAGTTGTTATTTACATATTACTAAAAACGATAAATTCTTTGTGAACTTTTATATTTTATATAAAAAATAAAGCAAGAAAACATGTTGTCGTTTTCTTCAAAAATAAATTAACGTGATTTACTATAAAAAATTATATTTTTTTCTATTCAAATGAAACTCAAAGAATAAAGCACACTAATTTTTGGAGGCTATTTTAATTTTGGGAAATTTTTATATCAAAAATAAAAAAAACAATTTGATGAGAGTTAAATTGGCGCCAAATATAAACGAAATTCTTTTTATTTCTCACTTTTCATATCAACACATATTTTTCGATCTTTCCTACCAAAACTAATAATTAATTGAAAACTAGAATAAAATATAATAATTTGCACCCACTTTTATTAAAAACTAAACTTAACTAATAAATTTATAGGAAAAATATTCAAAAAAAAAACAAACAGATTGTTTTTAAATTTTTTGATTAAAAATTTTAACATTTCGGCTTGTATTAGTATTATTATTGTTATTGATCGTTTTTACCATTTTTGTAATAGCCAACTAGAGTGAACTGGTGTATATTTTTACTATCTCTAATAATCTCAATTAATTTGTTCTGTTTTAATTTAAAATGAAATTTCCTTTTTTGGTTAGCGTTAGTAGATCAATAGACATTTTCGAATTAATAAAAAAAAACTTGTATTGATCGATGAAAAACGAAATCGAATTAGTCTCTTTTCATTGAAAATATCAACATAACCTACGCAAATGTCGAAATTTATTGTTTAAGAGTCAGTAAACAGAAATAATGATGGCGCTTAACCAAATAGAAAATTATTTACGGCGTTCGTATTACCTAAAATCGAAAATCGAAAATCGAAAATCGAAATCAAACAAAACTGAAAGAAGATATTCTACTACTACCAGTGCTAATATATAATAAAATTCTATCACTAGTCGAATAATATTATAGGTAACTTATTTTATTCAATTTAATTTTTATGCTCCGTCTGTCTAGACTTTAGTAATAAAAAATAAAAACATTAACATTTTCTTTACACAAAAAAAAAACAAAAAACAAAATAGGAAAAAATCGCCCAAAGCTTTTCGGCTTAAGTCTATAAAACTGTAGTTTAATAGGCTTTGAATCATGCAAATGTCAAATTAATCGTCATAAAAATTAGTTGCCAATAAAGTTTTCATAATTTATCGAATAGTTCATTATGAGTGAGTGATAGTGGTTATAATATGTATACAATAGAGTCGATAGAGGGCCGCCAAAAATTCCATCCCTATTTCTTGAGGATGAATACTGTTTATTTTGCATGGAATTAAGCCAATAATGTGACACTGATCTATGGACACCAAAAGAAATAGCTTATGTATCTACCATCGATAGATATCTTGGGGAAACTTCATACAGAAAGACTTTGTTGCAGTGCAGAGGCAAACATTCCACACCGTGCATCATATAATATGAGATCCAAAAATTTTATATTTCCAATTTCTAAAATAATTAAAATTTATTTATTAATATCTATTCCATCATGATAGCAGTTTATAGAAAATTTTTTTTTCATATTTAGAGATACTTAATTGTAAAAATTAATTTGGAATCTAAAACAGGAGCTTCGTCAATTATTTATTCGCTTTTAAAGCTGTCTACAATAGCGTAGTCGTGGTTAAGCTTATTTACTTAAATAAGCATGTTTGCTATATCATATAATTAAATAGATTTACCATCACTGATGTCCGAGGAAGTATAAAAAACCATGGATCCGGAGACCGCACCCGCGATATGGGTATTAACCATTGTCGGGCATAGTGTGTTACAACACCATAAGACACCCCGACTCTCATAGTACCAATTTTGTTTTAAGAGCACTTCGGTTTGTACGCCGATCATTGAGCTATAGTAAGGAATCTCGTAAATCTCTAGGCACCGCTAGGCCAGCTCAAGTATACCAGTTCTCCAAGACCCGAAAGTATAACCGGAATCGACCTTGGTCTTTCACCCGGTCGTAGCCAGCTTGTGTGCGATTTGCTCACTCATTCACGAACCATGCTCGGTCTCCTCTCAAAAAGTGCCATGGCAAATCTATTCAGGCATTCATACCAATATCTTCAAGCTAACACTCCACTCACATCGCCTCACAAGGGCATCTAGCCTCTGCAGCCAGATAACGCCCGTATCGGAATCCATCCATACTGCCATGTACCGTGAGTAAATACCCAAGGTACAGACCAAATTCAAATCCATACGCAGATGCAAAGCACACATCCAAAATGAACATATGCGTCCATCTGCCATTCACACTATCATCCCATCAACGTTGCCAAATTTCATACATTCTATTCAGGACCAGTGCACGCCGTTGGCGTGGACTAAGATCCTGAACCTCTTCATTCATAACCGGACAACCAGCAAGCGGGATGCCCCACCGTAGGCTGTAGTGGTTATTCCACGCAGCACCTCTAGATCCCATGGAATTTATCCCATGAGAACCTTCATCGCCTCGTTTGACATGGTTCTACATACAAAGTCAGACGCTGAGCTGAATTTATGCCCACCCTTGCATACTGGTAGCGCATAATGTCAGTCCATACACACGACGCATACATTGCACATGAAACAAATACACCCATGAACAGGACTTTTACCGCTCTGGATCGAAGTCCCCATTCTTTGCGAAATACTCGCTCCAGCATACCACGTATAAGAGACAATGGAACTTTTCCAGTCAATCATAAATATTTTGCTAGAAAGTTCTGATTGAAGGTATTCGTAATTCTGGACAAAATATTAATCTAGCTAATTCGCATATACGTGTATAAGATGATCCTTCAAAGTACCTTTGGCCACCTAGGGGATTCCGCAGTCTGTTGGGATCATGGAAGGATGAATTCATGGACGCTATCACGACTGCTGCCTTGTGGCTTCTAAAAAAGAAACTATTTTTACCCGCAAGTGACGATATTATATTCCCATAAACCAGGCAATGGAATTTTATTTTCCTTTTAAAATATTTAATTTAAAATCAATTATTCTGTACGCCTTTTAGGCAGATTCGAATATGGAACCATTGGTCCAAGGATCTTACGTTATACTATCGATAAAGCAGAACATAATATCAGTAAACATTTGTCTGTTGCTTTCAATACCATTATTAATTTTTATTGTATTTTTAACAAATATAAAAAAGAGGCCAAAAGTGCACTGTAATCCCTTTTATAATTTCCAGTTGAAACATTTTATTTTATATTTTGTTTCCTTAGAAAAAAATCCTCATTTATAAAATAAAATTTAAAAATAATTAATTTTATTTAAAAATGTATTTAAAGAGAGTAAAACTTTACATTGAGTGTTTTTTCTTTACACAGGATGCTATTTGAATGGGCAGAATGTTCTCGAAGGTCATGAAGTAACCTTGACGGAGGATCCATGCCTAAAGTGTCATTGTTCGAATAAGAGGCTCACTTGCATGAAGAAGGCCTGCCCTGTACTCCAGTGCCCGATCTCAAAACAAATCAAAGTTCCTGGCGATTGCTGTCCACGATGCACCGAAAGGCGAGAAATAATGCAAGTTCCAGGTGAGAGAGTAGTGTGATATATCTAGAAAAACTCATAATTAAATTTAAAAATTTAACAAAAAAAAAAAAACAAGTTTTAATAAAAAGATAACCAATGAAAAAATTAATAAAAAAACTTGAATTGTATATAAATCTTATCCTTAATAGGAAAATGCATTCTTGGCAAAGGATTTCATTCGGATGGGAAGCGTTTTTCACCCGATCACTGTTCAACGTGCAATTGTGCAAATGGTACGTCGATATGCCGACGTGACACTTGCCCGGTACTGGAATGCTCTCCGGAATATCAGAAAACAAGTCCAAGCGACTGTTGCCCACGTTGTCCACCAGTTATGGAAGTCCGATCGACTTGTACGTACAAGGACGAGACTTATCAGAATAACGAAACGTGGAATCCGGACCCTAAATCGAAATGTCAATCGTGCAGATGTAATGAGGGCAATATTTTGTGTGTACAGACAAAGTGTCCTAAAGTGAAGTGCCGACCGAACGAAGTCCTGATCACTCCGGATGGACAATGTTGTTCTAAATGTGTTGAGGGTCACGGTATTTGCACAGTTTTTGGTGACCCACACTATAAAACTTTCGATGGGAAATTCTTCAGCTTTCAAGGATCATGCAAGTATCAGTTAACATCGGATTGCCGCGATCATACATTCTCGATTCGCGTAACAAACGATGGACGAATGATGAAGTCATCGGCGTGGACAAAAACTGTCACCATGAAGATAATGGGCGTCAAAGTAAATCTTGGGCAGAAGATGCGTGTGAAAGTAAATGGAACGCGAGTCACTTTGCCATTTAATGCTGGTACCACACTAAGCATAGAGCGACATCCGGAGGGGATTCGCTTAATCTCGGAATTGGGCATCCAGCTAGAATGGGATGGCAGTAACTTTTTACAGGTGCAAGTGCCAACAACGTACAAGAATAAACTGTGCGGCCTCTGCGGTAACTACAATGGTATTGGCCGAGATGATCTTATGGCTCGCGATGGTACCAATCACTCTGAACAGGAAGTGTGGAAATTTGCCAACTCTTGGAAAGTTGGTGGGCCGAAATCATGTTCCAGAGAGAATGAGAACCTCGCCAAGACGCCACACTGCAAACACAGAAAATCATGGACAGCTTGCAAACCATTGCGCGAATCTCAAGATTTCGGCGACTGTGGCAGTATTTTGAATCCAATAAATTATTTTGAATCCTGCCGCATGGATATGTGCGAATGCCCATCCGGAATGTGCTATTGTGACAGTTTCGCAGCGTACGCTCACGAATGCCAGCGATTGGGCGTCAAACTACCCGACTGGAGGCAGTCGACCAATTGTCCACTTGGTCTATCAACACATCCCTACCACCTGCATCAACTGGGCCGTCGGCCAACCACAAAGCGAACACCACCACGACGATCACGAAAGAGGCCTAAGCGTTTAAAATACGACAATTTAAACATTCCCAGGAATACGAATTTCGTTCGAAGAGTTGGCAATCGGACACCGCCGCCACTGCATTAAACACGAACACTTTATTAGTATGTATTAGTAACACAATAGCAAAGCATATAGAAAATATAAATGCTAGGATACGAGAGAGAGAGAAAGCAAGAAAGAGAGTAGAAATTAGCTGGTATATAGTTTTTTTTTATTTATCATTTGAGTGTGTATTATTTATTGTATTTGTAAAGTGTTTGTTAGTTTTTATTTGATATTTTTATTTTTAATTTAATTTACTAATTGATGATAGTTTTAAGAGAACACATTAACATTCGTGCAGTCATCTATGATACAAATTGCACATGCATAAACCTTAGAAATATTCACCCACCATGCACACGCACTTAACACACGCACACTTACTTGATAATTAATAAAGTAATTTATTTGCCAAAAAAAAACGAAAAAAGAAAAAATGATCTACAATGCATAGAACAAAGAGAATTTCAAGATAATCGGTTATTCTACTAAGTATTAGTTGTCCTTATCCGTTGGTCAAGAGTAAAAGAGGAAACAGTGTTCTCTTTTTCGATAGTGCTGCCGCCACATTTCCGATGACAGTGCGATCATTCGAAGAAGATTCTTTAAAAATTCCTATTTACATTCTTAATTATGTTCAGTTATTATTCTAAAGTCAGGTTATATGAAGTGAAATTGTTTATAATTAAAAGTTTATTAAGAAAAGATGAAAACTTGACAAAAAAATATTAATTTCCATCGACAGAATTAAAATTTCCGAAAATGGAAGAAAATTTGAGGTTAACTTTTTAATATTGTGGTAATTTCGGAAACTATCCCAATTAAGCTATTTTCTTTTAAATTGTTAATTTTTTTTTTAAATTTATAAATTCTACACAACAATTTTTTAAAAAAAAAAATCTGTTTTTTCCATAAACTAAGTTGCTTATTTATGCCGGACATAAAATGCAGAAATATAAAATTTAATAGCAATATTGGATTAAAAGAGATAATTTTTTTTTTTTGAGGTGTCGAATTAAGTATCGTTTGTTTCTTGTTATTGTTTTTTTTTATTTAAACATAATCTGTTCTTAAAACAAAAGAATCTACTTGATTTGATTATAACTTTTTCTTTGGATAGTAAACATGGCAAAGCTTTTAAAATTCATTATGAAGTTGGCAAAATTTGTAATAAAATGAAATTGGAAGCGTTACAACATTCCATATAAAGTTTCATATTTCATTATAAATTTGGGGTTTTTCTTGTACTTGAGATTAAAGAATCGAGAAAAATCAATCGTCAAATTTGACGGCTATCGTAATTAATATTCTTTAACTAAGAATCGATTCTATCAAAAAATGCTTCTTTCACCTTCATTAAAAGGTAGATTCTCTTTAGCTTTTCAATGATATAAACACAAAAGTATCAAAATACCGAAGGCCATTTAAAAACTTGTCAATTTGCAGTCAATTAAGATAAACAAGAAAAACAATTTAAATAAATAGTCCAAAACTTTATAAATTGCCTAGCACATTTGAGATCTTAAATTATATTAACCTTACTTTACAATTACTTTTTCAAAGATAGATAGTACACTAAAAAAATTGTAAAATTAACAAAATAATCTTGAAAATGTTTAAATAATAGTGGTAGTAATTTTAGAAAGAAAATAAGAACATTTTGTTGATAAGTTACTTGAACATTTTGTTGATAAGTTACTTGAGATGATAAGTTACTTGAGATAAAATATCATTCATGTTATGTGCTTTATTGTGATTTACTAAAATACTTTTATTACATTTGATTGTATATTAATTGTAATTGATGAAGCCATATTCTTCGAGTATTTGGCCATGTCACATGACATTTGCAGAGTTATATATGTAAAGGACGCATATATGATTAAGCTATCAAAAATAATTAGTAGATAGTCAAAAATCAAGGTTTCTTCAATTTAGGAACTGTTTAAAAAAATTCGGGTTGATACTTCAAAAAAGGTTTTGAAAATTTTTTTAAAATGCGCATCGTATATACTGTAATCCTAGTTTATAATTGATGAAAGGATTGGAAATTATTCCAAAATGAATTTCTTAGCAGCATTTGTGGACTTTGTTTATATTTTATAACATATGGAACATTAAAGAATACTTAATAAACACTGATTTCTATCTACTCCTACACTCTAACAAAAAAGAGCTTTTAATAAGCTATCTTTCTATTGTTACAAAGCTCAAATTTTCAACAAATTTTTTCCTAAATTTATTACTACCCTTTAGATTTGGATTTTTTCGAATAGTCTCTTGTTATGTTTTTTTGAAGAAACAGCACCAATTATTATTGAAATGGATCCAAATTATTTCTCGTTTTTTTTCCAATCAAATTTACTAAAATAAAAACGTATAAAATAAACTTTAGATATATATTGTATAAACAATTAAATCAATTCAACTCTTGTTGATTGACAATTAAAGAAATACACATGCAGACATATGTTAAAACGAAACCCCTTACAAGCATAATATTATAAAATATTTCTTATATACAATATAAAAAAGAAAAAAACTAATAATTGAAATAAATTTCAATTTTAAATTTCAAAAAAAAAAAAAATCAAACAAGAAGAAAATTTATTAAAATTCATTTAAGTTTAATTTATAAAATTGTAGAATAAATGTATTTTAATATTAATAATTACGAGTACGTTAAAAGAAAATACAATATAATATTGAAAAAATACACAAAACAGTATTCTAAATTTAATTCTAGCTAAATAAGTTTAAAAATAAATTAATATAAAATATTATATATTATATTATATTAAATTAATATAAAAATAATAATAATTATACGCTATTATATTGTAGTTAATATTATAAGGAAAAAAATTGTGTTAAAAATACTTTATTGTATTGTATTTATATTAAATAAGAGAAGAAGAAAAAAACAAATTTAGAATATTATTCGAGTATAGCTTTTTCTACTTAATACAATTAATAATAAATAAAGCATAATTAAAACTATACAAATCAAAGGTAAACAAATAAAAAATATTAAAAATATTATATATTTGAGCAAAAAAAAAAAAAAATTACTAAGTTAAATCTATAAAAATTCTTCCAAAAAAAAAAACTTTTTTTAATTAGAAATATTCTCAACTTTTTAAATGAATAGATTGATCATTTCAATAAATTCGTAATAAAATGTGTAAAAGGATAAAAATGTGTAAAAATTACAAATAATCTTTAAAACATGTTCGCATAAAAAATAAGTATTTTTTAACAATTTTCTTTTTTAAACCAATAGTTTAAATCTTTACAAAATGTTTATAGTTTAGCTTATTCTGTTGAAGGGCGATGTTTTTTGTTGTGATAATTTTTTTTTACAATTTTACACAAAATGTTTATTATTTTTAAATAAATTTAAAAAGAAATTTCATTATATTTTTAAATAATTTTATTAAAACTTTTTTACAATTAATTAAATAATTCTTTTAATTAAACTACTTTAAAAGTTTGGTTCGAAATTTCCAAAAGATTTCGTTCTGTAAATTGTGATCCCAAATAAATGGACATTTTTTTGGTAAAAACTCTCTATTTAATTATAAAGAAAGATCTTTAAGAGTTTTTTTGACTAAAAATGTTTTATTAATTGTTATTTAAATTTTTATGATTTTTTCTTAAAAAAAATTATCAATATTTTACGTGTTTTTTATTACAATTTTCTTCTTTAAAAAAAAAAAAAACTTTCTACCAACTTAAATTTTGTTAAAAAAAATGAACACTGTTCGAGGGTAAAATGTAAGTAATTATTTTTTAAATGAGTTTATTTAATATATTTTTATTTGACAGCACTCCCCCCCTACCCCCTCTTTCCGCTCGGCAGTATATAAAATTCACTATCAAGTCAATTAGTTATGTGAAACGTCATTTTTGGATCACAAAAAATCATCCCACAATTTTTTTTTTGTTGTAGTAATAAACCGAAATTTTTGATAGTCGAACCAAAAAGATCACAAAGATCCAGACCATATCATATTTTTTTATTTACAATGTAAACACGATCACTAAGATTTACGCTATTTTTTCAGACCAATTCGAAAGTTCAATATTCAAAATAGTCAAAGTTTCTTCTATTAAATCGTCTAGATATTTATTTGATCGATATAGTAAAGATTTGCTGCTAGTAAAATGACATAAAGTTCCTTAATAGAAATTGGTCTAGCAACATTCTAAATTATGCTTCGAATCATGAAAACTATACTCTTCTACGACAGAAGTTGAAACTGTATGATTAGGAAACCCAAACGAAGTAACCTAGACTAACTAAAATAGATTTTGTTTTAAATACTAAAGAATTTTCTAAAATATTTTTAAGGATAATTTATCCTTATGGATCTTTTTTTTATGATATTTTTCCACGTTACCTCTAAAAATAATATACATAATTCTATAATACTTAATAACACTCTTATTCAACAACAAAAAAAACCGTTCCAAATCGATAGTGATCATAATATATTTATTCAGTACATAAATATAATTTCTAATTTAGAAAAATCAAATTTATAGAATATATAAAAATATATAGTCCTGATTTATAGCTCAAAATCAAAATTATAGAATATTAAAGAACCTTTTATCAATACAAAATATGAAGTATGTATGAGAGACCATAAGCCAGAAATGCTTTTAAAAGTGAATGTCAATTTTTATTGCATTGAAAATGTGTTTTATTTTTTATTATTTCAATTTTTAATAAGGATTCTTACATATAATTTGGAAATTGCTCAAAATTTAGTCCATTGTTTTTATTTTTTCTACTTTTAAGAGAAAACCTTCTGAAAATCTAACCAAATATTTATTTTTTCTAGCGAACATGTAACAAATATTTTTGCTAATTTTCTAAAATAACCGTACTATTAAATTTAAAAATAAAATAAATAAAAATATTCTATTTAAGTAAAAACTTTTTACATAAAAAAAATAAATAAAAATTCGATTTTGCTTAGTGCACATAAAATATTCAAAAATAAAGCTTTGCAAAACTTGAAATTAATTCATTTTTTTTTTGATTTTGAGAAATTCAAAAATTATATAAAATATTTTTAAGAAATTTCTAAATAATGTTGAAAAGGAATTTTTTATTTTAAAAATTATTTTTAAAAGAAAATTCCATTAATTTTTTTAAAAAAATATTGCTTCAAATATAATAAAATTTGTATAATATTCTTAAATAAACCCAAAAATTGAAAATAAACTTAAAGAAAATATATTCGTAAGCTTGAAATTAACATTTCTTGTAAAAAAAAAACAAAAATAGAAACGTAAAGTTAAAAATAAGTTTAATAGATTATTTGCTTAAAAAAAGAATAAAAAAAGCTGAGTCCCTTTTTTTACTATTAATGCTAATTAAAAAAATAAACATAATTATTATAATACAAATAATCTAAAATTTGATAAGATAATTATACTATCTATTCAGGTTCAATTGATCTCTAACTATAATCACATATATTTTTAAGATTTTTTAAAAGTTTCATTAAAATTGTAATAATAATAATAATACATAATATATTTAAAATAAACCAATACGATATAAATTTGGACTTTTTCATTTCAAAGAAACTGTCCTTATTGAAGAAGAAAATACTTTTATTTAAAAAAAAAAGAAGAAAATTATTCTTAGTGAAAATATAAAAATTTATTACAATAAAATTGGGACCTTGGAATAGTTTTTAAATTTTTATTTTTGGAATTCTAAGTAATTTTCTATGTCGCTGCTTTATTTCTGCTCAATTGAGTTTACACTGTTGGAATGTCTTAATTTTACTATAGATTATTATGTGTTGACAACTTTATGTTGACTGTCAGTAAAAGGATCTTCCATGTCCTGATCGCCAATAAGTTGATTTATACGAAAATTTTTAGTTTAATATTTTATTAATCATAAAATAATATAAAATTGCGGATGATAAAAGAATGATATTTTATCTTTTTGATTATCCATTTCCGTTTATTTGTTTAAATTATTTGTTATCATTTCAGAGTAATATTAGTACTGAAATGTATATTTTAAGCGCCACGGTACTAAAAGGTTATTTGGCGCTAAAGAATATTGATATAAGGAAATTGAAGTAGAATGAAAAGGAAAGTGATTTTTGGTAATTAGCGTAGGACCATACCTCAGTGGGATTCGAAACCATAACCTCTTGGATATTCAGACTTATTTTCAATACCTCAGTTTAAGTAAAAAAACTTTACATTTATCTTTTTTTAATGGATCAAGTACTATTGATATAAATATTTGTATTTAAAAAAATCATGATTTGAGAATTTCTTCTTTTCTATAACGAACCAAATGAGTCCAAAACTTTTGTTAACGAATCTTAAACTTTGTCACCATTCGTGACCCAAAATATCATTTTATTATACAGATTTATCAATTTGCTTTTTGCAGAAATATTTTAGTCCCAGTTAAGACGTTTCTATAAGTATGGTGTACTTATTTAAAAAAGATGTGATTTCTCTTAAAATTAACATTTTACTTTCTAACACAATTATTCGATTTTTACAGTATCGTAAAAATCGAATAATTTTGTTAAATAGGAAAATGTAAAAGATCGTAGGATATTGTAGAAGTGTGTTTGCAAATCTGTAAGCTTTTGCTTTTTTAAATTTGTACAAGATGGCGCTACTATTTAGCCAATCGTAAAGTTATTAAGAAGCATAAAAACGCAGTATCGTAAATCAACAAAACTAAAACAATCCATTTTTTCTTTTACAATTTTTTAAAAATTAACTGCCAATTTTTGTTCATCTAAATTTCTATTATTATTTAATTAAATAATGTTAATGTGTTGTAATTGTTCAACTCAAAAAATCTACCAACAAACAGGATATCATCAGCTGTTTGGAAGTCAAGAATTATGTCGGGTCATCTCCAAAATGGTTCCCTATCATTATACCAAAATTGATGAGCTTTCTTCTAAAGAAATAAATTTTCCGATAATTTTAAATTTCTGGATGTACCATGGCTTAGGAGACCTTTAGCGTCCAAAACATTTTTCCATTACATTTGATTTCTGGAAACTAAATATACTGAGACATAAACAGCTTTTCATAGCTGTCTATTTTTGAAGACTAACTAGATTTTAGATAAACTTAGACTTTCGTAGTGTAAATTTCAGTTATAGGGAAAATAGCGACTAAGTTTATATTCTAAGGTCTTAAGTTGTAAAACAAAACAACAAAAATTTAAATAAGAAATTATTTTCTTCTTCATTAAATAGCCAATTTATAAGACTTCTCTTTAGAAATTAACTATTGAAGACTTGAAAAATGAATTTTGTATTAAAAATTAGTAAATCTATAATATAAAATATGAAATTGCAAAAAAAACAACAGAATATATGTAAATATAAAAAATATAAGTTTCAGTATATCTAATTTAGCATAATTTTTTGTAAATTTTATATTATTTTAAGGTTTATTAAAGTGACACAAATACTAAAAAAAAATATGTAATATAAAAAACTATTATATTATTTACAGATTCACGTGCTATTTACAATTTAAGTTCTAATTTTAATAAAAATTTTCAATTAATTTCGTTACAATATGATCCTTAACTGTACAGCTTTCTTTTATTGTAATTGTAAATTATGTATTAAACAAGAAAAAAACAAGCTAACATAAAAAATTAAATAGAATAAAAATAATTTATTTAAAAAATGAAATAATAAATATATTTATTATATACATTTACGAGTGTATTTATTGTAAATTCAATTTGTAGTTCATAGATTTTATAATTAAATTCTATTCAATACTTTTATTTTCAATAAGTTTATAAATAATATATTTTTATGGTATTTAGCTTTTTATACATATATACAATATAATAATGATATGTTAGGCTTATAAAAATTTATAATTAAATAATTATAAAACGTAATGTTTACGTATTAAAAGTTACGCATATACATATTTTATATTAAATCAACAACAAAAAAACATAACTTATTAATTAATTGATGTAATATTTATAGTAATTAATAAGAATTAATGATTAAATGGAAAAATACATTCTAATTTGAAAGAACACAAAACAATTACTTTATTAATAATATAAGTTGTTTTATTTATTTTATGTTTTACTTTATTTTTAATACAAATCATCACCAATTTTAATCAATTTTAGACTGGAAGCAATTATTACTATTGTTAAATCACGCATAATGCATTTAGTGTTAAAACTTGTCATTTGCGAACACTAACCAAAACTGTTACTAAAGCAGACATACCCTTGGCAAGGGTACATGCATTCTACATACAAAAGTTCCTAAACTTTTATTAGTTATTAGGCGGATTCTGTTATGCGGCAAATTACTGGATCTCATTGATTTTCAGTAAACTTTGAATCAAAATCTGGACAGCGTAAGGAGATTAAACTAATTGCCTTAACCACGTGAATTTACTATGTTTTTTACATTAAAGTTGCTCAATCTTTAAAATGAAATAAATGGTATGGAAGCCATGGCGGATATCTTTATTACTGATATACTTTATGGATATATTGCTTTATGGAAGCCATGGCGGCATATTTTGCAGGAGATTATTAGAGAAGTCCAAATTTGAATTAATATTTTGCATAAAACTTCATAGTACGTAGGGAAGCTATTGAAAAGAGACTGGTTTGTGGTTCGTAGTATAGAATATTGAGAATTTTGTTATATTTCTCAATATTCTATACTACGAGTCCAGAGGATAATTATTGGTTATGTGGCGTTCATGTAAAATGTAGATGATAGTGAAATACAAAATGTATCGCTATTGGTGCAGTCATCGTGTCTGTGGATAGCTGATCGTGCGCACAAAGAATATAAATCGGCCGTCAAAAGATATGAAAACAAAATCCAAAAAAAACCGACTAATCCGACATTTGAAGCACGAAAATCGAATTTTTACACCAGGCGACAAGTTTTCTCAGAAAATAGGAGGTAAACATTATTACACTCATGCCACTTTTCATTAAAATTTGTTTTTCACTATGAAAATGGCGAAATGTTTGGATTTTATTCTATGGTATCATTGTACACTTTCGGGCGAAGCTTCTTTGATCCATGCTATCCTGTTCAAAAGAAGAATATCCTTTCAATAAATTTTTATGGGCAAGTTATAAAAAATATTGCATAAAATTTGTTGTTTTTGTCTTTGAAATTTGTTTTTCACTATGAAAATGCCGTTTGTTTTTTAAAAAATTTTAATGATATCATTGCACATACTTAAGCGAAGCTTTTCTTGTTTATAGTATCCTGAAATAGAGGATAATATCCCCTCAGAATAAATTTTTGTGGGAGCTTTTGCAAGAAGAAATTTGTCCAAAAATTGAAGCAAAATAAACGAAAATCGAATTTTTATACCGGGCGACCAGTTTTCTCAGAAAATAGGAGGT
The DNA here is from genome assembly GCA_958298945.1 of Atherix ibis. Lineage (NCBI taxonomy): Eukaryota > Metazoa > Arthropoda > Insecta > Diptera > Athericidae > Atherix > Atherix ibis. The sequence goes on from OY282607.1 coordinate 50,643,158, forward strand.
AAATATTTTTACACTGACGCCACTTTTCATTAAAATTTGTTTTTCCTTATGAGAATGGTGAATTTTTCAGATTTTTTATTTATGGTATCATTGTGCACTTTCAGGCGACGCTTCTTTGATACATGATATCCTGTTCAAAAGAAGAATATCCTTTCAGAATAAATTTTTGTGGGCAAATTATTAAAAATAATGTATAAAATTTATTGTTTTTGTCTTTGAAATTTGTTTTTCACTATGAAAATGCCGTTTGTTTTTTTTAAAACTTTTAATGATATCATTGCACACACTTAAGCGAAGCTTTCCTTGTTTATAGTATCCTGAATGGGAGGAGCATATCGTCTCAGAATAAATTTTTGTGGGTGCTTTTGCAAGCAGAAATTTGTCCAAAAATTGAAGCAAAATAAACGAAAATCGAGTTCTTACACCAGGCGACCAGTTTTCTCAGAAAATAGGAGGTAAATATTTTTACACTGACGCCACTTTTCATTAAAATTTGTTTTTCCTTATGAAAATGGTGAATTTTTCAGATTTTTTATTTATGGTATCGTTGTGCACTTTTAGGCGACGCTTTTCCGATCCATGCTATCCTGTTCAAAAGAAGAATATCCTTTCAATAAATTTTTATGGGCAAATTATAAAAAAATATTGCATAAAATTTGTTGTTTTTGTCTTTAAAATTTGTTTTTCACTATGAAAATGCCGTTTGTTTTTTTAAAAATTTTAATGATATCATAGCACACACTTAAGCGAAGCTTTCCTTTGTTTAAAGTATCCTGAATGGGAGAAGAACATCCTCTCAAAATAAATTTTTGTGGGAGCTTTTGCAAGAAGAAATTTGTCAAAAATTAAAGCAAAATGAACGAAAATTTAGTTTTTGCACCGGGCGACCAGTTTATTCATAAAATAGGAGGTAAACATTATTACACTGACGCCACTTTTCATTTAAATTTGTTTTTCCTTATGAAAATGGCGAATTTTTATGATTTTTTATTTACGGTATCTTTGTGCACTTTCAAGCGACGCTTCTCCGATCAATGCTATCCTGTTCAAAAGAAGAATACTCTTCAATAAATTTTTATGGGCAAATTATAAGAAATATTGCCTAAAATTTGTTGTTTTTGTCTTTGAAATTTGGTTTTCACTATGAAAATGCCGTTTGTTTTCTTAAAAATTTTAATGATATCATTGCACATACTTAAGCAAAGCTTTCCTTGTTTATAGTATCCTGAAATAGAGGAGAATATCCCCTCAAAATAAATTTTTGTGGGAGCTTTTGCAAGAAGAAATTTGTCCAAAAATTGAAGCAAAATAAACGAAAATCGAATTTTTACACCAGGCGACTAGTTTTCTCAGAAAATAGGAGGTAAACATTATTACACTGATGCCACTTTTCATTAAAATTTGTTTTTCCATATGAAAATAGCGAATTTTTCGGATTTTTTATTTATGGTATCGTTGTGCACTTTCAGGCGACGCTTCTCCGATCCATGCTATCCTGTTCAAAAGAAGAATATCTTTCAATAAATTTTTATGGGCAAATTATAAAAAATATTGAATAAAATTTGTTGTTTTTGTCTTTGAAATTTGGTTTTCACTATGAAAATGCCGTTTGTTTTCTTAAAAATTTTAATGATATCATTGCACATACTTAAGCAAAGCTTTCCTTGTTTATAGTATCCTGAAATAGAGGAGAATATCCCCTCAAAATAAATTTTTGTGGGAGCTTTTGCAAGAAGAAATTTGTCCAAAAATTGAAGCAAAATAAACGAAAATCGAATTTTTACACCAGGCGACTAGTTTTCTCAGAAAATAGGAGGTAAACATTATTACACTGATGCCACTTTTCATTAAAATTTGTTTTTCCATATGAAAATAACGAATTTTTCGGATTTTTTATTTATGGTATCGTTGTGCACTTTCAGGCGACGCTTCTCCGATCCATGCTATCCTGTTCAAAAGAAGAATATCTTTCAATAAATTTTTATGGGCAAATTATAAAAAATATTGCATAAAATTTGTTGTTTTTGTCTTTAAAATTTGTTTTTCACTATGAAAATGCCGTTTGTTTTTTTAAAAATTTTCATGATATCATAGCACACACTTAAGCAAAGCTTTCCTTGTTAAAAGTATCCTGAATGGGAGAAGAACATCCTCTCAAAATAAATTTTTGTGGGAGCTTTTGCAAGAAGAAATTTGTCAAAAATTAAAGCAAAATGAACGAAAATTGAATTTTTACACCAGGCGACCAGTTTTCTCAGAAAATAGGAGGTAAACATTATTACACTGACGCCACTTTTTATTAAAATTTGTTTTTCCTTATAAAAATGGTGAATTATTAGGATTTTTTATTTACGGTATCATTGTGCACTTTCAGGCGACGCTTCTCCGATCCATGCTATCCTGTTCAAAAGAAGAATATCGTTTCAATAAATTTTTATGGGCAAATTATAAAAAATATTGCGTAAAATTTGTTGTTTTTGTCTTTGAAATTTGTTTTTCACTATGAAAATGCCGTTTGTTTTTTAAAAAATTTTAATGATATCATAGCACACACTTAAGCGAAGCTTTCCTTGTTTATAGTATCCTGAATGGGAGGAGAATACCTCTCAGAATAAATTTTTGTGGGAAATTTTGAAAGAAAAAATTTGTCCAAAAATTGAAGCAAAATGAACGAAAATCGAATTTTTACACCAAGCGACCAGTTTTCTCAGAAAATAGGAGGTAAACATTATTACACTGACACCACTTTTCATTAAATTTGTTTTTCCTTATGAAAATGGCGAATTTTGAGGATTTTTTATTTACGGTATCGTTGTGCACTTTCAAGCGACGCTTCTCCGATCAATGCTATCCTGTTCAAAAGAAGAATATCCTTTCACAATAAATTTTTGTGGGCAAATTATTAAAAATATTGCATATAATTTGTTGTTTTTGTCTTTGAAATTTGTTTTTCACTATGAAAATGCCGTTTGTTTTTTTTAAAAAATTTTAATGATATCATTGCACACACTTAAGCGAAGCTTTCATTGTTTATAGTATCTTGAAATGGAGGAGCATATCGTCTCAGAATAAATTTTTGTGGGTGCTTTTGCAAGCAGAAATTTGTCCAAAAATTGAAGCAAAATAAACGAAAATCGAGTTCTTACACCAGGCGACCAGTTTTCTCAGAAAATAGGAGGTAAAAATTATTACACTGACGCCACTTTTCATTAAATTTTGTTTTTTCTTATGAAAATGGCGAATTTTTCGGATTTTTTATTCATGGTATCATTGTGCACTTTCAGGCGACGCTTCTCTGCTCCATGCTCTCCTGTTCAGAAGAAGAATGTCCTTTCAGAATAAGTTTTTGTGGTTAAATTATAGAACATATTGCATAATATTTGTTGTTTTTGTCTTTTGAAATTTGTTTTTCACTACGAAAATGTCGTTTTTATTAGATTTTATTAAGCAATTTAACGTCATTCTCTGTAAAGTTTGGAAAGGTCAAAGAAGACTTGTCGAAGTGTCTAGCTAAGATCTCATTCAGAAGAGACGAAAAAAATGTGGTTACGAATTGTCAAAGTAACAGGTAACCATGAAATTTTTAAAAAAATTTCTTTCAGTGAAGAATGGTGTAATATTTTTAAGTGTTGTTGCTAAGTTGCCGTTCAAATGAATATCGTAAACTAATATACCCTTTCCTTAAATACAATTGATTCAATGTCGAATAAAATCGAGAAAATTCAATAATAACAGAAAAAGCTTGTTACCACAATACAATAATTATTTATTCCATTCAGCCTATTTCAACATCATTCTGATCAGGATATGAAAAGTCATACATAAAACCAAATGCAATAATATAAAAACAATTTCAATTATCGATAAGACAATGTTTTTTTCAATCAAAACAGACTAACCATTGCGCCAGCAGTAACCACATATTTGTAAATTGTAAATTGTTGTTTCCAGAGATAGAACAATTATGGATTCTCTGATAAATAACACGTGCTGAAAGTCTCTTTTGCGTAGCTTTGCAGTAAGAAGTCCGTCTGATATGCGGGACTAACTAACTGAATACTGGTTTAGCTACAATACCGCACCAAACACTGATGATAGCAATAAAACTAAATCGAAGCGATTCGCATCACATTGATTTGATTCCATTTGATTGGACATGATTTGCTTCAACATGGTCGGGCTGTACTGGAATCGATTGGTAAACGGTGTACGTGGTATGGTTATTGGTAATTGTCGAATTGTCCGCGTGCCAAAGTCTTACTGTTGATGTTCGTGTCGCCAGTTTATGGTGTAGTGATTCTATAGGAGAAGTCTCTTCCGTCCTGTTCAATTGTTGTGCAGCTTTTTGCTTCACGGCACGTACGCGTGTACACCTGAAATGTGAGGCGAATCTCTGCCAAACATGGTGCCGCGGATACCTGAATGGAAACACGGTGAAAATTTGACATTTTCGTAGTAAGGAATTCTGATTGATGAGCGCATGACAGTCGCGTTATGGAACGTTCTCGGATATATTGTTAAATACCAACGGATCTATTAGATCTTGAGCTGTATAGCATATTATTGATTTATTAGTTTAAAAACTTTCTTTCTTAGCCGTATTATCCCAAAACCAAATCCACATATATGAATATAATTCTGAGTAAACTTCCTAGATTCAATTTATCTATTGTATTTAAAATTTATGCATTTATTTTAAAATAAAAATTAAGCATAAAAAATATGAGCTGCTAACAAGGGAAGAACAATGTAAAAGTTAATAATTGTACATTATTTTTGATCGCTTTAGCTTCTGTCCGTTTGATGTCATTTATGTTTTGAACAGTTCTGATTTCACGCTAATTTTTTTTAAAATATACTACCCTCAAAAGAATTTTAACAGCTTATCGTAGTACACCTTGCAGTTTCTCAATTAAAGCAAAAATGTATGAAGTAATGAAAGTCACAGAGAGACGCATTGGACAACAGGATAATATAGACATACAAAATTTATGAATATTTTCACATTTGCAGTTCTCAATCAAAGGCATTTATGCCGTTGACAAAATTAACACTATTCTCCAAATGGTTAAAATTTGAGTCAGTAGCAAAAGTAAGATAAGACAAAGTGAGGCAATTAGAGTAACCAACATCCTTTTCAACGTAACCTTATTCTACCTCTTCACTAGTTTGCCAATAGCAGAGAAAAAGGTAGTCGAGGTAGCGATAAACCGTTGCATTAGACTACCCAGTGGAGTACATCGGAGATTTTTGAAGATAGAAATAGATAGGTTTTCCACAAGTTTCTATCAGAGTTCATACTGATAGAACCTTGTCGAAAACCTATTTTTTTCTATCTTCAAAAATCTCGCCTGAATTTAATTTACAAGAACCTATGCCTTCCCCTTCCACACTTTAATCAAAAACGTTATCATCTCCCCCAGTTCAAAAAGGATTTCATCATCGCTATTTTTACTAATATCCCACCTGGAAAGCAATTCATCCATCCTCCCCCTTTTTTTCTAAACTTCCCTTCCATACTCAGATTAGGAATCGTGGTTGCGAGCAAAGTTGAAAGTAACTCCTTCTCTTGACAGGTTTAAGAAAGCTAGTACTGATCCGTCCATATATAGGAAACTTTTCCTTGAACAGTTGGACGGATTAAAATATTGTTCATGGTTGCCGCCGCTGACACCGATACTACATATTTTTCGGTTGTCGGACTTTTTGGCTGCAGAACCCGCGTACTTCCCTGATAGCGCACCTCCATCTTTTGTAGAACTGTGGGCCATTAAAACATCAATTGAAATCCCAGCCAACGGAGCGTTAATATTTTTAACGACAGTTTTGCCGCCCTTAAAGCCAATTTTGACCCATAAAGTAGCCCAGTACTTAGTGCAATTCGGCATAGAATTCACGTCTGGGAATTGTGGGTAATGAAAGTGCTGACAAGTTGGCTATAGAAAACACTCCGTCGACCAGTGATCACAGTCATTCCCAATCTGGCTCCCCTACTAACAGAATGGCAACTAGCACCATTATCCATCCGCAGACACGATGACTGGACCAATAGCGACACATTTTTGTCGACTCATTGGATAACTACCGATAAACCAGTTTATTCAACATCCATACCGAAATTCTGGGCGCGGAAGCTCCTCAGAATTCGGATTGGACATAGTGCTCTTACTTATAACTTCCTTTTTGGCAACACCAATCGTCCTTTATGCCAATCCTGTGGGACCTATTTCACTATAATCCATATTCTACAGGAATGCCGCATAACCAAGAATTACTTCGTGAGCAGGATTCCTCCCATTATAGAGCTCCTACACCTAACAACTCCATTCCGTAGTCCCCTATTAAAACTTCTACAATAGGCTAATCTGCTCCACAAAATTTAACAAAATTCTTAATATTATATACTACTGACCACAGACCAGTCACTCTCAGATAACTTTCCACACGTACTATAAAGTCGCCAAATTGCCTCACGATCGTGGCGCTATGAAATGGCATATGTCTAAGGGACCGTACAAACAACAACAACAATCAAAGGCATTAAAAAAATACTTTTCCTAAAGAAATTAATTTTCAATGAAAATAAATTTATTAAATTGTAGAGCTTTTAAAATACGGACATTAAAAGTATCTTATTAATATAATCTTTATAATTTGTTAGCAATGAGGCTTTTTTTTTATGAGGCTCATATCGAGACCCAGTTAATGTTGTATTCAATTCCTTCGCCACTAAGGCATCCTAGAATCATTTAAAGAAATTGCATTCTATAAAAATAAGTTCGAAAATAAAACTTATATTTGGAATATATTCTTCTAATATAATCAAATCTTTCTATCAACGAAAATTAAGTCCATTGAGGATTCTTGAGAGATTTTATAACATATCAGTTCAGGTTCAGCAGATCTAATACTTCACCGGACTAGAATTTACCAATCAGCCACCCTCGTTCAATGAGAAAAGAACGACTTTCCATCGAAAATCTAGCAGATATACTTTTAGAGTATTTTATACTTATTATTAAAGTAAATAAGCTTACTTAGCATCCTGGTAACACTGCAGACTTTCCCTCTATGTAGTTTGTACGTTACAAATCCTTATTCGGTAACTACACGACCCCATAGAGCGTTATAAGTACGGTTGTAATTTTTGCCAGTATGGAAGAGGGATTGCTCTGCCTCCCTAGTCCTCAATACCAATCCTTATAATTTTTGTTTCCCAACATCAAAAACTACTTAAAAAGACTTAATTTTGACAATGAATTAAAACTATTAAAAAGCTTTATTCCAATTGAAGCCTTCCGGTAGTACTACAAGCGTTTCCTACAATCTATAACTGACCAAGGAAACTTCTTTGTTTAAAAAAAATTATTTTCTGACAATTTTGAAAAAAACAAAACCATTTCTTAGGCTTAAGGTAAATTTTTTTTTTTAATTATGGAAAAACCTTATGGTTTTATGAGTTTTTCGAAATAATAATCAGAAATAGTAAAGTTATAATTGAGGTAAATTATTTTCTATATAAGAACTTCGTCTGTAAAATTTATACTTCTTACTATAAAAACTCATTTTTGATGTCTAATTGAAATTATTGTATTATTCTAAAAACATCTAACATTAATGAATTTAATTAATGGCGCCTGTGTTTTGCTTCATTTTTTTATATTTGTGAGATAACATCATCCAGAATATGAAAGCTTATGCAGAATGAATTTTCTTTGGCGCCTGCCAAAAATGGTAACTGATTCCATTCTTGCAAGCCACACGCGGAAATTATTCCATTTTACTCATGCCCAAAATGGAAATCGGAGATACTCTGGCGCCAGCGTTCTAACAGCTTTACTCAGAGTCATTCATCGATTCAGCGGTGAAATTCTGTACGGATTGGAAAAAAGCACAAAGAATCCGTTGCAGTTTTGTATTGGGACCATGGAAGGGGTTAAGACAACTTTCGACGCATGCCATATCGTCTGCCATGCGTATAGGTAGAAATCGATCATCGTAAGACAAACCCAGTTTTTCATATCATTTTAACATTTAACCAAAAATGGCCATATCGTAACCAGCTCAGCGCTTCTGTTTAGCAATCGTGATTGTACTCCACAATGGATAATATAAATGACAACATTGCGCGTTAGCCTGCGGTTACAGGAAACTCATACATTAGCTAAAATTTCTGAATTTTTTGTGGCTATGAAAGAATGGAAGTGCGCACGTTCTCAGCTCATTGCTTTTCGCACCAATTCCAAGTGAATGAAACAAACAAACTGCGATGTAAATATTTCGAATTCGTATCACGAGGCTTTCCTCTTGTTAATACCAGTGTATCAAGTAGGTACGCATAACGACAAGAAAGCTGAATTTCGTTCAGGTGATCACAACGGTATGAGTCCATCGACCATCATTCACTCTTTTTCAACATTGTTCTTCGATCTGCTTATTATCATTATTACGAGTATCACCATTATTATTATTATTATTATAGTTAGTAAAAGAAAAATATGACGAAATTCATCTATCGCAACTCGATGTATTCTTGTACTGCTAAGTGTATAGAGTTGGCAGCAAAATCGAGATGTCCGCTAAGAGCTTAGAACCAGCTCTCCCGGCTAAAGTTTGCCGACTCATTAGCAATTCTACGTTAGAACAGCGATCTAACAAAAAATATTCCTTCTTCATACCAAGTCTTGTGGCATCATCTGAATAGTCCGAATAAATGGAATGATCAAGCGTGGACAGCCTCAACAATGAAGGCACAAGTCAGTACCTCCGCGTGTTTGCGCACAAGATTCCACTATGTTTCTCAGCTAATCTAGGAAAAAATTTACCGCAACAAATTTCATGGGGATTATGTGGCGCCTGAGTTTCTCTATCGACTAAATTTGGACATTGACGTGCAAAAACCAGCAATTATTGTCTTAGATTAGATCTCTTAGACTTAATCTCTTGTAAAGTATAAAAGCTAAATATGACAACAGATTTTCTTCCTCCTTTTCTTCTTCGTCTTCGTTGTTCTGCTAGTAGCACTTCTTTCATTCTTCTTCTTCTCTCCTCATCTGTTTGCATTAAAACATATCCCTTCAACTTTTCTCGATATTGGCTATTACGACTGGTCATTATTAAATATTAAAATTCCTTTCCACTCTTTAACGAAAATTTATTTTTATAAAAAGGAAAAGAAAAATATAAAAGACGAAAAATATACTCTTTTGCACACTGCCAATATGTTTGGAATTTTTTTTCCGCTAATTATCATTTTTTCCGTGTTAATTTTTTTTCTCTTATTTTTTTTATAGTTAAAATTAATCGAAAAAAAAATAATATTCTATTAAATGCAGTGATATGAATAGAAGATTGTTTTTTTTGTATGACTAAGCAAAAATGTCACTACTTTAAAACAATCAAAATTAAAACATGATTTGTAACTCTCATTGAGTATATTATTTAGTTAATAAAATAATGATATTTGTTGAATGGAGTTCCGGTTAATTTTAGATATTATTAACTATAATATATAAAAACAGAACAGAACGGACCAGGACAGAATAGAATAATTTTCAAGTATAAGACTGACCACTAATTTACCTGCCACATAAAATTATTAACCTATAATTAACTAAATACAATAGTATAAAAATCAGTATGTCTGATTTATAGAACCTTGAATAGTCGGAAATAGGTATTTAATATTAATGAAAAGTTCTGTAAGTTTTTATAAAACTTAAATTAAAAATAAGTGCAAAAGGAAAAAACAATTTGATCATTTGTTAACGTTTTTTTTGCTCATTATAATTATTACTTATCTTTGACAATATTATGACAGATAAGCTACGTAGAAAATCTCTTAACTTCGGTCGAGTTTTTTTTAGAATTTAATGAATGCATATTTTCTACTATTAAAATTTTGAGTTTGAGTTTTTTTTTCATTTACTTTTCATAACTGATTATTGAGAATTAAATATGAATATTGTACGAAAACTTACTATTCGTCCATAGATATTTTTTTTATTTTTTTTTTATTTTAAATGATATCTACAACTACTTATGCTAGTAACAAGCAGATTTTTTACGGGAATATACAAGGACATGAAGACATGTGGAGGAAAACACCCATCGATGTTACCTCAGAACAGGGTAATTTTATTTTATAATTTTAAAGAATCTCTCGGCCATCGCCGTTTTAAACGTCGATAGTTCCCTTCCTAAAGGATTAGGGTGGAAGGATAGGTGCGAATGGAATTTTATATATCGGGAGATGCATAGTTCACGAACAAATGGAACATTTAGGTCACGGTGGATAACAGTGTTTCGTACATGAAAGGGGGCATTGACAATTTTACGAAGGATTCGGGATTGTAGGGATTGGATTGGTAGGGAGTTGGAATGCTTAGTCGAACCCCAAAGTTCTAGACCATATGTCCATATTGGTTTCAGAACCGTATTGTATAGTAATAGTTTACTTGTTGTTGTAAGTTTTGATTTACTGTCTAGGAGACGTAATAATTGTTTGTATCGTCCGTTAAGTTCACGTCTTTTAGTTTTCGTATGAAGGTTCCAGGTTAACCGTTTGTCGAATATAAGTCCAAGGTAACGTACGCTATTTTTTGTGGAATAATACTGCCGTTTAGGGTTATGTCGGGAATTTGTTCTCGGCAGAGTGTGAAAGTTACATGAGCAGATTTTTGCTCATTAACCTTCACTATCCACCTTTTGAACCAAGTTTCTAAGGAGTGGATATGGTTCTGTAGGATACTAATGGCTGTGGAAGGATCTTTGTGATGTGTCAGGATGGCTGTATCGTCAGCATATGTTGCGGTTAGGATGTTGTTGTGGCAAGGAATGTCATGGGTATAAATGTTGTATAGGATAGGACCTAGGATACTTCCTTGAGGGACACCGGCGGAAATTGGATAAATGTCACAGTACTCCATATTTTCAGCTACCTGAAAATATCGGTCTGAGAGATAAGATTTAAGGATGTGGAAATAACTCGAGGGTAGGACTCGCTGCAACTTCCAAAGCAATCCAGGGTGCCATACATGGTCGAAAGCATGCGAAATGTCAAGAAACACGCCTGGGCAGTATTCCTTTCGCTCTAGCGAACACGCTATGTAGTCGACTACGCGATGACACTGCTGGATAGTGGAATGCTCAGGTCGAAATCCAAACTGATGCTGAGGAATGACACCCTCGGTTTCAAAAATGGGATAAAGGCGTTTTAGGATTAATTTTTCTAGGATTTTTGATAACATGGGAAGGAAGCTTATAGGTCTATATGAGGTAGGAAGGTTTTTGGGCTTATTGGGTTTTGGGATCATCTTAATTATGGAAAACTTCCACAGGGAAGGACAAAATGATGTGCGGAGGATGCTATTATAAATATAGGTTATAAGGACGAGGGTTTTTTTGGAAATTTGTTTCAGGATTTCTGAAGTTATTAGGTCATATCCTGGGGCTGTTTTATTGGAAAGGTGTTCTATTGTGAATTTAACTTCGGAAGGAGTGAAAAACTTAGGAGGTGGACTTATGGGCAACTGAGTTGATATTTGTCGAAATATTTGTTCGTCATGCAGAATGTCTTGGACATCTTCGTTAGGTTTAAAGATGTTTTCTAAGTGTTTGCCGAAGATGTCGGCTTTCTGTTTATCTGTTTTTGCCCAGGTTCCGTCGGTATTCCGGAGCGGGTGTGTAGCTGTTTTGTATTTGAGAATTCGTCGGGTAGCTGTCCAGAGTGACTTATTAGTTGTCAGTGATTTTGTGTATTCAGTAAATCGTTCGTTGTTATAATTAATTATTTCTTGTTTCAGTTCTCGTTGTAGTTGGTTCAGGTTTTTCTTCTCATTTGGCATTCTTGAACGTTGCCACTGGGCCCTGGCTCGACGTTTCTCGCTTATCAAGCTGCGAATTTTTTGCGGAAGATTATAGTCATGTTCTCGTACGGTTGGTTTGTTATGAGTTATGTGGGCGTTAGTGATTGAGTTCTGTATGCAAACAGTTAAGTCGTTTACGGCATCGTCTATTTCTTGTACGTTCTTAAGGCTTTGTTGTAAATGAATCTGTTGGTCTAAGTTCTGTCTGAAAATGTCCCAATCAACTTTCCCATTTACAAGTTTGGCAGGATAGGATTTTAAGGAAGGAGAAGTGTCTAGTGTTAGGAGAACAGGGGAATGGTCGGAATTCAGGTCAAGGAGTGTATCTATGGAAGTATTAATGGAATGTATGGGTGTGGTTATGAAATAGTCTAGAATATCGGGAAGGTTTCTGGCACTGGTCGGCCAATATGTGGGCGTGGGAGGAGATAGGACCTCAAGAGTGGTATGGGAGAGGAGTTCTTGGAGAATCTTTCCTCGGGGATTCGAGACACGGCAACCCCATTTAGGGTGCTTGGCATTATAATCTCCTCCCGCGATGAAGAATTTTCCAATTGATTTGAAGAAGGAATCAAATTGTATGGGAGTTAATTTTTTATTTGGAGGATAATAAACAGATGCAACGTTAAAGGTAAAGGATTTACATTGAAGGGTAATAACTATTCACTGAAGGGATTCGGTGGCAGTTTGTGAGTGGAAGGAATGATTTAAGGAATTTCTAATAAGGATGGCAGTTCCACCGTGTGCTGTGTTGTCTGGATGGTCAGTTCTGTATGTTTTATAGTCACGTATAGCAAGAAACGACCTGGACGTAAAGTGAGTTTGTGTAATCAGTGCAACGTCTATGCGTTTGTTGTGTAAGAGGATGTCTAGTTCTTGTCAGTGTAAAGTCAGTCCGTTAGCATTCCAGAGAAGGATGGATAGGGATTTATCGGTTGACGAGAACATTTATTTATTCATATTGCTTGTTAGTGAGGAAATGGCGGTTGTTAAAGCAGTTAACAGAGGAGTGAGAAGAAGAGTAATTTCTTGAATTAATTTGTTAGTTATTGTAGAAAGAAGTGTTGTTAGGTCTGAGGAGGAGGATAATGGGGGAGGAATAGGAACATGACTACCATTGTTCTGCTGTTGTTGTTGTTGCTGCTGTTCCTGGTGTTTATGATGTTGCTGGCGCTGTTGTTGGTGCTGCTGCTGATGTTGTGGTTGCTGTTGTTGTTGATGAGGAGGTTGATGTGGATGGTTTTGTTGTTGAGGTTGTTGTTACTGCTGTTGATGTTGTTTCTGCCCAGATGCAATCTCAGCAAATGTTAGGTTTCGTCGCACTGGCAATGATGTTAGTCCCGTCTTATTTGTGGATGTATTATTATTTGGGCGTATTTTTGTCTGCAGCATTTTATATGTGGAGCAGCCTTTGCAGTTTGCCCGGTGGCTTCCAGCACAAAGTACACACCTTGCTGGATTGTCTCGCGTTTTAATACATTCTGTGGTCAGGTGTTCCCCTGCACATTTTACGCATTGTGGCTTGTGCCGACAGTATGATTTGGTGTGGCCGTACTGTTGACATCTGTGGCATTGAACTATGTCCTTAGTGGGATAAGGCTCCTCCACTTTGATTCTTGTATAAACAAGTGTTTCCAGATCAAAAATGGTTTTGTTGTTAGCCGCTTGTCTTAATGAGATGCAAAACAGAGGAAGCGCTGCGTTCCTCTGCTTAACATTTGAGATGCTAGTTACCTCGTTACCCAGCATCTGTAGTTCATTTCTTATTTCCTCTATGGGAGTGGAATGGTGCAGATTCCGGACTACCACTTTAAAAGGTTGTTCATCCTTCGCCTGGTACGTGTAGAAGTCCGCCTTAATTTCGTCCAAGTATTGGACGATACTTCGGTAGGCCATCCCACTATTCGCTTGAATTGCAAGGCCTTTAATATGAGCCTTGCAAACATAGATATTTTGAGTAAGAAAATTATCGTAAAACTACAATTTATCTTCAAATCAATAAAAACTATTATTTAAGGACAAATTTTATTTTAGAAACAGGATTAAGTTATGGTTTGTTCTTTTAGTCGTTGTCGAAGCAGTACGTCAGGTTTTGAAAATGTCTTCATACACTTTGTCCTATAGGTATTTTGAGATTGATTTTTGGTTTTTGGTATTGTGAATTTTTATTTTTGTACTGATGTAATGTGAATAGGCTCTGGAAGCTGACAAGTTAGCATGAATTCTGTACGAGCTTGAATGTTATAAGTTGTGGAGGGGAAGCTAAGCATATAAATAGCAATATGGGCTTATATAGTTGGAGTGTCAGACCAACAAACAAAAATTCATCGACTTAACTGCCCGTACTAACTTAAAAGGAAGAAAATCTTAACTGCCCGTACTAACTTATGTTCTATAATTATCTTAAAGATTTTCTTTCTTTTAAGTTAGTACAGGCAGTTAAGGTTACCAGCAATTTATAAGGAATATTTACATACACGATACCTCCAAACCTATGGTTTATCAGAACAGACGTTCGTTTACTTTTATATTTTTTGCGTTTATTAATTTATTAATTAGTTTATTAATTTAGAGACGTAAATAAAACTGTAGTGATATACGGTTGTCTTCAAATATTTCAATTTTTGCCAGTGTATTCAATTCTTATTCGGAAACACATCTCAAGAAGGCATAATCCCATTCACCCACGATGACATCCGATCCTTCATACATCGTCGTTGTAACGTTCGATGCATATGACCTTACCTCCAGTATAAGCATTTTATTCCACAAATTCAATGGTAAAACCTATTATACCAACCCGATGAGATGCCAAAACTATCAGTTGCTAGGCCATACGTTCACATTAGCATCCTATCCGGTATCATTGCAGGTCATTGCATATTAGTGGGACACGCTAAACGATTAGGTATCTCAGCCAATGACTATTATTTTAGTTGCAAAGACGAGGAAGAAGAGAAGACTCTTTTTCATCGTTCCTGCTCATGCCTAACCTTCACAACCCTCATAAATCGAACTCTGGGTGACCTTTTCTTGGATGATTTGAGCGATATCATAAAATATTAAGAACTTTGCACTCGGTTCCGATTTTTTTTTAGGGTGACATAAGCCTTGATGATTACGGGGTATTACTACGGACCTAATTTTGGTCTATGTGTGTTTTGAAGCAGCGGACAATCACTAACCTAACCAAGACCATATGCAAAACATTTGAAAGGGACCGCGGTTGGAAGTAAAGTTAAAAGTGACTGCGTTTCTTGACATGATTTAGAAGTCTAGTACTGATCCGTCCACATATAGGAAACTTTTCCTTGAACAGTTGAACGGATTAAAAGATCCGTCCAGCCGCCGCTGACACCGATACTACATCTTTTTCGGTCGTCGAACTTTTTGGCTGCAAAACCCTCGTACTATGTTATGGAATCTTCCCTTATAGGGCAGCTCCATACTACGGGTAGCTGTGGGCTATCAAAACGGCAATTGAAATTGCGACCAATATTCCCATCCAACGGAGTATTATTATTTTTAGGGACAGTCTTACCGCCCAAGATCCATTTTTATATTGAACTTCGTTCTGTGGGGTGTCTCGGTTCCCGTGGTACCTAATTTATTTTTCAGAGTACTTTAGGTCTGTACCCCGCTCTATGAGCGGTGGTCAGCAACCTTGTAAATTCCTGACCTTTTTCCTCTTCCTTTCCTTCACAACTTCCTTCTATTCTTCTTCATTCACCTCTTCCTCTTTCTATTTCCATCATTTTTGTTCATGCACCACCTCCCCGTAGGCTTAACTATGTGATTATTAATTTTAATATCACATATGGAATACACGGCATATTCATTGACGGATATCTACTTTTGCCCCTTGTTAGCTATTTTACCATTTTATGCCATCATTAGAATGAGAAACTGGAATATACTTAACATCCCGCTGCCGGAACGAAATGTGTATTTGTTATGTTCGGAAGCAAAGGCGAAAATAGCAAATTTAAAAGAACATCCATCTTCTCAAATCTACCACTCCCTTGTCTTTTGAATAGACAAGATACTCCTCAGGGACTTCACGTCCAAAACCAAATTTTCCTCCCACCCAGCTAACGAAGAAAGTTTATCCATCCCTTTCTGCCACTTATTAAAAAAGTATAACATATGCTTTTTAATGCTTTCTATTAGAAATTCCTTATTTACAAAAAAATTTCTGTTGATATGAGTCCTTTTTATAATTTTCTGCTAATAAGATTTTATTGGTAACGGAAAGACATGTACTATTCAGGATGTGTTATTTTCTTTTAACACATCCTGAATAGTACATTTTATTCACAATTTTGCATAAAATATTTCACTAAAAAATAAAGGTATGCTAAGTTTGCATATTTGCAATAAATAAAAAAGGTAAAGCACGAATACTTGGATTTGTATTAGAAAAGTTTAAGTTATCGGAATTACCAGTGACTCTCAAAGACATTCCTTATCATTAAAAGGTGGATATTTTGGAATATTTTATTAAATTATTCTACGCTCATTGATATTTTAGTTTATTTTATTAAGTGTAGGTAATATTAATTATTTCCTAATGAAGAAACAATCACTACTACCGTAGTCGAAAACGAATGTTTTTTTTTTAAATTTGCAGTTCAAGCATACTAGATCTAATCAATCATTACAAGGACAATTTCAACAATAAGAAAAGCACCTCGCAGACAACTGCAATGGACCGGTAATTATTCTTGCCAATTATTATTAAATTGCTATTATTGATCGTTTAAGTAATAAATAACTTGTTCAGTGTTTGGTTTGATCTTTCAAAACAATTCATTTCAAAATGACTCAAAATCAATCAATCGATCGATGGATTAGAAAAACAGTTTTGTCACCCAACCTGACAACATAAAGAGTGCTTGATAGAATAGCGGTTCTGAGAGGCACTTTGGCCTCTTTACCAAATTGACAGTTACTTAGTGTTAATAATTAGTAGTGGTTATGGCAATTGCCTCCCACTAAATGAAGCCAATTTGCATTTGAATATTGTCTCATGAATAATCCCCTTTCCAGACACATTGATTCAACTCTTGTTGATCAAAATTGCTTTGTTAACGTTAGTGGTTTCTGGTTTTTGGGTATCCAAAAATAATCAATTGAGTTGAACGAAAGAGTTCAGATTTAGGATGAACTCAGGGCGGTATAATTTATATTAATGCATGCAGTAGAGAAATAAGAGATCAAAATGAACTTGAAAATAATTTCAAAGTAAATAAACGAACAAGTATAAGCGACCATGTGCACATGCCATTGATTCAAATTACACGTTTTGTTTGGTCCAAGATCTGATCTGCTTCATCTGCTTTGTTTTTGGTGGTAAAATCTGAAATTCAAGAACAGATAATTTATTGGCAAAATAAAACAACTGCCGTATACAAAAGAAAATGTGTGGTCTCTTGTTAGAATCTATGGCAGTTCAATTCGGCCATCGAATGCGAATGGATGCAACATCTTCGGTTGGTTGTTAGGGCAGAAGAATTTTGGTGCATCCAATCAACATTGTTACGTTCGCAAGATCTACGGCCATTCCAAATTTAACTGTTGCCCATTAATTTGTTAGTACCAATTTTGGCATATTTATTTTTGTTTGTTTTAAAATTTAAATTCAGGAAACCATAAATTACAGAGCGGATATCAGGTGACTCCAACTCAGATTACAGTATTCGCTTTCGACGAGGAGTTGCGATAGCTTTTCAACCTGATCGAATCTTTCGTTAGAGGTTCCCCTAACCTTCGATTAAAGTTTCATGCGAAAATTTTAAGGGCATTTCGCTAAACCTTGTTTATGGACATGGATTTTTGTTTATTTTACATTTACTCGTCTGCCTTGATTTCATGGACGACTGCTCTTATTTCGGATACTTGCTGATCGTTTTTCATAATCAATTTTTGACTTTAATTCGAATAATATATTTATCCACTGAAGGGTGACATGGTGATTTAGACCAATTTTTTCTTAGCTATCATTATTAGTAATAATAAGAAAATGTATCCAAAATTTGATGATTCTTTATTGTGTGCATAATCAATTTTGCCAATAAATTCGCTTTAAATGTGTTTAAATAATTTCCTTTTTATGTCCATAGAAACTGATTTTTTTTCTATTTTTCAACCTTGTTTATATATAAGTAATTTTTTATACTTAGAATTTCCTGAAGATGTTCAGTTTTGTAAGAAATAAGATAATAATTTTAAAAAAATTTTATTTTAGGACAGAGTGGAAGATGAAGTATTGGTCCCCAGGCACATAACTTTGTTTAATATTTTGTTACTTCTTAAATTGGGGGAGCGGACCGCTGACTATTGTGGGATGGAGCTTACTTATTGGTCTCTTTCTATTTTTCATTATTTCCCCAAAAATACCAATCGCACTCCTAGGCCAATTTTTTGGAGTACCCTATTTAAGCTGTCAACAAGATCGCAAACCCGGATAAGAAGGATTCTTAAATAAAATAATAATTACATAATTTCATGTTCATGCTAAAAAAAGGAATAATTTTGCAAGATACGATTTTGAACGTTGATACTGAAAAGACTTTGACTGTTTTTTTTCTTCACTTTATAGTGAAGTCAGAGTGCAATTCAGCTTTAACAAAACTGATAAATATTCATCACAAAATTAAAATTCTCTCGATAACTTGTGTACAAATAACGCATAATATTTTTGACCATTACACCTTTGATGGTAATGAGCATTTGTAAACATTATCTACAGTGTACTTTTATTTTTATCAATCAGTTAGTTGGTATATAATCTTACGTAGTTTAGCCATATAACCTAGATTATTTAATCTTTTGGATAATATCAACTTCGCATTAGATAGTATTTAATTGTTTGTTATATATAATTCTTGAGTTTATGAATACATGATCCTCACTGACACTAGGACTTGCTGATCGACCTAGTTTACTGATAAAGCACATTCGTATGGTCCTGCTAGACATTTTCAGATCATGTTTGAGGTAATTGTTTATCAGACATTAAGCAGACTTACACTTCTGCAGTTGGAGAAGTCTAACTTATCGCTTCATTCATAGATTTAATATATAAAGTCCATATTCCAATCGATTGGCATGCGTCCAACTCTACTCTCTATAATATAGTTTTCTACCAAATTTTGCACAAATTGCTTTTAATAGCTCTCAGAGTCCGATACTTTCTTATTTTTAAATATTGTGATGGCAGCTAACACTTCTTCAAAGGTGAGGCATTGTTCCTTGTGACCAAGTAGACATGTACTATGCAGACGGAAAGTTTCCTTTTCCAGTTGGTTTGAGCTATACTGATTACCAGTCAACATTTCATAAAAATGGAACATTCTGTAAACTAAAAATAAACCTAAAATCATAACTGGTTCCGAACTTTTATCCTTTTCACACTCACACCTTGCGGGTGGTGATTATAATGCTAAACACCCTGAATGGGGTTGCCAGCGTTGCTAACCCTCGAGGAAAGATTCTTCAAGAAGCTCTATCCTATACATCATATCAAATTACCTCCAAATCCAACATACTGGCCAACATCTATTTCAGAATGGCCTGATAACCTCGATTACTTCATTAGCACTTACAATTAAGGGTAAGGAGAAAAGGACTATGATCAGAGTTTAAATTGGAAAAGGTTTCAATACTAGAATTCAATTACCATGAATTCTAGTATTGAAACCTTTTCCAATTTAAACTCCGATCATAGTGCTTTTCTCCTTACCCTTAATTGTAAGCTACTCTTAAAGACTCTTCATCCTAGGCTTATAAATGGCAAAATAGACTGTGACATATTTAGATCTAACAAATTAGATCAACAAATTAATCTAAAATGAACGTTAAAAACAGCAAAAGACATTAATAATGCTGTAAATGACCTCACTATATATATATACAACATGCAGCCACAATCGCTCACATCTCTTACAATAGGACATAACCACAACAACGAAATTTACCAACTAAAATAGGCACATTAATTAACGAAAAAAAATATGAGAACGCAGTGGCAACGCTTACGAATGCCTAGCTACAAACAAAAACTTAACCGCCTAAAACGTGAACTAAAAATGGAAGTTAGAAATCACTATAATGAACGGCATGAAATTTACACAAGATCGATTAGTGACAATATTTCTTTATGGGAAGCCACTAGACGAATACTCTCGTACAAAGGAAAATCACACCCACTGAAACAAAATTAAGATACCTGGGCAAAAACAGACATAGAAATAGCTGAAGTATTTGCTAAACATTTGGTTAATACTTTTTCTCCACATGATGATATAGAAGACAAACCGCTTCCTAACACAATTATCGAAGAACTCATGTTCCCAGTCACTAGCAGTCTTCCTCCCAAAAATTTTAAAAACTCGGAAATTAAATTTACTATTCTGCGCCTTCCCAATAAAAAAAGCTCCTGGTTATGATCTAATAACAGCTCCTATTCTGAAGCAAATTTCGCGAAAAGCTTTAGTTTTAGTTACATACATTTTTAATAGTACGTATATACTGCGCACAACCTGTTTTCCTTTACTCTAGAAATTTTCTGTCATTAAAATGATCCCCAAACCAAATAAACCCATTAATTTTCCTTTCTCCTATACACCTATTAGCCTCTTATCAAGCCTTGATAAGCTTTTTGAAAAACTCCTATTAAAACGACTCTACCCAATCCTAGTTAATGAATAAATTATTTTTGATCACCAATTTAGCTTCCGATCTGAACATTCCACTATCCAACAATGCCATCGCATTGTGAATCATATTGCATCCTCTCTTGAGAGGAAAGAGTATTGCCCAGTAGTATTTTTTAGATATCTCCCAACCGTGTGTGGCATCCTGAACTCCTCTGGAAACTTAAGAGCTTTCTTCCTTCAACATACCACCTTATCATAAATTAATATGTCTCTCAATGTCATTTCCAAGTTGCAATTAACTCAGAATCCTCGAAAATACATCCTATTCTAGCCGGAGTCTCACAACGCAGTATTCTTGGTCCCATTTTATAATATATAATATTTTTCTACCCATGACATCCCATCCGATCCTAATACTGACATACACATAGCTTCCAATAATTTACAATTTCATATACACAACATTCAATCCTTGTTTAAGAGATGGAGAGTAAAAGTAACTGAACAGAAGAGTGCTCACATTACTTTCACACTTTGTCAAGGAAAACCTACCCCTTCATACCTTAACAGCAACAAGAGTCCTCAATATGATAAAGTACGTTATTTGGGACTTTACCTGGACAAGAGATTAACATGAAATCCAAATACTAGACTAAAAAGAGTTGAAGCTAACAGAAGTTACCTACAACTTCTTAGACTAATGGACAAACGCTCGAAGTAAATTATAAAACCTATTTGAATATATGGAATAGAACTTTGGGGTTCAACGAAACGTTCCAATTCATATCGCGTCTAGGTCTTACAATCCAAGATCCTCCGTTCGTAACAACGTAATACATCGTGATCTTAATGTTCACTTTGTTTAGGATCTGTGCATTTCCTGCTATCAAAAATTTCACTCCCTTTTATTTAATCATCATAATCCACTTGTCAGAGAATTGTCCCCCGGTATTGCCTTCCTCGGAAACTCTCATCGGAGACTTAAGAGACAATGGCCTCGAGATTTTCTAGAGGAATCTAAGTTCCGTTAAAATGTTATGTAAATGTGCTTGTTACAATAAAATTGTAATTGCAAATAAAATTAAAAAAAAATTAACCCATTCTCTCTGAAGGATTAATAAAAGTTTCGAATGATTATTGATAAACTTTTACTATTTTTACTATAATAAACGCATTTAATTGGCAAAATAAAGTCTTCCTCCGATACGGTGCCTGGATGACCGCTATGACTTGATCAATATTGGAGGATTTTTTTTTTTAATTTTAGCCTAAAATCTACTAAGTTACATTGAAAACTAACAAAAACACTAGGCGTTAACTTTGTTCAAAATAGTTTTTGGACCCAAATTCTTAAATAGCTGCCTGGGACAATATATAAGATTAATAATCTATAAGCTTCCATCTCGTACAAGATTTAGCGAACATGTTTGAATATGACTATTTTTATTTAAAAAAAAATAAAATACCTTTTTCCTTAGTGGTTAAAGTTAAAAAAGCAATTACTAAATTTTACTATCTTTAATGATCTTTGGCCAGAAAAAGCTTAAGTGTACATTCCACTATCTTAGAATTAGAGAAATCGATTATCTTAAAATCAGAAACTATAATATTGTAGTATAAAGGATGTTTTCTTAAAAATGTATTCTTAATTTCTGTAATACTGATAAAAACGTTTAAGCAAATAGAGGGTTTTCAAAAAAATTTATCGAAGGAACAAAAACCATTTTGTATTTTTATATAATTGGAGAAATCCAAAAATAAATATTTAAATTTGAAAAATGTTGCTATAATTTTATGTTAAAAGATAACTCAAATATGTACTTTTCTTTCACATTTGGTGTTAATATTACTTGCTTCTGAAACTTAGATTATCTGCAAAATAATCTCAAAGCTACTTTTGGTTAATAAATATTTTTTTAATCACACTCAATATGCTTAAATATTGATCATTTAAATGGTAAAGGAATAAATCATTTTAGTATTTATATGAAAATTGCTGCAGTATTGATAAGAACCGAGTGCGCTTTTTGAAATCTGTACAAGTAAACAAAACAATAATGAGCATTTAAAAGTATAGCATAAAATATGAAATAAAATTTGGTTGATGAAATATAAATTTCTCGAAAAGACACTGCCTTGGTGTAAGAACTAGTAACCAAAAAGTATAACTTAAAAACGCGGGATTGACAACAGATGGCATAACTTTTACACATGGTTTGTGTTAATAATAACTCATATGGCATTTTGGAGGTTAAACATCTGTCATTCATTTTCGATTAGTCATTGAACGAAATAGTGTAAACAACAAAGTTTTTTTTTGCTTCAAAAATGTCGAATTTCGTACCAAAAAAGTCCCATTTGCGGAAGTGTTGATTTACTTCTTCAATTTGAAAAAAAGTGCAGCTGAAGCACATCGATTGCTCACCGAAGCTTATCCTGAATATGTTCCATCGATTTTAACTGCTTAATAGCAAACTGCTTACTCGTAAACAAAAAAATTTAAAGGGTCAAAAGAAGACCATCTGTAATAGTTTGGCATCTTACAATACTGTTATTCAGCTTTATTTGTTCTGAAAACCGAGTTAAAATCAGTGAAAAAAATTAGGAACCAGATTGTGTAACAGTTTATTCTAAGAAGAAAGGCTTTTTACATTTATAAGAAAGGAGTTTGTTCTTCAAACAAGACTTGATAAGGCTAGCAGCCTTTTATTTTTTAATATTTTCTCATGAGGTTCATAGGACAGAAAAAAACAAATTAGCAAAGAGTAAAAGATAAAATAAGATTTTATGGAATTTGTAAAGTGCGGATCTAAAATCATCAAAACAACTTAAAATAACTCCAAAAAATAGCTTTTAAGCTACTTAAAATGTAACCGTCGATAATATTGGGTTGTTCGGAAAGTAATTTCGTTTTTTTTTAAAATAAAAATGAGAGACGATTTTCTTATAGTGAATTAATATTTTATTCAATTTAATATTGTCCAATCTGATCCAACACCCTTTGTCATTTTTCTAGCAGTAGCATGATTCCGCGCTTATAACATTTTTGTTCTTTGCTTGCAAAAAACTTATCCAAGTGATTTTTGACATCCACATTTGAATTGAACGTTTTTCTGTCTAAAAATTTTTGTAGAGACCGGAACAAATGATAATCGGAAGGTGATAGGTCTGGAGAGTATGATATATCCAATCCAAGCTCTAAAAGCTTTGGCCGAGTGGTCAAACTTGTATGTCGTTCCGCATTACCCTGTTGTTCCGCATTACCCTGGCCTTTTTTCTTTAAGTGAAATTGTCCAATTGATGACAGTCCACTTTAGAATTGATCGTTGTGTTTCTTGGTAGAAGCTCAAAATAAACGATTCCTTCGAAATTCCACCAAACAGATAGCATAACCTTTTTTTTGATGAATATTGGATTTCGAAGTGCTTTGAGCCGGTTCATCTTTTCTACTCCAGAATCTTTTGGGCTTAATATTATTTTAGATAACCCATTTCTCGTCCCCAGTGATGATACGCTTCAAAAATGGATTATTTTCGTCAATGCGACGGCACAAATTTTGTTCGGTAAGAAGATGAGGAACCCATATGTCGAGCTTTAAGATAAAACCTAGCCGTTTCAAATCATCATGAACGGTCAAATTCAATAACTTTAATAATAATGCCTTTATTGTGTCTACATCAGCTTCAACTTCATCAGCTTCAGAACGAAATTACTTTCCGACCAACCCAATATATGCACGCATTTTCAACAAAAGAGCTTTATACCGAACTGTGTAACAAACCTTTGAAATATCAAGTGCAATAAGCTTACATTCATATTAAAATATGAATGTTTTGGTAACACTTTCTGGCTAGATAAGCCATGAAATCACCAGTCATTCTGTTGCTACGAAAACCGTATTGTCCGTAACTGAAAATTTCCAGTAAATCAGCATATTTAGTAAATTGACTATTTATCTCTGTTCGGTGGAAGGGATAAAAATATAATTAGTTTATTACGGCGGTATTAATAATATTCCCGTAGGCAAGGTCTTGAAAAAATGGAGGTGATAAACCTTACGCTATAGTCTTAACAGCATGTAAAAACACCTCATCAGAGCTGTGGAATAAACACTATCTCGACCAGAAAATTAATGAAATACGGAATAAGTTAAAAAATAATTAATTAATAGACGTACATGATCCTGACGGTTAGTGAATGAAATAAGAGCAAAAAAGTTCAGTTTAATAGTATTTGTTTATTTGTATTTAATAAAAATTGCTATATATATCGGTCTTAAAATTCACGGGTGACTGTAACTGCCTAATGTCAACTTTTAGACAGTTGAAAATAAAGAACAAGACACCAATACCGTCACATCTGAGCGCTATGTTTGTATGATAATATACTCTTTTTCACCTGAACTTGGAGATATTAAACAAGAGCATATGTGGTTTCAAAAAAACAGCGCCACAAGCCACACAACATAGCAAATTTTTGTATTCATTTGTCTACAAGATCGTGGAATTTGATGCTGTTTGGATTTTTTGTGAGGCTATGCAAAAGATCGTGTTAACACAGGCAGCTTTAATGTAGCATATCCTCAAACTTTATTAATTTGGTTTGATCAAATGTATATCGCTCCGAAACTCATCAAACATTACTTTAAAAATTCGAATCCTACAAAAAATCTCGTATCGGCCATTTGAATGTTGCTACATACGTGTACGTTAGTCGAAAAAGTTCGTGGTGTTTTTTATGTAAAAAATCACAGTATTAAAATTAATTTATTCAAACCAAATATACTCGATTATTATGGAAAATATTTTGCAATTGTTCGGGCAGATCCATGATTCCATTGGTACAGAACTTCTATAGTTTCTGAACTCCTGGTTTTGAAATTGTAACATATATGATCGTTCATCTCTGTTTTTCCATGATGTCTTGTGAACGATATTCTCGTATTTTATCCATTTTTTATCGTCAGCTCTGATTTGTTTTGGAAATGGCGCGTTTTCATTTCGCTTGAGCAGCGTATTGTAGATGTTAACACTCAATTCATAAGGTACCCAATAATTGAGTTCCTTTTTAAGCCAACCTTTCATAAATGGCTTAAAATATTTATTTGATGAGCTATATGCCAGTCTTGTACAATTTGATGAGAATTTCCTTTCTTTTTTCGGTAATTGGTCGGTCAGAACGGAGAATATCTTTGACATGGAAATTTTCAGAATAAAAGCGAGCAAACTATTTGCGTGCGGCTGCTTTTCAGACAAAACAGCACAAATTTTTTCACAAGACTGCGATGCGTTGTCGTCTTTGTGGAAGTGGTACTATAAAATATAGCAATTTCTCTCTTTATTCTGATCCGTTTCTGAACTTTTTTGAACTATATAAAAGCAAAAAAGTGTTTATTTGTATTTAAGGTACCGAAGACATGTGCCAAGGCCCACTTTATAGCGTCATAACCCTGAGGTAATTTTGCGGCTTTATAGTTAGTAGGATAGGATATTGAGAATTTTGTTATACTCATATTTTGTGGAGCCGATAAGTATATTGCAGAAGTTTAAAAAGGAGGCTAAGTCATGAGGTTGTTCAATTAAAAACCTGCATAATAGAAGGAATCCTGCTCGCCGAGTAATTTTTGGTCATGTGGCAATCATATAAAATATGGATGATGGTGATATGAGTGCCACAGTATTCGCATAAAAGACGATTCATGTTGCCAAAAAGAAACTCATAAGTGAGAGCAGTATGTCCAATCCGAATTTATTTGCTCAGAATTTTGGTATGGATGCTGAATAGGTGGTTACCCAATGTGATGACAAAAATGTGCCACTATTGGTCCAGTCATTGTGTCTGCGAATGGCTAATGGTGTTAGTTGGCATTCTTTAAATAGGAAAGATTAAGAATAACTGTGAGTACTGGAGAATTTTTCTAGCCAATTTCTCAACAGTTTTATTACTCTAAATTGGACTCTTATTTCGTAGTAGGCTATAATAAGTACTCAATGGGTCATAAATGGCTTTGAAGGTGGTAAGGATGTCGTTAAAATTAATAGCATTTCGTTGTCTGGTCATATTGATCACAATTTGTCACTTTAATTTTTTTTCTTTTTTATAATTCTTTAATTTTCATGCAAGAGACTGCATTAAAATTTGGTATTTAATATACTCACTACTACAAGTAACTTTGAAGCACAGCTACTTTTAAAAGGTGTAAAACGCTCATAATTTACATAAATAAAGTAAAGTTTATGAAATAAAATTTACTTAGAAAATAGCATTGAAAAAAAGAAAAGTTTATTATAAATTTCCTAAGTCGTAAAATTTATGCTTGTAAATAAAGAAAACATACATTTTGTTTATAAATATTCGACATCAACATGAAATGTCAACACTTCGATAAGAATTAAAATAATTAACATAAAATAACAATTATTTATTGTTTTGTTTCAATTGTTTAAATACAAATTATCCTTTAATTTGCAAAAACTTGATTATTACAGACAACTGTTATGGAGTTGATCGATTTGTATGAATAACAAATAATTTCATTGCAGGCATTGAGATTATTGCTATTCGAATCGACTAGGAATCCATTAGAACAGTTGCGTTTACCCCATTCAGACCGTTTTGTATAGCTAGTTGGACTATCTACTATTAAATCTGTCGTCACCCATTTTCAATTATGATTTAACACTTTACAAATTTAGAATCTCGGTATCCAATGAATAATTGAACTCCCCAAGCACGATCCACACTTTGGCAGACAGTCACATCAGACTCTCACGTGCTCGTACTTTCTTATGGTCACAGTGGTCTACTGTGACTAGAACCTTGGCAACCATAATTTTCTGCCGTACGCTCATGTCAAAGCAATTTACGACTTCTAAACATTTTTACCATTTATGTTATAAAAATCAAATTGAATTTGTATAATAATCAGATCATTGAATATACACATGGATATGGAATTGTTTTTATTACTTTCAATCGAGAATATATATTAGATATTTCCAATAAAAATAGCACTAATAAAATAGCAAAAATAAAAAAATATAAAACAAATTGAAATAAAACAATTGCCGGTGTGGTGCACTTTACTATTGAAAACTGGTTTGAAGTTCACCTTTTTTGAATGCACCGACAAAAGATAAAAACTTGAAATGGGCATGCATAAAAATACAGCATTAAACAGTAATTTAATCACGATTATTCTTTAATGGAAGTATTTTATCTGAGTATTGCTTGTTGAAGAATAGTTTAAACAGTAAATTGATTTCTTAATCGATTTTCGACTTTCCCCTATTTACCTGGAAATGCGACCTCTACCTTCAGGTGAATCATTCTGACACCTACACGCATATATCTTAACTCAACGATCGATATTGAAATTGTTAACTTGAATTTTGGTTTTTCATTTCAATCAAAATCTTATTGAATATTCTACAAATAGCATCAAATTGTTGAACATTAACTTTACAAAAATAATAAAGCCATTAAAATGGTTTTTTCAGTGCAATTTATTAAAATATTGTTGTTCGCATGCAATATCATTACTAATTGGAAGCTCAATCGTAATAAGCTTAAATTGTACAAACGTTTTGTAGAGGAATATTTTCAACGCGAAATACTCCTTTTTTATGTCCTTAAATTTATAATATTATTTTCCATTAAGTGCATTCCATTTATTGCTTGGACATTTACGTTTGTTATTAAATTGAAGGTAAAAGACGTTTAATGTTTTGTTTATATTAAACTTCATTTTATTTACGAGACATTGCAGTTTATGAAGTTTTATTATTTTTAATATATGCAGAATTTTTTTTTGTATTCATTAAAATTTTTTGTAAAATGGAAAAAGAAAACAAGGAAAAACTAATTGCTATCGGTCATTAAATGTTTATTTAGAAATAATCAAGGCAAGCTGAAAGTTAAGGCCTATGTTCGGTAAAAACAATGGAAAATGATTTATTCTTATTATATGGTAAGTATTAGAAAAGCTTGAAATAAACAGTCCTGAATTGATAGAAATTTCTTAAAGAATGTGTCACTTATTGCCTATTGCTTCATCTGCTAAGAGTTTTATTTTTTGCTATATTTTTTTCAAATTTAAATGTTGCCACAATTAGTAATAAGCCGATTATTTAAAAAAATTCACAATTAGTAATAATCCGATTTTTAAAGGAAAATATAAAGGATGTTACCTCAAGAATTCGATGATTTATTTTATTATAATTTTATTAAAAACGTTATCGCAACCGTCCGGTTGTGGATAAAATTAAGCTCAATCGATTGCGGTGGGATATGTACTTAGTATATATGGATTTATGGTCCCAGAAGCGATAGCGTTAGACAGGTTTCCATAAACAATTTAGGAGTGTCGAACTAGAAGACCGCGGTGTTAAGCCTGGGTATCTGGAGTTCTTTCATTCAGGAAATCCTAACTATACTCCCTCTTATTACGCCTTTGATAATGACAATAAGGCTAATTACTCGCTCAATAGGTATGTCAGAAAGAAGAATTGCTATATATATCGATCTGAAAATTCCCGAGTGACTGTTAAGAAGTCTTTGTATTTGCGAAAAGTAATTGCCTAATATCAACTTTTAGACAGTTGAAAATGAAGAAAAAGAGGTCAATACCATGACTTCTGAGCGCTATGTTTGTATGATAATAGACTCAATTTCGCCTGAACTTGGAGATATTAAACAAGAGCATATGTTGTTTCAACAAGACAGCGCCACAAGCTACACAACATAACAAATTTTTGTTGTTTTATAACGCAAAAAGTTTCCAGGATAGGTAATTTCAACATTTTGTCATGTTAATTTACCTACAAGATCATGCAATTTGATGCTGTTTGGATTTGTTGTGTTATTACGCGTAAGATCATATTAACACAGGCAGCTTTAATGTAGCATATACTCAAACTTTATTAATTTGGATTGATAAAATATATATCGCTCCGAAACTCATCAAACATTACTTTAAAAATTCGAATCCTACAAAAAATCTCGTATCGACCATTTTAATGTTGCTACATACGTTAGTCGAAAAAGTTCGTGGTGTTTTTATATAAAAAATCACAGTATTAAAATTAATTTATTCAAGCATTCTCGATTATTATCGAAATTATTTTGCAATTGTTCGAGCACATCCATGATTCTATTAGTACAGAACTTCTATAGTTTCTGAACTCCTGGTTTTGAAATTGTATATGATCGTTAATCTCTATTTGCCATGATATTTTCGTATTTTATCCATTTTTTATCGTCAACTCTGATTTGTTTCAGAAATGGCTCGATTTCATTTCGCTTGAGCAGCGTATCGCAGATGTTAACATTAATTCATGAGGTACCCAATAATTGAGTTCCTTTTTAACCCAGCCTTTCACAAATGGTTTAAAATATTTATTTCATGAGCTATACCACTTTTATCAAAAAGTTACCGGAATTTATTCTGAAAATTAAAAATACAAGTTTATTCATCTAAATTTATATTGTCCCCTTCAAAGTAATCCCCATCGACTTTAACACACTTATGCCAGCGCTTGATCCAATCTTCGAAACATTTTTTATATTCGGTTTTCGGTATGTCCATCAGTGCTTTCTGCGATTTTTCCATTACTTCCTCTCGGCTGTTGAAATGCGTTCCCCGTAATGGTTTTTTAACTCGATTGAACAGAAAGAAGTCACAGGGAGCCAAATCAGGTGAATTCGGTGTTGCTGGATGGTATTTGTTGCATTTTTGATTAAAAAAAATTACGAATAATGATGGCACTGTTCGACCCAAATAATACTCTTTGTTTATTGTCCGGCCTTCTGGCAAAAATTCATGATGCACTACACCGTTGTAATCCATGAAAACCGTGAGCATTGCCTTCTTTTTTGACTGAAAACGACGTGGTTTTTTTGGTCTCAGCTCATTTGGTGAACGCCATTCATTTGCCTAATGTCTGGATTGCGTGTCGTACTCATAAACCCACATCCGGTCTCCAGAAATGATCCTTTTGATGAATGTGGGATCGGATTCATCCTCGCAAATCATGTCCTTTGCGACGTCAACACGGTCTCTTTTTTGCATGAAATTAAGGTCTTTTGGCACCAACTTTGTTGCTACACGACGGAAACCCAAATCATTAACCAAACTGTCTTGGACGGATCCATAGGCAATGTTCAAGTCCTCCGCTATCTCTTTGATGGTTAATTTGCGGTTATTGACGAACATTTCTTTTACTTTATCAATGTTTTCGTCGGTTTTCGATGTCAATGGTCTGCGACTGCGCTCATCATCTTCGATTGACTCACGACCACTTTTGAACCGCTCGTGCCAATAGTAAACGACCGCTTTCTTTAGAGAATCGTTGCCGAAACACTTTTCCAACATTTCCAACGTTTGCGCACCATTAAATCCGTTTTTTACGCAAAATTTAATACAAGTTCGTTGTTCCAAATTTAAATCCATTTCTAAAATTATTAAAAAATCGCCAACACACACATAGATAGATGTACTCTATATCAACAACAGATGTACCAACTTAACAAAAAAACAGAACTCAAGACGAGCCAAAGCACGTTTTTTACGCAAAATTTAATACAAGTTCGTTGTTCCAAATTTAAATCCATTTCTAAAATTATTAAAAAATCGCCAACACACACATAGATAGATGAGGGAATATCAACAACAGATGTACCAACTTAACAAAAAAACAGAACTCAAGACGAGCCAAAACACGTGCAAGCAAAGCAGCTGTCAAAAATTAACTGAAAATTCAAAATGGCTGAACTTGTCGGCATAAATGAGAGACATGAGTACCAACATAACGCAATAAAAAATCAAATTATACGTATCCCACGGAAATCCAAAATTCGCGATACTTTTTGAACAGACCTCGTATTTGCGTGCGGCTGCTTTTAAGACACCACCCTTACCATAAACAGCACACATTTTTTCACAAGCCTGCGGTATGTTGTCGCCTTCATTCTGGTGCGTTGTCTCTCTTTATTCTGGTACATTTTTGAACTTAAATAAATTTTAATACACTACATCGATTTCAATAAAATTAAGTCTTACCTTTCAAACGAGCGTATAGTTATTTGCTTTCAACTCGACCTGTCGGAAAACGCCACGAACTTTTGCCACTTACAAGTACAAAATTGAAAACTTTTTTAAGTATTTTTTTAAACAAAAAGCATAAATTCTGATTAATTTTAGAATTCTATAGGACAACTCTTAAAAAAATTAATAATAACTTGGATCATCAACAACTTGTTCTTATATTGTCAAAAATAAGGATTTTGATAGAGAAAAAAAACTAATAATAATAACTGATTTTGTTGGCATATCTTTATTTTCTTATACTTTCTAGTAATAATTCTATTGTATTTTATTATAAGTTATAGTAAAATAATATAACAAGAAAAGTTACTGAATTTTATTTTATTATTTAATGTTTATTTAATTATGATTTTTGCTGGTTTTAAAGTGTCGCCAGATCAAATTAGTACTCGTATATTTGTGCTTAAACAATACAAATGTGTACATTTAATTTGGATCAATACTAAACAATCTCTGCTGAATTAATTGTCGACGGAAAATTTATGACACAATCTAATCCGATGGTCATCATAACTGCCATGGCCGATAGCTATTAAACAAGATATTACTACCATTAAGAGTCCACCACTATAGGCAGTTATTTAGTCACTGTTACCAAATAATACAAGTCTGGTTGTACCCGGCTCTGCTCCCATGACATCAACGAATAGTCGTTAGCTTTCAGCCTTACTACGGAGTTGTTTATAGTATTTTAGAATTTATTATATTATTAAATATGGAATTTCACATATTCTCGCGTACATTGTAAGAAACTGAATTTGCTAAGAGTTTAACCCGTACTCCATTTATTTGTTTATTTACGCGTTTGCCGATTTGCTTTTGTTTATTCTGCTATGAAACAAAAATTTTAACCAAAGTTTATATTTCTGCTTCACAACAATTTTTTTTTTTGATCCATTATATTGTGTGGATCTTTATTATTGGTTGGTATTATGATGTGTGGGGCTTTTAATCCAAAGATTTGCTTGGCCGTAGGTATAAAATGCCTGGAAGAAATTATGATATGAACAATATTTGTTAATAAAAGTCGAAACGGCAGCATACAAAAGAATGGTTTCTTCCATAGTCGAATCGAGAACAAATAAATGGTTATAGGCCAAAAAGTTAGGGGTCAGTTTGCATGAGGATGTGTCCAGATAATGTGTGGCCGGCTACCAATTTATAGTTACGAGTGGATTATGTTTTCACGTATATGTGTATGTTTACTGGCTGCCATAATTTCCCTGATACTAACTTAGTGCGTGTGTTCTCATGACTAATAATATTGTCACAAACAATAGCGTTTATTTTCTCGAGTAGTATTCAAAATTATGAAACGACTTGTTAGTATCGTTAACAATATTAACGCTAGCAAAAGAATAGATTAACAGATCATCAAGCAGCACTAAAATATCTTATAGTACTTAAGGTGATCTTCTAGTGAATAGCATTGGGAATACTTGAACCCTATAAAAAAAAACGTTGTCTATAATAGGTTGTCTTTAGTCAACTAAACCTTACATAAAGTTATTGATTTTTTTTTAAATGAGTTCTGAAAGGATATCTAAATATAAAAAACACTCTTTTAGGTGCTTAAATTGATGATTAACTCTTCTCTTTTTGATAAGAACTCGCCAAAGATAAGAATTTTTTCATTTTTATATTATTATAGATAGAATATTTAGGTTTAATTAGATCATTGGGCATAGTCATCTCTTCAAAGATAGTTTACAAATTTATATTGTATAAAAATAATAATAAAGCTTACACAAATATTTTGAAGCAAATGTTTTTATGATAGAAGTCAATAGAAAAAGTTTTGTTGCCACTAAGAGAGTAAAAGAGATAGTAATATTATAAGGATTCAGAAATTGCTTTTTTCCTTTAAGGATAGAAAAATCTTGAGGCTATATATTGCAATATTTCCTTTATCAAGACTTTGTCTTATTGAATAGTGATAGCCAAACTCTACGATCCAAAATTAAGGTCTAAAGAACAATCAGAAGATCTGGTCGAAAAAATATTCAAGGATAGGATTTGCAATTAGTTGAAGTTAGTAGATATTATACTTCAATTATATGTAGGTTTGTATATTTCACTAAATTACTGAACTTAATTGACCAATCCAAAATTTTTTTGGACTGTATTAGGAATTACAAAGCATTCAGGATGGTAGGTCTACTAATGAATGAAGAGATATTAAGTAGGCTTTGCCGGTGAGCGATGGTATTTCTAACAAACAATGTACCAGGTCAAACCTGTATAATTAGATATTTTATTTTATATAATATGATCAATCTGATAGGTATTATTTTCTTAAAGTGCTAAATTATAATGACTATAATTACTAAGAACTATTTTAAAAAACTTGAATAACTAAAAAGCTTCTTTAAATACCATTTGATAACAAATAACTATGTCTGTATTAAACCCGAAAATGTATTTGTATTGTACTAAACGTATCATAATTAAAGTTAAAAAGTTAAATCTCTAAAAAGTTTGCTGGACTTTTTAGTATTAGTAATTGAATGATAAATTTTTGTATAATCTGAAAGAACCTATTATCTTTTATGGGTGCCTATATACTATCTATAAGATATTCTTCGCTATATTACTAGGAACCCAAAATATTATTGGTCTATACCAGAAAGACTTCACTCCAGAGGAATCAGAAATATATCAAATCTTCTCTCTGCGGCAGTCGATGAAAAATTATTGGAATATGGTCAACAGATACCCCATTTGTTCGTCGACTTTAAAGCTGCTTATGATAGAATAGTCAGGATTAAAATTTACACATCTATGGAAGAGTTCACTATACCAGAAAAATTAATTAGGCTAACCATGACTATCGTGGGAGTAAAACTAAAAGCAGCCGAACTACCATTTAACATCCGCAATGGTTAACCAACGCCCTTTTGGATGGAACCTTACTCTATTTCCTCATTATATGTGTCAGTATGCCAATAGCAGGGAAAAAGCTAGTCGAGGCAGAAACTGGTCGAAAACCCGCTATTTCTATCTTCAAAAAGCTCGCCTAAATTTAGTTTACAAAAACCACTACCTTCAACATTATCATCTCCCCCAGTTCAAAAAGGAATTCATTATCGCTATCCTTATTAATATCCCACCTTGAAAGCAATTCATCCATCCTCCCACTCATTTTCGAAACTTTCCTTCACCACTCAGATTGGAAACCATGCTTAAGAGTTAAGTTGAAAGTTACTGCTTCTCTTGGCAGGTTTAAGAAGGATAGTAGTAACATATAGGAACGGACTGTTTTTTTCCTTGAACAGCTGAACGGATTAAAAGGTCATCGACTGTTTTTCACAAATGCCGCCCCTGACACCGATACTATATCTTTTTCGGTCGTCGAACTTTTTGACTGCAGAACCCGTGCACTATGTTGTGTAATCTTCCCTTATATGGCAGCCTCATATTACAGGAAGCTGTGGGCCATCAAAACAGTAATTGAAAGTGCGACCAATATTCCCAGCCAACAAAAGCGTTATAATGGGCGCCATAATCCTATGGCGCCCATTTCACTATAATCCATATTCTACATCAATGCCACATAACCGATAATTACTTCGCGAGCAGGATTTCTCCCATTATGGAGCTCATGGACCCAACAACTCCATTCCCTAGTCCCCTATTTAAACTTCTACAACATACTAATCTGCTCCACAAAATATAACAAAATTCTTAATATTCTATACTACTAACCACAAACCAGTCTGTCTCAGATGATTTCCCACACGTACTACGAAATCGCCACATGGCCTCACTATCGTGGCGCTATGAAGTGGCTCTTGGCACATGTCTAAAGAACCTTACAAACAACAAGAACATCCGAAATGGTCTTCGCCAACAAGACTCTTTAACCATGTGCAGGAAAAAGTGAACCGTGACTCAGGGTTCAGCATGAAGGGTACTATCCTTACCTAGTCTGTCCAACTTTTAGCATACGCCTACGTCATCGACTTTATCTATAGATCAGAGAAAGCTGTATGAAGGGATTTCGTTAAGATTGAGCCGGCCGAGCAACAAAGTGCATAATGGCAGCGTCAACGTCAAAGGCAAGAGCAATTACCAGCAGTCCCATACAAATAGGAGACTATAGATTCAAGACAGTTAAATCATTTTCTTGTTTGGCGTCAAGGGTCATAGCCGATAAAAACATGGAGGAATTAATCAGCGTGTGTCAGAAATTCTGACCATAACGTCGAAGTTACTCATGTATAAGACACTTATCTTTCCAGTCCTCATGTTTATGGGTTCTCAAAAAAAAACATTCTGGACATTTGCCCACATTGGAGAGAAGGATCCTTCGAAGCATTTTTGGCGTCATATATGAGAATGGATGATTCTAGAACCCACTTAACCACGAGATTCTGAAGCGGTTATTAAGATAAGATTCCGGTTAATTTAAGCTTTATAGGCTGCGTTGGGATGAACACTTAATCCATATCGACAAGGAAGATACTGCTCGGAATGTCTACAATAGTTCCAACTGGATAGTATGGACCTAATAGTTATAAATAAAGAAAGTAATTGCTTAGCTTATACAAAAAAATCATATGGATGAAAGGTTTTCACCCCCTTTGAGCTGCAAGATGTCTTTTAAAAGTTCACAGTTTCTTTACACATACGCTTAAATTAGACTATTTAAAATTAATTTTAAAATTAAAAATTAAAATAACTATGAGTACAATATTTATATTTAAGAGCAAACTTAGATTTATCGATTTAAAAAATCTAATTTATTTACTAGAATTTTTTTCCGATTAACAAATTATTTTATTTCATTTTGTTAATAAAATATCATTTTATTTTTATACATCTATGTTATCCTCTTCAAAGAAGCTTTCTTGGGAAGCGATACATCAGCGGCGGCTTTGTTTCCACTCTTCATAGCAGTGCTAGCAAACTTCAACCGGAATCGCCTTCAGCTGCTTGGTTACATTCTTTTAGATTTATTGACCTTACTAAGGTGGAGAGTGGTGTATTTCCGAGTGAATGGAAATTAGGAGACATGATAATCCTTCCCAAGTGAGCCGTAGGCCGCCCAATATTTGTTTAGAGGCGGTCGAGGTCCAATACGCGCCTGGAAAAATGGTACCTTGGAGTAAAGGCTGGAGAGAGGCTAAACTTTCGGTCTTATTTGCAACATCTGAGGGGGCGCGTGCCCGGTTTGGTTGGCATGCTGATGGGAATTTTTCGCAAAGAATGGGGACTTTGATTTAGACCGGGAAAACTACCTATCAGAGCATGATGGTTTCTAATTAATCGGTTGTATGAGATCAGTCAAAGTTCAATCATAGATATAGTTGTAAAAGAAAGAAAATATTGTTACATCTGGATTCTGTTATGAAATACAGTACATAGTCAATAGAATAAATTAATTTTCGATGATAAAAAATGGCGTCGGAAATTATTTGTATAGAAAATAGTTTAAAACTAGTATCATTTAATTTATTATTACTATTTTTTTTTTCAAAATAGACTCCATTTAGTTTTATTTATTAATCTTTATTAATAGATATTCTAATTAGTAGAAAGCTTACCATCTTTGAAAATATGCAATTCGACTGTATTAACATGATAAGTTCTTATCGTGTGTTCGAATAAGTATGATAAGCGGAATAGTTTTAAGCAATCGAATCAAAATTTATAAAAAAAACTCTTCTCCGTCAATCGTATCAAAAAGTTTTTTGGGCTGACTGACAAAAAGGCGAAAGTCAATGACATTCTTTATACCCAAAATCTGATTTGTCAGCTTCTAATATTTAAGATACTATACTTTTCATCTATACTGCAAGTAAAAACAATTTGAATGACTACAGACAAAAATAAAATGTAAATTAACGGGAAGAAATGTCTACAAATGAGAACATTATACTCCCTTCGCCTCTTAAGAATTGTCATCACTTTTCAGTATAAAATTATTTTAAATAATTTTGATGGTCTTAACAGTTCAGTGATAAATGACTGAATAATCTAAGTATCTATAACAACTAGGGAAACATTGAAAATTTACATTATTTTTGGCAAATGGTTGGCAGAAGAAGCACTTCTGTGCTCAAAGTAACTCAGACAGTTATTCTCTGATAATCGTAATAAGAAAAAAAATCCATTAACGGCCATTTGCAAGTCATTTACATGACTCAGTCATAAATATTTTGTAAGAGCTTCTAAGTAATATGTCAGAATGTTGATTGTCGTACATCATTTTCAGTCAGTATCCTTCTTGAACAAGCCATAAAAACAATTATTCAAGGCAAACAAATGCAATCTAGAAATTAATAGTCTCATCTCATCTCCTTCTTAGTAAGAGTGGGCTGCAAAGCATAAACATCGCAAATGACAAAAAAATTCAATAGTTCTTAATAAAAATCCTTAACATTTTAAAGATGTTGTTTCCCTGTTGCAAGAGTCTAAATATACTTAATTACACTTAGGATTAAAATGTCGGCTTAGAATTCAAGTGCACTAATCATTATTTTATATAAAGCTCAAATACATATCACTGTTAAAAATATAAATATTATCATTAATTTTAGGATTACAATTATAATACTCAATTTTAAGAAACAATTTCTGTTCATCTTACCACTCTTGGATATATAATCTCCAAATCGGCTAAAATCTATTCAGAAAATATCAAAATTTATGTAGTTTTTCTGCTCACTTATTAAAAAAATTATTTTCTTGTTTTATTTGGAAATAGAAAAATGTATAGTTTGGCATTTGAAGGAACAAGAATAAGACTCATTTATAAATATTAATTTTAAATTTCATCCATTTATTAAATTGTAAAAAATATCACCCATTCTTCCTTATGAATATACGAAAATGGAAAAAATTGTAATTATTAATTATATTCAAGCAATTAGAAAGAGAAGTTTCTTCACATGAAACCTCCTCAAGCCGCTCAATAATGCAATCCCATCGTAGGCAATTGAAGGCACTACAAAAACCTATAAACACACCACACACGAACTTACTCTCACTCTCTGCAACATACCGTCTTGCACACATCCAACCGTCCTCAGTTGATTTACCTTTCGTAAATCCATACTGAGAGCTAAACGCATTAAAGTCTGCCAACTTCACATTCAGCCGGTGTACCATCATCCGCTCGAGGACTTTGCCGAATACTGGCAGTAAGCATATCGGCCTATAGGAGGACGGGTCAGTCCGTATGCCGTCCAGAGACTTGGGAAGGATAATCACGTCTCCTAATTTCCATTCACTCGCAAATACACCACTCTCCAGGCATTCACCGTATAGGCTACTTATACCATATGTGCGGGAATAGTCCACCAAACAATCCTCATCATTTCACCACTTATGCCATCTAATTCTGGGGCACTTTTCACTTTCGTGCTCTACACAGAACATTCAATCTCATCCCATTCAAAAGGCAGGGAGTACCATCCTGCCAACATACACTTCCTCTTGCCTTTCAGTCCCAGGAAAGAATTAATCCATTAATGGGTTCACACTATCCTATCAATTATTCGTATACCCATCATTGACTCTGATATTCAAAATATCATTTCGAGCACCTTTGGGCATATACAATCGATACACCGGACCCCATACATCCAAATTTCCATATTCACTCACATACCGTTGCCAGTGCGTTTCCTTGGCAAGTCTAATGCTTGTAACATACTCCGCTCTGGCCGCCCTGAAGCTCATACTGATAGTGTGCGCATCCGCGCCGCGGCGCCTACCTCGCTGGTAGGCCCTACGTAGCCTATCAACAATTCTTCTTTTCTCGCGTAGCTCCCGCTTCTACCATGGAGCTACTTTCTTACGACACTCTACTCGTTCATGCGTACACCTATCATTCACAGCAATCATGCATCTGCCCAGTTCAACTACCATCTCCTCTAATCGCATCGGTTGAAATCTATCAAACCCGCAGATTTCAGCAGTGACCCCCTAGATCATTCAGTCCACCCCACTGGTATGCCACTGCCTTCCACGTGCCGAACTTTCGCAATGGTCATCTATTGGTGCCGTCACCACCAGTTCAATAAGGTTGTGATCGCTCACACCCTTCTCAGGAAATACATTCCACTCATACTCATAGCAGTCAGCAGCCCGATTGAGCAGTGTGACATCAATGCCAGTCTGCCCATTCGGTCCGCTGAAAGTATACCAATCCAACGCAAATTTATTACGTTCACACCACTGGCCAGAATCCAATCCTCAAGTTGCCTGCTCTTCACACAAATCTCCTCACTTACAATGCCAGAGAGGAGAAGCAGCATTCACGTCTACACCAATCAGCGCAGGCGAACGTCCACACCTAGCCATCACTGACGTCCACACCACACGCATACACCAAATTCATTGCAGCACTCATCTACTCTCACTACATCCACACCTACTCCTACGACAGCGACGGCCGAGTCAATTTTAACCCGGCTCTGGCATTGGTGAATGTCCTGATGGATCTTTCCAATCCGCACCACCGATCCACCATAAGAGTATGGCACATAGACACACTCAACTCATTCATAGCTGCATCAGACCCATTTCAATTTATCTGGATGCACCTAATCATATTAGCAACGATCCTCATTCTCTCTCTCACATTCAATCTAACATACACAGGGCAAACCTCAGACATGACTGAGTGCGTGACCGGAAGATCCCGCAGATGGCAGTTGCGGCAACATTCTACGTTCGGGCATTACCGATTCAGATGGTCACCGCTACCACACCTACTGCAGAGCCTTCCAGCCCGCCTACATCCATCCTGAAGATGCCCAAAATCCAGACAGCCGTGCCACCTTCTTACCAATTCGTATCCACAGATGGTTAGGCACAAACACACGCTTTTAACTCAACATTTTCTCCTTAAGTTTAGCACTTACCTCTATTATCACCATATCCTTACCGTCTTTGCTGGTTGTCCTTTTAAACAACAACACCTCTTTCTCCGCTTCATCTGTGATTCCCATCATATTCCTCTCTTTCAGCCGGCATGGCGTGTATTACAAGCTCCGGCCTCGCCCCCTTCGGCGCACTCGTCACCAAGCCAGCCTAAGCTAGATTAGCTGACTCAGCAACTCGGCGCAGCTCGCCGCTACTTCACACCTCCACCGCAACGCTCTCCTTCAACCATTTCACAGCACAGACGCGCACGTCCGTCAGCTACTTTCCCGCCTCCAATACCCTATTCTTTACCACGTCTGTTGGCATATCCTCAACAGCGGCTTTCACTACTAAGATATATTTTACAATACCACTTCGATAAAGGCGACACCGCAAATAGATCGCTCACTTTTGTTCTGGAAATTTCGATGTCAAAGATATGCTCCCGTCTGGTCGGCTATTTACCAAAAAAACAGAAGACATTCTCGAAACAATTGTACAATATAAGACCGTCATATAATCAGTTATTATATAGCTTATGAAATAAATATTTTAAAGCATTTGTAGGAGGCTGTGTTAAAAAAGGAACTCAATTATTGGGTACCTCATGAATTCGGTGTGAAAAATAAGATGAACAAACTTAACATATGCGATATGCTGCTGAAGCGAAATGAAATCAAGCCATTTCTGAAGCAAATCATAACTGACGATAAAAAATCGGTAAAATACGAGAATATCGTTCGAAAAAAGTCATGGCAAATAGAGATGAACTATTATATATATTTTCAAAGCCAGGATTGACGACCAATAAGGTTTTGCTGTATATGGTGAGACTGGAAAGGAATCGTTCATTATGAACTCCTACCGTGCGGTCAAATTATTAACTCGGTACTATACTATGAGCAACTTGCGAGATTACGACAAACGATTAAGATAAAGTGGCTAGAATTGATCAATAGGAATGGTGTCATCTTCCACGACGATAACGCTAGACCACACAAATCTTTGATGACTCGCGAAAAATTGAAAGAGCTTGGCTGAGAAGTTCTGATGCAGACATAACACCCTCAGATTACCACTTGTTTTGATCTCTGAAGAACACTTTTAATAGAACCAAGAAAGGCCTGTGAAAACCACTTCATTCAGTTTTTCAACCAGAATCTATAGAAGTTCTATACTAATGAAATTATACATCTACTCAAATAATGTCGAAATATAGTCGAAAATAATAGAAAATATTTTGTTTAAATAAATTGATATTATTACTTTGATTTAAATGTCTCTATTTTACTCAAAAAACGCTACGAACTTTTTCAACTAACCAATATTATGAACTACTACGTTTATTAACCATCAAATATTGTACTTTCAACTATCATGAAATCAAATACCGGATAATGTGAATAACAAGTATAATATACAAATTTATCATAAAATAAACTAAATGGCCAAATAATATAACCAACCATTTACTGATTCAATAATTTAATCAATGAACTTAACAACATTACTTAGTTTTAAATTTAATATTCATAATTACAAATTTTTAGATCATTAAATCAAAGTAAACTATTGAATAATTATAGTAACTCGTCACACCCAGTTTGCATATGGATTTATCGCCTGTGCTTTATATTTTAGGCATTTTGAGGGACCTTATAAACAAAGAAATAAATATAATGAAAAGTTGAACCGTCGAAATTAAACTCAGGGTCACCGTAATTTACACCAGTTTTGATGAAAATAACAATATCAGAACTTCATTTTCATAATTATCTCCAAATGAACAAACTAACTTTTTTCAAACCTTGCCTTACATTTTATATTCCGCATGAGCTTTTATACCATTACTTCACGGTCTACTGGCTAAACAATTTTCCGAAGAATAATTCTCCGACTTGTGTGGAGAGTAACATTTTGTTGTTTCATCAAATTAAGAAAATATTATGTGGAAAAAAGATAAACTATTTATTTTTCACATCTGCAATTATAAATAAAACATCGTCTTAAATATATTAAAAGAGAAATCGTCTCTTTCACCAAAAACTGAGACGAAACTTATAATGATTTTTAGACTTTTTTTTAAACTATCAATTATAATATATTTTTTACTGTTTCCTCATAATCAGTGCTCAAAATTTTATAATTCTGATCATGTAGCAACCACTGAACCTGGCACCACTTTAAAATGTGTCATAATGGCTCCGCATTAGGTCTTCGCTACATGTTAAAACTTATAGTTACTTTGAATATTAATCATGAAAATACGGTTAGACCTACAAAAAAAATGATTGACTATTATTCATTTGGAATATTAAAGGAAATATTGTTATTCCAAGTATTTTTTTCTAATAAATAGTTTTGGAGGAAAGTGTATATAAAATGACAAGCACTTTTTCATTAATTTTTAGGGGCAAATTAAAATATTGTCCGGAAACATCCACACTTTTTGAGTTCTAAATCTAGCATAGACTTTATATAGATAATTTATTCTTTATTTCACTATATTTTATATATTTATTTTCCAAAAAGGATTGAAGGATTTATGCTTAAAGCACACTTTTAGGCAATAATCATCACACCACACATAAAACAGTATTTATTGATAGCAATAATAATCATAAGTATTGACCAACTTTAATAAA
Organism: Atherix ibis; assembly: GCA_958298945.1. Classification (NCBI taxonomy): domain Eukaryota; kingdom Metazoa; phylum Arthropoda; class Insecta; order Diptera; family Athericidae; genus Atherix; species Atherix ibis. The sequence continues at coordinate 50,686,308 of OY282607.1, forward strand.
AAGCAAAAGTTTGATATGTTGTTGTTGGTAAGGTTTATTGGCTATGTGCCAGGGGCCACTTCATAGCGCCACGACGTGTAGGAAGTTATCTGAGAGAGACTGGTCTGTGGTTAGTAGTATACAATATTGAGAAATTTGTTATATTTTGTGGAGCAGATTAGTATGTTTTAAAAGTTTAAATAGGGGACTAAGGAATGAAGTTGTTGGATCCAGAAGCTTTATAATGGAAGGAATCCTGCTCGCGAAGTAATTCTTGGTTATGTGGCATTCATGTAGAATACGGATGATATTAAAATGGGTGCCACAGGATTGGCATAAGGGACGATTGGTTCTGCCAAAAAGGAAGTTATGAGTAAGAGCAGTATGTCCAATCCAGATTTTGAGGCACTTCTGCGTCCAGAATTTCGGTATGGATGTTGAATAGACTGATTTATTGGTAGTTATCCAATGAGTCGAGAAATATGTATTGCTATTGGTCCAGTCATCATATCTGCGGATGGCTAATGTTGTTAGTTGCTTTTCTGTTAATAGGCGAGGCAGATTGGGAATGACTGTGATTACTGGTCGACGGAGTGTTTCTCCAGCCAAATTGTCAGCACTTTTATTACCCACAATTCCCACATGTCCCGCCACCCATTGCAACTCGACACTCCGATTGTTAAGTAGTCTATGATGAATTGCGCTAAGTACTGAGTTACTCGATGGGCCACAAATGGCTTTAAGGGCGGCAAAGCTGTTGCTAAAAATAAAAACGCTCCGTTGGCTGGGAATATTGGTCGCAATTTCAATTACCGTTTTGATGGTCAACAGCTCCCCATAATACAGAGCTGCCCTATAAGGGAAGATTCCACAACATAGTGCGCGGGTGCTGCAGCCAAAAACTTTGACGACCGAAAAAGATGTAGTATCGGTGTCAGCGGCGGCATCCGCGAACAACAGTCGATGATCTTTTAATCCGTCCAATTATTCAAGGAAAAGTTGCCTTTATGTAGACGATCAGTACGATCCTTTTTATACCTGTCAAGAGAAGCAGATACTTTCAACTTTCCTCTCAACCATGGTTTCCAATCTGGGTGTGGAAGGGAAGTTTGAAAATCGAGGGGGAGGACGGAGGAATTGCTTTCAAGGTGGGATATTAACAAGGATAGCAATGATGAATTCCTTTTTGAACTGGGGGAGATGATAATGTTTTTGATTAAAGTGTGGAGGGGGTAATTTGGAAGATATAGGTTCTTATAAATTAAATTTAGGCAAACTTTTTGAAGATAGAAACCCGATGTGCTCCACTTGCTAGTCTAATACAACGGTTTACCTCTGCCTCGACTAGCTTTTTCCCTGCTGTTGGCAAACGTTTTTTTTGTTTATTTGTTTACTTGTATGTAAGATCTATTAGACAAGAGCGACAGACAACAGTGTACCACTACGATCATGAGCCTATTTGGTAACTGCAAGTCTTACGTGAGTTTGCGTTCCTATCTTCCATTATAGGAAGTTTAGTTGGCAACAAAAGTCGTTGATTGTAACATTCTGTAGACCATATATCAATGTTTATAAAGAGTACAAGTGGTAATCATATATCATATGAGAGGATAGTAAGTAGAACATCACAGGAATAGCATGAGTGACGATATTAGTTGTCCAAGAGGTAATTGGGTAAATGTGGTATTACATATTTGGATTTTGCAAAGTAACCTTACTCAGAATTTTTATATAGTGGTTGAGTAGACTGGCTTTCCGATGTTTGACCAATAGGTGGGCAAAAATCCTCATCCGTTAGTCTAGTCTGTTTCTCCAAATTTATTAAGTGCGATTTTATTAATATGCTGGCCCAGCCTATTTGTATGCCAATATGACCGAGAACCCAATGCAGTTCAACGTTTTTTTTGTTAAACAAATTGCGACGAATATCATTGAACACCGGATCATTTCACTATCCACGAATAGCTGCAAGGGATTACAGGTGGACAGTGAAAAAAACTATATTTTCATTCACTTGAAGGTTGATTACATGTTCAACTGTTTTCGTATTGACAATAAGCGTAATGAAAGGAAACGTTGTTATGTGGTCATCAATAACTGCACCCGTAAACATAAGAACTGAATTACCGAGTTCATACAACATTTCTAGGATGGATCGATATTTACCTTACTGTATTTGCTGAGTAATGTAGACATCCACAAAAGTTTAGCAAAAGAGCGGATGGATCTTTATCCACTCCAGAGATCATTAAGCAAATAAGGACGAACTTGAGTAAGGTGTAAAAATAGTTTATTTTAAGAGATTATGAATAGGATACTTGGAGAAACAATAATTATTATATTTTGATATTCATATTGTAGACAATAAAATGAATCTTAAGAATCAGCCCATAGTGATTCAAACAAATTCTCATATTTCTTGTGTAGACAATACCAGGGTACCTCAAAGTAACATCCCGCTTATTAAAGAACTGCAAAAAATGTTAAATCGTTGCCGCATGACTATAATATATGCTGATATTAGTTAATTTTCGCAGCCCGTGTTTCTAAGTTTTACGAAAGAATATTGTGCAGTTAGCTGGCCCGGTAGCAAAGTCGTAAGCGTGCTGGACTACCATCCAAGGGGTCGTGTGATCGAATCCTACTGAGGCGTGGTCCTACGCTAATTCCCAAACATCAATTTCCTTTCCATTCTTATATAATTTCCTTAACCCATTATCTTTTATTAGCAAATGGTTTTTAGTGTCATGACCCTTAGAATATAAATTTCAGTACTTATGTTACTTGAAATGATCACAAACAAACAAACGAATATTACGCAGGGTGCTTTCACTTTAAAATAAGGTCAACATAGCTCTCAATGAAGGCATTCATGCCGCGTATGTATGTGTATTTCGGAGGTTATGTAGACTGGAAACATACAAGCTATTGTATATGCGAAAAGTGGCTGGCTGGTGAGCATTGTGTCATTAGCTCGTACTTCTCTGAAAATAAAGAGAGAGAGATCGTTACTGTCACTTCTGAGCGCTATGTTCGTATGATAATTGACTTTTGCCACCTTAACTTGGAGACATTAATATGGACCATGGTTTTAAAAATAAGGTATCACAAGTCACATCACATGACAATTTTGGACTTTATTGTTTAAAAAGTTTCCAGGACAGGTGTTTTGGAGATTTCGTGTTGTCAATTTACATTTGGAGGATCTGACGCCGTTGCACATTTTTGTCACTTTACGTGAATGGTTGTGTTTTTTATGCAAGCAATTTTTTTATGGTAGCCTTACCTATAATTTCGGAGATTTAATTGGTATCGAATTTCAAGTAGGCATCGCGAAAATCAACGAAATTATGCATGGCTTTTTCGGATGGTATTGTTCCTCTGATTCGACTGACACTTTTACGTATGCACATTTACGAGATATTAGTACCCTTTTATGCTATGTTTAATATATTTTATATACCAGTCCTGCAGAAATAATGTACCTAACAACTATAAGCTTTAGAATGAATAGATTTGAAAAAATCTATTATATATAGAACTTATTTAAGATTTAGAATACAATATAATAATAATAATAATTGGTAAAATTATTATAAGAAAGATTTTGCAATCGAAATTTTTTTTTGCAAATATTTTTGATACCCACCCTATTTTATGTTTGCCATATTGTCCTCTATTTCTATTTTATCATGCTATATGCTTCTGATGTATTATTTGCCCCGTTACAAAAAAATGCACTTCCGCCTATTACATCATGGAACTTATTAACATATTGGTATAATAAGTTAGCAAAATTATGCCACATAAGGAACCACCGATGGGTGTTTACTCCCTAATTCATTCAAATTATTGTAAATATCCCTGATACACAATCTGATTGTTATATATTTAAATTTATAGTCTTAATAAGAAATTAGAAAAGCACATTTTAATTAGTCGTTTGTATAGATTATAAAGTCCAGACTGTGAAATTCAAATCACCAAGTTCAAATTAGGAATTCTAGATAATGAAGTATCGATTTTTAAGTCCAGATTGTGAAAATCAGATTAAGAAGTCCAGATTATAAGATAAATTAAAATGATGGGGCTTGAAACCTTCAAATTTTTAATCATTTTTAATGTACGAGTATATACTTGTTACTATTTGCAATATAATTATAATAATATTATTTGAGAATTATTTCTCAACAATAAAATATTTTTATAACTAACGTACCTAACCATAGAGCAATTAAACAAAATACTAACACTACTCGTAAATGCTTTGATGTCCATTGTGACAGCTTTATTGTCCACTGTTCAAAAATAAATGTCGTCGTGCACCGAAAATTCCTTCTCCATCCTTTTATCGAACGCAAATGTATCCATCAACAAGAACTGGATATTCTTCTACATGACAGACGCATTGACTATGCTCTATTAACTAAGACGCACTTTACATCCAGGTCTTACTTTACGATACGAGCCTACGATACTTACAGAACTGATCATCCTGACAATACGGCGCATGGTGGAACAGCTATCCTTATAAGAAAATCCATTAAACATAGCATTCACTCCAATTTCTCTTCCAAATCCCTGCAATCCGCAGTTGCTACTGTTGAAACCTCCTTATTGAATCTTAATGTAGCATCTGTATATTGTCTTCCCAATAAAACCATAACTTGTTCCGACTTTTTATCCTTCCTACACTCACTTGGAGCCTCGTTCCTTACGGGTGGTAATTATAATACTAAACACCCTCAATGCTGTTGCCGCGTTGCTAACTCTCGAGGAAAGGTTTTTCAAGAAGTTTTCTATACATCATATCAAATAACTTCCCCTCCAAATCCAACATACTAGCCAACTTCTAGTTCAAAACGACATGATAACCTCGATTACTTTATTAGCACTCCTTCAATTACCATAATTTCTAGTATTAAAACACTTTCCAATTTAAACCCTGATCATAGTCCTGTTCTCCTTACCCTTAATTTTAAGGCAATCTTAAGGACTCTTCATCCTAGGCTGATAAATGGCAAAATAGACTGGAACATATTTGGAAACAAATTAAACCAACAGATCAACTTAAAATAAACGTTAAAAATAGCTAACGACATTAATGAAGCTGTAAATGACCTCACTATATATATACAACATGTAGTCACAACCGCTCATATCTCTTACAATATGACACAACCACAACAACAAAATTTACCAACTAAAATACGTACAATAATAAACGAAAAAAGAAAAATGAGAATGCAGTGGCAACGCTAACGAATGCCTAACTATAAACAGAAACTTATATACACCGTGAACTGAATATGGAAATTACAAACCAACTATGAGTCTTCCTCCCAAAAATTTTAAGCCCTCGGAAATTAAATCAACTATTCTGCGCCCTCCCAATTAAAAATCTCCTGGTTAAATTCTTATAACAGCTCCTATTCTGAAGCAAATTTCCCGAAAAGCTTTAGTTTTAATTACATACATTTTTAATAGCATCCTGCGCACAAACTATTTTCTCTTACTCTGGAAATTAACTGTCATTAAAACGATTTCTAAACCAAATAAACCTATTAATATTCCTTTCTCCTATAGAACTATCAGCCTTTTACCAATCCTTAGTAAGATTTTTGAAAAACTCCTATTAAAATGACTCTATCTAGTCCTAGTTAGTGAAAAAATTATTCCCGATCACCAATTTGGCTTCCAATCGGTACACTCCATTATCCAGCAATGCCATCGCATTGTTGATCACATTGCATCCTCTCTTGAGAGGAAAGAGTATTGCCAACGAGTATTTTTAGATATCTCCCAAGCTTTCGATCATGTGTGGCATCCTGGGCTCCGCTGGAAACTCAAAAGCTTTCTTCCTTCAACGTACTACCTTATCATAAATTCACATCTATCCCATTGACAATTTCAAGTTGCAAATAACTCATAATCCTCGGAAATATATCCTATTCTAGCCGGAGTCCCACAAGGCAGTTTTGTTGGTCCCATTTTATATAATATTTATACCCATGACATCCCAGCTGATCTTAATACTATCATTGCTACTTATGCAGACGATACGGCCATACTTGCTACCCACACAAATCCTGACATGGCTTCCAACAATTAACAATACCATATACACAACCTTCAATCCTGGTTTAAGTGATAAAGAATGAGGGTAAATGAATAGAAGAGTGCTCACATTACTTTCACACTTTGTCAAGGAAAACCTACTCTTTATACCTTAATACCAACATGATTCCACAATATGAAAAAAGTACGATATTTAGGACTTAACGTGGACAAGAGATTAACATGGAACCCACATACTAGACTAAAAAGAGTTGAAGCTAACAGAGGTTACCTACAACTTCTTAGACTACTGGATAAACGCTCGAAACTAACAATTAAAAGTAAACTTCTAATCTAAAATACAATTATAAAACCTATTTGGACATATGGAATTGAACTTTGGGGTTTAACGAAACGTTTCAATTCCTATCGCTTCCAGGCCTTACAATCCAAGATCCTCCGTAAAATTGTTGATGCCCCCTTTTATATTCGTAATAATGTAATATATCTTGATCTATATGTTCCCTTTGTCCAGAACCTGTGCATTTCCCGCTGTCAAAAATTTCACTCCCGTTTACCCTATCATCATTATCCACTTGTGAGAGCATTGTCCTGTACTGCGCTCCCCGGAAACACTTATCGGAGACTTAAGAGACAATGGCCTAGATATTTTCTAGAGGAATCTAACTTCCGTTAGTTGGAGAAATGCCGAAGGGTGTTTACTCCCAGTTCATGATGCACAAGATTGTAAATTAAAATGTTATGTAAGTCTGCTTGTTACAATAAAATTGTAATTGCAGATAAAATTTAAAAAAAAAATGCTCAATAACATTCGACTATGATTTCTTAGCCACAATTTTCATTCGTCATTAAAAGATATGTTGCCACTTCAAATGAGGGTTGCGGCTTCGTAACTTGAAAATTACAAGTGTACACTAAGTTGAATTGAGGCTCCATATTTATACGAAATTGTCGTATAAATTAACTTTTGATTGGCAAGCGCACACGACAAGACGTCTCTGGACAAACCTTTTTTGGGCATTCACGCTTACGACGCGGATGATTTAATTCGATTCATCCAAAACTGGAATCTATTCTCGATTCTTCGGAAAACATTTAATCGACCGTTGAGATCTTCTTTACGCAGATCAATTTCATTCAATCCAAGCCAATTTTCAATAATTTTATTATTATCGGCGGTTAATTTTTGAGCAATTAAAACTTTTCTTAATATTTTTTATGAGCTGAGTTTTGTCCACTTTTTGGTGAAATAATTAGCATAAGTTTAATTAAAATTGCCCATTTATTTTATACTATTTTATGTTTTAATATAAAATGTATTTAATAAAAGAATCTAAGAAAAGTTTTTTTTATTATTGTACAAATTATATTCACACGAAATAAAATCTTTGAAATATTATGCAAAATTAGAAAAATTTTATTAGCAATAAATTTGAGATGAAAATTGATAGTTAAAATTAATAAAACAATGCGTTTTGAATTTATAAAGCAATTATAATTATTGGAATTGAGAAATTAAAAACATTTTTTTGTTTTTATAATTAAAATTGCACTCTTGTATTAGTTGAATAATTTTTTTACCTTTACAAGAGTATAAGCGCTCAAGTATTTAGTCCAAAAGAATGTTGCCAGTTTAGCACATCTGAGTCGTAAGTTCAAAATTGTATCAATAATATATGTACATATACTTAGACCATACAGTAGTACCATATTTTCATGGGATTATTATTTTTTCCATTACATATAACTGCCCCTATAAAAGAAAGCTGTACGATCGATTTTCAGAGCTGCACAAGAGATTTTAAATGACACTGATCTACCGGCACACTATAAGTTTGAACAAGTGTAATTGTTTTCCTATTTAGGATCCTAAATAATACCTATTTTAATGAATATGTGTGATATTATTATTGGCCATCATTTAATTGTCAAAAATTGTCAACGTCCAATCAATACTAGATTTACCGGTACCTTACGTAGGCTGCGGAAACTTGGATGTTTACCGTAAAAACCATTGTGAACCCTGGATCACATTCGAAATTAGATCTTTAAGAGTATATTTGTCTTCCTGTATTGATAAAAGACTTTTGTCGCTTACATGATAATGAAATTATTGTGTAGATGAAAGGTAAGCTTCCCACCTAGTCTCAGTTTAAAAAGTTATCTTATCATTTTAAAAAAAATAATCTGATTTAATAAAATAAAAATCATCAAATATAAAAATATGTATGTACTTTGCAGTAATAGCACTCCAATAAATATAAATCGAAGGGGAATTTGCTTTATATGATAAAATTGAATTTGTTATTAGGAATTTCATTAGAATACAAAAATATATTGTTCAGATTGAATATAAACTGAAATTACTAATAGACTATTAAAGGTAAATTTATCTGGATCTGAAAGTAAATATAAATTTTATTTCTAAAATTGATTATATTAAAAATATAAAATTCTATGAAATCATTTAATGTAAAATAAGAATGGAACCGACTAGATGATACGTTGTTCTATTCCCTCACTTTATGCGTTAAGTTTAGATTACGACCGCACGTCTAATACACAATTTTCTCCTGTGAATGGTTCCATATCAAATCATTAATTCTACGAAAACATCGCCGATATATAACACTGATCGAGTGAGTGCACGATATTTACATGGCCCATTCCAAAAAATGGATCAAAGAATTTGTATCAAATTTTGTGTGAAAAATAAAATGAATTGAGCGAACGCATTCCTATTGTTGACTGTGGCATATGGTGAAGCTACCTTGGACCGAAGTAACGTTTATCGGTGGTACAAAATGTTCTCAGAGGGCCGAGAAGATGTGAACGACGAAAACGTGTCGGACGCCCGAGCACGCCAACAACAGACGAAAACATTAATGAAGTGAAGAAAATAGTATTGGCCAATCATCAAATCACCGTTAGAGAAGTTGCTGAGGCCTTAAACATATCGATTGCCATTCGATTTTTACCAATGATTTGGCCGTGAGACGGGTCGCCGCGAAATTCGTACCAAAAATGATCAATTTCGACCAAAAACAGCATCGCATTAGCATTGCTAAGCAGCTGTTGGACTTTGTCCGCGACGACCTAAATTTGTTCCAGATGGTTATAACTGGTGACGATCATGGGTTTATGATTATGACTTGGAAATCAAAGCTCGATCATCCCAATGGAAGTTGCCGCACGAGTCAAGACCGAAAAAAGCGCACCAAGTTCGGTCGAATGTGAAGGTTTTGCTTACAGTTTTCTTCGATTGCAGGGGCGTGGTACATCATGAGTTCTTGCCCAATGGTAGAATGGTCAATAGGGAATATTACCTGCAAGTTATGTGCAAGTTGTGAGAAGCAATCCGTTAGAAACGCCCGGATTTGTGGAAGAACGAAAATTGCCTTTTGCACCATGATAACGCCCCTGCTTACGCATTATTGCTTGTGCGCGAATTTTTGGCAAAAAACAATAGACTAATAATGTCGCAGCCACCGTATTCTCCAGATCTGGCCCCTGTGACTTTTTCCTATTCCCGAAACAGATTCTTTGATCCATTTTTTAGAATGGGCAATAATCGAAAACGAGCCAAAACATGTGCAAGCAAAGAGGCTGTCAAAAATTAACTGAAGATTAAAAATGGCCGAACTTGTCGGCATAAGTGAGAGATAGAGTACGTAGGCTACTATATATATTTCTGGCCTAGGCAACACTAAGTGTTGCCAGGTGCGATCTGACATTTCCATTGGAAAGTTTGACATTTTTTAGCATAAACGTACTCAGAACGTTTTGACGTACGACTATCATTTGTGTTGTTTACAGTGACTTGAAAAAATCAATTTGGCAAAAAAATGGAATTAACTCGTGAACATTTTCGTGCGATCATTTTTCACAACTTTCGACGTGGATTATCACGACAAGAGTGCATCGATGAACTTAAATCTTTGTATGGCTATGAAGCACCATCCTATAGCACTGTGAAAAACTGGTACAACATAACGCCATAGAAAAATGGAAAATCGAATATACGTAACCCGCGGAAATTCAAAATTTGCGATACTTTTCGATGACCTTATTTTCTGTAGACTACCTTCTAGTACCCTCGAATATTAGATAAATAAATGAATTTTTTATTTAAAAATATAGGTTTTAAAATAATAATTTGAGTATCAATTAATAGATAATCTGAATGTCAAACTCAGTTAAAAGCGGGACAAATATCTAAAAGCACACCAGAACAGTAAGTACTCTTTTTAGAGACGATTATGATTTTTATTTCATGCACAAAAGGTAATTTTAAAATAAAATATGACTTGAACATATTTCATAATAAATATAATATTATATTTTTTTATTCAACAGCATTAAAGGATTGCACAATATTAATATACAATATTATAAATATTCTTAAATTTAACATTTATATTGCTCAAATGTTTTTTTAGTTAATTAATAACTGTCTGACGGGCTGACAATTATGTTATCGTCATTAAGAATATTACCTTCTTAGCCCTAAAGCACTACCTATCGTCTTTGAAAAATTCAAGGTCAATCCCCAGTTTTCATCTTGAATTAGATTCCTCTAATTTGCAGTTTAATTAAAAAACTACCAACTAACTACAATATTTTTTTTAAAAATCATTTTAAATATATCATATTTGAATAAATTTTAAGACGTCAATTCTTATGTTCAATGCAACCCGATTTTGAAAAAAAAATTCTCTTGAGTGTGTTTATACATTTTTATAATAAATGGCGAGGAAATTGTTTTTCGAACACGACAATTTGATTTTGCTTCAAACCTGTATTCATAAATTCTTTTTAATTAGTAAAATTCTAAAAAGGAAATAGAATTTTTGAAAAAAAAAATAATAAATTGTTTAAGTGAAAATATCACAATGACTTAAATGTGTTCGAAGAAAAGCAGACTGGTAAGTACTGAAACTTGGGCCTACTCGAAAATGCAAATAGTGCAGAAAGCGGCACGATGTTGTCCCCTTGTGACCAACTTTTGCAGATTTTTCGAATCATTGCTGCCACAGAACAATCGTGCTGCACTATGACCAGAACTCCCCCAACTCCGATTGACATAGTAGCACTAAATCCAAATTTTACACCAACTTGGACTAAATACAGAATGGAAAATGTTTCTGCCAATTTCAAAGTGAACTAAGTTTCTGTTATTAACAATTGCTAACTGATATGTTGTGGGTGTACGAACTGACTCAATTGCCTGTTGAGTTTAAACTTTTTTTTACATAAGAGTGTATTGTTATTTTATATTATAACCCCACTCATATGCATATAGTATTTTGTTACCGAAGTCTTTATAGGCTTTGGTCGTGCCATTAAAACACGAGTGATTTTAGTAGTGTATAATGCTTACTTCAAAGGAGGGCAACAGTCTGACACTTCTGACAACAACGTAATTATACTCAATTGTAAATGAATAAAAAATGTACATATATATGTATATTGTTATAATTTTTTTATGGTATAGTTTTGTAGCATGTGCATATGTATTTCTTACTATGGCTCTTGGAGGACTGAACTCCATAACACTCTTTAACTATAGCTGATTACTTTTCAAGAGTATTCTAATCTCATTTTTATATAACGTGCCATAAAACAATATTATAATTCGAGAATATATATAAAATAAAAACCTAAGATTATTATTAAATTTGATATTTTGCGTTGCCCAAAACAAAACAATTTGAATTTTAATTCCCATAAAATCATCGCGTTATCGATTACTATGCATCTATCCCTAAGCAAGGAGAATAATGTCCAGGCATCTTTTTATGTATAGTTAAAGTTTCATTTGTGAATGGAACCTTTTTTACATAATTAACAAAAATATGAAGATAATAAATTCTTAACTGCATTAGAGTTTGTGTGCTCCAGTATGGATAGTACGAAACCCTTTTCATCTGGAGATTCAACCTAACGAGAACGAACATAAATTGAATCTGAAACTTGCAGCTTATAAAATTAATTTTTTATGCATAATATTTAATGTTTTACTGATGTTTTATTTAACCTTAATCTTAATCATATTATTATTATTAAGAATACTAACTTAATAATTAATATTATAATCATCAGCTTTACATTAAGTATGGTACCTTGGTCAACTTTGAAAGCTCTGGGTTGTGCTTATACCTATTTACTACCTGATAATTAATTAACATCAGAAAGGTTTTTGCAAATTAATAAAAAAACCCAATATTCTGACATTTACCCATTAAAACTGGTGTTCCTCAAGGTACTAACTTAACCCCTATACTATATTTGCAATATTTTAACAGTTGATAAATATCCCTATGTCACTTCCCAAATGCTGTAAGTTCTAATCCTTTAATATGGTTAGTAAGCCCAAGGATTAAAGTAATTGGAGAGAATTGTTCATTACTTTTATTTTTTTACCCGTAAGCTAACTATACTTCTCCACATAAATAGTACATAAGTTCCAGAAAAAAGATTCAGACAATTACTTGGGCTACTAGATAGACATTCTATTTGGACAACCTTTTTAGATGTGTTCTATTATAACTATTAAGATTCCACTGAGCTCTCCAATTCGTATTCAAATAATTTTTGTAAGAATACTACGTCAAATTATTACGGTTTATTTTATATCAGTAACAATGCGATATATCGACTGCAATTTTTTTTTTTATTTGACAGGTTTTCATTTCTATGTTACACATAGACAAGAGAACACAGTCGCATATAGCGGCACTAGAGACTCTGCGAATTCTCTCCATCTGCTTCTGTCTTGAGCTAGCCTTTTTATTTCCGACCATGATTTGCCAGTTTGTTGGTGTTCGCGCTCGACTGATCTTCTCCAAGTGGTCCTTGGACGTCCTCTGCTGCGATTGCCCTGTGGATTCACATAAAAACCACCTATGTCCGTAGGTGGTTTTTCGCAAGGTGTGGCCAATCCAACTCCATTTCCTGCGTTTGATGTTATCTAGCAGGGGTATTTGCTTCGTGAGAAGAAGCAGCTCATCGTTCGTTATCCAGTTCGGCCAGAAGATCTTGCTTATACGCCTCAAGCATCTGTTCACAAATGTTTGAGGCTTACGAGTTGTGCTGTCTGTTACTTTCCATGTTTCGCAGCCGTACAGCAGGACTGGCTTGACGTTTGAGTTGAATATTCGAAGTTTGAGTGCTATGGAGAGGTGATTGGAACGCCACACGTTCCCAAGTGAGGTGTACGCTTGTCGCGCCTTGTTGATGCGCGTTTGGATGTCTATTTCAGTTCCACCATCCTTGCTGAGCATGCTGCCAAGGTAACAGAACTTTTCGACATCTTCAACTTGGGTACCGTGTAGCATCAAGGGTCTCTCGCAGGTGGCGCTGATACTCATCAATTTGGTCTTCTTGATGTTGATTCTCATCCCAACTTCTTCGGCGTTGGAGGCTAGAGCATTCAGTTTCTCCTGAATGCCGTTGAAGGTGTGGGACATGAGGCATATGTCGTCGGCGTAGTCCAGGTCGTGGAGCTTCTCACGCAGTGTCCACTGGATACCGTTGCTGGCTGTGTTGTTAGTGCGTTGAAGGACTAGGTCTAGGGCGATTATGAAGAGGATAGGCGAGATTACACAACCCTGCCTGCTCCTCTCGAGATGTTGAATGTATCGCTGTTTCATCCTTTGAAACGCACTCTACACGGGGCCTCGCGGTATAGTTCTCGGATGAGATCGATGATGGCCTGCGGGATGCCTAGTTCAGCCAGAGCACTCCAGATCGTGTCGCGAGAAATCATGTCGAAGGCTCTTTCGAAGTCAACAAAGAGAAGATAGAGCGGGCTGTTCCATTCGTTCGACTGTTCAATGATCATTCTTAGGCTGTTGATATGATCAATACAGGATGCGAGTCAGGATGATTGATGCGATTAGTTTCTGGATGGTGTGCAGCAGAGTGATTCCCCTCCAGTTTTTGCAATCGCCAAGGTCACCTTTCTTCGGAATGGTGATAATTACTCCTTCTTTCCAGCTGTCCGGGAAGTGGCATTATGTCCAGGCTTCTGCGATTATAGGATGCAACAGCGAGGCCAGGAGTGGCGCGTCAAACTTCAGAACTTCTGGGGCCAGGTTGTCAGGTCCGGGTGCTTTGCTGTTCTTAAGCTTGTTGATTGCCGTTGTGATCTCTGTAATCGTGGGCGGTGTTGTTGGGATAGATCTTTGTGGGTTTCTGCGCATGACTGCAGCAGGAGGAGGATAGAATTCTGGAGCTATTGGAAGGGATTCTGAGAAGAATTCCTTCCAACGGTCGAGTTGTTCTTCATCCGTGGAGAGAGTTTGACCGTCTTTGTCCTTAAGTGGTGGCAGTGAGGGTGTTCTTTTTTCGGATGGTTTGCGAATTGATGCATAGACACTGCGGATATCGCTCCGGTGTGCAGCGGCTTCTGCTTCGCTCGCTATTTCGTTGAAGTAGTTCCTCTTGTCATCCCTTGCCATGCGTTTGACCATCTTTTGAGCAAGGTTGTACTTCGTCTATAGATGGTGCCTTTCCTCGCGAGTTTGAGCAGTTTGGAGTAGACCCTTCAGCTTTCTTCGTTTTCCTATTTGAGTCCAGGTTGACTCGCGGATCCACTCTTTCCTCTTGTAGTTCCGAAAGCCCGTTGCTTCCTCTGCAGCGGACTTTAGTTTGCGCAGTAGAGAAGGCCATGTCAGCTTTTCAGCATTGTGGCTAACTTCTTCCAGCTTGTTCGCAAATATCTCGGCTGTCTCTGGATTCTGCAGGCGTTGGATGTCGTACCTGCGTTCTGCGCGGCCTTGTTGTTTTTTAGTTGCCGCAAGCCTTAGTCTGACTACCCCAAGTAACAGCTGATAGTCGCTGTATATGTCAGCTCCTCGGATTGTTTTGACGTCCAGGAGCGATCCGAGGAATTTTTTGCTTATCAGGATGTGGTCTATCTGGTTGCGGGTCACACGATCCGGAGACTGCCAAGTGTATTTGTGGATGTTCTTGTGAGGAAACTTGGTGCCACCGATGAAGAGTCGATGAGTTGAGCAGATGTCAGTGAGACGGCTCCCGTTGTCGTTTCCCTCTGCATGAAGGCTGTGTGTTCCAATGATCGAGCGAAGATCAGTGTTGTCCCGGCCTATTTTAGCGTTAAAGTCGCCCATTACAATTTTGATGTCGCTCTTCGGGGCAGAATGAATGCACGTCTCTAATTGGTGGTAGAAGGCTTCTTTATTGGCGTCATTATCTACTTCAGTTGGGGCATAGCACTGCAGGATGGTGATATTTCGGAACTTCGAGTAAAACCTGGCTGTCAGAAGGCGGTCGGAGACCGGTTTGTAGCCTCTCATCTCTCATGGATCTCTTTGCGTTGGCTGATAGGATTAATCCGACTCCACATTGGTGGCCGCCGCGTTGCCGCTGTAGATGAAGTGTTCACCCGTCTGCGTTGTGAGGTTTCCTTGATGTTTTCACCTTGTCTCGGAGATTCCCAGGATGTCGAGATTGTAGCGTCACATCTCGGAGGCAGCTTGCGCCAGCCGAGAAGTTTGGGAGAGAGTCCGCACGTTCCAGGTACCTATTCGGGTTGTTCGGTGAAAGCCAAATGTGTTTTTGCCTGAGGTATTGTCCGGATATTTACTCTTGTGCTGTTTCATTATAAGATGTTTTTTATGGCTTGCGGCTTATCAGGCCAGCGAAGCAACCCCCAGAGACGTTGGGGGACCCTACGGACTACATATGTAAGGCTTGTAGTCAGCCTCTCACCCCGGCACCAATGCCGAGATGGCGGCAGCGGGAGTCGAACCCGCTACCTACCTGCGACATGCCGTTTTCCCAAGCGGTCACCCATCCGAGTACTAACCACGCCCAGTCCTGCTTAACTTCGGTGATCGGACGAGAACCGGTGGATCCAGGATGGCACGTTCGCAGATCGACTGCAATTAATATACTAAATAAATCCTTCGCGAAATAATCATCACCTTTTAAAATTCTGATAATTATGTAAATTGAATAAACTACTTCAGTAAATTAATAATAAATTAATTATAAAAGCACTAATGATTTTTATGCTTCCTTTATTGATCAGGTCGCGTTACTAGGGTTGTATGATTAATACCTAATCCTCGGCGAGGGATAATACTGCTACTATTACTAAAACAACTCCTTTTTTTGTAAATGTAAGTTTTTATATGATCCTGGCAATTCAGCTTGATTAGGTATTAATCATATAAGTAGCTGCGTAATTTAGTTTGCGAGTGAATAACATTTGTAATTTAACAATAATGGAGAAAATCGAATATCAAGCAGTGATAAATTTTTTTTTTTTTGGAAAAAGAAAAGGAGATCAGCTGGTGAGATAAAAGCGGAACTCGGAAAAGTTTATGGGGATTTTTTACCTACGTTATCAATCATAAAATATTGGGCAGCTGAATGTAAACGTGGCCGTACAATTATTTTTAATGAAGATCTTCCAAGTCGTTTAAATAAGATCACCATCTCAGAAATAATTAAAAAAGTCTACACTATTACTTTAAAAGATCCTTGAGGGAAAGTGTATAATGTATGAGCTGTTATATAAAAGTGTATGATGTAGACAAAAAATCTTATATGAAAAGTTGGGTATTAGAAAGCTATCACCGAGATGGGTGCTGCATTTGCCAACACCTGATGAAAAACGTGTTCGTGTAAACACTTGAATTAAATTTATATTGGTTGATGAAAAATTGAAATGAATAATTTGTGTCGGTTCATACCTATTGATGAGATATGGATTTACCATTAAACACCAGAAGCAAAGTTCAGTCAAAACAATGGACTTTTACTAGCGATCGTGCACTAAAAAAGACAAAAACGGTTCTATCGCCAGGAAAGTTTATGGCTACAGTTTTCTGGAATTCACAGGGTAAAATCGTCATCGACTATATTAAAAAAGAAAAAATGATAACACCTTTGAATATTTAAATCAAAACGAAACGTCCGTATTTGGCGAATAAAACATTCCCTTTCACACTTTTATCATTGTCATGACAAAATTCAATGAGACCGTATCTTTTTAACGTTCTTGGATTAAAAAAATTGAATATTATTGGATTAAGTGTATTGAGCTAGAAGGAGACTAAATTAAAAATAAAATAAAATTGGTTTTTTTTCTTAAGGCTTTGTTATAGTCATACAATCCTCGAGACGATCTTTCTGATTAGCTTACAAGAAACGTACATCGCCATCCAAAATATTCAATTATTCTTAACATACATTATCTGCTTAAGAAACGGCAATTACGAGGGTCGTTCAATAAGTCCTTAGAAAAAGATGGAAAAAACTGTTTTTAAAAAAAAAATCGTTTTTCCAAAATTTTTATCCCGTCCAAAAAATAGGATTTCGGAAGTTCTGCAAAATACTCATCCGTTTGAGCAATGACGTCCTCGTTGGAAGTGAACCGTCGTCCGCCAAGCCATTTCTTCAGATTGGGGAAAAGAAAATAGTCACTCGGGGCCAAATCTGGTGAATAAGCGGGATGCTGCAACAATTCCATTCTCAATTCCACAATTTAGGCCATGGAAACAGCGCAGGTGTGCACACGCGCATTGTCCTGATGCAAGAGGATTTTTTTTTTCTTCAGATGGGGGCGTTTCTCTTTGATTTCCTCGCTCAACCGTTGCAATAACGACGCGTAATACGCTCCTGTTATTGTTTTTCCTTTTTCCAAGTAGTCGATAAAAATGATGCCCTGCGAATCTCAAAAGACCGTGGCCATCACCTTGCCGGCCGATGGCACAGTTTTTGCCTTCTTCGGAGCCCGTTCACCCTTGAAAATCCACTGTGATGACTGTCTCTTCATTTCTGGAGTGTAGTAGTGTATCCAGGTTTTGTCCACAGTAACATATCGACGAAGGAATTCGGCAGGATTGCGATGAAAGAGTGCCAACATAGCCTCAGAGTCCACTACACGATTGCGCTTATTCTTGCCGAAATTTTTTTGTAATATGCCCGTGGCCTCAACTAATTCGCGCACTTTAATTCGCCGATCGTTCAAAATCAGATCGTGAATTTTGTCGATGATTTCAGGAGTAGACACCTCAACTGGGCGTCCTGAACGATGTTCATCTTTTGTGGATGAACGGCCACCTTTAAATTCATTCACCCAAATGTAAACCGTCGCAAACACAGGTGCAGATGTGCCATGAACTGCATCCAACTCGGCTTTGATTTCTTTCGGGTTTAAGCGTTTTAAATGGAGATGTTTGATGACAGCCCTAAACTCGCTTTTTTCCATTGTTATGCACAAATAAATGTCCTTAACCTTAATCGACGATAGAAACTGATCTACGCTATGGATCGATTTTGACAGCTTTCCTGTCGAGAATGCTACTTACAAAAAAATCTTTACCGATACTACGAGCGCAATTTCTTGGATTTTCTAAGGACTTATTGAACGACTCTCATAATATTATTATCGAAGCATAGAAAATTAGACCGTTCGAATAGTGAAATAAATTTTGATTCTTACTGGCTGTTCAGCAGCAAACCAGTCCATACAACTTACACTCCCTCATTCTGGGCAAGAAAATTGCTCAGAAAAAGCATTTGAATTATTGCTCCCATCCAGAACTTTCCTTTAGGTAAAATTACTAATCCCATATGCCAATCACATGGCGCGCATCTCATTATTTCAGGCCGTCTGCGGTAGGTTCAAAGTTTCTCTTAGAGTAGGATTTAACCCCTCGTGAATCTCTTTCACCTATCTAATGTCTTTCCCAGTCCCCCTTTTCAATCTTTTTATACTACAATATATTATGTTTCGGAAAATCGAATTTACTAACTCGTCCACTCATATGCTTATTCTTGCCAATAAATGTCGCTCATGTCCCAGCGACCTTCCCTTTAAATGGAAACACTCTTTATCCTACCAAAGAAGGTTTTTAAATTCGTGGTCTTTCTGCACTCTCCTAAATTTTACCTCTAACAAGTGTCAACCTTTTTTAGCATCGAAGGTTCAGACATTTCTTCACATATACAGGAGTACATTTTTGCAGCTCAGTGTGGACGCGGTTGATGGCATGATATACAATCGGTAAACTAACCATTTAGAACAGTTTTATCGTCTTGCAAGGTTTTTGATTCTTCAGAAGAACAGTGTCTAGTACGCACATGTCTTTATTTCAAATTCAACCAGTGAAATCATCATTACTGCCTGTTGTTGTCGTTAAATAACCTGATTATCGTAACACGTAAATATTGGGTTGTCCGGAATGAAAAAAAATCGTTTTTCCCAACATAGAACTTAATTATATTTTTTGACAACCAACTTCATACTTGGTTTCACAGTAGTTTTTGGTTAATACACTTTTAAATATGGAAAGTGAAAAACAGCATTTTCGGCATATTTTACTTTTTTACTGTAGAAAATATTATATAAAATTTGCTGTTCAAACAAGAAAAATATTATCCTATGTGTATGGAGAAGATGTGTTAAGTAAGCGCCAGTGCCAAAACTGGTTTGCAAAATTTCGATCTGGCAATTTTGATATCGAAGATGCACCACGATCTGGAAAACCAGTTAAAGCTGATGAAGACCCAATAAAGGCATTAATTGATGCAAACCGGCGAATAACAACTCGTGAGATCGTTGAGAGATTAAATTTATCGAATTCCACCGTTCATAAACCTTAAATCTCAAACCTCGACATATGGGTTCCTCATCTTCTTCCGGGAAAAAATTTGTGCTGTCGTACTGACGTTTGTGATTTGCTTCTCAAACGCTAACAAAAAGAATCCATTTTTGAAGCGTATCATCACTGGGGCCGAGAAATGGGTTATCTACAATAATGTTAAGCACAAAAGATTCTGGAGTAGAAAAGATGAACCGGATCAAAGCATTTCGAAAGCCAATATTTATCAAAAAAAAAAAGGTTATGCTATCTGTTTAGTGAGATTTCAAAGGAATCATTTTTTTTGAACTTCTACCGAGCAACATAATAATCAATTCTGAAGTGTACTGTCATCAGTTGGACAAATTGAATGATTCACTTAAAGAAAAACAGCCAGAATAGGTCAATAGGAAAGGTATAGTGTTCCAACAGGAAAAACACGAAACCACATACAAGTTTGACCACCCGGCAAAAGCTTTTAGAGGTTGGATGGAATATACTGCCACACCCACTATACTCTCCAGACCTAGCACCTTCCGATTATCATTTGTTCCGGTCTCTCTGCAAAAAATTTTAGACTGTAAAACGTTTAATTCAAATGAGGTGGTCAAAAATCACATGGATCAATTTTTTGCTAGCGAAGAACAAAAATTTTATGAGCGTGGAATCATGCTACTGCCAGAAAGATGGCAAAGGCTATTGGATTAGACTGGACAATATTTAATTGAATAAAATATTAATTCACTATAAGAAAGTCGTCTTTCATTTTTATTAAAAAAGAAACGAAATTACTTTCCGGACAACCCAATAATATAAATTTCAGCACAATAATTACTAGAAATGATCATAAAAAAATTAGAATTTCAACAATTTTAGACTCGCGTATTGGCAAACACTTAAGTTTAAAGTAAAGTCAATTTCTCCTCTTTTATATTCGAAGATGATTTTTTTAGTGCAATTGCTATCCCCACAAATTGAATTTTGATTCCCCTGTATCAGTGTACTCATACACGTTAATCGTATGAATATGGTGGTTGGCTATTAATAGAACCTTAAATTTTGAAAACGGAACAATCTACAACTCGGGGAATTTATTATTAGTTCAATGATACATTATTATTGCAGAAATTTTTATATTTTTATTTTTTTTTTTAAATAAAAATAACAACAACAAAAATGAATGATAATAACAACAACGAAATATATTCAAATCGACCTCATTATATGGCACAGAGATCAGACTCGTGATGGAGGATTCTAAACAAATTCAAACACTTTAAAGTTAGTCTCTTTCAACTTCGTATAGAACGTAGACCATCTGGGTGTTAATTTATTTGCACAAAAGTCATGTGGAAATAAACACTTGATTCCGACGATTTATTTTTGCAGCTTACTCAAACTGTTCGTCGTGTAACAACAATTTCGTATATTAAGTTGTTGGCTAGATTGGAGCATACACGCTATGGAAATGTTCGATTCCACAGACAATGAGACTATCTGGACACTTCGATGTGCGGATTTCTATAATCGAACTGGTCAATTATCTAAATGGGTAGATGACCGTTGAATGACTTATTTACTAGCCCATTTTACCTTTTAGTTACAACTCCGCCGCCATTCATAACAATAGCTGAACTGAACTGGGACCAATGCGATATGTTGTTTAGTTTCAACATTTCTCAATTTCCGACCACGTGTATATTTACATTACGGCTTATAGACTTAAGAGCTTTTTGTTATTTTGTTTTTGTTTCTGATTTTCTTTCCTAAACAGTAGCACTGCAAAGGAATAAGATATTATTCAACTACAATAATATATATCAAGTACTACTTCTGTGCGATTTTAATTAAGAAATAAATAATTTGTTATTCTTATGATTTACCAGTGAGCTTTTTAGTTAATAATCACAGTCAATATGGCTATAAGTACCATTTGATTAATCTGTTGTTTTTGTTAAAGATAATTTTTTTTTTACATAAGACTCTTTGTAGAAAAGCAGTTATTTGGACACAATCGAATACTTTTTCGATGTTGTTTTTCATTATATAAGCAAAAAGTATAATCCTTGAGTTCGTAAATACATCAGAAAAGATTGTACAATGCCAAAGAGTTTCTGAAGAATTGCCTTGAAATGAATCGAGACGAGGAGCCCACTTTACATTGTTTTGCACCCTACGTGTTGACATGACTGTGCGTGCATATGGGGATTTGTGGGAGGCATTAGTGATATATTTATATGACTTGTCCGTTGTTGAATTCTGCACGTAACATGATCTTGCACAAGCAATGGATAGGATGGAAACACATTTTTTTTGCAGCCCTAGTTTAACTAGACTAGATGGAAGAAATGCGATACCAAAACGCACTTGTTCAACTCGAAATGAATAAATATTCTCTTGGCACTACATTCAAATGCAATCTTTGGTGCAAATGAACTCTTTATTGATGTCTTTTATTTCCGATACAAAGTTTTACTCTCGCACACACGACTTTACGAATACAATTTTGGTTGGTACATTTTTATTTATGGCAACTGTTTTCATTCTTTTTCTTAGCTAAAAATAGATTGAAATTATTTCCAGCACATGCTTAGTAAAAATACTATAACAAAGCTTAATCAAGAATAATTAGGATTTTTTTCTCTTCCTTTTTAATGGAAATATAAGAAATATTTTAATAATGACTAATAATAATATTATTCTTTTGTGATTATTTCGAGCAGCATTTGTAGTGAAATGTGCAACAACTTAAGCTATTTGGAAGTAGTTACAGACATCCTTTTTACTTTACTAGCTGGATTCGAAGCAGAAATAGCTGTTTCTCTCTTTTTTAAGTTGATTTGTTTTTTTTTTAATATTTTGATTTAATAGTACGACAACAAATGGTATATTTTACTTTTTAAATTTTCAGCATCATAAATTGTTTCAACCAAACTTTCTATTAGACGCCCATTGATTTTTCCTCACTTAACAGCATTATTTTCAACAACTACAACTGTTGAAAAAATAGTTGATGGTGGTTGTCCGAATTAACGAACAATAAAGCTGCAATATTATGGATTATACAGAATAAAGCATTAAATGACGAATATGGTTAATCCGAAATGTATAAAAAACCTGTATTCTTATAGGTAAGATCTTTAGTACATATATAAATCAGCATCCATGTTATTAGTTTACATTAGATAGACCCATAAGACGACGTTAAATTTTGGGAGAATATTATTTTATTCAGGGTGTAAAAAGCGTCACAATAGGAACAATGTCTCTAGAAAGGTAATTTCGGACCGAATTATTGTATTATTTTTTTCTTAGATTAAAAGCGATAAAGAATAGTTGATCAATTAATATCTGAAGATTTTGCTTACTGGTGAAGTCCATTTGTTGTTCAAAATAATTTTTATGCACTTAGAAGGCATGTTGTATCAAACATTACTGAAAGTCATTAACTTAAAAAACTACAAATGGTTTCCAGGACTGCGTAAACTGTTTTTAAAATGACTGCCAGAACTGCAGAAACTGTGTTCGACCAACAATCTCATCGACAATTTTCTATAAAATATAAAAATGGGTTTCTTTAAAATACATATAATAAAAAATACGAGTGAAGACGATATCTTGTTATTTAAATAGACACGGTTTGAAGCAGTTTTTTTTGGGATAGTTAAATTAACAAAATCGAAGAAAATATAACTCAATGTGGGAAAAATTGTTTCGCCAATTATTTTTATTGCTGGGCTTCTACTTTCAATTTCTAACATAATTTCAAGCTAAATTAAATTCATAAATATTAATTTTAACTAAAATTTAATTCAAAATATGAATCCAATTCAAAATTTAACTATTACTATTATTGCAAAGTTCTAAATTTTGATGTACATTAATATTGTTTCGAAGAATATTAAAATATTTTTCCCATTCGTTTTCTTACATCCGTTTTCTTATAGGTTTTCCATCGCTATTTTTTTTTTTAAATACTTTAATAAATTATGTTAATAGTTCTCGAATAACTATACTCGTACTTTTCTTTTTATTGTAAAATATCAAAATATCGATAGTGTTATCAATAATCTTCTCTGCAGGAGAATGCATCTTTTCACTCACAATTTACGGTTTATTTAAGAGATATAAAAAACTGATATTCGAGGGTCATTCAACAAGTACTTAGCCTACAAAAGAAAAACAAAAATTTTGGAAAGGTGGCAATTTTTTTTTCTACATAATCTCCTTCAAGCTCGATACACTTGGCCCAGCGATGCTCTAACTTTTTAACCCGTCCAAAAAATACATTTTCTCGAGGGAAGCAAAATAGGCCTCCGTGGCGACGATGACCTCCTCATTCGACCCAAATCTATTCCCGGCGAGTGATTTTTTCAGGTTTGAAAATAAAAAGTAGTCACAGGGAGCCAAATCTGGAGAGTACGGTGGATGGAGCAGCAATTCGTAGCGCAATTCGACCAATTTGGCCATGGCGACGGTGGATGTGTGAGCCGGCGCGTTGTCGTGGTGGAACAGCACTTTTTTCTTCGCAAAGCGGGCCGCTTTTTCTTCATTTCGACTTCAAATCGGCCCAATAAGTCAGCATAGTAGCGCCCCGTGATTGTTTTACTCTTCTAGAGGTAATCGATGTGGATCACACCTTGTGAATCCCAGAAAACGGTGGCCATCACCTTTCCGGCCGATCGAACAGTCTTCGCCTTCTTCGGAGCACGTTCGCCGGGTGAAGTCCACTGTTTCGACTGTTCCTTGGTCTCTGGTGTGTACCAGTGAATCCATGTTTCGTCGACGGTCACGAAACGACGCAAGAACTCCGCTGGATTGCGCTGAAACAGTGCCAAACAAGTCGCCGATGTGGTCTCACGGTTGCGCTTGTTTTCCGGTGTGAGCAAACGCGTCACCCATCGCGCCAACAGCTTTCTCATGCCCGTTCCTACTGCGATGCCCACAGTCTCAGCTATCTCGTGAACCTTCAATCGACGGTCAGCCAACACGAGATCGTGGACGTTTTTAACGTTTTCCTCCGTAGCAGCCGTTTTCGGGGCACCTCGGCATGGCTCATCAAAAACCGACGTGCGGCCACGAACAAACTCGTTGAACCAATTATTGACGGTCGCCATCGAAGGAGAAGAGTCACCATACACAGCATCCAAGCGATCCTTGATTTCGCTGCGCGTTTTCCCTTCCAAAAACAAGAATCTAATCACCGAACGATATTGTTCTTTTTCCATTTTTGTGCAACCGACCGACACGCTCGCTTTCAAAGGCTCTCAAAACAAAACTAATGAAGGGAATCGACTGAAACTTTGACAGTTGGCTACTAAAAGAATGTACTGCACGATGGTAAATTCCATCGGTGACAGCAGTTCCATCGGGCGGTGAGACTAAGTACTTGTTGAATGACCCTCGTAATAGTAAAGACAAAAAAAAACACATATAATAGTATTTTTGCCAAATAGCCATATTTCATGTAAACATTTTCAACTTTTGCTTACGATGTTTGAGAACGAATCCTCTCAATTTCACAGATCGTTTTTTATCAACTCTACCCTAAAAAAACTATATTGCTAAAAAGTTATTGAAAAATTATCTACCAAATTCTGATCTGTTATACAGTAATTTTTAATAGAGCCAAACTTACGTAGACATTTCTATACTTGGACTCACAAGTAGTACTCTCATTTTTTTTTTATCTGTTATTACAATTGTATTGTAACAAGCAGACTTACATGACATTTTAATTTACAATCTTGTGAATCATGAAGTGGGAGTAAACACCCTTCGTCATTTGTCCAACTAATTGCAGTTAGATTCCTCTAGAAAATCTCTAGGCCATTGTCTCTTAAGTCTCGGATGAGTGTTTTCGGGAAGGGAAATACAGGACAATTTTCTCAAAAGCGGATTATTATGATAGGATAAACAGAAGTGAAATTCTTGATAGCGGGAAATGCACAGGTCTTAAATAAAGGAAACATTTAGATGACGATATATTACGGTGTTATGAGGGAGCATCAACAATTTTACGGAGGATCTTGGATTGTAAGACCTGGATGCGATAGGAATTGGAACGTTTCGTTAAACCCCAAACCTATTTGGACCATATATCCAAATTGGTTTTATAATTATATCATAGATTAGAAGTTTACTTTGGGTGTATAACTTAAAAATGCGGGATTGACAACAGATGGCATAATTTTTACGCATGGTTTGTGTTAATAATAACTCATATAGCATTTTGGAGGTTAAACATCTGTCATTCATTCTCGATTAGTCATTGAACGAAATAGTGTAAACAACAAAGTTTTTTTTTGCTTCAAAAATGTCGAATTTCGTACCAAAAAAGTCCCATTTGCGGGAAGTGTTGATTTACTTCTTCAATTTGAAAAAAAGTGCAGCTGAAGCACATCGATTGTTCACCGAAGCTTATCCTGAATATGTTCCATCGATTTCAACGTGCGAGAGATGGTTTGTGCGGTTCAGAAGTGGTGATTTTGACATGGAAGACAAAGAACGACCAGGTCAGCCAAAAAAGTTTAAAGATGAAGATTTGGAGGCATTACTCGTTGAAGACTGTTGTCGAACTCAAGAAGAAATTGCAAAATCATTGGGAGTCACTCAAGCAGCCATTTTAAAACATTTAAAAGCAGCAGGATTCATCCAAAAGCAAGGAAATTGGGTCCCATATGAATTGAAGCCGAGAGACGTTGAAAGGCGATTTTGCATGTCCGAAATGCTGCTTAAACGGTAGAAAAAGAAGTCGTTTTTGAATTGAATCGTTACTGGCGACGAAAAATGGATTCATTACGACAACCCAAAGCGCAAAAAATCGTATGTGAAGCCCGGCCAACCAGCCAAATCAACGCCAAAGCCAAATATCCATGGCGCCAAGGTAATGCTTTGTATTTGCTGGGATCAGAAGGGTGTGATCTATTATGAGCTATTGAAATCGGGCCAGACGATCACAGGCGACCTCTACCGAACACAATTAATCCGTTTGAAGCGAGCATTGGCCGAAAAACGCCCGGAATATACGACCAGTCACGAAGCCATAATTTTCCATCATGACAACGCTCGGCCTCATGTTGCAAGACCGGTAAAAAATTATTTGGAAAACAGTGGCTGGGAAGTTTTGCCTCACCCGCCTTATAGCCCAGACCTTGCCCCGTCCAACTACCATTTGTTTAGATCCATGCAAAACGCCCTCACCGGAATACGCTTCACTTCAGAACAGGGCATCAAAAATTGGCTCGATTCATTCTTGGCCTCAAAACCGGAGCAGTTTTTTTGGCGCGGAATCCATATGTTGCCAGAAAGATGGGAAAAAGTAGTGGCTTCCGATGGACAATACTTTGAATAAAATATATTGTAACAATTTTTCAAAATAAACACTCAAAGTTTGCCAAAAATCCCGCATTTTTAAGTTATATACCTGGAGCGTTTGTCCAGTAGCCTAAGAAGTTGTACGTAACGTCTGTTAGCTTCAACTCTTTTTAGTCTAGTATGTTGGTTCCATGTTAATCTCTTGTCCAGAAAAATAACGTGCCTTATAATATTGTGGAATCATGTTGCTATTAAGGTATAAAGGGATAGGTTTTCCTTGACAAAGTTTGAAAGTAATGTGAGCAGTCTTCTGTTCATTTACCCTCACTTTCCATCTTTTAAACCAGGATTGAAGGTTATGGATATGGGATTGTAAATTGTTGGAAGCTATCCAACAATTTACAATACCATATCAAGTAGCAATTATTATCAGATGGGATGCCATGGGTATAAATATTATATAACATGGGACTAAGGATACTCTCTTGTGAGAATCCGGCTAGAATAGGATATATTTCCGAGGAATTGGGGTTGATTGCAACTCGAAAATGACGTTGGGAAAAATATGAATTTATGATAGGGTAGTATGTTGAAGGAAAAATGCTCTTGAGTTTCCAGAGGAGTCCAGGATCAAAAGCTTGGGAGATATCTAAACATACTCCTGGGCAATACTCTCTCCTCTCAAGAGTTGATGCAATGTGATCAATAATGCGATGGCATTGCTGGATAATGGAGTGTTCAGACCGAAAGCCATATTGGTGATCAGGAATAATTTTAACTAGTACTGGATAGAGTCATTTCAATACGAGTTTTCCAAAAAAATTTACCAAGGATTGGTAAGAGGCTGATAAGTCTATAGGAGGAAGGAGAATTAATAGGTTTATTTGGTTTAGAAATCATTTTAATGACAGAAAATATCCAGAGTAAGGGATAATAGGTTATTCGCAAGATACCATTGAAATTGTATGTAATAAAAACTGAAGCTTCTCGGGAAATTTGATTCAGAATAGGAGCTGTTATTAGATCATAACCAGGAGATTTTTAATTGGGAAGGTAATTTAATTTTCGAGGGCTTAAAATTTTTGGGAGGAAGACTCCTTGGGGGCTGGGAACATTAGTTTTTCGATAATTTTGTTAGTATGGGTTTTGCCTTCTATACCATTATGTGGAGCAAAAGTATTTACCAAATGTTTATTGTTTCATAGAAGATTATCTCCAACAATTGAACTAGAAGCAATCTGACCTCGGATGGATTAATTAATCCATTTAATTCTTTTCAAATTTTCTTTGTCTGTTTTTGCTCAGTTACCGTCATTTTCTTTCAGTGGGTGTGATGTTCTTTTGTACGAGAATATTCGTCCAGTGGATTCCCATAAAATATTGTCACTATGCGATTTTGTATAAATTTCATGCCGTTCATTATAGTACTTTCTAATTTCCATTTTTAGTTCACGTTGTAGTCGGTTAAGATTCTGTTTGTGGTTAAGCATTCGTAAGCGTTGCCACTGCGTTCTAATTTTTATTTTTTCGGTTATTAATGTCTGTATTTTAGTTGGCAAATTTGGTTGTATCGTATTGTAAGAGATGTGAACGGTTGTGACTGCATATTGTATATACCTTAAAGAAAAGGACGTTTTAAGTTCTAAATATGTTCCAGTCTATTTTGCCATTTATCAGCCTAGGATGAAGAGTCTTTAAGATTGGCTTAGAATTACAGATAAGAAGAACAAGACAATCAGAACTTAGAATCGGAAAGAGTTTCAATACTAAAATTCATGGTAATTGAAGGAGTGCTAATGAAGTAATCGAGTATATCAGGTCGTTTTGAACTACGTTAGAAGTTGGCCAGTATGTTGGATTTGGAGGGGAAGTTATTTGGTATGATGTATGGGATAGAGCTTCTTGAAGAATCTTTCCTCGAGGGTTAGCAACGCGGCAATCCTATTGAGGATGTATAGCATTGTAATCATCACCCGCAGAGGAACTCTCATATTTGCGATTATTATTCGTATTCATCCAGAAATATTAAGTAAATAAGTATAACGCCACATTTTAGACCTTTAATAATATATAAACTAGATTATTAGTTTACTAGTCATGAACTCAGCAAGCTTAACATCTCGAGTATATAATTGCAACGTATTTTGATAAGCTATTTTAAATTATATCGTGAAAATTAATCAGTGGATAATAAAACAATGTCGAAGAGCCATTAGTGTACATCAGACTTCCTCCACGGACTTAATGCTAATCGAAACTGATCGAAAAACCCATCTTTCTTCACCTTCGTAAAGCCTGAGTCAGATTACCTTTGCTTCGATAATTATGCCCTCTATAATTTTGTTAAAATTACTATGACCATTACGAACTCGAAAAGAAATTCGTTCTCTTTTATCCTTAAAAATCTCAACATTAGAGACAGATCATTTCAATTTCACTCCCTACTTTTAAATTTTTCTTGCGCATCTATATTGAAAGCGATAGTTGGGAACTGTGTTAAGAGTAGCTACGCGTCTAAAAAGACGAATCCGTCCATAACAAAAATCTACTCCTCCAACTGTTGAACGGGTTCCAAGAATATTTATTCCGGTTCACTGACGCAACAACCGAAATCAATGTTACTTCATTTGGAGTTATTGGCATCAATGGTTCCAAAAATCATCACCTTCATTGTGGGGTTTAACTTTAAAGAGCGACTCCGTTCTATGGCACGCTGTGAATAATAAATGCGGCAATTTAAATCGGACATTTATTGACAGAAAAGTAGATCTCAAAGTTATTCGTGGCCCATTTAATGATATTGCACTCTTTTTGTGCAAGATCATTTAATGGCTCAAAAATTGGGAGTGTCAAGTTGCATTGGATGTCGGGGTATATGGAAATTAGGGAAAATGAACATGTTAAGTGGCAAACAATATACACGACAATACGTTAAAAAATGAAAATGAAGAAGCAGAGCGTACTATTAGCATCTCACTGGCTGAGTACCAAGAATATAGTCTACTAAACATATTTACTGAATTTATGGCCACGAAACTGCTCACAATCTGGATAGGGTTTACTATTTCTGCAAACTTCCTCTCACATATTCTAAGCGAATGTTAGCAAACCTGGAAACTGTTTGTGTATACGATTCATCCTATGGTAGAGCTCACTGGATTAGTCGCATTTTAAACCTAATTAAAAAAACTAACATACTGCACAAATTTTGACAAACTCTAACTGATCTAGTTTACTAACAACAGACCAGCTTCGCTTAGAAAACTGGTAACCCCTACCCAGACCAAACTTAAAGTCGCCTCATGATCGTAGCGCTATTAAGTGGCTACTGGCTCTTGTCCAAGGGACCTTATATACGAACAGCAATATTGGAGAGCTCTGTAAGTTTTAATTACATTTTTTTCGAGTAGAACATCAAAATCTCTCTCTACACGGGCAAACCTGTATCCGAGAATGCTTACCATTACACAACAAAGTTAACCGAATTTTCTTTCAAAGTTTCAACATCTTAAGGACGACAATATTTTTTGTTCAAAGTTTCAACAGTTATTTTACTACAATATGTTGAAATGTTTGCTGGAGCATTCTAGACTTATAGGAGTGCCGATAAGTATCTCTCTGTCTTTTGTTAGAAGTCTCTTTTTATTGTCTTTTTTGCGAAAGACAATATTCAGGACGAAATTACGCCGATTTCTAGCGCAGTTTTTTTCACAAATTTAAAATTTAGATTTCACAACTGATTGTGCATAGATATACCATCGTCATTAATAACACGATAACCGAAAGTTCTGTCTCTAAACATACGTCAACAAATATCTTTAAAGACGTTGGCTAACACCATCGCTCCATCAAGGAAGAACCTTTCTCTTCTTCTCGGACTATAAATGACGCCACTGAAAATAATATTGAAATTATATCTTATAAGAAACCTGCTTGTAGTTGTTAACGGTATTAAATAACTCTATAAACTTTACTGATAACTTATTTAGTTACGATATGAATTGTGTAAACACTCAACAATATGTACAAATTTTAAAAACTTTGTGGATACGAAAATAAGTTAAATTACCATATATGGAGCTGTAAAAATCTACAAATAACTGTTGAGGAGCTATTGTATCTGCCAAAAGTAATTATGTACATTTTGGTCTAAAGGTATTATTGGCCCATATTTATTTGAAAATGAAAAATAGGAGAAGGTATGATAACTGACTATTTTTTTGGTATGAGCTTGATGATTTTAATCTGGACTAATACGACAAAAATTGGATTTATAGTGCGAAAAGTTCCCATGGAGCGTAATTTCGGGATTTGGTAATGTCAAGTGGCCTTCAAGATAGTTTGATTTGACACCGTTGGACTTTTTCTTGCAGGATTACAAAAACGACCGTATTTACGCAAACAATCCTTAAACTATAGAGCACCAAGTAATGGCGGAATTACAGCCTTAAATTTATCAAAAATTCATCAAAAATGACCTCGAAAGAATCGAGTCCTCAAAAATGACCTCGAAAGAATTGAGTCCTCCAAAAATTATGCTATATTTTATGCATAATGGCAAAGTTTAAACAATATAATGAAAAAAAAAATGGACATCTGAATTTGAAGTATGCTTTATTTACAGTTCTCATGGGAGAAATTCCATGGGATCCGGAGGTGCTGCGTGGAAGCATCCATTACCGTCTACGGCAAGGCATCCAGCTTGCTGGTTGTCCGGTTATGAATGAAGAGGTTCAAGGTCCTGAATGGATTGTGTGACATTTGGCAACGTCGATGGGATGAGAGTGTGAATGACAGATTGACGCACGTGTTCATTTCGGATGTGTGCTTTGCCTGTGCGTATGGATTTGAATTTGTTCTGTACCTTGGGTATTTACTTACGGGACACGGCAGTAGGAATCAGTTGCTGTATAGGCGTGTTATGGCTGCGGAGGCTAGATACCCATGTGGGGTGGCGGAGGAGAGTCCCAAGCACCTTCTCATTTAATGTGTGGTCTGTACGGGGATTTGCGTGACTTAGGTGTATGTGAAATCGTGGTGAATGATGAGAGTTTAGATGTGAGTAGTATGTTAGGTATGAGATAACGGTATCAATGCCTGAATGGATTCGCCGCGGCACTTTTTGAAAGGAGAGTGACAATGGTGCGTGAATGAATGTGTAAATGGCACGCAACGTGGCTACAATCGGGTGAAAGACCAAGGTTGATTCCGGTTGTACTTTCGGATCTTGGCGAACCCGCGTACCTGAGCTAGCTCAGCGGTGCCTAGGGATTTACAAGATTCCTTACCGTATTTCAATGAGCGGAGTACAAACCGAAGTATTCTTAAAACAAAAAATAATACTACGGGAGTCGGGTGCCCCATGGTGTTCGAACACACTGTGCCCGACATTGGTGAGGCGCTTTAGGCAGCAAAATCGTGGTTGTGGTTAATACCCATATCGCGGGTACGGTCTACAGATTG
Organism: Atherix ibis; assembly: GCA_958298945.1. Taxonomy (NCBI): domain Eukaryota; kingdom Metazoa; phylum Arthropoda; class Insecta; order Diptera; family Athericidae; genus Atherix; species Atherix ibis. The sequence continues at coordinate 50,718,764 of OY282607.1, forward strand.
CTAGTGGGAGATACTGGTAATTATCTCGGGCGCTGTCACTGTTTATGGCAGTAGAGGTTTAGAAAGTCCTCGCCTCTAACAGTTGGAGTAATCAGCTTTTAACTGGTTACTGACTATAAACTACCAGTAATAACTCAATCGTGGTTTTATGTTTAACGACAGATAAGTTATGTTTAATAGTATAATATAACTGTGCTTTATTAAAGTTTACTTTTTAAAGCATGCATTTAATGTAAGATATTAAGCAAAATATTTCCTTTAAAATAGAATATTATATATTATATAATTAAAGATTAATTAATATTAAACCAAATTCTGGATTCAATCGGGTTAATAAGGTGGCTTTGTTGAGACATTACTTTGTTTGTTTGTTAACATTTCAAGTATCATCAGTACTGATAATGCTTAGCGTACGACATAGAGAAAAAGTAGTAGAGAAAAACTCGTTGGAGAAGTTTAAACTCTAAGTAGATCTGCATTTTGGTAGAAACACGATTCCGACGGCAATTGAAAACTGAACTGAAAATTGTTTCAAAAATTCACTAATTTCATGCAAATTATTATTTATATAAATTATGTTTAATTAAATTTTTTAATAAGACTACAAATAATGTATTCGCTTACCTTATTTATTATTCATTTTCAACTATCAATCAACAATCCTGCCACATAACAAAATACTGAAGTGTGTGGCACTTAAACTAGAATTGTAAGACAAAAAAAAGATGTACTTCGACGATAAAACAGTCAGAGTTTTGTGCATTCCCATAAGACTGTGAGCGTGTAACAATTTTGACAGCAGCAACTGCATTCAGCTTGAGTTGTTGTCAGAATTGAGACCTGACAGAATCTCTTTTTTTATCAATTGTGTCATTTTAATTTCAATTTTTTTGTTTGTGCTGTAGTCAAATTTTAATTTGATTCAATTTAGTTTGTTTTGAACCATTTGATTTTTGTCGAACACTCATTTTTATTTGATATTTGTGTATGGACCCAACGAAACGAAATTTCAAGGCAAATTTTTATTGCGCATTCTACTCGAGAGTAGTTAGAATAATCAGTGTAGACGGCCGGTAGAGCTTTTGGTAGACAAGAACTCTACGTAAATAAATTGTATTGTATAAAAATAAAATTTTATTTATTTCTCTACAAGCTCTCTACTTAAATAAATTTTATTGTATAGTCGCACGCAGTGTAAACGGATTTGGTGTAGATTTTTTTTCGGTAGAGCTCTACTATAGAGTACAAAAAGCTTAATCGACATGACATTGAAGGCCATTTCGCGACAAAGGAAACGGTATAAGGAAATAAAAGTAGAATGAAAAGAAATTTTGCAAATCTTGGATAGTAGTCCAGTACGCTAACTGGATTACCAAAAGTGCAAATCTTGGATTGTAGTCCAGTACGCTGTGCTACCAGGCCCCGGCTAAGGATTACCAAAAGTGAAACGTGGCCAATTATTTTATGCATTAAATATCATGTTCATATGGGAAAACTAAAAAAACATTGTCGGCCGAATATAATAGAAAATATTGTTTTGCTTGTAAAAATTTGTTCTAAGCTAAATGTGTAACTTTGACCTTTCCCTTGACACTATTTAACTATACAATAAATCCTTAATTTAGGAACTGCATACCGACCGATTCATCTTAAAAAATCTATCTATCTATCTATTTTGATTTTACCATTCCTTTCGGAATATGGACACGTTTTTAACAAATGTTCTAATTCCGAAAGCTGGTATTGATATTTCCGTTTTCCTGATGACTGGTAGCTTTTTTCATGCGCTTTTTCGGCAGTTAGAATATAGGGATTTTTTTTGAAATTATCGTAGGACCATGCTTAAATAGGATTCGAACCCAAGACCCCTTTAGGATTTGTGATGGAAATAAAATGCTGTTGTTCAACGTTATTACTAAAGTATGCAAATAAAATGCTATTGTTTAACGTAATTACTAAAGTATCTTCTTGTTACGAAGGTAAGTATATCTATAATCAGATTATTTTTAATTTTAAGAGATAAAAATAAGTAATAAAAATCTAAGATGTATTGCCTTTAACGCCTCCTCTTTAGTGGGCAACCATAAACGTATAGAATTATTAAACTTTATCGATGAAAATAGTAGTAGTACGTATATTTTTGATTAATGAAACGAAACTTAAGGATATAACTACAACTGTAATAATATCAACTGGATACAATTCAAAAAATGTCTACATAAAGAGCTAAATAAAATACATCTTCCTGATTCAGTTAACTAGACTAACGAAGAGATTGATAAATTAATCCAAATATTTGTTGAACGCATTAAAAATTGTCTTACAAAAAATACCAATGAGAATAAAACTTGCCAAAATTCTAAATACGAATTCTTGTCTGCATCCATAACTAAACTATTTGCAATAAAAAAAAAATTGGCGAAGGAACGTAAAAAGAGTTTTCAGAAGGAATTCTAACAAAACAAACGCACAATATCAATCTCTCCTATCACAAATTAACTGTCTCTCTTTAAATTATAAGAGAACGTATAAAACTACACATATACAACAGATTAAATCGTTTCCTGAGTAAATTAAAACCGGATTCTAATGTATTTCGAGATATTGACAAAATCTCTGGCAGAAGGAGATCGGAAAAAGTTGCGGTTACTAACGAAGATCATAACCCCATTAATACAGAGTAAGCAGCCAAAACCTTCGGTGATTTTTACCATGATTTGTATGACGAAAAACCACCCAATCCTCAAAGTAGATTCACCCGATCGTTATTAGAAAACCTCAGGGAGCAAACGAGCAATGAACATATGGTACCACAGACTTACTTCAATGTCAAAAATAGGGCTAATAACCCATCAAGGAAGGGACTATTCATGGGGTTCGGGGAAGTGTTTTCATTAATTAAGCAACTAAATACTAAGAAGTCATCGGGTCCGGATGAAATCCCAAACTGTTTATTAAAAAATTTAACCATGTAGTGCATCAGAGTTTTACTAATAATTCTTAACAACGGCCTAACCAATTTCTACTTCCCTACTTCGTAGAAGAAGGCTATTACCATAAACTTTCCTAAGAAAAAACCAAAATCAAAAATTTCAGAACATAGGCCAATTCCACTACTTTCTAATCTTTGACAGATTTTTTCACAATAGATTGTTACTCAATTTAGAAGACTCAAACATGATTCCAACAAATCAGTTTAGATTCCGTAGAACGTATTCAACTTTGGATGCTCTTCTTAGTCTTCATACTGATACAACCGAAGGCTTCAATAATCACCGTAGTACAGTTATATGTACCCTAGACATAAGTAGAGCATTTCACACGGTATGGTAGGATGGGCTGTTATATAAACTTTCGCAAATGGGGGTAGTTTTTAGTCTCTTTAATATATACAAATCATTTCTCACTCATAGATATTTCAAAGTAAAACACATTAACCAAATTGTCGATTATATGGTATATCCTCTAAAAAGGGGGGTTCCACAAGGATCAATCTCCAGTCCTCTCCTCTGCACAATTTTCATTGCCGATATTCCTTCTGTTAGTGGTTGGAAGAGCATTTACTATGCGAACCATACTCTTGCATACTCAACACATACAAACCCTAGAATTGCTGCGAAATTGGTAAGGGAGGGAATAGAAAAAATTCTAGAATACTGAAAAAAGTGGGGAATCAAGGTAAATAATGAGAAAACCCAACTGATATGTATCAAAATCTCAGCCAAAAGAGGAGTTTGAATATTAGTCAAACAATTACCTTTATACGAAAGCGAGGATGTTTCCACTGTTCCAATATATGCGTACAACTACCAAAAAATACCTACATAAAATTAATGAATGCCCAAATAGACAACAACCGAATTATGAAATAAGGAACATTTCATTAAATTGCAATAGACAATAACCGAATAATAGTTTCATACATCTAACACCCCTCATGAATATTGACGAGTATTACGGATCACTTTTCGACTGGAACAACGCCAGAACAGGAATACGGGCATTACGGGTAGACAAAACACCCACGTCAAGTAACTAAGTGCCTTCTTAGTTTAAATGTTTTCTAAGAAGGCACTTAGTTACTTGACGTGGGTGTTTTGTCTACCCGTAATTTTTTAAATTTAAAGATTATTTTTAAATTTAGTTTTAATTAATTCCCAATTTCATACCACATCAAGATATATATGTTTGGCATCTTACGCATCAATAATATACAATACAAATAAAACATTAAATTTAATATAAGTTATTAACAAACTAAAATAATTAGTTACAAAAAATAAATAATAATATGGTATTGAAATAGTTTTACTGGAATAAATTAAATTGAATTGAATTGACCCCTTAAAGAATAGTCCTGCACGCTAACGACTGCCTTTCTAATATAATTTAGATTTTATTATATTGAAATTTTTCCTCAATCTGAGCTTCTATCGATAAATGTCACAAATTACCTTATGTCCTTAACCAAGTGATTGCGGATTTTGTCAATAGATGGTACTAGCTCATTCTTAACATATATTGTTTTCTTGTTGTTTGGAGTTCCGCCTTTAATTTATTAAAAAATTGTATCGTTTAGCTATATATTGAGTTGGTGCAAAAGTTATGACCGTTTTTTGCATATACAATTAAACATTTTTTTTTTAGATTTGTATTATTTATTTAATCAATTATATAATTTCCATCCGTTCTTATAACCTCCTCCCATCTTTCTATCAACTTATTAATACCATTAGTGTAAAATTCCTTGGATTTTGATGCGAAATATGTAGAAAGGGATGTTTTTACCTGCCCTATTGTATCAAATTTTTTATCATTTAAAAAATTTTGCAGTGATTGGAATAAATGGAAATCAGAAGGAGCAAGATCTGGAGAATACGGTGGATGCTTGATAACGTCCCAATTCAGCTTGTATTGGGTCATTACAGCCACATGTGGTCGCGCGTTGTCGTGATGAAACACTACCCCTTTTCTGATTACCAATTCTGGTCTATCCTTTTGAAGGGCGATGTTCAATTTGGATAATTGCTGACAATATCGTTCTGCTGTAATTGTCTGATTGCGTTCCAAGAGTTCAAAATACACAATAGCCTTGCAATCCCATCAAACACAAAGCATAACTTTTTTTTGATGGATTTCGGCTTTCGAAGTTGTTAATGGGGCTTGTCCAAGTATAACCCAATGTCTTTTTCTTGTCACGTTATTGTACGCAACCCATTTCTCATGTCCCGTTACCAAACGATGCAAAAAAGGTTCATGTTTTTCTCTCGCACTCAAAGCAACGCACGTTGAAACACGATCCAATAAATTGGCAGCCGACAATTGATGAGGTATCCAAACGTCGTACCGCGAAACCATCCCCATACGCTTCAAATGCCTTAATACGATTGTATGGTTGACTCCCATCATCGACGCGATCTCCCTGGTGGTAAGACGTGGATTGGTGTCAATTATGACCTTTAACTTGCCCTCATCAGACTTCAATGGCCGCCCGGTACGTGGTTTATCAATTAGTGAAAAATCCCCAGATCGGAATTTTTTAAATCATATTCGTACCTGTCGAACTTTGATGACAACTGCTCAATACACTTCGCAAATGTTTTTGGTTGCCACACTCGCGGTATTGTCTTTACGGAATTCATAAAGTAAACAATGACGTAAATGCACTTTTTCGACCGACATTTTGAAACAATACAAGAGCTCTTCACTGTATTCTGACCAGGCCAAAACTGAATAGAAAGTTGAGGGAAAGCATCCTTTATACAATGCAATCATTTAAAAGAAGATACTATTCATCATTTCTGAAGAAAAAATTTTTTTACCTGGGATCATAAAACACGGTCATAACTTTTGCACCAACCCAATAGTTTTGTTTTCATCCAAATCTAAAAATGGAAGGACAAGACGTACAATTTAGACATATTTAATTGTATTGTATTATTTAAGAAAAGCCAAGAACACATCACAGGTACACAAGAAGTTATGTGCCGTGTATGGGAATGAAGCCTTGAAGAAAGGCAGTGTCAAAATTAGTTTGCTAAATTTCGTTCTGGAAAAAAATTAAAACATCTTGGCTATGTTAAGAAACTCGATATATGGATTCCTCATCAGCTTAAGGAAATTCATTTTACGCAACGCATTCGCATCTGCGATTCACTTCTGAAACGCAAAGAAACGGATCCACGTTTACAACAACGTGGGTGATGCGAGATTAACCACCTCAAACGACATCAAAAGTTGAGATGAACCAAAAAAAGATTATGCTGTCAGTTTGGTGGGATTATTAAGGAATTCTGCACTTTGAACTTTTAATGCAGTTCAAGAAAAGCGGCCAGAATTGGTATTGTTTTCCAGCATGACAATGCAAAGCCGCACACATCTTTGGTCACTCGTCAAAAATTATTAGAATTAGGTTGGGATGTGTTGTCACATCCGCCATATAGCCCTGACGTAGCGCCCTCAGATTACAATTTATTTCGTTCCATGCAGAACTCCTTAAATGGTAAAATTTTTAATGACGCTGATAATGTAAAATCACATTTAATTCAGTTTTTTTGCTAGCAAAAGTAATAAGTTTTACGAACACGGAATTATGACACTGCCTGAAGGATGGCAAAGGGTCATCGACAAAAACGGACAATACCTAATTGAATAAAGTTATATTTTTAAGTAAAAATTTTGAATTTTAAACCCAATGTCTTCTATTATTACAAAAATAAAAATGCCCCGTTCATAGTTTCTCTTCATTTATTACGTCCTTTACTAAATACAAAGTTGAAAACTTTTTTTTTGTTATCATAAATTAACCCACTTATTAAATTATTTCTTTAAATATAATTAAAAGTTAAAATATTTTTACAAAAGTATTTAATATATTGTATTTTAGTTGCGAGAGAAGAAAAGGAAGAGCGTGGTCGAGTTTCCATGAAAATAAAAATTAACTTTTAAATTTAATATCAAATCATCATGGCTCTCCCATTCAAAAAGCGATCGCTGTTAACATATTTTATTTACTCACGCATTTATATGAAAATTAAAATTTAATTTCGTATTATACAATATAAAACAAGAAACCTTACTTCTCAGGTTAATACAAAAATACCTTCTCTTATTTCTCATTTTCTTTCTTTTAATAGCGCTTTTGCTGCAATAAATTCCGCATTTTTTCTGGTACTTTTCAAGAATCACTATTAACGAAATTGCCTAGACAACATCTTTAAATTATTATTTTTTAATAATATGGGAACAATATCAAATCCATGTTTATATTGAAAAAACATTGTTGCCCTGTGTGTGAGATACGGGCATGTGTAAAATTGTCAGTTTCTTGTAGCCTTTAAATGATTAAAAAATCTTAACGCTTGGCATTACAATATTTATAAGAAAATAAAAATAAAACTGCTGTTCAAATTTTATTCATGAACAACCACTGCACTTCCGTTTGGTATGGTCTTCGGTTCTACCGAATTTTCACTACGACTACTATTGTCCGAATCAACTTCGTTGTTATCATTGCAATCTGTTCCAGGTTCTTTTGAATTTTCATCAGTAATCGTATCATTTTGATCTGTGCTAAGTTCATGAACCGTGGTGATGATTCGCTCTTCCTCATTATTAATAGGCAATGAAATCAGATCATCTGAGATGAAATTATTTTTAGCATTGCTCGATGGCGCCAACAGTTCCTCGGCGTCCTTATGTTTTGGGTCACTCGCTATACGGCATGCAAGTTCCATTAGTGACGTCATATGCTGCTTGAATCTATCGAAATTAAAACTGAAATTCACTACTGTATTTGTTGATGACGATGATAACGACGGCATCTCAGATACTGTTTCCATGCCTAACGCCGATGTCGAGTGATCATCATCAAGTGGTTTCGTCTTGTTTCGGTTTCTATTTAATGGCCCGTAACGACACAACAAATCAACAGCAGGCGCCATTATCTCTTCCCAACTCTTCAAAATCATCAAAAATCAAAAATTAGATATAATTTTTATAATTTTAACTTACACATTCCGTCCAATCTTCTATTGGAAATGAAAATATTGTTAAAATTTTTTTCATATTTTTCTCATTCAAATCCAAGCAGCTGACTATGTGTTGTACCAATGCTATGGCGCAGGATAAATTATTTCGAGTACTGTAAATAAACTTTTTTGATTAATTTGGGATTCGGTGAAAAATACTTTAAAATTGAAATTAGTTCAATATAGTGGAAATTTTTACATTCGTTCATTATCACGCATCTCTAGAAGGGTATCTCCACCTGTTACCAAATCGTCATAGTTCTTCTCGATGAGCATCATTAAACCATCGGTTGGAGCTCCGTCTGGCTTAGAGACAAGCGAACGTTGAAAAAGTCTAAACTGATTCCACATAGCATCCATTAGAATCTGTTTAAAAACACGAACATAATTAGTAAATAACTTCGAAATTTTAACAATCACTCATTGACACTTACCGATTGTTTTTTAATATTTTGCTGCACTTCATAATGATTCTCCACTCTTTGTATGACCTCATTAATCGGAATAAATGGTGATATTGTGACAATATTATCTCTACGTACATGTTTGCTATGTTTTCTCCCTGCTGTGTCCTTTACTTTATTATACATTGACGATTCAAAGCTTTTGAAATGTTCGATCATTATCAATAAAATTGGCGCTATCAACTCTAGACTATCCGATTGTATCCTATACAAAATCGTTACAAAATTATATGGAAATATTTTATTGCCATTCTTTAAAAGTTACAACAAAAATAATATTTTTTTAGATCATAGCGTAAAATACTGTTCGGTTCCTTAAGACCCCTTTAGCTAAGACATTTTTGATTTATTGACATTAACAAACGCCATTTTTAAGGCCAAAAAGCAGGTTTTATTTAATATGGCCATAATGATATTTTTAACTATTTATGAAATTTTGCTATTTTTAAGAATTTTATATTTTAATTCTTTGGGTTTTGAAATATTGAAAACAAATGTACGAGGGTCGTTCAATAAGTCCTTAGAAATTCCTAGAAATTGCGCTCGTAGTGACGGTAAAAAAGTAAAGAAGGTACTTTTTTTTGTAAGTACCATTATCGACAGGAAAGTTGTCAAAATTTCAGTTCGATCCATAGCGTAGGTCAATTTCTATCGTCGATTAAAGTTAACGACATTTATTTGTGCATAACAATGGAAAAAAGCGAGTTTAGGGCTGTCATCAAACATCTCCATTTGAAAGGCTTAAGCCCGAATAAGCCGAGTTGGATGCAGTTCATGGCACATCTGCACCTGTGTTTGCGACGGTTTACAATTGGGTGAATGAATTTAAACGTGACCGTTCATCTACAAAAGATGAACATCATTCAGGACGCCCAGTTGAGGTGTCTACTCCTGAAATCATCGACAAAATCCACGATCTGACTTTGAACGATCGGCGAATTAAAGTGCGCGAATTAACAGTTTGGCTGAAAAGTTTATAAGGTTGACGTCTAGATGGTGCCTCTTGCAAAAATCTACTTAATTATCACAAAGCACCGTCCTTTAAATGATTCCTGTCAAAATTTGACAGCAATCGTTCGATTGGTGCGTGAGATATAGCATTTTGAGTGAAGCAACTTTTGTTATTGAAAAAAAAATGGATAAAGACGAATTTCTTGTATTGATAAAGCATTGCTTTTTGATGAAAAAAATACAGTGGAAACCAAAGCAAGGTTTGACAAACGTTATCCGGACTCTGCTCCAGGTATTTCAACTGTGAAATATTGGTTTCGTCAATTTCGAACTCGTCGTACGAGCACAGTTGATGCAGAACGCAGTGGACGCCCAAAAGAGGTGGTTACGGCAGAAAACATCAAAAAAATCCGCAAAATAATTTTAAATGACCGTAAAGTGAAGTTGAGCGAGATAGCTGAGACTCTGAAGATATCGAAAGAGCGTGTTGGACATATCGTGCATGAATATTTGGGCATGCGAAAGCCGTGTGCAAAATGGGTGCCGCGTGAGCTCACTGTGGACCAAAAACAACAACGTGTTGGTGATTCTGAGCAGCGTTTGGAGCTGTTCAAGCGCAATAAACCCGAATTTTTGCGTCGATATGTGACAATGGATGAAACATGGCTCCGTCACTACACTCCAGAATCCAATCGGCAGTCGGCAGAGTGGAGAGCGAGCGACGAACCGAATCCAAAGCGTGGAAAGACGCAACAGTCGGCTGGCAAGGTGATGGCGTCTGTATTATGGGATGCGCATGGTATAATATTCATTGACTATCTCCAGAAGGGACAGACGATCAACAGTGACTATTATATAGCGTTATTGAATCGTTTGAAGAAGAAAATCGCTAAGAAACGGCCTCATTTGAAGAAGAAAAAAGTGTTGTTTCACCAAGACAATGCACCGTGTCACAAGTCGATGAAAACGATGGTCAAACTCAATGAATTGGGCTACGAATTGCTTCCCCATCCACCGTATTCTCCAGATCTGGCCCACAGCGACTTTTTCCTGTTTGCAGACCTCAAGAGAATGCTCGCTGGCAAGAAATTTAAGACCGATGATAAAGTGAAAACCGAAAGAGTACTATAAAAATGGTATCGAAAAGTTGGAAGATCGCTATAATCGCTGTATCGCCCTCGAAGGCAACAATGTTGAATAATTAAAATGAATTTTGCAAAAAAAAATATTTTTGCTGTGTTATCTTATAAACTTTTCAGCCGAACTGTTAGTTGAGGCCACGGGCATATCACAAGGTACAGTCGCTTCAATTTTGCATGAAAAATTGTCTGTGAAAAAAATTTCGGCAAGATGGGTGCCGCGTTTGCTCTCAGAGGAGAATAAGCGCAATCGTGTAGTGGACTCTGAGGCTATGTTGGCACTCTTTCATCGCAATTCTGCCGAACTCTTTCGTCGATATGTCACTGTGGACGAAACCTGGATACACTACTACACTCCAGAAACGAAGAGACAGTCATCACAGTGGATTTTCAAGGGTGAACGGGCTCCGAAGAAGGCAAAAACTGTGCCATCGGCCGGCAAGGTGATGGCCACGGTTATTTGGGATTCGCAGGGCATCATTTTTATCGACTACTTGGAAAAAGGAAAAACAATAACAGGAACGTATTACGCGTCGTTATTGCAACGGTTGAGCGAGGAAATCAAAGAGAAACGCCACCATCTGAAGAAGAAAAAAATCCTCTTGCATCAGAACAAAATGCGCGTGTGCACACCTGCGCTGTTTCCATGGCCAAAATTGTGGAATTGAGAATGGTATTGTTGCAGCATCCCGCTTATTCACCAGATTTGGCCCCGAGTGACTATTTTCTTTTCCCTAATCTGAAGAAATGGCTTGGCGGACGACGGTTCACTTCCAACGAGGACGTCATTGCTCAAACGGATAAGTATTTTGCAGGAAAAACGGTTGGAAAAGTGTATAGAGCTAAAAGGAGATTTTTTTAAAAACAGTTTTTTTCCATCTTTTTCTAAGGACTTATTGAACGACCCTCGTATAGACAAATTGTCGAATTCTGAGAGAAATTGATCTTTATGAGTTCGGTTAAGCAAGCCTACCAATACGATACAAATAGTATTGGTAGGCTTGCAACAATTATTAGGTATAAAAACTGAAAAAAAATTAAAGCAATCTAAATATGTTCGAAAGTTGGATTTTCATCATTAAAAGTGAATATGAAAGTCGCCTTCAAAGTTTTAAGAAACATGTAGAAATGTTTACATTAATAATAAAGCCGGAGAAAATAGAAGAAATTCTTTTAAATTTGCAGTATTTTCAATATTTAAAAATTGACAATTTTAGTTTTAGAAAAGATTGATTTTAAAAGTTCAACATTATGGATGGATAAATTCAAGAAATTGCGGAAAGATTTGGAAAAAACAGAAGATAATCTTCATCTTCCCATGATATCAACATGTTGTTGGGCATCACTTCCTACGAAATTTTCATCTTTGAAAAAAAATAGGCTTTGCCATTTTGTCCATATTCGCTTCAACTTATAAATGTGAGCAAATATTTTCACAAATGAAATTTATATTAAGCACAAGAACAGGAACAGGTTAACTACTAAAAAACCAGACTTGACTAAATTGACGTCATAAGTTCAACATCAGGGGAGAAGTTTATAAATATAGTTCATTCAACTATGTTTGTAATTTTTTGCTTAATAAAATATATCTTTTTATTTACTAAAAGACTGTTTTAATATGAAAATATTTCTCTTTAATTCTCACATTTTGGTTGATTTTGACCCGCGGCCAAAAAAGTTTGCCGACCCCTGCTTTGAATAGTTTAACTCTATTAATCCATAATTCAATTTTTTTGAAGCCTTTACGTATATTTAAAATGAGAATTGTAGGAGTATTGACTAAATGAAAAACAATATATTTTGAAGAAAACTACATCGAGCATAACAGTTCGGCTGAAAAGTTTATAAGGTTGACGTCTAGATGGCGCCTCTTGCAAAAATCTACTTAATTATCACAAAGCACCGTCCTTCAAATGATTCTTGTCAAAATTTGACAGCAATCGCTCGATTGGTTCGTGAGATATAGCATTTTGAGTGAAGCAACTTTTGTTATTGAAAAAAAAAATGGATAAAGACGAATTTCGTGTATTGATAAAGCATTGCTTTTTGATGAAAAAAAGTACAGTGGAAACCAAAGCATGGTTTGACAAACGTTATCCGGACTCTGCTCCAGCTATTTCAACTGTGAAATATTGGTTTCGTCAATTTCGAACTGGTCGTACGAGCACAGTTGATGCAGAACGCAGTGGATGCCCAAAAGAGGTGGTTACGGCAGAAAACATCAAAAAAATCCATAAAATAATTTTAAATGACAGTAAAGTGAAGTTGAGCGAGATAGCTGAGACTCTGAAGATATCGAAAGAGCGTGTTGGACATATCGTGCATGAATATTTGGGCATGCGAAAGCTGTGTGCAAAGTGGGTGCCGCGTGAGCTCACTGTGGACCAAAAACAACAACGTGTTGATGATTCTGAGCAGTGTTTGGAGCTGTTCAAGCGCAATAAACCCGAATTTTTGCGTCGACATGTGACAATGGATGAAACATGGCTCCGTCACTACACTCCAGAGTCCAATCGGCAGTCGGCAGAGTGGAGAGCGAGCGACGAACCGAATCCAAAGCGTGGAAAGACGCAACAGTCGGCTGGCAAGGTGATGGCGTCTGTATTTTGGGATGCGCATGATATAATATTCATCGACTATCTCCAGAAGGGACAGACGATCAACAGCGATATTATATAGCGTTATTGGATCGTTTGAAGAAAGAAATCGCTAAGAAATGGCCTCATTTGAAGAAGAAAAAAGTGTTGTTTCACCAAGACAATGCACCGTGTCACAAGTCGATGAAAACGATGGTCAAACTCAATGAATTGGGCTACGAATTGCTTCCCCATCCACCGTATTCTCCAGATCTGGCCCCCAGCGACTTTTTTCTGTTTGCAGACCTCAAGAGAATGCTCGCTGGCAAGAAATTTAAGACCGATTGCCGAAACTGAGGCCTATTTTGAGGCAAAACCGAAAGAGTACTATAAAAATGGTATCGAAAAGTTGGAAGATCGCTATAATCGCTGTATCGCCCTCGAAGGCAACTATGTTGAATAATTAAAATGAATTTTGCAAAAAAAAATATTTTTGCTGTGTTATCTTATAAACTTTTCAGCCGAACTGTTACTTCGTCATCCCAATTTCTTGACACCTCAGTGGACCCTCAGAATCAAAAGCCCAAAAGACGTAAGGTTTTCTTTCTAGTTTTATAAATCCAAATTTATCATCTCACTTTGCACTTAAAACAGAGAAAATTAAAACAAAACAAAAATTAAGGTCCTAAAATATTTATGGTCCCAATTTATTAGAGAAAGTCTATCACCACGTTTTTAGAATAAAGTTAAAAATCTAAAATTTAAAAAACTATTAAGGTCTATTGCCTTTAAATAATCTAACAACTTCAAAATAATTTGGACCCACAGGCAAATACTGTCTGCTAAGAAAAAAAGGAGAACATAATTTCTATAACAATTCGTTTGGCTCATAATAAAATTTTTGCGATATTTTGGATTTCTACACTTTTTTTATCAGAAGCAAAAAAAAATTCTTTCGTAATAAAATACGAGGATCAGTTTTATGGGTCTTACAATATTTAAAATGTAAAATATTTTTACGGTTTTTTTTCTTGTTTTCTTTTTTCTGTTATTTTTTTCTTAAGTAAATACCCACACTTCGGCATTTCTCCAACTAATGGAAGTTAGATTCCTCCAGAAAATCTCTAGGCCATTGTCTCTTAAGTCTCCGATGAGTGTTTCGGGGAAAGGCAGTACAGGACAATTCTCTCAAAAGTGGATAATAATAATAGGGTAAACGAAAGTGAAATTTTTGATGCCGCGAAATGCACAGGTCCTTACGTACATAAAAGGGCGCATCAACAATTTTATGGAGGATCTTGGATTGTAAGGTCTGGACGCGATAGGAATTGGAACGTTTTGTTTAACCCCAATAGGTTTTATAATTGTATTGTAGATTAGAAGTTTACTTTTGATTGTTAGTTTCGAGCGTTTGTCCAGTAATCTATTTCCTGAGTTAATTGCTACTTGGAAATGACATTGGGAGAGATATGAATTTTTGATAAGGTGGTATGTTGAAGTAAGAAAGCTTTTGAGTTTCCAGAGGAGTCCAGGATGCCACACACGATCAAAAGCTTGGGAGATATCTAAAAATACTCCTCGGCAATATTCTTTCCTCTCAAGAGAGGCTGCAATGTGATCAACAATGCGATGGTATTGCTGGATAGTGGAGTGTTCAGATCGGAAGCCAAATTGGTGATCAGGAATAATTTTTTTATTAACTAAGACTGGGTAGAGGTGCTTTAATAGGAGTATTTCAAAAATCTTACCAAGGATAGGTCTATGTAGGAGGAAGGAGAATTAATGGGTTTATTTGGTTTAGGCTTTAAAATACTCATATTTTGTCAATTTAAGAATTTCTGTAGTGCAGATTTGGATGGTAGGTATTATGTGTGTTGTACATTTATTCATTTAACTCGTTTCTTTTGTTTTGAAAATAAATCACAATATGATCAACTGAGTGTCCGCATTTAAATGAGATATTCTGTGTTGCATTCAAATTGTTTATCGATAAAAATTGGCTTTTAGCCCGCAATCGGAATATTGGTGGTGTAATAAATACTTCCATGGCGATTGGCTAAATATTCGTTTAGGTGGATAATACTTCGCTGAAGAATGCCGTTCACTAGCAGAGCCTTTATTATACCTTATAGACAGCGGGAACAGAAGCTGTATCAGATTCTCATTTTTACGTAAATAACGAATTCATTACCGCATATACGCTATTCAACAATACGATAGAAGGCCAATCAATAGAGCAAACTTAGTTAATATAGGATCCATTATTGTAGCAGACCTAATGCCGCAACAATAATAGATGCTTTAAAGATCAATAATGGATCTTCGTGATGTTAACCTGCGATAACTGTGCGCATATACTGAATAGCCTAGATACATAAGGGACCTTTGGGTGTATAGTCGCAAAACAAACTCAACCATTAAAGTTCATCAATGGTCCCACCTTAAAAGCAATTCATCCATTCCTCATTTGCAAAACTTCCCTTCCACACCCTGATTGGAAACTTTGGTTGGGAGCAAAGTTCAAAGTGACTACTTATTAAAAGATCATCGACTGATGTTCACAAATGCCGCCGCTGACACCGATACTATACCTTTTTCGGTCGTCGAACCTTTTTCGGTCGTCGTGTGCAATCTAACCCTATAGGGCAGCTCCATATTACAGGGAGCTGTGGGCCATCAAAACAGTAATTGAAACTGCGACCAATATTCCCAGGCAACCGAGCGTTATTATTTTTAGCGACAGCCTTGTCGCCCTCAAAACCATTTGTGGTCCATCGAGTGACCCAGTACTTAGCGCAATTCGTCATAGCCTACTTAGCAATAGGAGTGTTGAGTTTCAATGGGTACCTGGGCATGTTAGGATTGTGGGTAATGAAAGTGCTGACAAGTGGGCTGGAGAAACACTCCGTCGACAAGTGATCACAGTCATTCCCAATGTGCCTCGCCTACTAACAGAATGGCAACTAACACCATTAGTCATCCGCAGACACGATGACTGGACCAATGGTGACACATTTTTGTCGCCTCATTGGATAACCACTAATATGGTAAACCAGTCTATTCAATAGCCATACCAAAATTCTGGGTACGGAAGCTCCTCAGAATCGGGATTGGACATACTGCTCTTACTCATAACTTCCTTTTTGGTCCCTTATGCCAATCCTATGGCACTCATTTCACTATCATCCATATTCTACATGAATACCACATAACCGAGAATTACGTTGCGAGCAGGATTCCTCCCTGGACCCAGCAACTCCATTACCTAGTCCCGTATTTAAAATTTGTATAACAAAATTCTCAATATTCTATACTACTAACCACAGACCAGTCTCTCTCAGATAACTTCCCACATGTACTAAGAAGTCGCCAAATGGTCTCACAGTCGTGGCGCTACAAAGTGGCCCCAGGCACATGCCTAACGGACCTTACATACAACAACAAGTTCATCAACGGCATCTCGACTCAGGTTGAGGAGGATTTAAGGAACGCCAACTGCTATGGTCGTTTAGAAACGAAAAATATATTCATATGCAGATTTGATCCAAATTACAGCAAATACACAGTCAAGAAATACAAAAATAGTGTACCCAAATTTGGCCAAGGAGTGCCGATCTAGTTCTACACCTTTTCAATTTTCGATCAAGTCCATCCTTTTTACTCTCTTTAGTTTTTCTTTTCTATCGTTAATTTTTCCTTTCAAAAAATTAAATTATTTTCCATCTATCAATTTTTGCATCCTGTTCTTGTTTCTCTCGGTTTAAAAATTTTTTATTTTTATTTTTTTTTTTGATTAATAGTTTTTTTTTCAATTAAATTTTCTTCTTTTGCGCTTTCTTTAGTTTTTTTTCGTTTTTTCCCTTTCCCTTCCAATGGAGTAATTAACACCTTTGGTGTCTCCATTTTCCCCCATGTGTAAGGCATGCATTTTTGCGAGAGCACCAATTTGCCAATCTTCGAACCCACCCCACAATCTCCGCGACATCTAGCGACAAGCATGCGAAGGCAGAGTAAAGTGTTATTAGAGTACTGTCGTAACAAGCTGTACTCCTGTCGAAGTCAACGTTTATGATATAACAAATATCTTATAGTATGATAATGAGGAAGGTGCATTAGATCTTAAGAGGTTTCTTCAAATTACGGGCACTTTTGTTAGAAATAATAATTATTATAACTCAAGTTTTTCCTTAAAATAATTTGTAAAAGCAAAAAAAAAGAGCATAATTTAGTTTCAAAAATTTGCAATATTACCTGAACCGGTTAGTACTCTTTGCAGCAACTATTGTGATAACTTTCTCGCTAAAATTAGGCAATAGCCCAATCGCTGGAACATCTGCGTCAATAGAAAATTCATGAAAAATCGTTGACAAATTATGCATTTTGGATTTGCCCCCTTCAAAATTAACAGAGATCATCACCTTAACGAATGCGTCTTTTTGCGCTTGTACGTTTTTATAAAAAAGCTTGGTTGGTAGAAAAAAATGTTTTGATATGATTCTTGGCATTCCCTGAAAGTAGATTAAATCTCAGTCTTCTTTAGAAGTATTTATAGAATATTCACTCTTATGTATGGGAGTTACCTGTTTATTAACATATGACACGATAGCTTCAACTTCCGTAGTGCAAATATGAGTTTTTTCGCCAACGTAGAAAATGGCTATTGATGATTTAGTATCGCTGGTCAAAATATTGACGAACGATTGAACAGGTTTAGAGCAGACAATTCCATCAGCGTACTTATATGCGATTTGCAGCCTATCCACATCCACATTTGCAGTAACATTAGCTATTACAGTGCACTCAAAGATATCCTCACGTCTCAATGTTGGGGCTATATTTCGATGGCACGGTTCCAATAATTGACCAACTTCAATATTTATTTCTAATTCCTGTTCAGTTAGCGCATTCAACAGGTCTGAATTGCCATCATTTAAGCCGATACTATCCTTGATTTGTCGTTCGAGTTCAAGTAACTCCTTGTGAGACTCCTCCAAATTGATTTCCTGGTATGGCATGGCCGGAGCTTTGAAAATATGTGGATCAGAACCTAAAAAGCCCACATGTACAGTCCCATTGGAACTCAAAGTTACAATTCCGCCTGGTAAGTTTTTTAAATTCGCTCTTTTTATAGCCACCGGGACTTCCTCAAGTCGTGCCGCCCATATTAATTTCTGGTCATCATATACCAGCAAAGAAGCATTTTCTGATACCACTGCTGTGACGAGTCTAGCGTTTGGTTCTAAAAAAAAATATTTTTAATATATTAAAAGGTAGATTATAAATAATTTTTAGAACTTTTAAAAATGTTAATGAAAAATAAACTTGGCGTTATGTTAAAGCTTTCTAATAAAAGTGGAAAAGTATCAACAATAAGTAAAAACTATTTAATTAAGGACCATTTTTTTGATGTATACTGTGGGATTATGAATAGGAAGTGTTCGAAAAAAAATTCTTTATAGGGATCAGCTATAAATATACCAGGGGTATAAGCTTAAATCCGCTGTTTGGTCATAGATGGCGTGAGTGAGCGTATTAAGCTATCATGGGCACGCCATACTTTTTTTATGAGTTTGACATATGTCAAAATTAATCAGTGCACGCACATTGTCAGCAATTTCATACAACACCATACATTTTTCCCTTGCCTAGTTTTGTGCCAGAAAAAGAGAATATGTGGGAAGCTCTGCTTTTCTGCTTCAATTTGAAGAAATCCGCTGCCGAATCGCATCGAATGCTTATGGAGGCCTATGGTGACAGTGCTTTATCAGAAACAACGTGCCAAGATTGGTTTCGTCAGTTCAAAGACGGCAATTTTGACTTATGGGACAAGAAGCGTGAAAATCGGCCTATGTGTAGGAAGGTTGAGGACCATCAATTGCAGGCTCTTTTGGACGAAGACGATACCCAATCGCAAAAAATGCTCACGGAGCCATTGGTTGTTACTCAACCAGCAATTTACAAGCGTCTGCGTGCTATGGGGAAGATTGAAAAGATCGGAACATGGGTGCCGCATGAATTTAACGATAGGCAGATGGAGTGATGCCAAAACACATGCGAAATCTTGCTCGCCAGACAAAAAAGAAAGTCGTTCCTACAACGGATTGTGACAAGCGATGAAAAGTAGATATACTTGTATTTCGGGAATCCTAAACGCAAGAAATCGTGGGTTGATCTCGGCCAACCATCAACATCTTCCCCAAGACCACATCGCTTCGGAGGAAGACGATGCTGTGCGTTTGGTGGGATCAGCAGGGTATCGTCTACTATGAAATGTTAAAACCTGGTGAAACAGTCAATTTTAAAAAAGGACGGATTATCAACAAAGACATGGCAAGCTGATTTTCCTCCACAACAACGCACCATCGCCTACATCAAAAATGGTCCGAAACTACTTCGAGACACTCAACTAGGAGGTTATTCCTCAGACTTGGCCCCTTCCTACTACCACCTGTTTTCGTCGATGGGCCACGCGCTCGCTGAGCAGCACTTGGATTCTTACGAAGACGTTCGACAATGGCTTGATGAGTGGTTTGCCTCGAAAGAGAAGGAATTTTTTTGGCGTGGTATCCACAAATTGCCCGAGAGATGAAAAAAATGTGTAGCTAGCGAGGCAAGTACTTTGAATAAATTTGTTTTTGCTTTCTATGAAAAAACATGTTTTTTATAATCAATAACAGCGGATTTAAGCTTATACACCTGGTAGACCAGTATAGCCGATTCTTACAAGTAAAGGAATGCCAATATTTATTTTTTTGAGAAGTAGGAAGATTGAATTTTGTAGAAATAGTCTATATATAGTCTCTCTGATCAAAAATTATTTTAGTATTGCCATTTACTCTTCAGCTTTTCGCTTTAGTCTCAACTACAAATACTCAATAGAATTAAGATTCTGTGATCGAATAGGCAGTATTTTCCGGTTTTGAGGCCAAGAATGAATCGAGCCAATTTTTGATGCCCTGTTCTGAAGTGAAGCGTATTCCGGTGAGGGCGTTTTGCATGGATCTAAACAAATGGTAGTCGGACGGGGCAAGGTCTGGGCTATAAGGCGGGTGAGGCAAAACTTCCCAGCCACTGTTTTCTAAATAATTTTTAACCGGTCTTGCAACATGAGGCCGAGCGTTGTCATGATGAAAAATTATGGCTTCGTGTCTGGTCGCATATTCCCGGCGTTTTTCGGCCAATGCTCGCTTCAAGCGGATTAATTGTGTTCGGTAAAGGTCGCCTGTGATCGTCTGGCCCGATTTCAATAGCTCATAATAGATCACACCCTTCTGATCCCACCAAATACAGAGCATTACCTTGGCGCCATGGATATTTTGCTTTGGCGTTGATTTGGCTGGTTGGCCGGGCATCACATACGATTTTTTGGGCTTTGGGTTGTCGTAATGAATCCATTTTTTGTCGCCAGTAATGATTCGATTCAAAAATGACTTCTTTTTCTGCCGTTTAAGCAGCATTTCGGACATGGAAAATCGCCTTTCAGCGTCTCTCGGCTTCAATTCATATGGGACCCAATTTCCTTGCTTTTGGATGAATCCTGCTGCTTTCAAATGTTTTAAAATGGCTGCTTGAGTGACTCCCAATGATTTTGCAATTTCTTCTTGAGTTCGACAACAGTCTTCGTCGAGTAATGCCTCCAAATCTTCATCTTCAAACTTTTTTGGCTGACCTGGTCGTTCTTTGTCTTCCGTGTCAAAATCACCACTTCTGAACCGCACAAACCATCTTTCGCACGTTGAAATCGATGGAACATATTCAGGATAAGCTTCGGTGAGCAATCGATGTGCTTCAGTTGCACTTTTTTTTAAATTGAAGAAGTAAATCAACACTTCCCGCAAATGGGACTTTTTTGGTACGAAATTCGACATTTTTGAAGCAAAAAAAAACTTTGTTGTTTACACTATTTCGTTCAATGACTAATCGAGAATGAATGACAGATGTTTAACCTCCAAAATTCCATATGAATTATTATTAACACAAACCATGTGTAAAAGTTATGCCATCTGTTGTCAATCCCGCATTTTTAAGTTATACACCCAACAACGCAGCAATCAGGAAGGAAACAGCAAAAAAAAATAACAAAATTAGTGAGGAACGTAAAATTAGGAAAGAATTTTAAAATTATCGATGATAGAGCATTAATGAAATTTTATAAATTAATTTTTTTATTTTAAAATCAAATTTCATATTCAGAACTTACCCCAATACCAACCGACAACAAAAGAATGAAAACAAATCGGTGAGTAGTCGAGCTTTTTAATGAATTGAACTTTTCCATCATCGGAAATATTGATAAGATTCCGTTCACCTAAAATCATGATAGCTGTTCTCGTACTGAGTTATTGAAAATTCAATAAAAAAAAAACATAAAATCATGATTAGGTAAGTAATATATATATATATTTTTGAAAGAAATTACTGTATTTATTTTCATTCTTACTTGGTTATTTGTACAGAAATCATGTCTAAAGGAAATTCACCAATACTAACAGACCACGCTGGATTTATTTCAGAGTTATTTTCAGTTGATTGTGATAAATCCTGGTAGCTAATTTGAATGAAAATATTATAAGTAAAATGTAAAGGTTAACACTAGTGCATTGCTGACCTGAAACTATCCAATTCCCAACTGGAATTAATACGAATGAAAGAGTCAGTCCTGGGTACGTAGACTGTATTAAAAGGAATGACATTGTCACCGGGAAGTTTGCAACTATAGGTAATACCGTCCTGTTCGAAGAAGGTCAATGATCCATCCATATGCGTTAAGCAGATGAATTCACGTCCTTTGACACCACCAAAATGTCCTTTGCATATTGAAAATGCATACCGGGTCAACTTATGCTCAGTGACAAGCTGTAGACTGGAATGTGTGCCATGCTCTGCTACACCCTCTACCGTTACAACATTATATATACAAACACTAAACGGATGCAGAACAAGAAGCTGACTTTTATTTTCGTTTTTCGGTGACCTATAATGAATAAAATCACATTCAGTTTAATTATTTTTGCTTCGACATTTTTTTTGTACAATATTTAAATTACCCACTAAATTTTCCAGAATTGAGACCAATTATTGAGGATTTCAATTTATTCTCAAGTACTAAATCTGTTGGCTTGAATCCAGTGATAGTTTGTTCGTCTGTGTATTCAGATTCCGGATAGAAAATACTCAAATGCCCTGTGTGAGAGCCAATAACAATATAATCCTTTTCGTTATCCTCAAGACCGAGACGACAACAATGAAGGCTGAAGGAATCGTAACTTTCCTGAACATCTGGACAATTTGCAGACCACCATGAGCACACTTTAAAAAGTGACATTATTTATTGAAAATTCGCTATTTCCTCGTAACTAACTACAATATTTTCCAAAAACACCGTTGACAACGCGACATCACGAATTCTGCATTCGTTTATATTTTGGTTGCCCTTAGCTACATACGAAAGAAAAAACTTACTTCCTATTGCAGAAACCTGTAGCGTCCCGAAGAATGAATATTATTGTCTACAGTTTGTTTTTTTGTATGTAGTGTATGTAAGGCTACTTATGCATATGCCAGAAGCCGCCACTTCATAGCGCCACGACCGTGAGACCATTTGGCGATGTTGCCCACAGTAAGATGACTGTTAAGTGGCAAGGGAAAAACAGATATTTGTAAATATTAATTTTTGTTGCAACTAACTACATTGAAATTATTTCTTAATCAAGTAAATTTTTATTTAAAAAAAAATTAAGAATGGATGAGCGCATATTAAACAAGTCTTTTACAAATTATAAAAATTAATTTGATTCGATAACTCAGTAGAGCAATAAATATTAAATTTTGATCTATAATTTCTATCACTAAATTGTACAATTCATATACATAATCGCAATGAAGCAAAATTTAAATAACAAAATAATTTTTAAATTAATTCTTCCCAAAATGTTAAGAAAGGTGATTGATAGGCTGAACAATATACTGGTTTTTGGCTTTACTATATGAAATATCTTTAATTATAATGCAGCGCCATCTAGTACACAAAAGAAGAGAAATCAATGTTTTAAGAAATTACTTCCAGTATTGTTGTCCGTAATGACACAGATGTGTGTAAACTATAAATAAAGTGATTATTGCCATATTTTTTATTGTAATTGAAATAGTTTCCAACTAATTGATTAACATTTTGACTATTTAGCGAATGAAGATAATTGAATCATGTTTATGTTTTTGTGGCGCCATCGTTTTCCGAATAGATTCACAATGTTTCTATGGGTCATGTTACATGAATCAGTTTCTGAAACAGAAAGAACCATTCTCTTGTTATTCTGCTAAGCAGAATATGTGTGGGAAAACTGAAACTAATGGAAAACTTACGATTACAGAAATACGCCATAAAAATTTCACTTTCTCAACTATAAATTCGAATGGTTGAATATCAAAACAAGTATTCCTTTGTGACCTTTGCTTGAGTGAAATGTAAGATTTCGAATACCACAAAATCAACTTTTTCGATATGAAATCGCTCGCAAACAAAATTGTGGTGTGTCTTTTTAGTTTATAGGTCTCTTGGGGATAGGTCTCTTCACAAAAATTTTCTCCCATTATTTCTAAAATACATTCGTAAGAACGCACACACTTGCAAAATTACAGATTTTTGGATCAGACGAAGTACTTCATTGTTTGTTTGTTCCGTTTGAATGGAAGGTCCCCATAGACAAGAGGCCATTTGGGGACCTGTAAGTGTGTGGCTCTTTGGTTAGTTGGATGAACCAATTATGGTAGGTTAGAGCATACACATATTAGTATATTTTGAGAAATTAAGAGAATTTTCAAGTCATTGAGAGATTTAAAAGGTCAATAATGGAGGGAATCTCGTTATCAGAATTTGTTCAGGTTACAATTTTTTTCTCTTAGATTATGAAGTATAAGAACAGACAATTGGACTTAGATTATAGAAGAATTGGATAGGCCTCTACACAAAAATGCTGTCCCAATTTTTTCGAGAATACATTCAACACAACGTACACGCTTTCAAAATAACCTTTCACGAAATACTTCGTATCTTAGATTAAAGAATACCTGAATAGGCCCGTACGTCAGATTTTCGTATACGTATGTGTATACGCAATTTCCTGGCTTAATTATTGCAGAAGCGGCGAGATATCGTAACGCTTGCATACTTTTGTGTAGATTTTTTTATGTAGATACGACACCCACTGACATCTAGTTTTCGTAATAGAAATTTATTGAAATTTTTTAATCACTTATTCTAAGCAAAAATATAATTTATAGCACGATAGAAGGCAACATTTATGTTTTCCCAATCTTCTGGTATTAAATCCAATTGTATTTTATGTTTATTATTTATTTTGTAATAATTAATCAAATAGGATAATTTAACAGAATGTTACCAACGAAAACGAAGTTCATAAATGGGAGCTGCAGTCGCAGTAATGTGAATAATGTTGAATGATAGCAGCAAAAGCGATGACAACAAAGAACTGATGCGCAAACAACGCGCCCCACGTAGTATATGGGTTAGTACCTTGGTGGAGAAGGGCGATAAGGACGGTGCATATGGAAAGTTGTTGCCGGAACATTGACTTCGCAAAGATAATTTCGATAACTTTTTGGAACTAGTATTGCCGTTAATCGGCAAACAAGATACGACAATGAGTAAAGCCATATTTTGCGCTCACGCTTACTTATTTGACGAATGGTTGCAGTTTCTCCTTTCTACATTCCTCCGGTGCTCGATACCATTTATACTGTATTGGCGCACACGAGTTTGCAACAATGCAGACTGAGTTGGCTTGATTGAAAGGACCCGAAAGACTTCATCCTCCGCCCACCTTCAAGTCAACCGGACAGGCAGCTCCCACTCTACGGCTAAGCATAGGCGGTAGTTCCAGATCTACCGCGGTGGCTGCGAAGCCGGTTTCTCACCCTAGGCTTCCCAAAACCGATTGGTGGACTATCGTATGCAGTGGTAGTTAAAGCGGTATCAGGCGTTGCGGTTCTCGAGAAAGTGAAGCAGATTGTTCTTATATTAGGGTGAGGAAAGTAGGCAAGCTGAAAGAGGGAGTGGCCATTAAAACGTGCTGTTGAAGTGATTTGCGCAGAATCAAAGAATTTAGTTTTGGCAAAAGCCAGCCCTATCATTTCTGAACCCAAGCAGGTGAGCCCGATGGTGGTTATATGCGGCGTTCTGAAGGAGGTTGACCACGCCGAGCTGATTCAGCAGCTGTAATTTAAGAATATGTAGAATCTCCCGAGGGAAGATACCGAAAAAATCACTGTTTGTTGCAGTGTCAGCGGTAGACGGGTCAAGGAGGATGTGATAAGAGAAGTAAATGAATGGCTGGTGCGCGAGAGGAGGGTGTTTATTGGGTGGTTGTACACGTCAGTTCGTGAATATAATGTGGCCATAAGGTGCTATGGTTGCCTAGATTACCAGCATGTGCTGCGAAATTTCCTACGATTGTATGAGAGGGAGCGTAGGAGAATAGTTGAATAAAACGATTGCGCTCAATAGTTGCCAGGTAAATGGAAATGGTGAGTCAGTTGTAATAAATGGTGTGTAAATTAATGCATGCCTGTGGTTTTTGTGTGGCTCTGATCCAGGAACCGTATTCATACAATGGATCGTTGCTTGGATTGGAGCACGGTATTCGTGTGTAGGCATTGTGAATAGTAGGGTGAATGCGACACTCGCTGTCAGTGATGGGGATGTGAATGTGCTTCTTGTTTCGGAGCACAGGAATGAATATAGTGTATGTGTATAGTTGAAAAAGGGAATGCATTCAAAAGAATAAAATCCTTGAGGAGTGCATTCTGACCGGCGGTATGAATGTTGTAAATATACCGAGTAAATGCTATAAGTTCAGCGGAGTAAACGGTGAGAATGAGATTGACGTCACTCTCTGGAACCGTGCGGGAAACTGCTACTAAAATGAACGGCGGGTAAATGTTGCCTGGGGTGGTAGTGACCACAACTTGATTTGTCTCTACTGCCCTGGGTGTGCCTCAGGAAGGGTCACTGCGTGGCAAGCGGTCCGTACTTCTAGTGTGATCTGCCATTTTGGACCATCAGAAAAGGTGAATGAGCAGCCGTCCTGTATTCGGCTGTAAAGTGAAGTAAGGAAAAACAAATTCATCGCGAGCAAAACTAAGAAGGAAAAAATTACGAAATTAGTATCCAAATTCATCGCGAGCAAAACTAAGAAGAAAAAATTACGTGATGAAGAGGATAGTCGTAATGTTGCCAGCGTGACTTTAATGGCGCGGTCGCTTAACCTGATTTTTGGTGCATCCGTCGCACGCAATGACTGCCACTTGTCCGTTTATTCTCTCGGAGGGAAGCGGCCATACAATAAATTGGCGACTTACCCCCAAAACGCAGTACGCCGATTTCGATCTGTATTTTCGAAAAGTGAAGTATTCCACACACATGGGTTCACCTCAACAAAGTGAATAAATTTAATAACCTCATCAAGTGGTAGTAACCTTCGGCCCAGCTTTATTTTTCTCTACGGCTGACAGACGTTTTCGTAAACGGTTTTGCGTCAGATGGTCGACGAACCCGAACTCAATATTTTCGACAGGCAATTCCGCATAACTTCTATCAACAAACAACACATTTTCAGATATTTTTTGTGCAAACAGCCGGCAAACGAAACAAAATAAACAATTGTTAATCAAAATGATCGAGCGTCTCTAATTTCAGGCGATTACACCAATCGAATAATTCTCCATCTCCATATGATGGGAAAGTGTTCGTCAAAATTCGATCGTGCTCGATAAGGGGATGGTGTTCGGAAATTCTCGAATCGTAGTTTACTATTTGTACTGAAATATGTTTTTAAGCACCCTTTGGTGACAAATAAAATGCTCCATGAGCTAGTTTGGAAACATACCTGGCCAGATTCAAACTCAAGTGTCGCTAACTCAGATCGTTTTATCAACATTATATGAATTATTAAATTTATTCAAAAAAATTAATTGTTCTCTATTCACAGAATGTCTTGCAATTTTTTATTTATTTCGATGACAGATAAAAATAATGAACATTCTCTTAAGAATTATTTCATTCCGGTAAAGGTGCTATTTAAATTAGTCAAAACTTTTTCAATTTATAATGGAAATATAAACAGTTGGCCTTCATCTTGTAAGTGCGTCTTTGGTAAATATATAAATAGGGAATACAATAAATACAAATACCATAATGCGCACTTAATAATAATAAACATTGTTCAGTTAATAAAATATATCTTAATATTAGATACTAAATAATTTTGACACATCCATAGGATTCGAATAGTTCTCGGACTTTTGCACATTTACTACCATATCGATTATTTAGGATTTCTTTAACGCCTCGAATTCCTTACAAATTATATGCAATTTATTTTGAAGATCTTCTTTTTCCTTTTCAGCAGCATGCAATTTAATCTGTTCATCCTCCAGCAATTTTGGTAAATGTGTGAATTCTTTTAATTTCGCTTGAAATTTTGATTTAATTTTTTCTATCTCGAGATTAATTTGCTCTTCTATTTTTTTGTTATTCATTTCCATCTTTCCTATAAGACATCTTTGATAATCGACTTTTTGCTGAGCGGTTAAATATTTACAGCGATATTCTTCGAGTTGTTTTGATTGATCTTTAATTACATATTTAAATTCATCCTGCTCCTCTTGGAAATCTTGCAACTTTAGACGTAGAATTTCGAGTTCGATTTGTTGCGATTTATTTGGTTGATTAGTTATCGGGGCAATATTTTGTAATGTTTCTTGTGCATCAACTAATTCAGTTATATTTTTACCGCATTCATTTATAAGTTTTGTATTGTTATTTGTAAATTCCTCTAGGATTAAATTCTCATCTTTTACTCCTTTATTCGATAGTGGATTTTCTAAATTATTTATCCACATATGCCGCTCATTTTTCAAACAGTTCACTTCCAATTTAAGATGTTTCAACTTTAACTCCATATTTCTAACTAAATTTATTAATGCTTTATTTTCAAAATCGCAGAATTTTCCGTTCGATTTGCACAGGCAACTGGTATTTTCTGCCACCATTGAATCTTTAGTCCTATTGCTCTGACGATAAGCTTTCATTAAATCATTTTGCAGCAGCTGCAATTTCTGGTTTAAACTTTCAATTACGCTGTCACGTGCTAACAGTTCCTCCTGCAGCGTGTATTTTTCATATTCTAAATTTGCATTATCAGCAACAATTTTATCTTGAACACTATAGCTTCGGGACAATTCCTTACACAGATGAGGTACATCTCTTCCTCCACTTTTTGTAGAAGACTTCCTTTGCTTTAACAACTTTTCGACGTCAATACAATCATCGTCGTTCTTAGAACAACAATGTTTTAGCAAGCATTCAATCAATTTATTGGATTCATCGTCGCTTATCACTGGGGAGTATTCATAAAATTTACGACTTTTGGCCGAATTATATTTGGGACCGTTTTCGGCATTAACATTGGATTCGCAAGAATGTTTTTCTGTTTTGTAACACAAGCTTAATGGCATACCATCTTCTTCAAAAGTAGTTGCAATTGGTATTTCTCCCCAATGTTGGGATGGATCATTTTTCTGCATAGAAATCGCTTCTTTTATTATACATGCTAATTTTTCGTGTTCCTTTTCTAGACAATAATTCAAACAATTTATTTCTCTCTCTTCACCTTTAGTTCTCGGAGCTTTCCGATATTTCAGACATATTTTCTTCTTCAATTCATTTATGATATTATTCTGTGCATCTATTTTTGCCTTAACTTCCATAAATTGTTCGCAAAATATTTTTTCATCCTTTTCATCTTCCTTTTTTGTTAGCTGATCCATTGCAGTTTTTCTAATGAAAATCGACTGTTTCTGATTACTTTCTATAGAAGCAATTTCATCCACTATTTCTTTTATCAGATCATCACCCATTGAAATTGCCAAATCATTTTCATTTTCCTTCAAATTCTCATTAATATCTTTTGCTTCACTTAAATCTACCATTTGATCTTCCTCTTCAATTTCTTCTGTTCCACTCAAGTTGACCATTTGATCTTCATCTTCAATCTCTTCTGCTACATTCAAGTCGACCATTTCTTCTTCCACATCAATTTTTTCTGTTCCTGTCAAGTCAACAATTTCCTCTTCCTCTTCAATTTCTTTTACTGCCTCCTCCTCCTCCAATTCTAATAATTCATTTTCTTCTTCCATTATTTTGAGAAAATTCCAAATTAAAAAAAAAAATATTTTTAACAATTTTATAAACACTAGATTTTTTAAACCAAATAATTTTATTTATTGCATGTAATAGATTGAATCAATTTCTAATATATGCAATGAGCATTTATAGTGTTTAATATCAAAAATTTTCTATAATTTAGAATTCAACGTTTGTGTTCACCTGTCAAAGGTAACCTTGATTTATATACAGTGGATAATAGTTTTTTTTTAAATACAAAGTATAAAATTTTTGCAATAATTAAATACAGAAGCAAATTCAAATTGAATATTAATTTTGTTAAAATTTTATATTTATCACTTTTTATTATTAATTTATTAAGTACGTAAACATAAATAAAAGAGATAAAAAACTGTAAAAATAAACTAAAAAAGCAAATGTATAAAATTTAAACTCTTTTTTTCAACTTTTTTTCATGTAGAATTTGACTCTAGACAGATGGTGGTGCCATATCGTCCCTAAGAAAATATTATAAATTTTATTTTATAATTGAACGTCGTATGGATTAGATATTTTTAAAAAATTGTTTATTTATTAAAAATATTAATTATTATCAAGGACTCGACCATCGAGAATCCATAGCCGAACATCACAAAGAAGACAAGATCTACACTTCTGTTGCCATAAAAGCGACCATTCCAGTATACTTACCCCTTGGATCGGACTATGTAACATTCACCTGTAAGTGGAGATTTATTATCGTCAATTTAATATTGTTCAATTTTTTCCAACTGACCCATTTTGTCGATATCACGCTGCATAGAGTAGATTTAATGAGGAGGGTCACACCCTAGTTTCGATGACTTTCTCCAGTGTCAAGTTGAAAAGCTGATGGAAGTGCGTCTACTTACTGAAGATCATTACATATATGGATAGTGATCCGGCTGCTTTTATCTGACTTCACACTTTAGTCAATTTGATCAGTCTTATAAGGTAAGTCGGGTTTCCGAACTCTTTTATGATTGGATGGAAATTTCACCATTGATATGACATTATAGCAAACCTAAAAGTATATTAAAATATGGTGAAACTGATGATTATATTCTAACAGATTTTAATTAATTGCCACAAAGAGAGCTGATCTATTGATGATTTTCCTGGAGTAAACCCCTTTTGATATTAGGCGGCATCTCAGGACAGTGTAGGATATTTTACATACTATATTCAAGAAGGTTATACATCGGCTGCGCCTTGGTTGTTATTCTATTGACTCGTTGTTATTTTTCAGCTTACAAGTTTTTAGAGGACGTAGGCAGCAGGAAATATTGGGTTTTATATATAAGCTGTATTCCATTGGACCAATTTTGATACTCACAAGTACTTCTAGCTGTCATCATCTACTCTACCTCGTACAAATGAGTAGTTCGCATGCGTAGTTACGCCATACAATTTACGGTAGGGTATTTTAGTTCCCAAAATGAAAATAGATGTCTTAGCGGGTTCGTTGGTTATGTTGAAGAGTCATATTTTTGTCAGTATTTTTTATGTGTGAGTAAACTCAGTATTGTTGTTGACTATTTTGAGGTTATACTTTACTTCTGTCAGTAAATTTTGCGTTCCATTGGGAATCTACTCCGAAGTACTTGTGAGTAGCAAAATTGGTCCAATGGAATACAGCTATAATAAAACGGAAAGTAATTTAGTTTTTTCCCAACAAAGGACTTAATTGCATTTTTTCACAACCAACTTCACACTTAAGCCGCATAATCATACGTGTATATAGAAAAGATAAAAATGCTTTTCAAGCAAGAAAAAAATTATCCGAATTAAATTTCGTTCCGGCAATTTTGATCTCGAAGATGCACCACGTTCTGTAAGGGCGGTTGAAGCTGATGAAGACACAATAAAGGCATTAATTGATGCAAACTGGCGAATAACAACTCGTGAGATAGCTGAGAGATTAAATTTATCGAATTCGACCATGATCACTTAAAACGGCTAGATTTAATCTCAAAGCTCGACAAATGGGTTCCTCATCTTCTTACCGAAAAAAATTTGTGCAGTCGCTTTGATGTTTGTGATTTGCTTCTCAAGCGCCAGGAAAATTATCCATTTTTGAAGCGTATTATCACTGGGGACGAGAAATGAGTTGTCTACAACAATGTGAAGCGGAAAAATCCTGGAGCAGAAAAGATGAACCGGCTCAAAGCATTTCGAAAGCCAATATTCATCAAAAAAAGTTTATGTTATCTGTTTGGTGGGATTTCAAAGGAATCGTTTATTTTCAGCTTCTACCGAGCAACACAACGATCAATTCTGAAGTGTACTGTCATCAGTTGGACAAATTGAATGATTCACTTAAAGAAAAACGGCCAGAATTGACCAATAGGAAAGGTATAAGGCGTTTTCCATTGGACCAATTTTGCTACCGCGGTAGAGAAAACGACCACATTATACAGGGAGTTACGCATACAATTTACGTTAGGTGGATTCTAGTTGCTAAAGTGAAAAAACCCGATTTTTGCGGGTTTGTTGGTTATGTTGAAGTGCCATATTTTTGTTATGCTTACTTTATTCGTGCAGAAAAAGCGAAGAGAAATGGAGTCAAATATTAATCGAGTGAGTTTTTGAATAAAAAAGAATTGCAAATTTATAAACTGACTGCTTTACAGGTTGCTATGGAATTGTTTCACATGCTGGAAGGTAGAGCAGATTTAATTTTATTGGATTCTTCAAAGTCAAGCGAGACATCAGATTCTGATGATGAGTTGAAAATTATGTGGATGTAATTGAAAATTACACGGATTCGGTATTCAAAAAACACTTCAGATTAAGCAGAGTTGTCGCCGAAAGGATTATGGGTACGTAATTTTCATTTTAAACAATAATTGAACGAATAAGTGTTGTAAATATCGCACTCTTTTAGCTGAATATAGTATGTTTTTACACCGTCCAAGGCGTGGAGGACGTGCAGCAGTTGGTGCTGCTGTTGAAATATACATCACGTTGTGGTTTCTGGCAAATACTGAAACGTACCGACAAATTGGAACAGATTTAATGTAACAGAAAGCTCTGTCCATCGAATTTTATACCGCGTCGTGAAATGGCTTGTCCAAGTGAGTCCCAAGTATATGGGGTAGCCAACAGCATCCGAAATGCAAAATAACCAGATTGAATTCGCAGCTATGAAAGGTGTGCCAGATGTTGTTGGGGCTATTGATGGTTCCCATATTAAAGTCAATCCTCCTAAACGTGTCAAACAAGCATACTACAATAGGAAAAAATTTTGTAGTGTGCTTTTGCAGGGAATTGTAAACGCCGAGAAAAAATTTATAGATGTGTACTGTGGTGAACCTGGTTCATCAGAACTAATACTTTTGTGTGAATTCATATTTATTATTATAATAAACGCCTCGTCGGCTTACAAAAACAAAAGTATTTTTTTTATTATATATATAAAATATGTTAAGGCAATTTATTCAACGTTTAAATTAAATAATTTCCGTATAAAGTTTAAATTAAATAATTTTAACGTTGTACGGAACACACCCACGCCACTTCACGTTCACAAGCACAATAAGTATTGTCAGATTGTTGCTGACTATTTTGAGGTTATGTTTCTACTAGTGTTATAAATTTGGCTTTCCTTTGGTCATCTACCGAGTAGTAGCAAAATTGGTCCAAAGGCAAACGCCTGATGTAATCGGATGCAGATGTGAGAGTTACAGCCATTTCAATAAAAGAAAAAGTGTGCTAATGTTACAAAGCAAAAATGGCTGGGATATGGTATCATCATAAAATGTTCCTTTCATCTTGGTTTCCAGTTTTGGAAATATAAAATAGTCACATGGTGATAGATCAGGCGAATACGGACGGTGGTTGATGAGATAAATCCGTTTTTTCATCAAAAATTCGTTCACTTTTTTGGTCTTGTGAGGTGGTGCATTATCGTGCAATAAAAACAGCTGTTTTCCTGCTGGATATTCAGGTCTAACACGACCAATTCTTTTCCACAAACGATCTAAAACGCCTAAATAGTATTCTCCATTAACAGTTCGACCTTCTGGAACAAATTCCTTGTGGACAATACCCTTCGAATCATAAAAAGTAATCAACATTGTGTTGATTCGATACTTCTGAAAACGCATTTTTTTTGGTTTTTGCTCGTCTTTGGACTTCCATTCAGCAGATTGACGCTTAGTTTCAGGGTCATATTTAAAGCACCATGACTCATCACCAGTTATGATCGAATCAAGAAAGTCTGGATCGTTTTCAGCAGTTTCAACAATGTCTTTGCAATGCTCCACATGAGCGATTTTTTGGTCTTCATTTAATTCATGTGGAACAAAACGCGCACAGACCTTTCTTTTACCCAAATCTTCAGTTAAAATTCTCCAAATAGTGTTTTTACTCGTATTTAATTCCTCACCCAACATTCTCGTAGTAAAATTTGCATCGATACCAATGATTTCACGGACTTTTTCCACTAATTCAGCACGATTACTAGCTTCTGGACGACCTGGTCGTCATTTAAATCCTCACAACCATTTTTAAATCGTGTAAATCCCGTATAAACTTGAGTACGACTAATACAATCATCACCATAAACTTTTTCCATCAATTCGTATGTCTCAGCGAATTTTTTTTTCAAGTTTAACACAAAATTTTATATTTGCTCTTTCTTGTTTTTTAACATTAGCACACTTTTTCTTTTATTGACATGGCTGTAACCTTCACATCTGGCATCCGATTTACATGAATTTAGGCGCGTTTGAAAGAGGATGAATGTATCTTTTTAATGCTGCAAATCAATAGATGGCGCTGCATGATGTATGATTTAAAAATAAGTTCGTTTATTTTTTGGGCACACTGTGTATTCAAGTTTCTACTAATAAAATATTAAATATCAGCAGTTAAAAATACGATTTATACGAAAGCATATCGTGATTGTTAATTGTAAAGATAAGAATACGATTTATACGAAAGAAGTTCGTTGAAATAGTATTAATGGGGAAAATGTTACTTTATTATCATGACAACGCCCGTGTTTGGAAGTGTGAAGATGTGGTAGATACGCGGTCTGTTCAAAAAGTATCGCGAATTTTGAATTTCCGCGGGTTACGTATATTCGATTTTCGATTTTTTTTTGTGGCGTTATGTTAGTACTCATGTCTCTCACTTATTAGTGTTCAGTTAATTTTTGAGTCGCTTTGCTTGCACGTGTTTTGGCTCGTCTTCGATTTTTGCCCATTCCAAAAAATGGATCAAAGAATCTGTTTCGGGAACAAGAAAAAGTCACAGGGGGGCAGATCTGGGGAATACAGTGACTGCAGCATTATGAGTGTATTGTTTTTGGCCAAAAATTCGCGCACAAGCAACGATGCGTGAGCAGGGGCGTTATCATCATGGTGCAAAAGCCAATTTTTGTTCTTTCACAAATCCGGGCGTTTCTGGTGGATTGCTTTGCGCAACTTGCGCATACTTGTTGGTAATATTCCTTATTGACCGTTCTACCCTGTGACCGTTCTCCTCATAATGCACCACGCCCCTGCAATCGAAGGAAACAGTAAGCAAAACCTTCACGTTCGACCGAACTTGGCGCGCTTTTTTTCTGTCCTGGCTCGTGCGGCAGCTTCTATTGGGATGATTGAGCTTTGGTTTCCACGTCATAACCATAAACCCATGATTCGTCACCAGTTATGACCCTCTGGAGCAAATTTGAGTCTTCGCGGACAGAGTCTAACAGCTCCTTAGCAATGTTAATGCGATGCTGTTTTTGGTCAAAAATAGGCAAAAATCGAAGACGAGCCAAAACACGTGTAAGCAAAACAGCTGTCAAAAATTAACTGAACATTCAAAATGACAGAACTTGTCGGCATAAGTGAGAGACATGAGTACCAACAGAACGTCACAAAAAATCGAAAATCGAATGTACGTAACCCCCAGAAATTCAAAATTCGCGATACTTTTTGAACAGACCTCGTACTATAATATGGCTTCCAAGAATTGATCGAGTCCCAATAAAATATTGTTTACTTTAACAAATGAGAAGCACCTTCACAGAAAAAAAATTTTCAGGAGAACAAAAAATCCAACTTGGCAATTATTATTTTTTAGGAATTTATAAAATTTTCTCTTCAATGAAATACCTTTTTCGGACACCTACAAAAAAAATTGAGATTATTAATTGATTGATTGATTTTTGGCTATAATTTATTTGTAAATGAAATACAGTATTTTTCTTAATATTAATTTATTATATTGATCAAATTTTTAATATTTTTTATAATACATTAATTCTTAAAGATAGTTTTCTTATCTTAAACTATATAACATTTAGAGAATATAATTAACTTAAAAATTTTTCGTATGGCTAGGTGGGTATAATAATTTCTAATAATAATAATTTTTTTTATATGTATATATTATTATTATTAGTTTCTTAGATTATTTAAATTTACATTAATCTTTATTCCTAATATTGTGTAAGTGGAGAGTTATTAGATAATAATTATTAAAACTATCGAAAGTAATACTATTAGTTTTACTGTTGAATGAAAACGCAAACATACCTAATATATAAATAACTGAATTAATATTACATTCTTATGGTTATTTCAGCGGGTTTTTTTTTTAAATTTTAATATTAAATTCGAAAAAGGAATCTCATGTAAAATTTCTTCTATTATGTAAAAAACTATTCTGTTATCTTTAAATTAAGTCAAATGTTTGCAGTTATTTTGTAATTACAATATTAAAAAATAACAACTATTCAAAAATAGATATAACATTTTGACAAAAAGTAAACAAATAAATTTTTTTATCTTGTTTTTTTTTTAAACTTAATTTTTAATTTCATTTTTTAATTTTTACAACTCTCTCATATACCATAATTAAATAATATAATATAAATTTTAATATTTTTATGTTAATTATTGCAATTAATACATACACGCGTTATATTTTTACATAAATTATAATTAATTAAATCTTAAATTAATACTCATTCTATAAATCGAAACATATTTGATCGCTTTGCTTTTATTTAATAGTACAAAACATGAAATAAAAATGATGGAAAATAAAAAGAATATTTAATATACACGTATATGTGTACTATGAATGGATAAAATTATTATTATATTAGTCAATATTATTATTGTGCTTATAAAATTAGGTGATAAATTTATTTTACTACGGATAATTTTGACAATGTCATTTTAAATCGTGGAAGCAAAATTGAATATTTAATTTTTTCTTCTTTATTTTATTAGTTTATAAACGATTTCAATTTTAAACTCAATTTTAGTAAATTTTGAATATTTTTTTTTGGATTGCAAATGTTGAGTGACCAAATGTATACATCCGGTCTTGAGAGTCATTTGTATTTTACATCATAAAAATGGATAATTTGATTGCCTTGTAATAAGGATCACTAGGACATATAAAAGAGACCATTTTAGGCATTTGGCGAAGTTCATAGTGGCTGAGTAAAATATTCACTATTGAAAATGAGTAGCTTATTTATTATTGAATTGTTGGAGAAAAATAAAGTAAGTACTCGTACCAAAAGGAAAAATTAAGAAAATAATTAATTATGGTTCCTTCAAATATTTTAGGGGTTCTCTTGGGTTGTGAGAAATGGATGCAAAATTTTAGAAAAACGAACAAATTAATGA
The DNA here is from genome assembly GCA_958298945.1 of Atherix ibis. Taxonomy (NCBI): domain Eukaryota; kingdom Metazoa; phylum Arthropoda; class Insecta; order Diptera; family Athericidae; genus Atherix; species Atherix ibis. The sequence continues at coordinate 50,755,789 of OY282607.1, forward strand.
AAGTATTTAAAGAATACTTTTCGCTGCTATTGACAAGTTTCCTTAATAGCATTTCGTAGCAATTTGTCCTCAAATCCATATAACAAAACAAAAATCCATCCCAGATGCGAACAAATTTTACTATAAAAACGGTCTCAAAAAAACATTCAGTTATTAACAATTTGTGAAGTGTTTAATTGTGCACCATTGATAAGTTCTGCTGAAACAGAGTCTCAGAAAAAAATGTATGTAACCGGTAGGAAAACCAAAGAGAATACAACAGAAACGACCCTGTACGCTAATTAAATCTTCCGTTTCACTACAAGGAAACAAGAAAAGAAATTATACAAACTCGTTCTATTGGACCCTTAACTCGCTATTCTGCACCTGCCTTCTATGATTCTTCGGTAAGACTGGCAGCAATTCATCACTTACAAGGAACGCTTCCAACACCCAGCCAGTCCTGACTGTCATGGGCAGTAAATGTATGAAATTTGGCAACAGCGTTGGGATGAGAGTAAGAATGGGCGATGGACCCAGAGGTTCATTTCATGAGTCAGGTTTGCTTCGGAAAATAAGTTTGAATATGGCCTGTTTCTAGGCTATTTGATAATCGGACATGGCAGTATGAATGAGTTCCTATATAAGAGAAGATTGAGTGAAAGAGAAGAGTGTGTGTGCGGTACACCACAAGAGAGTGCATATCACCTTCTCGTGGAATGTGATTTATATGAGGATATTCGTGATTTGGATGATTGTGGCATTAAAGTGAATGAAAGTCCAGTGGATTTGGTGCACTCGGGTCTTGGCCTAGGGATTTACAAGATTCCTTACCGCAGCTCAATGAGCGGAGTACAAACCGAAGTACTCTTAAAACAAAAATTGGCACTACGGGAATCGGTATGCCCCATGGTATTGTATTAAAACACACTGTGTCCGACACCATATTTTTGGTAATTGATAGTCTAAATAGTTTTTCTTTTAATTTCTTTTTTTCCCAAGTGAATTTATCAGTGCTTTGTACTTTATTCATAGTTTCACTTATTATTTCCCTCGCGTGTGAAGTGAAAATCAGTGTTAGTTGCAACTGCAAGCCATAACAAAGGACGTGGACGTAGATGTCAGCCCACTGGACCCCTATTCGCCAGCGGATACAAATATATCCCTTCCTATTTTCGACACCTCTACCACTAAATCCACAAAAAGAGCCAGACTTAATTACTCCAACAACCCTACAATAAAAAAATACAAATCACAATGTGTTCAAAACAAAAATATTTCCTCGACATTAAAAAGACTGAAAACAATGTTTTGAAATTAGCATCATCAGAGCACTCAGCATATATAAATGGAAAGGGACTAGCCAAAATATGTATAACAAAAGACCATGAAATTAATCTTACCAACACTCTTTATGTTCCAGAATTGACGGCAAATTTACTCTCAGTTGGAAACTCAACAGGTTATTTTCACTCAACAGGTAAACCAACATAGTGGCCTACAGATGTAAAACAAGTCCCCGATCTTCTCGACTTCTTCAAAACAAAGAATGTGTCAGCTAACTACATAAATATTAAAGAGAATCTTGATTTAGAATCAGATCATTCAGCCGTAATTAGAGAAAATAGTAAAAAAAGTGTGTCCGCCAACTTTAGTTAACTGAAAACAAATCAAGAACTGAATATAGAGGCGGAAAGTTTCATCAAAGGTATACAACCAGCAGCTGGGAATAACACTAGGCAATACACACTTAGATCAATTGCAAACAGTTATCCAAGGGAAATAATGGAATTAGTTCAGCAAAAAAAACGTGAAGAAGACGATGGCAACTAATTTTGGGACCCATGTAATAAAAGGCTAGTAAACAACTCAGAGAAGAAATAGTAAGGTTAAAACCAGACCAAGTAAATAATAAGATACGGATTGTTCATTATGAAAAGCTACAGGGAAGTTCAAAAGCCCATTATTACGAATATCACCTCTACGAGAAGAAGACGGTTCATGACCAAGAAGCAACAAACAAAAAGCAGAGATTTTTACTGACCACCTAGTCAAAATATTTAAAACGAATGAGATCTACTATGGCGTATTGATAGAAGAAATAGAAAACCAAGAAGCAGTCAAAATTGAGAGAGCTACATTTAACCCTTTGCACTGGTATGTCACACTGGAGGTGACAATACTAATTTACTCTACAACTCGCATATTAGTATGTAGACGATAAAACTAAATAACTGTAAAACACATTGCGGCATTCGAGATATTACACTGTAATAATTTGTCAAGTTTTGTCAGTCGAGTGTTAGTCGTGCACGGAATTTGTTCTCTTTGTCTAATGCAGTACACATACTACTAATAGATAGTTCATTCTATTGCAGTTTTTAAAGTAAGACAGTTGATTATTTTGCTCATCGAATTATTATTTTATTAACATGGCCAGAAATAAATATCCTGATGCATTTAAGGAAAAAATAATAGACAATTTCAAAGGTGGTGATAGTGTCGGAACTATTGCTAAAAAATATGGCATTTGTCATTCCGTTATATCACGGTGGATAACCCGTTATCGGTCGGCTGGTTCGGTGAAAACAATTCATAACGGTGGGAGGCCAAGGAAATCTTCAAAACGGCAGGACAATGGCATAATTAGGATGTTGAAAATTGATCCATCTTTATCAGCGAGACAAATTCAAGAAAATTTAGACTTGAATTTATCTGTCCGGTCAATCCAAAGGCGTGCTGTAGACAATGGATTGTGTGCATACCGAATTGCCAAAAAGCCCTTTATTAGTGCCAAAAATAGGAAGGCGAGGCTTCAATTTGCGACGGAACATATTGACTGGCCCATTTCAAAATGGAGAACAGTTTTATTTTCTGACGAATCCAAATTTAATTTGAAGGGATCGGACGGAAATCAACGAGTGCGGAGGCCAAAAGGACAGCGACTCAATCCAAAGTTTTTGAAAGGCACAGTAAAACATGGTGGCGGAAACATTATGGTTTGGGGATGTTTTTCCGGGCAAGGAGTTGGTCCGATTCATAGAGTCAATGGAATAATGGACCGATACGGCTACAAAAACATACTAGAAAATGTTATGCTGCCTTATGCTGATGATGAAATGCCTCTAAAGTGGAGATTTCAACATGACAACGATCCAAAGCATACCGCAAAAGTCGTTAAAACAGGGATTCAGGAGAAAAAAATTGATATTTTAAAGTGGCCAGCACAGTCACCAGATCTCAATCCCATAGAAAATCTATGGGAACTTGTAGACCGAAGGATTAAACGGGATCTAGAGTGTCCTTCTTCAGGAAAGAAGGACACTCTATTTGATCAGTTAAAAATAGCATGGGAAAATATGCCCACTACAATTATTGCTAATTTAATTGGTTCGATGCCCAGAAGGTGTGCATCGGTAATCAAAAATAAAGGCTACCCCATTAAATATTAAGGATCTTGTGACTGGTGGTCCTATATTGCTTTTTTTCACACATGGTGCTTTAGTTTTGTCGCAGTCTATTTTTTATACGTTGTTAATAATCTTGTTATATTTTGTTGTTGTTAATAAATATTTTTTTTTTTTTTTATTTATTTATAAATGACGTTTTTCTATAAAAAAACACAAAATGTGTACACATTCAATAAAAAATATCAATTTAATAGAAGAAGAGAAAATGAAATGCAAGCAAAACAACCTCCGTGCTTTAGTTACATATGTCCGACACTGTATATGTTACATACCCTAATTTCCCGCTCAAAATGGATTTTGAAGACAGTTAGGATAATGACAGTGAATTTGAATTTACTAATATAGATGTGCGAAATGACAATATAAATTATAGTAGTTCATGTTCTTTCGATAGTGAAACAAGCGATTTGTTACAAACTAAAAAATCGAGTTCAAACGGTACAATATTCATCTGATAGTGAAAGTGATACTGTACCAGAGCCTGATAGGGATAATGACACTACCATATTATATATCAGAATCAAGTTGGATTGATGTGAGTGAAGAAGAGGATGAACTGCCAGCAGAAATTAAATTTAGTGTTGGAGACAAAAATGTTGGGCTTCAATTTCAAGACAAAGTTTTTGAGCCAATAGATTTTTTTTAAAGAATTTTCATTGATGAACTTATTGCAGATATTGTAAAGCAAACCAACATTTATGCAAGACAGAAAATTAACTCAAAAGTTTTAAATAAAAAGATAATAAAAATAAAAAAAACAGAAACACAAACCCCAACAACTAGCACCGCCAAACGGTTTCAAATACTAGCAAGTATGGATATCGAGTCAGAGCGAATCAGTACACCAAATGAAACCGTGAAGCCACCGCCAATCTTTATTAAAAACATTGTAAATTTTGTTGAGATTGGCCGTGCTATTGACAAAAGAATTGGCCCTGATGCATTCATTTGCAAGGCTCATATTAAAGGCCTTGCAATTCAAGCGAATAGTGGGATGGCCTACCGAAGTATCGTCCAATACTTGGACGAAATTAAGGCGGACTTCCACACGTACCAGGCGAAGGATGAAAAACCTTTTAAAGTGGTAGTCCGGAATCTGCACCATACCACTCCCGTAGAGGAAATAAGAAAAGAACTGGAGATGCTGGGTCACGAGGTAACTAGCATCTCAAATGTTAAGCAGAGGAACGCAGCGCTTCCTCTGTTTTTCATCTCATTAAGACAAGCGGCTAACAACAAAACCATTTTTGATCTGGAAACGCTTGTTTATACAAGAATCAAAGTGGAGGAGTCTTATCCCACTAAGGACATAGTTCAATGCCACAGATGTCAACAGTACGGCCACACCAAATCATACTGTCGGCACAAGCCAAAATGCGTAAAATGTGCAGGGGAACACCTAACCACAGAATGTATTAAAACGCGAGACAATCCAGCAAGGTGTGTACTTTGTGCTGGAAGCCACCCGGCAAACTACAAAGGCTGCTCCACATATAAAATGCTGCAGACAAAAATACGCCCAAATAATAATACATCCACAAATAAGACGGGACTAACATCATTGCCAGTGCGACGAAACCTGACATTTGCTGAGATTGCATCTCAGTCTATACCTCATATAGACCTATAAGCCTCCTTCCCATGTTATCAAAAATCCTAGAAAAATTAATCCTAAAACGCCTTTATCCCATTTTTGAAACCGAGGGTGTCATTCCTCAGCATCAGTTTGGATTTCGACCTGAGCATTCCACTATCCAGCAGTGTCATCGCGTAGTCGACTACATAGCATGTTCGCTAGAGCGAAAGGAATACTGCCCAGGAGTGTTTCTTGACATTTCGCATGCTTTCGACCGTGTATGGCACCCTGGATTGCTTTGGAAGTTGCAGCGAGTCCTACCCTCGAGTTATTTCCACATCCTTAAATCTTATCCAATTTCCGCATTTATCCAATTTCCGCCGGTGTCACTCAAGGAAGTATCCTAGGTCCTATCCTATATAACATGTATACCCATGACATTCCTTGCCACAACAACGTCCTAACCGCAACATATGCTGACGATACAGCCATCCTGACACATCACAAAGATCCTTCCACAGCCATTAGTATCCTACAGAACCATATCCACTCCTTAGAAACTTGGTTCAAAAGGTGGAGAGTGAAGGTAAATGAGCAAAAATCTGCTCATGTAACTTTCACACTCTGCCGAGAACAAATTCCCGACATAACCCTAAACGGCAGTATTATTCCACAAAAAAATAGCGTTCGTTACCTTGGACTTATATTCGACAAACGGTTAACCTAGAACCTTCATACGAAAACTAAAAGACGTGAACTTAACGGACGATACAAACAATTATTACGTCTCCTAGACAGTAAATCAAAACTTACAACAACAAGTAAACTATTACTATACAATACGGTTCTGAAACCAATATGGACATATGGTCTAGAACTTTGGGGTTCGACTAAGCATTCCAACTCCCTACCAAGATTGTTCCAATCCCTACAATCCCGAATCCTTCGTAAAATTGTCAATGCCCCCTTTTATGTGCGAAACACTGTTATCCACCGTGACCTAAATGTTCCATTTGTTCGTGAACTATGCATCTCCCGATATAAAAAATTCCATTCGCACCTATCCTTCCACCCTAATCCTTTAGGAAGGGAACTTTTCACTCCCACCCTTCCAGTATACACCCATCGACGTTTAAAACGACGATGGCCGAGAGATTCTTTAAAATTATAAAATAAAATTACCCTGTTCTGAGGTAACATCGATGGGTGTTTTCCTCCACATGTCTTCATGTCCTTGTATATTCCCGTAAAAAATCTGCTTGTTACTAGCATAAGTAGTTGTAGATATCATTTAAAATAAAAAAAAAATAAAAAAAGTTTAAAAAAGAAGGTCCATGTGGAATAACTGGAAGGAGGTTACCGATGCTGAGATGTTGAATATGGGGACTATTATTTTACATAAAATTGATTTCTCCAAATTTTCTGGCTGCTCCATTTAAATGAGAATATATCACAAACTAATAGTCTGACAACGAGAAGCAAAAAAGTTAGCAATTATATGGAATACATCAACAGTAAATTTCAAGACAGTTTTATTCCCAGTAAAGAAATTTCTATTGATGAGGCAGTAGTAAAATTCAAAGGCAGGATTAGCTTCATTACATATAACCCAAATAAACCAACAAAGTGGGGAATTCGATTACTTGTATTAGCAGATTCCAGTACCGGCTACGCATATTCCGTTTTGCCATATTATGGTGCTCTAACAACTCAGATGTTAATCCATCCAGAATTACTGGTGCTTCATCTGGGCAATAATCTACTAGAAAGTGTACCTGGTGCCAAAGGGTACCATATCTTTACGGATGGATACTATACAAGTATTCCATTGGCCAACGAACTTCTCAAACGGAAGTGTTATATAACACGAACAATACAAAGTAATAGAAAGTTATTGCCAAAAAAAGTGTCGAAACCAATTTTTGCTGCCAAAAAATATGTTGCATGCCGAAAGAACAATTTGTTAGCCTTGGCATGGAAGGATAAACGTGTCGTGACTATGTTAAGTAGTAACGACATTTCAAAGATGCAAACCACCAACAGAATACTAAAATGTGGTGGTATAGTAGAATTAAGAAAGCCCCAAGTAATTTTGAATTACAATAAGTTTATTGGGGGTGTTGATCTAGCTGATTATAATTGATCAACCTATTGTTTTTTATAAGAAAATCTATTAAATGGTAGCGGAGACTTTTTTTCTGGGGTTTAGAAACAAATACCATTAATTCATATATTTTGTATTAAGTTTCATGTAATAAGAATGGGGTGAAACCAGTACCTCATCTACCTTTCATACGTAAGTCAGTTCTTTCCTTAGTGGGAGATTTCAGACAAAGAGCTAAAAAACGTGGCCGACCATCAACATCAGATGTAGAGAATCGACTTGATAGAAAACTCCGCATTTTAGTACTTCATCCAGAAAGAAAACATAACGATTGTATGGTCTGTCCTAACAGAAAAACTAAGAGCGAAAGGAAGACAACTGTTTATTTCTGCGAAACATGCGAAATACATCTTTTTCTGCACGTTGGAAATTGTTTTTAAAAGTACCACACTGTAAAAGATTACAAAAATTAAAACACTTTATAATAGTAATAAATGAAATAGATGTAATACGTTGAATTCTACCACTGTAATTTATTTTAATTCATTCAGCTAAAATTAAATACAAGTGTACAGCAAACGAGCTTGAAAATTAATCGAGTGAAAAGGGTTAAGGAAGTTGCAAATGAAATAAGAAAAGGATTAAAATAAAGTTCAATAAAAGTTCAGGTTTTGATCTCATAACAGCAGAAGTATTATAACAGCTACCTCAGTAAGCTTTGGCCATGGTAACTTACTTAATAAAAGCTGCATTTAGAGTAAAGCATGCCCCTAGCCTAGCGCATGGAAAGTGGCGGAAATAATCATGCTACAGAAACGAGGAAAACCTTCAATCAAATGAAGTCAAATCGTATCGTCCTACATCGCTACTGCCGATATTTATTCGAAAAACTGCTCTTAAAGGTTTACTTTAATTAGTTATAAATATTATTTTTTTCATAATTTCCCAATATTCGTACAGTAATAACTTTTTTAGCCTTGACTTGGATAAATATATATTTAACACCATTGCTGGAATTTCAAACTGTAGACTAAGTAACATTAGACAAACCTCGCATATCTTAGGAAAATGCGATTTTTCTGCAGATCTATAAAACCTGCCAGAAAATTGTTAGCTACTGTCACCAGAGTGTCACCATCAGAAAGAAGGCCTTATGCCACGCTAACGCTAGCTCCGCTTTTTAATAAACCAGTGAGGGTTGCTAATTTAAGATTCGATAATAGGGTTGCCGGAGATCGGCAAAGATCAAATAGGAGAAACAGATCAAAAAGTAGGAAGAAATTTAATACAAACGGTAATTTATGTTTTTATCATTTTAAATTGGATAATAAATGTACACAACCCTGCAAATTTGAAACTAATCAATCTAATAATTCAGACAAAATTCAGTTAACCAAAGCAACCCATCGTTGTTGTGATAAACGAAGGATGTATACAATATAAAAGATAGAACCAAGAAATTAAGTTTTTTTAGTCTCGACCTTTCTGTAATTCCATTAGTAGAATACACAAAACAAACGATTTATACCTTTCAGCTGCTAATGGCACAAAAATAGAAACATTTGGTATAGTAACTACTAAAGTAGATTTAGGCTTACGCTGTAACTTCACAACATACACATACTCGTAGATTCGTAATAGCTAAAGTTAATCATCCAATATTAAGGGCTGATTTTATATCAAAATTAAGTTTAATCGTTGATTTAAAAAAACAACGTTAAAATTCTAATAATTTAGATGAAACTCAGTTTATCCAAAAACTTCGAGCCTAGATGTCAAAAACAAAATCTTCTCAAACACGTCCTACTAGTTAAACGAATCCTTTCATATATAAAGATATAAAGAACTCTTCTCATGTTTTTGTATTAATAGACCGCGTAAAAACTGCCCTTTGACTACCATATGAAGGTCCTTATGAAGTTATATGTAGATTCCGACATTTTTTCCATTTTAAATGTATCAGTACAGCTATAAAAAGGATAAAACCTGCATTAGGAATTCACAGTACAAATAGAAAAACAAAATAAAGCAAAAAGAAAATAAATTTTAAAATTGCATATACACGTATCTCTTAAAACGTAGTCGTGGCCAATATTTACATGAAATAATCTTTAAAAAGTATATGGCAAGCATTGTTTTATCGATTTAAATAAAAATTGCATAAACTTTAGCAAATTTTTCTGTATTTTTTTGGAAATTTGAAAACCAAACAGTTAAAAAATCACCCATTATATTTATAAAACATACTAGAATGGCACAAGTAGCTAAATTTGTATTCTACTTTTCAACAAGTTGATTTTTAATAATAAAATGGTTGTTCAAGATACATACAATTCTAAATCGAGTTTTTATTTTGTTCAATTATTCAACATTGTACGCAAAATAGCAATAATATGTACAATTAATATGGAATTAATAAACGCTTTATTTAAACTAAAAATAGTATAAAAAAACTAACGACCGATGATCAAAACAGGGTGATCGGTTGAATTTCATAATTGCTCCGTATTGTGATTGATTGGTTGGTTTGGTCTATGACTAAAATAGACTGTGGTTTTGAGTTGTGATAATTAGTTTTGATGTTTAGTTTCTATTTTTTATGGAACTATTATTAATATTTAATAGTTTTTGTTAATATTTCGGAAAGTTTTCCGGAATATTGGTGAAATAGTTTGTGAATACCTTTTGGAAATAGGTTCCTGAGATGTTTAAATACTTTTCTTGAATACTTTTAAAAACATTTTTGAATTACTTGGTGAAATATATTTTTTTTTATATACCTTTTTATGTACAATTATTGAAAGTGGAAGTTTTTAGTGGTAATTGCGTACCAAGATCGGTCTTGGGTACGATACCAAAGTGCACAAGGTAGCGGAACGGCGCCATTTTGGTGTAAGTGTGTGGAAAGTTGGCGTCGGTTGTCCACGCCCATAGGGCATGTGCCTCTGCTACCCACGAACATTGTAAAAGAGGTGAGCAGTAGAGCGGTGCGAATTACGGTAATTTGTTCAAAGCAGAAACAATCTGTTCTTGTCGCGGAGAAGTGGAACAAACAAAATACAGCCGAGATAAAGTCTTCGGAGATAGCTACTCCCCAAGTTAATACTATATGTATATAATAATATTCGCCTGCACGGGGAAGTCGTGTATTACATTACCCAACTCTTGACTGGGCATGGATGCTTCCGGGCATACTTGCACAGATTCAAAAGAACTGACTCCCCAAAATGTCATCATTAAGTACAATATATACAGGAAGCTTTTCATGCTCCTAGTCGATTTTGTTTGGCTGCCATTTTGGTTTGGCTGACACTCGTCTATTGGCATTTGACAGCTGCAAAGAGTTGTCAATATCAATTTATTATAGAGCATCTAACGCCGCAACAACGTGTTGAAATTATTTTGATGCCACGACTTTGCCAACAAAGAATTCAGTAGAAGCGGACTACTAATTATAGATAATAAATTGAATATTTTCAATAGCGTTACTACGGAAGTGAATTTGCAAAATGTTCCTCCAAATCGGTGCAGTGTTTATTTCCATTTAGAAAAAATCAATTATTTTTTTAAATAAATCCTAACAATCTAACCGAAATATTCTGGCCAAATTTAAATGAAAATTTTGTTACTAATTTGTACTGACAATTTTTCTGATTTTAATACTAAAAACTTATTGTTTTCAATAATTATTCGGTTAATATTTGAACACTTTATTAAGATTTCTCACAATTGAGCCTTGGAATATTATGGATAATTTAATAATCCACTGTTGGTAGTGAACTCAACAAAACGAACACTCAACTTATAGTCCGCTCCAAGAGCGTGTAAGAATGCGAAAGAAGGATTATACTCCGTCCCTTTTCAGGTCATGAACTTTGAAAGTCGCATTCGCAATTTGTGAGTCAGTAAAGAGACGAGTTGTTCTCATTGTGGTTTCCTCTTTTTTCTCGGCATTTCTTTTTGTGAGAAAACCGCGACCATAGATCAGATTCAACGTGTCAGTTTAGATTTGTGCTCCGTTTTAGAATTTTTTAAAAATTTTCAATATCACCTTTTGTTAGTTGACATTTGGTTTAAGTGCAATCCAATGGAAATATGAGTCCAGATTTTTATAAATAAAAATTAGTAAAACTTTTTCCATCCGCAGCACAAGTATTTGTGGAAATCCTCCCCATTCAGACAGTGTTTTGATGAACTGTCGATGATCTACGAATCCCTTCCGTCTTCGAGGTAAGTTTCTAATCAATTTACGTGAAATGCCTGTGAAAGTTGACAAAGATTATATACTCATAATTTTAGGATTGAATAACTAACTTTTGGGATAAAATCTCAAAATATCTACAATATCGGAGATATATCATATCTATGGCATCATAGCCACCCATTGACATCCTGGCAGGAGAGGGGAACGCCAACATCGTGGGAAGAAGGAAGAGCGGCGAAAGATCCTCTGCGAAGAGGAGAGACCCGAGAGTCTTCGCCTCTGTCAAGAGAGATGGGACAGCTCGACGAAGGGTCGGTGGACTCATCATCGGCTGATCGCAGATGTCACCACATGGGTCACTCGCCTGCACGGGGAAGTCGTGTATTACATTACCCAACTCTTGACTGGGCATGGATGCTTCCGGGCATACTTGCACAGATTCAAAAGAACTGACTCCCCAAAATGTCATCATTAAGTACAATATATACAGGAAGCTTTTCATGCTCCTAGTCGATTTTGTTTGGCTGCCATTTTGGTTTGGCTGACACTCGTCTATTGGCATTTGACAGCTGCAAAGAGTTGTCAATATCAATTTATTATAGAGCATCTAACGCCGCAACAACGTGTTGAAATTATTTTGATGCCACGACTTTGCCAACAAAGAATTCAGTAGAAGCGGACTACTAATTATAGATAATAAATTGAATATTTTCAATAGCGTTACTACGGAAGTGAATTTGCAAAATGTTCCTCCAAATCGGTGCAGTGTTTATTTCCATTTAGAAAAAATCAATTATTTTTTTAAATAAATCCTAACAATCTAACCGAAATATTCTGGCCAAATTTAAATGAAAATTTTGTTACTAATTTGTACTGACAATTTTTCTGATTTTAATACTAAAAACTTATTGTTTTCAATAATTATTCGGTTAATATTTGAACACTTTATTAAGATTTCTCACAATTGAGCCTTGGAATATTATGGATAATTTAATAATCCACTGTTGGTAGTGAACTCAACAAAACGAACACTCAACTTATAGTCCGCTCCAAGAGCGTGTAAGAATGCGAAAGAAGGATTATACTCCGTCCCTTTTCAGGTCATGAACTTTGAAAGTCGCATTCGCAATTTGTGAGTCAGTAAAGAGACGAGTTGTTCTCATTGTGGTTTCCTCTTTTTTCTCGGCATTTCTTTTTGTGAGAAAACCGCGACCATAGATCAGATTCAACGTGTCAGTTTAGATTTGTGCTCCGTTTTAGAATTTTTTAAAAATTTTCAATATCACCTTTTGTTAGTTGACATTTGGTTTAAGTGCAATCCAATGGAAATATGAGTCCAGATTTTTATAAATAAAAATTAGTAAAACTTTTTCCATCCGCAGCACAAGTATTTGTGGAAATCCTCCCCATTCAGACAGTGTTTTGATGAACTGTCGATGATCTACGAATCCCTTCCGTCTTCGAGGTAAGTTTCTAATCAATTTACGTGAAATGCCTGTGAAAGTTGACAAAGATTATATACTCATAATTTTAGGATTGAATAACTAACTTTTGGGATAAAATCTCAAAATATCTACAATATCGGAGATATATCATATCTATGGCATCATAGCCACCCATTGACATCCTGGCAGGAGAGGGGAACGCCAACATCGTGGGAAGAAGGAAGAGCGGCGAAAGATCCTCTGCGAAGAGGAGAGACCCGAGAGTCTTCGCCTCTGTCAAGAGAGATGGGACAGCTCGACGAAGGGTCGGTGGACTCATCATCGGCTGATCGCAGATGTCACCACATGGGTCACTCGCCTGCACGGGGAAGTCGTGTATTACATTACCCAACTCTTGACTGGGCATGGATGCTTCCGGGCATACTTGCACAGATTCAAGACAACTGACTCCCCAAAATGTCATCATTGCCGCGATATGATCGAAGATGCAGAACACGTGTTCTTCCAATGCCCCTTCTACGAGGGGACACGGGTAGAACCGGAGAGAAATCTGGACCGTTCCATCAGTCCAGAAAACATAGTGGAGTGCATGATGAAGAGCCAATCGGCTTGGAACAGAGAACGAAGAATAGACCGCGAGGCGTCATAACACCAGGACAGCAGTAACATCAAATAAGAACGCCCCGGCGAAGTAGTATTTAAAAAGAGTGCCGCCGGGGAACCATCATTTTCCCATTCACTTGCGTTCACGAATTAAAGTGTGGCAATTAAAAGGGATAAAATCCTTTGAACTTCGTACAACGTTAAAGTCAGGAAAAGAGGCCCCGGAGTAATCCTTAACCAGGAGGATAAAACGGAGTTGCAGATCAATCCAGTGGGAATAGTTCATCAACAGCCGCCTGATTTGTCGTCGAAAATACCACAAGTGGCCCCATCCCGAGAAAAAGAATAAAATGATTCTTTATCATTTTCTATTATTATTGTAAGTCATTTAATTAGTTTTAAAGTATTGTGAGATTTAAATAAAAACAAATAAAATTTAAAATTATTTGCATTAAATAAATAAATAAAGAAAAATAAAATTTTAAAACTAGAAATAAATAGAAAATAATATAATAAAATTTAAAACTATCTTTAATAAATAAATTAATAAAGTAGAGTAAAATAAAAATAAATACTTTTGAAAAAAAATAAATAAATAAATAATAGATTTCCCTATCAATAATAATAATACTAGATTAGTCTAAAAGAATAAAATTTTTTGGTTAAATTCAAAGTTTGTGTGTGTTAAGACACAATATTGAGAATAATATTTTTATGTTAATTAACCAATATTAACTAAATCTAAAATTTTTTTTTTGGTAAAATTTTGAAATTTTGAAATTTCGAATATTGAAATCTAGTTAGAATTTTTTTTTGTTTTTGATATCTTTCATTGTGATTTTATCTGACTTGTTAATATGGAGGCCAATACTGGATTACTTCAGCCAGGCAAACTTTCAAATGATACTACTAAAGCTCGACCAAGCACAAGTTCCACAAATAATAAATTCGATCTTTTCGAATTAAAAACAATAATTTCAGAAATTATGTTGACTAGCGCTAATACTGGTGCATCTGCAAATGACGCTAATACTGGTGCATCTGCGAAGCAATAAATATTAATCAAGATCAAAATTTAGTGGGTATGGATAAAATCCCAGATGTTGTAAAAAGTTTAAGAGATTTTTCGGGAGAACCTGGTCAGTATGGTTCTTGGAAAAAGAGTGTCGAGAGAATTCTTAAAATTTACGAGCACTTGAGGGGAACGACAAAATACTACGGTATTTTAAGTGTGATTAGAAACAAAATTATTGGCAACGCGGATATTGCTTTAGAATCTTATAACACTCCATTAAATTGGGAAAAAATTTCAAAGTGCCTCAATTTGCATTATGCAGATAAGAGGGATCTAGGTACTCTTGAATATCAAATGACCACAATCGTTCAAAAAAATTTAACAATACCAGAATTTTACCAGAATGTTTATCAACATTTGTCTTTAATATTAAATAAACTTTCTTCAATGGATATGTCAAAAGATTCGTTGAATATCATGACACAGGCTTATCGCGACAAAGCATTGGACACGTTTATAAGAGGGCTGAAAGGGGATTTACCTCGACTTTTGAGCGTTAGGGAGCCACACGATTTACCTGAGACTCTCCATTTGTGCTTAAAACTCCAGAATGTCGATTTTCGTATTCAGAACAGTCATGGAATTCACCCACAGAATAGACCACCGAATATTCGTGATTACCAGCCAGTAGCTCCTTCAATTCCTCCGAAAAGAAACTTTTCTTATGCAAATCAGATGCCTAGACAAAACTTTTACCCTAGTCTATTTGACAATCCTCAACCACAGAGACCAAATTTTGTTTTTAGGAATCAATTCCAAGCACAACAAAATAGAAATTTTCAGCCACAATTTAACCAATATCAAAACAGATTTCAGCCTAATCCAAGACCAGAGCCAATGGACGTCGATCGTTCCATTCACTCACGAAATGTTAACTATCAAAATAGACCACAATTTCTAAATAAAAGACAACCCTCTCATCAAATCGCTCAACCAAATAAATTCCAAAAAATATATTTTTCTGAACAAAACGAAGTAAATGAAGGACTCGAAAATGAGAATCAGGATCAGCAAACCAACGAATACGTAGAAAACTTTGATCAATCTAACGATCACGCTGAACTTGATTTTCAGAATAACCAAGTCGAAGAAGATCCAACAATAGAAAATTCCTTTGAAAATTCTGATGAAATTCATTTTTTAGACTAAACTGCTCTTCGCTTCCCTACATCGAATATTTGGCGAGGAGCGGCGAAACACTTAAATTTTTAATAGATACAGGATCAAATAAAAAATATATTAAAAAACGATACATTAGAAATCCAATTAAAAATATCAAACCTTTCTACGCTACTTCAGTTGGCGGTAAAACTTTAATTACCCATCATTCTTTAGTAAACCTCTTCAACTTTGTACCACAAAAACTCAATTTTTTTATTTTGCCAACACTCAACTCGTTTGATGGAATTATTGGTAACGATAGTTTGAAAGAACTAGGAGCAGTAATCACACCGACGAAAATTATATGACCATTTTCTCAGATTTTATGGTACCACTAAAACAACAAATCTCAAATTCAGTAAACACAATTAAAATGAGAGACATTCACATGAGTAACACTCAAAAAATACATTTAAATAACATAATCCAAAAGTGTCCTAAGTTATTCGCGGACCCCGACGAAAAACTAACCTACCCAAGTAGCACCGCCTGGTTGTAATGACGTCGAGCCGTAGTCGGTCACATGACTTCAGGTCGGCTGTGCAACGTTGGTACAACATCGCACCAACGTCGAGCCGACCGATTTGGGGAATGATTTTTGGGTCGGTCCGCCGTCATAATAACTTCCTCTCGACCATTGAAATGACTAAGAAGTGACAAGTGAAAAAAGTTATTTGAGCGTGTTTTTTTTAACTTTTTAGTCGGTTTGCTGTAATATTTATTACAATATTGTTAAATTAAGCTACTAAAATAAGTTGCAGTCATGTATTGTTGTCTTCTTTTAATCAACAACATCTGTATATAAAGTCTCTCTCTAATTTATATTTCTTTCTTTATTAATATTTCTTTTAAATATGAGAATATCGAAATATATTTTCTGGCATATATAGCACTGTAAAACCTAAATTAACAAACGAAGAACATTTTTGCTGTGAAATATACCTAAAAATTTACAAATAATTCATTCCCCTCTCAAATAATGCTCGAAATAAATGAAAAATTTATAAAAAAATTGTAGATGATTTTCATTTTAGCTTAATTTTTTGTTTAAAACTATTTCTAAAATATTTTTGATAGCTTTTTTGGGCAAAAAATGTAGTTTTAATCGTAATTTTGCCTATTAAAACGACTTTTTTCATATATTTGGTTCTACTTTATTTTTTTAGTTATTGAATTATATGCATTTAAAATGGCGAATTCTATATTGAAACGAAAAAGTTATTGAATTAACTATCAGATTACAAAAAAGTAACGTGATAGACTTTCTAGTTGTCGTAATAACGGAAAAGTCAGCGTCCCAACTATTTTGACAATTAAATTACAAAAAATAAATGTATATGACCATAAAGTTTTGTAACGCACATAAAAGTTAAAATCGCAACCGTATTTTTGACAGTTCGCTTTTGTCAACATCGTCGCAGTTGTTCAGTTCGTATCGATAGTTTGTGTCTTTAGTTTGTGCTTGTAAAAAGTGATCTGTAAAGATGCCTTTTTCAATTGTACAGACGATCGAAAAAGGAAAATATTATCTTTCCACAGTGCCACAAATCTGGGTGGATAATGGAATTCTTCATTGGCCTAAATGTAAGGCTAATGCTTTACTAAAACTAAAAACTGCAGAAAGCGTGCCAGAATTAAATTGGGATAAATTTCCTTGTGTAGTCAAAATGACTGAAATCGATACAAATGTTAACGGTGTTAGAATGGAAAAACAAATGCTGGACTATTCCAGTTCTGAATCAGAACAACCAATTGTTTTTACTGATTCAAAGAGGAAAAATATTAAGAAACTCAATAACGATTTATCACAGCTTGATGATTTAAATGACATGTTCGAAAATGATTATGTTACTCCGTCAAGTATTTCGCCATCACTAGAAACAGAAACAACAGCAGTGCATAATTATAATTCACAGGAGCACTCAATACATCACCAAGAACCAAGCAACAGCAGGGAAAATGTTTGTGAACAAGAAAACGCTTCTGTAGCAGCTACTGAAGTAATTTGTGATGTTACAAATTTGAACAATTTACTCAATATTGATTTCTCATCTTGTAAGTACAGTTAAATTAAAATTTTAAAGTATAGATTTAATTAATATTAACCATTTATGTATTATGTTTTTTCAGTTGAACAACGTTTAACAAAACTGGAAGTTTTAGGTTCACAAATGAACGCCAAGCTAGATAAAATTCTAGATTTACAAGAAAAACGAAACAATCAGGAAATTTGTAATGTAGTTGTTGCTGCTCCCAACATCCTCAAGTCGTTTGCATTTCCTTTAGCTTCAGTTGCCGAAATAACGGAATTGGAATGTAAGCTTAATCTTGATGAACATTTCAAAAAAAAACCTGGTAATAATATTGTATTATAAAGTATTATTGTATTATTATTTAAACACAAAATTTTATTACAAATATATTTTAGATCACAGAACTTCAAAGGATGCATGGAAGTGGAGGAAATTTAGATGGAAAAAAAGTAGCCTATAAATTGGCGGACTGGCTCTTCAATCGAAAAGTTCTCACATCATATACTTGGACAGGATCTTCAAAAAAACAAGCAAAATCTCCATTTGTTGTACTTAAAAATGTCATTGATATGTTTAATCAAGTTCTAATTTGCGCAGATGCAAAATATAATATGCACATGGTTGAAGACTTTTTCAAAAACCATATTTTAAAGCACAGTGAAAGTCGATGGCAACAGCAACAGCCCAATAAATCCAGTGGCAAAAAAGTTCGACGCCAAAATAGCGCCAATAACGAATCGAACGTGACCAAAGAAAAATCGGATTCGTCAATTAGTTCACAAGCTAGCAACCAGTACGTTGATGTGTGAAATACAAAATAATAAAATTTTTATATTATTATTATTGTAGCAACCTCGATGATGTAAATGTTTAAGAAAAGGGTGCAATTCATAACCAGACTTAAAAGGAAAAATATTTTTTTGTATGCTTAAATTTTTTGTATGTTGTTTTAAACAATTGAAGTTGTTTTTGTTTTATTATATTTTTATTGAAATACAGAAAATCGAATAATGAAGTAAAAATAATTTTGTTACTGATGATTTAAATTATTATCCAGTGTATGTAGTATTGGTATAAACACTGTTTTATTTTGATATGGCAAAGCAAATAACTTGCACTTAATCTCCTGAATAGAATATATTGCTGCTGGATGCATATGAGCTGATGATATATAAATATTTAATCTCGAAGACTTGAAGAGCCTCTCAAAAAAGTCCTTTTTTGTTGTTATAGCTGATCCATATATATGCAACTTATTATTTAAATAGGTAGCATTCTCCATGGCTACGATTTCATCTGTGATGGTCATAAACCATTTATCCTTAGTTTCTTTTGTTAAAGTAAATCCATGCGACAGTTGCAGTTCATGAAATATCCGATCACACATTGGATGTTGATGTGTCAGTGTAATTTCCTTTCTAGTGATTGGCCAGATAGGTTCTTTTTTCTGCACAAAATTAACCGAAGCACACTCGCTCAAGCGTTTTGCGATTTGTGCCAAGGGACGATTTCCGGTTCGCATGAGCATTTTTATTTTATAAAGAAGATTTTCGAATGGATATGCACTAATAGATGGTAAATATCCTAATTCTTTTACGTCATCAACTAAATGGCACAGATTGTGCACATTGCTACTAATGGAATCAACACCATATAGTTCAATAAAATTTTCTATATAACTTGGTAGCAGCACTGCTGCTATATTTAAATACTGTGAATACTCTTTACATGAGCATATAGTGATAGAGCAACATAAGCATAAAAAATGGTAATACGCATCTACTGGTAAAAAATCTTTAAGTATTACTGGGCCAACGTATAATAAAAAGTTCCGATATTCTAAACCTTTCCAGAATCTCAAGCTGTCAAGTTTTCGGATAGCTCGGTGAAGTTCTCTGGGCTTAAACGCGTTAAAACTCTCTAGTTTATCGATATTTCTACTATTTGTCTTGCCGACCACTTCGTCCGGAAATTGAAGCTTCCGTGAACCCAACCAACAACACATTTTTTCGTGATACCGAGGTCTATCAAATGTAACGAATCAGCAACTGGGAAAGCTTTAATTAGATCAATCGGTAAATCTTCTAAAGGTGAAGTTTCTTTATGATGATCTGTATCAATTCTCTGACGAAACGATGCATCTGTTCGATTTGGAAGATGAATTCGGGGAAAGCTCATATGTCGTCCTTCATTATAATATTCACCAATTGCAATGCATTTTGTGCAGCCATGGTAGTGATTGCTAGAAAGTACACCTAACAAAAAAAAGTATATTTGTTATGTGTTCATATAGCATATTTTTGTATAATTCGTTTTGTACCTTTTACGAAGGATCTGGCAGGTGTGTCGCACACAAAACATCTAATTTTTATTTGAATCGGTTGGCCATTTATGTTTATTCCAGTCTGAAGTAGTGATTTTAGATCTTGGACAAAAGGAGTCAAAAATATTGAACAGTTTAGCGGTTTGCTTTGTCCGCAATAAATACCGATTATAATGGGTTTCAAATCTGGCATATTGTCAATTAAACCTAGAATTGGCCATAATTCACACTTAGAGCTCCTGTATACTGGTAAACCATCCATATTAAATGTTAACGAAAGGCAATTGGGCAATGTTTCCAGTTGGTGCATTATATTTTCCAACGAATTTTTAAGCCCATTGTGCCAGTACTCTCCCTCACCCATTGGTTTTATATTCACTTCCCTCGGAGTTTTTAAAAGCGTTCTGCTGTCCCTCGGTAGATTTTCTACGCCATGCGCGGTCAATAGTTGCATTATTTCATTAGTTGCACAATGTGTAATTTTGTGTTTAATAATAAATTTTTTAAAATTTTCGATGAAGCTATTGTTCACCTCTTCTTCTTCTATAATACGCTGTTCTTCTCCAGTTTCCCCATTGATTTCCGCTTCATCAAAAGGTTCCGCACAATATTCAGGAAGCTCATCTTGCAGCTCAATACTGCTTGATGACGATGGGTTTTCGTGATGGTTAATATTATTTGATGATGATAAATGTAATTGACTTGGTAAGATATTCGTAGATGAATTTAAATTATTTGAAAAAGGCGGAGGTGGCTTGTTATTGGAAGAAGATTTGATTGCTAATATTCTCACAGAAGGCTTTAAATTAATTGAGGCATTCGGATCTGGAGAAAAATAAAAAATATTAAAATTATCCAGGAGCTGCATTGTAAATGTTTTGGTTTTACCTGAAGAATTTTTCTGCCCCAATGGTTGATTTAAATAAAACTTAACTTTACGATAATATGATGTCGTATGTTTGAATCGTTTTATGTTATTTTGAGGGTTTTTTTTATTAGGTGAATTTAACAAATCCATTTTTTTAATTTAATTCAATTTTTAATAATAATTAATGTGTTCTTTGATTCGACAACAAACTATGACAGTTTAAAACAAATTAGTCGTGCAGCGGTTGAACAAATAACTAATTTTTTAGAATCCGACTAAAAAGTTGTTTCATAGTCATAAACCAAGAACAGAGTTGCAACAAAGTTAAAAAATAACCAAAATTCGATGGTATAACTTTAACGTCATTATCTGGTCATTTAGACGGCGGCGATGTATTTTTAGTCGGGTGTTAGTTTTATACAAGAACAAAAAGTAAAGTGGTAGTTGAAAAATAACGCGAGAATTACTTCGTAACTTTATTGTCGGTCTGTAGTCCTATCGATAAAAAAGTTATCTATTTTCAATCATTTTCAAAAATTGACAAAAAAGTAATATTTTCGCAAAATCTGACGTCGCTACAATGTCGTAAATTAGTAATCTAACTTAGAAGTTATTTGGTGCTGCTTGGGTATATGTAGATTCCGACATTTTTTCCATTTTAAATGTATCAGTCTATAGAAAGGATAAAACCTGCATTAGGAATTCACAGTACAAATAGAAAAAAAAAATAAAGCAAAAAGAAAATAAATTTTAAAATTGCATATACACGTATCTCTTAAAACGTAGTCGTGGCCAATATTTACATGAAATAATCTTTAAAAAGTAAATGGCAAGCATTGTTTTATCGATTTAAATAAAAATTGCATAAACTTTTGCAATTTTTCTGTATTTTTTTGGAAATTTGAAAACCAAACAGTTAAAAAATCACCCATTATATTTATAAAACATATTAGAATGGCACAAGTAGCTAAATTTGTATTCTACTTTTCAACAAGTTGATTTTTAATAATAAAATGGTTGTTCAAGATACATACAATTCTAAATCGAGTTTTTATTTTGTTCAATTATTCAACATTGTACGCAAAATAGCGATAATATGTACAATTAATATGGAATTAATAAACGCTTTATTTAAACTAAGAATAATAAAAAAAAACTAACGACCGATAATCAAAACAGGGTGATCGGTTGAATTTCATAATTGCTCCGTATTGTAATTGATTGGTTGGTTTGGTCTATGACTAAAATAGACTGTGGTTTTGAGTTGTGATAATTAGTTTTGATATTTAGTTTCTATTTTTTATGGAACTATTATTAATATTTAATAGTTTTTGTAAATATTTCGGAAAGTTTTCCGGAATATTGGTGAAATAGTTTTTGAATACCTTTTGGAAATAGGTTCCTGAGATGTTTAAATACTTTTCTTGAATACTTTTAAAAACATTTTTGAATTACTTGGTGAAATATATTTTTTTTATATACCTTTTTATGTACAATTATTGAAAGTGGAAGTTTTTAGTGGTAATTGCGTACCAAGATCGGTCTTGGGTACGATACCAAAGTGCACAAGGTAGCGGAACGGCGCCATTTTGGTGTAAGTGTGTGGAAAGTTGGCGTCGGTTGTCCACGCGCATAGGGCATGTGCCTCTGCTACCCACGAACATTGTAAAAGAGGTGAGCAGTAGAGCGGTGCGAATTACGGTAATTTGTTCAGAGCAGAAACAATCTGTTCTTGTCGCGGAGAAGTGGAACAAACAAAATACAGCCGAGATAAAGTCTTCGGAGATAGCAACTCCCCAAGTTAATATTATCTAATATATAAAATTCTCGTGTCACAGTTTTCGTTCCCATACTCCTCCGAAACGGCTTGACCGATTCTCATGAAATTTTGTGAGCGTATTGAGTAGGTCTGAGAATCGGCCAACATCTATTTTTCATCCCCCTAAATGTTAGGGGTAGTCCACCCCTGAATTTTTTTTTTTATTTTTTAGACAAAATTTTTAGTTTCTATTTTTTTATGATACAACATACAAAAATACATACAATCCTTAATTTTTACCCTTCAACGATCAACCCTCATTTTTTAATAGCCATTTTAGTAATTTAATCATTTTTTATCTCCGGTCGAAAACTGATCAATCGTCATTTAATTAGTTAACCTCGCCAGATGTCTTCAGGTGTCACTTCTGACCCAGTAAACAGCACGGAGTAGGGATGAGAACGAAGCCGGTCTCCTTTCTTTCTCACTCCCTACACAGTTGTCGGCCATCATTATTGTTTATACATCAAGTGTAGTAGTAACGTTGACAATTATTATTTTGCTATCTCAGTGTGCCGGTCTCCTTTCTTTCTCACTCCCTACACAGTTGTCGGCCATCATTATTGTTTATACATCAAGTGTAGTAGTAACGTTGACAATTATCATTTTGCTATCTCAGTGTAACTCTCATATAAACTTTTAATCATTCCTATTTTATCAATAATAATTAAATTATCAATTTTGAGTGTATTTTGCACGATTAGTTTATCAAGTGATTTTATAACCACAAAAGTACTCAACACGTGACACGAGCTTCCAATAACAACGGATTTTGTGTTGTAAGTATATTTTTTTTTATTTATATCGAAAATGTTGTTGATCTTATGAAAATCTTAATTCACGGAGTAGGGATGAGAACGAAGCCGGTCTCCTTTCTTTCTCACTCCCTACACAGTTGTCGGCCATCATTATTGTTTATACATCAAGTGTAGTAGTAACGTTGACAATTATTATTTTGCTATCTCAGTGTGCCGGTCTCCTTTCTTTCTCACTCCCTACACAGTTGTCGGCCATCATTATTGTTTATACATCAAGTGTAGTAGTAACGTTGACAATTATTATTTTGCTATCTCAGTGTGCCGGTCTCCTTTCTTTCTCACTCCCTACACAGTTGTCGGCCATCATTATTGTTTATACAACAAGTGTAGTAGTAACGTTGACAATTATTATTTTGCTATCTCAGTGTAACTCTCATATAAGCTTTTAATCATTCCTATTTTATCAATAATAATTAAATTATCAATTTTGAGTGTATTTTGCACGATTAGTTTATCAAGTGATTTTATAACCACAAAAGTACTCAACACGTGACACGAGCTTCCAGTAACAACGGATTTTGTGTTGTAAGTATAATTTTTTTTATTTATATCGAAAATGTTGTTGATCTTATGAAAATCTTAATTCACGGAGTAGGGATGAGAACGAAGCCGGTCTCCTTTCTTTCTCACTCCCTACACAGTTGTCGGCCATCATTATTGTTTATACATCAAGTGTAGTAGTAACGTTGACAATTATTATTTTGCTATCTCAGTGTGCCGGTCTCCTTTCTTTCTCACTCCCTACACAGTTGTCGGCCATCATTATTGTTTATACATCAAGTGTAGTAGTAACGTTGACAATTATCATTTTGCTATCTCAGTGTAACTCTCATATAAACTTTTAATCATTCCTATTTTATCAATAATAATTAAATTATCAATTTTGAGTGTATTTTGCACGATTAGTTTATCAAGTGATTTTATAACCACAAAAGTACTCAACACGTGACACGAGCTTCCAATAACAACGGATTTTGTGTTGTAAGTATACTTTTTTTTATTTATATCGAAAATGTTGTTGATCTTATGAAAATGTAATTTTAATTTAATTTTATTAAAAAAATGTAATTGAACAATTAAGATTTTCATAGTTTCCAAAAATTCAATCATTATGAATCTTTATTTTGAAATGTCAATGGAAATATTGGTTGTATGAAAAAATTATAAGAGACAATGTTTTCATAAAATTTAATTTTTTACTTTTGTTTGAAAAATTTTTCCATAAAACTTATATTTTTGTTAAACTTTCATAAATTAAAACTAATCATTTCAAAACTGTGGCAAAAATCCTGGCCCTAATTATACTTTTAACATTTTTCATCATTAAGTAATTTCAATAATTCTATTTATGTGTGTTTTGTACAGTGAGCAATGCCAAGAAAACGCAAAGGGGCTGATTTGAGCCGTAATACAAGTAAGTCTCGAAACTTGCGAAATAGAAGATCCGAAAGAAACGAAGAAGAAATCCAGCAACAAAATACTGATGCACGTGTCAGAATGGCGCAATTGCATCAAGAAGAGCCAGACGATACACGAGCTGAACGCAATGAAGTCAGAAGATTAGAACAACGACAATCACGCCGTTTCACAGTCAATAGACGCAGAACAAATGACCAACAACGACAACAGGTACATCGAGCATTTATATCTGATTCGTTCCTGCGTCTAGCATTCCAGTATGAGCCCGATATTGAATATTATGCTCATTCAAAAGTGGTAATTGGTGCTATGGACAAGGAATGTCCGCATTGTCATGCTCTAAAATTCAAAAATGAGCCAGCTGGGATGTGTTGCGCGTCAGGAAAAGTGCAACTACCTGAAATTGAAACACCACCTGAACCATTGAACGGCTTACTTATCGGCACGGATCCAGATTCTAACGTGCTCCTGAAGTCAATTCGAAGATTCAATTCATGCTTTCAAATGACATCGTTCGGTGCAACAGAAATAGTTCGAAATACTAATGCAAATGCTCAACAATTCAATTCTACATTCAAAATCAGAGGCCAAGTTTATCATAAAATGGGCTCACTGCTGCCAATGCCAAACGAACCACATAAATTTTTACAAATCTACTTTATGGGCGGCGAGGATTCCGGAAACGCACTTGCCAATCGCGTGAATGCACGTTGTGATTATAATAACCTTGATTCACTTTATGCCAGGCGCATCGTCAGTGAGCTAGATGCTCTTTTGAACGAGCACAACGAGTTGTTGAAAATATTCAAATCACATATGCACCAATTACAAAGCGATAATCACGCTATCGTCATTAATCCTGATAAAACACCAGCTGGAGAGCATATTCGTAGATTCAATGCACCCGTTGTTGATGATGTTGCTGGAATCATGGTTGGCGATTGTACAGCTGCACGAGAAATTGTGATTCGTAGAAGAAATAATAATCTTCAGTTCATTGCTGACACACATCGTTCATATGACGCTCTCCAATATCCGCTAATATTTTGGAAGGGACAAGACGGATATTGCATAAACATAAAACAACGAGATCCCGTATCAGGTACTTCATTGATTATTAATTTGATCATTAATCATTTAACAAAACAATTAAATTATTGAACGTAATAAATTTAAATTAATTTTTATGAATAAATTACAGGAGCTGAAACAAACAAGAACGTTAGCTCAAAGGATTATTATGCGTACCGATTAATGATTAGACGTGGCCTGGACAACGTCATTTTACGATGTCGTGAGCTTTGTCAACAATTCATGGTCGACATGTACGCGAAGATTGAGAGCGAACGACTACGATACTTACGATATAATCAACAAAAGCTGCGCGCGGAAGAGTACATTCATTTGCGAGACGCTATCAACAACAACGCCGACGTCGCCGAAATTGGTAACCATGTCATTTTACCATCATCGTACGTAGGCAGTCCACGTCATATGCAAGAATATATACAGGATGCTCTGACTTTCGTGCGCGAATATGGACGACCATGTTTATTTATCACGTTCACATGTAATCCAAAATGGCCAGAGATTACATCTTTGCTACTGCCTGGCCAAAATGCAATACATCGCCATGACATTACAGCACGTGTGTTCAGACAAAAGTTGAAGTCTTTAATAAGTTTCATTACTAAATCACATGTATTCGGTCCCACACGTTGCTGGATGTATTCGGTTGAGTGGCAAAAGCGAGGATTACCTCATGCACACATTTTGGTTTGGTTCATCGACAAAATCCGTCCTGAAGAAATCGATAGTATCATTTCTGCTGAAATTCCAGATCCATCCACTGACCAACTGCTGTTTGATATTGTTACAACAAACATGATTCATGGTCCATGTGGTACTCTTAATAGTTCATCGCCTTGCATGGCTGATGGAAAATGTACTAAAAATTTCCCTAAAGATTTTACCAATGATACGGTCACAAATGTCGACGGATACCCAATATATCGTCGAAGAAATCCTGAAAATGGCGGACAATCATTTATTAAAAATATCATCAACACAGACATTGATATTGACAATCGTTGGGTGGTGCCATATTCGCCTCTGCTGAGCAAGACATATAATGCTCATATTAATGTTGAGTTCTGCAGTTCTGTGAAGAGCATCAAATACATTTGCAAGTATGTCCATAAAGGCAGTGATATGGCTGTGTTTAGAGTGGAAAATACTAATGTGAATGCTCCTCCAATGAATAAAAACGATGAAATAACGCTCTACCAAATTGGTCGGTACATCAGCTCCAATGAAGCTGCTTGGCGTATCTTTGGTTTTCCAATTCATGAACGGGATCCAGCAGTTGTTCAGTTAGCCATCCATCTTGAAAACGGTCAGCGTGTATTTTTCACGAACGAGACAGCGATTGATCGTGCAATAAATCCACCTAAAACTACACTCACTGCATTTTTTGAATTGTGTAATCGTGCGGATGATTTTGGTGCCTTTGCACGAACATTACTCTATTCACAAGTACCACGCTATTTCACATGGACTCAAACAAAAACATGGATGCCCCGCAAGCAAGGCTCACCAGTTGCTGCATGTCTCAATTTATTTAAATCAAACGCCTTGGGGCCATTATTTACAGTCAATCCAAGACACACTGAGTGCTTTTATCTTCGACTGTTGTTGGTTAATGTTACTGGCCCATTATCATTTCAAGATATACGTAAAGTGAATGGGCAACAATATCCAACGTATAAAGATGCATGCCTTGCACTCGGCTTGCTGGAAGACGACAACCAGTGGGAATGCATGCTTGCTGAAGCTGCATTGAACTGTACAGCAATACAAATTCGTCTACTATTCGCTATAGTGTTAACTACATGTTTCCCAGCCCGAGCACAGATATTATGGGAAAATCACAAAGATTCAATGACTGATGATATATTGCATCAACATCGTATACGGTGCCACGATCTAACCATAACATTCAGCTCGAAATGTACAATGAAGCATTGATTGCTATTGAGGATCTTTGCATTGTCATTGCCAACTTACCACTTAGTAATTTCGGTATGAATTCGCCAAATCGAACTGCATCTGATTTAATGAATACTGAAATGAATCGTGAACTGCAGTACAGTACTGTAGAAATGGCAGCGATTGTTGCCCGCAATGTCCCACTAATGAATGAGGAACAAAGAACCATTTATGATCGCATTATGCTCGCAGTTTCAGCTGGACAAGGTGGGTTCTTCTTTTTGGATGCACCGGGTGGAACTGGCAAAACATTCGTTATTTCGCTAATTCTTGCTGAAATACGATCAAATAATGGTATCGCATTGGCCGTTGCATCATCGGGCATTGCAGCAACTTTATTGGATGGAGGTAGAACAGCTCATTCAGTATTTAAGCTGCCACTAAATATTCAGAATAACCCTGACGCAGTATGCAACATTAAGAAACAATCGTCCATGGCCACTGTGCTGAAACGGTGTAAAATTATTATTTGGGATGAATGTACTATGGCACACAAACATTCACTTGAGGCGTTGAACAGGACATTGAAAGATATTAAAAACAGTGACAAACTATTTGGCGGAACTCTGTTGGTCCTTTCAGGTGATTTCAGACAAACACTTCCAGTCATTCCACGTTCAACATACGCTGATGAGATCAACGCTTGCTTAAAATCATCTCCATTGTGGCGTAATGTTGAAAAATTACAGCTAAAAATAAATATGCGCGTTCAAATGCTTCAAGATCCATCCGCTGAAACATTTTCAAAACAACTCTTAGATATCGGTGATGGAAAAGTTGCTATAGATGAAACTGGATACGTAAAATTACCGACCGATTTCTGCACAATCGCTGATTCGCAAGATACTCTCATTGAACAAATATTTCCCGATGTACACACACAGTACATAAATCATGAGTGGCTTGCAGAAAGAGCGATTTTAGCGGCAAAAAATGTAGACGTTGACAATTTAAATCTGAAGATACAAATGTTGTTGCCAGGGAACTTGGTATCATATAAATCTATTGATACAGTTTGCGACGACAGCGAAGCAGTAAATTTTCCCACAGAGTTTTTGAACTCACTGGATTTGCCAGGCATGCCACCGCATAATTTACAATTAAAGGTTGGATCTCCAATTATCTTGCTTCGTAATTTGAACCCGCCCCGGCTGTGCAACGGTACGCGATTAGTCATTCAAAAATTAATGAAAAACGTGATCGAAGCCAGAATTTTAAATGGCAAGTTCAGAGGTGAAAATATACTCATACCACGGATTCCTATTATACCTACAGATGTGCCAATTCAATTCAAACGTATTCAGTTTCCGATTAGATTGGCATTTGCAATGACTATCAACAAATCCCAAGGTCAAACGATGTCTGTTTGTGGATTAGATTTGAGAACACCATGTTTTTCACACGGACAATTATACGTGGCATGCTCTCGAGTGGGTAAACCATCCAGTTTGTTTGTGTTAGCTAGAGATGGACTAACAAAAAATATTGTTCACGCTATAGCATTAAGAGATTGATATTGTTTAATAGTGTTACTGTCGTAATTGTTTAATTAATGATATATAATTTTAAGGAATAAATTATAATAACTTAAAAATAATGTTTGCCTTTTGTTATTTTTATATTCCCTCATCGTTCACAGCGCTCCATGCTTATTTCACGCATATACCACATTCTTACATACATACAATATACATATTCTAACATACATACATACTTACAATAAGTAAGCTATTTTGTGTCTACACTAGAAATGACTAGGAAATTATTTATATGGCAAAACAACGTTTACCGGGTCAGCTAGTATGTATATAATAATATTCGCCTGCACGGGGAAGTCGGGTATTACATTACCCAACTCTTGACTGGGCATGGATGCTTCCGGGCAAACTTGCACAGATTCAAGAGAACTGACTCCCCAAAATGTCATCATTAAGTAATTTATTAGAAATTGCTAGAAATTTGACGAAATGCGGAAACCGGGAATTTCTCTCTTTCGGTAAGTTGACATCGTCATTTTTACTAAACAAAATAACAAATATTTAGTTTGTGATGTGCCTAAATGGCTATTAGTGATTTATTTTAAATCACACGATGCGGGCAACGTCGTTAGTGATTTATTTACGGTATCACACGAGGCGGGCAACGGCGTGGCATCATAGCCACCCATTGACATCCTGGCAGGAGAGGGGAACGCCAACATCGTGGGAAGAAGGAAGAGCGGCGAAAGGTCCTCTGCGAATAGGAGAGACCCGAGTGTCTTCGCCTCTGTCAAGAGAGATGGGACAGCTCGACGAAGGGTCGGTGGACTCATCATCGGCTGATCGCAGATGTCACCAAATGGGTCACTCGCCTGCACGGGGAAGTCGTGTATTACATTACCCAACTCTTGACTGGGCATGGATGCTTCCGGGCATACTTGCACAGATTCAAGACAACTGACTTCCCAAAATGTCATCATTAAGTAATTTATTAGAAATTGCTAGAAATTTGACGAAATGCGGAAACCGGGAATTTCTTTCTTTCGGTAAGTTGACATCGTCATTTTTACTAAACAAAATAACAAATATTTAGTTTGTGATGTGCCTAAATGGCTATTAGTGATTTATTTTAAATCACACGATGCGGGCAACGTCGTTAGTGATTTATTTACGGTATCACTCGAGGCGGGCAACGGCGTGGCATCATAGCCACCCATTGACATCCTGACAGGAGAGGGGAACGCCAACATCGTGGGAAGAAGGAAGAGCGGCGAAAGGTCCTCTGCGAAGAGGAGAGACCCGAGTGTCTTCGCCTCTGTCAAGAGAGATGGGACAGCTCGACGAAGGGTCGGTGGACTCATTATCGGCTGATCGCAGATGTCACCAAATGGGTCACTCGCCTGCACGGGGAAGTCGTGTATTACATTACCCAACTCTTGACTGGGCATGGATGCTTCCGGGCATACTTGCACAGATTCAAGACAACTGACTTCCCAAAATGTCATCATTGCCGCGATATGATCGAAGATGCAGAACACGTGTTCTTCCAATGCCCCTTCTACGAGGGGACACGGGTAGAACTGGAGAGAAATCTGGACCGTTCCATCAGTCCAGAAAACATAGTGGAGTGCATGATGAAGAGCCAATCGGCTTGGAACAGAGAACGAAGAATAGACCGCGAGGCGTCATAACACCAGGACAGCAGTAACATCAAATAAGAACGCCCCGGCGAAGTAGTATTTACAAATAGTGCCGCCGGGGAACCATCGTTCCGGGAGAAAGGTTAGAGGTGTATGTTAGGTTTTAGGGTGGTAAAAATCCCTCTTAACTCGTCTGGCAGGTAGAAGGTTTTCCAGGCGAGTACCTTTTGAAGGTTTCCCCCTGTACCTCATTAATCTAAACTTAAAAAAAAAAATAGTCAGTCGTAGGATAGCACTCATCAGTAACACGTACTAACTTAACATGAAAACCATATCATAACTTTCAATTTGAAAGAAAACTAAGTGAATTTTATAATTTATTTTAAAAAAACAAATCGGTATATTACATCTATATATAAGTTAAATATAACGGCATAAAAACTCGCCAACATAAAATTTAACATTCCTGAAACCTCATATTTCGTACGAGAACTGTAGAACTAAATCGCTCCCACGGAATATGCTGACGATGCGTCTGGCTATTAACGCGCGAGGCACAGGTAGAGCTTGCACACATAATTGTAATGATATTAATTATTAGTCTAATTTTGTCTTTCAATAAATACAATCTTTGTTCTGAACTTAACAGAAACTTCAAATTGTTTTTGTAATACAACATTTTTGAAGTGAATTATTAACTTATACTATAGTTAATTTAAAACCATGCGTTTTAGGTAAAAAACCGAAAGATTGGAGCAGATTAAGAAACAGTTATTCTGTTAGGTGGATTCGTTTGTGTTCAATGTGAGTGTGTTTTCTTATTTTTTTTTTACAAAAAAACCATACGATTTTGTTTGTTTGTTGCAAATCAATGTTGATGCATTTTTTTTTTATTTAATGTGGAAAACTTCATAGTTTCGAACAACGCAGATTGACGTTGTTCGAAACTATGAAGTTTTCCACATTCTTTGGGATAGCGGAGAATACAGTAACTACGTTGAGTGGATTCGTTTCTGTTCAATGGGAGTGTTTTTTTATTATTTTTTTTTTTCAAAAAAACAATACGATTTTGTTTGTTTGTTGCAAATCAATGTTGATGTATTTTTTTTTATTAAATGTGTAAAACATCATAGTTTCGAACAACGCAGATTGACATCGAGAGAGTACAGACGACAAACGTTTCGTTACGTATTGAAATTCGGTGAGTTTCTTTTGATTTCATTTTTTGAGCGAAAAGAAGTAAAAAGCCGTTCGAACACTTTTATTCCATCAATGTTAATGCTTTTTTTTTTTATATATATTCGTATAGTGTGGTCTTTTGACTTCATTCTGTAGTCAGACGTTTCTCAATATGGTTCGTGGTAAATCAGTTAGCAATGATTTGGAGAGAGAAAATTATTAACGAATATAGAAATTCAAAATCATATGGTTTAATAGCTAAACAATTTAAAATGGCCAAAAGTTCCATCCAATACATAATTAAAAATTACAAAGAGACAAAACAAATAGGTAGAAAAGCGAGTGTTGGTGGTAAAAAGAGCACTTCAGGTGCGGACGACCGCTGTTTACGTAAAATTATTCTAAATAATAGGCGAGCAACAACATCTGAAATTAGAAATATTTGGGCGGAAAGCATAAAAAACCGATTTCAACATCTACTTGTCTCAGGCGAATAAACTCTATGGGATATAGTTTTTATAAGGTAAAATATAATATTTGGATAATATATACGAAATTATAAAAATTGACGACAACAACTGTAGGCGAAAAAAAACCATTATTAACAGGAAAACAGAAAAAGAAAAGATTAACTTGGGCTAAAGATCATGTTAATTGGTCACAGGACCAATGGAACTCTGTTTTATTCAGTGATGAATCAAAATTTGATGTTTCAGTTGGTGATCAAAGAGGTCGTGTGATACGCAATAAAAAGGAAGCATACCACAAAGACTGCTTACGACGAACAGTCAAATTTCCTGCCGGCCAGATGGTATGGGGGTTTATGTCACACAAAGGAGTGGGGCCGTTATGCTTCATAAATGGAACGGTTAATGCTGCAAAATACCAAAATATTTTAGAAGAATATCTGCTACCTTCAATTCAAACATTTGAATGTGATGATAGCATGATATTTCAGCAGGACGGTGCCAGCTGCCACACAGCTAAAACAACAAAAAGCTGGTTGACCGAGCATAACATTAAGTTTATGGATTGGCCATCATCAAGTCCTGATCTAAACCCCATAGAAAACTTGTGGGGGGTTGTAAAACGTAAACTGAGGTGTATTCGTCCTCGAACAAAGGAGGAATTAAATGAAAAATTAGCGGAAATTTGGAATCAAATCACAGCAGAAGATTGCCAAAATTTATATGCTACCATGCAAAAAAAAATGCAATGCGTTATTGCAGCTAAAGGTGACGTCACACAGTATTAAAATCGATCGTACGAACTGTGTTCAGCCCAAGTTACGTCGTACGAACTCTGTTGAGTTGAGTTTTTGTTTTGTTTATTTGTTGTTGTTAATTAGTGTTAAGAATAAAATTTTATTTTTTATTTTAATTGATACTGTGGTATATTATTCTCTCATATGAAATTTAAAAAATCCGAAAATAATCATCAATGTAGTTTACACGGCAACTTTACTATGACGTTTCCATATATTTTAACAGCCGTACGAGGTTCGATGACGCAGGGCTCGTATATGTTGCCGCGAGTAGAGTTAGATCTTTTGACGGACTCAAATTCTATATATCTGATGGGGGTGGTCAAGGTCATTTGGCTAATGATGAAAGAATATTTACAAAAAATATCGTTTACACAGAAATTTTAAATATTATGACAAACAATTTAATTAATTACATTCATGATCATTGTTGAATTAAATTAAAGTTTAAAGTAATTATAAGCTTAGTTCGAAAATACGTTCAAGTTTCTTTTCCTTACATTCAAACCAAATAGCGATTCAAAGTCGTAATGGCTGAGTATGGGGAAATGTTTGATTCATTGCGTCGGGAGGAAAACTTATTGTGAGAACGTATTATTGAAATTGTCAGCTCATTGAAAACTGAGCGAGAAAATTTGCGCAAAACAGTAAATGAACTTCAAGTAAAGGTCGCTACTTATGAAATTGAAGAATCATAAGCTGACAATTACCCAGTTCGAGCAGAGGGCGAACAGCATGAAAGTGACCAAAAGATACTCAGCGTATTATACAGCTTTAAAGGAAAGGTTTCGATTTACGTAAATTCATTGGTAATTTTTTCAAAAAATATCAATTCTTAGAAAAAATAATATAAAACATTTATAATGTATTACAGGTGCATACGCTGCCAAGTACGGTGAACACGCTAAATGCGTAGATATAATTAATCTGTTCGCTGATGGAAGAATCATTGCGCAAGGCAGATCAGGGAACATGATTGGCAAAGATTGGGAAGAACGAGAATAATTTAAAAATATTTACGGAAAAAAAATTAACAATCTATTTCATGTTAAATGTGCTACAGTAAATTACTAATCACATTTGAATTACAGAAAAAAAAGTCAAATTAATAAATAAAATAAAAAATTATTGTTAGTACATTATTCACAATCGCTGAAGAAATGTATGGTCGAATTTCGACCACTGGGTACCCTAGTATAATATTAACCTGAGTCAAGTGAACTTTTCAACAAACGTCAAAACATACAAATTACAAATCTACATATGTATTTACGGATCATTCATATGTATGCGTGTAGGCATGTTATGTGCCAGCACGAGTCAATATTATGCAAGACGCCTTTGCACTCACACAAATTTATCATTCGTGTTTAGATGGCATTTCAATTTGTTATTTCAATATGCCTATACGCCATGCAACAGAAAAAAACTAATACATTAACGGATCAAATGAAAATCAGTGTTGCCAACTTAAATTAACACAAATTATGAACCGGCATTTTAGATCAGACATCAAAACAAAGTAGAAATGACATGTGGAAACGGGCAGCTAGGGATTTTTTATTATCAGTTGAAAAGTTACTAAATCATGTATCGTAATGTCAAATGTATACAATGACATTCGGTCTTTCTAATTGAAATGTTGAGTGGAATACATGCTATTTTTTCCTCTCGCTTGAATTTATTTCATTAATTCCAATATTTTTGTGCATATAATCATTTTTAAAGAAATTTCGAGCGCATTTACACAAAAAATTTGGAAATTCTCCATATAAGTATTTTTCATCATTGATTTATAGTGAACAGAAACACAGTAAAAAAAATAGTGGAAAATTGTTGTTAATAGTGCGGTGCTTTTTTCCGTGTTTGATTTCGGTCTTTTGTGAAATTCATTTGAGTTTTATTGTCTTTCTCGAATGAAAAGTTAGAAGTGGTTTGGATTTTAATCAAATTTGGTTTTCTTCATTCATTTTAGTCGTCGTATCAATCGTCATTTTATTTTCGCGCTGACCATTCGATTTATCGTATCTTTTTTGAACATTGGATTCTTTGCTTGCTATACACGTGCATTGATGCCATAGGTATGTGTTATTGTTGTTGTTGTTAGTACGGTGCTTTATTTGGTCGTATTTAATTTCGGATCATTGTGAAGAAATTCATTTCATTATTTTTTCCAGTGCATTCCCATTAATTTTGTGTTGGTATTGAAGTAATTTCTAATGATTTTATTCTATACACAAATGCGCACTATGAACGCAAATAATTAAATTTTTGATTTATTGAATTTTTAAGGAAATGCCACGAACTGCTCGAGCAAATATAGGTCGACGTACACATTGTACCAATAATAGAAGACTTCAAAGGAGATTTCAAAGTGAAGAACAACTATCAGCTCAAAATCAATTGCAACGCGACGCACATGCAAAATCAAGCAGCATTTCGGACATGCAAAATCGCCTTTCAACGTCTCTCGGCTTCAATTCATAAGGGACCCAATTTCCTTGATTTTGGATGAATCCTGCTGCTTTCAAACGTTTTGAAATGGCTGCTTGAGTGACTCCCAATGATTTTGCAATTTCTTCTTGAGTTCGACAACAGTCTTCGTCGAGTAATGCTTCCAAATCTTCATCTTCAAACTTTTTTGGCTGACCTGGTCGTTCTTTGTCTTCCGTGTCAAAATCACCACTTCTGAACCGTACAAACCATCTCTCGCACGTTGAAATCGATGGAACATATTCAGGATAAGCTTCGGTGAGCAATCGATGTGCTTCAGCTACACTTTTTTTCAACTTGAAGAAGTAAATCAACACTTCCCGCAAATGGAAGGTTTATTATTCATTTCGTAAATATCAATCAAATATAAAGCGCCTCAATTTTGTAGACTTTCGGAGAGTTTTAAAACGCGTTATTCTCCACAAAAGTGGTAACATACCGAAATAATTAGATATTTTTATCATTTTTCAAGTTGTTCTTTTTTTCATCTATTTATAAGTAGTTACGGAAAAGTAAGTATTTATACAAATAGTTATATTGTAAATAAAACTTAATACGAAGTTTTTATTTCAGAAAATTAAGTAATTTATTAGAAATTGCTAGAAATTTGACGAAATGCGGAAACCGGGAATTTCTTTCTTTCGGTAAGTTGACATCTTTATTTTTACTAAACAAAATAATAAATATTTAGTATGTGATGTGCCTAAATGGCTATTAGTGATTTATTTTAAATCACACAATGCGGGCAACGTCGTTAATGATTTATTTACGGTATCACACGAGGCGGGCAACGTCGTGGCATCATGGCCACCCATTGACGTCCTGGCAGGAGAGCGGGAACGCCAACATCGTGGGAAGAAGGAAGAGCGGCGAAAGGTCATCTGCGAAAAGGAGAGATCCGAGAGTCTTCGCCTCTGGCAAGAGAGATGGGACAGCTCGACGAAGGGTCGGTGGACTCATCATCGGCTGATCGCAGATGTCACCAAATGGGTCACTCGCCTGCACGGGGAAGTCGTGTATTACATTACCCAACTCTTGACTGGGCATGGATGCTTCCGGGCATACTTGCACAGATTCAAGAGAACTGACTCCCCTAACTGTCATCATTAAGTAATTTATTAGAATTTGCTAGAAATTTGACGAAATGCAGAAACCGGAAATTTCTTTATTTCGGTGAGTTGACATCTTCATTTTTACTAAACAAAATAACAAATATTTAGTATGTGATGTACCTAAATGGCTATTAGTGGTTTATTTTATCCAAAAAGTGGTGAAAAAGTGAAAAGTTCGTCATTCAATAAACGTGTGGCAATTGGATTAAAAAACTAAAAAATTCATACAAACAGTCATACAAACATGCACACAACATGCATACTACACATACACATTAGCATTCACTTGTACACAGCTGAGCACCATGGCAATAAATGTGCGTTACATGCCGCAAGACAATGTCTTCAGTCCAGCGGCTCTCAGCGATCAGAGTGGTGTCAGCATACCAAACGGTATCACACGATGTGGGCAACGTCGTGGCATCATGGCCACCCATTGACATCCTTGCAGGAGAGCGGGAACGCCAACATCGTGGGAAGAAGGAAGAGTGGCGAAAGGTCCTCTGCGAAGAGGAGAGACCCGAGAGTCTTCGCCTCTGGCAAGAGAGATGGGACAGCTCGACGAAGGGTCGGTGGACTCATCATCGGCTGATCGCAGATGTCACCAAATGGGTCACTCGCCTGCACGGGGAAGTCGGGTATTACATCACCCAACTCTTGACTGAGCATGGATGCTTTCGGGCATACTTGCACAGATTCAAGAGAACTGACTCCCCAAACTGTCATCATTAAGTAATTTATTAGAATTTGCTAGAAATTTGACGAAATGCGGAAACCGGGAATTTCTTTATTTCGGTAAGTTGACATCTTCATTTTTACTAAACAAAATAACAAATATTTAGTATGTGATGTACCTAAATGGCTATTAGTGGTTTATTTTATCCAAAAAGTGGTGAAAAAGTGAAAAGTTCGTCATTCAATAAACGTGTGGCAATTGGATTAAAAAACTAAAAAATTCATACAAACAGTCATACAAACATGCACACAACATGCATACTACACATACACATTAGCATTCACTTGTACACAGCTGAGCACCATGGCAATAAATGTGCGTTACATGCCGCAAGACAATGTCTTCAGTCCAGCGGCTCTCAGCGATCAGAGTGGTGTCAGCATACCGAACGGTATCACACGATGCGGGCAACGTCGTGGCATCATGGCCACCCATTGACATCCTGGCAGGAGAGCGGGAACGCCAACATCGTGGGAAGAAGGAAGAGCGGCGAAAGGTCCTTTGCGCAGAGGAGAGACCCGAGAGTCTTCGCCTCTGGCAAGAGAGATGGGACAGCTCGACGAAGGGTCGGTGGACTCATCATCGGCTGATCGCAGATGTCACCAAATGGGTCACACGCCTGCGCGGGGAAGTCGGGTATTACATCACCCAACTCTTGACTGGGCATGGATGCTTTCGGGCATACTTGCACAGATTCAAGAGAACTGACTCCCAAAACTGTCATCATTGCCGCGATATGATCGAACATGCAGAACACGTGTTCTTTCAATACCCCTTCTACGAGGGGACACGGGTAGAACTGGAGAGAAATCTGGACCGTTCCATCAGTCCAGAAAACATAGTGGAGTGCATGATGAAGAGCCAATTGGCTTGGAACAGAGAACGAAGAATAGACCGCGAGGCGTCATAACACCAGGACAGCAGTAACATCAAATAAGCCCGGCGAAGTAGTATTTACAAAGAGTGCCGCCGGGGAACCATCGTTCCAGGAGAAAGGTTAGAGGTGTAGGTTAGGTTTTAGGGTGGTAAAAATCCCTCTTAACTCGTCTGGCAGGTAGAAGGTTTTCCAGGCGAGTACCTTTTGAAGGTTTCCCCCTGTACCTCATTAATCTAAATTAAAAAAAAAAGATAGTCAGTCGTATGATAGCACTCATCAGTAACACGTACTAACTTAACATGAAAACCATATCATAACTTTCAATTTGAAGTTTTCTTTCAAGTGAATTTTATAATTTATTTAAAAAAACAAATCGGTATATTACATCTATATATATAAAAAGACGTGTACATTTTGATGTCACCACTAACTGCGAAAACGGGTCGACCGATTTTGATGAAAATTTGGGAAACTGTTCTGTGAGTTCCTGTGAAGGTTTAGATAATAGTTTGAACCCCGTCCCATAGATGGCACACTGCATTACAATTCATTTATAACATTTCAGTGATTTCGCACACATAAATTAAAAATATTATTATTATTATTATTATTATTATTATTTTAATATTATTTTATTATTATTTTCCGGACCCTCTCTAACAGAGGGACCTGCTGGTTCAAACCTATTTTTCAATTTTGTTGTGTGTGGTTATTCATGTGCCTGATAATGTGGGTATAAGAAGTAAACATCAGTTGAATTTATATTGAGAAAATTTATTGAAAATATTTATGGTTGGTCCTTTGAAATTGAAAACAATTATGGAAATTTTCAGCTCTTTTGAACAATTAAACTTTCAGCAGTGCTGACTACGGTCCACCCAGCGATTTCCAAGCCATCAAACCGATCAACGTTGTCTTCGGTAAAATTCATCGTGAGTTGAACTAGATTCTTGCTATTCATGCTGAAATTTTGTACGCCGTTGCGGGTCAAACTATTACCAAAAACTTCAAACACCAAGTTTTTTCTTTCTTGATCAACAGGGATGTATACAAAATGATAATAAAATCCCGATATTCTACCATACGAATAGAAGAGCAACCGACAAATTCAGTACAGAGTATGGACGCAAAAATAAGTATGGACGCATCGATACCGATGAGTATGGACGCAAAAATAAGCAGTGCTATCCATTTTGATAAATAAATAAACAAAAATAAATAATAAGTGTTGGGAATAGTAATATAAAGTTAAATAAAGTGCAATATATTAAAAAAAGAAAAAAAATCTTTAATAAAGTGTTTATACTCATAAGTGATTAAATAAAAAATAAAAAGTGTCATATTAAAAGTTAAAAAAAAAGTCTGAGGTCACTGACCAAGCAAGGAATGTCGACGATAACCGACGAACGGTTATCGCAGAGAATGACAATGTCG
This sequence comes from Atherix ibis, assembly GCA_958298945.1. Taxonomy (NCBI): domain Eukaryota; kingdom Metazoa; phylum Arthropoda; class Insecta; order Diptera; family Athericidae; genus Atherix; species Atherix ibis. Next base: position 50,795,947 of record OY282607.1, read on the forward strand.
TCTGCTGGTGAGGATACAGACTCCACAGCCAGCAGAGAATTCGTGAACCCTGTTGGACGACCTCGACGTCAAAAAACAACAAAAGAGACGTAACCACTATCAGCTCGCCTGGCTCATCGCCGAAGGCCAAAAACCAAAAGAAGGGAACGGACATGCCAGCAGAAAATGGTTCCGGCAATAGATTTGCTCTGTTGTCCGAAACTTCAATAAGTGCGAAGATTCCAAACTCGTTTACACAAGCGAATACCGACAATGCATATAAGCCACCACCCATCTTCGTCACAAATGTCACGAATTTTGTTGACTTAGGTCGTACCATTGCCAAACGTATCGGTACTGACCAATTCGTGTGCAAGTCAAATGCGAAAGGACTTACAATACAAGCCAAGTCTGGTGGTGCTTATAGAAGCATTGTTCAACTACTAGAGGAAACGAAGCAAACGTTTCACACCTATCAACCAAAGGCAGAAAAGGCCTATAAAGTTGTGATTCGTCATCTGCATCACACCACATGCGTCGACGATATAAAAAATGAGCTAGAAATACTAGGACATAACGTCACTAGTATTTCCAGTGTAAAAAAAGATTCTCCATTGCCACTATTTTTCGTGTCCTTGAAACCGGCACCCAACAACAAGGACATATTCAAAATTGAAACGCTAATGTATACGAGGATAAAGGTGGAGGAACCTTACATTAGCAAAGAAATAGTACAATGCTACAGATGTCAAGAGTACGGACACACCAAGTCGTATTGTCGACATAGCCCAAAATGCGTGAAATGTGGAGGTGCACACCTCACCAGGGAGCCTTACTTTTGTAAGGCAATCCCAGCCAAATGCGTTCTCTGCGACGGTAGCCATCCCGCAAATTATGGTTGCTCCACTTACAAGAAGCTTCAGGAGAAAATAAACACATACACCAAAAAAAACATCCAATCGACTACTATAAATAGTTAACCAGTGCAGCAAGGTTTATCATTTGCTGCGGTCTTTTTTTTTTGATTTTTTTTTAATCAAAATTTTGATTCTGAATTTTCTGCTGACATTAATGATTTCAATGGTTTTAATGGTGCATTTAATGCTGGTTCTTTTTATACATCGTGGTGTATCTGTGGAATTTTGAAGTTTTCGGGCGCTTTTGGTACTATCGTCAGAAAACTTCATGGTTCAACGACGCTTCACCAAGCATCGGGAGAGGCGAACCACCAATCGATCAGATTGCGGCATCGTACAATTGGATGAAGAGAGTCGGTGCGGTTCGCCAAAAAAAAAAAAAAAAATCTCAGGAAAACTCACGTACGCCGCTACAACAATGGATGAGGAATTTTTGGTTTGAATAAGGAATTCGGTATTAGGCCCCCAGAGATCCGATATGAGGCCTAGGGAATGTTCAATGTGATCGCTCATTAGATAATTATTGTTAGTTGCTACTCTATTTTTTTCTAATCCAACACCCAACCCAGGCAATAATTCCCCAATATTTCCCCCAATCTCAATGGCAACGCTCTCTAAGAAAACTGTTTATGCCGTCGTTGGGATTGTATAAAAACGATCAAATAATTAAAAATATCAACGCAACATCTGCTCTTCCGTGTAGTAAGTATTAATAAATATCAGTGTAAAAACCAATCATGAAACGTTAAAGCATACACGTAGAGTCTAGAGATTGGGCATCCCACATCGAATACTCATATTTAACGTTTATAATTAATATTGATTTCAATAGGATTCCATAAGTTAGATTATAGATCATAGATAGATATAGATCATAACAGATCATAGATTCTTAAAACGTATTTGATCTGGTATTAATTGTTAAATTCGATTATCGTTAATTCTGTGCACATAAAAATGAAAGACAATTGAATGCGAACCAGGTTATAGTTAATAAATTATAATTATGTTCAAAGAGACCAAGTGCATTCAATTAAAATATGGAATGTGACGATAATTTTATTATGGAAAATGTGAGAGAAAATACTGTAGTAAGAGATCAAAGATGGTCAACGCTGTAGAAGATCAGTTGGAAGAATCGGAGCAAATTGACCCTGACATAAAAATAAAAACTAGGGCAAGATGTGTCTAAATTTTTAAAACCAGTGGGTGTGAAATATAATCTTTAAAATTAAGTTTCTAGTATAAAGTTCACAGTTAGTGGAGCGAAGAAAAAAATCAAAAAAATAAAATTTGAAACAGAAGGTAACCTAAGTGCAAATCGATTCAATTTGCTTAAGGATGAACCGGTAAATGAGGGAGCTGAAGAAAGCAACACTTCAAAAACAAACAGTACACAGGCTAACAAAGTACCCGTTTCAACCTTAATACGTGGGTTAATCCACACGAGCCTTTTTTTGAGCGATTGTCAAATTGTGCGGGATCCAACGAGAACAAACCTTTTTTACGGCCAGGTGTTCATGCAATATCGAATGTATGCTGGTGGGAGAAATGCCTAGGCATGCCTCTATCTCACGGTATGTCACATGACGGTGTTGCATTATCAGTTCACGTACGGCATCGATGTTTTCTGGAACAACGGCTGTTTTTGGACGACCTTCACGGAATTCGTCTTTGAGCGAGCGTCGGCCACGATTGAATTCGTTGTACCAGTTTTTCACAGTGCTATAGGATGGTGCTTCATAGCCATACAAAGATTTAAGTTCATCGATGCACTCTTGTCGTGATAATCCACGTCGAAAGTTGTGAAAAATGATCGCACGAAAATGTTCACGAGTTAATTCCATTTTTTTGCCAAATTGATTTTTTCAAGTCACTGTAAACAACACAAATGATAGTCGTACGTCAAAACGTTCTGAGTACGTTTATGCTAAAAAATGTCAAACTTTCCAATGGAAATGTCAGATCGCACCTGGCAGCACTTAGTGTTGCCTAGGCCAGAAATATATATAGTAGCCTACGTATTGCACACTTCATTAAGGAAGCAAAACTGAAATCTGCTTTGAAGAGAGAAATAAAAATTAGATATTTGAAAAATGGGAAATCAATAATAAAAACAAATAGTTCAGAGGATCGTCAAGAAATCCTAATTGAGCTAAAACGGCAGAAAATAGAGGCCTTTTCATATACTCCAAAAAAATGAAAAGAAACTTTCTCTGATTCTGAGAGGCTTACACCATGCGGTCGCAGAGGTTGATATTCGGGATGAGCTGTCCATCTTATTTGGAGCAGAACATGTCCATGGCGTTACGCCATTCAAAACGAGGGCATCTGAAGCTAAAAACAGGCCGTCAAATCGAAAAGCTAACCAACTGAGGTAACATAATTATATTATGCGCCAGAAGATTAAATGGTGAAAACTATTATACATTCCCAAGGTCCAGTCCAGTGTAAAAATTGCCAAAAATATGGACATATAGTAAAGAACTGCTTCATGCAGGACAGTAGTGTGAAATGTGCGGAACATCACGGTCCACTAGAATGCAAGCGTTCTAAGTCGGACGACGAAAATTCGAAGCCCGTCGTCGAATACGGTCACCCCGCAACTACTAAGGCTGCGAGGCTAACAAAAAAATAATTGAGGATCAAAATACATTAAAAGACAAAAAATCTAAATCATTAACCAAAATGTCTTGGACGGATCCATAGGCAATGTTCAAGTCCTCCGCTATCTCTCTGATGGTTAATTTGCGGTTATTGACCAACATTTCTTTTACTTTATCAATGTTTTCGTCGGTTTTCGATATCAATGGTCTGCCACTGCGTTCATCATCTTCGATTGACTCACGACCACTTTTGAACCGCCCGTGCCAATGGTAAACGACCGTTTTCTTTAGAGAATCGTTACCGAAACACTTTTCCAACACTTCCAACGTTCGCGCACCATTACTCAAAATTTAAAACAAGTTCGTTGTTGCAAATTTAAATCCATTTCTAAAATTGTAAAAAATCGCCAACACACACAGAGATAGATGTACTCTTGGCTACGTTACTTTTGCAAATATCAAGCTATGACGCTAAGATTTAGAGGGAATATCAACAACAGATGTACCAACTTAACAAAAAAAAACAGAACTCAAATCGGAACGATGGGAGCGCCACACTCCCATCGTTCCGGGAACTGATCAAGGGATATTAAACTTTATCGAGGAAAATAGCAATAGTATATTTTTGATTAATGAAACTAAACGTAAGGATACACATAGACACAATTTTAGAATACCCAATCCAACTATTAGTTAACGGTTCTCTTTCAAACATAGCAATTATAGCTTTACTACATTAGAAGTAATACTCCTGCTAGTGAAACCAGAAACTTTATGATATATCTAAATGATATTAGCCTCTTGTGTGATGGATTTTTAGTTGGAGATGAATTCAATGAGTGTCACCAACTTTGGAGTGACTCCAAAAATAACCTAAATAGTATTATTGGCTCAACGAAAACATACCACACAATAATCTGCAGGTGGCATATCCTCCGGAACAAATAAGAGCACAAAGTGGCTCAATAATTGATTTTTTTCATAATTTCGGGAAGCATTTATAACTTTATGGAAGGAAATTCATTGAAAGTCCTCACATAAATATGCTATCAACTATTCGCACGCAGAACTACATATAAGAACATCTACTGGCTACAATTCAAAAAACGTCTAGATAAAGAGCTATACTAAATACCTATTTCTAACTCACTTCTACTTCCAAACTTCCTTCCAACGCTCTACCTCCACTTCCAAACTTCCTTTCCACATTCAGATTACAAGCAGTGATTGGGAACGGTGTTGAGCATATCTACGTCCCTAAATAGATTTAAAAGGCTTCTACCTACGAGCAACTTTTTTTCGAATAATTAGACGGGCTCAAAAATATGTATTTCTTTTAACTGATTCGGCAACCGATCTTAATACAACTTCATTCGCGGCTATTAAGGTCAATGTTACTCAAGTCCGTGATCCGCATTATGGAGTCTTCCCGGTATTATGGAGAGCTGTAGGCTATAAAGGCGGCTGTTGATATTGTTGTTGGATATATTAATCTACGCAGTATCATCATCTTTACTGACAGCCAAGCCGTCCTCAACGGTATTAGCGGCCAATTGAATGATCCTCTTCTCAATAAGATTCGACATAGCCTACTCAACAATAGGAGAATATAGTTACATTGGCTGCCGGGTCATTTGGGAATCATGGGAAGTAAACGTGCTGATCAGTTGGCAGGAGAAAACTCTCCGGCGTCTTTTCCTTACAGCTATCCCCAATATGCCTCGCCATTCCATTAATAGAATGGCAAACAACATCCTCAGCCATATGTAGAAACACAAACTGGACTAACAGTGGAAGCTTTTTAGTATCTCATTGGCCAACTGCCAAAAAACCAGTCTACTCAACATCTTTATATAAATTCTAGGCACGAAAACTGCTCAGAATTTGTATAGGGCACACTGATCTCAATCATAACTTTTTTTTGGAATCCATACTTATCCTATCTGACAATTACGTAGCGTTCTACTAACTATTTTGAGCAAATGCCAACAAACTAAAAATTTCATATCCAAGTTCATTTTTTAAGCCGATCAAATATCCTAGATCCAACAATTTCATTTCCAAGTCCATTTTTAACCCGATCAAATATACTAATATGCTCCACAATATTTAACTAACTAGAATTTTTCCAACCTACTAAAATCCGAGCGACTTCGTTAAAGAAACTGATAACGTCCACTCACACGATACTTATAGTCGCCAAATGGCCTCACGGACATTGTGCTATGACAAAATGGCCCGTGGCTCATGGCTAAGGGACGTTACATACAAACAAACAAATAAAATAAATGCTGGAGACGGATATTTTCCGTTTCAAAAGAAAAATCTTATAAAAATCAGCGGCGAAATTACAGACAGCCTGCTTAATTTGTTACTTTTTAACAATCACTTAGAGCGTTTTAGTTATGTCTTTGAATTTATAATGGAGAAAAGTGAATCCTGTATCTTAATAAAAACAATATATTTTATATGGAAAAACTCTATCTGAAACAAAAACCAAACTTCAAGAGTACTATAAGCACTCTTCGTCATCAATTTTAGAATGATCCATAAGTACTTTAATTAATTCCGTTGTGGGTAATAAAATCATCCTATTAAAAAAAACTTACACTATACTCGTATATGTATACAATACAATTAAAATTTTGCAATTATATAAAAACATAGTATTTAAAGTTATTAAAAAATATCTGAAGAAGAACTATAAAGTTAAATATCTCCTATTTTTTATTAATTTACTTATAATAACTGGAAATGTTATTTAATATAATCGAAATTTTCTTACTCAACATTTTTCCTTCAAATATTAATTGAATAAGCTTAGAAATAAATAAATAAATAAATTTTTACTCCGTATCTTATAGAGTTCGTGGTCAGGCGACACCGAATTCCGCATGAACTACATCGTCGCTTCACTCAAAAGCGGCATTCCAAAGAATTACCCAAGAAGCGTCATGGAGACTTGGAGGAATTGCCAGCGAGAGACGTACTCGTAAATCAGTCTTCGGTCCGCTCTACCTTCTTTCCTTCTCTATTTTTGAAGAGCCCTGGTATTATGATTCAGCAGAATTCGGAATGCACCGAAGCTCATTTTCCTGAATCGAGACACGAATAAAACCGAAAAAAGATCGTCAGTCGGGAATAGAGTAAAGTCCGCTCGTCGCATTTATGGATTAAATAGAAGGGAAAGAGGTATAACTGCATTTCGCCGAGTTAAATTTGCATAAGCAGAGGCTGCATAGCGGTACTCTGCTTGTGCACATTTTCAGTGAACAATAAAACTGTTGATAAACCAGAAAAGACAAGAGTATACGTACGCACGATTATGCCGCGTAAGCGGTCAACGATACCGTCCGTTAAATCTACGGATTCCGTTACGGACTCTGCCACATTCATAAAGCCAACTGGCAGAGATAGACAAGAATCGGGAAAGCGGCTCTCATCGCCAAAAACTCTAAGAATCAAAAGCAAGTAGCGGATCCAACAACAAGCCAGCCATCGTGCAGCAACAGATTTGCTGCTTTAGCGCTTCCTGATGCAATTGCTTCTAATGGCGATATTGGGGCGGAGAAACAGAGTACACCTCCCAATTACGTTAAAAACGTCACCAATTTTGATGATTTAGGCCGTGCCACTGACAAACTCATTGGTACGAGTGAATTCACATGCAAGGCCCATCCAAAAGGTCTTGCAATTTATACAGAGAGCGACGCCTCTTACAGAAGTGTCGTAAAGTACTTGGACGAGACTAAATCGGAGTTTCACACATATCAGCCTAAAAATTTAAAGCCTTTCCGTGTAGTGATCCGCCACCTTCATCATACTACGCCGGTGGAAGACATCAAAAACGAGTTGGAAGTGCTTGGTTTCGTTGTGCGCAACATCAACAACGTTAAAACCAAAGGAGAAGAGGATCGATCTCTTCCACTATTTTTTGTGGACTTGGAACCCTCAGCGAAGAACAAAGAAATTTTAAAAACAGAGGCATTGTTCTACACAAACATTAAAGGATATTGTGCAATGCCACAGGTGCCAGGAATTTAGACGCCTATTGTAGGCACCCGCCTAAATGTGTCAAATGTGCTGGTGAACATTTGACATCTGCATGCTTAAAAGAGAGGACAAGTGCAGCTAAGTGCGTCCACTGCATGGGTGCACGTCCAGCAAACTATAACGGTTGTGCTACCTATAAGACCCTACAAGCTAAAATAAAACCTCAGAGAGCACAAATTCCGCATACAAGCTTCGTAGTACCGACCATTTCATATGCATCAGTAGCATCAGGTGAACCTCAACACCGACAACAACAACAGCAACAACAACACCAGACACAGCAACAGCAGCAGCAGCAACATCAACAACTACAGCAGCCACAACAACAACATCAACAAGGACAAAATTCGAATACTAATATCCCGTCAGGAGTCTCCGAAATTCAACAAGAACCAAACCGACAGCAATATCAGCAGTCAAAAGTACAACAACAACAACAATATAGAAAGAACTATATTCCCCCTCCGTCATTTTCGTCCCACGATATATCCTCAATGTTCTCCCAATTAACTAACTCACTTGTACAGGAATTAAATAAAATCCTAACACCTCTTGTAAATGCGTTAATGTCCATTGTGTCAACTTTATCGTCCACCGTTCAGAAATAAATGTCGTCCTGTACTGCAAATTCCCTTACACGAGACAATAATCAGAAATAAATGTCGTCCTGTTCACTACAAATAAAGGCACAGGACAATAATTGAAGATAAATGCTAGCTAAATTTTGACGTTTGTGTTTTTTATATCGTAGTAGTGATAACTTTCGTTGCAATGGACGAAAATAGTCTAAATTTAGAGGATTGTTTTGCAGTGAATTATGATGTAGATTATAGTGAATTTCGTGAAGAAATACCAAAAAAAGGACAAAGTGAAGAAATACCAAAAGAAAATACAAAAAAAAAAAACATTAAAACAGAGAAAAAGGATTTTAGTAGTAGCGAAAAAAAAGATTGTGTGCGTTGGTTGAAAAAAAAACGTGTATTTGGAATTTAAAAGATAATAAAAATAAAAAAAACAGAAACACAAACACCAACAACTAGCACCGCCAATCGGTTTCAAATACTGGCAAGTATGGATATCGAGTCAGAGCGAATCAGTACACCAAATGAAACCGTGAAGCCACCGCCAATCTTTATTAAAAACATTGTAAATTTTGTTGAGATTGGCCGTGCTATTGACAAAAGAATTGGCCCTGATGCATTCATTTGCAAGGCTCATATTAAAGGCCTTGCAATTCAAGCGAATAGTGGGATGGCTTACCGAAGTATCGTCCAATACTTGGACGAAATTAAGGCAGACTTCCACACGTACCAGGCGAAGGATGAAAAACCTTTTAAAGTGGTAGTCCGGAATCTGCACCATACCACTCCCGTAGAGGAAATAAGAAAAGAACTGGAGATGCTGGGTCACGAGGTAACTAGCATCTCAAATGTTAAGCAGAGGAATGCAGCGCTTCCTCTGTTTTTCATCTCATTAAGACAAGCGGCTAACAACAAAACCATTTTTGATCTGGAAACGCTTGTTTATATAAGAATCAAAGTGGAGGAGTCTTATCCCACTAAGGACATAGTTCAATGCCACAGATGTCAACAGTACGGCCACACCAAATCATACTGTCGGCACAAGCCAAAATGCGTAAAATGTGCAGGGGAACACCTGACCACAGAATGTATTAAAACGCGAGACAATCCAGCAAGGTGTGTACTTTGTGCTGGAAGCCACCCGGCAAACTACAAAGGCTGCTCCACATATAAAATGCTGCAGACAAAAATACGCCCAAATAATAATACATCCACAAATAAGACGGGACTAACATCATTGCCAGTGCGACGAAACCTGACATTTGCTGAGATTGCATCACAGTCTATACCTCATATAGACCTATAAGCCTCCTTCCCATGTTATCAAAAATCCTAGAAAAATTAATCCTAAAACGCCTTTATTCCATTTTTGAAACCGAGGGTGTCATTCCTCAGCATCAAAGATCCTTCCACAGTCATTAGTATCCTACAGAACCATATCCACTCCTTAGAAACTTGGTTCAAAAGGTGGAGAGTGAAGGTAAATGAGCAAAAATCTGCTCATGTAACTTTCACACTCTGCCGAGAACAAATTCCCGACATAACCCTAAACGGCAGTATTATTCCACAAAAAAATAGCGTTCGTTACCTTGGACTTATATTCGACAAACGGTTAACCTAGAACCTTCATACGAAAACTAAAAGACGTGAACTTAACGGACGATACAAACAATTATTACGTCTCCTAGACAGTAAATCAAAACTTACAACAACAAGTAAACTATTACTATACAATACGGTTCTGAAACCAATATGGACATATGGTCTAGAACTTTGGGGTTCGACTAAGCATTCCAACTCCCTACCAATCCAATCCCTACAATCCCGAATCCTTCGTAAAATTGTCAATGCCCCCTTTTATGTGCGAAACACTGTTATCCACCGTGACCTAAATGTTCCATTTGTTCGTGAACTATGCATCTCCCGATATAAAAAATTCCATTCGCACCTATCCTTCCACCCTAATCCTTTAGGAAGGGAACTTTTCACTCCCACCCTTCCAGTATACACCCATCGACGTTTAAAACGACGATGGCCGAGAGATTCTTTAAAATTATAAAATAAAATTACCCTGTTCTGAGGTAACATCGATGGGTGTTTTCCTCCACATGTCTTCATGTCCTTGTATATTCCCGTAAAAAATCTGCTTGTTACTAGCATAAGTAGTTGTAGATATCATTTAAAATAAAAAAAAAATAAAAAAAGTTTAAAAAAGAAGGTCCATGTGGAATAACTGGAAGGAGGTTACCGATGCTGAGATGTTGAATATGGGAACTATTATTTTACATAAAATTGATTTCTCTAAATTTTCTGGATGCTCCATTTAAATGAGAATATATCACAAACTAATAGTCTGACAACGAGAAGCAAAAAAGTTAGCAATTATATGGAATACATCAACAGTAAATTTCAAGACAGTTTTATTCCCAGTGAAGAAATTTCTATTGATGAGGCAGTGGTAAAATTCAAAGACAGGATTAGCTTCATTACATATAACCCAAATAAACCAACAAAGTGGGGAATTCGATTACTTGTATTAGCAGATTCCAGTACCGGCTACGTATATTCCGTTTTGCCATATTATGGTGCATTATAACGTTTTTATGCGTTCGCACATCGTTTATCCTACTTCGATGACGCTTGGGTGCGTTATTGTGCGAACGCTTTTGAAGTTTTCTAAAAAGAGAAGTTCAAGCGAAAGAAGTAGCCGGGCGCGTCGAAGACGATAGTTCGCACATCGTTTATACGATTGAGTTGAAACTTTGCAATAATATTTTTAATGATACAAATAGGTAATGTCAGTTAGTGACATTATTGAAAAAAAGAAGAAGCATTTGGACAATTTGTCAATTAATAACGGTGACACTTTTTGTTTATTATTATAAAAGCAAAATAAATAGTTCAACCGATTGAGTTGAAACTTTGTACAGTGGTTGTTGCATTCTCCGATATAATAAACATGCCACCTAAAGGCGCATTAATTGGTAGATCTATCAGCGATGCACGAAAGAAAAAGCAACTACGAGCTTCTCAAACAAGATTTTGAAGTTGCCTAGTTATTCTGTGTGCGAGTATATTAAACAAGTGCCAGTTTATAAAATTTTTATTAAATAAACTATTTAAAATTGATAATTTGTTACGGATAATATGGGATGACGATAGTGCTTTATTGAATGGCCAATAACTTCAGTATTATCTCTACTGATTGGTAGGTGGTACACTGATCGGTATGGTTTCCTCAATCCCAATGATAACGCTCTCTAAGAAAAAGGTCTATGCTGTCGTTAGGATTGTATACAAACGGGGCCCCTAGGACGGAAACTCTCTTAGTCAACCTAATAATTCAAGATAGTGAATAGTATTTCGCGCCTTAGTCATTAGACGTATCGAAGTTATATTCAAACCATATGTTCTTATGTCGAGATATTTCGATAAATTGTATTTATGGTACGATATGGGTCACATTGAAAATATATAATAATTACGTTAAAAAAGATATCAAATGGACCCGCAGGAGATATTTACGAAAATGTGTATTTGCGGTCTAATTAGGCTCATGTCCAGAATATCCATGTTAAAAATTGTTTTAAGTACAATTATATCCGCTAGGTGGCGTTAAGGGTCTAAAATCACTATTTCTATATCTATACACATTTGACATTTTTTTATTAGTTATTTCATTTTGCACAAACAATATGTTGTGAAATAAGTTTTGTTTAATTTTTTAAATGTAATTGTGTTGAACACGCGGGACAATACATATTTTCTGGTCTTTGCATTTAGAAACTATCTCAAGTGCTAGCTAAAAATTCAAAGGGTGACCACTATCATGAAAATTTGTTCATTCTCGATGAAAATTTGTGAGTAAATGAATCAACTGTTATTTAAAGAAAAATTTATGTATATTGCCTTCAACCTGAAGAAAGCTACTAAATGAGGAGTAAGAATATATGTTTTAGCTGATCTAAAAACTAATTATCTATACTCATTTGTTCCACATTATGGAAAAATAATCACATATAGCTTAATTAGATCAGATTAGTTATTCACAACAAGAAAACAATTATTCTCAACAATTTCGGTACTTAACGCTGTCAGTTATCATATATTTACCGATTGGTTTTATAACAAATCTCGTACTCGCATAGGAACTATTAGATCAGAAATACTATATAACAGGTAATTATCATGACAAATAAAAAAGGACCACCCGAGCAAGTATAAAATCATCACTAGCTAAAGGAAAAAAAATTTGGCGTGACCAAAGAATTATGACTATGCTAAGCACATCATGCAATTCATCTGCAGAGACTATAAGAATAAGGTCAAAAACAACACGGCGTTCGGTGAAACGTGGTATAAGTGGAAGGACAGTGCGCATCCGGGACAGTTTTGAAATAAAATAAGGGAATGGGGGATGTAGAGGTATCAGATCAATATACAACATCATATTGCTTAATGCAAAAATCTCCGAAAAAAAATTTTTTTTTTCGTGCTCTGTGCTCTTCTCATCACACTTCCATCAAAAATAACAAATGATTGAGTCTTGTTGTGACCCTTGTAATAAACGCAGTTTGAGCAGTGTCCAATGGCACTCTATGCGTTCCTATACCATTCATCCGATTATGATGAACTTTGGTGAGTCTATTAAACAAACGAGTGTATTGCATATGCTTTATGTAAGGTTACCCCTGAAAACAAATCACCGAAGATGACAACGAGTGAATTCCCAACGAGTGAAAAATATGAACGCCTACCACCATACCCCTGCTAATTAGGATTAACAGTACCAACCTGGCAGCGCTAGCTGCTCGAAGCGCAACTACGAAGTACCAGCAGAAGCCTCCATAGTTACATAGCAATATATCAATATAAGCATAAGAACTTAAAGAAAAAAATTAATTTTATTTTTCTTGGTCATAATTATTTTTATATGCTATATTCACCAATAAAAGAAATTATTTAAGTGTAATTAACTATTCGCAGCCGATCTACCGATGGGTACGGACGTGAAATTCAGCAGTGCTATCCATTTTAATAAATAAATAAACATAAATGAACAGAAATATACAATAAGTGTTGGGAATAGTAATATAAAGTGAAATATATTAAGGAAAAAAAAAACCTGAATAAAGTGTTTATAATCATAAGTAATTAAATAAATAAAAATAAAAATAAAAAGTGTCATAAATACAAGAAAATAAAAAAAAATCTGAGGTCACTGACCACACACGGAATGTCGACGATAACCGACGAACGGTTATCGCAGACAATGACAATGTCGTCTGCTGGTGAGGATACAGACTCCACAGCCAGCAGAGAATTCGTGAACCCTGTTGGACGACCTCGACGTCAAAAAACAACAAAAAGAGACGTAACCACTATCAGCTCGCCTGGCTCATCGCCGAAGGCCAAAAACCAAAAGAAGGGAACGGACATGCCAGCATCGGTGCCAGCAGAAAATGGTTCCGGCAATAGATCTGCTCTGTTGTCCGAAAATTCAATAAGTGCGACAATTCCAAACTCGTTAACGCAGGCGAATACCGACAATGTCACGAATTTTGTTGACTTAGGTCGTACCATTGCCAAACGTATCGGTACTGACCAATTCGTGTGCAAGTCAAATGCGAAAGGACTTGCAATACAAGCCAAGTCTGGTGGTGCTTATAGAAGCATTGTTCAACTACTAGAGTAAACGAAGCAAACGTTTCACACTTATCAACCAAAGGCAGAAAAGGCCTTAAAAGTTGTGATTCGTCATCTGCATCACACCACATGCGTCGACGATTAAAAAATGAGCTAGAAATACTAGGACATAACGTCACTAGTATTTCCAGTGTAAAAAAAGATTCTCCATTGCCACTATTTTTCGTGTCCTTGAAACCGGCACCCAACAACAAGGACATATTCAAAATTGAAACGCTAATGTATACGAGGATAAAGGTGGAGGAACTTTACATTAGCAAAGAAATAGTACAATGCTATAGATGTCAAGAGTACGGACACACCAAGTCGTATTGTCGACATAGCCCAAAATGCGTGAAATGTGCAGGTGTACACCTCACCAGGGAGTGCGTTCTCTGCGACGGTAGCCATCCCGCAAATTATAAGGGTTGCTCCACTTACAAGAAGCTTCAGGAGAAAATAAACCCACACACCAAAAAGAACATCCAATCGACTACTATAAATAGTCAACCAGTGCAGCAAGGTTTATCATTTGCTGCGGTCGCGGCAGGCATTTCAAACACGGAACAGCAACAACCAAAACAACGAGAACCTCAACAACAGCAACAACAGCAGCCACAACTACGAGTAGTGTGGTCTTTTGACTTCATTCTGTAGTCAGACGTTTCTCAATATGGTTCGTGGTAAATCAGTAAGCAATGATTTGAGAGAGAAAATTATTAACGTATATAGAAATTCAAAATCATATGGTTTAATAGCTAAACAATTTAAAATGGCCAAAAGTTCCATCCAATACATAATTAAAAATTACAAAGAGACAAAACAAATAGGTAGAAAAGCGAGTGTTGGTGGTAAAAAGAGCACTTCAGGTGCGGACGATCGCTGTTTACGTAAAATTATTCTAAATAATAGGCGAGCAACAACATCTGAAATTAGAAATATTTGGGCGGAAAGCATAAAAAAACCGATTTCAACATCTACTTGTCTCAGGCGAATAAACTCTATGGGATATAGTTTTTATAAGGTAAAATATAATATTTGGATAATATATACGAAATTATAAAAATTGACGACAACAACTGTAGGCGAAAAAAAACCATTATTAACAGGAAAACAGAAAAAGAAAAGATTAACTTGGGCTAAAGATCATGTTAATTGGTCACAGGACCAATGGAACTCTGTTTTATTCAGTGATGAATCAAAATTTGATGTTTCAGTTGGTGATCAAAGAGGCCGTGTGATACGCAATAAAAAGGAAGCATACCACAAAGACTGCTTACGACGAACAGTCAAATTTCCTGCCGGACAGATGGTATGGGGGTGTATGTCACACAAAGGAGTGGGGCCGTTATGCTTCATAAATGGAACGGTTAATGCTGCAAAATACCAAAATATTTTAGCAGAATATCTGCTACCTTCAATTCAAACATTTGAATGTGATGATAGCATGATATTTCAGCAGGACGGTGCCAGCTGCCACACAGCTAAAACAACAAAAAGCTGGTTGACCGAGCATAACATTAAGTTTATGGATTGGCCATCATCAAGTCCTGATCTAAACCCCATAGAAAACTTGTGGGGGGTTGTAAAACGTAAACTGAGGTGTATTCGTCCTCGAACAAAGGAGGAATTAAATGAAAAATTAGCAGAAATTTGGAATCAAATCACAGCAGAAGATTGCCAAAATTTATATGCTACCATGCAAAAAAAAATGCAATGCGTTATTGCAGCTAAAGGTGACGTCACACAGTATTAAAATCGATCGTACGAACTGTGTTCAGCCCAAGTTACGTCGTACGAACTCTGTTGAGTTGAGTTTTTGTTTTGTTTATTTGTTGTTGTTAATTATTGTTAAGAATAAAATTTTGTTTTTTATTTTTATTAATACTGTGGCATATTATTCTCTCATATGAAAATTAAAAAATCCGAAAATAATCATCAATGTAGTTTACACGGAAACTTTACTATGACGTTTCCATATACAGTACAACTTCGCTAGTCCGGACATGCGCCACTCCGGACACTCCAGTAATCCGGACACATTCCATGATTCGGACAATTTCAAATTTTAACCTCTATAGTCCGGACAAATTTGTTCGTGCGTATTGAAAGAGTACAAAATCGTTATTGTACCGTTTTTACTTTTTTTCTGTGTTGAATTCTGTGAATTTTTTTTTACGTTATAAGTAAGTATACATATATGTGTACGTGTAAGTATTGTATTAAAGTCATAGCAGTTGAATTTTTGTTCTCTTGTAAGAGCATGTTCGGAAAGGTTTACATAATTTTAAAATTTTTAAATTTGAAGTGGGTTCCTTAAAGTCATGGCTTCAAATAGTAAACGCAAGCATAAAACGTTATTGTTAAAAGAAAAGTGTCAAATATTACAAAGCCTTGATTCAGGCAAAACTATTAGGCAGGTGGCGGACATATTTAAAATACCTAAGTCAACTGTTTCAGACATTAAAAAAAATAAAGAAAAAATTAATCGATTTGTTTCGAATACTTATCATGGAGCAGGTAAATTTGAATCTAAATATGTTAAACCATTTTTTTAATTAATAAGTTATTTTAGGCAAGAAAAAAGTTATTAAAAAAGCAGAACATCCGGAAGTTGAGGAAGCAGTGTATACATGGTTTATACAACAAAGAAATCACCATATCCCAATTTCATCTGAAATTTTAAGAGCCAAGGCAAAATTTTTTTACTTCAAAATGACTGGGAAGGACGATTTTTTAGCCAGTGCAGGCTGGCTAGATAAATTTAAAAAACGACATGGAATTCGATTTCTAAAAATATGTGGTGAAAAAATTTCGAGCGATATCAACGCCGTTGAGCCGTTTCAAAAAAAGTTTACCGACATCATTGCTGCAATGAACTTGACTGAAGAGCAAGTCTACAATGCAGATGAATCCGCTGCTTTTTGGAGAGTTTTGCCTGGTACCACATGGGTGCATGCAAATGAAAAAGCAGCCCCTGGTAGAAAAATTTCCAAGGATCGGGTCACATTTATGCCCTGCGCAAATGCTGCAGGAACGCACAAACTGCCTCTTTTGGTTATTGGAAAATCTGTTAAGCCAAGAGCTTTTCAAAATGCCAAACTTCCAGTTGTATATAAAGCTTTTCTTGGACTGGTTCAAAAATTATTTTATACTAGATGTAAAAAAATATTTAGCTGAGGTGAATAGACCACTGAAAGCACTATTAATATTGGATAATGCACCTTCACATCCCAAAGAGGAAGATATTAATTTTGACCCGAACTTCAGGGTGCTATTTTTACCACCAAATTGTACGGCAATCTTACAGCCTATGGACCAAAATCTTATACAAAATATTAAGGTTTCTTACAGAAAGCAGTTACTGGAATATATTTTAAAAGAAAACGATGGGAACATAGCGCTAGTTCTTAAAAAGTTTAACTTGAAGATTGCTGTTACTTTCTTGGACCTAGCTTGGCAAAACATTAGCGGAAAAAACATACAGAAAAGCTGGTCTACATTGTGGACACAGCTTGCATCGCAGTGGGAAGATGAAGATTTGATTCCGCTTAAAGATTTACGCCATGAAATACTGTCCGGTTCCGTATTTGCCGACTTGAGATCAATACAACATATAATCACTACTTTAAATCCAAAAGATGACATTCCTGAAAAAGAAATACATGATTGGGCAACGGGTGTGAATGAGTTTTTAATGGACTTAACCGATGAAGAGATAATAGAGCACGCTACTCCAAAAGAAATTTCAGCATCCCTTGTAGACTCTGAAGAAGATGAAGATATTGCAATGGGTGTTAAAGTTAAGATAGCTCATAATGATGCTATGAAATCATTTGCAATTTGCGCTCAGTGGGCTGAGGAAAATGATGTTTCCATGCAGGACATTGTCTTATTAAAGAGGCTAGAGGAGAAAGCACGTAAAAGTTACAATAATAAAATTATTCAGCCCAAAATTAGTTCTTTTTTTTCTATTGCATAATAATACCATCCCTACATGTAATTTTTTAAAGGAAACTTTAATAAAAAAATTCATATAATGCAAGTCTTTTGTTTTAATAATGTTTTGTTCGAAACTGCTAATTTTTTTTTAGAGCAAATTTTTTTAAGTATATAGTCCGGACAACTCGGTAATCCGACCGAAGCCAAAACTATATGTGTCCGGATTAGCGAAGTTGTACTGTATTTTAACAGCCGTACGAGGTTCGATGATGCAGGGCTCGTACTAAAAATACGGACACTTATCAGTGAAAAACGCAGAGCAAGAGCTAAATGGCAACGGACGAGGGTTCAACCGAATTACTAATTTTTTTATTTATTTAGAAAACAAACAATATAATAATATGCCACCAAAAATACGGACACTTATCAGTGAAAGACGCAGAACAAGAGGTAAATGGCAACGGACGACAATGCCAAGTGACAAAAAAGAACTGCACTGACTTCAACGCAAACTAAAACAAAAAATAGAATAAAAATGGCCAATCAAATTTTTTGGAAAAAGCGGAACATTAGTTATAACTAGAGGCTTACAATATTTTTGTGAAAATGCGTATTAATTGCAACTGAAACCATGTAGCAAAGCGATGAGTGGACAGAGTATGCATATACAATTGCAGTTTGTGACAAATGGAAAGTATGTAATCGCGAATATAATAGACGATTGAATATTATCGAAGTAAATTATTCTTTTAGAATTATTCTAAAGTAAATTTAGATGCATTACATTATTTTTCGGAATTTTTTGTTTATTTTTTTTTTATAAATCATGGGGTGTGAAACTAACATGGTAGATAAACACCAATACAATGTCGACATGTTTGGTGAATGTCTTGTCGAGTTAAAGAAGGACATTGCAAAGTTTATAAGACAGGTAAGCGAAAAATTTCGTTTACAGGAAGATCTGCAGAAGATTTTCCCGAACAAAGAAGTTAGACCTACAAGGAAAAGAGCTAAGGCTTCCAATGAGGTCATTTATGACAACAATAGATTTCACGTACTAAGGGATACATCAGCCAAAATGGGAGCTACACAACCAGCAGTAACTACAGAAAAAAGTATACAGTCAAACGTGAAGCCAAAAGAGAATACGCATCAGTCGAGAATAATGAAACAATTACATCGATCCCCGCCAATAAGCTGCTTTAAAATGAATATAGCGCAATTTGGCAATGAGATAAGGGGGGAAAATTCTCAATGGAGAAGTGAAAATACGCAACCTCCAAAATGGCAAGTCAGTCTAAAATTGACAAATATTGAAGATCACATGGAAATTCTCAAGCGAAAGAATGAGAAGAAAATTGAAGGATTCACCTACACTCCGAAGGAGGAGAAAAAATTTTCAGTGTTACTTAAAAGATTGCATCAGGACTCCAATGAGTCAGAAATTACCAATGAGTTGAAATCAATATTTGGTCAAGGCCAATTAAATCAAGTAGCCAGGTTTAAAACCCGCTACTCAAAAAAGAATAACGTCCCATCGAATATATTCCTTGTCCAATTTGAGCCAGGATTTAATCCGATTAATTTAAAAAATGTTAACTACCTATTATACCAAAAAGCGGCATGGGATCATATTCGCAGCAGTGGCCCTTTTCAATGTAGGAACTGCCAGAAGTTCGGACACACTGCAAGAAATTGCCTTATGCAATACATGTGCGTTAAGTGTGCAGAAAAGCATGGTCCCACAGAATGTAGAAGAACTAAAGTCGACGAAGATACAGAAACGTTTTGTGTTAACTGCGGAAAATCCGGACATCCGGCAAATTACAGAGAGTGCGAATTCTACCAAAAAATTTTAAATGAACAAGAACGTCAAAAATCGGAAGAAAAACGATTCCTCATTCAAAAGTCGGTCAATATATACGTCACACCGAAAATATCATTTGCGGATGTAACAAAGTCGAGGACGGAACCTGTAACTTCCAACTTATCTCATGCTATATAAAGACGGGCTCTACTGCCCAAGAGATTAGAGATTTCATGAATTTCCTGAATAAAACCAGTATGGAATCCGATGCTGTGTATTTCCACTCAGCAATTACGCCGTCCTTGCCTATCAAGATCAATGTTGGCAAACGTCCCTCTTCGAAGGATGGAAATTTCGGGGGACGATACGATAGTCCCGGACGGGGATGTCAAAATGTTCGGCGAGCTTCTTGCCGATAAGAAAAAGCTAGGCACGGACATAACGGCCTTTCTGACAATGGTTGGCATTCACTTCAACCTTGAAAAAGAAATTGAAGACGTGAGCTTCCTTACTGCAAAGAAAAGGAAGAACGTGGCAAATAATGACACTTCTCGGACAGAAGCTAGCAAGTTTATTGCAGAGCCAATTAAGCCGCCAAAGAAGGCTAAAAATGTAAAGGCACCGATAGCTGCGGGTTCTATACCTCCAGTGAGCCAAAATCGGTTTAGTCTGCTCGAAGAAGCAACTTTGCCAAAACCACTACGAGTAGGATTGCAAAAGCAATCGGACACACTGCAAGAAATTGCCTTATACAATATATGTGCGTTAAGTGTGCAGAAAAGCTTGGTCACACAGAATGTAGAAGAACTAAAGTCGACGAAGATACAGAAACGTTTTGTGTTAACTGCGGAAAATCCGGACATCCGGCAAATTACAGAGAGTGCGAATTCTACCAAAAAATTTTAAATGAACAAGAACGTCAAAAATCGGAAGAAAAACGATTCCTCATTCAAAAGTCGGTCAATAGATACGTCACACCGAAAATATCATTTGCGGATGTAACAAAGTCGAGGACGGAACCTGTAACTTCCAACTTATCTCATGCTATATAAAGACGGGCTCTACTGCCCAAGAGATTAGAGATTTCATGAATTTCCTGAATAAAACCAGTATGGAATCCGATGCTGTGTATTTCCACTCAGCAATTACGCCGTCCTTGCCTATCAAGATCAATGTTGGCAAACGTCCCTCTTCGAAGGATGAAAATTTCGGGGGACGATACGATAGTCCCGGACGGGGATGTCAAAATGTTCGGCGAGCTTCTTGCCGATAAGAAAAAGCTAGGCACGGACATAACGGCCTTTCTGACAATGGTTGGCATTCACTTCAACCTTGAAAAAGAAATTGAAGACGTGAGCTTCCTTACTGCAAAGAAAAGGAAGAACGTGGCAAATAATGACACTTCTCGGACAGAAGCTAGCAAGTTTATTGCAGAGCCAATTAAGCCGCCAAAGAATGCTAAAAATGTAAAGGCACCGATAGCTGCGGGTTCTATACCTCCAGTGAGCCAAAATCGGTTTAGTCTGCTCGAAGAAGCAACTTTGCCAAAACCACAAACCACTACGAGTAGGATTGCAAAAGCAATCGGACACACTGCAAGAAATTGCCTTATGCAATATATGTGCGTTAAGTGTGCAGAAAAGCATGGTCACACAGAATGTAGAAGAGCTAAAGTCGACGAAGATACAGAAACGTTTTGTGTTAACTGCGGAAAATCCGGACATCCGGCAAATTACAGAGAGTGCGAATTCTACCAAAAAATTTTAAATGAACAAGGACGTCAAAAATTGGACGAAAAGCGATTCCTCATTCAAAAGTCGGTCAATAGATACGTCACACCGAAAATATCATTTGCGGATGTAACAAAGTCGAGGACGGAACCTGTAACTTCCAACTTATCTCATGCTATATAAAGACGGGCTCTACTGCCCAAGAGATTAGAAATTTCATGAATTTCCTGAATAAAACCAGTATGGAATCCGATGCTGTGTATTTCCACTCAGCAATTACGCCGTCCTTGCCTATCAAGATCAATGTTGGCAAACGTCCCTCTTCGAAGGATGGAAATTTCGGGGGACGATACGATAGTCCCGGACGGGGCTGTCAAAATGTTCGGCGAGCTTCTTGCCGATAAGAAAAAGCTAGGCACGGACATAACGGCCTTTCTGACAATGGTTGGCATTCACTTCAACCTTGAAAAAGAAATTGAAGACGTGAGCTTCCTTACTGCAAAGAAAAGGAAGAACGTGGCAAATAATGACACTTCTCGGACAGAAGCTAGCAAGTTTATTGCAGAGCCAATTAAGCCGCCAAAGAAGGCTAAAAATGTAAAGGCACCGATAGCTGCGGGTTCTATACCTCCAGTGAGCCAAAATCAGTTTAGTCTGCTCGAAGAAGCAACTTTGCCAAAACCACAAACCACTACGAGTAGGATTGCAAAAGCAATCGGACACACTGCAAGAAATTGCCTTATGCAATATATGTGCGTTAAGTGTGCAGAAAAGCATGGTCACACAGAATGTAGAAGAGCTAAAGTCGACGAAGATACAGAAACGTTTTGTGTTAACTGCGGAAAATCCGGACATCCGGCAAATTACAGAGAGTGCGAATTCTACCAAAAAATTTTAAATGAACAAGGACGTCAAAAATTGGACGAAAAGCGATTCCTCATTCAAAAGTCGGTCAATAGATACGTCACACCGAAAATATCATTTGCGGATGTAACAAAGTCGAGGACGGAACCTGTAACTTCCAACTTATCTCATGCTATATAAAGACGGGCTCTACTGCCCAAGAGATTAGAGATTTCATGAATTTCCTGAATAAAACCAGTATGGAATCCGATGCTGTGTATTTCCACTCAGCAATTACGCCGTCCTTGCCTATCAAGATCAATGTTGGCAAACGTCCCTCTTCGAAGGATGGAAATTTCGGAGGACGATACGATAGTCCCGGACGGGGATGTCAAAATGTTCGGCGAGCTTCTTGCCGATAAGAAAAAGCTAGGCACGGACATAACGGCCTTTCTGAAAATGGTTGGCATTCACTTCAACCTTGAAAAAGAAATTGAAGACGTGAGCTTCCTTACTGCAAAGAAAAGGAAGAACGTGGCAAATAATGACGCTTCTCGGACAGAAGCTAGCAAGTTTATTGTAGAGCCAATTAAGCCACCAAAGAAGGCTAAAAATGTAAAGGCACCGATAGCTGCGGGTTCTATACCTCCAGTGAGCCAAAATCGGTTTACTCTACTCGAAGAAGCAACTTTGCCAAAACCACAAACCACTACGAGTAGGATTGCAAAAGCAATCGGACACAGTGCAAGAAATTGCCTTATGCAATATACAGTGG
Organism: Atherix ibis; assembly: GCA_958298945.1. NCBI lineage: Eukaryota > Metazoa > Arthropoda > Insecta > Diptera > Athericidae > Atherix > Atherix ibis. The sequence goes on from OY282607.1 coordinate 50,818,865, forward strand.
TGGCCAGCCAAATAAGACACTCAGATTTTTTATTAGTAATTCTGTTCTATTTATTTTGTCTCTACTGCTCAACACCCGTTACTTGCTCAAATAATTTTTGAGTACAAGCTGCATTGACAATGATGTCCCGTTATGCGATTTATTATTGTTTTTGTGTTTTTTTTTGTGTTCTTTGTGAGTTTCAATGCAAATTGAATGGTCGTAGAAATAAGACGTCTCATTTGTATTTGAATTTTGAAGTGAATCACATCGAGTAAGAGTAAGTATTTCAAATTTTTTGTACGTGTTCATATAAGAAATAAATATTATTTTGGCATACAAATTTTTTAGATTTTATATGGGTAAACAAGCGCATTGTACGCCTGAAAAGCGTAAAATAATATTTAGGCTTCACGAGCAGAATTTTTCAATTTCCGCAATTGCCAGGCATTTAGATTGCTCCAGATGCATGGTGCGTAATGCTATAAGGCTTGTGCAATTAAATTGTTCATTTAAAGACTCTTGTCGCCAGCATCCACCACGAAAAACGACAAGCCATGAGGATCGAATGATCCGTCGAATTTCACTGCGCGATCCTTTTAGAACCTCAGTTGAAATTAAGGACGAAATGAGTGGATCATATGGGTCCAGCATTTCCGCCAGGACAATTCGGCGTCGTTTATGTGAATTTGGTTTGCATGGATGTATTGCCAAAAAGAAGCCACTCGTTTCACCGACCAACCTCCGGAAACGCCTAGTTTTTGCCAGATCGCACCTACTTGAACCACTCTCGTTTTGGAAAAACGTAATGTGGAGCGATGAAAGTAAGTTCAATAGGTTCCGATCTGATGGGAAAACGTATGTGCGGAGACCCGTTAACCAAGCTTTCAATCCTCAATATACGTTGAAGACTGTTAAGCATGGTGGCGGGAACATTATGGTTTGGGGTGCAATGTCATGGCATGGGGTCGGTCCACTGGTAAAAATTGATTCAAAAATGAACCAGCATATTTACAAGGAAATATTAATTAATCATATGGAACCATTTGCGGATGATTTTTTACCAGTGACATGGCGGTTCATGCATGATAACGATCCGAAGCACACTGCGCGGTCAGTAAAGGCTTGGCTAAATGAAAGGCGGATAACGGTTTTAGAGTGGCCACCTCAAAGTCCGGATTTAAATCCTATTGAAAACTTATGGAATGACGTGGAAAAAAATTTAAGGGGCAAAAACTTTTCAAATCTGGCGGCACTTTGGGATGGAATAAAGACAGCTTGGCAATCGATACCAGCTTCTCGTTGCCAAGCTTTAGTTGAAAGTATGGGCAGAAGATGTAAAGCTGTGATAGATAATAAAGGTTTTCCAACAAAATATTAACAGAAAAGGTAAAAATTTTACCAATTTCCTTAATATTTTTAATCTAATAGCTTTAATATTGTAGGTGTCTTATTTGAATGGCCAGGGTATTTTGAAGATTCGGAGCTTAATTTAGTTTTATTAAATATTAATATAAGTGTTAAAGTTGTTTTTTTCAATAATGAATTAATATACTTAATATAATATATTACCAAAAATAAATAAACGTTTTTCCTTAAAACACAAAAATTATAGCTAAAAAACACGAAATTTTCATGTGTCTTATTTGGTTGGCCACCACTGTGCAGAAAAGCATGGTCCCACAGAATGTAGAAGAACTAAAGTCGACGAAGACACAGAACCGTTTGTGTTAACTGCGGAAAATCTGGACATCCGGCAAATTACAGAGAGTGCGAATTCTACCAAAAAATTTTAAATGAACAAGAACGTCAAAAATCGGAAGAAAAACGATTCCTCATTCAAAAGTCGGTCAATATATACGTCACACCGAAAATATCATTTGCGGATGTAACAAAGTCGAGGACGGAACCTGTAACTTCCAACTTATCTCATGCTATATAAAGACGGGCTCTACTGCCCAAGAGATTAGAGATTTCATGAATTTCCTGAATAAAACCAGTATGGAATCCGATGATGTGTATTTCCACTCAGCAATTACGCCGTCCTTGCCTATCAAGATCAATGTTGGCAAACGTCCCTCTTCGAAGGATGGAAATTTCGGAGGACGATACGATAGTCCCGGACGGGGATGTCAAAATGTTCGGCGAGCTTCTTGCCGATAAGAAAAAGCTAGGCACGGACATAACGGCCTTTCTGAAAATGGTTGGCATTCACTTCAACCTTGAAAAAGAAATTGAAGACGTGAGCTTCCTTACTGCAAAGAAAAGGAAGAACGTGGCAAATAATGACACTTCTCGGACAGAAGCTAGCAAGTTTATTGTAGAGCCAATTAAGCCGCCAAAGAAGGCTAAAAATGTAAAGGCACCGATAGCTGCGGGTTCTATACCTCCAGTGAGCCAAAATCGGTTTAGTCTGCTCGAAGAAGCAACTTTGCCAAAACCACAAACCACTACGAGTAGGATTGCAAAAGCAATCGGACACACTGCAAGAAATTGCCTTATGCAATATACAGTAACGAGCAGTGAAAAGGCCACACTTAAAATTTTCAGATAAAATGGTGATTTTGCAAGACAGTGTGGATTTAGGAGGGGAGTGTTTTTTTTTTATATATGGGTGAATATTTGAAAACATTGATATTCCGTGGCCGAGCGGATAAAACTTAAAAAAATCGAAAAAAACAAAATTTATTTCTAGCGATTACTCTTCATAAACCACTTGTCTACTTGGCGCACTAATAATATTTTTATATTTTTAAGTAATTTAAATCGAAAATTATACTTTAATAGCCAAAATGTAATTCCCGTGGCATGTCCCATGCCATACTTGCTCATAAAAAGTTAAAATTATCTCCGAAAATAGAAAACCAAATCATTAGGTTACTACCTAGGTATTATAAGGTACAGATGAACGGATGTCTCTGTATCCTAAAATAATTTTTTTGATAAAAGTTAAGGTATTTAAATGTATTTTTGTGAGTGTCCCAGTCATTTCTGTAATTCCCGTGCATAAAATGTCGCGTGTTAAAATTCCGTTTAAAATTACAAAAAAAACGTTGCATCCCATGCCATTGTAACGGGATTCTGGTCTATTTTTAGAATAGTGTAAGAAAATGAGAAGAAGTATTCAGTATCAGTGAATATTTCAAAGTGAGTGGTCGTAATTTCATTTGGTAAAGTGATATTGTAATTCCCATGGTAAGTAATTTTTCATTAAATACATTAATATTAAATTAGTATCTATGCATTATTATACGTAAGAATCAATGAAGCATATGATGTAGTTGCTATTATTTAAAATAAAAATATCATTAACACCTTTTAAGTCAAAACAGTACTTTATTTATAATTCCCGTGCTGTAATTCCCGTGATTTCCCGTGCGCTATTTGGAACGCACGGGAATTACATGATTGTCACGTGAATTACATTACAAATGGTGCTGCGGATGGTATTGGTGCAGTATGCAAAAGGACAGCAGATCGATGTGTTGCCCAAGGAAAGGATGTTGCCAGCTTTGATACCTTATTTAAGGTGCTAACAGAAAATTGTCCAAACGTTCATATTTATAAAATATTTGATCACAGCATGAGGGAGTTCGAATCTAAGTTGAACAAAGTATACATAAAACCATTCATTGGCACTATGAAGGTTCACCAGGTCAGTCATTAAAGACAATGTAGCATTATTTTCTACTTTATTCATTTTTTTGTACATCAACAGGTCGTAGGTGACGTTAAACTGAACCAAATATGGCTTAATTCATTAAGTTGCTTCGAATGCACCTCAGTATGCTGTCATTTCCAGCTGGGTACGTTATTGTATCATGAAGATCAAGTTCCCTTAACAACAGATAGCTCTGATGACGAAAAATTATTTAACTCCAAGTCACAAAATCGTATACGGTATAATGAAGTATACGATAGCTCTGACGATGATGCATTACCGAAGAAGAGTATTGATATCCCAAATAAAAAAATTGAATGCGTAATTAATAGACTAAATATTAAAACCGGCACCCACGTCCTTCTTTCCTTAGCTCAAGAGAAACAAAAGCCACACAAAACAAATTCTGCAACCAAGGAGAGATTTGCAGCTATTTGTCAGACAGAGATTGACGAAAACGACGACTTAAAAGTTTTGTTTTTTAAAAGTTGTGCCAATAAAATGGATAACCAGCTATTTATATTAAATGAAGACGATAGCTCCTTCATAAATTATCACCAAATAAACGAAATACTACCAACGCCAAATATAGTGCAGCAAGGCAATAGGGTATGGTATCGATTCCCACAAAAAATTAATATATCATAGATTATGTATACGAGCCCTATTTCATATGTATTGATCCAGGGCAAAAATTTTTATTATGTGTTAGCATATGAACTCATACAGGTTAATTTTTGTATCAACAAAATATATTATATTTTTTACTTTAAGATACAACAATTCTCTAAATTTTCCAGAAAATTTTTTTGTATTTTATTTATCTAGAAGTATTTTATATATCAATTACAAAAGAAACATCTATTTCATATGTATTGGTCTAGGCAGCTATTTTTCTAGTATTGAGGTCGGTTGTTTTATTCTTTGAAAAAAAGTCCCGTTAACTTCTCAGTATTTAAAAAAAATTATATTGTGGTAATATGTGAACTTATTCTGGTCAGTATGAGTACACCATGGCACGTGGGAAGGCAATATCGGCTGATATCAGAAAAATTATAATTGAGTCATCAAATAATGGAAAAAGTGCTTATAAAATTGCAAAAGATTTATTTTTATCAAGATCTTCTATTCAAAATATAATAAATCTTTATAAAAAAAATAAAAACATTGACATTAAAAAGAAATCTGGCCGTCCAAGTACGTTTAGTGAGCAGGATTATCGAGCATTGGAGAGAATATTGAAGGCAAATCGACGAGATACCTGCGAGGAAATTTCGGTTTTATGGGGTAAAATGCTCAAGAGGACAGTTTCAGCTGTAACTGTGCACAGGGCAATGAAAAAAGTTGGGTACGGTTTTTATAAAGTAAGTTAGGTGCATAATTCGTATTTTTTTAAAATTTAAATAAACATAAAAAATAATTTTTAATTTACAGGCCAAAGAAAAACCATTGCTGACGGAAAAGCAAAAAAAGAGACGTCTAAAATGGGCCAAGGAGCGTCAGGATTGGATCCCTCGTCAATGGGAAAATATTATATGGAGTGATGAGTCCCGTTTTGAGGTTGCGGTTGGAGATTCAAGGAAGAGAGTTATAAGGAGAAAACACGAAGCCTTTCATTCAGACTGTTTCAGCCGAAAAGTTAAATTTCCAGCATCGGTGATGGTATGGGGCTGCATGTCAGCTAATGGTGTAGGAAATCTATATTTAATTGATGGAATTGTGAATTCCGAAAAATATATATTCATCCTTAAACACCACCTTTTACCTGCGATCCCACAATTGAAGGATATCGATGGTCATTTCATTTTTCAGCAGGATGGCGCTGCATGCCATACTTCCAAGAAAAGTATGAAATGGCTATCTGATAACAATATCTCCGTCTTAGATTGGCCATCCAGCAGCCCTGACTTATCACCAATTGAAACTCTGTGGGGGGTAATGAAAAAAAAGCTCCGCAAGGAACCACAAAGGACAGTTGGAGATTTAAAGGCAAAACTGCGGACTATTTGGGAAAGTTTCACACCTGAATATTGTAGGACACTAGTTTCAAGCATGCCAAATCGAATAAAGGAAGTTTTGAGTGCGAAAGGGGATGTTACAAAGTATTAAAGACAATTCCGTACAAGTTTGATTAGTTTTAATGGCTAGACCAATACATATGAAATAGATGTTTCTTTTGTAATTGATATATAAAATACTTCTAGATAAATAAAATACAAAAATTTTTTCTGGAAAATTTAGAGAATTGTTGTATCTTAAAGTAAAAAATATAATATATTTTGTTGATAAAAAAATTAACCTGTATGAGTTCATATGCTAACACATAATAAAAATTTTTGCCCTGGATCAATACATATGAAATAGGGCTCGTATGTATAACAAATCAAAGTTTTTAGATTTAAGATATGAATTATTTCTTATATTTTTGTTTGTTTAATTAATTATTGAAATGAATCAGTATTTTTATTTTAGGTTTTATTCTTTTTAGTACCTGAAAAAGTTTTGAATGAATATTAAACATAATTTTTCTATTAAATGTTGTTTTAATTAAGTGTTGTTTCATCAAATTGTAATTTCCATGACATAATATCGTAATTACCATGGTCGATTATTGTAATTTCCGTGCAGGGATTTTTTTTCCGTGAAAAAAAAAAATCGTTAAAATACTTAAAATAACTAGCCGTTAGTGTTAGTATGCTTATTAGGAGTTATTATACCGATATTAATCATAAAATAATCGAATTTAATTAATTTAACGTTCCGCCGTTTTGGGGTACCAAATATCAATGTTTTCAAATATTCACCCATATATATATATGTTTCGGAGTATTTAAGTCAAAAAGTGCAAGTGACTCGGCAAGTGCAGTGTAAAAAAAGTTAAATCAATAAAAAATGGCAAATTTCAACAAATTGACGAATGACCAGAAAAGCAGGATTTTGGCATTGTCAGAAACATCGGGAATGTCAGCAAGAGAAATTGGGAAAGAAATTGGATGCAGTAATTCGTCGGTGAGCAGATTTTTGAAAAAATTCAAGGCTACGGGAGATCTGGCTCGCAAGACAGGATCAGGTTCAGAGAGGAAGACAACGGCAGCAGATGACCGCTTAATGAAGCGAATGTCATTACAAAATCGGTTTTTGACAGCGGTGGATATCCGAAAGCAGTTCATAGAAGGTGGCGGAAACCCAATTGTGGTGCATACAGTCCGCAGGAGGCTTCGCGATGCAGGATTAGTGGCCCGCCGACCCGCCAAAAAACCCTTTTTGACAGTGAAAATGCGACAAGCACGACTAAATTGGGCAAAAAAACATGAAGTTTGGTCTCTAAATGATTGGCAGAGAGTCATTTTCTCTGATGAGAGCAAGTTTAATTTGTTCGGATCGGATGGGATCCAGTATGTGAGGCGCCGATCTGGAGAGCGCATGAAGGAAAACTGCCTCTTGAGAACCGCGAAGCACCCTGCAGGTCTGATGATTTGGGGGTGCTTCTCATACCATGGATTGGGAGAGTTGGCTTTTGTAAAAGGAATGGTTAATTCGGAAGTCTACAAAACCCTCCTCATCAATCACTTAACACCATCACTTGAAAAACATTTATCTGTGGCAGGTGAAGTGATTTTTCAGGACGACAGCGCTCCATGCCACAGATCAAAAATGGTAAGCATTTTTTTTTATTGTAACCCCACATAATGCGAATAAGTTTATCACAAAGCTATTAATAATATTTTTTTTTTCCTCTTCAGATCAAACAATTTATGAGCGAGAACGGCATTTCGACATTGGACTGGCCAGGGAACTCCCCAGATTTAAACCCTATTGAGAATCTGTGGCATATAATGGCGGTCAAAATTAACAACAACAAGCCTTCCTCATCTCAACAACTTAAGGATCTTTTGGAAAAAGTTTGGCACGAAGAGATTTCCATCGAACACCTGCAGTCTCTTGTGAATTCAATGCCCAACAGGATTGCCGAGGTGATTAAGAATAGAGGAGGGCCCACCAAATATTAAAATATTTTTAATCCTAGACTTAAGACTGTTAGAATTAAGACTGCATTTTTTTTTTTTAATTTCGTTCAGGTAATCAAATAAAATTATTTTTTTGCAAAATAACAAATTTTTGACTTTTTATCTGATTTTACCTGTCCCCTGATCTGTGTTGATATTAATCTAAAAAAAAACTATCACAGCGGTTTTACCGATAAGAAATATTCCCCGTAAGAAATTGTAGAGCAACTTTTGTGTATCTGTTAAGTCTGTACGAAATAATTTACGAAAAACTAGTCTTTTTTAAGTGTGGCTTTTTCACTGCTCGTTACTGTATGTGCGTTAAATGTGCAGAAAAGCATGGTCCCACAGAATGTAGAAGAACTAAAGTCGACGAAAATACAGAAACGTTTTGTGTTAACTGCGGAAAATCCGGACATCCGGCAAATTACAGAGAGTGCGAATTCTACCAAAAAATTTTAAATGAACAAGGACGTCAAAAATTGGAGGAAAAGCGATTCCTCATTCAAAAGTCGGTCAATAGACACGTCACACCGAAAATATCATTTGCGGATGTAACAAAGTCGAGGACGGAACCTGTAACTTCCAACTTATCTCATGCTATATAAAGACGGGCTCTACTGCCCAAGAGATTAGAGATTTCATGAGTTTCCTGAATAAAACCAGTATGGAATCCGATGCTGTATATTTCCACTCAGCAATTACGCCGTCCTTGCCTATCAAGATCAATGTTGGCAAACGTCCCTCTTCGAAGGATGGAAATTTCGGAGGACGATACGATAGTCCCGGACGGGGATGTCAAAATGTTCGGCGAGCTTCTTGCCGATAAGAAAAAGCTAGGCACGGACATAACGGCCTTTCTGAAAATGGTTGGCATTCACTTCAACCTTGAAAAAGAAATTAAAGACGTGAGCTTCCTTACTGCAAAGAAAAGGAAGAACGTGGCAAATAATGACACTTCTCGGACAGAAGCTAGCAAGTTTATTGCAGAGCCAATTAAGCCGCCAAAGAAGGCTAAAAATGTAAAGGCACCGATAGCTGCGGGTTCTATACCTCCAGTGAGTCAAAATCGGTTTAGTCTGCGCGAAGAAGCAACTTTGCCAAAACCACAAACCACTACGAGTAGGATTGCAAAAGCAATCGGACACACTGCAAGAAATTGCCTTATGCAATATATGTGCGTTAAGTGTGCAGAAAAGCATGGTCCCACAGAATGTAGAAGAACTAAAGTCGACGAAGATATAGAAACTTTTTGTGTTAACTGCGGAAAATCCGGACATTCGGCAAATTACAGAGAGTGCGAATTCTACCAAAAAATTTTAAATGAACAAGGACGTCAAAAATTGGAAGAAAAGCGATTCCTCATTCAAAAGTCGGTCAATAGATACGTCATACCGAAAATATCATTTGCGGATGTAACAAAGTCGAGGACGGAACATCGAAATACGTCAACCAGCACAGCCGGAACTTTTGGAGATTTTGCGAAGGAATGCACTAATTTATTTGGTTGCAGCCTACCATATTTAATGGTAAAGGTGAGAAACTTTATGCCAAGTTTCAACGCCAACATAAACCAGCAAGATAAGCAAATCGCTTACCTACAGTTAGTGATGGACTTATGCACGTAAGGTGCACTTGGGCAGCTACAATAATTTAGAAATAGTGTCCTTAAATGCATGCTCTCTTGTTCATCATAAGCGAATCGAACTGCTCTCGTTTATTCAGCAGAATGCAAACTGTATTTTTTTTATTAAACGAGACCAAATTAAAAATAAACCATTATCTCCAGTTGGCTGGCTATAGTGTAGTAAGAAACGATGCTGTAACTGGCACAGCAATAGTTTTACCAAACAAATGCAGCTTATAAATGGGATATTTAAATTTTTTTTGTATTGCTTTTGAATTAATTTGAATTTTCATATATATTTTAGGTTAGTTTTAACCTCCCCAATTATTATATCTTACTCCTCAAATTCCTATTCCTTTGCTTTTGCCTGGAGGGTTTTAGTTATTTTCAGTAATTTACCCATGGTGGATGGGGTAGCGCAATTCAGCTAAAACTGCGAAGTCTCTTCCTCGCCACACCTTTGAATTTCTCATATTTAAAAACAAACAATATTTTAACATGCCACTAAAAATACGGACACTTATCAGTGAAAAACGTAGAACAAGAGCTACGTAGCAATAAACGAGAATGCCAATTGACAAACAGGAACTGAACCGTCTTCAACGCAAACAGAAATAAAAATGAAATTTTGTAAAATTATTATTTTAGACATTCTTAGTCCAGCGCTAAAGCGGTTCGGACATACAGTATTTCGACCGACACTTGGTTTCTATTTTCCGGGTGGTTTTGTTGAGTTTGATATTAACTGGGTTGCTAAGGTTTTTTTTGTTTTTTTAAAAAACAAACAGTTTAACATGCCACTAAAAATACGGACACTTATCAGTGAAAAACGTATTTGAGACATTTTTAATCGAGCGCTGAGGCGGTTCGGACGTATTCTCGACCGGTTCTTGATTTGTATATTACGGCTTGGTTTGTTGAGTACAGGTATGATCTCAGCTGGGTTGCTATGGGTTTTGTTTTGTTTAAAAAACAAACAATATAACATGTCACTAAAAATACGGACACTTATCAGTGAAAAATGCAGAACAGGAGCTTGTAAATACACGTCTCAATAAAGTGAAGTGGAGTTAATACTGTCATTTTATAATAACACCAACCCCAAATTTATGGTCCCATTTTTCTGTAATCTTTCCTTTTATTTATATATGTATACATTGTATGTTATATATAAAAATTAGTTAGCTGGTAAAGAATATCATTCGCATAATCACATTTGATGTCTTTATTTGAATTTTAATTTTGTTTTTATATTTTTTTGCAACTTATTTTTAGTGTGATCTCCACTTGTATATATATATAGAGATGAATTATCATAGAAATAAAAGTAAAATATAAAAATTTTGGTTTTATATTTTACTTTTATTTCTATGACATACTTCTATAGAGATCTTTCCTTTTAATTTGTATTTATATATAAATTAAATAAAGCATATACGAATATTATTACTTAAATAAATTTTTCTTAGAAGTCAACCATTTTGATTCTTTTATTTAAAAAGCATTCAGATTATTTCGATGATTGGAATAATAATTTAATGTTATTTTTATAAATATTATCGGATCGATTTTATATATTTATTGTTTGTTTTGTAAAGAATAATTAAAAGAATAACATGGATGTACGAGTATATGTATCTCACCATCATGGTTCGTCGGTATAACAGGTAAGTCGTCAAAAATGATAGGGACACTTCCAACATCTAGCCAGAATATATTTTTATTGGCCCAAGATGGCTCCTTAACTTGGACGATATGTATTGGCATACGATACCTGCAAGGAGACAAAGGCTTCTAATCCTCCTATTAGTATTTGGACTCTCACAGAACAACCTTGGCAGCGCATATATGTTACTGACGAACTATAATACTAAACACATATGCAAGGCGAGATATTCTCTTCTGGCCAATGCCTACGCAATAATTAATCGGTCTCTCTTGGCGAGCTTACTTGGGACAACATCATCGTGAATGGGGATTCCAAGCATTAGTCCGTTGGTGTCACTCCGTTAGGCGTTGTTAGGGTTACAGGGAAACATGCCATCTAGTGTTCTTATCGGGTGTCGTAAGATGGATCTTCGTTATCGTAAAAGGAGCACTCCAGAAGTAGTTGGCCAAGAAATATCGTTTGGTGGTTTTGAGGTATGGCCAGGGAGATGTGCCATCTAGTGCTCTCCTATCTGAGTCGTCGGTCAGCTCAAATCTCTTTATACCTTTAATTTTTTTTATGCTTTTCAAATTTTAACATCTTCTCCCTAATTACCCTTTTCCTTGTTTTAATAGTTCTTATTCCTTCTTCTTTTGACATATTTTTTTTGTTATTTATATCTCATTACTTTTCTGCGTTCTTCTTCTCCTCATGGAGAATTGAAACTTTTGGGTGTCCCCATTGTCCCCTAAATACCCAGGCATGATTTTCTTCTTATGGTTGGTGTGAGAGCACCACTATGCACTAACTTCGAACCCCTCCCACAATCTCCGCATAAAACTAGCTAGCATCAAGTATGGCTAGCGAAGCAGAGTGATTTGAGTATTGTCGTAGCTAGTCTTTATCCTGTTCAACTTCACTATCTTAAAATTCGCAAATTTTATACCTTTTCTTCCCTATCCAACACACAGGGAATAAATTCCATGTTGCCTTTTAGAAGACCATAACAATTTAGATTTACATAAATTATTATTATAATTGTTGTTATTATTTTTTTTCCTTTTTTTATTTAACTAAATTTATTATAATAAAATGAACAATAACAATACTACATATTTATTAATGACAAAAAAAACATTATCAGTAGAAAAATCCGTGAAATCGAATAAAAGAGTATCGGCGTCATCGAATAGTGGCACTTTGAATGTGGTTATGGGAATTTAATCGGGGACCTCGTACTTTTCTTCTTCATTATTTTTTATTTTATTTTTCATTTTTTTCTACATTTGACCACATTGTGTTCTGTGGTCAAATAATTCAATTACGTATTTTATACTATTACAGTGGTGTTCCAATATAACGAATACCCTCTATAGCGAACGTTCCATTATAACAAACGGTTAAATTTTTAGCATTTGAGTACTCTAAATAACGAACTACATAAAAATTTTGTACCCAATATAACGAACTATTAGTTTTTTCTTTCTCTGCTGTGCAAAATATATCTGTTAATTCATGTTTGGACATGTCTTTGTATTTTTGTTTCTACTGCAAAGTGATTTTTGGAGTTAGAGCTCATTCTGACGATATTTCTAGAAGACTCAACACTGTAAGTACATATGTATATTTAATATGGCACACAGAAAGCTTCTTAGTTTTAAAGAAAAACTCAAAATAATTGAGGATAGTGATTGTGGAAGTTCATTGGGACAGCTTGCAATCAAGTATCAATTAAATAAATCGACATTGCATGGAATCATCAAAAACAAAAATAAAATTCTCCGTAATTTAAATATTACACGGAGCTCTTCTGGCGGACGGAAAACATAAAGAAAAGGTGAATTCCATCAAATGGAAAACATATTATTCAAGTGGTTTACAAAACAACGAGATAAAAATATTCCGATTAGTGGTGAAATTTTAAAAGCCAAGGCAAAAGTTATTCTCAATCAAATTGGAATAAATTCATCTTTTTTTGCAAGTCAAGGATGGCTTAATAAATTCAAAAAACGATTTGGAATTCGGCTTCTGAAACAGTGCGGCGAGAAACTATCATCCCAGGTCGAGCTAGTAGAGCCTTTCAAATTAAAATTGAAGCAAGCCATAATTGATATGAACATGTCGTTAGACGCACTGTTCAATGCTGATGAGACAGGGTTGTATTGGAAACTCTTACCAGAAAAAACTTACGTTCATGCTGGTGAGGTAACAGCACCTGGTAGAAAAATGTCAAAAGAAAGGTTGACATTTTTGGCTTGTTCCAATGCTATTGGAACACTAAAAATTAAACCTCTAATAATTGGCAAGTCAAAAAAACCACGATCATTCAAAAACCAAACATTACCGATCGACTATGATTTTTCTAAATCTGCGTGGATGAATGCAACAATTTTTAAAAAGTGGTTTTTCAATAACTTTGTTGTTCAGGTAAGTTTGTAACATACAAACAAACATATAGGTACATATCTTTGAATTACATACAGTGCAATTCATGAATCATTTTTTTAGGTCGAAGAGTTCTTGAAAAATAAAAGGTTGCCTTTGAAAGCTTTATTACTCCTTGACAATGCACCAAGTCATCCACCAGAAGAGGAACTAATTAAGGACACTGCTGATGGACAGATCCGGGTGATGTATATGCCACCGAACGTTACTCCTCTTATTCAACCCATGGACCAGATTGCTATAAGATTGACGAAGCTATTTTATCGGACAAGCCTCTTGGCCCATATTGTTTCATTTAATACAGCAAATATCGCCGATGCTTTGAAGGCATTTAAATTGAATGAGGCTGTGAAATTATTAGCCCTGTCTTGGGAGAGACTCAATCCCGACACATTGAGCAAGTGCTGGAACAAAATTCTAAAATTTGATGTTGAAGAATTTGATGAATCTGATGACATACCATTATCAATTGTTAAAAAAATATGGAAATTACAACTTTAAATAGAACGATTCATCTAATTAATGATCTTTTCCCTGAGGTAACTTCATATTTTTTATATACATATTCAATTCATATTAATATTTAATTCCATCAACGTACTTTAGAACAACTGCACAGTGGAGGATGTTGTGCAATGGACTTGCAATGATGATTGCGAAACCAACACCGAAAATGCTAAAGAGGCTCTCGATATTGATGGTAGTGCTTCTGAAAATGAGGAAGACGAAGAAATTGATTCAATGGTAAAAACAAAACATGAAGACGCTGTAGCGGCAATTAAAAATTTGTATGAAGTGGGCACAAGAAAACCAGATGCCATTAAAAAATATTACTTTACTGCAATCTATGCAAGAAACGGCTACATTCATTCATATTAAAAGCCAAAAAAAAACAAACAAAAATTGAAGATTTTTGGAAAGTACAATAAAAATCAATTTTTTCAATTCATAAAAGACTATTACTTAATTTTATTCTTAAATTAGAACATTATCTTCTTCTTTTCTGGGTACTCGATTTAACGAACTGTCTCGATATAACGAAAGACCCTGACATTATATCGTTCGTTATATTGGAACATCACTGTATTTAAAAAATTTGCCGCCAGAGTCCTTAAGTGAAAAAATTGGAATCTGTCTTGTTCCCCCTCCCCTAGAACTTTCTAACTCATTTTGAAAGCGCTCACAATCTTCATTATTTGCATAACTTTTATAGTCCTGCAAATTTTACCTTAAACAACCTTATTGGATCAACAGCCAACGAATGGTTTCCATATCTTCTCTAGAGATATCCAACTTTAAAATATATGTATACGTAGATAAGTTACAAAAGTCATTTTGAGAGCGAAACCAACTTCAAAGTTTTTGGAATCATCGACGTAAAAGTTTGCCGCGTTAGCTGTCAGTCACAGCAGTAATCAATTGTTGTTTTTGCAAATAAAAATCATATTGGATTTTTCTTTGATCGATCAATTCAATAAAAGAATAACGAGATAAATTGTGAAATTATTACAAGTAAATAAAAACTTTGCAGGATAAGTAATAAAGAATTTTTACTTATTACTGCATTTTAAATAATTGTTCTTACCCATTTTTTTATCTCGATTGTAACGAGGACAAATGTTTTTTAAGTGGAGTCGTCAACCGACGACCAATTTTTGTGTGAATTTGACAAAAAACAAAGATAGAAGTAATAATTCAATAATCACAAAGTTGAATATTGGGTTAGATTTCAGCTATGAAAAATGATGTATGGCAAAAAGGTCATTTTTATCCTGCAAAGCAAAAAACTTTGCAGGATAAGTAATAAAGAATTTTTACTTATTACTGCATTTTAAATAATTGTTCTTACCCATTTTTTTATCTCGATTGTAACGAGGACAAATGTTTTTTAAGTGGAGTCGTCAACCGACGACCAATTTTTGTGTGAATTTGACAAAAAACAAAGATAGAAGTAATAATTCAATAATCACAAAGTTGAATATTGGGTTAGATTTCAGCTATGAAAAATGATGTATGGCAAAAAGGTAAAAATGAGAATAGTCTGTCGCGAAACGAACGTTTACATACTTTTATTTTTGATGATGTTCAACTCTACATCAGAGTATAATAAATATTCTGGATAAGACACATATAAGTATGTTAACGTTCTTTAAATATACGTGTACTTCCTACCAATAGTTACGAACAAACATTTACTAATCGTATTAGAAACGGTATTGTATTTTTAGTTGCCTGTGATTTTTTTAGTTCGTACTCTCGGCCGTAATTCATAACGCACCTACGCATGTAATAACGGTGATAACAATGATGACACGCTTGGATTTATAGACAATAAATTGATATTTTAATTTATAAGATTATGAGGAATATAAAATGTAGCATTGATAATTTTTTGATAATTATTTTTATTATCTGGCTCGATCCCAATGAAGAATGGTAAAATTCAACCGACGCTTCGTTAAACGAAAGGCGAATCGATTCACAGTTCGCTTGAAAACTATATTTGGGTGTTAACATAAGAGGTGGCGCACATATCAGCATCTAGCAGAACTACCGCCAGAGAACTCCATGATTCGATGACGTTTCATCGGATGAGTGGCCAAATTAACCGTACGATGGTGCCGTGTGCACAACATCGACGTCATAGACAGTATGATACTATCATACGTGCAATATTTTGATACGAAATGGGATTCTATTTTAGGTTTATTATTCATTTCGTAAATATCAATCAAATATAAAGCACCTCAATTTTGTAGACTTTCGGAGAGTTTTAAAACGCGTCATTCTCCATGAAAGTGGTAACATACCGAAAATAAAGGGCTATTTTTGCTCTATAACCGACGAACGGTTATCGCAGACAATGCCAATGTCGTCTGCTGGTGAGGATACAGACTCCACAGCCAGCAGAAAATTCGTGAAACCTGTTGGACGACCTCGACGTCCAAAAACAACAAAAAGAGACGTAACCACTATCAGCTCGCCTGGCTCATCGCCGAAGGCCAAAAACCAAAAGAAGGGAACGGACATGCCAGCATCGGTGGCAGCAGAAAATGGTTCCGGCAATAGATTTGCTCTGTTGTCCGAAACTTCAATAAGTGCGAAGATTCCAAACTCGTTTACACAAGCGAATACCGACAATGCATATAAGCCACCACCCATCTTCGTCACAAATGTCACGAATTTTGTTGACTTAGGTCGTACCAATGCCAAACGTATCGGTACTGACCAATTCGTGTGCAAGTCAAATGCGAAAGGACTTGCAATACAAGCCAAGTCTGGTGGTGCTTATAGAAGCATTGTTCAACTACTAGAGGAAACGAAGCAAACGTTTCACACTTATCAACCAAAGGCAGAAAAGGCCTATAAAGTTGTGATTCGTCATCTGCATCACACCACAGAAGGCCTATAAAGTTGTGATTCGTCGACGATATAAAAAGTGAGCTAGAAATACTAGGACATAACGTCAGTAGTATTTCCAGTGTAAAAAAAGATTCTCAATTGCCACTATTTTTCGTGTCCTTGAAACCGGCACCCAACAACAAGGACATATTCAAAATTGAAACGCTAATGTATACGAGGATAAAGGTGGAAGAACCGTACATTAGCAAAGAAATAGTACAATGCTATAGATGTCAAGAGTACGGACACACCAAGTCGTATTGTCGACATAGCCCAAAATGCGTGAAATGTGCAGGTGCACACCTCACCAGGGAGTGCAGTAAAAGTAAGGCAATCCCAGCCGAATGCGTTCTCTGCGACGGTAGCCATCCCGCAAATTATAAGGGTTGCTCCACTTACAAGAAGCTTCAGGAGAAAATAAACCCACACACCAAAAAGAACATCCAATCGACTACTATAAATAGCCAACCAGTGCAGCAAGGTTTATCATTAGCGGCAGGCATTTCAAACACGGAACAGCAACAACCAAAACAACGAGAACCTCAACAACAGCAGCCACAACTACAACAACCATAACAGCAACAATATAGCAGTAAGAATTAATTAATTAATACCTCCTTAATTAATCTTAGTGTAGAATTAATTAATTAATACCTCCTTAATTAATATATCTGTATATTATCCTCCCAATAAATCCATAAATGGTTCCGAATTTTTATCCTTCTTACACGCACTTGGAGCCTCGTTCCTGGCGGGTGGTGATTACAATGCTAAACACCCTCAATGGGGTTGCCGTGTAGCTAACCCTCGAGGAAAGATTCTTCAAGGAGCTCTATCCCATACATCATATCAAATAACCTCCCCTCCACATCCAACATACTGGCCAACATCTGTTTCAAAACGACCTGATATCCTCGATTACTTCATTAGCACTCCTTCAATTACCATGAATTTTAGTATTGAAACTCTTTCCGATTTAAACTATGATCATAGTCCTGTTCTCCTTACCCTTATTTCTAATCCAATCTTAAAGACTCTTCATCCTAGGCTGATAAATGGGAAAATAGACTGGAACAGATTTAGATACAAATTAGACCAACAGATTGACTTGAAACGAACGTTAAAAACAGCAAATGACATTAATGATGCTGTAAATGACCTCACTATATATATACAACAGTAATCGCTCACAACCGCTCATATCTCTAACTATACTACATAACCACAACAACAAAATTTACCAACAAAAATACGAACTTTAATTAACGAAAAAAGGAAAATGAGAATGCAATGGAAACGCGTACGAATGCCTAGCTACAAACAGGAACTTAACCGACTACAACGTGAACTAAAAATGGAAATTAGTAAGCACTATAATGAACGGCATGAAACTTATACAAAATCGCTTAGTGACAATATTTCTTTATGGGAAGCCACTAGACGAAAACTCTCGTACAAAAAAACATCACACCCATATGACGGTAACTGGGGAAAAGCAGACAAAGAAACAGACGAAGTATTTGCTAAACATTTGGTAAATACTTTTGCTCCACATGATGATATAAAAGACAAATCGTATACTAACAAAATCATCGAAGAACTAATGTTCCCACTCCCTATGAGTCTTCCTCCCAAAAATTTTAAGCCCTCGGAAATTAAACGACTCTACCCTGTCTTAGTTAATGAAAAAATTATTCCTGATCATCAATTTGGCTTCCGATCTGAACACTCCACTATCCAGCAATGCCATCGCATTGTTAACCATATTGCATCCTCTCTTGAGAGGAAAGAGTATTGCCCAGGAGTATTTCTAGATATCTCCCAAGCTTTTGATCGTGTGTGGCATCCTGGACTCCTTTGGAAACTCAAGAGCTTCCTTCCGTCAACATATTATCTTATCATAAAATCATATCTCAGAATCCTCGGAAATATATCCTATTCTAGCTGGTGCCCCACAAGGCAGTATCCTTGGTCTCATTTGATATAATATTTATACTCATGACATCCCATCTGATCCTAATACTATCATTGCTACTTATGCAGACGATACGGTCATACTTGCTTCCCATACAAATCCTGACATATCTTCCAACAATTTATAATTCCACACACACAACCTTCAATCCTGGTTTAAGAGATGGAAGGGGAAGGTAAATGAACAGAAGAGTGCTCACGTACTCTCACACTTTGTCAAGGTAAACCTACCCCTTTATACCTTAATAGCAACATGATACCGCAATATGATAAAGTGCGTTATTTGGGACTTTCCTGGACAAGAGACTAACATGGAACCCACATACTAGATTAAAAAGAGCTGAAGCTAGCAGACGTTACCTACAACTTCTTAGACTACTGGACAAACGCTCGAAATTAACAATTAAAAGTAAACTTCTAATCTACAATACAATTATAAAACCAATTTGGACATATGGAATTGAACTTTGGAATTCAACGAAACGTTCCAATTCCTATCGCGTTCAGGCCTTACAATCCAAGATCATCCGTAAAATTGTTGATGCCCCCTTTTATGTTCGTAATACTGTAATAAATCGTGACCTAAATGTTCCCTTTGTTCATGACCTGTGCATTTCCCGCTATCAAAAATTTCACTCCCGCTTACCCTATCATCATAATCCACTTGTGAGAGAATTGTCTTGTACAGCCCTCCCCGGAAACACTCATCGGAGACTTAAGAGACAATAGCCTAGAGATTTTCTAGAGGAATCTAACTTCCGTTAGTTGGAGAAACGCCGATTGGTGTTTACTCCCACTTCATGATGCACAAGATTGTTAATTAAAATGTTATGTAAATTTGCTTGTTACAATAAAATTGTAGTTGCAGATAAAAAAAAACAAAAAAAATAAGTGTTTTGTCAATAATTGCTTCTCATACGCTGAAATGCGGAAAGCGGGAATTTCTTTCTTTCGGTAAGTTGACATCTTCATTTTTACTAAACAAAATAACAAAAATTTAGTTTGTGATGTGCTTAAATGGCTTTTAGTGATTTATTTTATCCAAAAAGTGGTTAAAAAGTGAAAAGTTCGGCATTCAATAAATGTAACCAAATGCAATGTTGACAGTTCAATGTTTACCAGAAAATAGTGCAGTGCCGGCGTACGTAAAGTGTGTGTAAGAAAATTTAAGGGAATGAATTTTTTAATAGCGCAAAAAATACTTCAATTTCTGTTTATTCTTAATTGAAAAAGTAAATGTAACGATCGTATATTTATATGTTAGCGTTATAGGTTCCCACAAAATAAATGGTTACGGGAAAAGTGGATTGCGGCAGCAGCATCGCCGATTCCAAAGAATCAGGACGTTATGTGCTCGCTCCACTTTCATAAAGCAGACATTAAAGTGGGAGTGAGCAGGAGCAGATTAGAAAGAAATGCTATTCCTTCTGTATTTGGTATATGCATTAGCCACACGGTAAGTTTTAATACTACAAAATTAACACATTAAAATCATTTTTGTAGGAAATCGGGCAACCGCCATCAAAACAGGAAAAGGTTGAAAATGAAACAGTAAGTTGTACGAATATATTTGTATTGTATTTTATTTTGTTCCATTTTAAAAAGGAATTTGTAATGAGTGCGTTCAACATGTCAGGCGACCACTGACATGTAATGTCATATTGTATTTAGTTAAGCTTTAACCATCAATGTACACACTTCACATGTGCATTGTTGTCAAAAAATAAAGAATTAAAACTACATTAAATAATAAATAATCATAATTATTACAGAGTTCATGCAGGATGCCATCGCATTGAACATTGACGTGCCCTTCAATAATACTGAGCAAGAAAATGAACATGTAATTTAAAACAATGGTTGATATATAATTCTGCCTTAATTACTTTTATTGTTTAGGTCACTAATAGCAGCATTGAATGCGAGGACATGGATTCATCTGAAGAAGAAGTAAAATTTAATCGACCGAATGTAAGTAAAGTAACTCCGTTTAAATTCTTCCATAGTAACACTCTTACTTTGTAGAACTCGTCAACAAAGAAAGTAAGTAATTGTATGCATGTATCATTATTTTATCTATTGTGCAGATTCATAGCATTGTTTTTTAATGATTTATTAACTTTCTTTACAATTTGCATGTGCAGAATTACATTACTTTAAAATATGCTATGCATTGTTTCATCAGATACTCAGCAAAACATTGCCGAAAAATTAAAAGTAATAAGGATTCATTTTTAAAAAAAACATGAAAATTGCCGCGCTTCAGAAATTAATAAAAAGGCGCTATAGCCAAAAGTTGGAATTGAACATTTCTGCTGGTCATGGTGAATCCATTTCTAAAACAGTTGTAGGCTCATTTGGGGTTTTGTGCAAATGAAATTCGCAAGACCTAAAGTCTTTTCCCTTCATTTGAATTTTTATTCTCTCAGGACATATTCATATGTCCGCGAGACTTTAAATGGTTCCATAGCCGATCCTAGAAACCTTCGAAAATGGTACCAAACCACTCAAAGTCGTCCAGGATTTACAGACGAGGCCTTCACGGCTCTACGATATGCAGTTAATGAAGCTGCGACCAAAAATTATAAGCTTTTCTGTAATCTGGTTTTCGACGAACTGTCTATTCGAGAAAATATCGAATGGGATGGATCCAATTCGTATGCGTACGTCGATTTTGGATATGGATCCGTATCCAATGTTAAGGCTACACAAATTTTAGTATTTATGCTTGTTTGCGTTTAGGTAAAAAAATTGCGATGTATATTTCGGCAGCCAGAAAATGAAAGTACGTCTAGCCACACAAATCCTTAGTAAGTCGGTGGCAGATGCTATTGATTTTTGTAGGGAAGAACTTCAATTGGACGAATTCAAAGGCAGTGAGGGTACTACTATTTTTATTCGAAATTTAAATTACATTTTCGATATATTAAATAGTAGAAACTGTTCTGCTTTTGTATGCAAAGTTCTTTTTTTGTGAAATTATAGTGAAATATTTGAATTCACCACACATGTCATTGACTGCATTAGTCGTCTGCGATTTGCAAGTGGTTTGCTTATCTTAGAACATCGCAGAAAGTTGGGTTTTATTGGCCTAATTGGGTGCCTGAAAAATTTGCTGCTAATATATTCTAGAGTTCTAAATGGCAATTTCTTAAACGTAAAATACGTTTCCTTATATATGTTCATTCAAAACCTTTTAGAATTGTTTTTCTCCACTATTATGTCTCGCATTGGTTATAATAATAATCCTAGCGTAAGACAATTGAAATCCGCATATTCTCAAATTCTAGTGCATTGCCAAATACGGGATGGTGCTTTTGGGAACTCCATCCCTCTCGAACATATTAGTATTTTAAATTACTCAGCCAATTTTGTGGAAGCAATTAATACTACCTCGAGCAGATTGGCAATGTTAGAAAATACTTCGAATATTGCTAATAAAGAACGTGGATGCGAATTATTGAGCGAACATATTTTAAGTGACCATGATTATTTATTTAACCCATCTGCACTTAATGAATATAGTGAAAAAGTGGTCGAATACATATCAGGCTTTATTGTTTTTAAGCTAGGCAATATTTTGCATTACGAAGAATGTCTCTCAGCTTTAGAAGAAGAATTCATATCAAGCAGTTTGATAGCGTACAAGTCCTTAGGCTTCTTAAAGTACCCTTCTACAAGTGTTGTGAAAATTTGCCGAAGTGCTAAAAAATAAATCCGACTGCAGGTGGCGGAATGTGGTCAGAATAGTTCGATTCTAAAGGCGAAGTATTTTTTTAAACTTTTTTACCGATATCTACAACTACACATAGTAACAAGTAGATTTGTATAATAGTAATAATTAACATAAATGGTTGTGGGGAGTAAACATTCATTGAAGCTTCTGCTGCTAACGTGTACTTATATTAAGACTTAGAATTTAAATAAATCACATAACCAGTGACGCCTAAGTCTTCGATGGGTGTTTTTAGGAAAGCAAATGGAGGACAGTCTCTGAACAAGAGAATTATTATAATTGAAGATACGGGAATAAAACTTTTTATAACGAGACACAGCCACATCAAAAACAAATGGAACTTCAAAATCACGATGAATAAATTATTGCAAACATAAAATGGAGCGTCGTCAATTTTACGAAATATTTTCAATTGAAGGGATTGACTTCGACGGGAACTGGAAGGTTAAGTAGAACGCCAGAGGTCTAGTACGTAAATTCAAAAGGGTTTCTGTAGAGCATTGTATAAAAGTACTTTGCTCTTTATAGTAAGTTTAGAACATTTGTCTAGAAGTCGAAGTAGTTTTAGGTATCGTCTTTTTAGTTCTTGTCTTTTAAGTTTTGTATATGGGTTCCATGTCAGTCGTTCTCTAAATTCAGTCCCTACGTACCGATCTTCGATGTGTTGTGAAATTTCGCTACCATTAAGGTATATGGGAGGACATGTTTCATGGCGGAGAGTAAATGTTACGTAGGTAGATTTACGTTTATTGACTTTTATTCTCAACCTTTTGAACCAGTTCTGTAGGATTTGGAGAATTTCTGAAGCATGTTGGGGATTTTCGCTAAATGTAAGGCAGGTTGTATTGTCGGCATATCTAGCAAAAAAGGTAGTGGGACAGATTAGAATGTCAGATGTGTAAATGTTGTAGAGGATGGGTGCAAGTATACTACCCTGTGGAACACTAGCCAATATCGAAGAGTTCGTTGAATTCGTTTACTTGGAAGTGTCGATTGGAAAGGAATAATTTTAGGACTAGGAAATAGATAGAAGGAAGAATCCTCTTCAGTTTCCAGAGTAAGCCTAGGTACAAAACTCTATCAAAAGGTTGACTTATATAAAAGAAAACACAAAATTTAAATAAATAAAAAAAGCTAATCTCAGCTTCTTTTTTCAATTTTAATAAATAGAAAAATATAACAATTATATGTTAATTACTATGTTTATAGTATAATAAGAAAAATCATAAAATAAAACTATATTTTATGTCACCAAATGTTGAATGTATTTAAATGCATTTAGTTATAAATGTTGTTTGTTTGTTGTTCAAGTGCGAACTAATGTAAAGTCAATTTCTGATGTTTTAAGTTACATGTTTACCTTCTCTATAGGTCGCTCCATTAATAAATAAATAAATGTGCTCTTGTTTTTATTTTTCTTGTGTTTTTATTTGCGACGGTGTGATTAATTGTGATGGACATTATTTTCAATACCAATAATTTAGATTTCAATATCATAAAACCATGAAGATAATAATAATACTCATAAAATGTAATACAACATAACATACGAGTATATAACTTAATAAGAAAACAAGTATTGTATTATAAAATTACAGGAAAAAAGTATTTATATATACGTGGTCTGTTCAAAAAGTATCGCGAATTTCGTTTTTTCCAAAAAAAAAAAATTTTTATGAATATCTATTTTGTCCCCTTCAAAGTAATCCCCACCAGATATTATACACTTGTACCAACGTTTTTTCCAATCCTCCAAGCACTTGTTCAGCTCCTCCTTCGATGCCGTCTTTATCTCCTCAATCGTAGCGTAGCGTCGTCCTTTCATGGGGCTCTTCAGTTTCGGGAATAAGAAAAAGTTACAGGGGGCCAGATCTGAGGAATACGGTGATTGCGGCATTATTAGTGTGTAGTTTTTGGCCTAAAATTCGTTATCATGGTCCAGAAGCCAATTTTTGTTCTTCCACAAATCCGGGCGTTTCTGGCGGATTGCTTCGCATAATTTGCAGGTAATATTCCTTATTGACCGTTCTACCCCGTGGCAAGAACTCATGATTCACCACGCCCCTGCAATCGCAGAAAACTGTAAGCAAAACCTTCACATTCGACCGAACTTGGCTTTTCGTCGTTCACATCTTCTCGGCCCTCTGAGAACATTTTGTACTACCAATAAACGTTGCTTCGGTCCAAGGTAGCTTCACCATATGCAACAGTCAACATTCGGAATGCGTCCGCGCAATTAATTTTGTTTTTCACACAAAATTCGATACAGATTCTTTGATTCATTTTTTGGAGAAGACGCTGTCAAAAATTAACTGAACATTCAAAATGGCCGAAATTGTCGGCATAAGTGAAAGACATGAGTACCAACATAACGCCACAAAAAATTAAAAATCGAATATACGTAACCCGCGGAAATTCAAAATTCGCGATACTTTTTGAACAGACCTCGAATGTTTTCCCTTTTATTATTTCATAATACTTCGTACAAATATACATTATTTACATTCATAAATTGCATAAAACGTATAGAAATAAACAAATGTATGTAAATGCATAATTAAATATAATTATGTAAAATATTGTTAGTTAGTTAAAAAAAAAATATACAAATAAATTTTATAAAGAATTTATAAAATGTAGTTTTATTGAAGCATTCTAAGTTATTTGAATTACAAGATGCCCATGTAAAGGATCACTGGCGTCATCAATAGGGGCACTATAAGCAACTGCATGCGAAGTGCCGTGGGTGGTTTAAGCAATGGCCCGGAAGAGAGACGTAACACCTTCAGCTCTTTCCCATAACAGTCTTCGATTTACTATACCATTGTCCCTTTCTTTCTTTAATTTTATTTTGGGCTCCTGAGTTTTTTAGAATAGATAATTTTTTTTTATTATTGTTTATTTTTTATTCGAAATTTTTACATCTCCCAATTTTTATAACTTCCTGAATCCATATTCCTCTTCTACCCAGTCTAATTTTTTTTTATATACATACTTACATTACAAAATTCTTTTTACTTCTTTTTTTGTCATTTTCCCCTCTTTTAAACACGAAAGACGTATAATAAAACTAACAAAGTTGAAATTTCATTAATATTATTGAAACTTCAATAAATAATAAAAATAATAACACAAAGATATATATCTCTTTCGTTCACTCGGTCAGTCAACAATACTGAAATAAGCTAAACGAAATTTTAAGGAGCAATTTGAAGTATAGACTAAAGAGTGCCATTGGATTCATTTGGGCAATGCCAATTATGAGAGTAACGCAACACCTGGATGCCTCTTATTTTTTATGGTTATCAAGTAGTCCACTGTTCACTTCAATAACATTCAGGTTGCAAGAGATTTTAATTATTTATTATTATTCATAAACTTTTTTTTTGATTTTTTTTCTTCTATTTTAACGGCCAACCAAGATTTCTTATTTATCTTAGGGAAAATTCTGGTCGTGTAAAATAAACCAGAAACATTTAAAAAAAAAAGACATCAAGTCCAGACAATGGTACTTTAGAATTATTCAATCCAATTAAAAATTTGGAATTGTTTGGAAATCATTTCGATACATTAAAAATTTTAAAGCCTCAACCAACAAAAAATGGATATTTTTACTATTTCCAATTAAATGATTTTTTTTTTAAATAGTTTTAAATAAAATAAAGTAATTTTTAGGTGATTTGCAGTTGATGTAAAATCGTATAGTCAACGAAGCTTCCTTCGAATTGTATCTCTCAATAGCATTTGAAAAAAAATGAACAATTCAATTAATTTTAAAGAATACATTTGTAGACATAATCTCACTTAGTCAATGTGAGGAAAAAATTGTTTTTAGGAATTGAAAACGTTAAAAGAAGAAATCATAAACTAATTGAATATTTTATTACTTTAAAAAATTAAATTTATATTCATATAATAGCACATACTATATATTATAAATTATAGTTTACTTTAGTTGTTTTCTTTAAAATTATATGCACTTTCTTGCCTTCCTGTCTATTAAAACTAATTTAGTATTTTAACAAATTACCATCTTAAAGCAATGGAATTATTTCCGAATTCTTCGAATTATTGTTATTTTTAATCTTCCAGTCTTACAGTTTTGTTAGAAATGTTGAAAATATTGTAAAATTTATCAATACGTAGTTTTTACAAAAACACACAATATTATTCCTTATTTAAAAAAAAAAAATAATACTTACTTTTAAAATAAATTAAAAAAATATAATTGAATACGTCTTAATCCTCTATAATATATCATTATTCAAATTAAATAATTTTTTTTTTTTTTAAATTAAATATTCTTTTTTCCATCATTTCTATTGTACTGTTATTTTAATAAAAATATTATTTTATTTTAAAGCTGCCCCCACTTCATAAGCATTTTTACACTTTTAAGCTTTTTACACTTTTCGATCTTATTTATGGCTAATTTTTCCCATTAATTAATTTCTTAACTTAAATATTTTTTCTCTTCATTTAATATTATTATTAATTAACATATTATATTGTAAAATTTCGCTTTTTTGTATATTTTTTGTCTCTTTTTAATGCATCACACTATTGAGTTTTTTTAATTAAACACTTTCTTTTTTACTGCCAGAGCAGAATTTTTTATTCTCTTTCTCTCTTTTTATCCTAATTAAAAGGAATTTGAGTATTTTTTTTTTCAAAATAGCCAATCAGAAACATTTTTTGTTCGTTTTTCTCATTCAAAATGTTTTTCTAATTGTCATATTTGTTATTATTATTTTTATTATAATTTTCCTTTGTTTGTTTTTCAATAAAATTGTCTCTTTTGCTTATTAGTTTATTGTTCTTTCTCATTCTTATAGAGGATTTTCTTTTTCACTAAAGTTCTTACCTGTTGTTGCGGAGTCTGTTGTTGTTGTGTTATTGTATTCACATCGGTACCAGCTGTACTAGCACCAGCCACATTGGGCGATGACACTTGTTGTGGTTGAACTGTAACCGCTAATAGGGAGCCTCCTGATGTAGTTTGAAGTCGTACTGGGCTAGAGTTTTGTCGTTGACTCTGCTGTGATTGTAGTGCATTTATAATGGCTTGCTGCGTTTGCGTTGTAGTCACATTTGCCGCCACTTTTATTGTTCCAGCAATATTTTGAGGATTTGCAACGTGCGCTCTTATATTACCAGCTGTTAATGCTTGAGCTGAAGCTGCCGATACAACCTGGGCATTTATGAGTAAAAATATTTTATTGAAATTATTTATGTTAAAAGAAGGAAATTTTGTAAAAACTGTTATATTTCCAAGTTTCAATGTTTGTATTTAGTTGAAAACAAATTTAT
The DNA here is from genome assembly GCA_958298945.1 of Atherix ibis. NCBI lineage: Eukaryota > Metazoa > Arthropoda > Insecta > Diptera > Athericidae > Atherix > Atherix ibis. The sequence continues at coordinate 50,846,654 of OY282607.1, forward strand.
TGAAATATTAACACTTGCGCTTACGTACCTGAATTGTTTGTCTAGCATTGGTTTGTGAAGACACCGAAACTGGTATTACTCGACCAACATTTTTGCTCAATACTAACTGTCCCGTTGTTGTTATTCCCGGCTGACCATGTCTAATTACCTGCTGTATCTGTTGAACCGTCATTGGGCCAGAAAGATTCTTTGGATTTTGCACAATCAACTGAGTCGTTGGTACACCAGACTTATTAGTTACTTGTGCAATCTGCGGTATCTTACCACTCTTTCGCTGTTGCGCAACAGCAATTTGCTGATGCAACTGTAATTGTCGCATTTGATTCTGATTAGCCATGGTGACCTTAATTTGGCCGCCAGGTTTAATCTGTGACAAAGTCATTCCTGTCGCTCCACTCGCCGTTACCACACCGGTCGAGGTCTTTACCAATGTTGCTATTTGTTGTTGGCCGGATGTACCAGCTTGCTGAACTTGAACATTTGCTGGTGCAAATATTTGTGTTTGCGGTATAACCTGTCCTTTGTGTTGACACACCATTTGCCGCTTAAGGAACAACATTTCATTCTCAGTTACTGGCCTAGTGATTGTCTGTTTTCCGCTAATGCCAACTTGTTTGATAAATTGCGCTCTGCCCTGGCCTTGGGCAACTTGAACGGTTGCGACCGATGTACCAGCGGCAACGTTGGCACCACTTACTGTCGCTACTGATACTTTCTGACCTTGCATTTGAACTGTTTGACCACCAGGAACTATACCACCTTGAATTATAGTGCCAGCTGCATTTACTAAAGCTGTTTGTCCACTCGCAGTCTGAACTACTGTCGCACCTCCTCCGCCTTGTCCCGTTGTCGTTTGTAGTACCTTCAACTGTTGTCTTACAGGATGTTGTCTGTACAATTGAATTTGGGTAGGTTGATTGTTCGGCTTGCCAGCCTGCTGAACCGATATACTCTTCGCTACCACACCGGACAACTGTTGAGCATTACTCATTGATAGTCGTAATTGGGCAGCTTGTAATTGGGCTGGTGTAACACCTTGTCCTAAACTGCTCATTGAAACAATCGTCGGACTTTGAGAATTCGAACGTGGCTGCAGAACAACTTCCTGTATTGTTCCAGGTGTTGCAACAATTCGCTGAGTCCGCAAAGTAGATGCGTTCAATGTAGCAACAGTAGAATTTGGTTGCAATGTTGCCGATGTTGTTAACACAGTGCCAACAGTCGCTAATTGTGGCACGGACACAACTTGTGGTATGGATTGTGTAGACAGCGTCTGTACTAGGCTTGCTGTTGGCGTTTGTGAAACTATAGTCGAAGATGAAGGAATGTTCTGTTGTTGAATTGACACAATTTGTGTTCCTAACGATACTTGTTGCTGTGTCGTTTGTTGGTGTTGCTGTTGTTGCTGCGTCTGTTGTTGTTGCATCTGTGATTGCGATTGTTGTTGTGACTGCTGTTGTTGTTGTAGATTCTGTTGCTGATTTTGCTGCTGCTGCGACAATTGCGATTGTTGCATTTGTGTTTGTTGCTGCTGCGAATGCTTCTGTTGGACAGTTGAAAGTGTTGCCACGGGCGTTGTCAAAACAACAGAAGTAACTATATTACCAGTCGATTGTTGTATTTGCACTTGCGGAGCTTGTTGTGTCAAATGCTGAACTTGGCCGGTAACCATCCCCGCAGAAGGTGTAACAATAGCTTTCACGATTTGGGTCGATTGCGAATGTACTGCTATATTAGCACTTTGACCACTCTGTCTTGTTTGCAAAAGTTGTGCCACTTGCTGAATACTTTGCTGCTGTTGAGTTTGCTGTTGCTGTTGTTGAATACTAGGTTGATCTTGCTGTGGTTGTTGCTGTTGTTGTTGTTGTTGTTGTTGTTGTTGTTGTTGTTGTTGTTGTTGTTGTTGTTGTTGTTGTTGTTGTTGTTGTTGTTGTTGTTGTTGTTGTTGTTGTTGTTGTTGTTGTTGTTGTTGTTGTTGTTGTTGCTGCTGCTGCTGTTGTTGTTGTTGTTGTTGTTGCTGCTGCTGTTGTTGTTGCTGCTGCTGCTGTTGTTGTTGTTGTTGTTGTTGTTGTTGTTGCTGCTGCTGCTGCTGCTGTTGTTGTTGTTGCTGCTGTTGTTGTTGTTGTTGTTGTTGTTGTTGTTGTTGCTGTTGTTGTTGTTGTTGAAGAAGAGGTTGATCTTGCTGTTGAAGTTGTTGTTGTTGTTGTTGTTGTTGTTGTAGTTGTTGTTGTAGTTGTTGTTGTTGTTGTTGTGGTTGTTGTTGAAGTTGTTGAAGTTGTTGTTGTTGTTGCTGTTGTGGTTGTTGCTGTTGTTGTTGGAGTTGCTGTTGTTGAAGTTGTTGTTGTTGTAGTTGCTGTTGTTGTTGTTGGAGAATAGGTTGATCTTGCTGCTGCTGTTGTTGTTGTTGTTGTTGTTGTTGTTGTTGTTGTTGTTGTTGTTGTTGATGTTGTTGTTGTTGTAGTTGAAGGAGAGGTTGATCATGCTGCTGTTGTTGCTGCTGTTGTGGTTGTTGTTGAAGTTGTTGAAGTTGTTGTTGCTGAAGTTGTTGTTGTTGTTGTTGCTGTTGTTGCTGTAGTTGTTGTTGTTGTTGTTGTGGTTGTTGCTGTTGCTGTTGTTGAAGTTGTTGTTGTTGTTGTGGTTGTTGTTGTTGAAGTTGTTGTTGTTGTTGTTGTTGTTGTTGTTGTTGTTGTTGTGGTTGTTGTTGTTGTTGTTGTGGTTGATGTTGTTGTTGTTGTTGTTGTTGTTGTTGTTGAAGTTGTTGTTGTTGAAGTTGTTGTTGTTGCTGTAGCTGCTGTTGTTGCTGCTGCTGCTGTTGCTGTTGTTGCTGGGTGGCCTGATGGTGTTGGTGCGATTGCTGTAATTGTTGTTGAGGCTGCTGATGTAACTGCTGCGGTTGCTGTTGCAATTGTTGTTGCAGCTGCTGTTGTTGTATTTGAGTTTGCACTTGCAAAGGCTGCTGCTGATTTGCAATGCTACCACTAGATTGCTGCTGATTAACAGCAACGCCCGTCTGTTGTATCTGTTGGCTAATATCTGATTGTTGCGTTGAGGATACCAATGCACTTTGATTCCGCTGCTTCTCCTTCTGTTTTTCGAATTTACGTAAAGCTATTTCGATAGGATTTGGTGGATTATCATAATTGACGATGCCATAATCGGACAAAACAGCAGCGTGCTTCGGATTCTTTTGGTTCACAGCACCAAATACTTGCTTCGGCGGTGGAGCCTTTTTCATGTAGGCGGTCTTAATATTATCAAATTTAGTTTTCATAATTCTGGTATATGACAAATTGTTATCGCTCATGAATAATTGTGATGTGCGCATGGATTTCACTCCTGACTTAATTGGTGACATTTTCAAAGTGCTCTTAATTTTTTTCTGAGTTTTCGGATTTTCTAGCAGTTTGCCTTCTTCGCGTGGCACAATTACCGCCTCATAGCGGTAACGACATTGTTTTGGTGAACGATATGTGCGTGAATATTGATTAGCCACATCAGATACAATATCCCAATTGGCTGTGTGGCCAGGAGACAAAAGCATCAAATTTAACGGTAGCCCCTGAATATTTTGCAAAACATGTAGTATAGCGATATCTTCGTATATACACCATTCGGGCAGCCCTTCCAATTCGACATGCAATTTTAGTGGTGTTGGCTGTTTCAAACCAGGAATTTGAATAGTCGGCTTGAATATGCCCCTATTGCGTTGTACTTTAAGCTCTCGACGAATTTTCGTTACTGCAGGCGATGGACGATCAAATAACGATCGCGGTGCATTATAATTATCGTCCTTCCTAATTTTGGGCGGACGTCTTCCTTCTGGATAGAAACCAGCATCTGATCTAGTTCTTTTATAATCTTTTTTCACATAAACTGGCGGCAATTGTGATTCCAGCATTATATCCGTTTCATACAAGAAACTTAGTGAGTAGTCAATATAAATGTCATTGTCATTTTGTGGCGGAGTTGGCGGACACCACATCTATTATAAACAATACCAAATGTCATTGTATATACTTTTTCAGGCTAAAATTTTATATTATAACTAGATTTTTTCTAAAAAAAATTTCTAACCAACCAAAATAAAATTAAATATAAAACCTGCTTAAAACTGCTGAAAAAAAAGAAAATATTCGTGATATTTTCACTTTTTACATAAAGGTTCAATTCTGATATTATTGGTAAAATGGAAACAACATTTTGTTTTCTTCTAATTTGGCAAAATGTGTTCTATGATTATTGTCATTTACTGTATGTAAATGCAGTAATATCGAGAGAAAAAAATACGTTTGATAAAATACAGTGTATATAAGCTGTTAAAGAAAACTTGGAAATATTAATAATAATAGAAACAAATATGCTCAAAATACTCCAATGCATTTAATTTTATATCAAATCCATAGAATAGATTTTTCTTAGAACAAGATTTTTCTTGTAAATTATTCTCTAGTTTTCAATTGGAAGAATTAGAATTTGTACAAAAAATAGGATTTCAACTATGTTTGCCTATAGTCACTGTATATTCCAGCAGGACACAATGAGTCGGTAATGTGTCCTGCTGGAATAAACAGTGCTTACTCACAAACAGTGTATGGCCGAATAGCAGAATTTGGAGAAATTTTTGGCATTAAACGTCTACTATTTTAACAATTAAATTTTCCTTCGATTTCTTTAAAAAAAAATTTTTGGTGATCAATGGTTAGCCATATCGCTGAATTAAATAGTACCTTTGATTTAGTAGCCCCTTATCTCTCGAAAAATATCATTTAATCATTATGAAATACTTCATAATCATTAAGAATTCTTCAAGTGTAAGTTCATATACACATAATAGTTGATGATAAGAGCGTAATTCGAGAAATTTAATCTTTGCCTAACATTTTCTTCGGATCAATCATGCTGCAGTCTTATTCGCTATTGTCGTTCTGAATGTTCGCGGCCGTTTTGTGGTAAGGTTTATAATTTAATCAGAAATAATTATTTTCGTAATAAAAATATATTATATTGCAGCTTTTTCATACGAGGTATGTTCAAAAAGTATCTCGAATTTTGAATTTCCGCGGGTTACGTATATTCGATTTTTTGTGGCGTTATGTTGGTACTCATGAGTTCTTGCCACAGGGTAGAATGGTCAATCAGGAATGTTACCTGCAAGTTATGCGCAAGTTGCGCGAGGCAATCCGCCAGAAACGCCCGGACTTGTGGAAGAACAAAAATTGGCTTTTGCACCATGATAACGCCCCTACTCACGCATTGTTGCTTGCGCGCGAATTTTTGGCCAAAAACAACACACTAATAATGCCGCAGCCACCGTATTCCCCAGATCTGGCCCCGGTGACATTTTCTTGTTCCCGAAACAGATTCTTTGATTCATTTTTTGGAATGGGCAAAATCGAAAACGAGCCAAAACACGTGCAAGCAAAGCAGCTGTCAAAAATTAACTGAAAATTCAAAATGGCCGAACTTGTCGGCATAGGTGAGAGACATGAGTATCAACATAACGCCACAAAAAAAATCGAAAATCGAATATACGTAACCCGCGGAAATTCAAAAATTCGCGGTACTTTTTGAGCAGACCTCGTACATGAACAAAAATATGACGGTAAAACGATATTCTTCAGCAACCGGCACTCCATAATATTCATGATTTATTCCTATGATTAAAACTATGAATAAATATAAGTATTGGGAAGAAAACTTCGATTTGCAAATGAAATGCAAAAAATTAAATTATGGTACAACTATGTAAAGAGAAAAATATTCTTTTTATCCATAATGAAATTTTTGCGATCACTCCAGAGTGAGTACATACAATTATCTCGATTACTCAATCATTCATATCTCATATGAGAAAGCTAATAATTATTTAAATTTATAAATTATTAAAGAAACTATTAAAAAAATATGATAAATCTGTACTTACCGGCATTTTTTCCATAGTATTTGACGATATCCATATCTAAAAAGAAAATGGAAGAAACGAAGAGAAAAAAAATGTGTTGGAATCAATACAAATAATATGCTCGGTTGGTGTTTTCCTGATGGAATTTAGGTTCATAAAAATGTATAAAGCGCACATACTTCTACTAAATACCATTGACATTTTAAACAATATATCGAAGTTATAATTAATTTTACATTTTTTAATACATAAAAATGGGCATAGGTATAAAATAATTATAAAAACTCATAAAAAAGAAAAAAAAGTTTAAATGCGCATGTGATTTGCCCCTACTTCCATCAGAATAACGTTTAATTTTGATATCACTACTTTGTACTTTGTAGCTGTGTTGTTTTGTTTTTACTTTTATTTACTTTTTTTAAAAAGTTTTTTTATCAATTTCTACTCTGAAAAATTTATACAAATTTTGAATTTCATTAAAATATCTTTCATTGAATAAATTGAAAATCTGGTCGTTTGGAAATGGCAGAGAAGGCTGTTTTGGTGCCGAAAACTCTAATCAATTTAAAGTCAAAATGCGATATTATTTTATATTAATATTTTATTTAAATAAATTAAATCTTAATTGGGGTTTCTTTCTTCTCAATATAAAAAAAAAACTCATTTAAATTATTAAATCATCACTAATATATGAGTTAGTATTTCATTTTTCTATCACTCTTCTCCGATTTTATTTCTTTTTAAAATTTTGTATTCTTTTCCTAAAATTTTGTATACTCGTTACTTATTGTTATTATTATTATTATTTACTATGACTGGATTTTTATATAATTTGATATAAGACAAAACATGCTAGAAAATTATAATTTTATATATTTCTAAATAACCAGGAAAATTATTTTAATTTTTTTTATTACAAGAATCATTGCTCTTAACGATAAAATATTATAATTTTCATATTTTTTTGTTATAATTATGATACAAAAAGTTAATTTCCGATGGAAACAAATTAAACTATTTAAAATTGTAAAAAAAAATGAAAATAAAAAAAAACAAGTTTTTAATAAGAATAATAATAAAAAATAGTGTTTTTGTTTAAAAAGAAATCCAGCCTTTGCCATTACCAAACATTTTAGAGGATTTTTTAAAAACTTTCTTTTTTTAATATATGTTTTTCTTTTTTTTTTAATTCTTTTTTTCTTTTATTTTTTAAATATTAAACAAAACACAGAAGAAGCAAGAAAGCTTTTTTTTAAGGGAATTGATTCTCTTGTTTTATTTTTCTAACTCTGCCTCTCTCACATATACATATATGATTATAAAACGTTTCTTTCTGTTTCTCAATATTTTTAATTGACCTCACTAAATATGACCTAAAAATAAACTTTAAAAAAAAAACAACAAAAAATATATATAATTTTTTCTCCTATACTTCTTTATTATGCTTATTTATGATTGTTTTTTTTTTGTTTTTAATGTTTTTAATTTCTGTTATTTTATTTTTAACATTTTGATTGCTTTTTTGCAATTTTATTAAAATAAGTGACACCAAAACAGACCAACGAGCACATTATCCAAGAACGAAGCCAAAAGATTTGGACAAAAAAAAATGTCAACAAATGAAAAAATTATAAATAAATAAAAAAGAAAACAACACAACTTTTATATTTTTAGCAAGGAAATTTTTTATTTAATTTCCTTAATTTTATTATTATTTCTTTTTTCTTCTTTATTTTTATTATTATCAGTATTTTTTTATTCCTATAATATAACTGCATTTATTTTGTATTTTAGTTTATTCTCACATTCTCAAGTCATCTTACTTCTTATCTAGATTAAGATTAATATTCGTGTAGTTGAAATATGTATGGTTCTATACACAGTTTTTATATATTTTCATACACATGTATATATGTACATGTATAATTATTTTTTAAACATTTGAATTTTTCTATTTTTTTTATTTAATTTTTTTCTTTCATTTTATTTTTTTATGATTTTATATATATGCGATATTTTTAATAGTTTTCTTTCTTCTTTTTTTATATTAAATAAACTTTCAATTGGACTTAAAATAGGTTTCATTATTTAGTCGCTTCTTTATTGTATATTTAAACCTGCATACATACATTTTCTGATTCTGTTAATAGTTTCCCTAAACAACCAACCACCCCCAACCCCCCTTTCCCTTCCGTGAATAACAACCAACAAACTAACTCCCCGTCCGTTGCCAATCAAACTGTTGGATTTATATTTTCTTTTCTTAGAACCCTGCTCAAATCCCTCCCCTCTCAGGGCTATAGCTATATAGAGTACCCACTACATGAAATCAATGCTAAAATTTTTACATATTTTTTTATCGTTTATCCTCCATTTTTTTTTCAAATTTTAATATATTTTTTGTTTCTTCTTTTTACAAATTCCAGTATTTTATTAAACATATTTTATTAATACTATTTATTATTTATACAGTAATCATTACCACTATATACGTTTAATTAGTTATTAATATTAACTTATAAATAATGTCACAGGTGTTTTTTTTTAATTTTTGTTAATTCTGTTTTTTTTTTGTTTTGCTTTTTTTTTTTTAATTTATATATTTAATATTACATTTGCTATATATATATATATAATATAGACTGAATTTTGTAAAATACTTATTTATAATTCCTTTGTTTGTTTTTTTTTCTGTATTATTTTTATTTGCGATTTTTTTAATTTTTTTTACCAACCATTTTTGTTTGCTTCTTTTGCAATTTTTTATCCAAGAAAAATACTATTAGAAATTGTGGATAAGAATAATTTTAAATACTATAATTACGTTATTGATGGGAAAATTTTAGGAAATTCTGCTAAAACAAATGTTTTCTATGTATTGGATTAAGACAAAAACAAAAAATTTAACAATATTTGGCAACTGTTACATAAAAATTGAGTAGCTATGCTCTGTTTATATTTCGACAATGAACCATGAAAATTATGAGTAGAGACACGTAATATTCGCACTTTGCGATAAATGCGAAATAGATGCGAAAAAACTGAATAGATACTTATTAATGCGAAAATTGTAAAATGTGCAAATAGATGCTAAAAGTAGCAGTTTTTTGTGCAAAAATGAATTTTGAACTTAAAATACATAATTTTAACAATAAATTTTGTGTATAATTGGCTCTATAGTGTTATGGGGCGTGGCCATATTTTTATGATGGCAATATCTCCAATATGACCACGCCCCGCGTAGTGTTATTTGTTAGTGTTTTGCTGTCAATTAGTCGCATTCGTGTTCTGAATCATCGAGAAAATCGCAGCCAATAAGAAAAATTAACCATCATCCAATAAAAAAGTATATATTATTTTCGTCAAAATATCAAGTATTCGGAAATTTATTAATACTATTGAATTGTTTTTAGCCTCAATATGATTTCTGTTGTTACATGGGGTGTACGAATATTAATATTCATGGCAGACTGAGCCAGTTCAAATCTTTCGGAATGTACGTAACCGTTGGAGATATTTTGATGTGCAAGCATTGTAATTATTGACTTGAATGGCAGAAAAAGGACAACATTGAAAATCAAAATTCTGATTTTGATGTGCAAGCATTGTAATTATTGACTTGAATGGCAGAAAAAAGGACAGTATTGACAAAAAGGCAATGTCAACGCCTTCTACAAGCCTTCAATCGACGGTCACAGCCTTTTTGAATGAGCAGGCGGAGAGTAACAGTGACAAAAATGATTTTTTGAAATATACGGTGAAAATGTGTTAAAAAAAGCCAAACTCCTTCGAAAATATAGAACGATCCATTAGTCCGGGAATATTTCGATAAATATTGGGTTGTTCGGAAAGTAATTTCGTTTTTTTTAATAAAAATGCAATACGATTTTCTTATAATGAATTAATACAACATTTTATTCAATTAAATATTGTCCATTCTGATCCAATACCCTTTGCCATCTTTCTGGCAGTAGCATGATTCCACGCTCGTAAAATTTTTGTTCTTTGCTGACAAAAAACTGATCCAAGTGATTTTTGACATCCGCATTTGAATTAAATGTTTTTTATTAATTTAATTAAAGACAGGTGCTGTCTGGAGAGTATAGTGGGTGTAGCAATATATCCCATCCATTATCCTGTTGGAACAATATACTTTTCCTATGTACCAATTCTGGCATTTTTTCTTTAAGTGAATCATTTAATTTGTCCAACTGATGACAGTACACTTCAGAATGGATCGTTGTGTTACTCGCTAGGAGCTCAAAATAAACGATTCCTTTGAAATCCCACCAAACAGATAGCATAACCTTTTTTTTATGAATATTGACTTTCTAAGTGCTTTGAGCCGGTTCATCTTTTCTACTCCAGGACCTTTTGCGCGTAACTTTCAATATTTTAAAGGGAATCAACCAAAAACTACGATGCAGAATCAATCGAATTTTTTCACAAGCAAACCTTGCTATGTCAGCTGTCAAAATACATATGATTATGCGGCTTAAGTGTGAAGTTGGTTGTGAAAAAATAAAATTAAATCCTCTATTGGGATAAAACGAAATTACTTTCCGAACAACCTTATACACTGAAGAATCAGGAGATTTGTCTTCTGCTGATCGTCTGAGAAGAGTATATGTGTATACCAAAATGATGGTGAGATGAAACCCCAGATATAATTGAGTGCTGTGTGTTTACAATTTTTTGAATTGTAGACACATTAAAGGAGTACATTTTTTATAATAATATCGTCAGTTTCGTTTCTAATTCGACCCCATACATGATTGCCTGTTATAATAATTTAAAAATTTTAATTGGAAACAATATATTGCATTTTAAAGATGATATTAATTGAGATCCATAAGACTGACCCTTAAGAACTCAAACTAAATATAGTTAATCTAATAAGTAAATTGGAAGAATCTTATCTTACTATCTTTTTGCATATATGAAGCGAGGACTTGAAAACAATATGAATGGTATTTTCTCTGCTATTTTCAATGAAGGAACTGCTATTTTCAGTTGATGAAACCAAAAATAGAGAAATAAAGGAGCACTTTTCACCAAAAAAATTCTTTAAAAACTAAACTCATACACTTCATTAAGTGATATAAACGTATTTTTGAAAAACTTGAGGAAACCCTTCTATAGCAGGTGGGAAATGTGATTTTAGCCACAAGGAACTCTTTCGCTTCTCAAAAATATTCCCTTTTTCGTAAATTAATGAGAATTGGTTTAAAACCGACATAGTGCAATTATTATTGGCCAAAAAAAATAATACACGGAACGCTTGGTAGCGCTGCAATACAAGCAATTTGGTGTCATGTGAACAGTGTGGATGCTGAAAGATTTTACAGCAAATATATTGTGACTGATCGTCACACCAATTTTTGAAAAGAATCATCGATGACAACATGTTCGATGCTTAATATTAATAAATTGTAAATTTTTAGTTTTAATCAGTTATTATGTACATGATTTTATGTAATTTTTATGCATTTTCTTTCATTTTGAATTGTTATTGTATTTATATTTCTTCTTTGTTTCTTTCATTTTGAATTTCATGCATTATATTTGTAATGCGTATAATAAACCATTTTAAACAGTAAAAGTGAATTTTTATATGGGATTTATGTTTTATAAAAATATTTTTGCTTCAAAAATGTCGAATTTCGTACCGAAAAAGTCCCATTTGCGGGAAGTGTTGATTTACTTCTTCAATTTGAAAAAAAGTGCAGCTGAAGCACATCGATTGCTCACCGAAGCTTATCCTGAATATGTTCCATCGATTTCAACGTGCAAGACATGGTTTGTGCGGTTCAGAAGTGGTGATTTTGACACGGAAGACAAAGAACGACCAGGTCAGCCAAAAAATTTTGAAGATGAAGATTTGGACGCATTACTCGACGAAGACTGTTGTCGTACTCAAGAAGAAATTGCAAAATCATTGGGAATCACTCAAGCAGCCATTTCAAAACGTTTGAAAGCAGCAGGATTCATCCAAAAGCAAGGAAATTGGGTCCCATATGAATTGAAGCCGAGAGACGTTGAAAGGCGATTTTGCATGTCCGAAATGCTGCTTGAACGGCAGAAAAAGAAGTCGTTTTTGAATCGAATCATTACTGGCGACGAAAAATGGATTCATTACGACAACCCAAAGCGCAAAAAATCGTATGTGAAGCCCGGCCAACCAGCCAAATCAACGCCAAAGCCAAATATCCATGGCGCCAAGGTATTGCTCTGTATTTGGTGGGATCAGAAGGGTGTGATCTATTATGAGCTATTGAAATCGGGCCAGACGATCACAGGCGACCTCTACCGAACACAATTAATCCGTTTGAAGCGAGCATTGGCCGAAAAACGCCCGGAATATGCGACCAGACACGAAGCCATAATTTTCCATCATGATAACGCTCGGCCTCATGTTGCAAGACCGGTTAAAATTTATTTAGAAAACAGTGGCTGGGAAGTTTTGCCTCACCCGCCTTATAGCCCAGACCTTGCCCCGTCCGACTACCATTTGTTTAGATCCATGCAAAACGCCCTCACCGGAATACGCTTCACTTCAGAACAGGGCATCAAAAATTGGGTCGATTCATTCTTGGCCTCAAAACCGGGGCAGTTTTTTTGATAACTTAATAAAAGTATGTATAAATGTGAAATTTCAATTAAATCAGTTAAGTTTTCGAAAAATTATGAATGCAACTGTTACAGATAGTTCGAAGAATGAAGACGATCTTTGCTAACGTGGAGGAATCGTATACCTTTTTTCAAATATAATTGAAATAGAAAATATTCGACTGAAATAAAACGTTGATACCAGAAATGTTTGCGACATCTGCCAATTTAAATATGATTATACGCAAAAATCTTGATATGTAAAAAAAATAGTCAAGATGAGCACTCAGAACGACCACAGCATGTGCAAATGCTAGCGGAACTTTTAAAATCACACCGAAAATTTCAAAAATTGAATTTCTATTTTTCTATAATAGTGTGCTTTACTAAAATATTAAGTCCATGCAGTGGTGTCGAGATGATATTTTCTCAATAAGAAATTTAAGATTTTCGGAAATGCATAACACATGATTGTGAACAATAAGAACAGAGAAAAGAGTACTATTGAAATAAAATTAATGATGGGGCAAAAATGCCCGGTATATACAAATTCGATTTCTGAAAAATAAGTTCTAATTTTTACATTTAGGACTGAGTAAAATATTATTTACTTTCAACATATTAAAATATTTTTAAAGAAGCAAAAAACTACATCAAATCTTATTTCATTCTGCAATCAAAAAAAAACAGTAATGAAGTTCTACTTTTATTGATGGTGCAATCTTCTGGATATTGACATGTGGAATATGCCAAGATAACTGAGGGCACGACAACACAAATAAAAACAGGAGTAGGGACTTCTTCATAAATGTTACTTTCGAATTTTAGAAAGTATGCCCATAAATGCACGACTGTGTCGTTGCTTTCGAACCCTGCCCGTAATTTTGAATTCGCGCGTTTGACATAGAAATTGAATAATACATTAATGAAGGAGTTACATTAAGATTTTTCTTTTGGTATGGTGCATATATATGAACCTATGGCAGAGGAAAATTCCAGGACTCAGGAAACTCTTCGTTACGCGAACGATTTGGGCATTAGCTTATTAGTCAATTTAGGTGACGTGGTCGAATTAGTTCGATTTGGTTAATTCGCGGCTATCAGAAGAGGCCAAGTGGGAAGTGGGCGATACAGCAAATTAATAAAACGAGAAGCTCTTGGTAATGTTTTAACCAAAAAAAAAACACTAAATAGTTCTGTTGAGTAACACTATAAAAAAAAACCACTAAATAGTTCTGTTACGAAAGCTATAATAAAAACTTGTAGAGTATTTTAAAAAAATTAAAGTTTTTAAAAAGATAATAATAATAATAAGGTATACGAAGTAATTGAGAATTATGGCAAAGAGACATACACATAAGACAATAAAAAAGGAGTAAGGACGATCGTGAACGGGAAAATGGCTCATTTCTTTTTTTACCGCCCTGTTCAGTCACGACTGATCATTCTCTTATTAGGCTTAATGACAAATGTTTAAAATAAGGTTATTCGTCTAATATACAGGGGTACATGGGCACTTCAAATTAGATGTACTATGTACTATTGGGTAGATTGGTGAATGACCAACGAGAAAATAACAAGTACAATTACTCTTAATGACGACTTTGATTAAATATCATTTTCTTTTTGTGATAATTTTTTATTGTTTGTTAGCTTTTTTACTGCACCAATTTCAATATCACGTTGTTTCTTCTAATTTCAATACACCGTTTTTTTCTTTTAATTTTTAATTTGCATCCTATCCCCTGAGGAATTCGCCACCTATCGTGTCCTGTAATAAAAACCTATATTGGCTTTCCTCGTTTTGCTGTTATGTGGTAAGTCGGTAAGTCGGCAGAACTAATGTCGTTGCAACTTTGTTTTCTGACCATTATTTAACGGTTTAAGTCTTGCTTCTGTCTTTTATCTTGCTAAAATTCCTCCCACACATGAAAATTTATCTCTTCTTTCGAAATATTCCCACAAACCATAACAATTGTCAAATCTGGAACTATCTACTCCTTTATAAAGGGAAACATAATGTTTCATCATTAAATTTTTTTAATTATGCCACTTTTATATAAAATTTGAGATTAACTATCGACGCCATTTGCATATTTGTTTATCTTGTACAATTTATTGTAAATCTTTACAATTTGCTTTTTTTAATTGTTGCCAGAGTAAAAAAGAAATAACTTTACTTTTCAGAGAACGATTTTCTGGTGGAACTAAGTCGAAATATTTTTATAAACTTATCAACAAAAAAAAAATTCAAAATGGATTTTAATAAAAAAAAATAAAAAAAATTGAGAAATCACGTGGTCAGATATATTCCAATCTGTTGGAATCAGAGAGTCGAACATTTATCCAACGCCTACCATGCAACGAACGCTTTCCCAAATACACTGTCACAACAGGTAAACATGGGGATGGAGCCCTAATACTTTCTTGATTGGGTCCAGATCCAATTAGTTGGATCTTCACGTAGATTTAATAGCATTTCGGATCACAAATTTTAATTGGATTTAGAATTTGTGCCGACTGTAAATATCAGTCAGTCAAAATTTTTTGAATTAAAAACAAAAAACCAAAAAAAAATAATGTTCAATGAACAGAATTGTTGAATTTTTTCCTGAACTCAAGTTAATTTTATATTTTTTTTACAATATATTTTTAAATGATTGAAAGAATTTTTTTAAATTTATTGTGCTCAATGTCCTAAATTTATTGTTATTGGTAGATAACGTAGCCCATAAATTTTTGTAAATTTTAAATCAGATTGTTTATATTCCTAGACGCTGGCCGCCGAACTCAAATTCAACCATCTTATTTTGTGCAATAAAATTTTTATATCTGAACGTTGACGATATATTAGGCTATAAAAAATTATGGTAATTCTTTTGTTGTTGAGAAAACTTTGATCCAAGTGTATTGCACACACAAAAATACATTAAAATATTGGTTTTTTTTAAATACATGATATATTTTCTTTTGTTTTAATGTAAAAAAATATCGTAACTTTTAAGCATTATCAATTATAATTAAATAACAAAAATTTAAATTATAAGGATTTATAAAATTTATAATCTACTCTAATCTAAGCTCATATAAATAAAAATTGTATAATTTTTTAAACTTCGTTTCAATTTTTTTAAAAAAAAGAAACAATATGTTAACTATGAAAAGTAGTCAATTAACATAAGTTTGAGTGAAAATGGAGCGAGTAGGAGGACGGTGAAAAAAGGGGGTAAATTGCAAAATAGCTGAAAAGAATTACGACATTTTAATTGAGAAACAGTTTCCTTGTAACTTATAAAAATGTTATGATTTTAGGACGTTAATTCTATGAAAACAAAAGAAAGATATTGATTGAGATGACCGTGGTGAACTCAAGTTAATATATATACGTACAAAAATATTTTTTAACATAAATTATCCTATATACAATTTTCTTATATATATATAAAAATATAATAAGTGTAGGCCCATTAAAAGATTTGTTTTTGCATTTCCCTTTTGGTGAAAAAGTCAAATGGAAATTAAAACTAAGCCTCCAAAAATTCAAATTAGACTTAGTTATTGTTTTGAGTTTTTTAAGGTGCTTTGGGTTTGTTTTTTTTTAAATACGAGGGTAGTCCCAGCAGTACTCGATCTAACAAAGAAAACTCGAAAAAAATATCTCAACTTAGTCTCATTTTTAGCCCGATACACTTTTCCCTGCTATGTTCTATAGCTTCTATACCCTGTTTATATTAAGAACCGTCGAACTCCTCAAAATAGCCACTAATAGCGGACTCCACCTATACCTTGTTGGAAAATCTTTTAAAACCGACCCATTTTTGCTAGTTTGGAAATAGCAAATAATCCGAGAAGGCTAAATCTGGCGAATAGGGTGCGTGAAAAAGCAATTCGAAATTTAACTCATTGATTTTGGTCATCGCGATAAAACACAGCTTTCTTTTTCACCAAAAACTGCAATAAGTTCGGAAAAACTCGACTTTATTGCTGCGAAACATCTCCACCAATCACTTGATTAAAACATGCTCACGACGCTCTTCATGTTCCATTCTGAGCAAACGCGCGGCACCCTTCTTGCGCACTGTTTTCTCTAGTCCAAATTTTCAGTTACTATGCGATGTACAGTACAGCACTTTTTGAAATGTCTGCTAGCTCGCACACTTTCAGTCGACATTTTGTAGATATTCTTCTGCCACCCAATATTTTATTGATATGAACGAAGGAGCATATTGGTTGGTCTGAGAACTTTCAAATGAAAGCATTGTATCACATAACGCTGACCAATTTTTTCAATTTTTACAAATTCACTTAGAACTTTCTCTTTTAATGGCTGTCAAACAAAAACTAAACAACGCAGTGTCATCAAATGTCAAACTTAAGCTTGAACCATAGTATTTTTTTTCCAAACAACAACCAACCGCCATTTATACATCAGATCGGGTACTTCTTGGACTACATTCGTATTTTGAGTTTTTTTAAATATATTTTTGTAAACTAAAAAGGTTATATTATCACATCGATTTTTATCGGACAAAAAAAATATACGTCAAAAATCTTCGAAAAGGATAGTATTTCTAACCTTATTCATCACTTTGGAACATTAGAAAAGTAGGATTGAAACTATTAAAATGTGGTTGCAAATTTTAATAATAGTAAGAATTTGATAAAAAATCCATTCTAGAAGATTTTTCTTTTTGTAAGTTGTGGCAATTGTTTTTTTTTTTTTTATATTTTAAGTCAAGGAATTTTTTACCACATTTACATGCGTAGAATTTTGAATTTTGAGAATAAACTTTTCTTTAACTTTTACACATTTTTCAGGTGATAGAAAATTTTATTTGATAAGCAAAATAAAACATTGAGGATAAAATAAAATCGAAAATCAAGTCGATCACATGATGAGCATTCTAGCTAAAAGAGGTAAACTTAAATCTGATATTACTTTGCTGGCGAATATATTCAGTTAACCGTTATGGAGCAACTAAAAAGGTTAGCGGAATAGAAAAGTATATTACTGATCGTCGAAAAATGAGTAAATACTTTTTTTTCGAACTATAATTAATAATAGTCAGTCAAGAATTGTGAGAAATCGAATTTAGTCCCACAAAAGTCGATTAATGGTAAATAACATCTGTTCCGCTATCAATGAGAGATCGTTTATGAAATTCATTGAAGTACACAAAGATTTTTCCTGTCAATTTTACATTGGTTGCTTCAGAAAAACAAAATTAACAATCAGTAAGTGGATGTTATATAATATGAAAATGGCCAATTTAATGTTGATAACTATATTTTCTCAGTAACGATAATATAAGCCCTAAATTTAGTGCGTGCAATTTTGTTGTGACCAAATCATTCAACAATTTCTTTGCCTGCGTTAATATCCTCCCTTGAGTTTCTTCTAAACTTTAGATACATGAAAATATTGCCCCAAAAAGCATGTTCAAGAAAGAAAGGCACTTTTTTAAATTAAAAAAAAAGCGTGTTTAAATTAAAATTTAGTTTTATACGTTTAACCTGGAAAAATTATATTAAAAAATTTAATCTTGATAGATTTTCTTCTTCCGTTTAACAAAAAAAAAAAAATAACTGATTGCAATCTCTTCAGAAACGAAAATGGTAGCTCAGCTTACTACAGAAATTGATCATTGCTTCACTTCAGAATTTAAAAAAAAAAATAATCTTAAAAATTGAATATTATTTACTTTTTAATTAAGCGTACCTTATTGATTTCTTAAGAAGGTAAAATCTTTGTGATATTAGAACATAAAGTTGCCAATTCTGATTTTTAACGAACTATAATTCATTTCTTTCGACCGACTGGATAAGAAAGCCTGAACTACAAATAGTACGCCAGGTACTGGATTGACTAACCGCCTTTGGATAGCATCGTCTCCCTACCGTATATGCCACCCTGCCATCTTATATCCTCTATAATCGTATCCAATCCTAAGTAGCACCCAACAAATGATTTCATGCTATTTCAGCTTGGACACATCTCGAAATGGTCATTAAATAAATCCCATTATTGTAGCGTAGCAAATTTCTCTATTTTTCTCCTTGGCACTAATATAATGATAAATGCTCTCGAGTGAAAAGTGCGTATTTTTCTATCAAGATGGTCCATTCTCTGGATTCGATCGTAGTATGGTAGTGTTCCGAGTCAGTCGTACAGATGTTTTTTGCACAGTTGATGTCGATATATCCAATGGGTCTTCGGGGATATCTTTTGTGTTCCTTGTTAACCAGCTATCAAGACTGTGGTTCTTGCCGTTCGTTTTGACACGTTTAAATGGTTTTCGGGGAGTCTTTGGTGACTTAACAACATTCGACACCAATGAAATTTGATCGAATATTTTCGCATTTTTATACGTCTTTATGTTCATTGAAACAAACGATGAGGAACAATTATCTTTATCCTTGACTCGATCATTTTCCGCGTCCTTTTCAATTTCTTTACACTTCTCGCCATCATATTTTATCATTTGCGTCTCATCTGAATTTTGTAGATGTTCGGAATATTGTATACTCAGTGATTGCTGTGTATGTTGGGTTTTGTTAGTAGTAATACGTCGATTCGATCTTACGTTAATTGGTTTAACTCCTGGAAGAATCGGGCTGACATCGAGTGTCCACAAATTAATTTTAACCGATCCGCGAGAACGTGTTCTCGGGCTATTAACATCCAAATGGTTTTCAATTTGTGGTTCAGGAACAGAATTTTGTGAAATTTCGCTCTCTGTTGATTCAGACTCAGTAAGTGATCCTTCATCTTCTGAGCAGTAGTTTGTGGAATTGGTTGTCGTTGCATCGTTCGAATCAATCATAACATCCAGACTGCATTCACTGAAATCATCCGAGCGTACTGCTTCATTTTCATTACCACTGTTAACCGAATCATTATGATCTTTGCCGTCAATGACAAGTAATTTCCTTCCAACTTTATTATTACTCCCCGCTTCTTCCACATCTTCATCCTCACCGTCTTCGTCTTCTTCTATTATCTCATTTTCATCATCGCCCACACCTTCGTCGTCATCGTCGTCATTGTCATCATCATCATCATCTGCTGTATTTTCTGATTGTATCAAATTCAAGTCATCATTCTTTTCAGTCCCAGCATTACTGTTACTATTACTGTTACTGTTACTGTTACTACAATTCATATTGTTTGTATATGTACACGATCGTAAACTTTTACTTATTCCATATTTGCCACTTCCCCGTCGCCTTAATTCTTTAAAGTTTTTCGTTTTTGAATTTTGGATTCGTCTCCTAGCTCTACTACCACTATTACTATTCCCATTACTATTGCTATTACTATTACTGTTACTGTTGCTGTTGCTGTTACTATTATTATTATTTATATTTAATTTTTCGTTTTGATTAACTTTGCTTATGAGATTTTGATTTCTGTTTTTAGCTAATATTCTTCGACGTTTCTGACTTGAATAGCTTATTACCGTGCGCGATTGACGTTTTCTACAATTATTACTACTACTACTTATTCTATTAATATTTTTATTAGCCAATGACAATCTCTTATTCGTTATTTTTGTCGAAAGTTTTTTATTAACCTGATTTTTTGCATCCTCCCTACTGTACGTTAGGACATCGTCCGTTTCTTCTTCGGCTTTGCGTATTTCCTCCTCTTTCTGTAGTGCAGCCAAACGATTTGCTTCCCATTCACGTTTTTGTTGTTCGATTTCAGCCTCAGCTAAACGTAATTGTTCAGCTGTCCAGGCTCCACCAGTCTCTTCAACAAATCGCATTGCATACCTTTCAATAGGACTTAACTGAAAATTAAAAAAATATTAATGATAAAATGGTCCAAATAAATATTATGATGAGTATCAAATTTTATATGGCAAATAATTAAAATGTACGACATTTAGTGATATAATTCAGTTAAACAATTAATCTGAACTATGTCTGAACGTCGAATTACTATAGCATTTTCAATATAAATGTTATTTAGTTAAATTTCTAAATAATAATCATTTTAAAAATGCACACATATTAGACAACTAACAAATATGAATAATGATAAGATGATGAAGTAAGAAACTTTTCAAGAATTTCCCTTAATTGCCACTAATTGGCAAGCCTGGTCAACTGAAGTCCAAAATTGTTTAGTTTGAAACTTTCAGTCAATCAAGTATATACAATTGAGCAAATAAAATGTATAATCAAAAAAATCGGCAAAATAATTTTCAAAATTTGCGAGCTCTCAGAAAAACTTTGACAATATAACATGCCTCAGCCAAAGTTAAAAGATCCAGGTAAATCCTTACAAAAACCTTACAAGGTCCTAATGAAATTTTCAGAAAACCTAATACCTCTCAAAAAACCAGTTATCGCATGGAAACTTTTTACATAAAAAATAATGAAATTCGTACAAAACTTAGGAAATTTAATTAATGAAAACCTGGGAACTTCTTAGCAAACTTTACAAATTCGAGATATTACATTTAAGAAAAAGTTATGAATCCTTTACAAAAAATCTCAGGAAATATGCGAACTCTCAGCAAACAATATTTTGAGATCGATTTAAATAAAACGAACCCCAATATCGAATTTTGTCAATTAATATATACTGTCTACGCTTAATTTCTTTGAACATTACTTTCTTATGTAACTTTTATAAAATCTCTGATAGATTAGAATATAAAAGAATTCAAATAAATTAATAAATGGGATCCTTTAAAGTAATATGGTCGGTACTAACCTGTTTGACAAGATTTTCCACTTCCTGATCGGCCTTACTCATTTCTGGTAGTTTATCCGTTGCATCTTCAAGCGGTATTGTCTCGTCGAACTCTGCTAATTCTGCAGCCGCTTCATCTTTAGCCGTTTTAGCTGCTTCGACATCTTGTTCATCTTCTGCAGCGGCCAATGCTGATTCAAATGTTCCTAACGCAGTTTTCTCGTCCGAACTTAAGCTCGATTGAAAGTTGGCAGGCTGTAAACTTTCTTGTGGCCTTTGTTTCCTTTCGCGGTCACGCTGCAATACCTCCGAAAGTCTAGTGGCTGCATCATCCTCGGTTTCAACTTGGAACAAATCTTGAATGGTGGAACTCTTGAAATAGGCTGTTGTAAAGTTTCCACCCTCGATTGCCAAGTCACCCAGCAGTCGTTTTTGATTAGCCTTTTTAAGAATGTTTTCTTCTATTGTTTTCTCACTGACAAGCCGATATATATGCACATCGCGCGTCTGACCAATACGATGGCATCGATCCTGCGCCTGCGCGTCCATTGTCGGATTCCAGTCTGAGTCGTAAAATATCACAGTATCAGCGCCGGTCAAGTTAACTCCCACACCACCGGATCTCGTCGATAAAATAAATGCAAATATTCGCTTATCACCATTGAAACGTTCCATTAGGATCTGCCTTTGCTCTACTCGAGTTGTGCCATCCAATCGCAGATAGATGTGGCCGTGGTAATTAAGGAATGCTTCGAGAACGTCAAGCATTTTCGTCATTTGAGTAAAAATCAACGCACGATGGCCACCGTTTTTAAGCTTCCGTAAAAGCAAATCCAGAGTTTGCAATTTGCCGCAATCATATTGAATCAAACGAGGATCGGGAAACTATAAACAAAAATAAAACGGTAATTTTTATTAAGGTTCTATTGAGTTTTATCAACAACAAAAAATAAAGTAAATATATACTGATTTCGTTCTTTTACCTGTGTGCTCATTGCTGATATAACAGGATGAAGTACAGCCAATTTCGGAGACATCTCTTGACGAATTATTAGCTTAGCCATCCGCTCTTCATTCACTTTAGACGGATGCGGATGTGTTACAACCAAATTTGGTTCGGGCGCAGAGACAGCCGGCACAAAAGTGACATAATTACTGAAGATTGCATTCATCTCTTCTGTACGCTCCTTGAAACTTTTCAGCATTTTCGTTAGACTCCAAGTGATTCCAGTTCGGTTCATCGAATTAATGCAATTCAAATAACTGCGGGAACACCATGTTGAATATTCGCTATTTTCACATGGCCGAATTAAAGCTTTAATTGAATCATAAAAATCTTCTCCGTAAATTGGTGCAACATCGCAACGTTTCTGATTAATTTTTGCTAATAATAGCAATTTCTGAATACGTCGCTCTTTTTTTATTTGTTCTCGTTTAGCCTAATGATACAAGAGATAAAATATAAATTAGAACTCTTATCTTAATTAAAGTTTAATTTTAAGTAAAGTTTTAAGCAAAAAATTGTATCTTTTAAAAATTTAAATCTATTAATAGAAACCATAATTGTAAATTACGGTGACATTTCAATAAAAAAAATTAATATTTAAATAGAAATTGTAAATGGTAATCCGTCCGTTTGCTTGCAAGTGTTTAGAAGAAGAAAAAATTTATATTTAAAAAAGAAAATAATTAAGAAAATTAAGACGGTAAGATTTATATTTAAAAAGGAAAAAAATTAAGAAAATTGCAAGGAGGATTCCTAGGACATGGCCAAAAATCATTCTAGTTAGCGCCACGACCTGACCTTGAGGGCATTTGACGAAACAATCAGTTATTTTTACACTTGTTTACGGCAAAGGGCTAATTTCATTTTATCAATATTTCTTTAACTTACAAATGAGAATTCCGAATCAATATCATTTGCAACAATGCTGGTACTATTGATATTTCCAGTACAGCTCGTCGATGATGTAAGCGTATTCGTTTTTAAATGTTTTGCCAATGCTTCAACCAATTTGCTATTTGGTGTTGGAGTTGTCATACTAGTAGTGGATGCTGTAGTAAAAGTATTGTTCGCAAAAGACGACGATGCGAATCGATTTGATAATCCTATCGTACCAGAGGTAGTGGCTGTCGGCAATTGTTGCGGTGTCAATTTAGATATGGGCTTACTAATCGCCGTCAATGCGGCTGCTTTCGTTTGGAAACCCTGTGGTGTCTTTCCAACCACAGTTATACGTTGACCGCTCTGCGTCACGACCGTACTGGAGCTGGCTGGTGTTAATAAAATATGTTTACCTAGTGACGTATGCACTATTTGGGCAATTTGGGGTGTTGCAGTTGTAGTTCCACCGACGCCGACACCAGCCGTAGTTGAAGCCGTCCCCGCCACACCGTGATGACTAATCGTTGTTATTCGATCATTAATTATATCGCTACGACGACGAATTCCAACAACGGTAGCAGTACCGGAAGCTGCATTAACTCCCGCCGACATTATTGCCACCGTAGAATTATTATTCGTTGAGAAAATAGGAAATCTGATTGTATCTTGACTATGGCTAATTTGTTTTTTCTTATCTAAATTTATTACTGGAACTAATTTATTTCCTTCAGTCTTCATAGCTGGACTCGTGCCAACTTTTACACCACCGTGGTTAATTAAATTCTCTTGAACACGTGTATCTTTAATACGAATATGGAATTTATATTTTCCGGCTGGACATTTTGGTGGCGGCTCTGGCATTGAATCAATTTCTTCGATAAGTTTTCGTGGAGTTGCCAACTTTTTTATTCTATACGAAACGTATGCCGTTAGACAAAGTTCCAGCTGTACAAGTATTAATCCTAATGAATTTAAGTCAACATGCTGTGGGAGATGATAAAAATTACAAAAAAAAAAAAAAAGTTGATTACACAAAAACCATCAAATAATGTTACTTCAAATTACCTTAAACGGATCATAATCGATTAGGTTGCAAAACATCGACGATGTCCGAAAACTAATACCATCCATACGAAATGGCGATATAGTTGGTCTGCCCTCAAACAAATTTGGATGATTGCAAACCTTACGCAATTGCATTAAAACATTGATCACACTTAGCAAATTTCCGGTCGCTAATGTTTCACGTGTTCTGATTAAATAAAAAAAAATAAAAAATATGAAAGGCGGCAATAATAGAGATTTTTCTTCGCTTTTCTTTTAGAGCAAAAAATATAAGCGATAATTACTTTGCACGACTCATAAAATCATCGTATAGGTAGCGTTGTCTCTTCGATAGACGACACATCACAACGTGTTCATATTTTTTTGGCATTTGCTTCTCAACTTCCGATTTCAATCGTCGCAGTAGGAATGGACGTAGTACCTGTAATCGTAAATTAATAAATTTCTAATAAACTAAAAATTGCTAAAATATTACAAAGGAAATTGTAGCGAAATTTATTTTACATTTTTTATCATTTTATTTTTCAAAAAAGGTTAGGTTCTATTTTTGAAATTCGACACGAACGGTCCTCATTTCTAAAAATAAACTACTTGCTATACGAAATATTGATGTTTAGTTTGAAATAATTCGAGAGATTTAAAAGCTATAAAAGTTCTTGAAGTAATTATAGAAATATAAAAGGTTGCGTTATTAAATTGATTAAATTTCTAAAGTCCTCTCAAGAATTAATTTCAAAATTAAGTCTCAAAAAGATCGGTAATAATTATTCAATACAAAATTTTTCTATTTAAAAGATTGTTGGTTTTTCGTAAGTCTAAGATGTAGTTATTTTTAGTGCTCGAATATCATGTATAAAATAAACGCAACCCTGACCGTGAATACAATTATAATTCTCATGAGACGAATTCACACAAAAAAATTGATGTATCTTTAATAATAATTCAAATTAAATTGGAGTTTATTATTATAGCTGCCCATACAAAGTCTCTTGTGGTTAAGAATCATTTAATGGGAATAATTTTTGGGCATCCGGGAAGAAAATAAACAAACTAAAAAATTATCGTATACAAACGCATCAATTTGCTTTACCTTCTCATGCATGATTACGTTCCATTATCAATTCATTACCATCAAAAAAAATTCAAATAAACTAATAATAATGAATATCAACATAAATAAAATAACAATAAATAAATATTTGATTTTTCTCTTAATTTCTCTATATATTCTTATATATCGCAATGTGATAAAAACAAAATAGTTTCTTTGATAAAATGATAAAAATTTGTTTATTTTTAACTTAATAAACGTTAACGTAAGAAAATTTATATAAAAAAAAAAAAATTTAATAAAAAAAAAGTACACAACAACAAAGAACATAATTGAACAAGTCGAAATTATTTAAACAAAAAATCTGAAACTTTGACTACTTAAACAATTACATTATACAAAAAAAAAGACGCAATAAAAAAAACCAACAAATTTTAATTGAGAAAATTAGAAAAAGAAGTAAAATTGTAAACAAAAAGAAAAAAAAACACGAAGAAATTAAGAAAACAAAATCAAATATTACATTACGTACAGGGTACAGACCTTGTGAAGGCGTTTTATAATCGAATCGTTGTATTCCGTGTTGCCTTCAATCATTCCAGTCATTGGATTCGAGAACCACTCCTTGAATTCACGATGCGATTGAAAGACGTGCGGCATTAGAAAATGCATTAACGACCACAATTCCATTAAATTATTTTGGAGTGGTGTGCCTGTCAATAGTAGCCGCCTAAAATAAGAGTTACAAAGAAATACGTTTATTTAATAAAAAATGTTCGATAATTTAAAAAAAAAAGAATATTTCGGGGATTACTATTAGCAAAATTTTATTAAGAAAATTAATAATGTAGTACATACATATATATTTAACTCTATTCTTAAAAAATGCATTTTTTCCACTAACATAATCAGTGTATTATGTTTATTTTATTAGAAGAATACTTTTTTCAACTTCAATATAGATAAAAATTAAGTACTACTAAAAATTTACAAATTCAAAATCGATAACTTAAATTTCATGGCTTAAATAAAATAAAACTTCCGTAAAAACATCAGACAAATGCCTCGCGCATAGCGAAAATCAACAAAAATGGCGAGAAAATTCAAAAATAGACTTTTCCCACATTCATTTAAAGTTTTGTCATCATTTGTTCAAGGCGTCAATACCCAATATTTCTATTTAAAAATAAAAACGCACAATATTCTAAATGTAAATATAAATAGAAGAAAGGAAAAAACAGTATCATACTTACTGTTCCGTTTGAAAGTTTAACAGCAGCTGCCATCGTTGAGATTTGAAATTCTTTATATTTTGCGCTTCATCGAGTATTAAGTATTTCCATTTTTTTCGTCTAAAACTCTGTTGGTCCTGTATGACCAGTTTATACGATGTAATACAAACATGGAACGCATTAAATTTGGTCCAACCAATACGTTTCTGTTTTCGTTCTTTTTGCGATCCGTAATACGTTAAAATCTTAAAACCCGGACACCATTTTTTAAATTCCATTTCCCAATTTAACATAACCGACGATGGTACAACAATCAGATGTGGTCCCCAATTACCTTTAACACATGCCAAATGCGCTAACAAGGAAATAGTTTGAATAGTTTTACCCAAACCCATTTCATCTGCAAGAATTCCATTCAGTTTACGGTCATGCATTGTTACAAGCCAATCTAAGCCAATATGCTACAGCAAAAAAAAAAAACAAAAAAAAAATCAAAATTAATTCATCTCTCGAATATTTACTTATTCGAATGGTTGTTTTCTTCTTTAATTTAATTAATTATTAAGATCAGACAAATGCCTCGCATTAAGTCATCCATTTATAAAAAGTAACTCCATCAAGAATAGATGGCGTTACCATTCAGCAAGGTGAAATCATCATGAATATATGCTTGTTTTTACAGGCCGAAATATTTAATTTAAATTTATAATTTTAGTGAAAAAAAAAAACAAAATTTACCTGATATTCACGTAGACTGTGCTTTAGCAAGAAAGGAACAGGAGTTACAACGTTTGTCGAAGATAGTGTATTCCCTTTCGGTTGAATACTTTCGGCAATGGCGGCTGCATCATTGATTAAATCATCTTTGTCATTCTACAATAACAATAATTAATCAAATGTAAATAAAATTTGAAGAAATTAAATGCAAAACAAAAAACAAATTTTTATGGATACAATTATTATTACTATCCTAAGACCTCGATTACTATCCTAAGACCTCGATTTTGCTTTCTAATTAGCCTTTTTTTGGTAAGTTTTGTAAAATAGGACAATATTATTGTAAAAAATAACGGAAACACAAGGCTAGACCGAACAGAAAATTGTTCTTTCAGAGGTTATTATGTAAATTAAACAATTCAATCGCTTCTATATATAGTGTATACTGAGGACAGTCTGATCCAAAGCAACTATTCTGTTTAAAAAAAATGAAACAATGTCCAACAAAATGGAAATATAAATAATAAGGAGGATTTATATATTCAATGAATACCAAAATGATAATTAAATTTAAATTCTAATAATAATAGGCGTTTTCCTTTGGACCAACTTTGCTACTCCGCGGTAGTTGTAGCTGTCATCATCTACTCCACCTCGAACGAACGACCACTTCGAACGGTGAGTTACGCATACAATTAACTGTAGGGGGATTTTAGTTTCCAAACTGGAAATAGATGGCTATGTTGGTTATGTCGAAGAGTCATCTTTTTGTCAGTATTGTTTATGTGTGAGTAAACTCAGTATTGTTGTTGCTGACTATTTTGAAGTTATGTTTTTACTAGAGTTTAGAATTTGGCTTTACTTTGGTCATATACCGCGGAGTAGCAAAATTGGTCCAAAGGAAAACGCCTAATAAGTTTTATTCTATTTTTTCAAAAAAAATATTTCAAAATGAAAAAATCAAATAAAAAAAGTATCAACAGGTGATAAACACTTGATTCTTTTTGGATTGTTCTTTCCTTGTCCCTGCCAAAATGAAATTTAAATGTCAAAATACCTGCTGTTCTGTTTTCGATTCATCCATGAGAAGACCTTTTAAACCAACATCTTTGGAATCTCCTTCTACTTCGGACGAATCTTTTGCTGTTTCATCTTGACTCATTTCTTCATATGCGTCTTCCTCTTCCTCTTCATCATCATCACTATCCATTGAGCTAACGTTGGAACACGCTATAAAATAATAATACCAATTTAAATATAAGACAAATTAATGAGTACACATTTGAATATATAATTTTCAAGTAGAATTTTTGTTTTCGTACATACATTCGTTTTCCACTGAATCAACATCCATTTTGGTTACACTGGACCGGCCGCATTTGTACTTTTGTAACAATTCATCCAAGCTCATTTCATTGTCCGCCTAAATTGGAAATATTTTAATTATATTATATACAACTTGGACCATATATTTATTTTCCATTATTTATGTCGTATAATTTATTGTTATTATGAACTCATCAGATAGATTCCGATAATTTTATTATAATTTTTTTTGTTGGTATTTGCTTCTTTTGTAAAATTTATTTACGACCTTTGCAACCATTTATAAATAAATAAAATTTATTTACGAAAACGAGCAAAAAGATGCATTTTTTTTAAAAATAAAAACAAAATTTTTGAAATAGTAATGGATTTTGAGTTCTTAATTATCTATGGAACCTTTAATCTTTTCTAAAAAATAAAGGATTGATTGATGATGTCTTACATTTAATTCGTCCAATTCCTTTTCGTGATCAACATTCTTTTCATTTTTCTCTTGCTCCATAATTGTTTTCTCATCATCCGTACTATCTTCGTCAACTTTAAACTCTTCATCGCCAGATTGATCGTCCTCAGTTGATTCCTTGAAAAAAATATAAAAAAATTCAATATAATTGAAGCAAAAGAAAATACTATTTATTAAATTAAGCAAAAGAAAATACTATTTAGAAGAAAGAACTCGCCAATTTACTTACATTTTCACTTAATACAATTTTATCGCGATTTTCCAAATAATCTTTTGGCAATTCTTTTAGAAAATCATCTAAATCCATTTCCGATTCTTTTTTCAATGCTTCGACTTCTTCGTTCACATTGGCCGCTTCTGCTTCGGCTTTTGCTATTGTCTCCTCATCATCATCGGATAATTCATCTTCCGGACAAAATTCGTCTACCATATTAAAAAAATAAATAAAATTAATTTCCATATGAAATACACAAGTAAAAGAAAACAATTGCAGATAAATGTTGAAGATAAAAGAATTATCAGACAAATGCCTCGCATATGCGAAAATCAAAAAAGCGGTGAAAAAAATCAAAAATAGATTATTATCACATTCATTCTAGTTTTGTCATCATTTGAATAAGAAAAATTTTAAGTAATTAATTTATACAATTTAATTGAGAAAGGAAAGACGTAAGGAGGGAGGGATATGGATGATGAACGGACGCACGTGCACACACTCATTCTCTTACCATCGGAATTATTTTTTGGTTTTGGCGATGATATCCGACTTGAATTAACACTTGGCGCGGCGCTAGTATCCATAATGGTTTTATTCATACCCTCGGCTAATTGTTGTGAGAACTTTTCCGTTTGATTAACAATAAAGCTAAGGTGTTGGTCCAGCGCTTTTTTTCGTTTCTCTTCGAGTCTAGTTTGGTGTTTGTACTCCACCAATTTCTCCACGTTCGACCAAAACATTTTCACCTCTTTCGCTATAAAGCTGGCAACCCGTTTTAGATGCAGCTCGTGCGCCTTCTCAGCTTTTTGGGCTGCATTCGCCTTGTCCTGGAAATATTTTTGCACCATACGTGCACACTTTTTCGCCGCATTCTTCTTCCACTTTCGCTCTTGAGCAAAATCCGCAGCTAGCCACACCATCTCCTCGAGTAAATAGTCCCAATGCGCTTTCGGCCGTGAGGGCTCTTGTAACTTTGGCAACCGACGTTCGGTCCAAAGTCCTTCACGCTGCAATTCGGATATCCTTTGCATCACGTATACTTCTTGTTTCGCTTTTATTGAGAATTGATCCTGCACACCAGTACTACCACCACCGTTCGATGAAGCGGTAGTATTTTGTGCGTTCACCGCAGTCGTACCACTACCACCACCACTGCCAGGTACGCTTTTGTCTGAAACGCTATTATTGGTCAGTTCAGGTACTATTGGTGTTCCACCTTTGAAGATTTCGTTGGTTTTTTGTTATTTTTCCATGGAGAATAAAATAACCCCATAAAAGAGATTTAAAAAATAAATAAATTTTTTATTAGTATCGGAAGAAATTGAATCGATTTCGTTTTAGGAAAAAAGCCTATTTTTATTATCAACATTTTCATAAATAATATCTATAATTTACATAAATTTGGCGAAAATGTAAAGAGAAAAAAAAACAAAATTATAAGACAACAATAAAAAATGAGCTAGAAAAAATAATATTGCATACTGTTTATTTTCTTGTTATCTTGTCTTATTCAATTAATTACTTTGATTATTATTGATTGAGTAAATTACTTAGAAAATAAAGTAAAAAATCGACTTCTACGTGATGAGACTTTATTATAAGAACAAATTTCAAACCCAAAAAATTACAATAACAAATGTTTTATTTTTATTTTTGAATAAAGCATGTAAGCGTCTTAATTTTTTTTTAAATGAAAAAAAACATTCAAAATAAATGATGAATTGGTTTTGTTTGAAATTAAATTCTTTCAAAGCTGATAATAATATTATAGTACATTGGCTATTATTGTTGGTTAATTGAGTTCGACAGCGTGTAAGGGAACTGCATAGACTAATTTTTTTTAAATAAAGGAGACACGGAACCTTTGTAAAGGTTTGAAAAAATATTCCAATTTTATTTTTGATTTTAGTTTGGTTTCTAATGTAGTTTAAAATTATAGGGTTTTAACAATAAATTCGTAGTCCAATTAAAAAAAAAGACATTTTTAACCATTCAGCAACATTGTGACTGCTATTTTTAGAAATCACTTATAAATTGCTCTTTCTCGAAATTCACAACATGAAATATGACTAATAAATCCAAGATTTATGCAATGATAAAGCCATATTCGAATAGAAATAATAAAGAAGAATATAAAAACTAAGTTTTAAAAATAACTGCATCGAAATAAGTTGTCAAAGTAACTGAACTCTTCGCCATTTGTGGTTCAATAGTTTCGGTACCTTCCTCAAATATTTTATGTTTTTGACAATCTTTTTCTGGACCCTTCAATAAAATTAACAAAGTCCAACTATTCTCCAAAAAACATCAAATAATTTCGTCCAATCCTCATCAAGTAATAAATTGATTTGCTCGTCATTGTGCTAATAAATAGTTCACATCTCAAGGATAGCATCGTTCAATTTTAAAGACAGCGTATGCAACTATGAACAGTGCAAAAAATACTTGAATATGGATAACTATAAAAAAAGATATTTATAGATAATATATTCCTAGTGCTAAGATCAAGCATATATCGATGTTGAATTTTGCAGACAAATACTTATTGAGTCTCTAGTCAAAAAGTCTTCCAATTGAGTGCCTATTAACGGTATATAACGATAATTTCTCGTGATTTGTGTCCATAAGTTTAATCAATCAAAGGCAACTATAATATCGTGTAATTAAGACCTAAACATTAAAAAATTAAGAGTAGTGCGCAAAAAAGTTATAATTTTGTTCTTAGAGTCAAATAAGAATTGATTAAATTTGCCGCACGAAGGAGTACATTTTCTTTAGATTCATGGTCTTCGGAAATATGTTAATGGAATCTACAGCATTAAATGTTCAGTGCATATGAAATAATATTTCCTTCTTGTTTAATGAAAGCACTGGAAATGAGAGCGTTTAGAGAGGACTATCCAAGGATTATCAAGTGGTTATAGAAAAGATCTTTCGGATATATTATAAGCAACGTTCGAGACGAATATCCTTCTAAAAATTTTAACCAGAACTTTAGATCGGGATTTTCGGAAAATATTTGGCGTCGAATGGAAAATCTTACGAAGGATAATGTCATCCGCGGAGGAAATATTTCTCTCCGAAGAATTTCCGAAAAATATTTAATCGCAATACAAATATATTAAATATTTAATCGCAATCGATACACTTGAGGAAAATTTTTACTGACGATCGAACGTATGCTCTGACAAATATTTAACCATGTTAGAAAGGAGAAATCTCCGAGGAACATTTAGTCATGTTCGAAGAGTTTTCATCATGTTCGGACCATTCTCAGTGGAGAGAATCATATTTAACCGCGATGAAGAGAAAGCTTCTCCAAACAACATTTTCAAGAGAATGGCTGCGTATTTAATTAGTTGAGAAGAAAATCGTCTAATGAACATTTGTCAACATTCAAGAGAATATTCCGTTTGAATGATTATATTAAGTTTTAAGAGAGATAAGTTAGGCAGCATTCAATAGATTGTGAGTATCTCAGTTAATGGTAGCATAACGATGATTATATGTGACGTTGGGGATCAGATATGTTAATTTAAAGAGACACTGCTTCAATAAGTATCACCAGCTCGCCGCCCAGTTCAAAAATGATTTTTTTGTGAGCTTAAACAAAAAGGTTTTTCCATATAAAATGGATAAAAATATTGAGTCTTTTAAATTAAAGTAAGCTAAAAAACAAGAATTCTGTTATTGAGAGAACATATTCAATTAACTGAGCAATCCTGATCATCGCAAACACTACTCGGTTATTTATACAGGGTAGATAAAATTTAATTGAATCACCAGACAACAGCTTCGATGACGCTTGCTATAAGGGGACTGCTGCAATCAAATTCACTCATTTAAATGTTTTTCTTCATGTCAATTTGTACTAGCAAACCCTAAAGTTTAAGGTTTATAAAAACAATAAACGACGAAAATAATAACTACTTTTATTGTTAATATTTGTATTAAAACTTAATACAAAATGATAAGAATTAATATTTTTTATCTTCTATAAAAATTAGAAAAATAATAAAAAATTCATACAAATGGTATTTATAAGAAAACAATTTCATAGTTATTTTGTGATGGCGCATAATTTCTCAAATCGATCCTGTACCATTTAGCAATAAAAAATAAAAAATTAAATTTTGAGTACGTATATCCGTACTGATATTATTACTTATTTTGACTTTTTATAATAGACACAATAGCAAATGTTGCATATAACATCAAGCATGCATATCGAATTTTCCAAATAGCATTAAAATAATTCTAAAATAAAATCTATTTTTTTTCCAAAAAGCAAATTTTTTTTAAAAAAAATGTAAGTAAGTAAATAATCATTTCTTAATGGACATCGATACTGATAACACATAGCATGCTTGTTTGAATTAATTAATTATTATTAATAAATTACAAATAATCGAATGGAAAACCATATATTTATCGTAATATGCATTTGGTGATCTAAAACTTCGGTTTCCCTCTCCATTTAAAGGCTTTGTTAAAAGTAATTTAAAAATTTATTTATAATTCTTTTTTCAACTGGACAGAATCTGAAATTAATGTTTATGGGTAACTAGGCTATTAAATAAAATCGCTTGTATTTTTTTAATTTAATCCACGGCAATTTTTATTTCTTTATCGTCAACTCTGGCGTCTGATCTTAGCTTTTTAAATCAAAATAATTTCAGACGTTCCAGCTGTCAACATAATTCGAGCTTCATGATACTCCATCGCTCTACCGAAGTCGAGACGAACCTCAAAGTCTATTGAAGTGATATTTTATAAACGACCGGAATGTCGGGATAATTTCCGAAGGTTAAATTATTAAATAAGCGTTCAAATCGTCCAACTGATAAGATTAAGGTCTTTTGCAGCAATAGATTCGATTTTACGGTAAGAAGTTCAAGCGAAAAAGTTTCGGCTCTGTTGGCTGCTATAAACCGTGTACAAATTTATTCTTCCATATTATTGGCTGTTACATTTTATTACTAGATTTTAATTTCGATACCGTTACTATCACCATGTACTTGGTTTTATCCAATTCTTAGATGGACGAGTCTTATTTATGGTAAAGAAAGTAGGGCGAATCAATTTAGAAAGCTTAACTCTTCATTGGAAAAATTATTCAGACGACTAGAACTAAACATTATTTCAAAACTATTTACTTATTAGAATAATAATATAATTTTCTAAACAATTTATGTGGTTTTCTAAAAAAAAAATTTAGTTGATCTTTAAAAATTATTGACGATAAACCTAAAATATCTTAGATCACTCCGGTCGAAGTAAAACCTGAATGCACATGTTTCACCAAAGTGTATGGGCATTCCTTAAAAAAATTTGCGAAAACAAACAAAAAGAATAAAAAAAACATCTATTTTTCGATGCATTAACATGTATAAATATATTTTATACTGTATAAAATAAGGCATATTTATTAAATAAGAAAAGAAAATACGAATAAGTTGCTTTAAGATAATGAAACCGAACATAATCAAATAACATTTAAAACAGAAAAAGCCAATCCATCAGAATAAATGAACAAAAAACTTAGAAAAGGAAATCAACAATTTTGAATTTTTTAAAATTTTATTATAAAAGGTGCTACCTGGCACCAGAGGTACAGGAGAATTCCCTACTGCAGGTGGAACTGGAATTTGACCAAACACCATCCCGTGACGACCCCCCTGGGGTCTTCCGGGTATATGACCTAAAGGAAAAAATTATTCAGCCCCGATATACATACAAAACTTGTTAAATATAAAATAATACAAAAAAATTACAAATTAAAAAAAAAAACTGATTAACTAGTTAATTAAACATTTTATAGGCTACATTTGCTATTTTTTTTTTTTTTTAAATTTAATACGATTAAGAAAGAAATAGACTTTTTAGATGTGATTAATTTTAATTAATGAGAATATATACTATTACTACTAGCAATATAAAAAAATAACTTTTCAGTTACTTCACATAAGTATGTTACAAAAACTTTAGAGACATACGCTCATTTGCCGAAAATATTTGAGAAGTGAATACGACGAAAATATCAGAGAAATTCAAGATAAAATTTTGAAAAATATTTAACGATAGAATTCTTCGAAGAATATTTAACCGCACTAGAGACGGAGATTGGTTGTCGTATATAATGCCTCGTTTGGAAGTAGCATTTTTCAACAAATATTTTGACGCGTTCGACTTTGTGATAGAAGAAGATAAGCTTAATATAGCATTCAATGTATTGATACCGTCAGTAATCTAAAACTATAGCAAATGAAATTTCCGCATCAAGCAAGTGTAGATCAGTCTCCCAGTAATGATGATTGAGATGACATTTCATTGTAAAATAAGCAATAGTAAATTGGTTTCCTTATTGGCTAATCAAAAAGATAATGGTGGGCAGAACCACTATTCAAAGTCTAAATTTTGTACGTGCTAAGAATTTTGATAAGGTTATCAATCAGATAAAGGTAAGGTCGTAAGCTGACATGTTTAAAAACACCTTTCCCTAATTCTAATAAACTGAACGATCGGATCAACTTTCTATATGATACAGAATCAATATTTTACAATCATTATCCAAATAATTATTTTTCTGTACGTTTTTTCGCTTAAATAAAATATCACTGAGATAACCAAATAAATGTAATGTTCTGTTTTTCTAATGTAAAAAAAAATTTACATCTAAATTTTTTTTTATTCGTATGGTTTTCCCTTCTTTTAATTTCGAGTAATGCATATATTCTCATTTAAACATTTGTAGCAAATATTTTCATAGCCAAAAAAAAATTTTCAACTCATGAAACTTAAACAATATCTGAATTTTTTAACCAATAACCATTTAAAAAAATATCCTTTTTTAACCAATAATCAACATATCTAAAAAAATAGTCTTTTTTTTTGTTCAGGAAAATTTCATAAAATGGAATTCCAGCAATAAGTATAATCCAATAAAAAAATTTATTTAAAAATAAAAACGAAACAGGAAGAAAAAAATATAACAAAATCTTGGCGTACCGACATAACAAAAATTCTTTTTGTATGTGGTGAATGGATAGAATTTTGAAATTTCATTTTTTCCAAACAAAAAAAAGAAAAAGAAATGCGTAATTCAGTGAAGTCAAAAACAAAATACAGGTTGTGGAAAATATAATTAAAAATCATGGAGACTCAAAAATGGAATTAAAATTAATCTACATTGTATGGTCTTTAAGAAACAAAATTACATCTAGAAGTATTTTACCTTGCTGTGTTAACTGCACAACGGCAGCCGGTAACGTGGTCGAAACCGCAACAGGTGTTGCACCAACGCCTGGTATTTTTATTTCAGCGCCTTTTGGCAAATTTATATTCTCTGCAGTTGTAGATGTGTGTGCAATTGGCTGAAAAACGAGAAAAACATTTTTTGTCATTGACGAATTCCAGATCACACTAGAATAAAAAAAAACTTTTTTGTCTTTTTCCAAAATTCGACATGATATTGAATTTGAGAAAAATGCAAAAGCTTATTAAAAATTACTATAAATTGGTCATTTATAGACTACAATTTAGATAAAAAGGCATTGGCAGATTTTTGGATTACTAAATAATTTTAATTAGCAAAAATTCTTATTCCGCCACACTCCATGAATATGCATAAACAAAAATCACTAATCAACTTACATTTTTTGTCTGTTCTGATTCTACACTCGTTGTGTCTAAACGATATTGTTTATTAAAATTAAGATATTCAATTGTAGGCGGCTTTTTCCTCCACGCAGGATATTCCATCATATTGTTACCAGTTTGCAGAAAAAACAACTCGGCAACATGTTCGGAATGTCTACAAATGCAAGTAAAAGAAATAAGATACCCATACAATAAAAAAACAATGAAAATCAACAAAATTACCTTTCTTTAATATTTCTCAAACGTATATATTTATGCTCTAGAATTTGTTTTTTTAATGCCTTTATATCATTAATTTCAATGCTATCTGATTGGCCGTCTGATGACGATGATAATGACGATGGCGTTCTTATATTACTGCTCAAATCGAATTTAAATCGCTTCCTCGATTGACTTAAGGGCAAATCACCAGCTGGTGATGTTATTGATGAGCTGCTTGTCTCGTCGGTTTTCGTGGAGACAATTAATATTGGTGAAGATGTTGAAGTTGGACACGTGGACTGCGCTGAAGATCCAACAACAGTTGATCGAATCGCAGTTGAATTACTATTACCGCTATTACTGCTACTACCTATATTGGTACTGCCACTATTATTATTATTACTACTACTACTGCTAATGGTCTGCTGGGATGATTGTGGTGAATTGTAGGCGATTCGAAATGTTCGTGAAAATGCAATTGTTTTCGGTAATAAATTGTTTGCTGTGTTTGTATTTGTATTTGTTGATTGTTGTTGCTGTTGCCGATCTGTTTGCAACTCTTGTTGTTGTTGTTGATCACTTGAATTTGGATTTGTAGTACTACTAATATGCTCGTTGTTAATATAACGCACAACCATATGCTGGTATTGTTGTTGTTGTTGCTGCTGTTGTTGTTGTTGTTGTTGCTGTTGTTGTTGTTGTTGTTGTTGTTGCTGCTGTGAGAAATTATTTATTGGCAATACCGCAGATCCACTAGTTGTTACTGCTGGTCGATTTTGTTGTATCCCTTGACTGTATATAGTTATATTCGAAGAATTTGCTGATGCTATGGGTATTGCTACTGTTGATCTGCGGTCAAGAACAGCAGGAGGGGCCGGGCTTAACCCTTGCTGCCCCCCTCCTGCTGAATCACCTTCATTCATGTTTGATGCATCTACAAACAGAAAAATAAATATAAATAATTCTAATTGCATTTCAATTACATAAATCATTCCGAACAAAATATGTATTTTATGAAACCTTGTTTTAAAAATATTACAATTTATGTTGACAAGAAATAGATCAGAAATGTATTCAAACGACACCAGAATAATTTTATAGACTAGTTTCTGTGCAATAGATGAAAACACATACAAGTATATAAGTGAACTAAGCCTAAATGCAACCTAATTCGATAGTAAAAAAAAATCTGGCTTTAGTATTTCGAGCCGCTATCAGAAGTCAGCTTTAGTCCTCCTCAAGAATCATATAGCCTTTTTTTAAAACAAATAAAAATTCTTGCTTTATAATTTCTATTTAGAATTAAAATGAATTTCGAATTTCTAATGCATTTTCTTTGTTATGCCTATTATAAGAACTTAAAAAAAATGGTGCTGCCGCATGCGACAAATTATTGCATACACTAAATAGAAGAAAATAACGGCCAAATTTGTAAGGGTATGTTCTGCAGTCACATCTTATAAAACATGCTATCATCATCAGTTGGAAATAAACATGGTAAAATAAAAATGAATTTCTAGCAAGTTGTCACTCCAATTAACAATTGTTCAAAACCGTAATATCAATTTAATGAAGTCACGTGAAAATAGTCACTTATTGCATAAGTCAACCGTCAACTGTAATGTGGTCCTAAATTCTTAGAAATCACAAATTACTTTTTAAAAAATACAGAAAATAATGAAAACAGCGACATTTACTGCCCAAGGACCTTTGTTACCCAAAAATAAAAATCAATTCGAATGATTCTCTAGTTAAAATCATGGGAACCCTTTTTAAAAACATATTTCGATAATTTTGATCACTCTAGTCTCTTTTAAGACCACACCCTAATTTTCTAATATATCGGAACGACGTCAAAAAGAAAGCAATCTTGAAATTCTTATAGAAGGTAATAAAAATTAATATTTAAATGTGAATTGGTTTTGTAATTGCTAACTGATTTATTATAATTATATTAAAAAATAACCAAATCAAATGAGGAATTGACTGTCATGGATTTTTGCGTTTTAGCATTATGGTATTAGTTGCGAAGACTTTAAATGAGTTAGCAGCAAATAATTAAACAATAAGCTTTTAAATTTTCGATATAGGGACCGTGATCCTGAATTTCACCACGCCATGAAACTGGTGTCATTCTTATCTTTGGCATAAAACTATAAAGATAGAATAGGCGGATGCTTGTAAAGAAAGAATAGGCGGATTTTTGCTGTCTAAAAATTAGGGGTAAACTTATTTCAAATTAACGCCTAAAGCTTAGGTTATATCGTATGTCTAATACACGATTTTTTCCTACCAATGGTTCGTTATCAAATCGTTTTAGTCTACGAACAGTTCGCCGGTATATTACACTGATCGTGCGAATACACGATGTTTGCTCGTAGGCGCTCAAATTTTCCTGGTGGAAAGAATGTATTGTACAATAGATAGCGGCGAAATTCGGCGAACCTATACACGATTTCATAGTGCTTGCTCGTACACATATAACATGTGACGTATATATGAGAACTGTCAAATATAAAAAAAAAAATTATCGCTTCGTTTTATTTTGATATTTGACAGTTCTCATATTTACTTACTGTTCATTAATTCATATTTATTTTAATTTGTGATAAATTTTATTTCATTTATTACTTTAATATTCATTATATAAAATATAAAGCTATTTTGATATATGCAAAGTGAGATTACCTGATGAAAATCAAGTATAGCAAAAAAAAAAAGTTCGCGTGTAAATTTATAAATACGTTTAATAAAATGACAGTGCCGCCAGTGGAACATTAAATATTAATGTTAAAATTAATATTGAAATGTTAAAAAAAAATATAAAATGTTTACTAAAAAAATAAACGAATTGAAATATTTAATTAAATAAATGAATTTGCAAAAACTTTATTCGTAATAGAAAGTAATTAAAATAAGAACAGCAGTGACCAACTAGCGAATTTCATCAAAAAAAATTCACAAACCATCAAGTGATCAAAAATGTATTTCAACAGGCCCTTGCCAATACCATAGACTCAATCCCCAACAACATGCTTACAGGTCAGGCAGGGGAACTATGAGTATGTTATGAATACTTGAATTACAACATTCAATCCATAATTGCTACAAACGTAGACATTGTGGTTTACTGTTGCCTTTCGACTTAAAAAAGGTGTATTTGCCCACACAAGGTACTCTTACAGCTGGTAGAGTGGGGAGTAGACTCTGCAACATTGGCACTTCTACATTCCTACCTAACTAGTAGAACCTTCACGGTACGCGCCAACGGTCATTTTTCGTCAAAACGTGAAATGAAAATCGGCATCCCCCAAGGATCCAAACTATCTACTATTCTATTCAATATATATATTCACTACCTTTCCCACCTTCTATCATCCTTCAACCATTATACGTAGGCTACTATATATATTTCTGGCCTAGGCAACACTAAGTGTTGCCAGGTGCGATCTGACATTTCCATTGGAAAGTTTGACATTTTTTAGCATAAACGTACTCAGAACGTTTTGACGTACGACTATCATTTGTGTTGTTTACAGTGACTTGAAAAAATCAATTTGGCAAAAAAATGGAATTAACTCGTGAACATTTTCGTGCGATCATTTTTCACAACTTTCGACGTGGATTATCACGACAAGAGTGCATCGATGAACTTAAATCTTTGTATGGCTATGAAGCACCATCCTATAGCACTGTGAAAAACTGGTACAACGAATTCAATCGTGGCCGACGCTCGCTCAAAGACGAATTCCGTGAAGGTCGTCCAAAAACAGCCGTTGTTCCAGAAAACATCGATGCCGTACGTGAACTGATAATGCAAGACCGTCATGTGACATACCGTGAGATAGAGGCATGCCTAGGCATTTCTCCCACCAGCATACATTCGATATTGCATGAACACCTGGCCGTAAAAAAGGTTTGTTCTCGTTGGATCCCGCACAATTTGACAATCGCTCAAAAAAAGGCTCGTGTGGATTGGTGTAAAGAAATGCTGAAAAAATACGATCGCGGTGCTTCAAAAGACGTTTATAAGATCGTCACAGGTGACGAATCATGGATCTATGCGTATGAGCCCGAAACAAAACAGCAATCGACCGTGTGGGTCTTCCAAGACGAGTCAAATCCAACGAAAGTTGTTCGTGGAAGAAGCACTTCGAAGCAAATGGTCGCTTGTTTCTTTGGCAAAACTGGTCATGTGGCGACTGTTCCGCTTGTGCAACGTAGGACGGTCAATTCTGAGTGGTACACCACCATTTGTTTGCCTGAAGTCTTCGGAGAAATTCGAAAAACGAACAAGATAAGTCGAATCATTGTGCACCATGACAATGCGAGCTCTCACACATCGGCTCAAACCAGCGCCTTTTTGACCGGACAAAACGTCGAATTGATGGGTCATCCTCCGTACAGCCCTGACTTGGCACCCAATGACTTCTTTTTATTCCCACACATCAAGAAAAAAATGCGTGGTCAACGATTTTCGTCGCCAGAAGATGCTGTTGAAGCATTCAAAAACCATGTTTTGGAGGTGTCTCAATCGGAGTGGAAAAAGTGCTTCGAAAATTGGTTTGAGCGCATGCAAAAGTGTATAAATCTTGATGGA
Organism: Atherix ibis; assembly: GCA_958298945.1. Taxonomy (NCBI): domain Eukaryota; kingdom Metazoa; phylum Arthropoda; class Insecta; order Diptera; family Athericidae; genus Atherix; species Atherix ibis. The sequence continues at coordinate 50,888,285 of OY282607.1, forward strand.
GAATATTTTGAAAAACAATAAAACCTTTTTCGTTGATAAATATTCGCATTTTCATTATTAGGCCAGAAATATATATAGTAGCCCACGTATATATGCTGACAATATTTTTCTACTTGTACCTGTTGTTGATCTTTAACTTCAAATTAATAGCGCCATCCGAAATATTAACGCTTGGAGCAGCATAAACAGTGCGGCCATCTATACATCGAAGCCACCTTGCCTTCATGTTTGCAGAAAATAAATTGTAGTATATCTGATTTGTCACTAAGCCCCTTCCCTCCCCACCCAAAAGATTCCATGAAAATCCTGGGAATCTCAATTGCCCGTAGAGGAAAATGGAATCTTCAGATTAAAAATGCTGTTGACAAAATTAACACCATTCTCCGAATGGCTAAAATTTCAGTCAGTAGCAAAAGTAAGGTAAGACAAGGTGAGGCAATTAGAGTAACCAACGCTCTTTTGGACGAAACCTTACTCTATTTCCTCACTATATGTGTCAGTGTGCCAATAGTAGGGAAAAAGCTAGTTGAGGCAGCAGTAAACCGTTGCATCAAACTATCCAGTGGAGCACACCGTTGCTTCCACGCTTTTATCAAAAACATTATCATCTCCCTGTATTACGGGTTGCTGTGAGCCATCAAAACGGCAATTGAAATTGCGACCAATATTCCCAGCCAACAAAGCGTTATTTTTAATGACAGCCTTGCCACCCTTAAAGCCCTCTGTAGCCCATCGAGTGACCCAGTACTTAGCGCAATTCGTCATAGCCTACTCGGCAATAGGAGTATCGAGTTGCAATGGGAGCCGGGGCATGTGGGAATTGTGGGTAATAAAAGTGCTGACAAGTTGGCTGGAGAAACACTCCGTCGACCAGTGATCAGTCATTCCCAATCTGCCTCGCCTACTAACAGAATGGCAACTAACACCATTAGCCATCCGCAGACACGATAACTGCACCAATACCGACACATTTTTGTCGACTCATTAGAAACTACCACTAAACCAATCTATTCAACATCCATACCGAAATTCTGGGCGCGGAAGCTCCTCAGAATGCGGATTGGACATACTGCTCTTACTCATAATTGGCAACACCAATCGTCCCTTATGCCAATCCTGTGGCACCCATTTCACTATCACCCGTATTCTACCGGAATGCCACATTACTTCGCGAACAGGATTCCTCCCATTATGGAGCTCCTGGATCCAACAACTCTATTCCTTAGTCCCCTATTAAACTTCTACAACATACTAACCTGCTCCATAAAATATAACAAAATTCTTAACATTCTATTAGTACTAACCACAGAAGTGGTCCCTGGCACATTACAACTAACCACAGAAGTGATCCCTGGCGCTATGAAGTGGCCCCTGTCACGTCTAAGGAATCTTACAAACAAACAATGTATTTTAACATCCGGAAATTTCTCTTTGCTCACCTAAAAAGCGCGTGTCGCAATTAATTATTCTTGCAAATGTTCATTCAAGCTATGATTATACTGATCCTCAAATGCACAAACTTTGTTTGCGGCAAACCTGCACAATGCCATGCACGTATAAAGCGCTTAAATGCTACACTGTCAGACACGCAAAAATGGGGAAATTCTAATTTCGTCTATTAGACGCACTGTGTAATCTAAGCTTTATTCTCATAGTGTATTCCAAGCCTTTATCATGTTTTCAGTAACTGAATAATAATATGCATCAGAATATTCGTACCAATCAAATTTCTCCAACCATTATCTTGTCGAAACGCATAAGTACTCTGACTGCACTGCTTGAGAAAATACCAAACAGGATCTTTACATCATTTTAAGATACCAAATCTGAAAATAATTGAAAAAAAATAACAAGCAACTAGTGACAGTTCTAGGCTTCCGTACATTACAGCGGCTTAGTTTATATATATTACAAAGTACTGTAAAAAGATAAGAACTGACGCATACTGCTTCAAGACTTTATTTAGTATTCTTGCGGAATATCAGTACCTAGCTACGTCGCCGCATTTTGGGAAGCGAATCGCTGCAATGTAACTGCATCATATTGTATAGTAAAAGCATGTCTCATGGTGTGTCATAGAAATGAGGATGACTTATTTTAATGCGATGTAACCCAATCTACTGAAACATTTGTTTTATTAAATTTTTTGCGATCCGATAAAGACGAGACTAAGTTTATCCCGGTGCAATTTGTCCGTGCCTAACCGGCATAGTGGAATGGCAATGGGAAGTAAGATAACCTCTATTTTGATATGTCTTATTGTTATTAGAAATTGTAAGCAAGCAATATAAATAATAATAAGCTGCTGGAATCGTTGTTTAAAAAAATTTGAAGTACGTATTATCAGCGACTATTTATTTACGTCGATCAAGAAATAGTTTCCAATTACTTACACATAAACGTATAGTCGTCAGAATATCTAGGAATTACTGTCATATCTCGTAATATCAGACCAAACAATCAACAATAATAAAAAAATCAAAGTAAAGAAAATTTGAAACTGTATTTTATTATTTCTTAGAAACTCCTATGATTCTCGACCCTTCTCTTCGTTTCCTTCTTACCATTTATATATGGACAAATAAAATAAAAAATGCAACAATTTTATTCTGAAGCAAATAAACAACTGTAAGGTCTCAAATTCTTATAATCGAGCCGATTTTAAATGTAAATCGGACGAGAGAAGAAATAAAATCAAAACGAAAACAATTGCTGGACATTTGAAAAAAGTATACAATTCTTATATTAGGGAAATCAAATCAAATGGAGGAGGGGGTGGTAGTGTTTCTGTTTTTTCAAAATATTCAAATTTTATACGCATTTATATTTATATACGTAAATTTTATGTGATTGTAATCTTTCGGAAGTAGTCTAAAGAATAGTGTTTTGTTTTCAATACAAAGGTTCAAGGTATTTTTCAATACCTTTTTTTTTTAAACAAAATTCAAGGTATTTTTCACTACCTTTTTTTTGCAAAAAGAAATAGAATAATTTTTATTTTAACTGAAGTGATTTTTTTTTAAATTAATTTGTATGCAATTTATTACTACGACAGTGATTCTTAAAAAATTTTTTAAAAAAAATTAAAATCTATTTTAAAAATAAAAATAAAACCGTTGTTTAAAAAAAAAAAGAAACTTCAAAAAATTAATTCAATTATTTACTCTTAATACGGCGTCAAGCGGGCTTGCCGGCAAAATACAAGAAAAAAAATTTCTGTTTGTTTCTTTTAACAGAAATTTTCATTTCCGATTGAAAAAAAAGCGTCGCCATTCATTATGATGCACGTACATTTTAAAATAATTCCATTTATATAAAGCTATTAATTTAAATTTTATTGTTCACTCAACTTCAGATACTATTTTTTAAATATTTAAAAAAAAAAAAAATTAAAACTAACCCCAATCAAAAATGTAACCTTTTTGTTTTTCTCTCTCTTCATTAAACTAATTTTAACAATGGTCGAGGAAAGGGGAAATTAATTCAGTTGCCCATATTTGAGTGTTTACTCTGCTATATCAATTAATAAATACCAATAATTGGAGGGTATTCTAACAAAATAATTAATAAATAATTTCTCATGTAAATAAATTCTTCCATCAACTAACTCCCTTCCGTTGTTTAAATTTCCACAAAAAATTTTTTACAAATAAAAAAAAATTCCAATCACTGTTGTTTTTATGTAAAGAACAAATTCAAGAGATTTTAAATAAATATCAAAAAAAATATACTAAAAAAGAAAATTTTTAATCTCAGCATAACGTAGCTCACACAACTATTGTTAGTAAGAGAACCAACAGCAGAACAATAAATAGAGAAAGTGAGAAATACCCAAAAATTATATGTTGAGCTATGGTAGAGTGAACGAGAGCAACGGTTGTATCTCGGAAGTCCAATAATGAGTGTAGAAGCAGAGAATAAAAGAAAAGAAAAAAAACTAACGAACGAATGCACGAACATCTACCATCCATCTTGGACGAAGCATTTTCACCATCCATCTTGCTACGTACCTCAGAATTTTCAATCACAAATTTTCTTTGTTTTTGAACACCATCGATTAATGCAAATATCAATTTTTTCAATTATTTCAATAACACTATTATAAAACACTAATATTTATTCTAAATTATTTACTGAAATTTAATAAAACGCTTATTAATCCAACACTCGTCACTCAAGGACGCACCTAACACAAGTGAACAACATGGCGGAAACTAAACATAATCTTTCGAAATTACCACTGAATTATTTTCATTTCGAATAAACCAAAATAATTGACATATTCGAAAACATGATACGTTCATTTTCGAAATTTATCTTTTATTTCCTACCTAAATTGGTATTGCCAATATGACAGTCTATTCTGTCAGTCTATTCAAAATAAATTCGTTGAGTACAATTACTTCTAAACTGTTTTACAAATTACTATATAAATAAGAGTATGTATATAAAAAACCATTAAAAGAAAAGTTTCATTTTTAAAATATAAAAGATAATAAATGACATTATTTTGGTAACAAAAAAAAAACGAGAAATAAAATAAAAATGTGTACGAAACAGAAATGAAAGGAATTAATATTATTGTGCCAAAAAAATATATGCAATTAGAACTGAGAAGAGTACGTATAAAATAAAATGAAACGAATTGAACCGATTCCGAATACAGAATTAACGCAATATGTTGTTAAGCTACTAAATGCTAGCAAAATATGTACAATTTTGGACATTCTGCAAGAAGACTCGACAAAACTAATGAAAATAACTAATCTACCTTTAAAAAATATATTAAATATTAAAAAATATCTGATTAGAGAGAATTGTATCCAGCCATGCAATGGATTGGAGTATTTAAGAAGATTTACCAAAAATTATTTATTTTTAGCGACTGGAATTAAAAGGTTTTGTTTTAATTCGACATGGATTAAGTGTAAAAAAATCGAATAATTGAAATGTTCTTTATTGTTTTGCAGTCTTGATGAAATGCTGGATGGAGGCTTTATAAGCGGCAATATCATCGAGATATGCGGATTACCAGCATCGGGAAAGACATTTTTATGCACATCCATTGCTATGAACATATCAAAATTACCAAACACGGAGGTGTTGTATGTGGACACGAAACACGATTTTTCAGGATATCGTTTAGAACGAATGTTGGCATTTCAAAATTGTTCTCAAACTACAATTGGTACCATTATGCAGAGGATTAAAGTGAAACGAATCAGTTCGGTGCTGGATTTTATTCAAATTCTAGAAGCTCTTATTGATAATTGGAACGATGAAAATCTAAACTTTAGAGCTATTATTGTGGATTCTTTACCGTCAATATGGTTTTTGTATAATGGACTTGAAATTATCGAAGGTATACAATTAAATATTGAAGCATACATAATATTAAAGGAACATACTTTTTGTCCAAAGGAAAATGCGCACTCGTTGATGCAGCTAATATGATGAGAAAATTGGCAAATGAACGCAATATTGTAATAATTATTGTTAATATTGTAACTCGTTGGTCTGATATGGATTTAGGTATGGTTTGTTTTTAATTCCAAAGTATATAAACTAAAAGATATCATTTCAGATGAAATTGATATGACAAAATGCCATACAATAACAAAACCATCACTCGGAAAATATTGGCTTACGGTCCCTTCAACTCGTTTATTAATTTCCGATCTAAATACTGAAAACTTTTCTCAAACTGCTTGCATTGATAATACGGCAAATTGTAGTGAACGAACACTAAAAATAATTAAAAGTGATTTTTACGAATGCGAAATGAGCTGTACTGTCCACATAACAAATCAGGGTATTGTGTAAATAGAATTATTTATTTGTATAAATACACACAAATGAAATAAAAAATCGAACATTCCATATTGGTAATTTAGATAAATGCGAAGATAATTTTTTTCTTATCAACAAACTGCTAATAAAAAACTAGGCGAAATTTTTTAAATATATATTGATATGATTTTTCTAAAAAAACAAGTGTTTTTATATTTATGTATTTTATTTTTCGTTTTAAAATAAAAATTAATGCTAATTCCTGAAACCCATTGAAGTTCCCATAGCAATATTTGCATATGTCAGAAATATTTACGGCGATATCAATTTTGACATTTCACATGAATTGCGAATTTCATACCAGATGATTTCGAAAATTCGTTGAATCACTTTAACGAAACTACGAAAACCCGAAAAGTGTAATAGTGGGCTACAAAGTTTATTATATAATAATATGCTTTAAAATTTCTTGAGCTTATGTAAAATAAAAATTTTGAAATAAAATTCAGAACTATAATTGATTCATAAATATATATAAATTTATTTTAAAGGTACACACATAATTATAATTGGAAACTTTACGCAATTTCAGAGTTGTCAAAAAGGAATTCAACGATTTTTTTTGGAGCATGTTGGATTGAAGGGATTGTTTGCGATAAAAGTTGTAATGTTAGGTGGCCATCAATTTTACAGTGATTAGTTTCGACTGGAATAATTTGGACTAGTTGAAATAGCTTCTGTTGAGTGAATAACTAAATTCTAAATAAGGTTTCTTGTTAAATGGAATGATAGAACGATGTTGAAACTTGACTTTATATACCATAAATGTAATCTTTGTAGAATTTTTGATCAGGATCTTCCTCATCTGTGCTAATAAAATATCATTGAATAGGTGTCCAAACTATCTATCTCCATTTAGGGAGCTGAATGTTTTAAAAGGATCCTCTTTTGAAGATCTTACAGTGATTCTTAGAGAGGATTGAAATTGCTAATAAATACATAAGCACTGGAAGGATAAGTAAGTTCGATTTATTGGTTTGAGCCGATTAATTTGAACTGATAAGAATGGGATCTGTTTTCTGGACTGAACTTTGTCAAAACTAGGGATAAGGAAATTAAAGAAGAATGGAAAGCGAAGTGGTTTTTGGGAATTAGCGTTTTATCATGCCTGAGTGGGATTCGAATGGGTTATGGTTTTAAAAAAAATACAAAATAAAAAAAGTCGAGCACCAATTTGAAATCTTATACAGAAAATTGTAATTTAATGAGCAACATTTAATAAAGGGAGGCTCTTTAAAGACAATATTTTAATAAATATTTCACTACATGATATTCAGACTTCAAAAGACTTCCAAATAATGTATAATTTAATAAAAAATAAAATTGAAGAAGTTAATTCCCATGTATCAAAAGAGTTCTTCGATACTCAACCGTCAAAAGACTTCCAAATAAACTGCGGTCAATGGATATAAATGATTTTTAACTAAGACTGATGGTAATTTTAAATATGGAATTGTAAATCTTGCGTCTATTTATAATTCTTTATAAGGAATTAAAAATGCGAGAAGAGTTTTGAGACTCGTTGGAATATTGTAGATATCCAGGATGATAATCTTTTCGGGAACCAGTTTGATTAGGTGATATGATACACGCAAGCTTTTAATATGTTTTGCCACTTATAAAAACTATTAGAGAAGGTATTATTTTAATAGGAGAAATGAAACGGGAACAGGACAAAACCGCATCAGTTTTTTCAATGAAAATATGTCCGCTGATGAAATATTGCCTTACTTAATGCTTATTCACATTCGTTCAGTGTATCATCTACTGTTACACAGATGTCGCACTGTTCGGTACAGAAAGTTGATTCTAATGAAAGCCAATCTGAAAACGGTTATTGATTGTGAAGGAACACAATTGAGACTGAAACTGAGAACTGCATCCAGTCGAAATGTCAAAGTTTTAAAACCTTCACTGTCTTATAGGAATGCACAACTCTTATATAACTCCAATTTTGCAGATGTAGTCCAAGGCAATGCCAAAAATTTCATTGTTTTGTTATGTGACAAAAGTTGAAATTTAAATATAGCGGATTTGTAATTATATTAATATAATGAACGAAACATCATTTATAAATAATAATTTTGGACGCAATTGTATTTGATTGATTAATTTGGAGAAAATTCGTTACTTTTTGGCATTTGTTCCTACCATCACATATAAACTCGGAATTTGTTCCTACCATATTTTTGTCGTTGAAATGCACATAAAAACAGTACCCCGACACTGCCCGTGGTCTACTATTTTCTTGGTAATTATAATAGAGGCTTGAATACAAAATCAACAATAACAAAACCATCACTCGGAAAATATTGGCTTACTGTCCCTTCAACTCGTTTATTAATTTCCAATCTAAATACTGAAAACTTTTCTTAAACTGCTTGCATTGATAATACGGCATATTGGAGTGAACGAACAAAGTGATTTGATATTTAACATCGGAAATACCATCTCACTTATCAACTTTACACCATCAATTACATAATTAAAAGTGATTTGATATTTAACATCGGAAATACCATCTCACTTATCAACTTTACACCATCAATTACATAAAACTTTACTAATCGCATTGTATCATCGAAAGAAAGTTATAATAGTTTTTTTTCCAAATTCAATCAAAATTTGTTAGATAAGAATATCCAATAAAAACCAAAAATTTTCTTTTTATTGTTTTAATTATGATTAATAATTATGACCAAAAATTTTCTTTTTATTCTTTTAATTATGATTTTTATTATCATAATTATGATAATAAAAAAATTTAAGCAAATAATGGTTTATTTTGTTACCTGCGTTTTGACCTCATATGACTTGCTGAGAACATTTTACACCAATCATAAATATTGCGTTAATTTTATATCGCCACACAAAAGCACTGAACCAATAAGTTTGCGGGTTTCTGTTTACATCGTTGAAAATTTAAAAAAATACTTAATAAATTTATTAAAGTCAGTAATATTGAAAATTATTTTTTCTATTTAGTATTAAGTTTCAAATTGAAAAAAAAAATTGTTAAACATTGAATATTTTGGAATTTTGTTTTGTTTAAACTTCAGTTATTATAACTTTTTCTGCAAAAATATATTGTATTAAAAAAATCAATTTTTCAAAAATATTTTACTACTGATTAGAAATGCTGCGATAACTTAATTTATATACGAAAATTAATTAAAAAAATTATTTTATATTATTTATAATAAATTTTTTTCAAAATCAAATTCCAATTAATGTCACTAATTTTTATTTTATTTTATAAATATTAATTTCAACAAAAACTTTTATTTAAATTCAAATGAATGATATCATTTAATATTATTTAAAATGAATAAGTTAAAGTTTTATAATAGTTATTATCGTAGAAGAATTTAATCTTTTTCGTATTTAACGGAATTGTAGATTCATAGGTGCCTACGATGGCGTATTACATGAATAACAACATATTTGAGTTGAATCAGTTTTAACTTTGTTTTAGAAGGAAATTAAATAATTTAAAATTATTCCGCTCTGATTTGGCCATTTAGAAATTATTATAATAGATTTTGGAAACTGCCAACGTTTTTGGGAAGAACAAAGTAAAGAGAAAATAAGTTTATATTTTTGCCATATTTGTAATAATATTTTTCAAAGCGTTCATACTTCTTTTATCTATGCCGAACTAAGCTAATTAAAATTAAATGTAAATTGATTATATGTTTGCCTTCAATAGAAGAAGATTTGCTGCTTTGACTGAAAATTGAAGATAAATACGAGGGTCATTCAACAAGTACTTAGCCTACAAAAGAAAAACGAAAATTTTGGAAAGGTGGCAATTTATTTTTCCACATAGTTTCCTTCAAGCTCGATACACTTGGCCCAGCGATGCTCTAACTTTTTAACCCGTCCAAAAAATACATTTTCTCGAGGGAAGCAAAATAGGCCTCCGTGGCGACGATGACCTCCTCATTCGACCCAAATCTATTCCCGGTGAGTGATTTTTTCAGGTTTGGAAACAAAAAGTAGTCACAGGGGGCCAAATCTGGAGAGTACGGTGGATGGGGCAGCAATTCGTAGCGCAATTCGACCAATTTGGCCATGGCGACGGCGGAGGTGTGAGCCGGCGCGTTGTCGTAGTGGAACAGCACTTTTTTCTTCGCAAAGCGGGGCCGCTTTTTCTTCAATTCGACGTCAAATCGGCCCAATAAGTCAGCATAGTAGCGCCCCGTGACTGTTTTACCCTTCTCGAGGGAATCGATGTGGATCACACCTTGTGAATCCCAGAAAACGGTGGCCATCACTTTTCCGGCCGATCGAACAGTCTTCGCCTTCTTCGGAGCACCTTCGCCGGGTGAAGTCCACTGTTTCGACTGTTCCTTGGTCTCTGGTGTGTACCAGTGAATCCATGTTTCGTCGACGGTCATGAAACGACGCAAGAACTCCGCTGGATTGCGCTGAAACAGCGCCAAACACGTCGCCGATGTGGTCTCACGGTTGCGCTTGTTTTCCGGTGTGAGCAAACGCGGCACCCATCGCGCCGACAGCTTTATCATGCCCAGTTCTTCGTGTAGAATATGATGCACCGTTCCTACTGCGATGCCCACAGTCTCAGCTATCTCGTGAACCTTCAATCGACGGTCTGCCCACACGAGATCGTGGACTATTTTAACGTTTTCCTCCGTAGCAGCCGTTTTCGGGGCACCTGGGCGTGGCTCATCAAAAACTGACGTGCGGCCACGAACAAACTCGTTGAACCAATTCTTGACGGTCGCCATCGAAGGAGAAGAGTCACCATAAACAGCATCCAAGCGATCTTTGATTTCCCTGCGCGTTTTCCTTTCCAAAAACAAGAATTTAATCACCGAACGATATTGTTCTTTTTCCATTTTTGTGCAACCGACCGACACGCTCGCTTTCAAAGGCTCTCAAAACAAAACTAATGAAGGGAAACTTTGACAGTAGGCTACTAAAAGAATGTACTTAGTAGCATTTGTGATAAATTTGATGATAAATTTCTTTTGTGACAGCAGTTCTATCGGGCGGTGAGGCTAAGTACTTGTTGAATGACTCTCGTATTATAATCTGCATTTATAATCCTGCTTACAATATTTGAGCTCTTACGATATTAAAGAGTTAGGCACTATAGTTGGATGAAGCTATGATTCCACCCATTTGCCAGAAAATTTAGTGTCTGAAATTTTAAGTATGGATTTGTTATCATGACTAAAAATTGACACAATAAACACTCAAATTGGTAGCAGAATTCTGTTAAAAAATCTTGATTATCTGCAAACTAAAAAAGTAATTTTTCAACAAATTCGTCCCGTTTCGATGCACATGCACTAGGAAAGTACCATTGATTATTTATCTGGAATTTTTAGTATTTTTTTTATTCAATTTATTATTTTAGTAAAATAGTAAATTTGTGGAAAAAAATTTAAATAATTCCGGTAAAATAGGATTTCTTGGCAATTTTTAAATAATTTTTTTTATTATATTATAATTGCGCGCTACTGGTCAGTAAAAAATGGACAATTTACATTTACAGGCAGAGAAAATCGTTTTAGAAAATTCTCCCATAATATAGGGTAGTTCATCTAGCGGTTGCATTTTGTACCACTATTTATTTGAAGTACTTGAGTGTTAAATGTCATCACGAATTGACAGATTGGTAGTTGAAAGTTTGAATTTTACGAAATGGTAATCCATACGCTTGAAGAAAGGTGGGAAATATTGGGAACTTACTTCCAAAGTGGTGAGTCTTCAACCCAAACTGTGAGAAATTTAAAAAAAAAATGAGTAAAGATCGAATAACATCACGTGAATTTGTAGGCAATTCGTGAAGCAAGTTCGCGGAACTGGTTTGTTGGTTGCCAAAGCAACTCGTTCCCGCTCTAATACAGGGCGTACGACCGAGAATATTGCCGCCGTTGCTGAAAATGTCCGTGACCATCCATCAACATCAACTCGTCTGTTGATAATTTTCCACAAAGACCTCGGTATGAAAGCTTTCAAAGTTCAATTAGTCCAACAGCTAAAGCCGCATGACCATCCGATGCGTTTTCGGTTTGCCGAATGGGCTCAAGATCAATTGACCGAAGATGAGCATTTTTACCGAAAAATCATCTTTTCGGATGAGGGCCATTTCCATCTCGGTGGCTATGTCAATAAACAAAATTGTCGCATCTGGGGCTCAGAAAAACCATACGTCACCATGGAAAATCCGATGCATCCACAACGAGTCACGATTTGGTGCGGATTTTAGACTGGAGGCATCATTGGCCCATTTTTCTTCGAAAACGATGAAGGAGCCGCCGTTATGGTCAATGGTGACCGTGATCGTGGCATGCTCAACGAATTTTTGTTTCCAAAAGTTGAAGAGAATGGCATAGACGATATTTGGTTTCAACAGGACGATATTTGGCCACTTGCTACACAGGCAACGCAACAATCCAACTTTTGGGCAGAGCTTTCTAAAACCGAATAATCAGCCGTAATTCTGATGTCAATTTGCCGCCTCGGAGCTGTGATTTAAGCCCGTTGGATTATTTTCTGTAGGGAGCCGTTAAGGATAAATGTTACTGAAGCCATCCAGAGACAATTGAGACCTTGAAACACGAAATTAAAGTTGCCATTGAAGAGATACAGGCCCAGACAATCGAAAATGTACTGAAAAATTGGGCCGAGCGAATGAGGTACTGTAAGGCCAGCCGTGGCAGTCATTTAAATGATGTTGTGTTTCATTCTTAAATTTCAAGGTTCAATCTTTCTAATAAAATCAGAAATTAAAAAAAAATACACTAGTTTTTGTTTTATTTACTTTTTAAAATGCAACTTTTAAATGGTCCACCCTGTATATGCATGCCACTTTTAATAAAAATTATAACAATTTAATTTTATATTTGAGTAGAAGTAGGAAGTGTACATGCACACGAGACATATGAGGTATAGTAGAAAAGTAATAAAACTGGAATAATATATTAAAGCAGTAAAGCATTAAATCTTGTTGGGTAAGTATGCGACCTTCTAGAACGTAATAACTGAAGTTGTGTTTTTGAAGTGCGTTACGAACATAGGATTATCAAAATTCGGTGAAACGATATTCCATAAAATTTTATTTTTGCACATTCCTTATCAAAAGCACAAGTTCCGCTTTGGCATAAAGCTTTCTTAGAGGGCCGAGAAGCAATTGAAAGTAAACTCGCTCAAAAGTCCTCCAAAACCGAAAACTATTGAAATTCTGGAGCCTTTCAAGAAATTTTATTATAAAAAAATGGACATTGCAAATTCTCTGCCGCTCTATCATGACGATGCCTGCTATCAGACGGTCATCTCATCAATAAGTTTATTTCAGAAAAGCGGATTCCTAGGGTTCCCCAGTCCACTATTCACCTGATCAAAAATACGTGTGACTTTTTTTGCCATCTTGGTATTGTCTATAACAGGGGTGGCCAACCGGTCGATCGCGAAGCCAATTTTGGTCGATCACGTGCGATGTCTTGACTTATGGCCGTATACACGGAATTAAGTGTTTTATGACAAATGAAATCATATGAGGGTCGTTCAATAAGTCCTTAGAAAAAGATGGACAAAAAGTGTTTTTTAAAATAAAAAATTTTTATTTTTAAACAAAATCTCCTTTTAGCTCTATACACTTTTCCAACCGTTTTTCCAAAATTTTTATCCCGTCCAAAAAATAGGATTTCGGAAGTTCTGCAAAATACTCATCCGTTTGAGCAATGACGTCCTCGTTGGAAGTGAACAGTCGTCCGCCAAGCCATTTCTTCAGATTGGGGAAAAGAAAATAGTCACTCGGGGCCAAATCTGGTGAATAAGCGGGATGCTGCAACAATTCCATTCTCAATTCCACAATTTTGGCCATGGAAACAGCGCAGGTGTGCACACGCGCATTGTCCTGATGCAAGAGGATTTTTTTCTTCTTCAGATGGGGGCGTTTCTCTTTGATTTCCTCGCTCAACCGTTGCAATAACGACGCGTAATACGCTCCTGTTATTGTTTTTCCTTTTTTTGCCTTCTTTGGAGCGTAATACGCTCCTGTTATTGTTTTTCCGATGGCACAGTTTTTGCCTTCTTTGGAGCCCGTTCACCCTTGAAAATCCACTGTGATGACTGTCTCTTCGTTTCTGGAGTGTAGTAGTGTATCCAGGTTTCGTCCACAGTGACATATCGACGAAGGAATTCGGCAGGATTGCGATGAAAGAGTGCCAACATAGCCTCAGAGTCCACAACATGATTGCGCTTATTCTCCTCTGAGAGCAAACGTGGCACCCATCTTGCCGAAATTTTTTTCACAGACAATTTTTCATGTAAAATTGATGCGACTGTACTGTGATATGCCCGTGGCCTCAACTTATTCGCGCACTTTAATTCGCCGATCGTTCAAAATCAGATCGTGGATTTTGTCGATGATTTCAGGAGTTGACACCTCAACTGGGCGTCCTGAACGATGTTCATCTTTTGTGGATGAACGGCCACGTTTAAATTCATTCACCCAATTGTAAACCGTCGCAAACACAGGTGCAGATGTGCCATGAACTGCATCCAACTCGGCTATGATTTCTTTCGGGCAACCCTTAACTTGCTTTTTACCATTGTTATGCACAAATAAATGTCGTTAACTTTAATCGATGATAGAAATTGACGCTATGGATCTAGCTTACAAAAAAAAAATCTTTACCGACACTACGAGCGCAATTTCTTGGATTTTCTGAGGACTTATTGAACGACCCTCGTAACATCTCTATATTATTTATAATAAGCACTTAACTAATCTTGAAGTGTGAAAAATTATAGTATACATATTACATATCATTTTCTAATTCGTCATGTATATCGGCCATATCATTAACGCTATATAACGTTTCATTATGCATATGCTGCAACTCATATAACATATTTTTACCAGTATGTATGGGTGTATAACTTAAAAATGCGGGATTTTTGGCAAACTTTGAGTGTTTATTTTGAAAATTTTTTACAATATATTTTATTCAAAGTATTGTCCATCGGAAGCCAATACTTTTTCCCATCTTTCTGGCAACATATGGATTCCGCGCCAAAAAAACTGCTCCGGTTTTGAGGCCAAGAATGAATCGAGCCAATTTTTGATGCCCTGTTCTAAAGTGAAGCGTATTCCGGTTAGGGCGTTTTGCATGGATCTAAACAAATGGTAGTCGGACGGTGCAAGGTCTGGACTATAAGGCGGGTGAGGCAAAATTTCCCAGCCACTGTTTTCTAAATAATTTTTAACCGGTCTTGCAACATGAGGCCGAGCGTTGTCATGATGGAAAATTATGGCTTCGTGTCTGGTCGCATATTCCGGGCGTTTTGCGGCCAATGCTCGTTAAAAACGGATTAATTGTGTTCGGTAGATGTTGCCTGTGATCGTCTGGCCCGATTTCAATAGCTCATAATAGATCACCCCCTTCTGATCCCACCAAATACAGAGCATTACCTTGGCGCCATGGATATTTGACTTTGGCGTTGATTTGGCTGGTTGGCCGGGCTTCACATACGATTTTTTGCGCTTTGGGTTGTCGTTATGAATCCATTTTTCGTCGCCAGTAATGAGTCGATACAAAAACGACTTCTTTTTCTGCCGTTCAAGCAGCATTTCGGACATGCAAAATCGCCTTTCAACGTCTCTCGGCTTCAATTCATATGGGACCCAATTTCCTTGCTTTTGGATGAATCCTGCTGCTTTCAAACGTTTTGAAATGGCTGCTTGAGTCACTCCCAATGATTTTGCAATTTCTTCTTGAGTTCGACAACAGTCTTCGTCGAGTAATGCCTCCAAATCTTCATCTTCAAACTTTTTTGGCTGACCTGGTCGTTCTTTGTCTTCCGTGTCAAAATCAGCACTTCTGAACCGCACAAACCATCTCTCGCACATTGAAATCGATGGAACATATTCAGGATAAGCTTCGGTGAGCAATCGATATGCTTCAGCTGCACTTTTTTTTCAAATTGAAGAAGTAAATCAACACTTCCCGCAAATGGGACTTTTTTGGTACGAAATTCGACATTTTTCAAGCAAAAAAAACTTTGTTGTTTACACTATTTCGTTCAATGAATAATCGAGAATGAATGACAGATGCTTAACCTCCAAAATGCCATATGAGTTATTATTTACACATGGTTTGTTGTCTGTTGTCAATCCCGCATTTTTAAGTTATACACCCAACTGCATCTCTTTCAGGTCTTTATACAATCTTCATGTACAGCTCTTTATATGTTAGAATGCAGATTTTGACGGAGCTGATATCATTTTTGACTAGGTTGAAGATAAATGTTTGCCAGCATTTTTGATGAATCGACAGATATAAGTGATATAGCACAATTACTTGTTTTGATTCGTATAGTTTTTGAGGATTTTACATCTAAAGAAGAATTGTTGGGTATGATTTCTTTGAAAGAAAGGACTAGAGGTATAGATATATTCAAAGCCTTTAAAAACTTGCTCAGTGATTTGAAAGTACCACTTTTAAAATTAGTTTCAATAACAACGGACGGCGCAGCTGCAATGATAGGTCGCATAAATGGATTTATAGCCCTATGTCAAAATGAAGATGAATTCCCAGCCTTTTTGAGCTACCACTGCATAATTCATCAGCAAGAGACTAAACACAAAAGAGGTAATGGACATAGCTTTTAGTTGAAGATTTTGAAGTAAGATTCCAAGATTTTGAAAAAATTAAAGAAATTGTGGAATTTATATCTTTTCCTTTTGAAAAAGATTTAAGCGTAAAACGCATTAGCCAAAAAATTTCTGACGTAGTTCTTATGGAGCAAGGGCCGTTAGAAAATGAAATTATAATTCTACAAAATGATTTAATATTACAAGCCAGAAAATTTGAAGATGATTTTTGGAAATACGTCAACCGAGCAAAATACCCCAATATAACAAAATGTAGTGAATATATTTACTCGTGTTTCGGATCTACATACCTGTGTGAATCAGCGTTTTTGTATTTAAAGTTAACGAAGAGCAAACAACGTTTTGTCCTGACTGATTCGCATACTCAAGACTCATTATTATTATCTTTGTCAGGATATACACCGAATTATGATTCCTTGGTTATAGATATGCAAACACAGCCTTTCCATTAAGGTTATAGTAATAAATAAATTCTAAATCTCTGTTTATGTGTACCTAATTTGAATCAATAAATATTGTTAACAATTATTCATGTTATTTTAATTCCCCTGGACGTGAGTTTTAGACTTAGACTACGCATATGACAACAAGTCGATCGCGACACATTTTTCAAATAAAAAGTCGATCTTACGTATACAAAAGTTGGCCACCCCTGGTCTATCTAAAGGGCGTACTAGCTGAAGCCTTCTATTACTGCTACGAAGAGTCGCAACTATGCCTCCGCCTAAGTAAAGATGCCCAAGTAAATGACTTTCAAAAAAAAAATAATTAGTATTATTACTTTTACCTGGCAAATGCAGCATCCATCTTGCAAGATAACGTTATAAAGTTTTTTAGAAAAATTGTTGAATTATTTTTTAAAAATTTATTCGAATAATCTGTTTTTAACAAAGTTGGTTTTAAAATTTATTTATAAATGTTCTCCTATTCGGAAGCAAATTTTCCGAAAAGCTTTAGTTTTAATCACATATATTTTTAATAGTATCCTGCGCTATTTTCCTTCGTCCTATAGATCTATCAGCCTTTTACCAATCCTTGGTATAATTTTGAAAAACTCCTACTAAAATGACTCAATCCAGTCCTAGTTAATGGAAAAATTATTCCTGGTCACCAATTTAGCTTCCGCTCTGAACACTCCACTATCCAGCAATGCCATCGCATTTCATCCTCTCTTGAGAGAAAAGAGTATTGCCCAGGAGTATTTCTGGATATCTCCCAAGCTTTTGATCGTGTGTGGTATTCTGGACTCCTTTGTAAACTCAAGAGCTTTCTTCCTTTAATATACTACCTTATCATAAATTCATATCTGTCCCAACGTCATTTCCAAGTTGCAGTTAACTCAGAATCCTCGGAAATATATCCTATTCTAGCCGGAGCCCCATTAAGCAGTATCCTTGGTACCATTTTATATAATATTTATACCCATGACATCCCATCTAATCCTAATACTAACATTGCTACTTATGCAGATGATACGGCCATACTTGCTACCCATACAAATCCTAACAGAGCTTCCAACAATTTACAATTCCATATACACAACCTTCAATCCTGGTTTAAGAGATGAACAGAAGAGTGCTCACATTACTTTCACACTTTGTCAAGGAAAACCTACGCCTTTATATCTTAATAACAACATGATTCCACAATATGATAAGGTGCGTTACTTGGGACTTTACCTAGACAAGAGACTAACATGGAACCCACATACTAGATTAAAAAGAGTTGAAGCTAACAGACGTTACCTACAACTTCTTAGACTACTTGACAAACGCTCGAATCTACAATACAATTATAAAACCTATTTGAACATATGGAATTGAACTTTGGGGTTCAACGAAACGTTCCAATTCCTATCGCGTCTAGGCCCTACAATCCAAGATCCTCTGTAAAATTGTTGATGTTCCCTTTTATGTTCGTAACAACGTAATATATCGTGACCTAAATGTTCCCTTTGTTCAGGACCTGTGCATTTCCCGCTATCAAAAATTTCACTCCCGTTTACCCTATCATCATAATCTACTTGTGAGCAAATTGTCTTGTACTGCCCTCCCCGGAAACACTCTAATGGCCTAGAGATTTTCCGTCAGTTGGAGTAACTTCCGTCAGTTGGAGAAACGCCGATGGGTGTTTACTCCTACTACATGATGCACAAGATTGTAAATTAAAATGTTATGTAAATTTGCTTGTTACAATAAAATTGTAGTAAATTTATTTTAAATTGGTGCTGAATTATGTCAACATCAGAATCTTACTTAATTAGACCGTGCCTTAGTTCAATTAAATTGGCACTGTTTAGATACATTTGTTGCTTCACTTTTCCCGGTGCTGTACTATTATAGTCAGGAAACTGAAGAAGATCTCCTTCCTTCTATCTATTTCCTTGTCCTAAGATAATTTCTTTCCCACTGACACTTCCAAATGTATTGTATGAATCCAATGAACTCTCCAATATCTCTCTTATATTGGCCTATCCTCTACCAAATTTATACATCCGATGTCCCAATATGTTCCGATACCTTCTTTGCTACATACGCCAAAGATGCGGCCTTCCCTGCATCTAGCGAAAATCCTCAACATGCTTCCGAAATTCTCCAATCCCAAATCGACACCCTACAGAACCAGTTTACCAGGTGGAGACCGTCATATATTATTATTTACGACTATAGGGATTGAGTTACGCTCAATCAACGCACCACCACTACTGATAGTTACCAGTCAATAAAAAAAAATGTTCTTTAAAAATTATTTTGGGATGATTATATTATTTGGAAAATGTTTGTAAGCAAATGTATTTTGTGTTTATGTCGACTAACCAAGCTTAACGAGCTTTGGGTGTACGTGGGTCATTCAACAAGTACTTAGCTCACCGCCCAATGGAACTGCTGTCACAAAAGAAATTTACCATCGTGCAGTACATTCTTTTAGTAGCCTACTGTCAAAGTTTCAGTCGATTCCCTTTATTAGTTTTGTTTTGAGAGCCTTTGAAAGCGAGCGTGTCGATCGGTTGCACAAAAATGGAAAAAGAACAATATCGCTGGGTGATTAGATTGTTGTTTTTGGAAGGGAAAACGCGCAGCGAAATCAAAGATCACTTGGATGCTGTGTATGGTGACTCTTCTCCTTCGATGGCGACCGTCAAGAATTGGTTCAACGAATTTGTTCGTGGCCGCACGTCGGTTTTTGATGAGCCACGCCCAGGTGCCCCGAAAACGGCTGCTACGGAGGAAAACGTTAAAAAAGTCCACGATCTCGTGTTGGCAGACCGTCGATTGAAGGTTCACGAGATAGCTGAGACTGTGGGCATCGCAGTAGGAAGGAGATTATGTGGAAAAAATAAATTGCTACCTTTCCAAAATTTTCGTTTTTCTTTTGTAGGCTAAGTACTTGTTGAATGACCCACGTATAACTTAAAAATGCGGGATTGACAACAGATGGCATAACTTTTACACATGGTTTGTGTTAATAATAACTCATATGGAATTTTGGAGGTTAAATATCTGTCATTCATTCTCGATTAGTCATTGAACGAAATAGTGTAAACAACAAAGTTTTTTTTGCTTCAAAAGTGTCGAATTTCGTACCAAAAAAGTCCCATTTGCGGGAAGTGTTGATTTACTTCTTCAATTTGAAAAAAAGTGCAGCTGAAGCACATCGATTGCTCACCGAAGCTTATCCTGAATATGTTCCATCGATTTCAACGTGCGAGAGATGGTTTGTGCGGTTCAGAAGTGCTGATTTTGACACGGAAGACGAAGAACGACCAGGTCAGCCAAAAAAGTTTGAAGATGAAGATTTGGAGGCAATACTCGACGAAGACTGTTGTCGAACTCAAGAAGAAATTGAAAAAAAAATCATTGGGAGTCACTCAAGCAGCCATTTCAAAATGTTTGAAAGCAGCAGAATTCATCCAAAAGCAAGGAAATTGGGTCCCATATGAATTGAAGCCGAGAGATGTTGAAAGGCGATTTTGCATGTCCGAAATGCTGCTTGAACGGCAGAAAAAGAGGTCGTTTTTGAATCGAATCATAACTGGCGACGAAAAATGGATTCATTACGACAACCCAAAGCGCAAAAAATCGTATGCGAAGCCCGGCCAACCAGCCAAATCAACGCCAAAGTCAAATATCCATGGCGCCAAGGTAATGCTCTGTATTTGGTGGGATCAGAAGGGTGTGATCTATTATGAGCTATTGAAATCGGGCCAGACGATCACAGGTGACCTCTACTGAACACAATTAATCCGTTTGAAGCGAGCATTGGCCGAAAAACGCCCGGAATATGCGACCAGACGCGAAGCCATAATTTTCCATCATGACAACGCTCGGCCTCATGTTGCAAGACCGGTTAAAAATTATTTAGAAAACAGTGGCTGGGAAGTTTTGCCTCACCCACCTTATAGCCCAGACCTTGCCCCGTCCGACTACCATTTGTTTAGATCCATGCAAAACGCCCTCACCGGAATACGCTTCACTTCAGAACAGGGCATCAAAAATTGGCTCGATTCATTCTTGGCCTCAAAACCGGAGCAGTTTTTTTGGCGCGGAATCCATATGTTGCCAGAAAGATGGGAAAAAGTAGTGGCTTTCGATGGACAATACTTTGAATAAAATATATTGTAACAATTTTTCAAAATAAACACTCAAAGTTTGCCAAAAATCCCGCATTTTTAAGTTATACACCCAAGTCGGTGGTTTCCATGAAAACTTTACGTAGTCCGTGGTTTCCAATTTCTCTGGATACTAGTTGTATTAAACTTCTCTGGGTACCGTTCGATTCGTCTCGAACACAACTTTTACATCGAAAAATTTCCCCCTTTTGCAAATTTTGAGCATTGCAATTCTTAAGTCATCTCCGCGGTTGTAATTCAAGTATTGCACTTTTTATGCAGCCACCGCCCAAAATAACTTTGCTGAATCTTTACTGTACGATTCTTATTTGCAACTTTTACGATGACATTCAAACTTGGCAATATCCAATATTTAACAATTGAAAATATTCGAGGAGATTTCTCCATAGTTGAATTAATCTCAGAAATTTATTGATGATTTCAATAAACCACCAAGTTCAATATTAATTTAATAAAAGGGCTAATTTTTTAGATTTGAATAATGAAAATTGGTTTCAACCTCATAGACATTTAGAATTATTTTAAAATTTATATTAAGATAATATTTTTTTCTATATTTTGATGTTAAAAAATGCATTGATTTTTTTGTCAAAAAATGCTGGGGTATGTTTTGATTTACACCCTGACTAACAATTGGTGATTTAGGAACCATTCGAGAAAAAAAAATAATAATGAAAATTATATTCACACAACTTACACAAAAATATTTAAATCTTACAAATTATTTGGGAAGTTGTAGATATTTATTATCAAACTTCTTAATTATAGTTCATAATCATGTTTATATCAATTTAAATCTAAAATATGCTATAAAAAGATCACAGTTGGACGTAGTTCTTTCGATACTAAAAATTCTTATTTGAACATGATTGTTCTTATGTAGAAGATAAAATGCTTGTCCATCTAAAATTTGGACTATCATGTTTTCGTTCGATGGTGTCTTTATTTAAATCAGAATGTTGATGAATCCTTTCGCATCTGCAAGTTTTCCAAATTGATTTTTTGGTAATTTTTCATATTTATTTAATCATGAAAAATATTTTTCAACCACTTACATTCCCTACTCAAATCTCATCCATCAATACAGTTCCTGCTCTGAATGTCCTAGTACCTAGCAGTGACATCGAGTTGTCGATTTTATTGCATTTTATTTAGAAAGAACGGGATTAATTTTTGTAATCAAAAAAGAACTGGTCAAGCATTGGATTACTATAGAAAATGAGCTGGATTTTTTATTTTTTACTTTTTTATTTTATTTGAGAAGAGCATTTATTATTTCCATAAAATAAATCATTAAAAGCCAATTAAACACAGTATAAACTAAATTTTTATTAATTTCTCTAGTAAAAATGAAGATGTTATCAACTTACTGAAAGAAAGAAATTCTCGGCTTCCTCAATCCATTGAATTACCAACAATCCTTTGCTGAAATAAAAACTTCCTATTAAATACTATCAATAATATTACTATTTATATAAATACTTACTTTTTCTTAAATATTTCAAAATAGATAAAAATCATACTTTCAGTTGCACTTTCCGATAAGTTCTAAAATAACAATTTGAAAAACAACAAAAGTATGCAAGCATTTCGGTATGCTACCACTTTCATGAACTATGGCGTGCTTAAAAACTGTCCAAAAGTTTAAAAAATTGATATCAAAAGGTTGTACAAAAAATAAACATTGCCTGTCGGTCGTTGTGTTTAAATAGTATTTTTGTTTCCAATAAGTGAATTAAAATGAATATAAATTATGCTTTTGCAACTCCATAAATTTCTATTACGAAAACTAGATGTCAGTGGGTATCATGTCTATATAAAAAAATCTACACGAAAGTATGCAAGCGTTATGATTTCTCGCCGCTTTTGCAATAATTATGGCAAAAGATTGCGTATACATATACGAAAATCTGACGTCCAGGTACTCTTTAATCTACGATTGCAATACTGCATCTCTAAATCTAAGACTACAATTTGATGCTATCTCTGACGCGTCTGTCGCGATACTGTATTTTTCATTTGGTTGAGGGTGCGCGAGTCTGGTCGCATTGGTCAGTCCATCCCTCACCTTTTTAGACGTGGAATTCAATTTATCCGGCCAAATGAAAATTTTATTTTTGCTTTTTGTTTTTAATGCTTGCGCTAAGTCCGTATAAATGCGGCTGAGAAATTCTGCTTATTTAGGTACAAATCTGTGATAGTATTTTATCATATCGATGAAACGTTTTATTTGTTTGATGGCTTGGGAATCAAAAAATTTTTAGTAATTTCGACTCGGTCCTCCGAAGGCAAAATTGCTGCTGCAGTAATATGGTGACTCAAGAAATTGAGAACAGCGACATCAAAAATGCACACAGAAGAATTGATCGTAAGCCGTTATTGGATAATCTTTGACACAATTGGCGAAAATGCTGTTTGTGCATACGTGGATACGTGTATGGAGGAGGAGCAATGAGAATGTCGTCGATATATCCAAAGACTAAATCTAATCTTCGCAAACTTCATGACCAAAATGCGTTGTGAGATGGGTTCTGTGGATGTATTTTTCTGCTACCGGAATTAAATAATACGTTTTTATTAAATCGATTTTCCGAGAAATTTTAAAGCCATTTACACGCTTGGCGAAATTCCGATCAGGAATTGTATTTGCTTTCAACCGACGGTAATCTTCGCACAGATGCCAATCAATCTTGTTTTTCTTTCGTGTCATGTGTAATGGAGATGCAACTAGCAAAGATGGTTATCTTCTTTTTTGCTGCGTCGTATCTAGATGTAACTAGGCATAGTGGTTTCGAAAATGGAGGCTGGTCTTCCGTAACGATGTGATTCGATACTGTATGCTGCACCTCTCTTTAAAATTATTTTTTGTTTGTGTCAGTTGGGGAAATTCCGTTAACATTCGTTTTCCATTAAGCTCAGTTTATGTGCAAGAGTCTGAGATTCACATCTAAGCATGTTGATCGAAAGTTGGGCAAGCGGATCTATGTTTTTTTCTGTTTTTATATCTATTATTAGCCCACCCTTTTTTAAAAATCAGCTCCGATAATTGCGCGATCAATGTCGTCAGTCAGTGAATCGTCGCGAATG
The DNA here is from genome assembly GCA_958298945.1 of Atherix ibis. NCBI lineage: Eukaryota > Metazoa > Arthropoda > Insecta > Diptera > Athericidae > Atherix > Atherix ibis. Next base: position 50,912,506 of record OY282607.1, read on the forward strand.
AAGAGGCGGCTGTTATACTTCGTCACACCGGTAGCCGCAATTCTCCGATACGGTAACTAATTTGGGCTATTTTCTGCAAATTTTTAGTTGCACTGACATTTTGTCGCTTTTGTGATACTAGCATAGTTGTCCGTGCCAGCTTCTGAATGACTGATTCCTATGCCAGTTCACCAAAATCAAAACTATCGATGCTCTGCACTGAAGATTTGTTAGAATCGAATATTTAAAAAACGCTGTCAGAATGGGAGTGTCGAGTTGCAATGGGTGTGGGAATTGAGGGTAATGAAAGTGCTGACACTCTGTCGACCATTGCTCACGTCAGTCCCAATCTGCCTCGTCTACTAACAGAATTGAAACTAACACCATTAGCCACCCGCAGACATGATGACTGGACAAATGTCGACATTTTTTTGTCTACTCATTCGATAACCACTAGTAAACCATACCAAAATTCTGGGCGCGGAAGCTCCTCAGAACCCGGATTGGACATACTGCTCTTACTCATAACTTTCATTTTGGTAACACCAATCGTCCCTTATGCCAATCCTGTGGCACCCATTTCACTATCATCCATATCCTACATGAATGCCAAATAACCAAGATTACTTCGCGAGCAGGATTCCACCCATTATGGAGTTCCTGAACGCGACAACTTCATTCCTTGGTCCTCTATTTAAACTTCTACAATGTACTAATCTGCTCCACAAAATATAACAAAATTCTTAATATTCTGTACTACTAACCACAGACCAGTCTCTCTCAGATAGCTTCCCACACGCACTATGAAGTCGCCAAATGGCCTCACGGTCGTGGCGCTATGAAGTGGCTCCTGGCACAAGTCTAAGGGACCTTAACAACAATAACAACACCAACAAAAACGCTGTTAGCTGGTTGTCCCTCAAATGTTTCGGCAGCTAGGTCACCAACTGCAACTTCTTATAACTTCCGGTAGCGTCCGAAGCCACAAATTTTTGATAATGAGGATTTCAACAGTTCCGACAGACTGTGCATGTACAATATTGATGAGGAAAGAAAAGTAGTGAAGTAGAGAAGGAAGAGAAGACGAAAAACAGCTAACCACTGCTCACTGAGAGGGGTACAGACATAAAGTACTCTAATATAAAAAGTAGGTACCACGGAAACCGAGACGCTCAACAACGAAATTCAAAATATTAAATAGATCTTTCAGGATTATGGCGTTGAAGCTTTGCATAGCTTTCATGCATAGTTGTAGTATTTGCTTGTATGCTAATGCGAGTGGAGTCGTACCTATTGTTCTGTAAAATATGATGAGCTACTTCTGTGCTCGATTATTGGTGAGGTGCTTAGGCATTCACGTGGTGGCTGTGGTTGACACCTACATCGCAGGTAAGATCTTCGGATCGCAGGAGGGAGATAACTGGCAAATATAGCAATACTTTGCAATTATCTCGGGTGTTGTCACTGCTGATGACATCAGAGGTTTAAGGTAGACCTCGTTACCAGCAGTTGAGGTGAACAGCTTGTAAGTGATTACTTACTGCTAGTATTCAGTTATGGTTTATGCGCTGATTGAGCGTATCTCAATCCCAATGGTAGTGGGCGACCGGTGCTATAAAATCCAAAGATGCGGTATAACACCATTAAATATAGAGTACATAAAGTTCTGACGGACTTTTGTTCCCGCTGTCAGCTTTTGCAATGAAAGATTCCAATCGTTTCGTCTCGGAAACTGAGGGACGCCTAATCAATTCGGATTCAATACTCGTACTTAAGCATCGATTTGTTGTAGGTGGATCCGTCATAAGATCGATAGTTGAGTCGCAGGATTCGGATGGTAATACGGTAAATACTAGATAATATTTCGTGTCGTCATTTATAATTCCGTATGCTTAAATATTGTGCTTCGGCCTGAATTAACCTAGTCGCGGGGTTTGCGGGCCAATATTGCTGTAACTGCTTGCACACCGAACCTATTCGGTTCTCATTTATTTGTGCCGAATTAACACTGGTATTCTCACTAAATTTTATTTTTATTTTACTTCAATCAATTTTTATTTTAACTTTCAATTACTTCAATCAGCAATTATATTTGAGTTTTTAGTTTTTTCGAAGTATTGAAATATAAGATAGAAATATGAAAAAAAAAACTATTTTAATTTAAGTGATGAAACATAAAATTAGAGGAATCTAAATTGTTTGGAATGAAAAAGCATTTTTCATCTCCGAGGTGTGTTGTTGTCGGAATCACGTTAAGAATTGTTTCTCGGATCTTAGTGTTGAGTAGATTATGATAATTGAACTCAGGCTTCTTATTAATAAAAAGTTCTCCCGGTAGTTTTAAAGTGTGTCTATATACTAATTCAGCAGGGGATCTCTGTAAATCTTCTTTTACCGCGGCTCTGATCCCAAGTAATATGATTGAAAGTTTACAGCGCCAATTTCCGCAGCTTGCTCGAGCTTTAAGAGTGTCTTTTGCAGGAAGCTGACGGTGGAAACGTTCAACAAAACCGTTCACTTATAGTAGTTTGATTAATTCCTGAAATAATTTGGATTCGAGTGATTCTTGCAGGTATTTCAAAATTCAAGATGTGATTTTCTACGAAGGTTTTTACTACCGTAACGACTGTCATATTTGGCAAACAGTATGCCTCCGGCCATCGAGTCAGAGTTTATTTCTGAAACGGGAAATGAACCAACCTGGTCCATATAAATATGTGCGAAACGACCTGCTGGTATATTGAAAATTCCCAGTTCTGATTTCGTATGACGTTGCATCTTGTCTTTTTGACATGGAATACAAATCATTGTTACTAAATTCGTGTCACGGTTTATATTTTTATATAAGCAGCTGTAGCAGCACCTTCGCCTGGTAGCAAGGCACGTCCAAAATCTTTGTGCGTTAGACCACTGGTAGTGCGCAAAATTGGACCGACTTCATTATCTGTATCGGCTGAGTGAGACGGCCTTCTAAATTCATTAAATTCTTCAGAGCTTCCATTATCACTTTTCTTAATCCATACTTCATTTTCTGAATTAGCACTTTCACTCACTGAACTAGATGAAGAATTCTTAGACTTGTCATTTTTTTTTTTTTTCGATTTCTTTTTTTTGATTTGGGTTTATTTTTTTCTTTTATTTTCTTTTTTGAAAAAAAGGGGACATTCACATCAAATTTAACCTTTTCGGTTTTCTCATCTATTTCTTGCCGTAAAGGACACCTGCCCTAAACCGAAGATACTCCTTCAGCTCCAATAATATCTCTTTGATATCGCCTTAAATCTAGAAAATTGTCATTATGACCATTTCGAAAACTTCCTGTTTTCCTTTAATTTTGTTCCGAAAATTTAACATTTGGCCATCTTTATGAACCTTTCTTATAATGCTCATGCTTATCTTCTCGTTCCCAATGGTTGTTGAATTTTTCATTAAATGATTTAGGCTTGTTTCGCTCAATAGTTCTGCATCTTTGGTTTGATCTAGACTTGGACCTTGATGAAGATAGGAAATTGTTTGACTTAGAGGAGGAATAATGTATAAAGATTTTTGTTGTCTTGTATTCTATTCTCCTTACATTTTTAGAAAAAAATTTAAAATTTAATTTATTTTTGTTAACTGTAACTTTTAGCAATTATTTTTAATGTTTTGTATGATTAAGAAAGCGACAATTTATTATACTATTAATACATTCACAGTAAATTCTTTAAAAAATTTGATTTTACTTTAATCAATTTTTATTTTAATGTTCAATAACTTTAATCAGCAATTATAGTTGAGTTTTAGGTTTTTTCATAAGATTTATTTAGACTACTATGCTCTATATTATTTTAATATTTTAGATAATTATTATTCTACAAATGACAATCGATATTTTTCGCGAGAAATTCCGATTACAACTGACTGTTCATAATATCATCTCTTCACTTTTTCAAATTTTCATCGTGTATAAATTATTTATTCCTTAGACACCGGTATTTTCAAATAAATTAAATGAAGTTAAAAATCTCGTAAATATCTTTACTATTCACTGGTATATATACGATATTTCAATCAATCCTAATTCCTTTGCTACATATGCAGCTGATAAGGCTTTCCTTATAATTATCAAAAATTTTTAACATGTATCCGAAATTTTCCAAATTCAAATCCAAGTCCTGCAGAACTTTACCAAGTGAATAGTAAAATCCTCCAGAACTGGCTTACCAAGTGGACAGTAAAAGTAAACGAACACAAATATGTCAACATTATGTTCACTCTCAACCGTGGCCCATGTCTTTCCATGTATCTTTATGGCAGTGAATTACCACAAGATACTAAAGTTCGATATCTGGGACTGTATTTAGAAAAAAGCTAGATATGGAATCCACATAAAAAAATTAAAAGACTAGAACTAAACAGACAATACCGCCAACTTTTTTATTATAGATAAAAAAGTACTTTTACTAGGGGTATACGCCTAAATCCGCTGTTTGGTCATAGATGGCGTGAGTGAGTGAATTAAGCTATCATGGTCACGCCATACTTTTTTTTATGAGTTTGACATATGTCAATATTAATCAGTACACATTGTCAGCAATTTCGTACAACAACATACATTTTTCCTTTGGTAATCATGTCTAGTTTTGTGCCAGAAAAAGAGCATATGTGTATGCGGGAAGCTCTGCTTTTCTGCTTCAATTTGAAGAAATCGGGTGCCAGTGTTTTATCGGAAACAACGTGCCGAGATTGGTTTTGTCGGTTCAAAGACGGCAATTTTAACTTGTGAGACAAGAAGCGTGAAAATCGGCCTATGTGTAGGAAGGTTGAGAACCATCAATTGCAGGCTCTTTTGGACGAAGACAATACCCAATAAAATAAATGTTCGCGGAGCAATTGGGTGCTACTCATCCAGCCATTTCTATGTGTCTGCGTGCCATGGGGACGATTGAAAAGATCGGAAAATGGGTGTCGCATGAATTAAACGTTAGACAGATGGAGCGAAGCCAAAACACATGTAAAATCTTGCTCGCCAGACAGGCGATAAAAGGTGGATATATTTCGAGAATCCTAAACGTAAGAAATCGTGGGTTGATCCCGGCCATCCATCAACATCGTCCCCAAGACCAAATCGCCTCGGACGGAAGACGATGCTGTGCGTTTGGTGGGATCAGCAGGGTATCGTCTACTATGAGATGTTGAAACCTGTTGAGACTGTCCATGCCCACCGCTACCACCAATAACTGATTAATTGTACCGTGCTCTTCGTGAAAAAAGGACAGATTAGCAACAAAGACATGACAAGCTGATTTTCCTCCACGACAACGCACCATCGCACACGTCCGAAATGGTCCAAAACTACTTGGAAACACTCAACTAGGAGGTGCTACCACACCCCGCTTATTCACCAGACCTGGTTCCTTCCAACTACCACATGTTTTCGCTCGCTGAGCAGCACTTCGATTCTTACGAAGATGTCCGAAAATGGCTTGATGAGGGGTTTGCCTCGAAAGAGGAGGAATTTTTTTGGCGTGGTATCCACAAATTGCCCGAGAGATGGAAAAAATGTGTATCTAGCGAGGGCAAGTACTTTGAATAAATTAGTTTTTGCTTTCTATGAAAAAAACATATGTTTTTTTGAATAAAAAACAGCGGATTCAAGCTTATACACCTGGTATACTGAAACAAATATAGACTTACTAGAAACTAAGTGACTTTCAAATATCGTCGAATCCAATCCCCTCAGTAAAAAATAATTCTTAAAATTATCAATGCTATTTTTATGTACGTAATAAAGTCCTTCTTGTTCATGATGTAGCTGTATCGCATTACATCACTTACCTCCTTGTTCTACTTCCTTTCCTATGAATACCGATAGAAGATCTAAATTTATTATTTCCATAACTCTTTACGTTGAATCATTATCTTATCTGCTTACCATATTACTATTTTCTTGTTGAAAATATCTGTAAAATTATACAATATTATTTGTAAGATAGTATATCTACATTACATATAAAAAGAATATATTTTTTGTTTATATTTTAAAGTTGTTGTTAGCAAAAACTACGTTGTTTTGATAAAAAAAAATGCTGGATTACATTTATACTTATAGTAGTGCTTCATCAGTTTTAATTTCAACTATTTTCTTTTTAATTGTTTTTCTTTATCAATTTTCGCAAAAACTTTTTTTTAAGCTGTTTAATTCAACTTTTCACAGTATTCTTTAAATTAATATATTTTCTCTTTAAAATCTAATAAAAAAATTAAGAAAACTTAAAATAAAATACAAGAATTAAAACTTTAGAAATGAAAATATTGTAGTACATTTGCATAGAAAGTATAAAAGTACATAGTTTACAGGGTAATGAAAAACTTTTTACGAAAAAATGAAATTTCTTAATGAAGAGTATATGTTTTGTTGTAGTGTGTAAATTAGATTATTGCTTAAGAGAAAAGTATACGAGCAATCAGAATAAGCCACTTAAAAACGTTGAGATGAAAGAATTTTGTTTGTTTGTGAATAGATTTATTTTATTAAACAGACTTAGGTGTAAATATCTATTTAAAGTTGCCAAGGATGATCCCAAGCTCACGCAATAGTGTAGAACGGTGGCTTCTATAGCGTTGATGCTATAACCATTTTACTTTTACCAGCATTTCAACCGTAGTTGCTTAACAAGTGTTCCCAAAAGCCCAAAGGACTCTTATATTGTAGTAGAATTTTCGAGAATGCTGCCCTCTAGCAAGATTGGGCTTAGGGTTGATTCCCCCATCCCGTAACAATATCTCTAATTAAAATGCAGGATAAAGAAAACAACGAACGGAACCAACAAAAACTGACCTGGTGAAAAGCAAGTACATTTTCTCATGGAATGTGCGCTCATTATATAGATCCGGAGCTGTTCAGTAATTATCCAATACCCTATCAAAGAAACAGACTGGCATAACATCATTATAAGAAATGCGGTGGACAGATACTGGTATTTTGGAGAAGAGCAATTATTATACAATATATATGGCAGTTGCCATTTAAAATACGAAGTGCTCGGAACGGGCGTCTTAGTCAGCAGGATAGTGAAGCCTGTTAGTATCGAATTTGAAGCGATATGTGAGAGGCTATGCACTTTACATGTGTGAGGGAAATACAATAATATCGGTCTCATAAATGGTCATGTCGCTACAGAGGAGTTTGCTGATTTACAAAATGACACCTTTTTCGAAAAGGTAGAACAAATCCTCTACGCCTGTCCCCAGTATGACACAAAAATTATACTTGACGACTTTGACAGTAAAATAGGAAGGAATTGCTGTTTCAGGTTATACATCGGTACACAAAGCTTGCATGAGCATGCCAACGTTGACTAGGATCACTACCTTGTTGGCGTGCTGATCCGAGTCTAAATAACATCTTTGCCAATTAATAGAGGCAAGCGAGAGATTTGACTCAACACGAGTGCCCTAGTAGGCGAACGTATTCGTACGAATTATCAGAAATATAATTGAAGACATATGATCTGTATATAACGTATATATTGAAATTGCTTAGAAAGACCAAAAGTATAGTACACTATCATTAGTACGGCCGAAAAAGTACTAGGTCCCAGGTACAAAAAGAGTCGAAACGGCTAGTTTGACGATGATTGCTAGCAGTCAACAGAACAAACGAATGCTGAATACCGAGCCATATTATATTCTCAGAGAACGCTGGGCACACGAAGAAAATTATCGTGAATTGCGAAGAGCAGAGAACAGGATTCACAGCCGAAGCAAAAAAGTCTGGGAGAAAAAATAACTCTCTGAAATCGAAAAATTTAGGTAGCAACCGCACCAGACGTGGAAATATTATCTAGCTGTGATCTGGATGACACGCCGCCGCAGCAAAGAGGTTAATCCAATTTCAGACCAAATGGTCGATAGATAGACGATAGTAGAACATTTTGATGAACTTTTTAACACTAATTAATCAGAACACGAGTTGTAGGTGCCGCCAGCTGAGAGTTGCCAAAAAGAATAGTGTCGATATAAAATGTTTCATAAAACTTTCGGGTCAATGCGGTAATTCAGCTTTATTGTTCACGAATGCAGCTACTGAATATCACATAATTACGAGGGTCATTCAACAAGTACTTAGCCTACAAAAGAAAAACGAAAATTTTGGAAAGGTGGCAATTTATTTTTCCACATAATCTCCTTCAAGCTCGATACACTTGGCTCAGCGATGCTCTAACTTTTTTAACCCGTCCAAAAAATACATTTTCTCGAGGGAAGCAAAATAGGCCTCCGTGGCGACGATGACCTCCTCATTCGACCCAAATCTATTCCCGGCGAGTGATTTTTTCAGGTTTGGAAACAAAAAGTAGTCACAGGGGGCCAAATCTGGAGTGTACGGTGGATGGGGCAGCAATTAAACCAGTTTGGCCATGGCGACGACGGAGGTGTGAGCCGGCGCGTTGTCGTGGTGGAACAGCACTTTTTTCTTCGCAAAGCGGGGCCGCTTTTTCTTCAATTCGACTTCAAATCGGCCCAATAAGTCAGCGTAGTAGCGCCCCGTGATTGTTTTACCCTTCTAGAGGTAATCGATGTGGATCACACCTTGTGAATCCCAGAAAACGGTGGCCATCACCTTTCCGGCCGATCGAACAGTTTTCGCCCTCTTCGGAGCACGTTCGCCGGGTGAAGTCCACTGTTTCGACTGTTCCTTGGTCTCTGGTGTGTACCAGTGAATCCATGTTTCGTCGACGGTCACGAAACGACGCAAGAACTCCGCTGGATTGCGCTGAAACAGCGCCAAACACGTCGCCGATGTGGTCTCACGGTTGCGCTTCTTTTCCGGTGTGAGCAAACGCGGCACCCATCGCGCCGACAGCTTTCTCATGCCCAGTTCTTCGTGTAGAATATGATGCACCGTTCCTACTGCGATGCCCACAGTCTCAGCTATCTCGTGAACCTTCAATCAACGGTCTGCCAACACGAGATCGTGAACTTTTTTAACGTTTTCCTCGGTAGCAGCCGTTTTCGGGGCACCTGGGCGTGGCTCATCAAAAACTGACGTGCGGCCACGAACAAACTCGTTGAACCAATTCTTGACGGTCGCCATCGAAGGAGAAGGGTTACCATACACAGCATCGAAGCGATCTTTGATTTCGCTGCGCGTTTTCCCTTCCAAAAACAAGAATCTTATCACCGAACGATATTGTTCTTTTTCCACTTTTTGTGCAACCGTTCGACACGCTCGCTTTCAAAGGCTCTCAAAACAAAACTAATGAAGGGAATCGACTGAAACTTTGACAGTAGGCTACTAAAAGAATGTACTGCACGATGGTAAATTTCTTTTGTGACAGCAGTTCCATCGGGCGGTGAGGCTAAGTACTGATCCTCGTACTTTTGCTGTCATCCAACTTGTTGGTAATACCATATGCACTATGTACCATTTTGATGGAATTTTTTTTATGCAATTAGGATGGCTGTTGTTGATACTGCGAACTAACTCTGAATCAATTACAGTACAGCCTTACATTAAAGAATACCTGGATAGGTTCGTACGTCAGATTTTCGTATATGTAAACGCAATTTTCTGGCTTAATTCTTGCAGCAGCGGCGAGAAATCGTAACGCTTGCATACTTTTGTGTAGGTTTTTATACATAGACATGATACCCACTGACATCTAGTTTTCGTAATAGAAATTTATGGAATTGCAAAAGCATAATTTATATTCATTTTAATTCACTTATTGGAAACAAAAATACTATTTAAACACATCGACCGACAGGCAATGTTTATTTTTTGTGCAACCTTTTGATATGAAATGGAATTGTATTTTAAGTTTATTAATCATTTCGTAAATATCAATCAAATAATTTTGAAGACTTTTGGAGAGTTTTAAAACACGCCATTCTCCATGAAAGTGGTACCATAAGGAAATGCTTGCATACTTTTATTGTTTTTTAAGTTGTTATTTTGGCACTTATCGAAAAGTGCAAGTGAAAGTGTAATTTTTAACTATTTAAAAGTATTTACAAAAAAGTAAGTATTTATATAAATAGTCATATTGTTGATAACATTTAATAGGAAGTTTTTATTTCAGCAAAGAATTGCTGGTAATTCAATGGAATTAGGAAGCCGAGAATTTCTTTCTTTCAGTAAGTTGACATCTTAATTTTTACTACAAAAATTAACAAACATTTAATTTATGATATGCTTAAATGGCTTTTAATGATTTATTTTGTCCAAAAAGTGGTTAAAAAGTGAAATGTTAATCATTCAATGAATATAAACAAATGTGATGTTGACAGTTCAATGTTTACCAGAAAATATTTCAGTGCCGGTGTACGTAAAGTATGTGTAAGAAAATTTAAGGGAACAAATTTTTCTGTCTGCTTTTTATTGCTGTTTTCATTGTGTTAAAATAAATAAAGTATATTCGATAGGCTTATTCTTAAAATAAATTTGTTTGCATTTGTGCTTACACTTGCTCTATTAGACCATTTTGTAATGCATTTACTAAATAATATTGTTTTAAATTTTTTATCCTATTAGTTAATAATTATTTAAGTACATGAAATTATCCACCTTGTAATTTAGTTTTAAAGCATTTGCAATAATGTTGTCTACAATTAACTTCTGCACATATATTATTAAGAGTTAATCCTTTACTTTTTAATTTAATTTAAATGTACATGCCTATTTAAATAACCATTTCAATTCACAAACACACATTTATATTATTGTACAATATAATGAAGATTTATAATATCATTTTGCATTTTTAGTATGGATTTTTATTTGTGTACATAATTGTTCTGATATAATCAAATAACTTCCAATTTTTATATGCTCTTCCACTTTATAATTCTGTTTTTAATAAATAATATATAATAAATAAATAAATAATATTTTAAAATAGAATACTATGTTTTATTGCAAATTTTCCAAAACTAATTCTATCAAACAACAGAAACCCGCAACATATGAAAATGGTTTTAAACGAACCGGTTCAATAGCATATTGAAGTTTTAAATCGGCCCCCACTGAATTACGCCGTTTCTGTTATTTTGCATGGTTGGGCGTTCTACGAATGTATTACCAACAAAATTCGGACACAATTTTTGTGTAGAGGCCAATCCAGTTCTTCTATAATCTAACGTATTTATCGATATCATAAAATTAAGTGAACAATAGCTAGATTTTTATATTATAGTACAATTTACAAGTTATTAGTTCCATGTTTAATCTACTTATATACGTGAATGTATAGTTATAACATTTAAAATTATTGTTAATATTAAGAGTTTTTATCTATAATTTCAAATCAAAATGAGCATATTATGTTCTTGTTTTAAGAGCAGATTTTCCAATAATAATATAAAAATTTCTTAACCTCTCTCTTGCCATTATCATCTACAATGCAATTATCTTTTTAAAAAAAAATTATTTTAACAACTTGTATTTCCTATTGTACGATAGGATAATAAGTAAGGTGAACCAAACCTACTTAAGGTTTTTTTTATTTTTAACTATACAAGATGAGCATAATATTTTTTTTACTGACAAGCATGTATAACAAAAAATCAAATACAAGTTGTCTCCTTTGGATACATTTTCTTTCCTTTTTCTAAATTCAATCACTTAACGTAGTTTCATAAAATAATGTTAAGCTCTGAAGCGACTTAGCAAACGATGCATTCATTCAACCAAGGTACATAGGATCAATCAATACATTTTCTTTATTCGAAATAATATGAAAATAGTAAAGTAACGCTTGTTATCAGTTTTTTTGTTGAAGTGCTTCAATATCCGGTTCGAAATATTGACAACTGAAAATTGCTTTCTATTCGTTTAGAGTCTTATATGCTAGTACAGCTAGAAGTAAACGCTTGTAGATTAGTGCCTTAGAGAAAAATGAAATAGCTTCAAGTGTTAAAGCAAAGTACTCACTTACGAATTGATAACTAAGCAATTTCGAGGCAAGTAGCATCTATGAATAGAACAAGAATCTTAATATACTTAACTATTGTCTACATACGAAAAGTGTATGGGTGAATGAAGATAAGTTTGAACGCCGAGACGTATGAATAACAACGGATATTTCTAAAGAAGCTCGTCGCTATCGATTTCAGAAATCAGGGCTAAAAATCTTGACAGTAATAATATACAAAAGTGATTAGGCTGGGATTCGTATATGTTTAGAGGGGAAGACGGACATGCAGGTACCACATCAGAACAAGATACCTCTTCTATTGATCTTGTATTATGTTGTCTGGACAGTATCGAATTGAATTGTTATTTATAACAAGAATGGATAACCGCCAATTATAGTTTATGTGCGAAGAGTTTACGTCAGTACTACACACGTCAACTATACTTATTATTATCCAATGACAATTTTCCCCATTAGGGGAAGGATTTGGTAATCATTTCTTTTATTTCGAGGCACTATTCTTCCGTTTCAATCGAATACCAGACCAATAAAGAAATTGCTTTTCTCTTGGGTAATTAATTTTTCCGTATATCCTTGAGTGTCCGACTGTTACAATATTAAACTATAAGAATTTACTCTATCACTAAGATTATATTTGTTTCATTTCGTAATTTGCGATTAACATAATTGCTAATTTGGTTTATAGGATTTGCTTTTGTAGAAACATAATATCAATTGTTAAGGTTTAGTTAACATCTTATATTATTGTAATGATATCTTTTTCATAAATTGCAGAAAGTTTTTCGAACAAAAATTAGTCTAAAATATGTAAACTCGAAAATTTCAAATAATTTTTGTATTTTTAGTAAATTTCAACTGGAAACTTTCACATTATTTTTTGGTAATATTAGTATAAACTGATGAATTGATGGCAGATAAACTTATTAAAGTATAGTTCTTGTATATGTATAATTTCGCATACAAAATTTGGGGTTTAAAGTTTTTTTTATCTTTATAGCTTTACACAAAGATATAAAAAGCTTTTAAACTTTCCTATTTTTTTTCATCTGCGACTATAATTGTTTTGTAAAACAGATTTACATAACTTTTTAATTTACAATCTTGTGCATCATGAAGGAGGAATAAACACCAATCGGCATTTCTACAACTAGTTGAACTTAGAATCCTCCAGAAAATCTCTAGGCCATTGTCTCTTAAGTCTCCGATGAGTGTTTCCGGGGACGACAGTATAGGACAACTGCCTCACAAGTCGATTATGATGATAGGATAAACGGGAGTGAACTTTTTCATAGCGGGAACTGAATAGGTCCTGACCAAAGGGAACATTTAAATCATGATATATAAGGTGTAGTAAAAAGTAATCCATTATTTTGCCAATAGATGGCTTTAGGAGTCTGTATCTCCCGTTTTAAAAGTGCGATCGGATTGCACTATATGGCGTTAGAAAGAAAAAATTGTGTACTAAAAAAGCTTCTCATATAGTTTTGTGATTACTTGACTCAGTATTTTTTTAGCACGCGTCAAAGATGGACACCAACAAAGAGAAAATACGCCATATTTTACAGTTTTTCTTCGATAAAGGCGAAAATGCAAGCCAGGCAGTTGAAAATTTGAATAGTGTTTATGGTCCTGATATTGTAACAGCCAATCACGCGCAATTTTGGTTTCATCGATTCCATTCCGGTAATTTTGATGTCAAAGATGCACCACGCTCTGGAAGGCCAATTGTCGCAAATGTCGATAAAATAATGGAAATCGCCGAGTCCGACCGTCACGTAAGCACTGTTTCGATTGCCCAGGAGCTAAACATTGTACAAAAAACCGTTTGGAACCACTTAAATAAGGCTGGATACAAAAAGAAGCTCTATGTATGGGTGCCACACGAGTTATCGCAAAAAAACCTCATGGACCGAATTTCCATCTGCGAATCGCTACTGAATCGCAACAATATCGATCCATTTCTGAAGCGGATGGTTACTGGCGATGAAAAGTGCGTCACTAACGACAACGTCAAGCGACAACGGTCGTGGTCAAATCACGGTCACCCGGCGCAAACGGTGGTCAAGCCAGGATTGACAGCCAGGAAGGTTTTGCTGTGTGTTTGGTGGGACTGGCAGGGAATCATCTACTATGAGCTGCTCCCCATACGGCCGAACTCTTAATTCGGACCTATACTGTCAACAATTGGATCGTCTGAAAGAAGCAATCGCCAAGAAGCGGCCAGCTTTGGCCAATAGGAGGGGAATTGTGTTCCATCAGGACAACGCCAGACCGCATGCATCGATAGTGACTTACCAGAAGTTCCGGGACCTTGGTTGGGAAGTTCTTATGCGTCCACCTTATAGTCCGGACCTGGCACCAAGTGATTACCACCTCTTCCTGTCTATGACGAATGATTTTGCAGGTGAAAAATTCGCCTCAAGAGAAGATTGTGAAAATCGACTGTCCCAGTTTTTTGCCAATAGGGACTAGGGTTTCTATGAGAGAGGCATTATGAAATTACCTCCAAAATGGCAACAAGTTATCGAACAAAACGGTGCATATTTGACCTAAATCGTATCATTCTATCTATGCTAAATAAAACCTTCAATTTAATGCAAAAATAATGGATTTCTTCTTACTACACCTTATATTACGTTGTTACGAATATAAAAGGAGGCATCAACAATTTTACGGAGGATCTTGGATTGTAAGGCCTAGACGCGATAGGAATTGGAGCGTTTCGTTGAACCCCAAAGTTCAATTCCAAACACGTATGTCCAGATAGGTTTTATAATTGTATTGTAGATTACAAGTTTACTTTTGATTGGTAGTTTCGAGCATTTGTCAAGTAGTCTAAGAAGCTGTAGGTAACGTTTGTTAGCTTCAACTCTTTTTAGTCTAGTATGTCCCAAATAACGTACTTTATCATATTGTGGAATCATGTTACTATTAAGGTATAAAGATGTAAGTTTTCCTTGACAAAGTGTGAAAGTAATTTGAGCACTTTTTTGTTCATTTACTTTCACTGTCCATCTCTTAAACCAGGATTGAAGTTTGTGGATATGGATTGTAAATTGTTGGAAGCTATGTCAGGATTTGTATGGGTAACAAGTATAGCCGCATCGTCTACATAAGTAGTAATGATAGTATTATGATCAGATGGGATATCATGGGTATAAATATTATATAAAATGGGATCTAGGATGCTACCTTGTGGGACTCCGGCTAGAATAGGATATATTTCTGAGGATTTTGAGTTAATTGCAACATGGAAATGACGTTGGGAGAGATATGAATTTATGATAAGTTAGTATGTTGAAGGAAGAAAGCTCTTGAGTTTTCAGAGGAGTTCCAAATGCCACACACGATCAAAAGCTAAAAATACTCCTGGGCAATACTCTTTTCTCTGAAGAGAGGATGCCATGCGATGACATTGCTGGATAGTGGAATGTTCAGATCGAAAGCCAAATTGGTGATCAGGAATAATTTCTTCATTAACTAGGACTGGATAGAGTGACTTTCAAAAATCTTACCAAGGATTAGTAAGAGGCTGATAGGCCTATAGGAAAAACGAGAATTGATGGGTTTATTTGTTTTAGGTATCATTTTAATATCAGTTAATTTCCAGTGTAAAGGAACATAGGTTGTGCACAGGATACTATTAGAAATGTATGTAATTAAAACTAAAGCTTTTTGGGAAGTTTGCTTCAGAATAGGAGCTGTTATTAGATCATAATCAGGAGCTTTTTTATTGGGAAGGCGCTTAAAATTTTTGGGAGGAAGGCTTTAGTTCTTCGATAATTTTGTTAGTATGCGATTTGTCTTCTATATCATCATGTGGAGCAATAGTATTTAACAAATATTTAGCAAATATTTCGGCTTTTTCTTTGTCTGTTTTTGCCCAGTTACCGTCATTTTGTTTCAGTGGATATGATGTTCTTTTGTACGAGAGTATTTGTCTAGTAGCTTCCCATAAAGAAATATTGTCACTAAGCGATCTTGTGTCAATTTCATGCCATTCATTAAAGTACTTTCTAATTTCCAAATTCAGTTCACGTTGTTGTTAATGAAATTTAAATTTGCGAAATCGTTATTTATGAGTTCATAGTGTGGTCATTGAAAATATAATTTATTACCAAAATGCGGTACTCGTATTATCAAATTCATTCTTCTCGCCTAATCAACTTTTCTCTAATAAAAATTTAAAAAAATATGGAAGAAATTTAACCTCGACTGGTTTTATGCTGATTAATTTTAATAATTAAATCATTAATTCAAAATCTTAAAAGAATTTTATAACGGTATTTTGTAAGCTTAATATTTATTTGTAGGTCACTTTACTTATTGAAGTTATACAAGTTTTAATTTGGATATTTCAAACCACCATTAAAAATGGTAATTTTAATTCAATTTTTTTAACCTAACAATTTAACTTAATTGGTCAATTTAATTAATAGCTTTAGTTTAATTAAAATTAAGATGAAATATTTATATATTAATTATACAAAAAATTATAATATTTTTTATTAGGAACCTTTTTCTTGAAAGGTTTTTTTTTATAATTTGAAAATTCTGTTAGATGGGATTGCCTTATATTTTCTATATTTCTAATATTTTATGTTACACCATAAAATCTAATAAATCAGAATGAAAAACCTTTTTTTTAGCACCATTTTCTTTTATAGAGCGAGACTAAATTTGATATGTTCACTTTGCAATGTGGTACACTGAAAATAATCTGTGTCTCAAATTTTTAAGCATGGCATAATATCCCTATTAATTTAGTGCAGCTTTTGAGATAAGTGTCTGGCTTACAATAAGCTTCAAAATACTTTTCCTACTTCAGTTCTATGTTTTTTACTATTTAATTACGTAATTCTTTTCAAAATTTCGTTTACTGTATAAAACAAGCTTACGGTAAAGGACTATAATCCTTGGTAGTTCTAAGAATTTATAACTGTAACTATTATAGTTATTCATCTTATTAGAGAGGATTTTGGTCTTTTGTTTGTAGGATGACCGTGCATATTCTCATTGTACTCAATAGATTGAGTATATACAATACAATTACCATTGGAGAAATGGTAATTGTATTGTATACACTCGTATATGAAACGTTTCCACATCGGAATTTGTACTTTCGGATAAAAAATAAGCTGCACATACTCTGCCCTTTATTGGTGTACTACCAGAATCTTTTTTGAACTAAAATGGTAAAGCTTAATAAAAAAAACGGCTGTGCGATGTTTTTCTTCCCGTTAGATATAAATTTGATATAAAAGTATTACGATATATGGTATTGGGTTGCTCGGGAAGTAATTTCTTTTTTTTTAATAAAAATGAAAGACGATGTTCTTATAGTGAATTAATATTTTATTCATTAAAATATTGTCCAGTCTGATCCAATGTCCTTTGCCATATTTCTGGTAGTAGCATGATTCTATGCTCATAAAATTTTTGTTCTTTACTGGAAAAAAACTGATGCAAATGATTTTTCACCTCCTCATTTGAATTAAACATTTTACCGTCTAAAAAATTTTGTAGAGACCGGAACAAAAGATAATCAAAAGGTGCCAGGTCTGGAGAGTATGATGTGTGTGGCAGTATATCCCATCCAAGCTCTAAAAGCTTTTGTATGTGGTTTCCCATTATCCTGTTGGAACACTATACCTATCCTATTGACCAATTCTGGCCTTTTTTTTAAGTGAATCATTAAATTTGTCCAACTGATGATAGTACACTTCAGAATTGATCGTTGTGTTACTCTATCGAATCTCAAAATAAACGATTCCATTGAAATCCCACCAAACAGATAGCATCACCTTTTTTTGATGAATATTGGCTTTGAAATGGATCATTTTCTTGGCATTTGAGAAACAAATCACAAACGTCAATGCGACGGAACAATTTTTTTCCGTAAGAAGATCAGTAACCCATATATCGAGCAAGCTTTGCTATGTCAGCTGTTAAAATACAATTAAAACAAAGAAATTAATTTCCGGACAACCCAATAACATGTCTCTTGTGTGTTGTAGAAAATTTCTAGAAAAGTTCGATTCTGGAATATTTTAGAAGCACGCCAGATTACTATCAAATAGTGATTGACGAACAACTGGTTAAAGTCGGTAATACGAGAAACGTTATATGAGTGATGATCGGTGGATTAAGTTAGATCAGAGAAATATAGTGTGAAGTGCAAAAACAAGCGAGAAGATTTAGCTAGGATTCGACCGCCCTAAGCAAACCAAACACTTGTGAACTATTTGTTAAATATAATTTAGTCAAATAAAGAAAAATAGTCTTTTACTATATCCATTGAATCCACATATAAGGTCATAATAATAATATGTACATTACTCAGATCGTTAGATGATCAACCATGTTACTTGCAACATAATCCGATCCCAAATATTAATTTGAAGAAAGATTTTAAATACCGAAACTTTCAGATTGCCGATGGTATTCAATTAATTTGTTAATTATGTATATATATATATATATATTTTTACAGTCATAATTTAATTGACGTTCTTAATATCTTAAATTGAAAACATTTCATATTGGAACTCTTCAAAATTCTCAACAATAATAGCTGCTGATATTAAACTTTAGTTTATATCAGATCTAAATATACACATAGAACAATTTCGTTTTGGGTCATGTTATCGACGTGTATTTCCAATAACATAGTTTATATTTTGTATTTCAATAAATTTAACTTATGAAAATATATTATTTTCAGTAAATTTGTTATTGAACTCGATAATATATTGTCATTAGAATACTTATGAGAAAATGAATAAATTAAGAAAAATATGGAATGTGTATTGAATTAATAATAATATTATTTTCTGCATTTGGTGGTATGTAAAATTCTGACTAGAAGGATTGCAATTACAATTCAGTTAAAATTGAAACAATAATTGGTACTGCGGGTAAAAATGTTTGCTCTGCGGGGCATAATTAATTATTGTAGCTAATAGAACAATACCGTATCATTGTATCGATGGAGTTAGAATTTTCTAACCAATATTCTCATTACTATCATCATTCTACCCTAGTTTGAACATAAATAAGGATGAATTGAATAAAATTTAATTTGTGATTAATTACAGTGTAGCCTTGTGAGTAGATTGTATACAGCCATGAATTCTGCTTCTTTACTGTCCTCATTATTGCAAATGATTTTAGCATAACTAAGTGTACAATATACGCAAATGTTTTACATTTTGTACATAAGCTGTTTGTGCTTTTCATCATAGTCTTGATTATAATTTCGTCATGTTCCATTCATTATTTCGATCCATAGACGATGATATCATTCATTTTATACCACCGTCCATTAGAATAACTCTCATTAGGAAAAGAATTCTCTGTTGATGAAAGTGGTAATAGTAGCTGCCAACAAATAATAATTATTTTATTCAAGCTTTTCTATAATTAAGAAAAATTTCAAGATCCTGGAGTTTTATGAATTTTTGAATATATTTTTTTTTCACATTAAAAATAATGTACATTATTAAGGAATAGTCGATACAATTTGAAGTAAGAATGTGTACAACGAAGGGAAGGACCAATGTATACAACAACTTAAGCTATTTTGATAGTCCAGAAAAAAATAGAGGTCATTTTTAATTTTTATCCACATTTTAGTAATAGACATTAAGAACTCATTGTTAGAGTAATTTGCTAAAAAAGTTCTACTGTAAATATGTTTGCTGAAGTTATTACGTTCAGGCTACAGGATGATTGTATTTAGGTTGTTAACAATTTTCTATTATAAATAATAGAATAACTAGAAATTTAAGTTAAGTAAGGTATAAACAAATTTTTGACCTACTCTTGTAAGGGTCAATCGCGAACAGATTATTTTTTAACTAGGCTTGCTGTATGAACGAACTCCAGGCATCCCGGCTTCGTGACGCTTTTATCCCGTTCGATACTCTCAGCAGGTTAATGGCATCCTGGGTAACGCCTACTTCATTTTCTGGCACCATAAATTGAGGCACTCTAGACTTTACGTGCAACATCTTTCTCATCCATATGGATTAAGGGTCCAGCCCACCGCAGCCTACTGAGCTTAATTTTATCCACAATCGGGCGGTCGCAATAACGCTCCAAGAATCGTTAAATAGGCTCTGCAATCGTCCACACTCATGTATGGATTATCTGTACCATACTCAAAAAATACAGAGTGTAGTAATTATAGAGGTATACCGTTGCTGAGTACCGTCTATAAGATATTCTCCACTATCTTACTAGGCAGGATAGCCCTATTCAGCTAGAAAATCATTGGCCCATACCAGAGAGGCTACAATCCGTGGAAATCAGCAGGAAACAGGAAAACCTATTGGAATATGATCAGAAGCTTCAGCATCTGTTTATCAATTTTAAAGTCATTCATAATAGTACGAGGGTCTTTCAACAAGTACTTAGCCTACAAAAGAAAAACGAAAATTTTTCTTGATACTGAGCCGTCCACATATAGAAAACTTTTCTTCGAATAGTTGGATGGATTAAAGGATCATCGACTGTTGTTCACAGATGGTGCTGTTGATACCGACATTACATCTTTTTCGGTTGTCGAGATTTTTGGTTGCAGTGAGAGGAAGAGTAAGAGCAGCCGCATCACTTTCAGAGCCATTCATATACTATGGTCTCCTGTAAGAAAACGCACTTTCGCGTATTTTCTTTCACCTAGCGCTGGAAAAAGTAATAGACGACTCAAGGGTGAGCATGATGCATACCATCCTGCTTAAGCTCTTGGCATACGCTGACGACATCGCTTTTATGTGAACCGGTGTCGAAAAATCTTGGGCTACACATAAATGAAAGTAAAACAAAGTATATGGTGATAGCTTCGGCGTCGAAAACAAGACCAACTAGCACTAGTCACATACAGATAAGAGATTATATCTACAAAAGAAAAACGAAAATTTTGGAAAGGTGGCAATTTATTTTTAACATAATCTCCATCAAGCTCGATACACTTGGCCCAGCGATGCTCTAACTTTTTTAACCCGTCCAAAAAATACATTTTCTCGAGGGAAGCAAAATAGGCCTCCGTGGCGACGGTCCTCATTCGACCCAAATCTATTCCCGGCGAGTGATTTTTTCAGGTTTGGAAACAAAAAGTAGTCACAGGGGGCCAAATCTGGAGAGTACGGTGGATGGGGCAGCAATTCGTAGTGCAATTCGACCAATTTGGCCATGGCGACGGCGGAGGTGTGAGCCGGCGCGTTGTCGTGGTGGAACAGCACTTTTTTCTTTGCAAAGCGGGGCCGCTTTTTCTTCAATTCGACGTCAAATCGGCCCAATAAGTCAGCATAGTAGCGCCCCGTGATTGTTTTACCCTTCTCGAGGTAATCGATGTGGATCACACCTTGTGAATCCCAAAAAACGGTTGCCATCACCTTTCGGAGCACGTTCGCCGGGTGAAGTCCACTGTTTCGACTGTTCCTTGGTCTCTGGTGTGTACCAGTGAATCCATGTTTCGTCGACGATCACGAAACGACGCAAGAACTCCGCTGGATTGCGCTGAAACAGCGCCAAACACGTCGCCGATGTGGTCTCACGGTTGCGCTTGTTTTCCGGTGTGAGCAAACGCGGCACCCATCGCGCTGACAGCTTTCTCTAGCACTAGTCACATACAGATAAGAGATTATATCTTTGAAGAGTTAAATCATTTTCATCTTTGGCGTCAAAGGTCACCGCCGATAACAATATGGGGGGGGGGGATCCGCGCACGTAGCTTACGTTAGTCAGTCTCAATTACTTCGCAGAAAAATTCTGTCAATAACATCAAAACTACTGCTGTATAAAGATGCCTATTCAAAAAGACAATATTTGGTTCCCTTCTATGGATGTCTATTCAGAAAGGTACATCTAGAGAACATCATTACGTTGTTGGCAAAATAAAAACTAGAAGGCTGCGGTGTGGTAGACACATAATTTGTATGAAAGGTAACTGCCCGCAAAGTTTACAGTAGTTATATTTACAAGATATATCTGCCCTTGATCGTCCGAAGGTGTTGGGCAAGATACACCGGTTAGATTAGGGATACTGAATAAGAAAGCGTCAGTGTGAAATTCGGATACCTAAAATTATTTAATTAAGCCGCCCTGGACTAAATCTCCGATGATCAGGTCGTTCATAAAGCAACTTTTCTAAAATATAAACAACAAAGTTATTAAAACAACAAAAAGGATGCTCTATACTTACCCATAAAAGCATTTCAATAATCATTTCTAGTGGCCTATTTGGTCTTGTTCGAGCAATTGTTCTTTTTTTTTTAAAAAGAAAACACACTATCCAGAATAACAATAATCAAATTGCTCTTTTTTTAAGGATTGAGATTAATGCAACAATCTTTTTTATAAGATTAACGCAACTGTGACATACCAGGTGTATAAGCTTAAATCAGCTGTTTGGTCATAGATGGCATAAGTGAGCGTATTAAGCTACCATGGACACTCCATACTTTTTTTTTATGAGTTAGACATCTGTTAACATTAATCAGTGCACATTGTCAGCAATTTCGTACAACAACATACATTTTTCCTTTGGTAATCATGTCTAGTTTTGTGCCAGGTCCTCAACCAGGGAGCTCTACTTTTCTGCTTTAATTTGAAGAAATCGGGAGCCGAATCGCATTGAATTCGATTACCATATAAGCAGGCCTATGGTGACAGTGGTTTATCGGAAACAACGTGCCGAGATTGGTTTCGTCGGTTCAAAGACGGCAATTTTGACTTGTGGGACAAGAAGCGTGAAAATCGACCTAGGAATGTTGAGGACTATCAATTACAGGTTCTTTTGGACGAAGACGATACCCAATCGCAAAAAATACTCGCAGAGCAATTGGGTGGTACTCATTCAACTATTTCCATGCATCTGCGTGTCATGGGGAAGATTGAAAAGATCGGAAAATGGGTGCCGCATAAATTGAACGATAGACAGATGTAGCGACGCCAAAACACATGCGAAATCTTGTTCGCCAGACAAAAAAGAAACTCGTTCCTGCATCGGATTCTGACAGGCGATGAAAAGTGGATATATTTGGGGAATCCTAAACACGAGAAGTCGTTGGTTGATCCCGGCCAACCATCAACATCTTCCCCAAGACCAAATCGCTTCGGACGGAAAACGATGCTGTGCGTTTGGTGGGATCAGCTGGGTATCATCTACTTTGGGATGTTGAAACTGTCAATGCCCACTGCTACCACCAACAACTGAACAAATTGCACCGTGCTCTGCGTAAAAAAAAGGCAGATTATCAACAAAGACATAACAAGCTGATTTTCCTCTACGACAACACACCATTGTACACGTCAAAAATAGTCCGAAACTACTTGGAGACACTCAACTGGGAGGTGCTACCCCACTCCGTTTATTCACCAGACCTGACCCCTTCCTACTACCACCTGTTTCCGTCCACGGGCCTCGCGCTCGCTGAGCAGCACTTCGACTCTTACGAAGACGTCCGAAAATGGCTTGATGAGGGGTTTGCCTCGAAGAGAAGGAATTTTTTTGGCGTGGTATCCACAAATTGTCCGAGAGATGGGAAAAATGTGTAGCTAGCGAGAGCAAGTACTTTGAACAAATTTGTTTTTGCCTTCTATAAAAAAAAACCAGCGGATTTAAACTTATACACCTGGTTTATGGTTTGAACAGTAAAAATAAAAATGGGCACTTTCTATGATGTTTTTGGAAAAATTTTTTTTTAAAAAACATGGTATACAGTTGGATTTCTGTTTAGATCAACTTCGATTCCCGAATTAATTTCATTAAAATTATGAATTTGCGTTACTTCCAAGAGTTAGTATATTGAAGGTTTTTTTTAATGAAAACTTGAATGTAATATGAATAAAATTTATACTTTTGCTAATCTGAGTCTCGTAGCTTTGCGTTGAAAATTGCTGTTACAAACTGTAATGATAATTTATCTATTCTTTGCGCATGTAAGCACTACTAATACACAAAAAGATAATTTATTTCACTAACTTATTTGGCAAATATAGTCAAGTTTGCTATTCCATGTTATTAACTATATTAATTCTATTATAAAAATGAATCTCATGTGTCTCACTGTTTCCTGTTTGCTATAATTTTGCTGCCTATTTGGCAACCAATTTCCAAGACCTTGGTTTTTAAGTTCTATAATTTGCAAAAAAATTGAATTTACGGAGTAACTATTTAGTTAAGATAAAAAGTACCATAGATTTTTTTAGGTTTATATAAAGAGTACTTAAATCTTACATACGGAAAAATTGAATTATTTATTTATTTGTTCTACGCATTTTTAATTGATATTCAGACTGTAATCTGTTAGAAATTATATCCTAAATTAAAGGTATTTGAACTATTTTACTATATGAATTTATTTCGACGCCACTGCATAAGAGATCTAAGCTCAGGACACAAATTTCGAAATTATGGAAATAAACATTTGAATTATTAAATATAGTTTTAAAATTATTTCTTAATAGAAATTTGTTAAGAATATTAGTCACTCAATAAATTTATTATAAATGTTAAAATATTCACGAAACAGACTGTAAATTCTATGTATCCATTAAGGTAATTAGTTACCAGTAAAATTCCACTCTCTTCTTTACTTTAATCTGAAGTTCAGAAAGTACCTGCCAAAGATGGAATTTTTCAGTATATGAGGGAGGATTCATGCAGAAGCTTTATATTTTGTCGTTATAGGTACGTGCTATGCGTCTAAATAGCTTGTAGATGTCTCATCAGGAAATGTTGGCGTTTTTACCATATTCCAATATTATAATTCTGTCATATATGTTTTTTTTTCTATTTATATTTCACAATAATGTAGTAGAATAATAATAAGAAGCTTTTAATGAGGGACAGAATCAATTTTAAAATAAATAGTATCACATGTTGTCAAAGTTGTCCAAGTTATTTTTTTTTTCGTACTAATTAGAACCTATATTCCATAAAATTTGATTGATTTTCGTACCACGAATGACAAAATGTATTACAATTTTTAAAATAGAGTTATTTATTTTAAGAATTTTAGAATCATATTTGGTAATTTCTTCATATGATCAAAAGAAACTGTTGTTATTATGAATTCGCTTACGTATAGCCTTGTATTGTTTATCGCCGTGTCAATTTCAGAAAATTAAGCGAATACATAATAAATTACAAAATCGAATATTTTTGAAGTGAAATAAAAATGCACTGGTTGTTTGAAATATGATAATTATTTTTATAAGAAAGTTTGTTTTATGGCATTATAGGTGCAATATTATATTATTCAAATGACTATCTTAACATACTTGAATCAGTCGTATTTTCATATAATGGCTTCCCGATTTCAATGAAATTAATTATATGATCCACAGAAAACTTAACCTAAAAAATATAATCGAGGTGCGTTAAATCACTTGACCTTATAGGTTCCGGCATAATCTTGTTGACATAAAATGCCAGTCAGATTCATTGCTTTCAATTTAGGCTAAAGAAAATTTTCACCGATAAACGTTGCTTTGGTCCAAGGCAGCTTCACCATATGACAAAGTCAACTTTCGGAATGCGTCCGCGCAATTAATTGCTTTTTGTGTTTTTTTTTTCACACAAAATTTGATACAGATTCTTTGATTAATTTTTTGGAATGGGCAAAAAACGAAGATAAGCCAAAACACGTGCAAGCAAATCAGCTGTCAAAAATTAAAAAAATATAATCGAGGTGCGTTAAATCACTTGACCTTATAGGTTTCGGTATAATCTTGTTGACATAAAATGCCAGTCAGATTCATTGCTTTCAATTTAGGCTAAAGAAAATTTTCAGTTATGTGGTCAAAACGGTCAACATTTACAGTTATAACAGCATTAGCATCATTCTCAAATAAATAATGACCAATTATGGCCCAATTCAAAATTAACACCAGATAGCCACTTTTTCTACCATAAATCCATCGAGCTCTCACGAATCTTTTGATGAATATTTGGTGTCCTTGCAAAAGAATGAACATCGCGGAGCAACTTTATAGAATGAAAAAAAACTAGTGGGTGCATTTATAATTGTAGCAGGCAACGTAAGCTCTGCTTTAAATAGACCAATGAGGTTTGGTAGAAATCCAAATCTTTAGTTTATTTCCAATTTTGTAGAGAACGCAAGAAAAACTGGTATACGAGGTCTGTTCCAAAAATATCGCGAATTTTGAGTTTCCGCTGGTTACGTATATTCGATTTTTGTGGCGTTATGTTGGTACTCATGTCTCTCACTTATACCGACAAGTTCGGCCATTTTGAATGTTCAATTAATTTTTGACAGCTGCTTCGCTTGCACGTGTTTTGGCTCGTCTTCGATTTTTGCCCATTCCAAAAAATGGATCAAAGAATCTGTATGTTGTTTTTGGTCAAAAATTCGCGCACAAGCAATGATGCGTGAGCAGGGGCGTTATCATGGTGCAAAAGCCAATTTTTGTTCTTCTTCAAATTCGGGCGTTTCTGGCGGATTGGTTCGCGCAACTTGCGCATAACTTGCAGGTAATATTCCTTATTGACCGTTCTACCCTGTGGTAAGAACTCATGATACACCACGCCCCTGTAATCGAAGAAAACTATAAGCAAAACCTTCACATTCGACCGAACTTGGCGCTTTTTTTCAGTCTTGGCTCGTGCGGCAGCTTCCATTGGGATGATTGTGCTTTGGTTTCCACGTCATAACCATAAACCCATAATTCGTCACCAGTTATGACCCTTTGCAGCAAATTTGGATCGTCGCGGATAGATTCCAACAGCTCCTTATCAATGTTAATGCGATGCTGTTTTTGGTCGAAAATGGGCAAAAATCGAAGACGAAAGCAGCTGTCAAAAATTAACTGAACAATCAAAGCAGCTGTCAAAAATTAACTGAACATTCAAAATGGCCGAACTTGTCGACATAAGTGAGAGTCATAAGTAACAATATAAATCGAAAATCGAATATACGTAACCCGCGGAAATTCAAAATTCGCGATACTTTTTGAACAGACCTCGTACATATATGAAAATCTGACGTACGAGCCCATCTATGTTAAGTGTAAAAACTAATTTTTCGCAATTTTGGCCTTTAAAATCTTAATAAGGTTGCTTGTCAAATATAATGATAGAATGATGCTGAAACTTAACTATTTATTAGTATCAACCACAGCACAACTGCGAGTAGACTTTTATAACCATAAATGTAGTCATTGTAGAATTTTTTATCAGGATCTTCCTCATCTGTATTAATAAAATATCATAAGTGCTGGAATTGTCGTCATAGAGCTTTATGACTTCATTATTAAATAGGTGTCCAAACTATCTATCCGCATTGAGGGAACCGGATATTTTAAAAGAGTCCTTTTAAAAGAAAAGCTTTTAAGATTTTGCAGTGATTTTTAGAGAGGATTCAAATTTCTGATGAATACATGATGACAAAGAAGAGCAGTAACTTTGTTTGAACGGTTTTGAGGTGATTAATTTGGACTGACAGAAATACGGTCTATTAGCTGTCAACAGCCGTGCATGCAATTTTTAATCGGCCATTTTTCGACTTCGGGTAAAAGAACGCACTAAGTTTTTTTTTCAAAGCTACATTTCTTAATATGTGTATGGAGCAGTTCTTAATTTTGTCTGCAGCGCTGTCAGTGACATTATGCACTAACTGAAGAAAAGACATGATCGTGAAAATAAAGGCCATAAATTCCTAGTTAAGACAAAAATTTAACAATCTAAAAATTTATTGTTCCAAATAAAGTAATCCACGAGAGTTTTACTGGTACTTAAGAGACCGTTTAGTTATTTTTGCACAAAACAAATGAGTTTTTATAATTAAAAGTTAACGTATTAGTTGCTATCCTAAAATATTTCTATACCTGAAATTGTCCGAGATTTGTCCAAATAATTATAAGAAATTTATTAGGCTACATTAAAAAACTAAAAAATAAAAAATAAATTAGAGTACTCTTAATAATAACAGCGGAAAAGTAGATGATATTAAATACCAATTTATAATATTTTACAGAAAATTGTAATTTTCTGAGTAACACTTAATAAAAGGAAGCTGCAAGACAATCTTTCAATAAATCTTTCTATTATAGAAATTAATTCCAGTCTGAAATAAATTTCAGGTTTATTTATAAGTTAACTTTGATTTCCTTTAACAAACATTTTTAATTTGCCAAAAAAAAGTCATTGAAATAATCTACATCGAAGCTTTTCTTCCATAGATAAGTTTATTAAAAATAGGAAAACTTGGTATTCATTCATTCTTGGTGTTGTGGAAAATTGTTTATGCGTCAACATAATTTATTCAATTTAATTTAAGCTGTCTAATATCTGAAACCTGTTCCGAAATGAAATTAATTTCCATTTTGAAACGGTTTTCCTTCCATGAATAATTATTTTCTTTAATTAGATATTGTGAAAGGACGCTTCCATGGGTACGATTTACGTGAGTTGTAATTAATCAAATCCGTGCAACAGTCCCTTATTCAACAGGTAAGTTAACTAGGAAAAAAGAATTCACACCGAAAGACAAATGGTTTTTTTTTGTAAGAATTTTACATCGTTCAGAATAAGTGGCATATTTTCAAAGAGATCCATTTATATTTGCAACAATTACTTGAAAACAATTTATTACAGTAAGAATATTTCATTATTTATAATCGAATATGTACACTGCATTTACTACTTCTAAGCATATAAGGTAGTTTCTAGTGTAAGTGTCAGGACTTAATACGAGTATACAAATTTAAAATATTATCCACCTTAGAATTAATTGGAAAAAACTATATACATTTATACACTTAAAGGTAAGCTACTTTAAATTGACGCTTTATCAAGTTATTTATTTTATGGGTAATTTACTAAATAGGATAGGCTTGGATGTCTTATAGAATACTGATTTAGCAACAGTCAGCTATCTGTATCTAGTACGCAGTGCTATTGACAAATGAACTGAGATATCCTGAGACTTAAAAATTTATATTTTAGTAGAAATATAACCAGATATTATTTGTCTTATTTGGATAATCAGTTCTAATATTACTGCTATATTTATATTATATTGGAGCTTTGATATATGTGAGATATTGAAAATTACTATTTTTACTATCTACGTTCACTTTTACTTGTTTTTTTTTATAGATTTTGAATGCTGTATGTCAGTTTTTAAGATATTTTTAAATTATTTGTATTATAGACACTTAAGTAATTTTATGTAGTGCCGTACTGAAACTAATATGGACTTATGGACTCGAACTCTGTGCCTTTTATCTCCCGTCGAATACATTTCTTTTCAGTCCAAAATACACGTACTTCTTAAAGTATCAATCACAGCCACTGCGTTGTTGCCTAAGCGCCTCACCAATGTCGGGCAAAGTGTGTTTTAACACCATGGGGCACCCCGATTCCCGTAGTACCAATTTTTGTTTGAAGAGTACTTCGGTTTGTACTCCGCTCATTGAGCTACGGTCAGGAATATTGTAAATCTCTAGGCACCGCTAAGCCAGCTCAGATACGCGGATTTGCCAAGACCCGAAAGTACAACTAGAATCGACCTTGGCCTTTCACCCGCTTGTAGCCACCCTGCGTGTCATTCACACACTTTTTCACGCACCATTCACACTCTCCTCTCAAAAAGAGCCACGGCAAATTTATTCAGGCATTCATACCGTTCTCTCATACCTAATACTCCACTCACATCCACACTCTCATCATTCACCACGATTCCACATGCACCTAAGTAACGCAAATCCCCGTACAGGCCACACCCAATGAGAAGGTGCTTGGCACTCTCCTCCGCCGCCCTACAAGGGCATCTACCTCCCCCAGCTAGACAACGCCTGTACAGGAACCTTTTCATACTGCCGTATCCCGTGGGTAAATACCCAAGGTACAGACCAAATTCAAATCCATACACAGATGCAAGGCACACATCCTAAATGAATATGTGCGTCCATCTGCCATTCACACTCTCATCCGATCGACGTTGCCAAATTTCATACATTCTGTTCAGGCCGTAGACGGTAGTTTATGCTTCCCTGCAGCACCTCCAGGTTCCATAAAATTTCTACCATGAGAACCTGTATCGCCTTGGTTGACACGGTTCTACATACATTCCAACATGCATACAAAGTCAGATGCTGAACTGAATTTATGCCCACCTTTCCATACTGGTAGCGCATAATATCAGTCCATACACACGGTGCATACATTGCATATGGAACGAGCACACTCTTGTACAGGACTTTCACCGCTCTGGATCGAAGTCCCCATTCTTAGCGAAATACTCGCACCAGCATGCCAACCAAACTGGCCATGCGCCCCTTAGATGTTGCAAGTGAGGCCGAAAGTTCGGCCTCTCTCCAACCTTCACTCCAAGGTAACCTACTTCCTGCGCGTATCGGAACCCGACAGCCTCTAAAACGACCGCCTCTAAACGAATATATATAAATGAAAAAAACCCTTGAGCAACATACACACAGTTTTTCTTTCGGAAACACTCACTCCAATTCTATTCCTCCATTAAGACACCATCTGCATATAGAGGCTTCCCGTTATCTCTACTGCAGACCTACTTCCCCCCTTCAATCATAAGTAGAAGATGACGGTTCATCATCATATTCCAGATGGCGGCCATAGCGAAGTTTCTTCACATGAAACCTCCTCAAGTCGCTCAATAAAGCAATCGCTTCTTACATATGCGCGAATAGTCCTCCAAACACTCCTCATCATTTAACCAGTCACGCCATCCAATCCTGGGGCACTTCGTACTTTTGTGCTTCAAACCGAACTATCAATCTCATCCCATTCAAATAGCAGGGGGTCCCTCCTGCGAACATGCACTTCGTCTTGCCTTTCAATGGCAGAAAAGAATTCATTCATTAATGCATTTACATTATCCTTCCAATTATTCGTATACCCATGGCAAGAGTGGACAGCAGAAGCTTCGATGTTATGGTTAAAATATATAATTGACTAACTGGCAGAAGCTTCGATGTTAGTAGACTAACTAAACCAACTTCTGTTGGGTGCCAGCAGACGTGCGCGGATTTCTTCCTCCATATTGTTATTGGCTATGACACTTGACCCCAAATAGGAAAATGATATAACTCTTCCAAACTACAATCACCTACCTGTATACGACTATTACTAGTTGGCATTGTCTTCGACGCTGACAGTGCCACCATGTACTTTCTTTTGCGTTAATTTATGTGTAGCCCAAGATTTTTCACAGCCGGGCTCAATGTTGCTGATAGTCTTTTTGATCGACACATAATGCCGATGTCGTCGACTAGATTTAATATGCTAACCCTTATGCTTATCCCTGAGTTACGGATCACTTTTTCTAACGCCAGGTTGAGGAGAACGCATGAAAGTGCCGGAGACCAATGTGGATGTTAAATTATTGCGAAAGTGATTCGGCCGCTTTTACTCTTTCCCATAAACTAGTCATGGTTAGGCTAGTCAGTTTAACCAATTTTTCTGGACTGTCAAACTCTCTCATAGATGTGTAGAGTTTCACATTGATTATGTCAGTTTAACCAATTTTTCTGGAAAATGTGTAGAATTTCACATTGATTATGCTATCATAAGCGGCGTTAAAGCCGATTTGAAACAGTTAATTATATTAATTATAAGTAAGTGTTGCTTAATCGGAAAGATTTTGGTACTAGTATGCAAACGCACTCGCGTTCGTATACAGTTTAGAACATCCAGTCGCCAAATGACTTTTTTTTTGTCGCAGGAACGACTTTTTTTTTTGTCTGGCGAGCAAGATTTTTCGCATGTGTTTTGGCGTCGCTCTATCTGCCTATCGTTCAATTCATGCGGCACCCATTTTCCGATTTTTCAATCTTCTCCATGCCACGCAGCCACATGGAAATGGCTGGTTGAGTAACACCCAATTGCTCCGCGAGCATTTTTTGCGATTGGGTAACGTCTTTGCCCAAAAGAACCTGAAATTGATGGTCCCCAACCTTCCTAGGCCGATTTTCACATTTCTTATCCAACAAGTCAAACTTCTGAACTGACGAAACCAATCTCGGCACGTTGTTTCCGATAAAGCACTGTCACCATAGGCCTCCATAAGCATTCGATGCGATTCTGCAGTCGATTTCTTCAAATTGAAGCAGAAAAGTAGAGCTTCCCGCATATGATATTTTTCTGCCACAAAACTAGATATGATTACCAAAAGAAAAATGTATGTTGTTGTACAAAATTGCTGACAATGTGTACTGATTAATATTGACAGATGTCGAACTCATAAAAAAAAGTATGGCGTTTCCATGGTAGCTTAATACACTCACTCACGCCATCTATGACCAAACAGCAGATTTAAGCTTATATACTTGGTAATCCATAATAATTCGTATGTGCCTAATTTCAAATATAAGAAATTTGCAGTTGAATACTTAAATATAAATTGAAAAAAAAATGTTATAATATTCGGAACTAATACAGCGAAATTTATTCTGCAATGACTGCTTTAGCTTTGGACTAAGTATCACTAAATATAAAATAAATTTAATCGATAATTAAATTCAAAATAAAATATAAAACCTGGCCTGTAATATTGATTTTTTTTGTTCATTTATATGATGATATATAGGAAGCCACTTGATATGGTCGCAACCATGACATTATACTATTATGATGACTAATTGAAAAGTTTTCAATGATTTATTCCGTAATTATATTTTTTAGCCGTATTTATTTTACGTACGTATTATATCGTTATAATAAAAATTAAACAAAAATAATAATAAAATAATTATAATAATAAGTAATAAAATAATAATCATCATAACTTACACATAACACTGCAAAAGTTTCTATATTTCTTTGCAAAAATATATTATAATAACTATAAAAACCGAAATCAGTTTAGTGGAAAATTCAAAAACCTCAAATACGCGGTTTATCTTATATGTTGAAGATGTTAAATGAGCTAATGTATATTTATTCATTTTTTTTTTCAAATACAAATTATTGTCATTCATTTTGTTGATAATATTTATGTTTATAGGTTGAGCAGATGTAATATAAATCCTTTGATTTATTGTAGCTTATAAACATTAATACTGACAGAACTTTATTTACTCTTAATAAATTTATTTAAAAAATAAAGGTTAAAAAAAAACATACGTGTATGGCAACTAAAAATGGAAAATAAAAAAAATATACTTTGTTCAAAGTTCGAATATATTGTAGAATTAAAGTTTTTGCAAAAAGCTTATATTTACGAATAACAAATGTTTTATCCTCCATATGAGTATGAAAACAAATATCAAAATGCAAATACCATCAAAATCTCTTTTGGCATTTATTTTACAATTTTTATTCTGTTTGATTGCCGGAATGATATATGTCGGAGACTTTTGAGATTACGTTTGATGATGAAAAAATATGATATTATGATTGTACGTACTAATGTGTTGTTCTACTGTAATAAATTTAAGAGTAAAAAACAATCCAATGAATCGATGTAATCTTTATTGGTATAAGTTTTTTTGCGACTGATAACTTCAGCCTCGAATAGTCCTACAAATTCGAAAGAAAGTTGTTCCGGATCAGAAATTGTCTAAAAGTTTCTATGATGAAAATAAGCAACAAATATATACAATCTTAAATAGATAACAACATTTTTATTTCCCTCTTATAATTTAATGGCGATTTGTTCTAGAAATAGACACTATTAAAAGAAATAATCTAACATCAACTTTTATAACTTATTAAGAATTTTTTTTCCATCTGAATAAACAACATTTAGGTTGTATTTATAAGTAGTTCTCTATAAGACGTTACTTGTATAGTACGAACTATGCGAGGGTGGAATACTAAGTAAAACGTAACTGTTTTTGCTAACGCAACATATTTTGTTAAAACAATTTTTATCAAAAATTGCATAATAATATTTTTTTAGCCCAATGCACATTTTACAACATATATGATAATTTTTTTTAATATCCTTAAAGTAGCCATTTATAGTGGTGATAATTTCATAATCCATTTCTTGGTTATGATGTGTATTGTGGCGTTATTCTGGCATCATATCAGTTTTTTTCTTTCAACAAACGAGGTTAACTCTCCTTTATTAGGTTATTTAACTTTTCTAAAAGTAAGTGCTAGTAAGATTTCGTTAATGTTTTATAAAGAATATTCCTTGAGAATCACAGCTGATACGGCAATTTTTGTTTCGTTTGGTTCCCCAGCGGAAGTTCATTGTTTTTGGAACTGTTCTTTGGTTTCTGAAGTACAAGTATGATGATTAAACTATATATCAGCTACGATACTATATCGCCGTAAAAACTAACCTTCTTTACGTTCAAATATCAATAAATTTTACTTCGATAACAAATTTGTTTTTAATTGTTATCTAATTCAATTTATCTTAATAAATAAAAAGCATCCTTAATTTCCGTATTATTTTTTCAATTTACTCCATAAAATATATGTCAATAAATGCGCACTTATGATAGTACAAATGTATCAATCCTTGCCCGGTAAAGTATTTCTATGGGATTTGCATACCGCCACGATATGTTAAAATATCTTTGAACATACCTAAAAGGCATCGTCAATTTTACGAAGTATTTTTGACTGAAGGGATTGGATTGGATGAGAATTAGAAAGCTTGATTGTCACAGAGTGCTATTCTGTAAGTCTATATTGGTTCCAGTAGGGCATTGTATAAAAGTACTTTACTGTCTATAGTAAGTTTAGAACGTTTATCTAGAAGTCGAAGTAGTTGATACTAAATCATATGTTTAGTATGTGGGTTCAATGTCAAGTATTTGTCTAAGTTCAGTCCTAGGTACCGAACTTCGTTGTGTTGTATTATGACGCCATGACAGGGTATATAGGAGGATATGGTTCATGGCAGAGAGTAAAAGTCACGTGGGTAGATTTACGTTCATGTACTTTTATTCTCCACCTGGTAAACCAGTTCTGGAGTGTTTGGATTTGGGATTGGAGAATTTCGGAAGCATGTTGTGGATTTTCGCTAGATGCCAGGTAGGCCGTATCTTTGGCGTATGTAGCAAAGGAGGTATCGGAACATATTGGGACATCGGATGTATAAATTTGGTAGAGGATAGGCCAATATTAGAGAGATATTGGAGAGTTCATTGGATTCATACATTTGGAAGTGTCAGTAGGAAAGAAATTATCTTAGGACAAGGAAATAGATAGAAGGAAGGAGATCTTCTTAAGTTTCCTGACTATAATATTACAGCACCGGGAAAAGTGATGCAAAAAATGTATCTAAACAGTGCCAATTTAATTGAACTAAGGCACGGTCTAATTAAGTAAGATTCTGACGTTGGCATAGTTTAGCACCAATTTGAAATAAATTTACTACAATTTTTTTTAAATATTTTTTTTATTTGTAACTACAATTGTATTGTTTTACAATCTTATACATTATGAAGTGGGAGTAAACACCCATCGGCGTTTCTTCAACTAATCGAAGTTAGATCCCTCTAGAGAATCTCTAGGCCATTGTCTCTTAAGTCTCCGATGAGTGTTTACGGGGAGGGCAGTACAGGACAATCCTCTCACAAGTGGATTATGATGATAGCATAAACGGGAGTGACATTTTTGATAGCAGAAAATGCAAAGGTCCTGAAAAAGGGAACATTTAGATCATGATGTATTACGTTGTTACGAACATAAAAAGGGGCATAAACAATTTTACGGAGGATTTTGGATTGTAAGACCTGGACACGATAGGAATTTCCAATTCCTCGAAACCACGTTTCGTTGAACCCCAAAGTTCAATTCCATATGTTCAAAAAGGTTTTAGAAGTTTACATTTTATTACCAGTTTCGAGCGTTTGTCCAGTTATCTTAGAAGTTGTAGGTAATGTATGTTAGCATCAACTCTTTTTAGTCTAGTAGGTGGGTTCCATGTTAACCTATTGTCCACGTAAAGTCCCAAACAACGTACTTTATCATATTGTGGAATGAAGTTTGTTTTAAGGTATAAAGGCGTAGGTTTTTCTTGGCAAAGTGTGAAAGTAATGTGAGCACTCTTCTCTTCATTTACCCTCACTCACCATCTCTTAAACCATGATTGAAAGTTGTGTATATGGGATTGTAAATTGTTGGAAGCTATGTCAGGAGACCACAATTTGAAATTGGAGTTTATTGAAAATCAGAATATTGAGTACATATGGGTAAGTATATTTTTTATATGCGTAAGTATTTTTTTCTAGTGTGCGTAAGCTTTTGCTCAAACTTTTTGATAGCTTTTCCAATTATATTTTTGCACAATCGAAGTTAATGTACCAAAAACAGACGTAATCCTGTCAAATATTGAAAAAAAAAACCATTGAAATTCAGTATTTTCCAATAATATGGTCGTTTAATAAAACTGCCGCCACTTGTCGTTCTCCACATTATATGATACCTGTTTTACAATATATTTTTTTTAACAATGACTACTCTTGTTAAAGATTTTTAGAAATGGTATCAGGAAGTTCTGTTAACTTTTAAACAATAAAAATAACCACAACTTCTAAATTATTATTGTCAACTAGAAGTATTCATAGTTACAATATTTTATTAGACTTTGCTTTAGTACGAGGTTCGTTCAATAAGTCCTTAGAAAATCCAAGAAATTACATTTTTTGTAAGTAGCATTATCGACAGGAAAGCTGTCAAAATTTCAGCTCGATCCATAGCGTAGGTCAATTTTTATCGTCGATTAAATTTAACGACATTTATTTGTGCATAACAATGGAAAAAAGCGAGTTTAGGGCTGTCATCAAACATCTCCATTTGAAAGGCTTAAGCCCGAAAGAAATCAAAGCCGAGTTGGATGCAGTTCATGGCACATCTGCACCTGTGTTTGTGACGGTTTACAATTGGGTGAATGAATTTAAACGTGGCCGTTCATCCACAAAAGATGAACATCGTTCAGGACGCCCAGTTGAGGTGTCTACTCCTGAAATTATCGACAAAATCCACGATCTGATTTTGAACGATCGGCGAATGAAAGTGCGCCAATTAGTTGAGGCCACGGGCATATCACAAGGTACAGTCGCTTCAATTTTGCATGAAAATTTCGGCAAGATGGGTGCAGCGTTTGCTCTCAGAGGAGAATAAGCGCAATCGTGTAGTGGACTCTGAGGCTATGTTGGTACTCTTTCATCGCAATCCTGCCGAATTCCTTCGTCGATATGTCACTGTGGACGAAACCTGGATACACTACTACACTCCAGAAACGAAGAGACAGTCATCACAGTGGATTTTCAAGGGTGAACGGGCTCCGAAGAAGGCAAAAACTGTGCCATCGGCCGGCAAGGTGATGACCCCGGTCTTTTGGGATTCGCAGGGCATCATTTTTATCGACTACTTGGAAAAAGGAAAAACAATAACAGGAGCGTATTACGCGTCCTTATTGCAACGGTTGAGCGAGGAAATCAAAGAGAAACGCCCCTTCCGAACTTCCGAAATCCTATTTTTTGGACGGGATAAAAATTTTGGAAAAACGGTTGGAAAAGTGTATAAAGCTAAAAGGTGATAGTTGAAAAATAAATTTTTTTTTTTAAAAACAGTTTTTTTCCTGTCTTTTTCTAAGGACTTATTGAACGACCCTCGTACTTAATTTTTGCTTATTCTAAAACTTTTGCTGTTCGATTATTAAGCAAACTTACTATAAATTCTTTAAAAAAAAATATCTAAAAACCAAAAATTACTTATTTGGGTAAGTTTGGAAAAACTTTGAATAGAAAAATTCCTGATCAATATGGATGATTGAATGATTCCGTTTGTTTTTTTAAAAAAAAGGAATTTCACCTCAATATTAGTAAAGGATTCATTAAATAGTTTTTGAGAACATAAAAATAGTAACTTTAACAAAATTTAACTTTTTAAGTAAAAACAGTAATAGTTATTTGGTAAATTTAAGAACTTTTCATTCCATTGTATTTCTTTTTATTTGAATATTGAAATAGGTGTGATTTTTACATAAAATTGGTAGCTAATATGACATTATTTCTTACATTAAATTGATAGGCAAAATGACATTAATTATGAGTACTATTTGAAATTGAAATTCCTTACCTTAAATTGCCTATGCTTATATTGAGAATATTTGTTATTGGCTTCGTAATAGATATTGAGTTTTCATATAAATGAGAAGTAATCAAACCATTTGTATCTATAAGTCGCACATCAATATTAAGGATATCGAAGCACACCTATGAATAGGATCGATTTTCCTGACTTATATAAACAGTCTTCAATTGGGATGCAAACAAAGTTGACATAGTTTGTAGTCACATCATTCTATTCTGATAAAGTTGTTAGAATAATCGAAACCATTTACCATAATGATAGAACCATTATTTTAACTATACCGGATGCCCGGGAACATTTCAATTATCATTTTATCGATATTATTTGTTTTATAGTAGAACGAAAAAAAAATTCTACATCTATGGAGATTGTCTAAATAAATTCGTACACTTATACATGAGTCTATGTTAGAACGAATGTTTCAATATGCTGATATTCGAGTACTGTGGAGGAGTTGATTCGTTTTTATATGAAAGGACGAATATAAACATTAATTCTTTTAGTTGAATAGAGATATCAAAACAAAGTGATTTGCAAAAGGGCTCGACATTTCGGTGCTATAATAATACTCAAGTTCTAAACATTTTCTACTAAAAGGGAAATTGTTAAGCTACACCAAACACCAAGACGGAATAGATTGCCGGCACTTTTCCTATTTATCCTTTTTTTGTGATTACTGTTTTACAGACTTCCTCTTCATATCATATTATACAGTGTGATTCAGTCTCAAAAATAATACTCTGCCATAATATGACATTGCTGGGATAACTGTCGGAAAATAACCGTAGGAAAATATGATAAAAGTAAGTTTTCTGAACATAGTATGGTATTACTCATATCATATACGAGAGTACAAATTCTTGCTCCCTCATCGTACATATAATGTTTTAACTCAAATAGCGGAAAGGGAAATGGAAATTCTTCCTCCTACTATCAACGCTATATGCGACCATATACAGATAGATATACGTCTATTAATATATGCATGTGTATATACACATATAGGACAAAGGGTTCTTCTGCAGATGCTTCGAATTAGTATCGAGAATCATCATTTTTCATACTTGCTCCATAACGATTATATCACATGGAATATGCAGTGCGGGATTGTTTAAAAGCGTACGCCTACTTTCCGCTCCTGATATCATCTTCACATTCGATGAATCCATATAATGTTTTCGGGTGACTTGCTTTGCTTGAATACGACTATATGTGAAGGGTATATTGTCGATGTATTTTTGTTTTTGTATTTCCTCTGCCCAAGGATTTTCTAAACTCGTTCTTATCATGATCTCGTTTGCTAATGTTCTGTTCGTTTTTTTTGGGATAGTTTTTAGTCGGAAGGATATGCCAAATAAGATTGCAGTATTTATTTCCGAAACACATCTCTTGCTTACAAAAATGATATTCAAACGATATGATGGTAGTTGGCTCCTCGATCTTTTTCATCAATAGAATTTTACTCTTCTTTCAAAATCTAAAAAGGATACTTTTTACTAAAATAGATTAGCTCTTTCTGATGGTATTTTTTGGTCATGCTGATTGTGAATATTCTTTTTTTAAACTATTTCTAAATTTTGTAGTGTACAATCCTTTACAGTAAAGTCTATTTTCAAAGTGTCTTGAGTTTCGCCAATTACTGCTATGATATAGGTTACATCTAAAAATATAGTATTACATA
This sequence comes from Atherix ibis, assembly GCA_958298945.1. Classification (NCBI taxonomy): domain Eukaryota; kingdom Metazoa; phylum Arthropoda; class Insecta; order Diptera; family Athericidae; genus Atherix; species Atherix ibis. The sequence goes on from OY282607.1 coordinate 50,952,149, forward strand.
CTTTAAGTAAAACAAACCTATTTTTTATTAGTGCCTTAATTGAGCAATGTTAAGTAAAAGGGGCAGTCTGATTTGAAAATGTCATTGTGATGGGGTCAGTTCCTATATGCATGAACGGAAGTTTATTATTCATTCTCTTTGTAAATACGGAATTTTTTTTTGTAAAGCAGCGATAAACATAAAATGATGGCTTTTTTAATTATAAATGAAATATGTGTAGTTTGATAGTTGATTGGGAGGTACATATTTTCATACTTAATATTTGAAGAAGAATTTTAACACATTATTTTTTAATTTAAAGTGAAAAATTTCAAAAATTGTTTGTTAGAGTTAAACTAAACCGGGAATTTGTCCAAAATTTTGTTTCTTATTATTATTTAATAAAAAAAATAATTATTAAAAAAATGCTTGGTAAAAAAAAAGTTTCCCCTACTGTTCTTTATATATTATATTTTTTATTATTCTTTTAAACTTCTTTGATTTTACGCAGCGCCGCAAACTTCTTAGACCTTCATTTATTATAACGTCTAATAGTGTACTATTAATAAGTTCTTCTTAAAACAAATTATTTCCTCCAAAATGGTACATTGTTTGTAGTATAAAAGGTAAAGATCTGAGCTTTCAGGTAGCCAGTCTCGCTGAGTAATCAATTCCGATGTACGGAGTTATCGCGACATTATGTTGCGTTTGTTTTATATAACGAGCTGAGTCATACTACAACACTTATTGTTGTGCTCCAACATAACTGCTTCTAATTATTTTCATAAGTGTAGCTTATATTCCTCTCATAAGATACAATCCACCAAACCAACACAGAACTCGACTTTTATAATTACTTTTTTTTACTAATTGCATTTCCACTTTTATAATTGTTTTGAATACATCAGAAAAATAGATTATCAAATAATTTTTATATTAATTATTTAAAACATATAATTTAATTTTAATTTCATTAAAAACTTTTCGATTGAAATTAATGAAATATTATACATTTTGTATAGTAAAAATATTGTTCATGTATAACATTTAAAATATAAATCATAAAACATAAAAAATAAGTAAATATTTAAAAATAAATCAAAATACTATAATTTAAGCAAATTTTATAATATAACATTTTCATTTGCATTTCGTTCTATCTTTTGAATTGATTGAAATATTGATGAAAAATTGATTGATTTCGATCCTTGCTTACCATTTGACCCAATTTTTTTCCCTCTCAGTGATTTTAGCAATATTATTAATTAACACTGGGAAAGAAAAAATTTCATGAACTGACCCAAACCTCATATTGTACACTTTAAATATTCCATATTTTGAACATTTTTATTATTTAAAAAAAAAACTATAAACAATTTAACATCTTGATTTGATGACATGTTTAAAAAAATATTATATCTCATATAGCAGTTATATTAAATTAATAGATATTATTTAATTTTGTTTTATTTAGATAGTTTATGAATATGATTATATACTTAAAACATTGATGAAATATTTGCATTGAAATTAGAGAATTTCAAAATAAAATTTGAAAGTGTTGAGCTCCGAGAGAATTTTCTTTACAAGATGCTTTTCTTCTTTTTTTAACAGGTCTTTTAATCTCAAACTCCTACATACTGGATGACTTCCTACCTCAAGCTCCCTAAATTACCCATTTATTCGAGTACTACTCCAATAACCTCCACCGATAAATAATATTGTACCGGCATATCTGTAAATATGGGTAAATTTTTTGACTGAGTTGGGCGGCTGGGCTTATTCTCGAAAATTAAAGGGCTTATTTAGCCCACTTATCACATTAAAATCGTATTATAATTCTTTTAAAATTATTATTTTCTAATATGTCTGCGTAACTTTTACTTTCTGTTGTAAACCATGCCCTGTCATATATCTTAACAGCAGTACCATAACTTAAGGAACTAAAGTTTAGCAGCTACGACGCTTGACATGTAATCCACATAAAAGACACAAAAGTATAAACAGACAGTAAACTTATTTTATAGAACGCGTTACTGAGATCAATATAGACTCCGTCAAATTCAATCCCCTCCACTCCCGGTCAGAGATTTGTTGTCCTATTCACCACTATCGTAAAGTTCATTGTGCATGTGATGTGACAGAATATGGTGATAAAAAGTTGCTTTCTCATCATTCCGGTAATAGTAATTGATCCCTATAACCTACAACAAATATGGCTGTTGTTATTTTGTAGTTAAAAATAACTGGAAATTTTAAAAAAATTATTGAACATAGTATTCAGTCGTCAGGTCAAGAATATTTCGAACAACCTTCGTATAAAGATTTATCAGCTCTTACAAATTCAGTTTCTTGTGATATTGTTAAAATCTGATTAAACTTCAATAATATTAAAAGGTCGTTATAAGGACCTTAGATATTTTACTGAAGCAAAATTTCTAACAATCTTTATTGCTGCAGTTCTATAAGTATTGAAAATAGTTTTTTTGATAGTGAAATTTTAAACATCAAAACTTTTCAGGGCAGTTGTCGATGTGTCGTAAAATCAGGGCACTTTGAGAATAGGTTTGATTTTATTGTAAGTATTACAAGGACGTTGTCTATTCTTAATTCTTTTGAGAGAATTAACTTATTATAATATCTAGTTATCGATAGATAATCAAAACTAGTACCCAAATGAGATCAATTTTTTTTTATTTGAGCACATACTCGTATTATTAATTTTAATTCACTTACGACATTATTTATTTCATTTCTTATTTCTTTGTTTATACATTAAGTATCACTTATTTATAATCGTAGAATATAAAATAGAATATGTTTAACAAAATAAATAATAATTCCTAGACTTGGTAAATATGATACATTAATATCAAGGGAGTGACGGCATTGTGTCGAACTAGAGTTATTTGATTCATGAGTCCTTATATGGTCGCGATGTTAATAAGGATGATGATATGAAGTGTGGCAGAAAAGTAATATGCGTTATATTTTTTATGTAAATATTTTATTTAACTTTAATTCATCAATGTTGTTCTCTTCAAAGTAGTATACATCGGCGAAGATGTCATTTCCACTCTTCATAGCAGTGCTGGAAAGCTTCAACTAGATTCGCCCCTTGTAAAATTCTTTTTTAACTGCAGGAACAAAAAAAGTCATTATTTCATTTCTTATTTCTTTGTTTATACATTAAGTATCACTTATTTATAATCGTAGAATATAAAATAGAATATGTTTAATAAAATAAATAATAATTCCTAGACTTGGTAAATATGGTACATTAATATAAGATTATTTCTTAATAAATAGTCTTTACTATCGTTTAAGCATGTTATAGATACCCTAAAGGATAAAAGTTCTTTTACACTATAAGTTCATACGACCAAATATATTAAATTACTGCCCTTTCGTTTATTTGATTCCAATTTTATCTTTCTATTTGTTAGAATACTTATATTGTAATATTACCTGTAGTTCCATATAAAATATATAAAATTCTATGTGCTTTCTCTTTCATTGTAAGGAAACTAATTGAAAATTGAGATTTTAATGATACAGAAATGAAGCTGAGATATAGAATCAACTATAAATGGCATTAAATGACTGAATCTATTAAAAAGAAAACATTATTAGCCGATAGTAATTTTCGAAATGTTCAATCAATACCGATAATCGATTGGATTAAAATGTTGCTGTCTTTTGTATTTGAAGTCGATTATAACAAAATTCAAATTACTTCTCTTTATGTACGAAGCGTATTTGGGAATTGGCTAATAAAAAATAATTACTCTGCTCCGTATCCAAAGAAGTCCCCCAAAAGAACGACAACACATACACTGTAAGTCGTAAGCTATTTTCATTTAGATTTTATCTGATAACATGTACCTAGTGCCGATATCTCGCAGACGAGTATCCTGCGGTGCGATGCGTTACGTTATTTTCAGATTTTCACTATCGATTTTCTAATACTCGTAGAATCGATTCATATAAGCGGTTAAGCTATATTATTTTGAGGGTAATAAGTAAATTTGTAAATATTTTTTGACTAATTCAAATTGAAGACAGCGTGGAATAATTTACTGATAGTGAAACCTTTTCGTATATGATTATTTGGCATGTTCTGAGATAATTTATTTTTTATTATTTCATATTTAATATTGAAGAAAATTTAAATTAACAAAATTTTAATAAAGATCGATCTAATTAGATAATTCAACGCTGATTAAATTATCTATGTAAAATTCAAGTGGTTTTCAGTATTAAATACACATACTATATAGGCTATTTAAAGTCTGTCTTCAGTGGAGTGACGGCATTGTGTCGAACTAGAGTTATTTGATTCATGAGTCCTTATATGGTCGCGATGTTAATAAGGATGATGATATGAAGTGTGGCAGAAAAGTAATATGCGTTATATTTTTTATGTAAATATTTTATTTAACTTTTATTCATCAATGTTGTTCTCTTCATAGTAGTATACATCGGCGAAGGTGTCATTTCCACTCTTCGTAGTAGTGCTGGAAAGCTTCAACTAGATTCGCCCCTTGTAAAATTCTTTTTTAACTGCAGGAACAAAAAAAGTCATACGGACTTAGATCAGCCATAGAACTCACTTATTTTGACAAAAAGCGGTGATGGAAATAAACACTTTTGCCATTATTCTGACTTCTTTATAAAAAAACTAGGTTCAAAGTTGGTCCTGGAGGCAGATAACCACCAATCATTTTATATTTACATCAATTTTTAATATAGAGGATCTCCCTTAGCGAAGTTTCTCTTTCACACTTCTCAGCCGTGCAAAAGAACTTTGCAACTTTTCGTAAATAAAACTCGCAGATTCGCAAAGCTTAATAAACAAATTTGATACCAAATCGTTGCTTCAAATTGCACGGTTCCATTTTTCGTAACGAACTACAAAAACAAAACTGTAGTATAAGTTTTGACCTTAGCGGTTGGTTAAAACTTTTACTACGCGTCTGGCGGAGACTTAGGTTGAAGTTATGTGATGGAAAATCTACAGTGTTACTCAACTTCATCCTTACTTATTTATATTCGTAATTCAAAAATTCATCTTCTCTCAATATCCATGAAAGGAATGCGGTAGTGTGCGGGAATAATGGCAGGGTAGTTTGACAGATGGCGCGTGGCTGCCCACAGGGATCTATGGCCGGCCCCGCCATCTGGAATATGATGATGAATGGTCTCCTGGTGCAGTTGGAGGAGTCCGGTTACGGTGTGATCGCATATGCGGATGATCTTCTAATTCAGATAGAGGGGTGGACTAGGTCTGCAGTAGAGATAGCGGGAAGCCGCTTTATGCAGATGGTGTCTGAATCGGGGATTAGAATGGGAGGGAATGTTTCCGAAAGAAAAACTGTGTGTATGTTGTTGAGAGTTTTTATTGGCATCCAGTAAGCTGCCCAATTATCGTTTAGAGGCAGTCGGGTTCCGATACGCGCGGGAACTACCTTGGAGTAAAGGTTGGAGAGAGACTGAACTTTCGGCCTCACTTGCAACATCTAAAGGGGCGCATGGCCGGTTTGGTTGACATGCTGGTGCGAGTATTTCGCAAAGAATGAGGACTTCGATGCAGAGCGATGAAAGTTCTGTACATGGGTGTATTTGTTTCGCGTGCAATGTATGCGTCGTGTGCTGACATTATGCGGCACCAGTATGCAAGGGTGGGCATAAATTCAGTTCAGCGTCTGACTTTTATGCATGTTTGAATTTATGTAGAACAGTGTCAACCGAGTCGATACAGGTTCTCATTGGAAAAATTCCATAGGACCTGGAGGTGCTGCGTGTTCAGTTATGAATGAGGAGGTTCAGGATCTCAGTCCACGCAAGCGGCATGTACTGGTCCAGAATAGAATGTGTGAAATTTGAAATTTTGGCAACATCGATGGGATGAAAGTGTGAATGGCAGATGGACGCACATATTCATTTTGGAGATGTGTGGTTTGCATCTGCGTATGGATTTGAAATTGGTCTGTACCTTGGGTATTTACTCATGGAACACGGCAATATGAATGGGTTCATGTACAGGCGAGGTCTGGCCGCGGATGCTAGATGCCCTTATGGGGCGGCGGAGGAGAGTGCTAAGCACCTACTCATTGAGTGTTGCCTATACGGCGATTTGCATTACTTAGGAGCATGTGGAATCGTGGTGAATGATGAGGGTGTGGATGTTGAGTGGCGTGTTGGGTGTGAGAGAGAGGTATGAATGCCTTAATAGATTTGCCGTGGCACTTTTTGAGAAGAGAGTGAGAATGGTGTGTGAATGAGTGTGTGAATGATACGCGTGGCTACAACTGGGTGAAAGACCAAGGTCGATGCCGGTTGTACTTTCAGGTCTTGGCAAACCCGCGTACCTGAGCTGGCTTAGCGGATGTTAGGGATTTACAAGATTCCTGACCGTAGCTCAATGAGCGGAGTACAAACAGAAGAACTCTTAAAACAAAAATTTGGTACTACGGGAGATGGGGTGTCCCATGGTGTTGGAATACACTATGCCCGACATTGGTGAGGCGCTTAGGCAGCAACGTAGTGGCTGTGGTTGATACTCATCAGGCGAGTATGGTTTTCAGATCGCGGGTGGGAAATAACTGGCAATAACTTTCAATTATCTCGGGCACTGTCACTGCTAATGACGGTAAAGGTTTACGTAGTCCCCGCCACCAACAGTTGGATTAGTCTGCTTGTAACTGATTACTGACTGTTAACTGGCAGTAATGGTGGTGCGTTGATTGAGCGTAACTCAATCCCTATACTCGTAGGTATTACGTTTAAACATCACTAAGTTACGTTAAATATTGTAATATATTATAACTACCCTTAATATGAAATTGTTTGAAACTAAAATTTCAAACAACGTTATAAACCCAAAAAATTGCATATAAATATTAAAATGTCTTTCAAAATCAGCGCAATATGAAAATATTTGGTTCATTTTCAAATTTGAAATACCTTTTTTTATAAAATTGCTCATAATATCTTTAATGTCTTTTATTATATATGTCTTATCATTCGATTTCGTGAAATTGGCACTAACAAAAATAATTAAACGAGTTAGTTATGACCTCCAACTTTACAAAACTTAAAAAACTAAATTAATCCTTTTAAGCTAGATTCTTATAACTAAGAAATCCAATTTTTTTCATATTGTATAAATAAAAGTTTTAATAAAAAAAAATATTATTTGAACACCAGGGCGAACGGATTATTTTAGAATATTTTCATAGGCAACATAATATATTACTTAAATTACATTTCCATTTTGATTTATAATAAAAATATCACTTTAATTATTTACTTATATTTAGATGCACAAAATTTTGGCGTAGCGAGATCAGTGCACACATTTATAAGGCTACAAAATATCTAGAAACACATTTGCTGAACATTTAAAAAACATTCTATTAGCCTTGTTTTCTAAAATGTTCATAAGTGAAACTAGTTACTCGGAAGATATGGTACCTCATCGCATTAGACAATGTCTTCATTCTCGAAGGAGGAAGACATTAGGTTTTCTAGTGTCGTACAGGCAGGGCTCCCATTATCGGTGGAATGAGGAACTAACTAGTTCTTCAGCACACCTTCATAGCCACCAGCACTTTATCTCTAGGATGAAGTTGAGTAACTTGCAAATACTTCCGTAAGGGTATTTGGGCGTGCTACACTCAAGGTTACTAGCAGTAGATGTCACAGCTTGCCCTCATTGCAAGATCCCAAACTTATGTTCTAAGTGCAATCTCACTAGAAGTGCACTCTAGAAGAAAAAGTTCACTCTTACTAGAAGAAAATTACTTTACATGCAAATTAATTATAAAGTATATCCAATAAAATGGAAACAACACTTTGAAATGTTAAGAAGAGTTGCTGGTCTTAACATTTCGAAGTGTTGTTTCTATTCTTCGTCCTAGCCTTCAATTTCTCGGTTACACTATTTTGAATGTTATCAACATCACCAAAATGATGTCTCTTCAAGTGAATTTTGATCTTGAGAAATAAAAAAGTTTAACGGATTAATATCACATGAGTAGGTGGTTTGGAAACCACAGATATCCTCTTTAGCGACGAAATGGTGATAATGGAGGCGGCTATTTTACGGGGGCATTGTCGTGTTGGAGCATCCATGTGTCTGCAATTTCCGACGTCGTGCTCTGAACTCTTCTTTTTCAATCAGCTTCAATGTTAATGGACGCCCTAACCTTACAATATCCATCACTTATTACACATTTTCAATATATATATTTATTTCGATGTTAAAAGCCTCACTGATCCGAAGTTTGTTTTCCACTGCTACTCGGCCCTCTAAAAGTGCCTTTGAAACTGCAATATTTGCGCACTTGATTAGGAATAGCGCTTATACGCACGTTGAAACTTTTTGTAAATCTCGTATGTATTTTGTCAGAGTTAGAATCTTGAATATTTTGTCAGATTTCGAATAGAATATGATATATGAAATCTTATTTTTATTGATATTATCCTTGATAGGGTATATTTTATAATAATGATGGAACAGAAAATTTTTAAATTCTTATAAATAATATACAATTGGTACATATCAAATAAAAACAATTTATTTATTCACAATTCTATGTAGAAAAAAATGGAACAAACGTATATATATATATATATATATATATTTATTTTCCAAAGTAAGCGTCACACTCACAAAAATTATAAATTACCTATTATATTTTATAAAAAAATGGCAAAAACATTCAAAAATAAATTAAAAACACCAACTATTATATTTATTTAAGTATTGCTATTTGGTAAATTGTCAATCTGCAGATATTGATCAGTTATTTATCTTATTTGTAATCGTATTTATCGTATGGTTGCAGAGCGGTCACATTTCCATGAGTAGCCTTATTGTAACGAACTGGATAAGTTAGTTGATTTCCTTTGTCCCATGAATAGAGTTCCTGTAATTGGACATAAATCACAAATTGTACAATTGAAGTTATTTTTATATAATTAAAGTAATATTTAAAAAATAGTCAGCATGGCGCACTTAAAATTGTTTGGTACTAAAGTTCACAACTGATTAATTTCCGAAACATTGTTTTCATAATAATATCGGTTAATTTTAACAGAAGTTAGGACTGGTAAATTTGCACATAAAAATATATTACAAACTGTTCTGCGATAAAAATATTTAACAATTGCTAAATTTTATACAGCGAATTGAAATTATTCCAAAATATTAAAAATAACCTTTGTTAAAGACCAGTTGTCGTGTCACAACTCTTCTGACCTTTAAGATTATATTCCGATATAGCTAGCCATGACGCTATTAGATAATTCGAGTAGATTGTTTTTTTAAGGGATTTGATATAAAACTGGGGTCATTTTATAGTACAGGGCAGATTTCATATTTTGTATTAAGTTAACATTACCAGCTTCCCTAATAGAACTGTTTCGAATGTAAATTACGGGGAGTAATTAGAAGTCAAAAGTAATTTTCGGTTTAGGGGAATGCATTGTAAGATATCAGGGATGGTCGGTTGAATATCAAGGAACAGTATGAAGGACAAATAAAAGTTGTATTGGCCAAAATTTTCTGGAGTAGAAGTTAAGTAGACTGGTTTACTGATTAGTATGGCTTATGTGTGGGAAGTAATCTTGCTATGTTAGTAATCCAGTCTATTTGTCTACTATGGAACTAAAACATATATTTTGTTTTTCGTGGTTTGTGAAAATAATTTTTATTAAAAAATTGTGACAATGATAATTTAGAAAACATTGTGTAAGAAGTTCAAACAATACATAATTCACACTCTTTTTATTAGAAATAGTACCTCGACTGTGGGACTATTTGTTGATTTAATATTTTGTATGGGTTAGGAATGTTACAAAATTTTTAAAGTTTATTAAGTTTACTCGATAAAACGTTCCGTTATTGTCCTCTTTTATGTGCGAATATGTGACTAAAGATGTCAATTATAATTTTGTTAATTTGCAAAGCAGATTGGTAATAACTCGAAGAATTTGAAGAAGGAGTATCTCTTCAGCAAAGTTTTCACCTCTATAATTGTCAAAAATTCCCACATATCACAATATCCAATTCACGCTCCTATTATTTCAAAAATAATGTCGAATCAAGTAATGTCATTTAATGGCACTGAGTGTACCATTGCTGAACTTTCAAGTAAGCTGATTAGTATCAAAAGTAATTTTACGTTTAGTGGCATGCATTGTACAATATTAGGGATGGTCGGTTGAATGTGAAGGAATATTATGAAGGACAATATCCAATTCACACTTCTTTTATTTCGGAAATAATGTCGAATCAAGTAAAGTCATTTAATGGCCCTGATGGTACCATTGCTGAACTTTCAAGTAAGCTGCTTAGCGTCAAAAGTAATTTTAGGTTTAGTGGCCTGTGTTGAAGGATATCAGGAATGGTCGGTAGAATGTGAAGGAACAGTATGAAAGACAATATCCTATTCACATTTCTATTATTTCGAAAATAATGTCGAATCAAGTAAAGTCATCTAATGGCACTGAGGGTACCATGGTCGAACTTTCAAGTAAGCTGCTTAGTGTCAAAAGTAATTTTACGTTTAGTGGCATGCATTGTAGGATATTAGGGATGGCCGGTAGAATGTGAAGGAACAGTATGAAGGACAATATCCAATTCACACTTCTATTATTTCGAAAATAATGTCGAATCAAGTAAAGTCATTTAATGGCACTGAGTGTACCATTGCTGAAGTTTCAAGTAAGCTGCTTAGTGTCAAAAGTAATTTTAGGTTTAGTGGCATGCATTTTAGGATATCAGGGATGGTCAGTAGAATGTGAAAGAATAGTATGAAGGACATTATCCAATTCACACTTCTATTATTTCGAAAATAATGTCGAATCTAGTAAAGTCATTTAACGGCACTGATGGTACCATTGCTGAACTTTCAAGTAAGCTGCTTAGTATCAAAAGTAATTTTAGGTTTAGTGGCATGCATTGTACGATATTAGGGATGGTCGGTTGAATGTGAAGGAACAGTATGAAGGACAATATCCAATTCACACTTCTATTATTTCGGAAATAATGTCGAATCAAGTTAAGTCATTTAATGGCACTGATGGTACCATTGCTGAACTTTCAAGTAAGCTGCTTAGTATCAAAAGTAATTTTACGTTTAGTGGCATGCATTGTACGATATTAGGGATGGTCGGTTGAATGTGAAGGAACAGTATGAAGGACAATATCCAATTCACACTTCTATTATTTCGAAAATAATGTCGAATCAAGTAAAGTCATTTAACGGCACTGATGGTACCATTGCTGAACTTTCAAGTAAGCTGCTTAGTATCAAAAGTAATTTTAGGTTTAGTGACATGCATTGTACGATATAAGGGATGGTCGGTCGAATGTGAAGGAACCGTATGAAGGACAATATCCAATTCACACTCCTATTATTTCAAAAATAATGTCGAATCAAGTAATGTCATTTAATGGCACTGAGTGTATCATTGCTGAACTTTCAAGTAAGCTGCTAAGTGTCAAAAGTAATTTTAGGTTTAGTGGCATGGTTGTAGGATATCAGGAATGGTCGGTTGAATGTGAAAGAACAGTATGAAGGACAATATTCAATTCACACTCCTTTTATTTCAAAAATAATGTTGAATCAAGTAAAGTCATTTAATAGCACTGATGGTACCATGGCTGGACTATCAAGAAAGCTGTATTATTGGTGTTAGTAGTCTTGTACCCAAAAATAGTAAATCATTTGAAAGTCCGCTCAATAAATAGTCTGAGACTATAAAAAAATTGGTATTTACCGATAGATATTGTGGATTTTACTATATATAGTATTTGAAAGTATGCACTACATGCATACTTTCAAATACTATATATGGTAAAACACATAAAACATAAGAACTATGATAATTTTCTTTTTGTCTTAGCTGATAAAAATATCTGTTATTTGATGATTGTATAATATTATCAAGCTATCACCATAATTTGCGTCAGAATATTATAGATTTACTTTTGAAAATAAAAAGAAATTTTGAAAATTAATCGTTTCTAATTATCAAAAAAAATAATTATTAGCTCATGTCTCTTAATTTTGGGTTTGTGGCATGTGTTGTATGATATCAGGAATGGTCGGTTGAATGTGAAGGACAATATCCAATTCACACTTCTATTATTTCGAAAATAATGTCGAATCAAGTAAAGTCATTTAATGGCACTGATGGTACCATTGCTGAACTTTCAAGTAAGCTGCTTAGTATCAAAATTAATTTTACGTTTAGTGGCATGCATTGTACGATATTAGGGATGGTCGGTTGAATGTGAAGGAACAGTATGAAGGACAATATACAATTCACACTTCTATTATTTCGAAAATAATGTCGAATCAAGTAAAGTCATTTAATGGCACTGAGTGTACCATTGCTGAAGTTTCAAGTAAGCTGCTTAGTGTCAAAAGTAATTTTAGGTTTAGTGGCATGCATTGTAGGATATCAGGGATGGTCAGTAGAATGTGAAAGAATAGTATGAAGGACATTATCCAATTCACACTTCTGTTATTTCGAAAATAATGTCGAATCTAGTAAAGTCATTTAACGGCACTGATGGTACCATTGCTGAACTTTCAAGTAAGCTACTTAGTATCAAAAGTAATTTTAGGTTTAGTGACATGCATTGTACGATATTAGGGATGGTCGGTCGAATGTGAAGGAACAGTATGAAGGACAATATCCTATTCACATTTCTATTATTTCGAAAATAATGTCGAATCAAGTAAAGTCATCTAATGGCACTGAGGGTACCATGGTCGAACTTTCAAGTAAGCTGCTTAGTGTCAAAAGTAATTTTACGTTTAGTGGCATGCATTGTAGGATATTAGGGATGGTCGGTAGAATGTGAAGGAACAGTATGAAGGACAATATCCAATTCACACTTCTATTATTTCGAAAATAATGTCGAATCAAGTAAAGTCATTTAATGGCACTGAGTGTACCATTGCTGAAGTTTCAAGTAAGCTGCTTAGTGTCAAAAGTAATTTTAGGTTTAGTGGCATGCATTGTAGGATATCAGGGATGGTCAGTAGAATGTGAAAGAATAGTATGAAGGACATTATCCAATTCACACTTCTATTATTTCGAAAATAATGTCGAATCTAGTAAAGTCATTTAACGGCACTGATGGTACCATTGCTGAACTTTCAAGTAAGCTGTTTAGTATCAAAAGTAATTTTAGGTTTAGTGGCATGCATTGTACGATATTAGGGATGGTCGGTTGAATGTGAAGGAACAGTATGAAGGACAATATCCAATTCACACTTCTATTATTTCGGAAATAATGTCGAATCAAGTTAAGTCATTTAATGGCACTGATGGTACCATTGCTGAACTTTCAAGTAAGCTGCTTAGTATCAAAAGTAATTTTACGTTTAGTGGCATGCATTGTACGATATTAGGGATGGTCGGTTGAATGTGAAGGAACAGTATGAAGGACAATATCCAATTCACACTTCTATTATTTCGAAAATAATGTGGAATCAAGTAAAGTCATTTAACGGCACTGATGGTACCATTGCTGAACTTTCAAGTAAGCTGCTTAGTATCAAAAGTAATTTTAGGTTTAGTGACATGCATTGTACGATATAAGGGATGGTCGGTCGAATGTGAAGGAACCGTATGAAGGACAATATCCAATTCACACTCCTATTATTTCAAAAATAATGTCGAATCAAGTAATGTCATTTAATGGCACTGAGTGTATCATTGCTGAACTTTCAAGTAAGCTGCTAAGTGTCAAAAGTAATTTTAGGTTTAGTGGCATGCGTTGTAGGATATCAGGAATGGTCGGTTGAATGTGAAAGAACAGTATGAAGGACAATATCCAATTCACACTCCTTTTATTTCAAAAATAATGTTGAATCAAGTAAAGTCATTTAATAGCACTGATGGTACCATGGCTGGACTATCAAGAAAGCTGTATTATTGGTGTTAGTAGTCTTGTACCCAAAAATAGTAAATCATTTGAAAGTCCGCTCAATAAATAGTCTGAGACTATAAAAAAATTGGTATTTACCGATAGATATTGTGGATTTTACTATATATAGTATTTGAAAGTATGCACTACATGCATACTTTCAAATACTATATATGGTAAAACACATAAAACATAAGAACTATGATAATTTTCTTTTTGTCTTAGCTGATAAAAATATCTGTTATTTGATGATTGTATAATATTATCAAGCTATCACCATAATTTGCGTCAGAATATTATAGATTTACTTTTGAAAATAAAAAGAAATTTTGAAAATTAATCGTTTCTAATTATCAAAAAAAATAATTATTAGCTCATGTCTCTTATATTATATTTTTAATTAAATATTTCGATATTTGAAAAGTTATGTTATTTAATTATATTAAGATAAATTATATTAAAGTAGTAGTAGAAATTCATATGGTATTACAATTCACAAAGGGAAAAAAACATATATTTTCGAAATATTAAATTAAAAGCTCCGATATTATTTGTATTATACTATTATCAGTTAAAAAGTTAAACCATGATTTATTGGAGTATATTTACTAAAATTTGATTTTATTTAGGTTATTAAATATTACTCTCTATGGAATATAAGGAGAAAACTTTCAAATAATATACGCAAAATTGTCTTGGATTTATTGCTTCACAAAATTACACAATTGTACTAATAATAAGATTTCTAAAAACTTGTTTATTTAGAAATAGTTTATTGAGGAAAAGGGTAAAAGTTTTAAATTAAGAAAACCAAATTTCATATATTTACTTACCATATTTTTTGGATTGAATCCAACAGTGGTCGTGTCACGGAAAGGATTTGTAAATGTTAGCTTCTGTATATCTGCTGCGCCAAATTTGAATAGATCCAATGCTAAGCGGATATTTGTGTTCTTGTCGGTTACCGAGTCAATAGCATAGAGAACACCGCAAACAATAAACATTTCACCAAATTTCTGATGATCAATGCTAATATTCCAACTGTATTGGACTTGTAACGATTCGGATTCTAACTATAATAAAAATCAAGATTTAATTGATAATAAATACATTTGAGTGCGAATCTATAAAGGATTTCAACACTGAATAATATTTTAGATTATTGGAAACATAAATTTTTTATTTAGGAATAATTAAACAAAGAAAAATTCTATGCCTAATATTTGTTTTATAGAACTTTTCAACAAAAAAAACCATTCAATTACTCGTAATTTGTTATGAACAATTCTTCATTTTACAATCTGAAAGATAATGTTGAGGAAGTTAGGTTTTTTAACAATTATGGATAACATGTTGTAGTTCTGGAAGTAAAGTTTTGGGCCACCTTGATGGTGGCCCAAAACTTTACTTCTAGAACTACAACATGTTATCCATAATTGTTAAAAAACCTAATGCTGACAAAGGATTAAGGCAATTTTTTAAGTTATATTGAATATTCTAAGCTTATCATAAGAATTTAATCGAAAGTTATTACATCCATGACGTTGTGGATGCAGTTTAATTCTAATAAAAATAAGTATTTTCTACAATTTTTCCCTAAATATAAAATCTCGATAATCTAATTGAATTAAAATTTATCAATTTTATAATTACTATATTTTGCATTTTTACATATAGCTAATATGTATAATATATTACATTAGAAACTTACTATCAAGTCAAAACTGGGTCCTTAAAAGTATATTACTAGATATTCAACATAAACGTAATAATAAAGACAGTTTAAGTTAGGCATTATTGTATACTATTAGCTATACGTAAAAATGCAAAATGCGTTCTCTGATCCTGCGTTCAAGAGAATGGTTGATTTTCTTACTATTCAAGACTCGACCCAATATTAAAATTGAAAAACTAGAAAGGTCTGTGAAGGATGTACATACGTAAAGCTATATAGAACAACATAAATCGAATTCTACATTATGAGCAACGATCTATATCGGGCTGCCAATAGCTTGTTTATGATTTGACGCAATGAATTAGTGTTGGTTTTCTGTATCACACAAATACTATGAGTATTTTGCACCAGCTGTGATTATACAACTTTCTATGATTTATTGAAAGTATGCACAAATGTATTGAATAGAGAGTCGATTATTTTCAAACTATTCTTTCAGATAACTTTATTTTTTTGTGGGGGTTTTCTTAAAGTAAGAATTGAATTGAAATGTAAAGTTTTACGTGCTAATACAATTCAGACTATTAGGTAATAAACAACAAGTATGTCGGTCATTTTAATAGCCAGATTTATACTCAAACCTGCTGTATACCAGGGGTATAAGCTTAAATCCGATGTTTGGTCATATATGGCGTGAGTAAGCGTATTAAGATACCATGGGCACGCCATACTTTTTTTTATGAGTTTGACATCTGTCATTATTAATCAGTGCATATTGTCAGCAATTTTGCCTTTGGTAATCATGTCTAGTTTTGTGCCAGAAAAAGAGCATATGCGGGAAGCTCTGCTTTTCTGTTTCAATTTGAAGAAATCGGGTGCCGAATCGCATCGAATGCTTATGGAGGCCTATGATAACAGTGCTTTATCGGAAACAACGTGCCGAGATTAGTTTCGTCCGTTCAAAGACGGCGATTTCGACTTGTGGGACAAGAACCATGAAAATCGTCCTAGGAAGGTCGAGGATCATCAATTGCAAACTCTTTTGGACGAATACGATACCCAATCGCAAAAAATGCTCGCGGAGCAATTGAGTGTTACTCAAGTAGCCATTTCCATGTGTCTGCGTGTCATGGGGAAGATTGAAAAGATCGGAAAATGGGTGCCGCATGAATTGAACGATAAGCAGATGGAGCGACGCCAAAACACATGCGAAATCTTGCTCGCCAGACAAAAAAGAAAGTCGTTCCTGCATCGGATTGTGACAGGCGATGAAAAATGGATAAATTTCGAGAATCCTAAACTTAAGAAATTGTGGGTTGATCTCGGCCAACCACCAACATCTTCCCCAAAACCAAATCGCTTCGGACGTAAGACGATGTTATGCGTTTGGTTGGATCAGCAGGGTATCATCTACTATGAGATGTTGAAACTTGGGGAAACTGTCAATGCCCACTGCTACTACCAACAACTGAACACCGTGCTCTGCGTGAAAAAAGGACAGATTATCAACAAACACCTGACAAGCTCATTTTCCTCCACGACAACGCACCATCGCACACGTCAAAAATAGTCCGACACTACTTGGAGACACTCAACTAGGAGGTGCTACCCCACCCCGCTTATTTACCAGATCTGGTCTGCCTGAGAGATGGGAAAAATGTGTAGCTAGCGAGGGCAAGTACTTTGAATAAATTTGTTTTTGCTTTCTATGAAAGCTTATATAGCTGGTATTATACGCAGTTATGTGATATGAAAGCTTATATTGCTGGTATTATACGCAGTTAACTGGTTTTATTTTTAATTAGAAAGCAATATATAATATTACCAATTATTAAAAAAAGATATTTTGTACATACCAATGCGACCAACGTATTGTTTGAATTGTGCGTTCCATAAATGACCCAAAGTCCATTGTCGTCTACATTAAAGTCCATGCACTTATATTTAGTTGAATACAAGTACCGACTTTGATTTGCTGCAGAAAACGGAAGCTCACGGTTAACTGAAACAAAGAAGGGGAAATGAATATAAATGGTAATATTTTACATTTTATTTCTTTAAAAAAATTTAATACGTAGTCTAGAAAATAAATATTATTTGATGATAGTAAATGATAGTACGGTATTAAAAAAAATTTTCTATAAAGTTGCAACTCAGAAACTATTAATTTTTTATATAGTTTGAGTATTGAATATTCAGGAACTTTAAATAAATCTATAATTGGTTGCTATAAATAAACCTTATTAAAAAAAATACGTATTTCATACTCTGTTAAAAAAAGCTAAATATTTCCATAGATGTGGTGACTATGAAATGATATCAGTAACACTTATTTCTTCTAATTTTGGCTGGATAAAGTTCTGAATGAACTCGACCAAAAATGTTTTCAGTAGGCCCCCAGCCCGAAATATTTTCAGTATGCATCGACTTATTAAGTTTTTTATATTGCACATATTAAACTATCGTTTTGATAGTAAATTTTAATAATTTCAGCACTCTCCTGAATAAATCGAAAATATTAACTGACACATTTGACATAAATTTTTGTCCAACATGATTGCAATGGGCTGGTAAGGATACCTTGTCCATGTATTGGATGGCATCCATCGCAAGAGTTATCATTCTCCAAAATACTTTAGAAATTCATTTAAATATAACCAAATGGTTTCATCTTCGGGTATCTTAAGAATATAAAAAAAATTGTGGCATATAGAATATAATGAATACAAAAAAATTAATGGTAGGAACACAATTCCGAGGGTAACAACAAATGACAACAAATTGTCACTATCAAATTTTCAAAATCTACACAATTTTATGGGAATGCACAAAATTCCAACGACGAATGACAACAACGAACTTTTTTATAGTCAAAAGAAATTCGTCGTTGTCATCGTAGTGCTGCTACACATTTCAGTGTTTTGTTATATGGCACGATGGTTTTTTGACAAATTAAATTGAAATAGAAATAAAGTAAGTGAATACATTATTTTTAGTTGTATTAAAAATTAAATTAAACATTATTTATAAACAAAAAATTATTATTTAAAAAAAAAGAGAAAGTTTATTTTGTTTAATGAAACGACTTATAGAAGCAGTTAGAGGACTGAAGTTCTCTATAATTTGAGAAATAAACATTATCTAACGCAATTAAAATGTACATATTTTAATTATTTAAATTGACAACGAAGAATTTGGTGATTTTTAAATAGATTTTTTTAAAGTTTTTTGTATGCCATTCT
Organism: Atherix ibis; assembly: GCA_958298945.1. NCBI lineage: Eukaryota > Metazoa > Arthropoda > Insecta > Diptera > Athericidae > Atherix > Atherix ibis. The sequence continues at coordinate 50,970,999 of OY282607.1, forward strand.
TTGATGGTAAACTTAATTGTGAAATAATTAATCGCTTAATTCGTCCTTGACAGCGAATGAGGCGATAGATGATTTGTTTACATAATTTACCTGTAAATATATAAGTGCAGAATGTTGATTCTGCCATTACACGGGTATATGTGCTGTTCTTTGTAGGCATTAAAAAATTATGTTATATAATTGTTACTATCCATTTCCCTTTTGAAATTCATCTCGGAACATGGAAACCTTTTCACAAATGTTGCAAAGATGATTTTATCTGCATTTTGTAGAGCACAATAAATATTATTTTCAAGTACTTTCTATCCACAGTAGATCACCTATCCAATAAGAAAACCCTACAATATGATCTCATGACTTCGAAAATACTAAAACAACAATGCAAAAAAAACACAACCTAGCAAGCTATATTTATAATATTCTATTATAACATTCCAATATAATAAGTGAGCGAAAAATTATTTATTTTCCAACATAGTCTCCTGTCAGCTCAATACACTTCATCCAAATACATTTCAAGTTTTTTATTTCTACGAGCTTCGTTCAATAAGACCTTAGAAAAAGATGGAAAAAAACTGCTAATCTCCCTTTTAGCTCTATACACTTTTCCAACCGTTTTTCCAAAATTTTTATCCCGTCCAAAAAATAGGATTTCGGAAGTTCTGCAAAATACTCATCCGTTTGAGCAATGACGTCCTCGTTGGAAGTGAACCGTCGTCCGCCAAGCCATTTCTTCAGATTGGGGAAAAGAAAATAGTCACTCGGGGCCAAATCTGGTGAATAAGCGGGATGCTGCAACAATTCCATTCTCAATTCCACAATTTTGGCCATGGAAACAGTGCAGGTGTGCACACGCGCATTGTCGTGATGCAAGAGGATTTTTTTCTTCTTCAGATGGGGGCGTTTCTCTTTGATTTCCTCGCTCAACCGTTGCAATAATGACGCGTAATACGCTCCTGTTATTGTTTTTCCTTATTCCAAGTAGTCAATAAAAATGATGCCCTGCGAATCCCAAAAGACCGTGGCCATCACCTTGCCGGCCGATGGCACAGTTTTTGCCTTCTTCGGAGCCCGTTCACCCTTGAAAATCCACTGTGATGACTGTCTCTTCGTTTCTGGAGTGTAGTAGTGTATCCAGGTTTCGTCCACAGTGACATATCGACGAAGGAATTCAGCAGGATTGCGATGAAAGAGTGCCAACATAGCCTCAGAGTCCACAACACGATTGCGCTAATTCTCCTCTGAAAGAAAACGCGCCACCCATCTTGCCGAAATTTTTTTCACAGACAATTTTTCATGCAAAATTGAAGCGACTGTACCTTGTGATATGCCTGTGGCCTCAACTAATTCGCGCACTTTAATTCGCCGATCGTTAAAAATCAGATCGTGGATTTTGTCTATGATTTCAGGAGTAGACACCTCAACTGGGCGTCCTGAACGATGTTCATATTTTGTGGATGAACGGCCACGTTTGAATTCATTCACCAATTGTAAACCGTCGCAAACACAGGTGCAGATGTGCCATGAACTGCATCCAACTCGGCTTTGATTTCTTTCGGGCTTAAGCCTTTCAAATGGAGATGTTTGATGACAGCCCTAAACTCGCTTTTTTCCATTGTTATGCACAAATAAATGTCGTTAAATTTAATCGACGATAGAAATTGACCTACGCTATGAATCGAGCTGAAATTTTGACAGCTTTCCTGTCAAAATTAATTTCACTTACAAAAAAAGTAATTTCTCGGATTTTCTAAGGACTTATTGAACGACCCTCGTATAATACGATTTGTCAAACCAGGCTTGTTTTCGGCTATAATTTCAAAATTGGCAGCAAATTGTTATCCACAAGTAGCTAAATCTGGAGAAAATGGTGGGTGTAGAAGCACTTCATAACGTAATTCTACTTAATTTAATGTTGCAATTGCCGATATCATAATAGACCAGAACTTTTTCAATTGCCAAATGCGGTTATTTTGTCTTGATGTCATTATTAAACTGGTTTAATAATATTATATAATACATTCTTGTTACTGTTTTCTCATTATCAAGTTACTTGCTGAAGATCATCCCAAAAAAGCCGACTGAACCATTTTTGTCTTCATTGGTGCATGTTCGTTAGTAAAAGTCCATAATTTTTACTGACCTTTAGATTCTAGTGAATACACGTAAATTTATCTTTCATCAACAGATATGAATCGACGCAAAAATTAATTTGCTATATGCTTTAAATTGTCTAAACGTTCCATTGAAATCCTTACACAAACACGTTTGTGTTCAGGTGCTAGGAAACGTGGCGGCCATTTTACCGATAGCTTTATCATATTCAAACTTTCATGTAAGATGTTGCGGCCATGTTAGTTTGTATCATGTTAGCATTAATTTATGCGGTGACCCAAATTGAACGTCTTGGAGGCTCACTCTCATTTATGATCGCACGTCCACAAATGGTGAACAGTCTGTATTAAACTTTTCAAGCTTGTTTTTAGTTTCAGATATTACAAACTAAATTCGTTTTTTTTCATAACAATAAAATACACAATCGCTGTATCCTTTTAACGGCGTTCAAAACTAACCTAATGAATAGATTTGAAGAATGGCTGGTTATAAAAAGTATCGTTTTAGATACATAATAACAAGCAATTATTATGATAGATAAATGATAAGACAATAAACACTCATCGGTATTTTTCTACCTTACGACTCATTTTACCATCTTTTTTTTTGCGGAAGGTTTAGCAAAATATAAGACGTCAATAAATACCAAATTTAGTATAGTAATGGTATCAATTGAAAGATTCACTTTTTATTAAAAATATATATTTTTGTACAACTTTTTTATTTTGATTTTAACTTTATACACCAGCAAACTTATTATTTTCTAAAAACTTAATCTATCTTGGTTATATTTTTGCCACCTTTCTCCAATAGCAAGCTCTTGTTATCTCTTTCTTACAACAGTTGTAACTCGTTATTTCGTAAAATAATCAACCTTTCATGCACATTTAATATGTCTCTCACTTATTCGGCCATTTTGAATGTTGAGTTAATTTTTGACAGCTGCTTTGCTTGCACGTGTGTTGGCTCGTCTTCGATTTTTGCCCATTTTCGACCAAAAACAGCATCGCCTTAACATCGCTAAGGAGCTGTTAAACTCTGTCCGCGATGACTCATTTTTGCTCCAAAGGCTCATAAGTGATGACAAATTATAGGTTTATGGTTATGACGTGCAAACCAAAGCTCAATCATCCCAATGGAAGCTGCCGCACGAGCCAAGACCGAAAAAACGCGCCAAGTTCGGTCGAATGTGAAGGTTTTGCAAGTTGTGCGAAGCAATCCACCAGAAACGCTCGGATTTGTGGCAGAACAAAAGTTGGCTTTGCCATTTTTGGCCAAGAACAACACACTAATAATTCCGCAGCCATCGTATTCCCCAGATCTGGCCCCCTGTGACTTTTTGTTGTTCCCGAAACTGAAGAGCCCCATGAAAGGACGACGCTACCCTACGATTGAGGAGATAAAGACGGCATCGAAGGGGGAGCTGAACAAGATCATAAAAAATGATTTTTTGAAGTGCTTCGAGAATTGGAAAAAACGTTGGCACAAGTGTATAATATCTGGTGGGGATTACTTTGAAGGGGACAAAATAGATATTTATGACTTAATAAATAATTTTTGAAAAAACACACAATTCGCGATAATTTTTTAACAGACCTCGTATGTATTGTCCATCAAATCTGGATTTTCTTAACAATTTGCATTAATTTGCAGAACTGAGATTTTAAACATAAAATAGTCCAATCCTGTGAATAGTAAAGATACAAAAACTCTTTATTTCTTAGAAGAATTATTTTTATTATTGACCACATTTTTCTTAATATTTTCTTATTACTCGTATTGACAGACATTTAAAATCAAGTACAAAGTCAAAATATGTTATTATGTTATTAAAATTTATTTCGAAGTTCGCCCGATTTCATAAATTAAAAACAATTGCAGCAAGTTTAAAAATTTTATACGATCAGTTGAATCAAAGTTTTGAAGAAATTGACGCGATCAGATAAATTTGTAAAAATCAATTCGCTTTATAGAAATAAATTACATTGAGAAGATTTCGAATGTATTGTATTTAAAAAATTATTTTTATGAGTGCTACTTACAAAAATTAACAATGTACAAAATAGTAGTAGTAGGTGCGCGAAGTGAATTTAAATAGAGATGAGTTCCAAGTGTATTCAAGCAATTAAGGATAAACATTAGGATTAGTAAATTTGACTTACTTTTTGGCTAATGAAGTACTTACGGAGCAAAACCGATTGAGGCAGAAATCCACCTGCTTTAACGTTAATGTACGACATAAATTAATACATTTTCAAAATAAATGTGTTGGTTTACAGGTATTTGACTTATGGATGCTCACCATAGATCTTGGCTCATGGTCCTAAAAACTAAGGGTGTCAAAAGCTCGCAAAATTATATATGATCCTTGTATTATTATTAAATAATATGCATGTACTTTAGGGGTACCCAAAGCTAAATGCAAAAAGAAATCGAATTCTTAACGAGGACTGTGGAAATATTTTAAAAAATCGCTTGATGTTTAGGATTGGTTCAATAACATTAAAAATTCAGTTTCTAACTCTTTCGTAGTTTTCATAATTTTTTGCATAAACGGCTCATTTAAGTAATATTTTTTCATAAACACATTATAAAGTAGAATTTCTGTAAAAGATAGTACAGCTACTTCTGTAAATTTTTAAATTCAAATTTATTCGATAAAAAGTGTTAGTATCAGACAAATAGTATCCGAGTTAAAACAAACGTTTTGAAAGTAATAGGAAATATGGCAATTCAATACGCACTTAACTAGCTGAAAATTTACCCACAACGTTTTTTTTCCAAAGGGTGATTGCCTTACTAATGTCCACGTGGGGCATGCCCGCTTACCAGCAAAGGAAAAAAGAAGCGTAATTAGAATTTGTGCTTCTCTTCTCAAGCAATACAAGCTTCTGAAAAGAAAACCAAGACAGATCTACAGAAACGCAAAAGGAAAATGAGGGACTTTCTTAGATAAAATAGACTCTACCTACAACATCAACCATATCGATGCCGAGCAACTAATTTAAAATCGAAAAAGACATACACTTTTTTATGATAATTGATCAGCAGGATGATCGAAAAATGAAATAAGGCAGGTTGGACAAAGAATTATCTGCATAAGGACAACGAAAAGAAAAACGAATAAGAATTGCAATGGAAAGAAAACAACGAGCCGAAGAAAGCCAGGAAATAATACAGTTGCAGGCATTTTTCAGTATCGTAAGAAAGCACTGAATCGGAATCAGTATGTGAGCTCCCGATCTACTATACCATAAGCAAACAGCGGATTACAGAAAATCCCCTTCTAAGTACTTCAAAGAAACCTAGAATTATTCAAAATATCTGAAACGGAGATTTAGACGCTGATACAAATTGTAGAAGAGCATAGAAAGTGAGTTCCGGTAAAACCAACAAAACATATACTAAACACTTATAATCGAAGATAATAAAAAAAAATTATACAAAATAAAATTTCTATAAAAATAAATCCAAAACTTTTTTTATTTCTTCATTCTATAACTTCCCGAAATACATATGTGTATACCACACCAACTTGTATCGACGCTATTAACAGCAATCATTATCAATACAGTTTGTCCTTAAAGTAGTGGGTAATAATTTCTCACTTATAAGAAGAACTATAGCCATAGTGGTGGGGCCTGTGGAAGCCAAAGTGATGATGGAATTATCGCCAGAAATGCGTTTAAGAAAAACATAGAATATTTGCATTGCCTTCGCCGCTATTGTTACCAAACACTACTATGCAAACTTTTCTGGTTTACTTTGTTTGTAATGATACAAGGACATGAAGACATCTAGGAAAAAACACCTATCAATGTTTCCCCAAGTACGGGACAATTTATTTAAAAAAATTTAAAAATCGTGATGTTATTGCCGTTTTAACGGGAGGACATGGCTGTTATTTTGTATAATGAAAAAGTGGGAATAAACAGTTCTCTTGCCAAAGGATTAGGATGTTAGGATTGACACGAATGGAAATTCTTACAACGGGAAATGCCCAGTTTACGAACAAACGGAACATTTAGATAATTGTAGTTTGCTTTTTGTTCTCAGTTTTGACTTACTGTCTACGAGTTGTAGTACGTATAATTGGTTGTATCGTACGTTAAGTTCACTTCTTTTAATTTTCGTGTGAGGGTTCCAGGTTAACCGTTTATCGAATATGAGTGCAAATAGAGTGTAAAAGTCTAATATAAGTCCAACTAGAGTTTGGAAATCTATTCTCGCTAGAATGTAAAAGTAATACGAGCACTTTTTTCTCATTTAACCCCACGCTCCACTTTTGAACTAAATTTCTAAGGAAACATCTTTATGATGTGTAAAAATAAACCACCAGACTACCATAGGCGATATCTACCAGAGGATAGGACTCTCTGCAGCTTCCAAAGCAATCCAGCATCCCATACACGGTTGAAAGCGAGCGAAATTTCTGACAGCTGCTTTGCTTTTTGAATGTTCAGTTAATTTTTGACAGCTGCTTTGCTTGCACATGTTTTGGCTCGTCTTCGATTTTTGCACACTTCAAAAATTGAATCGAAGAATCTGTTTCGGGAACAAAAAAAAGTCACAGGGGCCATACCTGGGGAAGACGATGGCTGCGGCATTATTAGTGTGTTGTTTTTGGCCAAAAATTCGCGCACAAGCAACGATGCGTGAACAGCGGCGTTATCATGGTGCAAAAACCAATTTTTCTTCTTCCACAAATCCGGGCGTTTCGAGCGGATTGCTTCGCGCAACTTGCGCATAACTTGTAGGTAATATTCCTTATTCACCGTTCAATCCTATGGCAAGAACTCATGATGCACCACACCCCTGCAATCGAAGAAAACTGTAACCAAAACCTTCACATTCGGCTTCTCGGCCCTCTGAGAACATTTTGTACCACCGATAAACGTTGCTTCGGTCCAAGGCCGCTTCACCATATGTCACAGTCAATATTCGGAATGCGTTCGCGCAATTAATTTTGTTTTTCACACAAAATTTGATACAGATTCTTTGATCCAATTTTTGGAATCGGCAAAAATCGAAGACGAGCCAAAACACGTACAAGCAAAGCAGCTGTCAAAAATTAACGTAACATTCAAAATGGCCGAACTTGTCGGCATAAGTGAGAGATATGAGTATCAACATAACGCCACAAAAAAATTGAAAATCTAATAAACGTAACCCGCGGAATATCAAAATTCGCGATACTTTTTGGATAGACCTCGTATTAAGTTTATTAATATTTCAATGGCATAAAAATGTACATTTTGAGAATTCGTATTCTTATTCAAGTTTCTTTATTCGGCAATAAGAAAAACTCAGTTTTTTATTAGTATTCTATATGTTTTATTTTTATGCCTAATCCACGATTTTGTATAAACCTTATTTTCATCAAATTTTCTTATTATGAATAATGCATATAAGTAGTTTTTTAGACTTTTGAACAGATCTCGTATATTAAACGGAAGAAGATATAACAGCACAATATTTTCGGATCACTTTAGATGAATATAAAAATAAATAAAATTCATTAGACCTTTACGTATAATACGTGTAAGTGCCATAAAATTTTCTCTGTTCATATTCAAAAAAATTTGAAATAATTGTGCCCATAAGAGTACGGATAGATCTTAATATATATTTGAACAAATAAAGTGAATAATGAATAAAAATAGAAAATTATGTTGCCATTATTACAAATGAATATACTCGTGTGCCCTAGTATTTATTTTCCGAGATAGAAGATATTTTGAAGAGTGATTTGACAACAAAAATATATTATATACTGCAAGATTAAGTATAATTTGAAAGGAGTCAGTTAACGCAGTCTGGATTTATGTCATTCTTATTTTATTTGGATTAACGTTTATTTCAAAATAATTAACTAACTAAACAACCATCCGGAGGGTATTGTCATTATATAGAAAAACCACAATCAGTACCGAAGCAAAACTTGGATAATTCTGCAAATGGTAATTTTACCTTAATGGTCGGTATCATGCACCTGGACAAACACAATATTTCTATGTCCGTAATTACATACATGATTAATTTCGTGCTACATTTTACTAGTTAGTGTCCATTTCGAATGATTTTATTATTACGGATGTAGGGCAATATTTCTGTTTTATCTTCTTAATTATTACGTAGGCTACTATATATATTTCTGGCCTAGGCAACACTAAGTGTTGCCAGGTGCGATCTGACATTTCCATTGGAAAGTTTGACATTTTTTAGCATAAACGTACTCAGAACGTTTTGACGTACGACTATCATTTGTGTTGTTTACAGTGACTTGAAAAAATCAATTTGGCAAAAAAATGGAATTAACTCGTGAACATTTTCGTGCGATCATTTTTCACAACTTTCGACGTGGATTATCACGACAAGAGTGCATCGATGAACTTAAATCTTTGTATGGCTATGAAGCACCATCCTATAGCACTGTGAAAAACTGGTACAACGAATTCAATCGTGGCCGACGCTCGCTCAAAGACGAATTCCGTGAAGGTCGTCCAAAAACAGCCGTTGTTCCAGAAAACATCGATGCCGTACGTGAACTGATAATGCAAGACCGTCATGTGACATACCGTGAGATAGAGGCATGCCTAGGCATTTCTCCCACCAGCATACATTCGATATTGCATGAACACCTGGCCGTAAAAAAGGTTTGTTCTCGTTGGATCCCGCACAATTTGACAATCGCTCAAAAAAAGGCTCGTGTGGATTGGTGTAAAGAAATGCTGTAAAAATACGATCGCGGTGCTTCAAAAGACGTTTATAAGATCGTCACAGGTGACGAATCATGGATCTATGCGTATGAGCCCGAAACAAAACAGCAATCGACCGTGTGGGTCTTCCAAGACGAGTCAAATCCAACGAAAGTTGTTCGTGGAAGAAGCACTTCGAAGCAAATGGTCGCTTGTTTCTTTGGCAAAACTGGTCATGTGGCGACTGTTCCGCTTGTGCAACGTAGGACGGTCAATTCTGAGTGGTACACCACCATTTGTTTGCCTGAAGTCTTCGGAGAAATTCGAAAAACGAACAAGAGAAGTCGAATCATTGTGCACCATGACAATGCGAGCTCTCACACATCGGCTCAAACCAGCGCCTTTTTGACCGGACAAAACGTCGAATTGATGGGTCATCCTCCGTACAGCCCTGACTTGGCACCCAATGACTTCTTTTTAATTTTCGTCGCCAGAAGATGCTGTTGAAGCATTCAAAAACCATGTTTTGGAGGTGTCTCAATCGGAGTGGAAAAAGTGCTTCGAAAATTGGTTTGAGCGCATGCAAAAGTGTATAAATCTTGATGGAGAATATTTTGAAAAACAATAAAACCTTTTTCGGTGATAAATATTCGCATTTTCATTATTAGGCCAGAAATATATATAGTAGCCCACGTATTACATGTATTATCATCGTTATTATTGTTATTATTATTATTATTATTATTATTATTATTATTATTATTTGAATTTTTCTGTTTTATATACCCCAGAGAACACAAGTGTACCAGAGTGATTTTCGAAGTGTCCGTTTGTAATATCCAGACCTACTCTCCCATACCTTTTCTCTAACACATGCTATATATTCGAATACATCATTATTAGTTCCATATACATATATACATAAGAATGTGTGTACAAATATTGATTCCTATAAGGCTTCATATTTTGACCGATGAATTCATCCTTTTATTGTTTTAGATTTTGAAAATGTTCCATGTTCACTTTTATGATATTTATTTTGCAGGACAATCCTTAAGCGAGTGTATATGTTGAAAATTTAAAATTGAATCATTTAGCATTGTGATTTTGTCATGAACAGTACATTCAATAAAAATCATTAAGACTTTATTTTCAGACACTTAGAACTTACTTTTTATCGACTACGATTTTTTACCATATTGAATATTGTACTTTGGAGAGCTACATTGCTTCCCCTTGTTGGGTGATAACGTTTTTTCTACTATGTGTACAATATATCTATCTGTACATGAGTCTGTATTAAAAAAATTTCCTAAATAAACAAATTGAATTTTTACTGTTCACTTTTGCCAAGCCTATATTTTTATTAGGGCTGTGATTAAAAAAATAAACATCTTTTATGGTTCCTACATCTCAAAATACCTACGAAAGTCGTTCAATAAGTTCTTAGAAAAAGATGGAAAAAAACTGTTTTTTAAATAATTTTTTTTTATTTTTCAACATAATCTCCTTTTAGCTATATACACTTTTCCAACCGTTTTTCCAAAATTTTTATCCTGTCCAAAACATAGGATTTCGGAAGTTCTGCAAAATACTCATCCGTTTGAGCAATGACGTCCTCGTTGGAAGTGAACCGTCGTCCGCTAAGCCATTTCTTCAGATTGGGGAAAAGAAATTAGTCATTCGGGGCTAAATCTGGTGAATAAGCGGGATGCTGCAACAATTCCACAATTTTGGCCATGGAAACAGCACAGGTGCGCACACGCGCATTGTTCTGATGCAAGAGGATTTTTTTCTTTTTCAGATGGGGGCGTTTCTCTTTGATTTCCTCGCTTAACCGTTGCAATAACGACGCGTAGTACGCTCCGGTTATTGTTTTTCCTTTTTCCAAGTAGTCGATAAAAATGATGCCCTGCGAATCCCAAAAGACCGTGGCCATCACCTTGCCGGCCGATGGCACAGTTTTTGCCTTCTTCGGAGCCCGTTCACCCTTGAAAATCCACTGTGATGACTGTCTCTTCGTTTCTGGAGTGTAGTAGTGTATCCAGGTTTCGTCCACAGTGACATATCGACGAAGGAATTCGGCAGGATTGCGATGAAAGAGTGCCAACATAGCCTCAGAGTCCACTACACGATTGCGCTTATTCTCCTCTGAGAGCAAACGCGGCACCCATCTTGCCGAAATTTTTTTCACAGACAATTTTTCATGCAAAAAAACTACTAGGTCGTCGTTCTACCTAGTTGTCTTCTTGGACCATAAATGAAGCCACTGTAGAGTTTCCGGGCAGGTTCTTCCTTATCCATATAGATTAAGGGTGGTCGTAATAACGCTTCAAAATCTTCCACAAATCCTCCTCTCGAATACGGACAAGAATTTGCAATGGTTTTTGCTGAGCATCCATGACATTAGAATGTCTGTAATAACTTCTGCCGATTGCCAGCAGCCATGCACGGATTTTTTCAACCAATAACTTTAGGCTGATTTTGCTCTGGAACAACTTGAAAATGATTCTGATTTTTCAAGCAAATCATCTTCTCAGATAACAGATATTTCATATCTTTGGAGAATAAACTTAATTATTGTTACTGGGCTGAAGCCAATCCACAAATTATTCAGAAGGTGTGGTTTAAAACGAGCAGTGGCCAATGATGCTTTTTATTATTGCTTTATGTAGTCCTTTATTTTTTTTAAATGAGAAAGGAGTTACCGTTAGTGTCTATAGTGAGTGATACAGGTCGATGATATCGAACTTTTTATGGCTTGAATTGGAAGATATTGCTTTATGTAGTTTCAACAAGACAACACTACGTCGAATAATTGTGGGAAAAGTTTGGCGAGCCGATAATTTCAAAAAATGTAGATGTGAAATAGCCTCCAAGAAGTTGTGATTTTGGAGGGTTATTTGATAAACCAGCAACCATTGATGCATTAAAATTGATTATTGAACACCAAGTACGTGAAATGAGGCCAGATTTATTGCACAAGGTAGTTGAAAATTGCAAAAATCCGATTCGGTTCTGTGAACGGAGCAGAGGCAGTCATTTAAATGGTGTTATTTTCAGAATATAATTGCATCGATTATACTTGAAAATAAAATAATAAATTTATTGATTTCTGTCACCTCAAATTATTACGCTCTAGTTTTTTCACCGTTGAATCAAAGCTACTCTTGGACATGACTGTGATCTTGCCAATCCGTATGCATTATTTGAAATCTTAATTAATAATAATCATTACGAACTACTACCTGCATTCAAAAGGTTGATAATTTGAAAAATATTTGGCTCCCAATATACGGACGGATTCAAAATCTTGGAACGCTAAAATTAGGCTCCATATGTTGTGGTAGGCTAGAGACTTAATTCGTATGAATCAGGAAGATTTTGCTTAAAATCTGCAAGGCCTAATTTTACGGTAGCAAAAGACAACGCCTTCAAATGTAACGATGGCATAACCCAGCACGCACGAGTTATGTTGAGAATACCTAATTGGAGGGGGCTTGGAAAATTGATAGTAATTTTTGTGATTCAAATAGGTTCTTGAACTAAAAATTAGAAGCTATTTGGCTACGAAAAATACTTTTCACCATAAAATACATATTTATTCATACTTGGGGAGCATTGGCTTTTAAATTTTTGAGAATTAATTTATTGTTTGCGCAATTTTTCAATTTATAAAATTTCTTAAATATTAAAAATTTTTAAAATTTTAAAAATAAATTAATCATAATTAATTATGCAACCCAAAAGTGAAATGCATTTGTACAATCGTTATTAAGAAAATATTATTGATATTATTTGCGTTCATGTAATCTTGGGTACGGTGAATGCCTCATAATTTAACTAATGATGAAAAACAATACATTACAGTATAACGTAGTTTTTAATAATCTTTTACATAAATTGATTATGGACAATTTTATAAATTCAGAGTGGTGTTGTGAAAACAAAATTTGTATAAAACCACATCCATTCCAGAATTCCAAATATATATTTGAACTATTTCCAAAATAAAACTGTTGTTCAGTCAAAACTCAACCAACTTATAAATACACCTTTTTCGTACAGACCCATAAGCCTTGTTAAAATCCTTTCAGAAATCCTAAAAAAAAAACTTATTCTGAAGTTCGTATACACTATATACTTGTCTCGACTGCATTTGACCGAATATAGTATACTGGTTAAGGCTGAAAGCTCAATGAAATTGTTCCACTAACTTAAATACCTATCATTTTAAGTAACTGGAAATATCGAATTCTCTTATATACGTGTATTCCATATCCTTACCGGTATCTTTCAGATTAGTATTCTTGGGTCTTTCCTATATAAAATTTATACCTATGATATTTTTCCGAACGACAACACATTAATAGCTGTATACACATATGTCGAAAATACTACCTCGTACCATTTCTAAAACTATATTGATTCCCTTCAAAACTGGTTCAGAAAGTGGAGAATAAAAGTAAGCGAAGAAAAGAGTGTTCATGTAAGTTTTACTTTTTGTCAAGAACCATTCCTTTCCATACTTATTAATAGTAAGGAAAAAAATAGAGGCACGTTATTTGGGATTGTAAATGTTTGAGAGATGCTACAGACAACTACAAAAACTTTTCGATAAACCATCAAAACTAACAGTCGGCAAAATAGTTCTCCTATACTTATGCGGAAATAGAATTTTTTGGAATCAACAAATTGTTCCAATTTCGGTTGAATTTAATCCATTCAATCGAAAATGTAACTAATAGTATGATGCAACTTCAATGATCTTTACGTTCGTCAGTTGTCTGTTACTTGTTAAAAATTTTTTTTATAGTAGACTATTATCCTATTATAATCCTCTTGTAAGAGAACTGTTTTCGCTTTCCATCCACGAAAACCAACATAGACGCTTGACCATAAGGCAATGGCGTCGAGATTTCCTCACTTTAATCAATTAAACTTCGAATAAGGCTAACGATTTAGAGAAGCATCAATGGATTTTTACTTCTCTTATGTGTCATGTTACTGTTGCTCGTATTTAAAAAATGTTCTCTATGATCTGTCATATAGTCAATATTCTATATTTGATGTCACAAATCTAAGATAACATATTGCAATTTTTATCGCCAACTGCTGCAGTAAAAGTTTGAGCTATTTGAGGGGGTAAAATATAATAATTATTTGGAAAAAAACGACACTGTCACATACAGTATAATAAATATTTGTTGTCAGTTCTCATCAAATTCAATATTAAAATCCTTCACATAATGTCAGTTATCATTTTTTTTTCGATATAAAAAAATTCATTCTGATCCTAATCTATTGGGTTGTTCGGAAAGTAATTTGAAAGACGATTTTCTAATAGTGAATTTACATTTTATTCAATTAAATATTTCCATCTGATCAACTATCCTTTGCCATCTTTCTAGCAGTAGCATGATTCCACGCTCATAAAATTTTTGTTCTTTGCTTGCAAAAACTGATACAAGTGATTATTGACCTCCTCATTTGAATTAAACGTTTTACCGTCTAAAATTTTTTTTTATTGAGACCGGAACAAATGATAATGGGAAGGTGCTAGGTCTGGAGAGTATGGTGGGTAAGGCAGTATATCCCATCCAAGCTCTAAAAGCTTTTGCCGAGTGGTCAAACTTGTATGTGGTTTCGCATTATCCTATTGGAACAGTATATCTTTCCAATTGACCAATTCTGGCCTTTTTTCTTTAAGTGAATCATTCAATTTGTCCAACTGATGATAGTATACTTCAGAATTCGATAGAAGCTCAAAATAAACGATTCCTTTGAAATCCCACCAAACAGATAACATAACCTTTTTTTGATGAATATTTGCTTGAGCCGGAACATCTTTTCTACTCCAGGATCTTTTGCGCTCAACATTGCTGTAGACAACCCATTTCTCGTCCCCAGTGATGATATACTTCAAAAATGGATCATATTCTGGGCGTTTGAGAAGCAAATCACAAACGTCAATGCGTCGGCACAAATTTCTTTCCGTAAGAAGATGAGGAACCCATATGTCGAGCTTTGAGATTAAACCTAGCCGTTTCAAATGATCATGAATGGTCGAATTAGATAAATTTAATGTCTCAGCAATCTCACGAGTTGTTATTCGCTGGTTTGCATCAACTTATGCCTTTATTGTGTCTTCATCAGCTTCAACTGGCCTTCCAGAACGTGGTGCATCTTCGAGATCAAAATTTCCGGATCGAAATTTTGCAAACCAGTTTCGCAACGGATAATTTTTTTCTTGCTTGAACAGCATTATTAATCTTTTCTATATTGAAAAAGTAAAATATGCCGAAAATGTTTTTTTTCAGTTTCCATATTTAAAAGGGTATTTTTGACAGATGACATAGCGGCTTAAGTGTGAAGCTGGTTGTGAAAAAATACAATTAAGTCCTCTGTTCAGAAAAAACGAAATTACTTTCCGGACAACCCAATATAAACATAATGCTGTAAAGCATCTAGACTATCAATCTCCTCTTGAAATATTGACATACAAGATGTAATTACGGTTGTTTACTGAAGCTATTTACATTACCAGGTGTATAAGCTTAAATCCTTTAATTACTTAAATCCTTTATTTAAAAGAAACACATGTCTTTTCATAGAAAGCAAAAACAAATTTATTCAAAATATTTGTCCTCGCTAGCTACACTTTTTCCCATCTCTCGGGTAATTTTTGGATACCACGCCAAAAAAATTTCTTCTCTTTCGAGGCAAACCACTCATCAAGCCATTTTCGAAAGTCTTCGTAATAATCGAAGTGCTGCTCAGCAAGCGCGAGGCCCATTGACGAAGACAGGTGGTAGTAGGAAGGGACCAGGTCTGGTGAATAAGCGGGGTGCGGTAGCACCTCTCAGTTGAGTGTCTCGAAGTTGTTTCGGACCATTTTTGACGTGTGCGATGGTGCGTTGTCGTGGAGAAAAATCAGTTTGTCATGTCTTTGTTGATAATGCGTCTTTTTCTCACGCAAAGCACGGTGATCAGTTGTTGGTGGTAGCAGTGGGCATTGACAGTTTCACCAGGTTTCAACATCTCATAGTAGACGATACCCTGCTGATCCCACCAAACGCACAACATCGTCTTCCGTCCTAAGCGATTTGGTCTTGGGGAAGATATTGATGGTTGGCCGAGATCAACCCATGATTTCCTGTATTTAGGATTCTCGAAATATATCCAATTTTCATCGCCTGTCATAATCCGATGCAGGAACGACTTTCTTTTTTATCTGGCGAGCAAGATTTCGCATGTGTTTTGGCGTCGCTCTATCTCCCTATAGTTCAATTCATGCGGCACCCATTTTCCGATCTTTTTAACCACCCATTTTCCGATCTTTTTAATCTTCCCCATGTGCAGACACATGGAAATGGCTGGTTGAGTAACACCTCAACCTTCCTAGGCCGATTTTCACGCTTCTTGTCCCACAAGTCAAAATTGCCGTCTTTGAACCGACAAAACTAATCTCGGCACGTTATTTCCGATAAAGCACTGTCACCATAGGCCTCCATAAGCATTCGATGCGATTCGGCACCCGATTTCTTCAAATTGAAGCAAAAAAGGCTGGCTTCCCGCATATGCTCTTTTTCTGGCACAAAACTAGACATGATTACCAAAGGAAAAATATATGTTCATGTACGAAATTGCTGACAATGTGCACTGATTAATGTTGACAGATGTCAAACTCATAAAAAAAGTATGGCATGCCCTTAGATTAAAGAATACCTGGATAGGCCCCTACCGTATATGTATACGCATTTTTGTGTCCAACTTATTGCCAAGCGGTGAGAAATGGCAAAAGCGGGATATTTTTGTGTATATTTTTTTATGTAGACATGACACCCACTGCCATCTAGTTGTCGTAATACAAATTTATTGAATTGCAAAAACATAATTTATATTCATTTTAATACACTTATTGGAAACAAAAATACAATTTAAACACAACGACAGGCAATTTTTATTTTTTGTACAATCTTTTGATACGGAATGGAATTCTATTTTAGGTTTATTATTCCTTCCGGAAATATAAATCAAATATAAAGCGCCTCAATTTTCTGGACATTAGGAGAGTTTTCAAACGCGCCATTCTCCATGAAAGTAGTGACATACCGAAAACAGCGGGCTATTTTTAACATTTCTCAGTTGTTTTTTTTTGCGGTTCGGAGAGTGTTTTTAAAAGTGTTATTTCCATATTTTTAGAAGTATTTACGGAAAAGTAAGTATTTATACAAATTGTTATATTATTAATAAAAGTTAATACGAAGTTTTTATTTCAGGAAATGAAGTGTTTTGTGAGAAATTGCTTCTCATACGAAAAAATGAAGAAGCCGGGAATTTCTTTCTTTCGGTAAGTTGACATATTTATTTTTACAAAACAAATTAAGAAAAAGTTTATTTGTGATGTGCCTAAATGGCTTTTAGTGATATCTTTTGTGTAAAAAGTGGTTAAAAAGTGAAAAGTTCTGCATTGAATAAATGTAAACAAATCCGATGTTGACAGTTCAATGTTTACCATGAAATAGTACAGTGCCGGTGTATATAAAGTGTGTGTAAGAAAGTTTAAGGGACCGAATTTTTTTAATAGTGCGAATAATACTTCAATTTATGTTATTTCTTAATTGGAAAAGTAAATGTGACGATCGAATATGTATATGTTGAGGAGGATAATGAACATGTTATATAAAAAAAATTATTGATATATAATTTTGCCTTAATTACTTTTATTTTCTAGGTCCCTAATAGCAGCACTGAATGTGAGGACTCGTCAACAAAGAAAGTAAGTAATTGTATACATGTATTATAATATTTTCTCCTAGGCACATTGAAAGCATTGTTTTCTATTGATTCATTAAATTATTATGTTTTAATTAATAATATGTAATGAAATAAAAAAATAATGTATTAAAATAGAATACTGTGTTTTATTGCATATTTACAAAAGTAATTTCATCAAACAACAAGACCCGCAATATTAAAAAATCGGCTTCTTTACGCATAAATGACATCACATATGAAAATGATTTTGAACGAACCGCTTCAATCGCCATACTGAACTTTTAATTTGGCCCCCAATGATTTACGCCATTTCTGTTGTATTGCATGTGTGTGAGTTCTATGAATGTATTGCCAACAAAAGTTGGACAGAATTTTTGTGTAGAGGCCTATCCAGTACTTTTTTAATCTAAGGGCATGCCCATGGTAGCTTAATACGCTCACTCACGCTATCTATGACCCAACAGCGAACTTAAGCTTATACACCTAGCACTTTACTGCATTTTATTCTTTTTACCATTTGAATAAATCTTAAAACAGAATAAAATATCACCGTTGCATTTGAATACTTTCAAAAAAAACGCCAGTAAACCATTTCTCTAAAATACTATAATCCAAATATGAAAATACCAATTTTTTAAACTTTAATAAAATGATAATAATACTATTCACTTAAATTACACATAGAAAATTTTATATTTTAAACTGTTGCTAAAAACAAAATTCAAACTTTTCTAATAGTTTTGTATAAAGACCTTGTCCAAAATAGGAAAATGAATCTGAATGTGAACTTTGCAAAATGTTTACATTTCAAAATGTTTGAAAACTCCTACCAATGGAAAGAAAATGGATCTGCTAGCATGAATATGGAAGTTAATGAATTGTGAACGCATGTATGTATTTACAATAGCAGTTGAAAAGTTACTTACCTGTTTCATCAGTTTTCAGATTGTATTTAACTATATTGGAACTGTTTATTTCGTTGTAATAAAAGGATCCATTGTATATGACATGGGAATTTCCCTGTGAATAAATAAAAAAACGAACAAATTAAATTTGTTGCTATTTTTCCCCAAAAATTAAACGAACAATAATATTTGTCTTTAATAGAATTTTCTTTTTTTTTCGAAAGTTGAAGATTATGCAATTTTTAAACTTACCATAAATGGATATGGTAATTTTATTTGACGCCCAACTATTTCATCGCGATACTGTTCTCTATTCTTATATTCGTAGAGGTAATAAGGATCCATTTGCTTGGTTGCCCATATCATTTCATTTATAGCGTTATTATTTATATGCGTTTCTTTAAGCCAAGCGCCAAACTTTTCACTGAAGGTATGATAAACAGGCTTACCAACCGCG
This sequence comes from Atherix ibis, assembly GCA_958298945.1. NCBI lineage: Eukaryota > Metazoa > Arthropoda > Insecta > Diptera > Athericidae > Atherix > Atherix ibis. The sequence goes on from OY282607.1 coordinate 50,989,955, forward strand.
TACAAGACACAATCTATGATAAAAGAAAAAATTTTAATGTGAAAAATCTGACAAGGTTTATTTTCATATCTTGCTCAGTAATAATTATTATTTTATACGTAAATCAAGTTAAAGTGAAATCTGTTTACATAGTTAAAGCTCCGGATCCAAAGTCCAGACTTTGCGCAGATTGAGCCCATACTTTGGGCAGATTGGAAACTAACTATTTGAAATAGTGAGTCTAAAAAATATTCGTACATTTAAGAATTGTGCCAAAAAATTTTCAACATTTCGACAGAAACATAAAAGTAGATTCTTTAACGAAATAATATTAAAATTGGATAAAAAAATATCTATAATAAAAATTAGATATAATATAAAAAATTCGTAAGTTGAATTTGGTATATGCATATTTTGACAATAGAAAATATTCCAGCTTAGAAACGTTTAGAGGTTAGTTAATACCCATATTATCATAATAAAAAACGAAATGGCGGAAATAAGGTCTTGGATGCTATATTGTCAGTACGTGCTTAAATTTGGAAGTGTTCTATTGGGATGACAAAATTGCCAATCGGTTATCTGATAATTTCAAAAGACAATTAAAATTTAAATAATTATTTTTAAGAAAATGTACAAATAGTTTGATAAATTTATTTTCAAAAATCAAAGAAACGTTTTTTTTTTGGAACAATTCTCAAAAATGTTATGAATTTCAATTAAGATCATAGTTTTATTTAGTAATTTAAGAACTTATTGATTTTATTAATATTAAAACAAATTTAAAAATGACAAAATATTAACAGTAGACTTGTTAATGAGACCAAAAAAGTATTCGTACAGCAAAAATATGTAATTCACTTTTTTTTATTTGTTATTTAGAATTTAGTGGAAATTGATAGGAAGAAGAGGTAATAAAACATCGTTAGAATAACGTAGATTATTTATTCGATGTGAAATTTTTGGAAGGTTCTTGGTCCATAGAGTTTGTAGAGAAATGCTATGCGTTTGATCATTTGTGAATTAAAAAATATCCATAAAAGAAACTGTCCGAATATATGTTAAAAAGAATAGTATCGTAGTTGTATACATTTCTTAAAAGAAATTTGAAGTGTCCTATTCTATAAAACAGTTATAATATTTTAATGAAAGTAATATTCAGCGTTGCTATAGGGCAGTACGGATGCTACTGACATTGAAATTCTACATTTTATTAATTTTGAAGTTATTACTTTAAGATGGAAATTTTTCTTTTTTTTTGTCCGAAAAACAGCCAATCATTTAAATTTATTATAGAAGCTAAGTTTTATCAAACTAAATATTAATTTATTCAATAATCATAAAATATTATTTACGAAGTGTACGAGAATAAGTTTCAGACTCACTGTAAGGCGTTTTTTTATTTTGATTATCGGCAAAAAGTACGAGAAAATTCGTTCACGGCTATTGGCACCTAACAAAGTCAAGTAGCTCAAAATTATAACCAATAAATCTGAAATGTACTCGTTTTTTTTGAGAAATTTGGGTTTATAACCAGAATTATTTCAAACTCTTGAGTACATTCCAGGATGATTTACTAAAAAAATATTTAGAATGGATAATTCCTATGTTTATCTTAAATATAATAAAATCATGCAGTCTTTGATGGACAAACATTCCGGCTTGGATGGAGTGATGACTTTAACCAGGACGTCAAATACCTGTTGCGATAACTTGTTCAAAGAATCTTTACAAGAAACTGAACCGTTTATTGTCATTTATGAGATATATTAAATTTTTAACATTTCAATACCATAAACATTCTTTGAACATGTACATTTTTAGAATTCGTATTTTTATTCAATTTCGGCAATAAGAAAATCTTTTTTTTTTTTAATTCTATATGTTTTGTTTTTATGACTAATCCACGATTGTATAAACCTAATTTCCATCAAATTTTTTTATTAGGAATAATTTACATAAGTATTGGGTGTAAGGGAAAGTTCTGTCGTTTTTGAACACTTGCGCTCTATGCGTTGTCGATTCTTAGCGAGAATTCTGATTCGACTGAAATTGATTTAAACCGTTAGATTACTATATGATTGATAGTTTATATACCATATATTTTTTCGTATTTTTGTGAGTTTTTTTAAACTTGTAAAACAGTCAACATAAGTGAAGAAAAGCTGCACTTAATAATGTCTTATGTTGTATGAGTTCCAAAAAGGAAACAACTCGATGGAGGCAAACAAAAAAACTTGTGAGGCGTTTTTAGAGAAGACGCAGTAACAGCTCGAATATGCCAGAGATGGTTTGCGAAATTTCATTGGGTGATTTTTCTTTGAAAGATGAACCCAGATCAGGAAGGCCATCAGTTGTCAATGACGAACTGCTACGCAGTATGATCAGGACAAATCCCATGTTAAATTCCACAGAAGTGGCCTTCAAGCTTCGAATTTATTAGACTACTACTTTGGAGCACATTAGGAGGCTTGGTTTAGTTTGGGTGCCACAGGAATTAAGCGAAACAAAATTTAATGGATCGAATTTCAATATTTTCTTTAAATCTTCCTCGTCACAAAAGGAACCGTTTTTGGACCACTTGGTGACTGGTGATGAAAAGTGGATAGTTTATAAGTATGCGGTAAGAAAAAGAGCATATGTTTACAAACGGGAGACACCACCGACCCCATTAAAAAAAGGCGTGCATCAAAAGATAGTTGTGTTGTTTTGTTGGTGGGATCGGATGGTATTGTCCACTAAGAGTTGCTGAAAGAAAATTATACGGTCGATGCTGGTCGTTACTGTTCGCAACTTGATGTTTTGAATAAAGAAATTCAACGTAAACGTCCATATTTGACCAACAGAAAGGGTTCACCATGACAACGCTAGATCGCATGTGGCAAGAAAAACAAAAAATTGCAAAGTTGAGTTGGGTTGCGAAACTCTTCCTCAGCCAGCATATTCTCCAGATATTGCACCATCAGACTATTATCTGTTCTTTCCTGATGGAAATGAATACATAAATTATGAGGGTGTCCAAATGGCAGTGGAAGAATACTTTGCGTCCAAAAACGAGGACTTCTTTTCCAGGGGGTTGGATAAGCTGCCAGAACGCTAGCAGATAGTTGTAACTAATAAATGAAATTATATTTTTGATTAATTTTGGAATAAAAGTTAAAAAAAAGCGACAGAACTTTTTCTTACACCCAATAGTTGTTTTAACTCACAATATGTGAGATTTCTACATTGTACCCATAAGGAACAAAAACATTCAGTATATTTATAGTTGATTCAGATTTAGATGCACTAAATTTACAGTTTAGGTAACCTTTTATTATAAACAGAAACTCAAAAACTAATTTTAGGCGCCAACATTTTCCATAAATAAAATATTCTGCTTCACATAGTTAAATAATATTAAAAAATTCTAAATGCTTAATGTACTGTACCGTCTACTCTTTGTGGGAGTGGTGGATATGATAAATTTCCAGCTGGTGTCAAAGTGATTCTTCGAACATCGAACCACGCCATGTCAGGATCCTTACACTTGTTATGCCTATAATAAACTATTCCTATTATTTCATCGTTAATGATTTAATAAGATAATTATCGTACAAATTTAGGTATTCAGGACATTGCTGGCACGGATCTGTTGTAGGACACAATTCTTCGTAAGTTGTCTTATCCGGAGGTCGTGTACCAAAAACAACTCGTTCGTTCCTCTCTGTTTCCGGAGTATGCTTTAACGAATCTTTTTCTATATAAATTAAATAGATTATAAAATCGGATATTATTAAGGATTTAAGAATCGATATTTTAGTTTTTTTTATATGAAAGTATTTTATTTCGAGTTCGATTATCTTACGTTTTACATAGAATATAGCCGTTGTTGTATTAATTTCATTTTTAGCAATGCAAAAGTATTCACCAAAGTCCTGTATTCCTATCCGTGTTATCGTCAATTTCATTGATGTCTTATATCTGTTATATATGATTATATTATTGGTGAAAGGAGAAATTTCGAATAACGTTATTATTTTTAGGTCACATTACTCTATTATTTAAATACTCAATTACCTGTCCGTATGTGTCTCCATGCGATACTTATCGCTGGGATCCAATATTTTGCCATCGGATACACGTTCCCAATAACGTACTGCTTCAGGAAAGGCTTCGACCTATTATTAAGCACAAAGAAAAAATATACAATATATATGCGAAATTTGTAAATTTTTTTTTTGAAAGGAAATATTTAAAATACAGGTAACCACCCTACAACACAGTTTTCTAGTGAAACAAAAAAGTTATATTACTAATTATGCCGGAAATATAACTCAAATTTCGGGTAGTCCACATAGTGCGTATGTAGTATAGAATATGTAATTGCATTTATTTCAATGTATATACAGAAAATAAAATGAAATTCGGGGAAATTATCTTACACCGAGATTCGTTCGAAATAGAATGTATCTTATGTTTCAAGTGTTTAGAAAGAAGGATTGAATAAAAATATATATTACCAATATCGATTCTGAAGACAACAGTTCTGATGAAAATTGTAAAGTTAACAACTATTATCTTAAAAAATTTACAGAACGAATTTACATGAACGCTAGACTAATTTTTCTTCACTAAAGATCCTTGCGACAAAAAAGCCAACAATTCGAAATACCCTTGTAAGGGTCCAGCAAACAGACTAAAATAACCGTTTTTTTTAGGGGGGGAGAAGAAGATGCGAAAAAACCCGCCGGAGAAATGGGTTCAGAAAATGGTGAAATACGGCTCTCGCCACCCCAATTCTGTTGGGCAGTAATGGGGAATAATGTTATTTAAAGTAGTTTGACTTAAATTAGCACAGAATTTTTTTGTTTATTTACGTTTTCTGTAAAAAAACCTATTTTGTTTTAACAATTTTTCGGAACGCATCACCTTATTTTTCACTAGTCTTCTATTATATTGGGTTGTCAAGAAAGTAATTTCGTTTTTTTAAATAAAAATGAAAGACGATTTTCTTATAGTGAATTAATATTTTATTTAATTAAATATTGTCCAGTCTGATCCAATACCCTTTGCCATCTTTCTGGCAGAAGCATGATTCCACGCTCATAAAATTTTTGTTCTTTGCTGACAAAAAACTGATCCAAGTGATTTTTGACCTCCTCAATTGAATTAAACATTTTACCATCTAAAATTTTTTGTAGAGACCGGAACGAATGATAATCGGAAGGTGTTAGGTCTGAAAAGTATGGTGGGTATGGCAGTATATCCCATTCAAGCTCTAAAAGCTTTTGCCGAATGGTCAAACTTGTATGTGGTTTCGCATTATCCTATTGGAACAGTATGTCTTTCCAATTGACCAATTCTGACCTTTTTTCTTTAAGTGAATCATTCAATTTGTCCAACTGATGATAATATACTTCAGAATTTATCATTGTGTTGCTCGATAGAAGCTCAAAATAACCGATTCCTTTGAAATCCCACCAAACAGATAGCATAACCTTTTTTTGATGAATATTTGCTTGAGCTGGCTCATCTTTTCTACTCCAGGATCTTTTGCGCTAAACACTGTTGTAGACAACCCACTTCTCGTCCCCAGTGATAATATGCTTCTAAAATGGATAATTTTCTTGGTGTTTGAGAAACAAATAACAAACGTCAATGCGGCGGCACAAATTTTGTTCCGTAAGAAGATGAGGAACCCATATGTCGAGATTTGAGATTAAACCTAGGCATTTCCAATTATTATGAATGGTCATATTCGATAAATTTAAGTTTGCATCAATTAATGCGTTTATTGTGTCTTCACCAGCTTCAACTGGCTTTTCAGAACGTGGTGCATCTTCGAGATGAAAATTGCCGGATCGAAATTTTGTAAAGTAGTTTTGGTTCTAGCGCTCACTTAATACATCTTCTCCACACACATTAGATAATTTTTTTCTTGTTTGAAGAGCATTTTTTTCTTTTCTATAGTAAAAATGTAAAATATGCCGAAAATGCTGTTTTTCACTTCCTATATTTAAAAGGGTATCAACCAAAAACTACTGTGCAGATTCAATCGAATTTTTTGACAAGCAAGCTTTGCTCTGCGACCGTGCCATCCTGGATCCACCGGCTCTCGTCAGATCACCGAAGTTAAGCAGGACTGGGCGTGGTTAGTACTCGGATGGGTGACCACTTGGAAAACCGCGTGTCGCAGGTAGGTTAGCGGGTTCGGTTCCCGCTGCCGCCATCTCGGCATTGGTGCCGGGGTGAGAGGCCGACTACAAGCCTTACATATGTAGTCCGTAGGGTCCCCCAACGTCACTGGGGGTTGCTTCGCTGGCCTGATAAGCCGCAAGCCATAAGAAAACATCTTATCATGAAACAGCACAAGAGTAATCATCCGGACAACACCTCAGGCAAAACGACATTTGGCTTTCACCGAACAACCCGAATAGGTACCTGGAACGTGCGAACTCTCTCCCAAACTTCTCGTCTGGCGCAAGCTACTTCCGAAATGCGACGCTACAATCTCGACATACTGGGAATCTCCGAAACAAGGTGGAAACATCAAGGAATCCTCGCAACGCAGACGGGTGAACACTTCATCTACAGCGGCAACGACAATGGACACCACTGTGGAGTCGGATTAATCCTATCAGCCAACGCAAAGAGATCTCTCATGGGCTACAAACCGGTCTCCGACCGCCTTCTGACAGCCAGGTTCCACTCGAAGTTCCGAAACATCACCATCGTGCAATGCTATGCCCCAACTGAAGTAGATGATGACGCCAATAAAGAAGCCTTCTACCACCAATTAGAGACGTGCATTCAATCTGCCCCGAAGAGCGACATCAAAATTGTAATGGGCGATTTTAACGCTAAAATAGGCCGGGACAACACTGATCTTCGCTCGATCATTGGAACACACAGCCTTCATGCAGAGGGAAATGACAACGGGAACCGTCTCACTGACCTCTGCTCAACTCATCAACTATTCATCGGTGGCACCAAGTTTCCTCACAAGAACATCCACAAATACACCTGGCAGTCTCCGGATCGCGTGACCCGCAACCAGATAGACCACATCCTAATAAGCAAAAAATTCCTCAGATCGCTCCTGGACGTCAAGACAATCCGAGGAGCTGACATATACAGCGACCATCAGCTGTTACTTGGGGTGGTCAGACTAAGGCCTGCGGCAACAAAGAAACGACAAGATCGCGCAGAACGCAGGCACGACATCCAACGCCTGCAGAATCCAGAGACAGCCGAGTTATTTGCGAACAAGCTGAAGGAAGTTAGCCACAATGCCGAAAGGCTGACATGGCCTTCTCTACTGGGCAAACTAAAGTCCGGGAAGTAACGGGCTTTCGGAACTACAAGAGGAAAGAGTGGATCCGCGAGTCAACCTGGACTCAAATAAGAAAACGAAGAAAGCTGGAAGGTCTTCTCCAAACTGCTCAAACTCGCGAGGAAAGGCACCATCTACAGACGAGGTACGACCTTGCTCAAAAGATGGTCAAACGCATGGCAAGGGATGACAAGAGGAACTACTTCAACGAAATAGCGAGCGAAGCAGAAGCCGCTGCACACCGGAGCAATATCCGCAGTGTCTATGCATCAATTCGCAAACTATCCGGAAAAATAATACCCTCACTGCCACCACTTAAGGACAAAGACGGTCAAACTCTCTCCACGGATGAAGAACAACTCGACCGCTGGAAGGAATTCTTCTCAGAATCCCTTCCAATAGCTCCAGAATTCCATCCTCCTCCTACAGTGATGCGCAGAAACCCACGAAGATCCATCCCAACAACACCGCCTACGATTACGGAAATCACAACAGCAATCAACAAGCTTAAGTACAGTAAAGCACCCGGACCTGACAACCTGGCCCCAGAAGTTCTGAAGTTTGATCCACCACTCCTGGCCTCGCTGTTGCATCCTATAATCGCAAAAGCCTGGACACAATGCCACTTCCCGGACAGCTGGAAAGAAGGAGTAATTATCACCATCCCGAAGAAAGGTGACCTTGGCGATTGCAAAAACTGGAGGGGAATCACTCTGCTGAACACCATCCAGAAACTTATCGCATCAATCATCCTGACTCGCATCACTCCAACAGTGGAAAGTGCCCTCTGCAACGAGCAGTCTGGCTTTAGACCAAACCGCTCCTGTATTGATCACATCAACAGCCTAAGAATGATCATTGAACAGTCGAACGAATGGAACAGCCCGCTCTATCTTCTCTTCGTTGACTTCGAAAGAGCCTTCGACATGATTTCTCGCGACGCCATCTGGAGTGCTCTGGCTGAACTAGGCATCCCGCAGGCCATAATCGATCTAATCCGAGAACTATACCGCGAGGCCCCGTGTAGAGTGCGTCTCAAAGGACGAAACAGCGATACATTCAACATCTCGAGAGGAGTCAGGCAGGGTTGCATAATCTCGCCTATCCTCTTCATAATCGCCCTAGACCTAGTTCTTCAACGCACTAACAGCACAGCCAGCAACGGTATACAGTGGACACTGCGTGAGAAGCTCCACGACCTGGACTACGCCGACGACATATGCCTCATGTCCCACACCTTCAACGGCATTCAGGAGAAACTGAATGCACTGGCCTCCAACGCAGAAAAAGTTGGGATGAGAATCAACATCAAGAAGACCAAATTGATGCGTGTCGGCGCCACCTGCGAGAGACCCTTGATGCTACACGGTACCCAAGTTGAAGATGTCGAAAAGTTCTGTTACCTTGGCAGCATGCTCAGCAAGGATGGTGGAACTGAAATAGACATCCAAACGCGCATCAACAAGGCGCGACAAGTGTACACCTCACTTGGGAACGTGAGGTGTACACTTGCACTCAAACTTCGAATATTCAACTCAAACGTCAAGACAGTACTGTTGTACGGCTGCGAAACATGAAAAGTAACAGACAGCACGACTCGTAAGCCTCAAGCATTTGTGAACAGATGCTTGAGGCGTATAAGCAAGATCTTCTGGCCGAACTGGATAACGAACGATGAGCTGCTTCTTCTCACGAAGCAAATACCTCTGCTAGATAACATCAAACGCAGGAAATGGAGTTGGATTGGCCACACCTTGCGAAAACCACCTACGGACATAGCAAGGATGGCACTAGATTGGAACCCACAGGGCAATCGCTGCAGAGGACGTCCAAGGACTACTTGGAGAAGATCAGTCGAGCGCGAACACCAACAAACTGGCAAATCTTGGTCGGAAGTAAAAGGGCTGGCTCAAAACAGAAGCAGATGGAGAGAGTTCACAGAGTCTCTAGTGCCGCTATATGCTCCATAGGAGTGACTGTGTTCTCATGTCTATGTGTAACATAGAAATGAAAACCTGTCAAATAAAAAAAAAAAAAAAAAAAAAAAGCTTTGCTATGTCAGCTGTCAAAATACATATGATTATGCGGCTTAAGTGTGAAGTTGGTTGTGAAAAAATACAATTAAATCCTCTGTTGGGAAACAACGAAAGTACTTTCTTGACAACCCAACACGATTTAACGCCATACGCCATTTTACGCCATTAGCCAAACGCCGGAACCTATTTACCATTAGAGGAGGCGTACTTGTACTATCAAATATCGATTCAAACTCATTCCAATAAATATTACCAAGTTAAAAATACCTCCAAATTTAATAATAAAATCTGGCTTCTATTTTTATAAATGGTGTAAGCAATTCGCGGAGAATTTGTTGTAGTATTTGTAATTTCAATTGAAATTAAAGTGCATAAAGTGCATGTAAACTGTGTTAGGTAATATGGACTATAGTAATTAGACTAGAAATGGTATAATTTCAATAGTTCACTTTACATTTTAGAGTGAGTATTATAAGTTGAACATATTTTTTATATTAGAAGAAAAACAAACAATTTTTTAATATTTTTTTTAATGTTAAACAATAAATTTACTTAATTTTCTTATGAATGAAGTAGGCTTTATAAGTGAACATTAATGGTGGCTATTGAATGATTTAATTAATATTTTTGTATTAATATATAATAATACTGAATGAATTAATTAACGAATAAAGAATACATAAAAATAATATAGACAACAATATTTTTATGAATTTATAAAGTAAGCTGCCGTTTGGAATAAAAAAAGAAGACGTGTTTGTCCTCTGTAGAAGAGAACTGCAACTATAATTTTTTTCATTTCCTTCAAAATTCCTTTCTCAAAATTTGTAAATGTGATGCAAAGTTTTCCTCCTATTTAAACTTAGCAGTTCGTAATTAACGACTTTCCTAATTTTTTTAAATTTTTGTTTATCTGCAACTACAATTGTATTGTAACAAGCAGATTTACATAAGATTTTAATTAACAATCTAGTGCAACATGAAATGGGAGTAAACACCCATCGGCATTTCTCTAACTAATCGAAGTTAGATTCCTCTAGAAAATCTCTAGGATGAATGTTTACGGAGAGGGCAGTACAGGACAATTTTCTCACAAGTGGATTATGATGATAGGTACAACGGGAGTGAAATTTTTATTAGCGGAAAATGCATAGGTCCTGGATAAACGGAACATTGAGATCTCGATGTATTACGTTTTTACAGTGAATTTTGTATTGTAAGGCCTGGACGCGATAGGAATCGGAACGTTTCGGTGAACCCCAAATTTCAATTCCATATGTCCAAATAGGTTTTATAATTGTATTGTAGATAAGAAATATATTTTTGATTGTTAGTTTCAACTGTTTATCCAGTAGTCTAAGAAGTCTGTTAGCTTGACTCATTTTAGACTAGTATGAAGTTTCCATGGTAATCCTTTGTCCAGGTAAAGTCCTCAATAACGTACTTTATCATATTGTGGAATCATGTTGCTATTAAGGTATAAAGAGGTAGATTTTCCTTGACAAACTGTGAAAGTAATGTAAGCCCTCTTCTGTTCATTTATCAACACTCTCCATCTCTTAAACCAGGATTGAAGTTTGTGTATATGAAATTGTAAATTGTTGGAAATTATTTCAGGATTTGTATGTGTAGCAAGTATGGCCGTATCATCTGCATAAGTAGCAATGATAGTATTGCGATTAGATGGCATATCATGGATATAAATATTACATAAAATGGGATCAAGGATACTGCCTTGTGGGACTCCGGCTAGAATATAATATATTGCCGAGGATTCTGAGTTAATTGCAACTTGGAAACGTCGTTGGGAGAGATATGAAATTGTGATAAGATGTCACACACGATCAAAAGCTTGGGAGATACCTAAAATTCCTCCTGGGCAATACTCTTTTCTCTCAAGACATTGCTGGATAGGGGAGTGTTCAGATCGGAAACCAAATTGTTAATCAGGAATAATTTAGAGTCGTTATTCCTCATTTAAAGGAATTATTTCTATAAGTCTAGTCTGAATTCACAAATGTGATAAGCGCTTAAAAAAGTTCTGTCAAATTTTCTAAAACCTCTACAATCTTATTGGAGTGCACACAATTACAAACAGCGATCAAAACAAAGTACTGTTCACTCGCCGATTCAAGTCCATTTCCTAATTTGAAGTCAGGTTTTAATATTGTAAAATGCATATTTAATGTTTAGTGAATTAAAAATTAAATTGGACATTATATGCAAATAACGTTTAGTTGTAACCTTTAGTTACACATCAGAATTGCGCATAGTTTTTTTAGGTCTAAGAATTTATTGTACTTTTCGAGTTGAAGTTACTAATCTAAAATTAATAACTGTGTTCGGAACACATAATATTGTTTATAACAAAGAAAAGAAAAGAGTGCTAAAAGAATTATATTATTCCGCAATTTGAAAAGTTCGAATAAATATTTGTTATTATTAAATTCGAAAATTTTTATTAGTATCGTTCTTATGTAAAAGAAACTCTTTTTTAAATTTTGTTCCTTAAAAGTCTGCGACGTGTTAAGAGAAGTAATGATAGTAATTTTGTTTAAGAATCTTATTTTATTTTTTTACAACAATATTATCCTTTTCAAAGTAATTCTCTTTGGCTACTTTACATTGGCAGAGGCGCTGTTTTTATCCTTCGTATCAGTGCTGGATAGCCTTCTGTCAACAAAAAAAACAGGTAGTTTTCACTTTGTTTTTGGATCATACTCAGATATTTATGATTTATCACTAGTTATAAAAGACACATTCTTCCGATTGTCTTTTTGTTTAATGGTTAGGTTTCTTAGCACCTTTCTGATGCCCAAATCCTGCGTCAAAATCGGTTGAAGTGTAAAATGATATTACATCAGTGAGAGTCCTCACTCGTTCTATATACTCGTAATCATTAGTTTTCAAATTTAAAGGCTTTGCTCAGCGATGTTTACCTTTTATTGCTTCTCACACCAACCTTCTCCCCCCCGGAAAAATGCAACCGAAAAACTTGTTTTTTTATAATGAATTTTCCATATAAGCTCGTTGCATTGCTCCAGTTTTCCCTTTTCTGTAGTATATAGTTTTCGAGTACTACGAAAACACAACTTCACTTATGATGGTCTATAGGATCACATAGTTGCCGGATAAGGTCCATATAGATGTGCCTAACATGCAAGGTATGAGGAAGGAAAGTCCGCATTATTTCCAGACCGCTCTCAGTGATTCCACTCTTATTAGTTTTTTGCCACACCTCGTATTAAATGAAAATTGACTTAACATTCATTTAAAAATTGTATATTTCATATTCATAATCTTTTAAAAGAAAGAATATTTAGCAATGCTTACCTGAACGATAGGTATTCAATTTAACTTATGGCTATATCTTTAATATACTACCCAAGAATGTGCACAGATATATTGTAGATAGAATTTAATCAAATTTCAACTTGAAAAGCAAATAATTGAATATAATTGTTCTGCAAATAGTGCTATTTGGATGATTGCCTTCTGGGCAACTTTAATATAAGAAAACTTTCAAATGTACTAAAAATTGTATAATTTTTCAACTGATAATTGCAAATTCTGCAAATTGAACGAGTTTGTCTTCATAATTCATTTTTTTAACATGATATATTGTATATTCGTATAATTTATATTTATTGCAATGAAAGTGGTCATTCTAGAGCAATAAAACTTTAATATCAGTAACCGTTTATCAAATTTATTTTTATTTATTTATGTATATTTTTTTTTGATAAGTGAGTTTAATATGTAAAGTAAAAGAGCACTCAATTGTACGTGAAAATCATAAATGTTGAAAATTTATGTTAACCATAAATGCTGGTTGGTTTAATTTTATAGATATGCTAAATAGGATATTTTAAATTTATTTTTTTCCCTGAATTTTTCTAATATTTAATAAATTTATGAGAGTGTAAAACTTAATAAAATTCTGTAAGGAATTTCGATGAAATTATAAGATAAAAAGTCTGAGATGTAGAAATAAGAGAAATTGTGCTTCTCCATTTCATTAAATAGAATACGAATATATCGGGGAAATGAATAAAATTGTGAATTGCTTAAATATTCGTAAAATAATTTATATCTTATGTGGGTTTCTATTATATATTTTACGACTCGATGTTTTTTTGGTCAAGAATTTTCTTTTTAATAGATTCTATATAAAGATGAGTCAGAATATAATTTTGACCCACAATTTAATATCGTCTAAGTAAGCCAGAAGGATACCTTGCTTTGTGCCTATATTACTTTCACTCTTTGCTAAGGACAACCTAACCCATAATACCTTAATGGCAACATAATTCCACAATAAGCTAAAGTAAGTTATTGAAAAGTAAATCCATTTGGACTTACGGAAACATACTAGAACAGTAAACCCATTTAGGCTTACGGAATTGAACTTTCGGGTACAACGAAATTTTTAAATTTCTATCGGGTCCAGGCCTTACAATCCCAGATCCTAGGCAAAATTGTTGATCACTCTTTTTATGTTCGTAACAATGTAACATATCAGTACTTGTACATTTCCTGCTACCAACAATTGCACTCCCGATTCTATCATCATAATCCATTCGTAAACAACTTTCCTCTATTACACTGCTCGGAAACACCCTTTGGCGACTTATGAGTCACTGACCTCAATGTTTTTGTTAGTTGGAGAAACGCCGATACATGTTTACTCCCACTTCATGCTGCACGATATTATAAATTAATTACTGATATAAATCTGCTTATTACAATAATATTTCCTAGTTGCAGATATAATAAAATTTAAAAAAAAATTCTTCGTAGAACAGTGCAGTTCTTTTTATATAGTTGCCATTAACCCATTTACTATTAATTAATTGATTTTGTTCAATAATACTTAGATTGTTAAATGGCTTAATGTAAAGTGAATTTACTTTTATACAATATACCATCTTGATCAAAAAGTTACCCGAATTTATTCAGAAAATTAAAAATACAAGTTTATTCATCTAAATCTATTGGGTGTATAACTTAAAAATGCGGGATTGACAACAGATGGCATAACTTTTACACATGGTTTGTGTTAATAATAACTCATATGGCATTTTGGAGGTTAAACATCTGTCATTCATTCTCAATTAGTCATTGAACGAAATAGTGTAAACAACAAAGTTTTTTTTGCTTCAAAAATGTCGAATTTCGTACCAAAAAAGTCCCATTTGCGGGAAGAGTTGATTTACTTCTTCAATTTGAAAAAAAAAGTGCAGCTGAAGCACATCGATTGCTCACCGAAGCTTATCCTGAATATGTTCCATCGATTTCAACGTGCGAGAGATGGTTTGTGTGGTTCAGAAGTGGTGATTTTGACACGGAGGACAAAGAACGACCAGGTCAGCCAAAAAAGTTTGAAGATGAAGATTTGGAGGCATTACTCGACGAAGACTGTTGTCGAACTCAAGAAGAAATTGCAAAATCATTGGGAGTCACTCAAGCAGCCATTTCAAAACATTTGAAAGCAGCAGGATTCATCCAAAAGCAAGGAAATTGGGTCCCATATGAATTGAAGCCGAGAGACGTTGAAAGGCGATTTTGCATATCCGAAATGCTGCTTGAACGGCAGAAAAAGAAGTTGTTTTTGAAACGAATCATTACTGGCGACGAAAAATGGATTCATTACGACAACCCAAAGCGCAAAAAATCGTATGTGAAGCCCGGCAAACCAGCCAAATCAACGCCAAAGCCAAATATCCATGGCGCCAAGGTAATGCTCTGTATTTAGTGGGATCAGAAGGGTGTGATCTATTATGAGCTATTGAAATCGATCTAGACGATCACAGGCGACCTCTACCAAACACAATTAGTCCGTTTGAAGCGAGCATTGGCCGAAAAACGCCCGGAATATGCGACCAGACACGAAGCTATAATTTTCCATCATGACAACGCTCGGCCTCATGTTGCAAGGCCGGTTAAAAATTATTTAGAAAACAGTGGCTGGGAAGTTTTGCCTCACCCGCCTTATAGCCCAGGCCTTGCCCCGTCCAACTACCATTTGTTTAGATCCATGCAAAACGCCCTCACCGGAAGATGATGAAACTTCTTGGAAGGGGTCCTAGGCTCATTGTGCGTGCAGAACATTAATCTAGAGGATTCTGAAAATGTTTTTAAAAATGTTTCGGTATACACCACCTTGATCAAAATGTTACCGGAATTTATTCAAAAAATTAAAAATACAAGTTTATTCATCTAAATCTATATTGACCCCTTCAAAGTAATCCCCATCGACTTTAACACACTTATGCCAGCGCTTGATCCAATCCCCGAAACATTTTTTATATTCGGTTTTCGGTATGGCCATCAGTGCTTTCTGCGATTTTTCTATTACTTCCTCCCGGCTGTTGAAACGCGTTCCCCGTAATGGTTTTTTAGCTCGATTGTACAGAAAGAAATCACAGGAAGCCAAATCAGTTGAATTCGGTGGTTGTTGGATGGTATTTGTTGCATTTTTCGTCAAAAAATTACGAATAATGATGGCACTGTGTGACGGTGCGTTATCATGGTGCAAAATCCACGAGTTTTCTACCCACAATTCTGGTCTCTTTCGGCGAATTGCTTCACACAAACGTCTCATAACGCCCAAATAATACTCTTTGTTTGCTGTCCGGTCTTTTGGCAAAAATTCATGATGAACTACACCGTTGTAAAATTTAATACAAGTTCGTTGTTGCAAATTTAAATCCATTTCTAAAATTGTAAAAAATCGCCAACACACACAGAGATAGATGGCTATGATGCTAGGATTTAGAGCGAATATCAACAACAGATGTACCAACTTAACAAAAAAAAACAGAACTTAAATCGGAATGATAGGAGCGCCACACTCCCATAGTTCCGGGAACTTTTTGATCAAGGTAGTATATAATATTGTCTGTTTATTAATTGGAAATAAAAATGTTTGATAATCTATTTTGGTAAACAATTTGATATTTTGAAATAAAATTTTATAATATAAATAAATGTATTGTTAATATTTCGAAAATATAAACATTTTCCTAGTAGAATATCGAAAAATATATATAGTCAACGAAAATATACATTCAATTATAAATTTTCATAAAATTTCGGTATATTTGTTTAAAAGTAATTTTCAATATGGCTTTTCTTATACTTCAATTAATTTTACTATCGTTTAAAGCACTATTTCTGTTAGGAATAAGACTGGGTCTCATAATTTTGAGTGAAAATTGAATGATGCAAAATTCGCTTAATATACTCGTACTTTCACTAAAAAAAATTAAATCGGTACTCACAAAATAATTCATAAATTGCTATAAAAAATATTTCACTCAAGTTTTTGTTGTTGCTGCTGATGCTGCTTTCGCTGTATTCGTTTAGTTGCTGTTGTTTCTGCTGTTGGTGTTGTTACTGCTGTTGGTGTTGTTGATGCTGTTGGTGTTCTTGCTGCTGTTGGTGTTGTTGTTGCTGTTGGTGTTGTAGCTGCTGTTGCTGTTGTTGGTGTTATTACTGCTATTGGTGTTGTTGCTGCTGTTGGTGTTGTTGCTGCTGTTGCTGCTGTTGGTGTTGTTACTGCTATTGGTGTTGTTGCAACTGTTGCTATTATTGGTTTCGCTGCTGCTGTTGGTGTTGTTGCTGCTGTTGGTGTTGTTGATGCTATTGGTGTTCTTGTTGCTGTTGTGTTGTAGCTGCTGTTGCTGTTATTGGTGTTATTACTGCTGTTGGTATTTTTGATGCTGTTGGTGTTATTGCTGCGGTTGGTGTTGTGGTTGCTGTTGGTGTTGTTGATGCTGTTGGTGTTCTTACTGCTGTTGGTGTTCTTGCTGCTGTTGGTGTTGTTGCTGCTGTTGGTGTTGTTACTGCTGTGGGTGTTCTTGCTGCTGTTGGTGTTGTGGCGGCTATTGGTGTTGTTGATGCTATTGGTGTTGTTGCTGCTATTGCTGCTGTTAGTTTTGTTGCTGCTATTGGTATTGTTTCTGCGGTTGCTGTTGTTGGTGTTGCTGCTGCTGTTGGTGTTGGTGCTTCTGTTGGGCTTGTTGATGTTTTGAAATATTTTAACTCATATCATAATCTATTTACGCAAATGCTTTTCCACTTGGTTGAAATCCCCATTTTGTTAATTAAATATAAATCAATTATTATGATGTGTGTACTTAGTATTGTTCGTATTAATGAAAACTTTCCGATTCATATAAAATAAACACGTTACAATACTATTGTACTTATACAATATCAATACTTCTGAGCAAAATGTTTAACATAAAATGTACTGTGCACAAATGTAAAAATAAACAAAGTAATTGATATTGAAATAGCTATGGCTATATTATTTTGCAAGAGCGGAGATCTTGGTTTAAGAAAGATATAATATTTGAGATATGTTCTTACTCGTATAAATCAGGAACACCTCTACGTAATTGTATAATCGGAACTTGAATAGTTGTGCGTCAATTAGTTTAGTGTCTTAAGTTATTTTTTATATTCGAGTAACAACTTGCTCAATTCCTATAAACGTACCTATAAGTCAAGCAGAGCAACTTGCAGTATGGTTCGAGAACCAAAAAGTGCTGGTCTCAACGTTATAAAAGTAGACTTTGCGGTGTGAAAGTAGATACTGTTGGTGTTCGATTTAGAAAATGTACAGGTTCTACCAATTCGATTTTTAATGAAAAACACATTTTATATACGTTTACAGATACTGATTTTTTCGATCATATTTTTGCACAATTGTGGGTCTATTTCACGGATGATATTGTTAATATTGGTTTTAACTTCTTAAATTGTGTGTGGACTCTTATCGTAAATCTTGTCTTTCACATAGCTCCAACAGAAGAAGTCCAACGGCATTAAATCACATGATCTGGGTGGCTAATTTTCATCACCTCTTCATAAAACTAGCTTTTTTAAATTCGAGGAATTGATTTAAGTATTTTAATTTTAAAATACTTACAATTTTAAGTATTAATTTATAATCAAGGCGGCTTTGTATATAAATAATGATTTCATTTAAAAGCAAAAATATATGGAATAAATTTTGACATTTTCACATAAATAGAAATGGATAAACAACATAAAATGTCAAAAGTGGCAAAGATGAAAAATAAAACGCCAGCTGAAATGCAAATAATGGCTGAGCAACTTATCCGTGACGTGAAAGAGAGAGACTTAAAAATCCTTCCGCCTCCGCCGAAGCAAACAATGGCAGATCTCAACGAATTAGCCGAATTTCAGCAGATAAAGTGAAAGGGATTCGAGCTCGTAAGTTACTGGATTAAGTATGAACAATGAGAGGAGTCCCAGAGATTCAACGTGCTCGGTCAATTTGGGAGGAGATACTCGACAATGGCGATCAAAACATAACACTATCATTGAAAGATACCAAAATGGCATAATTATGCCGAGTGTCAATCAGTTTTGGTAGAATTACACTTATATGGAGAAAATGCTGCAGAATGTCGTTGGTGCATGGATGGTTTGAACGTTCGATAGAATAGCAGCCGGAAGAACGGGTTTGGCATAATAACTTTAAGCTAACGATTACTTGAACGATTAGTGGTTGTGTATTCTGATGTTCGAAATTGGATAAAATATTCTCGCTTTGAAGAGAATCATGGCTTTATTCAGCGTGCATGCCGTATCTACTAACGGACTGCGGAGTTCTTCGGCGAAGATAATATGAATGAGCATATGTTTATCGCGTTTGCGAAATTCGAAGAAATTCAAAAGGAACATGACAGGGCCCGAGTCATACCAACACGCCTTGAACCATTTGCCAAAGACAAAAACGCAGGAATTCTACAAGATTTATACGATACACGAGAAGAAATACAGCGACTGTGCACGCATTGAAGACATAATTGTCTTTGGCAATGGTAACTTATAGTTAAATTACTGGAAGCTGGAGACGCAGATCGGACAGGACAAATTTATCGGACTTGCCTTGAGCTGATTTCGCAAAATACGAGTATATACACCACCAAATATGGTTTATGTATGCACAGTTCACAATCAAATGCAAGAATTTATCCCAAGTGCGGCAATAGAAATGTTCCCACGTGATAAAATTTTTTGCGGCTATGTCGACCTGGAGATTCAACTGCACGAATTTGATCGATGCCAGATTCTGTACCAGAAATTCCTTAGATTTGGTCAGCAGAACTGCACAGCTTGGATGAAATTCGCCGAATTGGAGATTTTTTTGGGTAATATGGAACGTGCACGGGTGATTTATAAACTGGCAATACAACAGCCGCGCGTCGATATTCCGGAAATATTACATTTAAGGCTACATGTATTGCAAGGTAATTTTGAAAATGACAGACAACTTTACGAGCGCCTTCAATAGAGAATACATTACGCGAAAGTTTTGCTATCTTATGCCAAATTCAAATTATCAACAAATCAAATATACGAGAAAGCTAACGAAGTCTTACGGCAGTTTGCCGAAAAGGAGCCACGAGTTCTGTTACTGGAGATGTGGCATAACTTTGACTGCGACCATGGCACCGAAGATGAATTCAAAAAGGTGCTATACTAAATGCCTAGACGAGTTAAAAAGCGATAACGTATTGTGGTAGGAGCAGAGAGTCAAACAAGGATGGCAAGAAGTGTTCGACTACATATTCTAATCTAAAATTGCTTACCACCGCTAAAAATTGGGAAAAACAAAAAACCGGCACAACGGAGAATTTAATCAAAATTCACTAATTTACGAAATCATGTTTAATTCTTAGTTTCTGAATTTTAGAAATATTAAAAAGAAATTACATTAAAAAAGGAATTTTAGAGTTTCGCTAAGATAGGATATTTCTGATTGTATTGATTTTTTTTTTTTTTTTTTTTTTTTTTTTCTTCTCAATAATTTTTGTCACTGAAAACTTATCGGACTTCGAGGAATCATCCAAAATCATCTTTGAAGTTATTTTGCAGATTTTATCAGACAATCTGCATATATAAACTGGGATATATGTAGGATAATCAATTTTCAATAAATTTTTATTCGATTTTAAAATAATTCTTATCAAATCAGAAAATAAATATATGTGGCTAATTTTAAATAATAAAACATGAAGAAACTAAAATAAATATTATGGGTTAAAAAAAATAATAATAATTAATAAAAATATAATTGAAATTGATTATTCTTGTGAAATCGGTTTAAAATATAAGTAAAATTAATGCAAATTTAAATTAATAATTAAATATAGGAATTTTGAAAAATTCAACTATGCACAAGTGCGTAATTTAAAATTGAAGTAATAAAAGTGAAACGAAAAAAAGTAATCCAACTGAATGAAAGAGAAGCAAAAAGTTATTTATAGACTAGGGCATAGTGGTACTCTGCTTGTGCGTGTTAAATATAATAAAAACGTGAAAAAAGTAAGTCAAAAACAAATTGTTGGTTACCAGTGAAATTCAAATGACAAAAAAGAAAACAAAACAACACTCGTGCACACGCAATCAATTGGCAACGTCAGCGTCTGATACGGATACTGAATCCGTCAAAAGTTTCGTCAGGCCGCGAAAAATAAACCCAAAACGGTCATCAACCGAGCACAGCCACCACCACACCTGTCATCTTACAGATAAGGAGAAGGAGCCAAAACAGCAACGCCAGGTGGGTAAACCACCTCCCAATGTCGTGTAATAGAGAAGCAAATTAGGGCAGGTCAGTTCATGTGCAAGGCATACGTAAAAGGCCTTGTAGTATTTTCGAAAACTCACTTTTTTTTTTTTTTATTTGACAGGTTTCATTTCTACATTATACATTATAACACATATACACATAGTCATGAGACACAGTCGCTCCTATGGAGCATATAGCGGCACGGAGAATACACGTCTCTAGTTGGTGGTAGAAGGCTTCTTTTTGTTGGCGTCATCATCTACTTCGGTTGGGCCATAGCTCTGCACGATGGTGATGTTTCGGAACTTCGAGTGGAGCCTGGCTGTCAGAAGGCGGTCGGAGACCGGTTTGTAGCCCATGAGAGATATCTTTTTGCGTTGGCCGATAGGATCAATCCGACTCCACAGTGGTGGCCGCTGTCGTTGCCGCTGTAGATGAAGTGTTCACCCGTCTGCGTTGTGAGGGCTCCCTTGATGTTTCCACCTTGTCTCGGAGATTCCCAGGATGTCGAGGTTGAAAGCGTTTTTGGGAGAGAAGCCAGTCGAGAAGTTTTTGGGAGAGAGTCCCACCCACGTTCCAGGTACCTATTCGGGCTGTTCGATGAAAACCAGATGAGTTTTTTGCCTGAGGTACGGTCCGGTTGATTCTTCTTGTGCTGTTTCTTGATAAGGTGGTTTTTATAGCTTGCGGCTTATCAGGCCAGCGAAGTAACCTCCAGTGACGTTGGGAGACCCTACGGACTACATATAAGGCTTGTAGTCGGCCTCTACACTACAATCGAACCCGCTACCTACCGAGTGTGAGTCGGTCGACACACACACGCTTAAAGCTGCGGCACGCGGTGTTCCCAAGCGGTCAACCATCCAAGTAGTAACCCCGCCCAGTCCTGCTTAACTTCGGTGATCGGACGAGAACCGGTGGATCCAGGACGGCACAGCCGCAAAACTGTCACTGCATATAGAAATATTGTCAGATATCTGGACAAAAACGAAGCCGATTACCACATGTACCAAAAGAAGGTAAATGAGCCTTTCTGTGTGGCAATTCGTTACCGCCACCATACTATGCTCTTTAAAAAAATTCAGCGGTCGTAGTATGGTGGCGATAACGAATTACCACACGGAAATGCTTATTTTATTTAAGTCGAGAGTATTTCTAATGTAAAGAAAAATGAGAGCAACAACAGAACTCTGCCTTTGTTTTTTAATTGATTTGGAGCCTTCTCTGAAATATGAAGATGTTTTTGGTATAGAATTAAAGTAAATTTTTACTATACTAAAATTAAAATAAAAGCTATATTCCATTAAGCTCTTCAGAAAAAGCATCGTCCCAAGTCCGTTAAAAGTGCTGGCAAACATTTATCTTCAACCTGGTCAAAAATGAGATCAGCTCCATCAAAATGTGCATTCTATAAAGAGCTGTAAATGAAGATTGTATAAAGACCTGAAAGAGATGCAGTTTCTATAAAGAGCTGCAAATGAAGATGTACTGGCGCGCAGGAAAATCTGGGCAGGATGTTCACCAGCCATCTCCAATAGTCATCCCCGGAATATCTTATACGGCAATAGCTTCTGGCATCACAGAAACCCCACCATTAACAACTGGAAATTCTCATGCAACCTGAACAACAGCAAGAACACCAACAACAGCAACAACACCAACAACTCCAACAGCAGCAACAACACCAATAGCGGCAACAAGAACAACAGCAAAAGTAGCAACAAAACCAACAACAGCAACAGCAGCCACAATACCAATAACTCCAACTGCAGCAACAACTCCAACTGCAGCAACAAGTTCAACAGAATAAACCACAGCAACCAAACCAATTCAACAGAATAAACCACAGCAACAACAACAAACATATTCGACCTTTCATTCCCTCCTCAGCAGACATAACATTCATTTTTATAATACTACCAAGAAACCTACTGGGTCAAATTACATCTGTACTAACACCCATAGTCACAGCTTTTATAACTATAGTTACTCCTTCAATGTCGGCTCCGATCTCTAATTCCCTTAAAATTTTCCTTTAGAATGTTAATGGGATGAGTTCCAAACGACAAGAATTGTATTTATTACTACATGGCAGACGCATAGACATAGAAACACACTTCACGTTCACGTCCAACTTCTACAGACGCCACTAGACAATTTTCAGAACTGACCGACCTGACAATACAACCACACTTTTTCTTATCCTTTTCTTTTGCTTCCTATATTTCAGAAGATTTTCTTCAATCAACCGCCATATTAATTGGCTGCTCCCCTGCCCCATTAATATCTTAATGCCACCGAATAAACCCATAAACTTTCTTAAATTTAGGTATTTTCTCTGTCATTACTGGGGGTGACTTTAACGCCAAGCACCAACAATGGAGCTGTTACGTCTCCAATCCCCGCAGGATTATTCTTATCCCAGTGCTTGCATCCTTTCTCTATCAATTCATCTCATCACCGACTCTTACATACTGATCAACTCCCCAACTAAGTTTCCTGACACACCAGATTATTTTATAACTAGTAATACTTATTCCTCCAGTATACATAATTATTCCCTCCTAGATCTTAACTCCGATCATATTCCTGTTCTACTAGTCCTCGATTCCCAATCTACTCCAAAATCCAACGGCCTGAGACTTATTAATGGATGAATCTACTGGGAATTGTTCAAACAATAAGGCGACTAATTACAGAAAAACGCAAAGTAAGAGCTTACAAAAAATAGAACTCTATGGACTGCTACAAGACAAATATTATCTTTTAAAAAAACACCGCACCCTTTATGAAAAACTGACGGAATCCAGGCCAAACCGGACAAATATAAAGCAGACTTTTTTGCTGAACACCTTTCAAAAATATAAACTCTCATTGTACTTAAATCGAGACAGAACTATCCATTCCCTTACCCATGAGTCTTCTCCCAAAGGTAATTACTCCTTCCGAAGTAGCCAATTTAATTAAATTGTTTCCCAAAAACTAAACTTCTGACTACGATCTTATCATCTCTAATATATTCCGACAACTTCCTAAAAGAACTATTGCTACACTATATAAGTCCATCCTACGAAAAACATATTTTTCATTCTCTTCAAATTTGCCATTAAACAAATGATCCATACTCCCAACAAGCCAATAAATCGCCCATTTCCTACAAACCAATAAGTCTTCTTCCAATTCTTTCAAATTCTTTAAAAACAAGTTGTCCACTGCTTACATCTCCTACTCGAATTCTCAAATTTAAATCCCAATCATCAATTCGGTTTCTACTCCGAACACTCTACTACCTAGCAGTGTCATCGAGTTTAGAAAGAAAAGAGTACCGTCCCTGTGTGTTTCTTGATATATGTGAAGCTTTTGATAGAGTTTGACACCCGGGCTTGCTCTGGAAACTTAACGTATTTCTTCTAAGTATTTTCTAGTCCCAAAATCACTCATTTCCAACTGACACTTCCAAGTAAACGAATCCAGCGAACTTTACAATATCTCTCCGAAATTAGCTGGTGTTCCACAGAGTAGTACACTTGGACCCATGCTCTGCACATTCGTTGGCGGTTCGTTTCAGTTCTTCTTAGTTTCGTGTGTGAGTTCCCTGGCAAAAGTTTATCCATGCACAGTTATTTTTTTCTGGAAGAATACTGCCTTTAATAAGTATGACAAAGAGTAAAAGTAACATAAACACTCTTATGTTCATTTACTTTTGCTCTCCACTTTCTGAACCAGTTTTAAAGGGAATCAATTTATTTTTGTAAATTGTAGCTGGCCGTATTTTGTTTTTTGTGACGACCGGATATCAGTGTCATGAGCGCTCATTAGCACATAAATAAATTAAAGAGTTGTCATTAAAATAAATATCCTGGGTACAAATATACAGTAAAGTGTCAAGAATGCTAACATGAGGGACACCAGCAAGGATAGGGAATATCTCGGAGAATGCAACTTTTTCAACTACTTTCGGTTTGCATGAAAAAGGCAATAGGATTGTTGAGGTTCAGAATAATATTTTTTAGGAGAATTTATTATATAAAAATATAAAACTGGGAGGGAATATTTTCGTTATTTTGATCCGATAGGCCTTTATAGATTTCGTCAGTGTCTGTCTATTTATGTGATGTAAAAGAATTAATTAGATATTTTATCATTCACCTATTGTCAAAGTTCCGTCAAATTTACGTAATAGGTGAGCAATACTTTTATGTTAAAGGATCGTTTGGTGATTTTGTATATTCAGCAAATCGATTGTTATTGTTTATTTCTTGGTTTAGTCGGTTAAAATCAAGACAATCTTGACAAATTTCATTTGTGAGCAATACTTTTAATCCAAATGATTAATCAAAAAAAAAAATACAAAAAATATGTAAGTTTTACTTTAACGACACAACCACAACAACCAAATTTACCAACTAAAATACGGACATTAATTAACGAAAAAAGAAAAATCGGAACGCAATGGCAACGCTTACGAATGCGTAGCTACAAACAGAAACTTAACCGACTACAACGTGAACTAAAAATGGAAAATAGAAATCGCTATAATGAACGGCATGAAATTTATACAAATCGCTTGGTGATAATATTTCTTTATGGGAAGCCACTAAACGAATACTCTCGTACAAAAGAACATCAGACCCACTGGAACAAAATGACGGTAACTGGGCAAAAACAGACGATGAAAAAGCCGAAGTATTTGCTGAACATTTGGTAAATACTTTTGCTCCGCATGATGATATAGAAGACAAATCGTATACTAACAAAATCATCGAAGAACTAATGTTCCCACTCCCTATGAGTCTTCCTCCCAAAAATTTTAAGCCCTCGGAAATTAAATCTACTATTCTGCGTCTTGCCAATTAAAAATATCCTGGTTAAATTCTAATAACAGCTCCTATTCTGAAGCAAATTTCCCAAAAAGGTTTAGTTTTAATCACATATATTTTTAATAGTATCCTACGTACAAGCTATTTCCTTTTACTCTGTAAATTTACTGTCATTAAAATGATGCCTAAACTAAATAAACCCGTCAATTCTCCTTCCTCCTATAGACCTATCACCGTCATACCAATCTTGGATAAGATTTTTGGCAAAAATTATTTTAATTAACTATGACCCAGTCATAGTTATTGCAAAAAATATTTCTGATCACCAATTTGGCTTCCGATCTGAACACTCCACTATCCAGCAATGCCATAGAATTGTTGATCACATTGCATCCTCTCTTGAGAGAAAAAGCCATCTATTGGCAAAATAATGGATTACTTTTTACTACACCTTATACGTCAAGACAGAATTAGGATGTTAATTTTTTTCACGAAATGCCTTTGTTAGACATCCGACCATTCAGAATCATAAGACATTCACTCTTCGATATCCTCGTCTTGAATTTTAAATAACAAAACTTCACAAAAAAGTAGGCTCTGTTTTCCTCATATTGAAAATTGATAATAACATTTCATAGTTTTTTAGTATTATTTATAATTTTTAGAATAGCTAAGTAGTGTCATTTATTTATTTCTAGTGTAGTCCAAATAAATGTAAAAATTATTGTAGAATAGAATATGGAATATAAGAACTCCTATTTAAATTCAAAGTTTTCGAAATTATATAATAATCATGTTCTAATAGGAAATTGGTTTGAGGACCGTCTAGCCGATAAGTCAAAATGCAAATGCGATGTATTGTCAAAAGGAGAAAAACATCAAACGTGTCCTTCGCATAAATCAGAATACCAAGACAATTTTCTACCAAAGCAAACAAACCGCAGTACTTACATGTTCGCAGCTGTTAGGAATGAAGACAAAAATCGGAAGAGTCATGTTAAGTTGTTAACAGCAAGTGAATACCTAAACAATATGACCAGGTCATATGATTTACAATTCAGTTCATTCAACTTGGAAGGGACATCTCCATCTGGTTCCACTGCAATTAAATCTCCTTCGACTAGCAAAAAGCATTCGCAACAAACTGATTATTTGAAAAGTTTTGGAAATATTACCAAATTCGGATTAAGGGAATATATCGAGAAGAAAAACCGGGACCGGAATAAAATCTATATGATCTCTCTATTTCAGGACAGTTATAAGTGTCCACCCCTTAAGGCCTTAGAGAAACCAAGAAAAGTTAATCGAGGAAGAAGCCAAATTACGAGTATTTTCACAGACTGAACGCTTTGCCAAGGCCTACACATCTGTTCATTATGCTCTGGTTTTTATTTATGAGTTTACAATTTATTATTAATATTATTATCGGTTATAGTCGTACATTCACCAAAAGTATATCGTATTCTTATTAATGTCATTGTCAGTAGAATAGTATTACTTCAATAAATATTTCTTGTTTCAATAAAGATTAAATTCCAGAAATTGTTAATGGAAAAACTTTTATTTTTCCTATTTGGTTAGGAATTTCTTAAATGAGAATATTCATAACAATTGCATTTTGATAAGGTCCTTAAATCAGTTATACTACAGCTGACAAGTATTTGCACACTCAAAAATTTAATATTTCTTTAAAGTAGCAATATTTCATATACATTTTTATATTCTTGATTTGTGTACGTATCTATCCTCGTTTTGGATTAATGTTACGTTAAGTAAAGGAATTCTTATTAATACTTAATATTTTTAAAGTTTCTGGTAGTATTTGGAAAAACTGCTGTTTCAATACCATCATAAGTGAGGGACTTTGCTAACAATCTCATAGGAGCTGAATACGATTCGGTTTAGAAGACTATTTTGGCCAATTCATTACTTTCATCATTTGATAATTTATATAGCTTTTACGAATATAAATTTTTAGCTCGAAATCCGAGATCCTGATTATGGCGCAACCCACCCATATCTTATTTCACAGAATGTACCAGACAGTGGTCCAATTTTCTACCTCCTGCCGATCTGATCTAAGGACTTCAAATTTCGTTTATTGCTCTATAGATCAGATTTCCAATCTTCCCGTTTGCATCTGTTAATCAGGATGTCGTTATTTCCATTGCGGTGAGTCGTCGCTATAAACCTTTAGAAAAATTCGTAATCCTGGTCTATTTATATTTTTTCCTTCAATATATGCTCTTTAATTTACGCGAAATTTGGTTATTAACTATCCCCTTTTTTAACCACAAGTTTTTATTCGTTTTCGGCATCTTAACTAACAAATTTAAGGCGTACATTAGCCAATCTTAACAGAACTTCTTAGCCAAATCTTAACAGAAACGCACTATCAAATAAAGTTTTAAGTAAACTTATGTAATATTACCTGGAATCATTAAGATAATTCTGGAAATTTATGGTCGAAAAAAAAGGGAGAGGGAATATGGCATAATAATTTTAAAAAAAATATATTTAATATAAGTGTGACAATGTTCAGTTGTCAATATTTATTTAACAAATGTAAAATATACATTTCAGCGTATTTAAATAAATAAAATTATAAAGTTGTCTGGATGGGTAAGTATTTATGAGCGGTAGTGTAGTTATTGGGTTGTTCGGAAAGTAATTTCGTTTTCTTTTTATAAAAATGAAAGACGATTTTTGTATAGTTAATTAATATTTTATTCAAATAAATATTGTCCAGTATGATCCAATACACCTTGTCATCTTTCTGGCAGTAGCATGATTCCACGCTCATAAAATTTTTGTTCTTTACTGGGAAAAAACTGATGCAAGTGATTTTTGACCTCCTCAATTGAATTAAACATTTTACCGTCTAAAAATTTTTGTATAGAGCGGAAAAATAATAATCGAAAGGTGCTAGGCCTGGAGAGTATGGTGGGTATGGCAGTATATCCCATCCAAGCTCTAAAAGCTTTTGCTGAGTAGTCAAACTTGTATGTGGGTTCGCATTATCTTGTTGGAACACTATACTTTTCCTATTGACCAATTCTGACCTTTTTTTTAAGTGAATCATTCGATTTGTCCAACTGATGACAGTACACTTCAGAATTGATTGTTGTATTTATCGGTAGAAGCTCAAAATAAACGATTCCTTTGAAATCCCACCAAACAGATAACATAACCTTTTTTTGATGAATATTGGCTACCAAAGTGCTTCGAGCCGGTTCATCTTTTCTACTCAAGGATCTTTTGTGCTTAACATTGTTGTAGACTACCCATTTTTCGTCTCCAGGGATGATACGCTTTAAAATTCAATCATTTTCTTGTAGTTTGAGAAGCAAAACACAATCGTCAATGCGACGGCACAATTATTTTTCCGTAAGAAGATGAGGAACCCATATGTCGAGTTTTGAGATTAAACCTAGCCGTTTCAACTGATCATGAACGGTCAAATTCAATAAATTTAACCTCTCAGCGATTTCACGAGTTGTTATTCGCCGGTTTGCATCAATTAATCCCTCTATTGTATCTTCATCAGCTTCAACTGTCCTTCCAGAACGTGGTGCATCTTCGAAATCAAAACTGCCGGATCGAAACCAGTTCTGGCACTGGCGCTCACTTAACACATCTGCTCCATACACAACGGATATTTAAAAGAGTATCAACCAAAAACTCCTGTATAGAATCAATCGAATTTTTTACAAGTAAGCTTTGCTATGTCAGCTGTCAAAATACATATGATTATGCGGCTTAAGTGTGAAGTTGGTTGTGAAAAAATACAATTAAATCCTTTGTTGGGAAACAACGAAAGTACTTTCTTGACAACCCAACACGATTTAACGCCATACGCCATTTTATAGGAACCTATCTACCATTAGAGGAGGCTTACTTGTACTATCAAATATAAAAGCGAAATTACTTTCTTAGTATAGAAGTTGTTTGTATTAAAAATATTCGTTGGTTTGAGAAGCGTTAATAATTCAGAGTTCTTGCCCAAAAAGTTAGATGTAAATTATTACTTACAAGAAATATCCTTAGGATACCTGGTGATGTTAAAATTTTTAGTCGATGAAAGAAGTTATAAAATTTGCAGCAGTTATCATAATTACTTAAGAATTTTATCTTAGAAACTGGCGATGCACGTATTAATATTGGTAAAAATTACTGTGTGGACTATGAAAACTTTCATAGATATTGTTATAGATACAATTTTATAAATTAAACAAAAAAATATAATTAAATTAAATTTTAAAATTATATTGTTGCGGGATGAAATGGGATTCAGAGCAGTAAAAAATACCTGAAACAACACCGAAATATATTTTTGTATTTTTTATATAAGAACCTTAATTTAAGAGTTATAATACCGAATATTATTTATTCATTTACGTTGTCATGATCATATTTGATACAATTTACAGATCATGTAAAGATGAGAGAAGCGTAATGCAAAATCACCAAATGAGGTAAACAAATTAGGTTGACAATTCAGCTGCTGACTTATTTTAGTTAGTAAGTTGCTGACTATTTTGAGGTTATGTTTCTACAAGTGTTTAGAATTTGGCTCTCCTTTGGTCATCTACTCGGAGTTACCGACTAGTAGCAAAATTGGTCCAAGGAAAACGCCTTTTAAAGTATGAGAAGATTTGAGTATCGTGATATTATAAAGTTTCTTGAAGAATACAAAACTTAAAGTCATATACCCAACTGTGAAAGTAAGCTTCAATTTTTGGGAATATGGAGAATATCTTGATCTTTGGCAACAAAAATAAGAATGCAATAGTATCAGGGAACTTTTTCTCTTAAGTCTATTCCATTGCTAGTCTTATAACAGTAGACCAGCAGTGCAACTATAATTGCTCATCAAGGCCTCTATCAGTTGAAATTTCAAGAATGCCGTGTACCCTATCGAAGTACCAGGCTGAAATAATAGAATTACAAGTAATATGGTGGCGTGGGATTGAGTTTTTTTTGGACAAAAGTAACTTTTATATAACATAAATTAAAACTACCATCGAAAATACTACGTGCTACTTAGTTAGCCAGAAGATGAAGTCCGTTATTATCGGATTTGAAGCCATAAAGGAGATGGAATAATGATACAAACATCATACTTGGGAACTTTAACAATAAGATAGGGACGTATCGTCCGTACTCAGGCGATACGTCGACACTCAAAGCTTGGATGAGCATAATAATAAGAACAGATTGCGAACCATCTAGTTATAGGGAAGATGAAATGTTTGTTGGAAGTACGCGGTTTGCGGAAACGATATCCATATAACCAACTGGATATTTCCAGATGGGACTATTTCCTAACCGCTGGCATCTTTTGAACCTAGTCAATAATAACACATTTATGGGTTCCAACGGTGACTCGGATCACTACCATATTCACCAATGAATAGAGGTGAATAAAAGGTTTGACTCAACACAAGAACGTAAGCGTGCGGAGTACGAACTTGACCTACATGCAGCAATCCGATATAATCTATGAATTTTGTTTACAATAATTTAATATTCTTAGTAGATAAAAAATTTAAGTTTAGAAAAAGTGCCAATATGTAAGGTCTGTGTAAGATCATTTTGGTTGCTGCTATTGCTGAGGTATTCGCTTTAAAAGTTTCCGTATGCCATGTCGAATGATCTGGATACAATTCCAGGTTAAGTTGATTTTTCTCCTTTTTTATGCCGATTTTATTTGTATTATTAAAAATTTATTTTTAACATATTTGTGTTTAAATATTACTTCAGCACATAAAATCATACCAATTATGATGGCCTATAAGAAGCCCATCCATCAACTACGGATGATTCAAAAGAAAAACCTAGGACAGTGATGGCGAACATTTTTTCCGTGTGGATTACTTATGGAAGTAAATATCCATCTTCTTGAACAAGAGAATAGTTCTTGAACAAAGGTATTAGTACGATGCGATGAGTGAAACTTTTTATAATGTTATAAACTCACATTTTTGACATAATGCCCTTTAAAACCATGATGAATAAGACTATTACGACCATAAAAGGTAGCTTCGACTATTTTATTAAGTATTTTTGACTAAATGGATTGGTTTTGATGGAAATTGGAAGGTTTGGTAGATCCTCAAAGCTCTAGTCTATAAGTCCATATCGGTTTTAACAGGGCATTGTATAAAAGTATTTTGCTGTCTATAGTAAGTTTAGAACGTTTGTCTAGAACTTTTGTTTGTACTGGCATTAAGGTGCGTGGGTAGATTTACGTTCATTAATATTTATTCTCCTCCTGTTAAACCATTTCTGGAGTATTTGGATCAGGGGTAGGAATTTCGGAAGCATGTTGAGGATTTTCGGTAAATGCAAGGCAGACCGTATCAGAAGTGTATGTAACAAAGAAGATATTGGGGAAGATTGGGATATCGGATGTATAAATTTGATAGATAATGGGTCCAAGTATACTTCCCTGTGGAACACTAGTCAATATCGGAGAGATATTGGAGAGTTCTTTGGATTCCTTTAGTTGGAAGTATCGTTCGGAAAGAAATTATTTTAGGACAAAGAAATAGGTGGAAGGAACGATCGTCTCAAGTTTCGAGAGTAAGCCCGGTTGCCAGACTCTATTAAAAGCTTGACTTATATAAAAAAATACATCGTGTGATTACTGTTGAAGCATTTGTGTTCAGGCCTAGCAACGGAACCTCGGTGTGTTGTGGTCTGATATTGTCATTAACGTATACGGTATGATATGGTTTACGGCAGTGAGCAAAAGTTACGTGGATAGACTTAAGTTCATAAGCTTTTATTCTCCACTTGGTAAACCAGTTCTGTACTATTTGGATTAGGGTTTGGAAAATTTCGAAAGCATGTTGGGAACTTCTACTAGATGAAATGTAAGCCATATCATCAGCGATGTAGAGGAGAGTTCAAGTACACCAGCTAATATCGGAGAGATATTAGGGAATTCGTTGGATTCGTTTACTTGAAAGTTTCGCTAAAAAAGAAATAATTTTAGGACTATAAAAAGGGTGGAAGTAAGGATCTTCTTTAGTTTCCAGAGTAATTTCACGTACCAGACTGTATAAAAAGCTTTATTTATATTAGGAAACCCACAGATACAGCAAAAAGATGAACCAATTAAATCGACGACTCGATGACACTGCTGGGTAGTAGAGTGTTCGGAGCAGAAACTGAATTGATGGTTCAGAATTAAATTTGAGGATTCGAGTAGCCAGTGTAAGCAGTGAAGAATTAATTTTTGAAAGATTTTTCAAAGGATTGGAAGGAAACTTATCGGCCTGTATGATGAGGTTGTTTATTGGTTTATTTGGCTTAGCGATCATTTCTATAATGGCAAATTTCCAGATGATTGGGAAATATGTTATTCGTCATGTAGTTATTTTTATATTTTGCTCATTTTTTTGTCATTGGGCATTTTTGTTTTTTGCCAATAAGCTCTAACTTTGCGTTTTTCTGCAATTACCATAGTTATCTAATTATTAGGAGGTGATTTATCTGGTTTTTTGGAGGCTTTGCGTTTTTACTTCTATATGAAGAGGTTATAGCGTTTTGTAATCTACAGTTAAATTATGTATCGTATCATCTTATTCTTGTTTTGTATTTAAGTTTTGTCATAATTCTAAATTTTTATCACTATATTCTTTGCATATATTCCAATCCATTAATCCATTTATAAGTTTTGGGGAGTCGATTTTAGCAATAGGTTGAGAATCTAGGACTAAAAGAATGATTTATATTTAAATAAAGAAAATAGGGAATTGTGATCGATTTTCATATTTCTGATCTACAATTTCAGTTACAATTTCTTCTGTTTGAAGAAAAATTGAGAGACTCGACCAAATAGTTTAACGTATTTCAAGCGTATTTCTTATTTAGGAAAAAGGAACAAGTTGCTTGAATTTTGGTATATGTGCTTATGTACGCATACTTATTAATTATTTATGGACGATGAATATATTGTAATTAATAGTTCCTTAACTTATCTTTAATATATTATACTTGTATTTATTTGAATTTATAAGTTTGTACATGGATAGCAGTTCTGCATTTTTTGTGAACTTCGACAAGACAACGGATGAGAGCATATCTTGTAGAAGATATTCGCTTATAATAATAATATATATAATAATATGTCTTTTATATGTACTATTTCATTAACTTCCTAACCATACCGCAATATTATAATTATTGGTTACTTTAAGATCATTTTTATAATTTTCTATTGCTTTTTATATTGTATTTATTAATTTTATAAAAACTAAATATTAGATTTTAATGCTGTATCACCAACCACTTACAAATAAAATTAATATCATGAAATCAAGGGGTTAAATATGGTGATGATAGCTTTAAAAGAAATCCATTACGATTGTAGTCTGTAGGAACTTTGCTTCTATTATTTTTCATATATTTTTACTGTAAAGTAATTGTTCAGAGAATTTCTTGAAAATACCAAAGTTGCAATCTTTGTCTTTTCTTAAAACATATTTTTTTGAATTTTTTAATTTGAAAAAAAAACTAAGAATTGGAATATTTAAAAAAATGTGACGTGGCTCTGTTACCCGTAGGTTATAAGTTCGCCATCACTGAATTAGGACATATGTACTTATTCATTGAGAAAATGTGGTTATATACCATAAAAAGTTCAGTAACTAAAAGTGTAAAAAATACAATGCATAATTTTCACATTTTACCTAATCCATAACTATAAGAAAAATATTAAATTAAACGCACTTTCAACTTCAATTTGATTACGATACCATCAAAATTACTTTTCTTTATGAATAATCAGCTAATTTTCTTTGATATCGAATAAATTATACTACAATACCATTATTGGATCGCATGAATGCCATTATACTATAATAAAATATAATTAAATTTGTCGAATAATTCCTAAGTCATTTCATTTGATTAGAAGTGTTTGAATTGGAAAGGCTCGTATTCTTAAGTCCAGCTATTTTTCAGTTTATTTCTTTTGGTCGAGTATGCAGTACATCCGTAAGCAAATACAGGAAACCCTTCTTCATTGATATCATTGAATGGAAATGTTATTTTTTCTTTTTTTTTAACATTAAAATGAAAATTTGTTGGCAATTTATAGAATCCCGTAAAAAATAAATGCTATTAAGTTTTAATATAAAATGAACAATTTTGATTGAGTACAGCTTTTAGCCTATGGAGAATGGAGTATCAAAATTAAGTGGCTCTAATAAGTAAATTATTCCAAATATTATTTAAGTATATTTTGTTAACAATGCAAAAACTGTTGAAAAGACTTAAGGATATCATATTTAATATAAAATTTTTGCTGACATAATCACAGTACTATTTAGGATAGTTAATATACACGTAGTTAAAACGATTTTTTTCTACTTAATATTCTTATAATTTTAATAATACTTTATTAAAATTAATTGTATAAGTAATATAGTATATTAATAAAATAGCATTACTATTATTATTGTTATTATTTCTATTACTATTGCTCGGTATAAAGTAGTAATTATGGAGTTGTGTTCTAACAGCAAAAAAAAAATCGGTACTCATAAAATATGCGATGACTAAAGAAGAAAATTTCTTTGTCCAAAGAGCCCGTTTTATAGCCTAATTATTTTTGTAAGGGTTTTCATCCCTTTTTAAAACTTTCCCTACAGCGGAAATTATTTTTTATTTCAACACTGCCCATTACAACTGAATTTTATTTTATTAAATTTCCTTTTCTTTTAAAGAAAATTCTTTGATATTAAAAGTGATTTCCTGCGGAATTTTAATATTCTTTGATGCTATTCCAATTTATATATTTGTATTTTAAAGAAAGAATAGAACAAATTGTGTATGACTATAATCAAGAAAATATTGTGAATTAAATTTCAGGAAAATCAATATATTTATAAATGTATAGAAATGCTTTTTACATTGACTAGAATAAATACTGATTTGGATATTCTGCTGTGTGTGAAGCCTTCAAAAAATTATGATTTCCAATATATTTTACTAAGAAATAAGAATATTCAATGAAATATTATATTCATGGAACTAAAAATAACTAAATTAATATTATTATTCAAGTAGTTTAAAAGATTTTCAGTATATTAGGAAGCATATGTGATTTAATGCATTTTATGTTTGATTTGAGATAAAATTGAAAATTAGTGAATTTATTAATTGTTTAAATTTTTTTTTTAAAACGAATAGTTAATATTATATATTTATAAAGATAAATTTGTAAGTTCTGTTTACTTATTTGTATATTAGAAACATTATATATTGTTAACATAATTTTCATAATTTATATTGATTAGTTCAATTACTTATGCTTTAAATGAAATTATGGAGAAAGAATAATATTATTTTTTACGATAGTCATAATAATTAGCAACGATTATGTATTTAGACCTAAAGGGCACTACACCGTTGATAAGGCCAAAAAAATACTAGGCTGCAGTCACAAGGAGAGTCGCAACGGCTCTGGTTTGACGATGTTCGCAAGCCAGCAACAGAACAAAATAATACTGCATACCGATCTACAAAATATTCTCCACTACCTTATTCGCCCAAAAAATTATTGAACTATCAAAGCGTCTTCAGTCCAGGAAATTAAAAAAAGAAAAAGATCAGATCTTCTTTCTCTGCCAGGTGATGGAAAACCTATTGGAATATGGTCTAAAGTTACGTTGGCTTTGCAGCAGTATCACGCAATAATGCGTGCGGCGTTACTTAAAACTACAAAAATGTGTAAAAAATAATTTTCAAAAATAAGAAATTGTTCTATATTATATCTATTATATAAGAGTATGGTTTATTAAAAAAAAGGACGTAGTCCTGATATTTATAATAAAGTAAATATTTTTTGAAACATATTTTGTCCTTCACTTCGACACTCTAAACACCATCGCTCCACCAAAGACATGGCCTACCTCGTATTCTGGAACCATAAATGGAATCATTATAGACTTTCCGGGCAGGATCTTCCTCATCCATACAGATTAAGTAGTCTATTGAGCTTAATTTTATCCACAACCGGATGATCGCGTTTACGCTCCAGGATATCATGATTAAATAGGCTATGGAATCGTTCATCCCTATGTAGGAGGCCAAAAATTCTTCGAAGGATTCTGTTCTCGACGCTTAGACATGTACCAGGGGCCACTTCATTGCGCCACTGCCGTCTAAGTATAGAATATTAAGTATTTTGTTATATTTTGTGGAGCAGATTAGTAAGTTGTAGAAGTTTAAATAGGGGAATAGAGAATGAAGTTTTTGGGTCCAAGAGGAAATAGAGTAAGGTTCCGTCCAAAAGAGCGTTGGTTACTCTAATCACCTCACTTTGTCCTACCTTACTTTTGATGCTGACTAAAATTTTAACCATTCGGAGAATTGTGTTAATTTTGTCCAACAGCATTTTTAATCTGAAGATTCCACTTTCCTCTCTCTATGGCATAAATTATTAAGGTGCTTGTTAGATGAAAACGTCGGATATAACTCCATTCTCAGACTTAATAGATGGGATTATCCCATTTTTTGGCGAGCAAGAATGCAGTTAATAACTCTCCATGCTTCTTCCGGTGAAGTTTGTTGAGGCGGTGAACTTATTCCAAGCTGTTTGCTTGGCCTGTTTCACGGCTCTTTTGATTCGAGCAGTCCTGAGTCTCAATTCGATGAGATTCGCCGTACTAGAAAAATGAGAGTTCCAGGCCATATTTCGTTCATGTCTTAATGTTGCGATTTCGTAGGAATACCATTTAGGTTTTTGTTTAGACATGCCAGCCGAAGAGGGAATTTTCCCAGCAGCTGCACGTCTGAAGATTTTTATCACGTTTTCTGCCTCAAGGTTAGGAGATCAGCAGAAGCTTTGAAAATCGCAGCTCTACAATTTTCCCAATTTGTGCGCTCTTTTATGAACTGTGACAGTGGTTTTATTTTAACGTGTGCAACATTTGCCTCCACAATTATGGGCAAGTGGTCACTTCCTTCAAGGAAACCACTTCCTTCAAAGAAGCCATGTAATAAGGATTGTCAAAAAATTTGTTGAAACGTGAATTTTGAGTAAGATATGGAGGAGTGTATAAGGAAATCTACACCACCTTGGTATTTTTGATAGAATGATTGGTTGTAGAAGTGAGGTAATTTGGTTTCTTGCAAACCAAATACTTTTGGAGAGTACTGCAGACTCAGACCTTCTAGGTTATTAAAGAGCCCGTAGATGCTCCATTACAAAATGGTATATCTGACGTTGTTTCTTATATCATTTCTATGGATACTTACTATAGTAGAAAGTTAGGCAATCCAAAGACTAGGACAGTAATCTGCCCAGAATTAGTGCTGCATGAAAAGAGAAAAATATGGTGGAGAGGAACTGGACTGTAGATCTGTGAACCATTCGAGGTTTGCCGAGAGACATACCATTCATGTTCACCAGATTGCAGGCTCATACTCTTAGAAAAAACATTAGCAAATAATGTCTTTTATAGCAGTAGCTTTGTTTGTTTGTTTGTTTGTAAGGTCCCTTAGACATGTGCCAGGGGCCACTTCATAGCGCCACGACCGTGAGGCCATTTGGCGACTTCGTAGTACGTGTGGGAATTTGTCTGAGAGAAACTGGTCTCTGGTTAGTAGTATAGAAAGTTGAGAATTTTGTTATATTTTGTGGAGCAGATTAGTATGTTGTAGAAGATTAAATAGGGGACTAGGGAATGGAGTTGTTGGATCGAGGAGCTCCATAATGGGAGGAATCCTGCTCGCAAAGTAGTTCTTGGTTATGTGGCATTCCTGTAGAATATGGTAGACAGTGAAATGGGTGCCACAGGATTGGCAGAAGGGACGATTGGTGTTGCCAAAAAGGAAGTTATGGGTAAGAGCAGTATGTCCAATCCGGATTCTGAGGAGCTTTCGCGCCCAGAATTTCGGTATGGATGTTGAATACACTGGTTTGTTAGTGGTTCTCCAATGAGTCGACAAAAAAGTGTCGCTATTGGTCCAGTCATCGTGTCTGCTGATGGCTAAAGATGTTAGTTGCCATTCTGTTAGTAGGCGAGGCAGATTGGGAATGACTATGATCACTGGCCGACGGAGTGTTTCTCCAGCCAACTGATCAGCACTTTCATTACCCATAATTCCCACATGCCCTGGCACCCATTGCAACTCGACACTCCTATTGCTAAGTAGGCTATGACGAATTGCGTTAAGTACTGGGTCACTCGATGGGCCACAAATGGCTTTAAAGGCGGCAAGGCTGTCGCTAAAAATAATAACGTTTTGTTGGCTGGGAATATTGGTCGCAATTTCAATTGCCGTTTTGATGGCCCACAGCTCCCCGTAATATAGAGCTGCCCTATAAGGGAAGATTCCGTAACATGTGCGGGTGCTGCAGCCAAAAAGTTCGACAACCGCAAAAGAAGTAATATCGGTGTCAGCGGCGGCATCAGTGAACAACAGTCGATGATATCTTAATCCGCCAACTGTTCAAGGAAAAATTTCCTGTATGTGGATGGATCAGTTCTAGCCTTCTTAAGCCTGTCAAGAGAAGCAGTCACTTTCAACTTTGCTCCTAACCACGGTTTCCAATCTGGGTGTGAAAAGGAGGTTTGGAAATCAAGGGAGAGGATGGGTGAATTGCTTTCAAGGTGGGATATTAATAAGGATAGCGATGATGACTTCCTTCTTGAGCTGGGGAAGATGATAATGTTTTTTATTAAAGTGTGGAGTGGATAATTTGGAAGGCATAGGTTTTTGTAAATTAAACTTAGGCGGGCTTTGTGAAGATAGAGAAAAATAGGTTTTCGACTAGTCTCTATTAGTATGGATTCCACCGGAGATGTCCGATGTGCTCCACTGGCTAGTCTAATACAACGGTTTACCGCTGCCTCGACTAGTTTTTTCCCTGCTATTGGCACACTGACACATATAGTGAGGAAGTTACTCTAATTGCCTCACTTTGTCTTACCTTACTTTTGCTGCTGACTAAAATTTTTACCGTTCGGAGAATGATATTAATTTTGTCAACAGCATTTTTAATCTGAAGATTCCATTTTCCTCCACGGGCAATTGAGATACCTAGGATTTTCATGGAATCGTTTGGGCGGAGAGGGAAGGGGTTTAGTGACGAGTCCGATAAACTACAATTTTTTTCCCTGCAAACATGAAGGCAAGGTGGGTTCGATGTACAGATAACCGCACCGTTTATGCTGCTCCAAGTGTTGATGTTGCGGATGGCGTTATTTATTTGTTGCTGAAGATCAGCACCAGATACAAGTATAAAAATATTGTCGGCATATATGTAGTGGTTAAAGGATGATAGTTGGTGGGAAAGGGAGTGAATATATATATTGAATAGGATCGTTGATAAAGGGGATCCTTGTGGGATGCCGTTTTTCATTTCGCGTTTTGACGAAAAATGACCGTTGGCGCGTACCGTGAAGGTTCTACCAGTTAGGTAGGAACGTAGTAGTGCCAATATTGCAGAGTCTACTCTCCACTCTGCCAGCTGTAAGAGTACCCTATGTGGGCAAATTCGGTCATACGCCTTTTCTAGGTCGAAGGACAACAGTAAACCACAATGTCTACGATTGTAGCAATTGTGGATTGAATGTTGGAGTTCAAGTAGCATACTCAGAGTTCCTCTGCCTGACCTGTAGGCATGTTGTTGGGGATTGAGTTTATTGTCAAGCGCCTGGTTAAGTCTTGTAGCTAAGATCTTTTCCAGGATCTTGGAAGTGCAAGGCAGTAATGAAATTGAAATCTTGTCCCTACCAGGTGTGGTTCCCTTGAAGGAATTCAACGAAAAGTTGAACCTTGTCCTTAGCTACAAGACTTAACCAGGCGCTTATTGTCAAGCGCCTGGTTAAGTCTTGTAGCTAAGATCTTTTCCAGGATCTTGGAAGTGCAAGGCAGTAATGAAAAGAAACCTTGTCCCTACCAGGTGTGGTTCCCTTGAAGGAATTCAACGAAAAGTTGAACTCCGCAAGCGTTACTGGTTGGTTCAAGATTAGAGTGTAGGGTGACGGTATAATCGAGAGATTTTCCGTGAAGTATTGTTTCTCTCTACGACATGTAATACTAAGGTGGTTGTTGGATGAAAACGAGGCCCAGGACTGTGCCAGTTCCTCAAAGATAGCTGTCGAGTCGGATATAACTCCATTCTCAGACTCAATAGATGGGATAATACCATTTTTTTGGCGATCAAGAATACAGTTAATACCTCTCCATGCTTCTTTCGGTGAAGTTCGGGAATCAATTGAAGCGGTGAAGTTATTCCAAGCTGTTCGCTTGGCCTGCTTCACTGCTCTTTTGACTCGAGCAGTCCTAAGTCTCAATTCGATGAGATTAGTCATACTGGAAAAACGAGAGTAGTCTTTCCAGGCCATATTTCTTTTACGTCGTAATGTTGCGATTTCATAGGAATACCATTTTGGTTGTTTTTTAGACATGCCAACTGAAGAGGGAATTGTCCCAGCAGCTGCACGTCTGAAGACTTTTATCACGTTTTCTGCCTCAACGTTAGGAGATTGAGCAACGGGTAGATCAGCAGAAGCTTTGAAAATCGCAGCTCTGTAATTTTCCCAATTTGCGCGCTCTTCTATGAACCGTGACAGTGGTTTTATTTTAACGTGCGCAACATT
This sequence comes from Atherix ibis, assembly GCA_958298945.1. Lineage (NCBI taxonomy): Eukaryota > Metazoa > Arthropoda > Insecta > Diptera > Athericidae > Atherix > Atherix ibis. The sequence continues at coordinate 51,031,345 of OY282607.1, forward strand.
TGCCTCCACAAGTATGGGTAAGTGGTTACTTCCTTTAAGGAAGTTATGAACTTTCCATGAATATAATTCAAAGTTCCGTGTAGGAACGAAGGTGAGGTCGAGAACAGAGGTAGTACCTCTGGTTGAAAAAAAGGTCGGTGAACCATCGTTTAGTAGAGTGAAGCTCGAATCGGTAGAGTTGAGCCATTCCTCGACGATTTTCCCGCGCCAACAGGTTCTTGGGGAACTCCAAGCATGACTGTGGGCATTGAAATCTCCAAGGATGATGGTATTTTCAGGTAATTGGCTAATTAGACCTTGCCAATCTGCTGGAGAAAAACGCAGGCTGTGTTCAATATATATATTGGCAATGTGGACTTTGGGAGAGGAATAAGGATTCCTTACAGAAATAAGGATTGTCAAAAAATTTGTTGAAATGTAAATTTCTGAGTAGGATATGGAGGGGTGTATGAGGAAACATACACCACCTCTTTTATTGTTGTTAGTTTTGTTGTAAAACAAACATTGGTATTTTTGGTAAAATGGTTGGTTGTAGGAGTGAGGTAATTTGATTTCTTGCAAAGCAACTATTTTTGGAGAGTACTGATTTAGCAGCAGGCTCAGACCTTCTAGATTATTAAGGAACCCGTAGATGTTCCATTGCAAAATGGAACATCTGGCGTTGTTACTTACACCATTTCTATGGAAAATTGCCATTGTTGAAGGTTAGGCAAGCTAAAAACTAGAACAGTAATCTGCCCAGAAGTAGTGCTGTATGAAGGGAGAAAAATATGGTGGAGACGAACTGGACTGTAAGTTTGTGAACCATTAGAGGTTTGCCGAAAGGCATACCACTTCTTGTTCACCAGATTGCAGGCTCGTACTCTTAGAAAAAACATTAGCAATGTTATTTTTTGGAGCTTGATAGCAGCAGCTTTGATGTTATAAAGTAGACTCTGTTGGCTGCAGCGAATTTCTTCGTCCATGCTGTTATCGACTGCGACACTTGAAACCAAATAGGGAAATAATTTTTGTTTGCTAAAAGGGAAAGTTTTAGCCACGGAAAGACAAAGTGTGGAACTTTCACCCACTAAAACCACCTTACTTGGTCGAATTTCTATATCTCCCATGGAACCGCCATCAAGCGTTACTTTCACTCTCGACATTCTTCAGCGTCAGCGGTTTGCAAGTGCACTTCTGTGCCTCTTCTCTCTCCGAATTGAAGAGAGTGCTCCGCGCCCCCCACCATCCCACCACAAGTAGGACACATTGGGCTAGAATTGAATTTAAATCAGAATTGGTAAGCCCGAGTACATCCGTGCCCCAAGAAACTATGACATTTTTAAATTCCATTTTTAAGATGATTTTGATTCTTTAATGGGTTCAAGTACTAACAAATAATACGAGATTATTGAATAAAAATTTTATCTGTTCTTGTTCTCCTTTCATACAATTTCCAACCACAGACTACTTGCTTTTTGTGAGAAAAAATCTATTTCGACATATTATCCTTTTAATATTATAGAATATATTTTAATTTATGTGTAAATATGTACATACAATATTTTTATATGGTATGTAGTCCAATTGCATTATGAACAATCTACAACTACACCATTTTATCATTTGAATTCGTTTGTGGTTACATTGAATTGCAAATAAAGTATAAAAATATATTACTTGGATGAGCATATATGGAAATGGACATAAATAGAAAAAATGGAACTTCTTACCTCACATTCTAAGACAGCAGAGCCATGAATTGCAGCTCGAATATATTGGCCAGGAATCCTTATCATTGGTCCAACTAATATTGGAAGAAAATAAAAAAACATGATTTATTTTATCGAAAAATATGTACTTGGCAGAAGGAAATCGATTTCAATTTCGATACTTACAATGGACTTCGACTGAAAATGTTGCATTCGCAACGGGCGGTATTCCATTATCGACAATGCATTGATATGCTCCTATATGTGATCGTGTTATGTTTGTTATATTGAATATCGGTCCCAAAATGACAGAATCTGATAAAAAATAAGATGATAGGAAATAGAATAAATAAAAGCTGGATAAACCCAGGTAAATATACTCATTTATATAATCGCATATATTTAGGACATAGCATTGGAGCAGAGTCTACTTTAAATGTTGAACTCTATATAAGCATTCACGCAAAGTTTCGATGTATTTATGTATATAAATATATAAAAGTTTAATTTTCTGAAGTGTAGATAGATACATACCTTCGAAAGTTCCTGTTGATATAGCACGACCATCGACACGTCTCCAAAAAACATTTGGTTTTGGATATCCAGACGCAACACATGTTAGTCTCAGGTGTGCTCCTTCGAGTACTATAACCGGTTGGCTTGTATTTTGTGTAATTACTATGAAGAGAGAAAATAATAAAATATTTGAAATATGCCAATAAAAACAAAATTGCTCAAATGAATCGATATTTATTCGCATATGTGTACATTAATTGATAAATAGCAATGGGGGAAATTACCTGCTGCCGATGGAGGTATAAGCAACTCATCCGATACAGTGCCATTGATGCGGACCTTCCAAGCATTAATACCCGGAATGCCCGGAAGACCATTTGTTCCAGATTTTCCTGGTCGACCACGAGGACCAGCTATTCCTATTTATTTGTTATAAAAGGAATACGTTTGTAGTTTTAAAAATTCTTCTTTTTTTTTTTTAATTTGAAGTAAAATACAAAAAATTAGAACATTTTATTACGAAAGAATATTAAAAATATTAAGTGGCACGTGTATGCCTAAAATGAGATACTTTTAGAATTTATACAACTTTGTTTCTAACATATATACTTGCTACAATCTAGTCTCAATTGAAATTCTTACCATAGTTAACAAGAGACAAATGTAAAGCACACAATGGTAAAATTTTAGTCATGAATTTATATGGTATGAAAGTTTTCAAATGTAGAAGTGTAAGGATATTATTATTCCTTGAAATTGCAGGCAGTTTAATTAAAAGCTAGTTTGGTGTTATTCTTAAAGGTTTTGGATACACTGGCATAGAAATTTGTTCACTTAACCTAAATTTTAGTTGCAAGAGACGCAAACGTTATTTGATGACAAATCCTTAGACTTTTTGTACAATAACATTTTTTCCTGCTCTTTCTGCGAAATAAATTTAATGAGTTTCTGCTGTTTAACATAGCATTCTGAATGAACATTTCAATTAATTATACTACAATATAAAATAGAAAAAATAGTAAAAACTGCTAATAGCATAGATCAACAAATTAAAATAATACATATTATTATGGAGGTTTAATTATATTCTTAGGAGAATAAGCTTCTGGTTAGAAGTATTTTCTTAACACCATTTATGTGTTTGTTTCTTCAATGAAGAGCAATAATATTATTTATTGAAGTAATCTAGATTTATTATCTTATATAATCGATTATAATTAAATAATCATAAAGTCTGGAATGCTACTTTTTAATTTGCCTAAGTATAGAGTTCATTTTCTATAATATAAGCTCTATAATACGTGCGCATGAAAAATTTTAATAAATAAATTTATTGGCATTGTCAATATGCAGTTTTGCAAGTCGGTAAATGATATTCGAAGTAAAAATTCAAACAACATCTAACAGGAGAGATTAATTTAGATTTTTGTTAATAACAAAATAAAAGGAGAATAGAGGTTATTTTGGTTATGTAAGTCGTTCTGTATTTATTTCCCGTTGGCTAGAAAACGCTAATCTACGGTACTCTTTAACCTTGCCAAAAGATTTTGGGGGAAATATTTGATAGCTCGCCTTTAATAATTACTTCAAAATTCGAAATTTCTATTAACCGAGAACTTTCTGTTAAAACATTTAATTTTATTTGTATTAAGCGGTAAAAAACATAAAGTTTGAAAAATATGATGAAACATAAAACATTTTCTTATTCTTAAAAATGCGAAAATTATTCCAATTATAAATTTGATTCTGAGAGGAGCACACAACGGCTTGGCAATATTATTGCACAATGGATATTATAACATCGCATAGTTGATTTAAAATATAAATAACAGTGAATATCCAAACGCGAATAGCTGGTATTCCAAAAGGTAATATCATCAATCCTACTTAATATGATGTCTGGACCAATAATATCCCAATGAATACCAAAACTACATTATCTGCTTTTGCAATACTTAAATAACAAGCAAAATCCAAAAAACGGATTTAAAAAGTATAGAGTTAAGGAGTCAACACAAGAGTTCCTTCATTACCTTCAATTTCCATCACAAATAATAAGTTATGTTGACGAAGATTAAAACCAGTGTCAAATGGTTTTAGTCTTTGTCAACAATTCCTCAGATTATTAGATAATATATTGAAGATACGAGAAGCATTCTAATTTCCGCCATATCAAAATCTTCCAGGATTTATGCATATCCTTATAATGTTCTTGTACATAGCGATTATGGAAAATATCAGAAGAGATGAAGGAAGATATACTGATTCGCTTTGCTCTTAAATAGTAACTGATTCGATAGACTTTGAAAAAATGAGTGCATTAGAACACTCCACGTTTGTATTGTGGAGTCTTGTTTATGATTTATGCATTTTCAGTTATAAAATTTTTTATAACTATGTGTTTTATTGCCATAATTACCTCACCAAAATTGATGCTTGTGTTACATTCATCGACGTTTAAAAATAAATAGGATACAACATCCTATAAAATGGTAGACAAACGTCAGTAGATACTGGCTGTTATAGACATTAAAAACAAAAACCCTTTATTAAAATAAAATGAAAAAAACAGTACTCTTAAGGATAAATATTAACTCTTTTTTACTATGACAACATTTATTAATTGTTTCATTATTTTTAATAATCAATCGATCTTGTTGTAGCTTTTATTTAAAGTAAACAAAAAAAAATATTTTTATCATTTATAATTTTTGAGAGAAACAATCAGGTAATACGTGTACTCAAATAACATACTATCTAAGAACGGACCTATCTAATCATGTACTAATATAAATATTGTTTTGTTATAAGATAAACTATTAAAATACATTTCTGACTATAACAGTTCGGATGAAAAGTTTATAAGGTAACACAGTAAAAATATTTTTTTTTGCAAAATTCATTTTTATTATTCAACATAGTTGCCTTTGAGGGCGATACAGCGATTATAGCGATCTTCCAACTTTTCGATACCATTTTTATAGTACTCTTTCGGTTTTGCCTCAAAATAGGCCTCAGTTTCGGCAATCACTTCATCATCGGTCTTAAATTTCTTGCCAGCGAGCATTCTCTTGAGGTCTGCAAACAGGAAAGAGTCGCTGGGGGCCAGATCTGGAGAATACGGTGGATGGGGAAGCAATTCGTGGCCCAATTCATTGAGTTTGACCATCGTTTTCATCGACTTGTGACACGGTGCATTGTCTTGGTGAAACAACACTTTTTTCTTCTTCAAATGAGGCCGTTTCTTAGCGATTTCTTTCTTCAAACGATCCAATAACGCTATATAATAGTCGCTGTTGATCGTCTGTCCCTTCTGGAGATAGTCAATGAATATTATACCATGCGCATCCCAAAATACAGACGCCATCACCTTGCCAGCCGACTGTTGCGTCTTTCCACGCTTTGGATTCGGTTCGTCGCTCGCTCTCCACTCTGCCGACTGCCGATTGGACTCTGGAGTGTAGTGACGGAGCCATGCTTCATCCATTGTCACATATCGACGCAAAAATTCGGGTTTATTGCGCTTGAACAGCTCCAAACACTGCTCAGAATCATCAACACGTTGTTGTTTTTGGTCCACAGTGAGCTCACGCGGCACCCACTTTGCACACAGCTTTCGCATGTCCAAATATTCATGCACGATATGTCCAACACGCTCTTTCGATATCTTCAGAGTCTCAGCTATCTCGCTCAACTTCACTTTACGGTCATTTAAAATTATTTTGTAGATTTTTTTGATATTTTCTGCCGTAACCACCTCTTTTGGGCGTCCACTGCGTTCTGCATCAACTTTGCTCGTACGACCAGTTCGAAATTGACGAAACCAATATTCCACAGTTGAAATAGCTGGAGCAGAGTCCGGATAACGTTTGTCAAACCATGCTTTGGTTTCCACTGTATTTTTTTTCATCAAAAAGCAATGCTTTATCAACACACGAAATTCGTCTTTATCCATTTTTTTTTTAATAACAAAAGTTGCTTCACTCAAAATGCTATATCTCACGGACCAATCGGCCGATTGCTGTCAAATTTTGACAGGAATCATTTGAACGATGATGCTTTGTGATAATTAAGCTCTAACTAGAGCCGCCATCTAGACGTCAACCTTATAAACTTTTCAGCCGAACTGTTAAAAGATTTTCTGGGGAGAGTCTTCATCATCCAACGAATTAATTGTATTACTTACCGTAGAATATTTGGCAAAATATTTTTGTTACTTCGATTATCTAAAGGCCGTTTGTAATTTTATTTTTAAATGGACACCAAAATAGTCTGTACCGTGGTAGGGTAATTATCTCCCCTCAAAATTAACTAACAGGTTATAATAATACTTACTAAAAACCTAAACAAGCAAGGAATATAGGAGAACTATATATTCCCAATCTTTTATATCAATTTAATAGATTCGCTGAAATATTACCTGATGACAGTTACTTAACTCTATAATGTTTTGAGAACTAACTTTTGAATTGATTTTCTCCAAAAGTAGCAAATAAATTATGTTTGAGAGACATTTGTAATACTACGTGTATACCTAATAAGTTCAGAAATTGCTGCCTGGACAAATAGTTGTAGATGAAATAACAAACTGTCGACGTTTAGCTAATTATTGGGTTGTCCGGTAACTTTTTTTTTCCCAACAGAGGAATTAATTTAATTTTTTCACAACCAACTTCACAGTTAAGCCGTACAATCATATGTATTATGACAGCTGACATAGCAAGGCTTGCTTGTGAAAAAGTTCGATTGATTCTGCACATTAGTTTTTGGTTGATACGCTTTTACATATGGAAAGTGAAAAACACCATTTTCGGCATATTTTAAATTTTTTACTATAAAAAAGGTGAAAATGCTGTTCAAGCAAGAAAAAAAATTATCCGATGTTTATGGAGAAGATGTGTTAAGTGAGCACCAGTGCCAAAACTGGTTTGCAAAATTTCGATTCGGTAATTTTGATGTCGAAGATGCACCACGTTCTGGAAGGCCAATTGATGCTGATGAAGAAACAATAAAGGTATTATGTTAATTGATGCAAACTGGCGAATAACAACTCGTGAGATCGCTGAGAGATTAAGTTTATCGAATTTGACCGTTCATAATCGTTTTAAACGGCTCCGTTTAATCTCAAAGCTCGACATATGGGTTCCTCATCTTCTTACGGAAAAAAATTTGTGCTGTCGCATTGACGTTTGTGATTTGCTTCTCAAACGCCAAGAAAATGATCCATTTTTGGAGTAGAAAAGATGAACCGGCTCAAAGCACTTCGAAAGTCAATATTCATCAAAAAAAAAGATTATGCTATCTGTTTGGTGGGATTTCAACGGAATTGTTTATTTTGAGCTTCTACTGATAGTGTTCCAACAGGATAATGCGAAACCACATATTGCAAGTTTGACCACTAGGCAAAAGTTTTTGGAGCTTGGATGGGATATACTTGCATACTCACCATACTTTCCAAAACTTTCCGATTATCATTTGTTCCGATGTCTACGGTAAAACGATTAATTCAAATGAGGAGGTCAAAAATCACTTGAATCAGTTTTTTGCCAGCAAAGAACAAAAATTTTAAGAGCGTGGAATCATGCTACTGCCAGAAAAAAGATGGCAAAGGGTATTGGATCAGACTGGACAGTATTTATTTGAATAAAATATTAATTCACTATACGAAAATCGTCTTTCATTTTCACAAACCAATATCACATTTAAATAATTACATAAAATTGTATCTTTAATATACGAGGGTCGTTCAATAAGTCCTTAGAAAATCCGAGAAATTGCGCTCGTAGTGTCGGTAAGTGGCATTATCGACAAGAAAGTTGTCAAAATTTCAGCTCGAGCCATAGCGTAGGTCAATTTCTATCGTCGATTAAAGTTAACGACATTTATTTGCGCATAACAATGGAAAAAAGTGAGTTTAGGGCTGTCATGAAACATCTCCATTTGAAAGGCTTAAGCCCGAAAGAAATCAAAGCCGAGTTGGATGCAGTTCATGGCACATCTGCACCTGTGTTTGCGACGGTTTACAATTGGGTGAATGAATTTAAACGTGGCCGTTCACCCACAAAAAATTAACATCGTTCAGAACGCCCAGTTGAGGTGTCTACTCATGAAATCATCGACAAAATCCACGATCTGATTTTGAACGATCGGCGAATTAAAGTGCGCGAATTAGTTGAGGCCACGGGCATATCACAAGGTACAGTCGCTTCAATTTTGCATGAAAAATTGTCTGTGAAAAAAATTTCGGCATGATGGGTGCCGCGTTTGCTCTCAGAGGAGAATAAGCGCAATCGTGCAGTGGACTCTGAGGCTATGTTGGCACTCTTTCATCGCAATTCTGCCAAATTCCTTCGTCGATATGTCACTGTGGACGAAACCTGGATACACTACTACACTCCAGAAACGAAGAGACAGTCATCACAGTGGATTTTCAAGGGTGAACGGGCTCCGAAGAAGGCAAAAACTGTGCCATCGGCCGGCAAGGTGATGGCCACGGTCTTTTGGGATTCGCAGGGCATCATTTTTATCGACTACTTGGAAACAGGAAAAACAATAACAGGAGTGTATTAAGCGTCGTTATTGCAACGGTTGAGTGAGGAAATCAAAGAGAAACGCCCCCATCTGAAGAAGAAAAAAAGCCTCTTGCATCAGGACAATGCGCGTGTGCACACCTGCGCTGTTTCCATGGCCAAAATTGTGGAATTGAGAATGGAATTGATGCAGCATCCCGCTTATTCACCAGATTTGGCCCCGAGTGACTATTTTCTTTTCCCCAATCTGAAGAAATGGCTTGGCGGACGACGGTTCACTTCCAACGAGGACGTCATTGCTCAAACGGATGAGTATTTTGCAGAACTTTCGAAATCCTATTTTTTGGACGGGATAAAAATTTTGGAAAAACGGTTGGAAAAGTGTATAGAGCTAAAAGGAGATTATGTTGAAAAATAAAATTTTTTTTTTAAAAAACAGTTTTTTTCCATCTTTTTTTAAGGACTTATTGAACGACCCTCGTAGCATCAAAAAAATGTGTACTTACACATTGACAGAGTATTCTGCAATAAACCCAAAAAATCTACAACCGAAATAAATACTTTTCAAGATTCATTAGCTAATCAAAACGTGAATTGAACAAGTTTGCTCTCACCCATATATTATTATAAATTCGTTCGACCTCTGACAAAAACTAGTGTTCAAATTATATTTGCCTTATAGTGAAGTTTTTACACCTTTGTTAGACTCCATTTTTTTAGAATATATCTTTGATACTCCTAAAAATTAGCTCATTCTTTAATAAATCAACTTATGGCTCCTACATACATATAAGGGAATAGGCAATTTACCAGAGAAGATTTTTGATAAAAAATATAAAGAAAGAAAATATATAATCAAACGGAGTATACGATGATTTATTTTCTGCTCATAAAACTGAAAGAAATATTTTATGATCCGAAATTACTTTTATCTGTTCCGTTCGCTCTGCATAAATAATAAGCAATATTGGCGAGCACACCTATGCTATGTTAATTCTTAATAATAATAATAAAATGGTATAAATATTAATGCAGACAAAAAGCTATAAAATTTTGGTATTTTCATTAAGGCTTTATTTATATTTCAGAAGTAAAATTTCTGCTTATACTATACCTTATATAAACCAAATTTTTGGTATAGAAAATATTTAAAAAAAATTTCTCAATTCAATCGTTTACAAGCAAATACATTTTCTGTGATAAAAGGAAGTGAGACTGAATTAAGTCCTTATCGTTGATGGTGCCAAATTTATTCCATATTATTTTTCTTTGATGTATTGCCTTTCTTCTTTTAACCGAAATACTTGTATGTAAATCACGGTTTATGTAAATATTTCCACGACCATTGATTCACGTTCTATTCAGATGCAGACATGCATAAGTAGGTACATATTTTCAAATGTATGTAAATAATAACAAGAAGAAGGAAGTGCTTCTGCTAGGATTGTTGACTCAAATTCCTCTTGTAATATTTATATTTACAAGAATGTTTATATTTTTCAATAGATATGCAGGAAAATATACAATATATTAAAATGCTGGCAGCAAACAAAAAAAAACACGATAAAACGAAACCTCAGTTCAAGAAAATATTTATATGCATTTCGTGAATTACATATTCTCTGTGCACAAACTATTGATCCGGACAACAATAAACATTCGCTGAACGACAGTGAAATAAATCGAAAATTTTGGTTAAAAGTATTCCTAGCAGTAAAATTTGAGGGTACTTTGCACAAGGGTACCTGAACTTTGACTGGTGGGGTGACTGTTTGTCCTATATGGTCATATACATTTCAGAAGAAGCTCTTCGGTATTCTGTTGCATGCATATATTCAGATCGAACCTGATGTAAAGTGGCTAGTTTCATGAAACTAGTACAGTGAACCGATGGAAAAGTTTCGTATCTCCCGAATTCATGAATTTGAAAGTCCTTCAAGATAGAAGTGTCATTCGAAATTTACAACAATGAATTTTCCAATAAGACAATATCGAATTTTCCTACAAGTAAAACATCAAATATTTTTACAAGACAAAATGAAGAAAAATTTAAATAAATGAGAAAAATAGTTTTAACCGAGCTCTGGACGAATATTCCTCCTCAAATGTAGTAAATAGTTTTTCTCTATTTTGTTTTTTCCCAATTTTTTTGTTGTTGAATTTTTTCATCCGAGACTTTTCAGAAGAATAAAACAAATGAAAAGCCGAACGGGCAAAGTTATGATATCAAATTCTTATCGAATACCAAATAATCTACCCCATTGTTGAATATTCGCTGCTGTGTTCGACTATTTCATGTAGGACAGAGTTTGTGCTTCTATCACTACTATCCCCATGTATTAATATGCAAGGATACTACTGCCCCATATTCTTATTGGGGTAAAACGTTGTTCGATTCTATGCATATAAGCACATATAAAAAATACACACCCTTATATGTCAGGATTCTATTTCCTACTTGTCAGTAATAAAATAGCTTGCAGATAATTTACTTTTATTATTTATAAACTTTACTACCCTCTATATCGAAATAGTACTTTTCAGTCTTGATTAGATATTCATATATACATATTCAAACTGGTACTATACGAGAAAAAATACGGAAAAAGAGAAAAAAATACAAATGCAAAGTGGAAAAGGCTGGAAAAAAAGGGAAGAACAAATCACACCTTCTCAATAGAAATTGCCTGCCAATCTCGTTAATTTAAAGACTATATAAAAATCAGTACATCCAAAATAGAATTTCTCCCTATTGTGCTTTTCATGGAAAATTACACTTCCATTTTGTTACAGTACTTACCCTTTTGCATAAAAAATGAATGAATTTTATAAAAAAAAAAATTGTAGATTTATTTCAGTAAAATTCTGATTTATTCGCACTTCTAATAATGATAAGATACGTAATAAAATGGAGGATTGATCGTTTTGATTTTTGTAGAATTCTCATTTTAATATTTGATATCGTTTAATTTTTTTCTGTATTCAATAACTATTAATAAGAAATTTATTGAAAATAGAAATTGTAAAATCATAAAAAAGATATCATCTTAAGCTTTTTTTCCAGAAATATTCTGTTTCTTAGCCGAAGACTCCAATTTAATTTAAGGCCATAATATAAAATTCATTAGATGATAATTATATGTAGATAGTTTCAATATTTTATTTTTATTATGTATTGTTATTGGTATAATATTTACTATTTGTTCATTTTATTAATTTTTAACTAACAGCACGAATATTTTTGATTTTCTTCATGTTCGGAAAATTTAGTTGGAATATTGTTCAAGGATCCAGGTTTTGGCGAAGTGATTAATAAATTGCTTTTTTCTAAATACAATAATTAAAGGTGATTTTCCAAAATATATATTACATTCTGTATCGTATAGTCAGCTATATATGTACATACTAGACTCATTTTATAATGAATTAGATTGCCAATAAATTTTGTGGAAAGCGTGCAAGAAAAACTATTTATATTCATTAAAAAGTAACTAAGTTAGTTAAATTTGGTACTTTAGGAAAAGTAATATTGTATAAACGATTGAAAAAGATACTTTCGGTATATCCTTTTCTATTTTCGACACCTCTACCACAAAATCCACTCCAAAAACCCCACACTAAATAAATGCAAATCACAATCACAACAACCACAACTAAACAAACACAAACCAGTTCGGCTGAAAAGTTTATAAGGTAACACAGTAAAAATATTTTTTTTTTGCAAAATTCATTTTCATTATTCAACATAGTTGCCTTCGAGGGCGATACAGCGATTATAGCGATCTTCCAACTTTTCGATACCATTTTTATAGTACTCTTTCGGTTTTGCCTCAAAATAGGCCTCAGTTTCGGCCATCACTTCATCATCGGTCTTAAATTTCTTGCCAGCGAGCATTCTCTTGAGGTCTTCAAACAGGAAAAAGTCGCTGGGGGCCAGATCTGGAGAATACGGTGGATGGAGAAGCAATTCGTGGCCCAATTCATTGAGTTTGACCATCGTTTTCATCGACTTGTGACACGGTGCATTGTCTTGGTGAAACAACACTTTTTTATTCTTCAAATGAGGCCGTTTCTTAGCGATTTCTTTCTTCAAACGATCCAATAACGCTATATAATAGTCGCTGTTGATCGCCTGTCCCTTCTGGAGATGAATATTATACCATGCGCATCCCAAAATACAGACGCCATCACCTTGCCAGCCGACTGTTGCGTCTTTCCACGCTTTGGATTCGGTTCGTCGCTCGCTCTCCACTCTGCCGACTACCGATTGGACTCTGGAGTGTAGTGACGGAGCCATGTTTCATCCATTGTCACATATCGACGCAAAAATTCGGGTTTATTGCGCTTGAACAGCTGCAAACACTGCTCAGAATCATCAACACGTTGTTGTTTTTGGTCCACAGTGAGCTCACGCGGCACCCATTTTGCACACAGCTTTCGCATGTCCAAATATTCATGCACGATATGTCCAACACGCTCTTTCAATATCTTCAGAGTCTCAGCTATCTCGCTCAACTTCACTTTACGGTCATTTAAAATTATTTTGTGGATTTTTTTGATGTTTTCTGCCGTAACCACCTCTTTTGGGCGTCCACTGCGTTCTGCATCAACTGTACTCGTACGACCAGTTCGAAATTGACGAAACCAATATTCCACAGTTGAAATAGCTGGAGCAGAGTCCGGATAACGTTTGTCAAACCATGCTTTGGTTTCCACTGTATTTTTTTTCATCAAAAAGCAATGCTTTATCAATACACGAAATTCGTCTTTAGCCATTTTTTTCAATAACAAAAGCTGCTTCACTCAAAATGCTATATCTCACGAACCAATCGACCGATTGCTGTCATCTAGACGTCAACCTTATAAACTTTTCAGCCGAACTAAACAAAGTTTATACGAAACAAATTGATCCGAGCTTCCTAATAATCTCAACTTCACTCGTATCCATTTAAAACCAGTTTGGCTCTCAAGAATATCAGCAATGATATTCTGAAAATAAACGATTATCTTAACGGTGAATTACTGTTAACAGCAAATTCAAGAACAGTTGGACGGATTAAAAAATCATCGACTGTTGTTCACAGATGCCGCCGCTGACACCGATACCATATCTTTTTCGGTCGTTGATCTTTTTGGCTGCAGCACCCGCACACTATGTTGTGGAATCTTCCCTTATGGGATAGCTCCATATTACGGGGAGCTGTGGGCCATCAAAACGGCAATTGAAATCGCTACCAACATTCCCAGCCAACGAAGTGGTATTATTTTTAGCGACAGCCTTGCCACCCTTAAAGCCATTTGTGGTCCATCGAGTGACCCAGTACTTAGCGCAATTCGTTATAGCCTACTAAGCAATAGGAGTGTCGAGTTGCAATGGGTGCCGTGGCATGTGGGAATTGTGGCCAATGAAAGTGCTGACAAGTTGGCTGGAGAAATACTCGATCGACCAGTGATCACAGTCATCCCCAATCTGTCTCGCATACTAACAAAATGGCAACTATTACCATTAGCCATCCGCAGACACGATGACTGGACCAATAGCGACACATTTTTGCCAACCCTGCGGAACCCATTTCACTATCATCCATATTCTACATGAATGCCACATAACCAAAAATTACTTCTCGAGCAGGATTCCTCCCATTATGGAGCTCCTTGACCCAACAACTCCTTTTCCTAGTCCCCTATTTAAACTTCTATAACATACTAATCTGCTCCACAAAATATAACAAAATTCTTAATATTCTATTGTATATTAATAACCACAGACTAGTCTCTCTCAGACGACTTCCCACACGTACTATGAAGTCGCCAAATGGCCCCACGGCCATGGCGCTATGAAGTGGCCTCTGGAACATGTCTAAGGGACCTTACAAACAACAATAATGTCGACCGATTGAGGGCTCTTGTAAGGCCAGACCTTTGGTTAACATTGAAGCTGATGAGTAGTAAGTTAAATTTGAATTGTTGTACACTTTGTAAGATTTGCATGCAATATTTGATAATGAGAAAGGCATGTGCTGAAATAGCCTTGTCGCATTGCCACATCCATCAACAAGTTTTTGTCAGAAAGGGGGTAGTTATAGTTTGGCAGCTCCCCATTCACATAATCACAGTTCATGTGGCTTTTGTCTGTTTCTAAAGTTCAAAAAACAACAATCTTAGTACTATCGATAACATCCAAAGGAGTATAACTAAGGAGCTGACGGTGATTCTAATTGAGTGGAAACGATGCTCCCGACGATGTATAGCTGGTTAAGAAAACGAATTTGAAGAATATTATATTTAAGTAGAACAACAATTTTATTTTACTTTTATATTGTACATTACTAACTATTATCCCACACCTCGTATATTTTATTTTGTGTCCATTTATATTCAAGTCAAATATTTTTTTGTTGTTATTTCTCTATCTCATCTCTTTTAGAAGTTAATACATCTGAGGATACGTTAAAAGTATTGATATTTAATTATTATATAATAATGTTCTGCGCCTTCCCAATAAAAAAGCTTCTGGTTATCATCTAATAACAGTTCCTATTCTGAAGCAAATTTCCCGAAAAGCTTTAGTTTTAATTGCATACATTTTTAATAGTATTCTGAGCACAACCAATTTTCCTTACTCTGGAAATTTTCTGTCATTAGAATGATTCCTAAAACAAATAAACCCATTAATTCTCCTTCCTCCTACAGACCTATCAGACTCTTACCAATCCTTATTAAAATGACTCCACCCATTTCTAGTTTATGAAAAAAAATTATTCCTGATCATCAATTTGGCTTTCGATCTGAACTAGCAATGCCATCGCATTGTTGATCATATAGCATCCTCTCTTGAGAGGAAAGAGTATTGCCTAGGAGTATTTTTAGATATTTCCCAAGCTTTTGATCGTGTGTGGCATCTTGCACTCTTCTGGAAGGGCTTTCTTTCTTCAACATATTACCTTATCATAAATTCATATCTCTCCCAACGTCATTTCCAAGTTGCAATTACCTCAGAATCCTCGGAAATATATCCTTTTCTAGCCGGAGTTCCACAAAGCAGTATTCTTGATCCCATTTTATTTAATATTTATCATATCCCATCTGATTCTAATACTATCATTGCTACTTATGCAGACAATACGGCCATACTTGCTATAATATTTATACTCATGATATCCCATCTGACATAGCTTCCAACAATTTACAGTCCTCTATACACAACCTTCAATCCTGGTTTAAGAGATGGATAGTGAGGGTAAATGAAGAGAAGAGTGCTCATATTACTTTCACACTTGGTCAAGGAAAACCTACTCCTTTATACCTTAATAGCAACATGATTCCACAATATGATAATTTTTTTTTTAATGGCAGATAATATTATGCAGACTTTGATAGTGTAGTTGCGTATATTAGCAAATGTTGGTGTACGTGTAAGTGTGTAAATCCTATGAATTTCGAAATGAATTTTCTCACTAATAGTAATGTCTTTAAAACGAATACTCTCAAAATTTAATTGCATAATATCTTCAGCTTTGTCAACTTAATTTTTTTAATCTATATTGACAAAATTTTAGGTAATTCTTAAATACTACGATAACTCAGGCAATATAGAGACAACTGAATGAAGGTACTAAATTATTAAGTTTGCTTTTATTGTATGCAAAACTGTTTGGTCTGAGATTCCTGCAACTCAATAATTATTAATTAATACGAGGGTCGTTCAATAAGTCCTTAGAAAATCTGAGAAATTGCGCTCGTAGTGTCGGTGAAGATTTTTTTTTGTAAAATCGGTGAAGATTTTTTTTCCAATTTCTATCGTCGATTAAGTTAACGACTATTTTCTTTTCCCCAATCTGAAGAAATGGCTTGGCGGACGACGGTTCACTTCCAACGAGGACGTCATTGCTCAAACGGATGAGTATTTTGCAGAACTTCCGAAATCCTATTTTTTGGACGGGATAAAATTTTTGGAAAAACGGTTGGGAAAGTGTATAGAGCTAAGAGGAGATTATGTTGAAAAATAAAATTTTTTTTTTAAAAAAACAGTTTTTTTCCATCTTTTTCTAAGGACTTATTGAACGACTCTCGTAGACTATGTTATATTAATTTTACATTATCCTAGAGGATTCTGCCTATGGTTAGAAGAATTTTATTCGTAATTCTCTTTCTCGAATTCGCATAGTGCGTTATGTTTATGTATAGGTAGGTATTGTTCGAAAATAAAATTAAACTTGTATTTTTCTGACCAACCATTATTCCAATGCAATTAGTGTTCGTGTTTGAGAATACTATTGAGGCTTTTTCAAAACAAAAATAATATAACTCCTGAACATTATAAGTTAAAAATGCAGAAATAACATTATCGACTGTTATAAGGTACTGTAAGTAATAGTCGATAAATGACAGATACTTAATATGTTTTTTTTATAGAATATTTTAAATTTGCGCTGATATGTTGAAATGTTAAGCAACTATACAGGGTTGACCATTTAGAAGTTGCATTTTAAAGAGTAAATTAAAAAAACTAGTGTATGTTTTTTCAAATTTCCGGTTTCATTAAAAGGAGCGAACCTTGAAATTTAATAATGAAACACAACATCATTTAAATGACTGCCACGGCTGGCGTTACAGTACCCCATTCGCTCGTCCGGGCCTGTATCTGTTTAATGGCAACTTTGATTTCGTGTTTCAAGGCATCAATTGTCTCTGAATAGCTTGCGTAACATTTATCCTTAACAGCTCCCCACAGAAAATAATCCAACGGGTTCAAATCACAGCTCCGAGGCGGCAAATTGACATCAGAATTTTGGCTGATTATTCGGTTTTCGAAACCAGTGCCCAAAAGTTGGTTTGTTACGTTGGCTGTGTGGCAAGTGGCCACGTCCTGTTGAAAACAAATGTCGTCCATGCCATTCTCTTCAACTTTTGGAAACAAAAATTCGTTGAGCATGCCACGATAGCGCTCACCATTAACCGTAACGGCGGCTCCTTCATCGTTTTCGAAGAAAAACGGGCCAATGATGCCACCACTCCAAAATCCGCACCAAACCGTGACTCGTTGTGGATGCATCGGATTTTCCATGGTGACGTATGGATTTTCTCAGCCCCAGATGCGACAATTTTGTTTGTTGACATACCCACCGAGGTGGAAATGGGCCTCATCTGAAAAGATGATTTTTCGGTAAAAATGCTAATCTTCGGCCAATTGATCGGATGGTCATGCGGCTTTAGGTGTTGGACTAATTGAACTTTGTAAGCTTTCATACCGAGGTCTTTGTGCAAAATTTTCAACAGAGCAGTGCAAGAAATGTTCAATTCCTGAGAACGGTGACGAGTTGATGTTGATGGATGGTCACGGACATTTTCAACAACGGCGGCAATATTCTCGGTCGTTGCTTTGGCAACCAACAAACAAGTTTCGTTAACTCGCTTCACGAATTTGCCCACAAATTCACGTGATGGCATTCGACCTTTACTCATTTTTTTTTTTAAATTTCTCACAGTTTGGGTTGAAGACTCACCACTTTAGAAGTAAGTTCTCAATATTTCCCATTTTTCTTCAAGCGTATGGATTACCATTTCGTAAAATTCTGACTTTCAACTAACAATCTGTCAATTCGTGTTGACATTTAACACTCAAGTACTTCAAATAAATAGTAGTTCAAAATGGAACCGCTAGATGGACAACCCTATACGTAAAGCAATTATGATTAAATAATCAGTTGCTCGATATCCATTAAGCCAATTCAAGAGCCATTCGATATTTCATTAAATATCGAACGACTACTAAATATCTTAATTGTTACAATTGAAATTAGTATTTTGACCAATCATATTTGTTATTTTATTTAAGGGATGTTCTTAAATGTTATTCCAACAACAACAAAAAAATTTTCAAGTGATAAATGATATAGTGTATTGGCAAATATTCCCATGGCCTATTTTAAAACACTTTATTGAATTGTGGTACAATAAATAAGAAATGGTATATTAGGGAACAAACAATTCTAATAATTTCTTTCTCTCCAACGTATATTCATTTTAAACAATATATTATGGCATTATTTATAAAAAATATATATTTAGAGTAATCATAAAGATAGATGGAAGTTGTAAAACGTTTCCTTTTTATACAGCAGACTAGCTATAATAAATATAATTCATGTTCTTTCTTAAAAAGCAACAAATTTCCATTCAGCAATGCAGTTAGAAATAACAAAGTTGAATTATGGTAAATTTTTATGACAATAATCTTAGGTCAGGGAATCATTTTTATTACCTTTTCTCTTTTTTGGGGAAAATATTCAAGACCGTACACATATTCATATAAGCCACAAGAGAACCATAATATCCTTTTAAACATTTTTCTTTTAAAACTTTTAAATTATGCTATACATTTTTTTTTATATGTAATTTTTTTAAAGTTAGACTTATTCGAATTTTATTACTTTGTTCAAAAGCAATTATTCTTAATAAATTTTTATTTTCGACTTATTTACCTTCAAATTTGTTTTTACTGAAAATATTTTGTTTTACTTTTTCAACAATTTATAAATCACAAAGTGACTTGAATAAAAATAAAAGATATGGCTTGGTTTTCTTATGTTATTTGCTCCTAATATTAGGTTTCAAGTATATTAATTATTTGAACTGCAGAATTGTCCTTTGCTAAATAAAAGATATTTGATAAAAATGGAGATTTATTGATTATTAATATACATTCAAGGACTTCAATACTTTTCCAAACACGAAATCTATTAAACTATTATAGCTGTCTGAGACTGACTATCCGACCTGATGTATAAATGGCGGTTGTAGTTTGAATAAAATTACTATGGTCAAAAGTACCAACCTTTTAAAGCTTAAGTTCGAAGTTTGACATTGCTGCATTGTTTAGTATTTGTTTAACAGTCATTAATTGTGAATACTCTTAGTGAATTTGTAAACATGCAAAAAATTGGAAATTGATATGTTATGTGATACAATATTTTCATTTGAAAGGTCTCAGTCTAACCAATATCAAAGCCAGGATATACTCTACTCTGGAGAAGTCTGCTGCTTCGTTTGCAACAATAAAATATTACCCTGGATGAGTCTGCTGCCAAGACGAACATCGCAGTGGTCGCCCAAATCAGGTGACCATGTCAGAAATGGTGAAGATAATTCACAAAATGGTATTGGTTAACCATCGACTGATAGTGCGCGAGCTAGCATATATTTCACAAAGTGCTTTAAATCGAAAATTGACTGAAAATTTTGACATGGAAAAGCTGTGCGCAAGATGTTTCAATTAAATAGCGTCGTGAGCATGTTTCAATCAAGTGTTTGGCGATATTTCACATCAATAAAGCCGAGTTTTTACCTCGATTCATAATCATGAAAGATTTTAACTATGGTATTTCTTTATCTCAGATTCACACATGTGAGAAAGGAATAATCAAAACACACTTCCATCGGCTAGCAAGGTCAAGCGAAGACACTTCCATCGGCTAGCAAGGTCATGGCGTCAGTTTTTTTGGTATGCGCGTGGGATAATTTTCATTGATTATCTTTAAAAAGAAAAACTAATCAACGACGAGTATTATGCGAACTTATTGCAGCCAAAATCAATGAATTAAACAAGAAAGTGTTGTTTCATCAAAAACAGCCAAAATCAATGAATTAAAGTTCGAATTGCTTCTTCACACACCCTATTTTGTCTTTCTAAACTTGAAAAAATGGCTCAGTGGTAAAATATTTTCCAACAATATAGAGGTAGAGTCTGCGGTTAATGGTTGTTTTTGGGAGCTCTATTGAACATTTCTGAGAAAAAAGTAACCAGCTAAAGGAGACTAAGTTGAGAAATAAAGATATTTTGCCCAAATTTTTTATATTTTCTTTGTTAGGCCGAGTACTTATGGAACTGCCCTCGTATGTATGAAATACTTTTGAATTTACTACTCCAACTATTAACTTATTTTAACATAAACGATCATTGACTTGAGAGTTTTATTTTAAAACTTTCAAGTCAACGATCGTTTATGTTAAAATTTATTCTTGTTAAGTTTTAACTAATTAGTTCCAAAATTATAATAAAGAATAAAAAAAAACAAATATAACAAAAAACACATTACTATTTTCTACTTTGGAAATTTACAAATAAGAAATTTATACATGACACTTTAAAAATAATGACTAATGAATTGTGATTTTACCAAAGCTCATTTTTCAAAAATCAAATAGTTTCAAAGTTAATAATAATTACTATTTTTCGTACCTTTTGGTCCTTGTTCACCTTCAGGACCTTGTGCACCTTTAGGACCCATAAGACCATCTCTACCATCCTTTCCATCTTTTCCATTAATTCCTGGTAAACCATTTTTACCATCTTTTCCAGGTATACCAGGAATACCATCAGCTCCAGCTCTGCCAGGAACACCATCTAAACCGGGTTCACCGGGCACACCGTCACGACCATCAAGTCCGGAATTACCTGGAAAACCGGGTTCACCTTTCGGTCCACGTGGACCCGGTTTTCCTTCACGTCCATCCAATCCGGGCGGTCCAGGTAAGCCTACATCACCACGATTACCTTTACTTCCTGGGACACCAGGCAAGCCTGTGGGACCAATAGGACCGTGTGGACCTATTGGACCAGGTGGACCTGCTGGACTAGGAGGACAATAGTCTTGCGTACCTTTGCAAAAGCCCGTAACAAATTTTTCCTATTATAAAATAAAATTTTAAAAAAAAATTAAGTATAATTTCTTGTTAAGGTATAATTTCTTGGTCAAATTCTTAAATTATTTAGCAAAATAGTCAATTCGATGATTCTACAATCAATAAAAGTTTTTTTTTTTTGTAAAATCAACTAAATTTTAATTAATTATTTTTTCAGCTCTTTTACACACTATCCAAAAGTAGAAATATTTTAATGACAAAGCATAACTGACTAAGCAGTTTCTGAAAAACTAGACTACAAATATTATTTCATTTGGCTTGAATTTCAATTCACTTTGTATAACTAATTTGTGGATAATATTATTGAAATATACCGTCTTGGTGTTATCAACAAAAAACTACAATATTAGATCAAGAGCTACTAGATCCAAACACGTCCGTTTGTAGGACTATCTTCAATTTACTTTTACACTGTAAGCTATTTCGAGATACATACAATTTTTTTGAATCATCTTAATTAAACGTGCATATATACAATATTATTTATTTCAATAATGCAGACTTTTACACCTAAATTGCCATATCTAAGACGGTTCATGGTTTTGGTCTTTAGGACCTTTCACAAAAACTAACAAGTAAACAAAATATACTATATTTTTTCTATGGCCATAATAATTATTACTATTGTTGTTGTTAGTATATTCATTTATAGTGATATATAATTTTAAGCGCCATGACATTAAAGGTCATTGACGATAGTCTGTGTCGTAAGCCCTATATGAATTCGATCACATGTGCATACTCGTCGGAGGAAGTTTTCGATATCGCCATACTGGGAGACAAATAAGGTTTTTAAAAATATTTAGCCCTATTTTTATTTCTTTTAACGATATGAAATTATTATTAATTCCCTAATGTAGTGTCACAATAAAATTATAATTTTAAGAATGTAGTACAATAATAAGATCGATCTTAATATAAATTTTAATAATATGGGAAACTAAAAGAAGAGAAATTGGTACGAAGCTATACTTTATTGCCAAATAATGCTTAGTAAACTTATTGAAGTAAATTATACAATTTGTAAAGGATAATTTTATTTTCAGTAACATTTTAAGTCTTTTTTGAAAAACAGTAGACGAAGTAACTCACATTTTTGTTTTTCATATTTCTCCAATAAAATAGATTTTTTTCTAATGTCGTAGAGGTCTTAGTTTTAGTATTTTTTACTCAATTCTTCTTTTTACCCCAATAATTATTACTGCTTAATATCTCTGTAGAAAGAATGATATATTGTTTGTTCTGCAATCAAATAGCTTCCAAAAACGGCAATTGAAAAGTTGATATGCTAATAATTATACGAGTATGTAAAAACTGAGATAGTCATAACGATTTATCTATTTTTTTTTACTTGTAGCTAATATTGATTATAAATTTAAGACTCGAAAAATAAATGGTAGTAAAAGGCATATTTAGAGAAGAATATTGATTAACGTGTAGGGTCATGGGGACTAAACATCCACCGAAGTTTGTTTTGATTGCGTAAACATATTTTAACCAATTGTTCGAACCAGTAAAATTAAGGTCTTCGTTGGGTATTTCTAGGAAAAGGAGTGCAGGATATTACGAACGTAAGGCATGGATATTCACGATTAATGAAACTATTAAGATATAAAAAGGACAATAGACCAATTTCCGAAATATAGCGTGATTAAATTCGATGCGAATTAGAAGGCTCGGTAGAGTTATTATAAGTCTCAGTAGCGTATCGTAAGTATAGAATGTTTGTCTACAAGCCGAAGTAGTTGATAGTATAATCTGTTTAGTTCTAGTCTTTGATTGAGATTTTACCAATTTTTTTTTGGAATATATCTCGTTTATAAAATGTGAAATTTAAATAATTATATTTTTTGCATATATTTATTTTTGATAAAATACTGGCAAAAAAACGAATAGAGTCAATTTTCAATACAATAAATAAAAGTTTATGGATAAAGACAATATTCAGTCTGAAAGACTTATTTTGTTAACTAAAATATTCATATAATTCTATTCAAGAAAATTTGTCAAGAAAAAATACTTTTAAGGTTATGGCAGACAACAAACCACTGAACGGCAAAAGCCACCGAAATTTATGGTCTAAAACTTGGCTCTTCGGCAGTAAAACCAAACACCTCATATGCGCAAGTAGCCAACTCTACAATGTTTACCTCCCCTATTACTGTACACTCCAACTCGCGCAGTATTTCTGCCACTAAGCAATTCTTCGGACGTTAACATAACAACACACCAATCTCATGAAATTAAATAGGCAATCAATAGTCACCTCCAAAAACTTACCCCCAACAACAAAACCAACTGGAAGCCTCCCAACAACAAGAGCAACTGGAAGCCGCATTCTCCACCACCATCCGGAGCATAAGACAGTGGATGACATCGGCAGACCTGTCTTTGGCAGAACATAAGACCGAGGCACTCCTTGTGTGTACCCGGAAGAAATGGAGACCATCACCATAAGAGTAGGCGATCACGACATCCGGTCGCTACCCTACATCCGGTATCTAGGAGTGGTCTTGGATGCCAGACTCAACTACAAGGAGCACATCTCCAGCGTCAGCAGGAAGGCATCAGCAGTACAGGGTGCACTTTCGCGGATAATGCCCAATATCGGAGGACCCAGGCAAATCCGAAGGCGACTACTGGCAACTGTGGTTACCTCCGTCCTGCTTTACGGAGCACCAGTGTGGGCGAAATCGCTAGAGCTAACAACATACCGCAAGACAATGACATCAGTCCAGCGGCTCTCAGCGATCATAGTGGCGTCAGCATACCGAACGGTATCACACGATGCGGTCAACATCGTGGCATCATGCCCACCCATCGACATCCTGGCAGGAGAGCGGGAACGCCAACATCGTAGGAAGAAGGAAGAGCGGCGAAAGGTCCTCTGTGAAGAGGAGAGACCCGAGGAGAGACTCATCGGCTGATCCCACATGCTACCAAATGGGTCACTCGCCTGCACGGGGAAGTCGGGTATTACATCTTGAATGGGCATGGATGCTTTCGGGCATACTTGCACAGATTTAAGAGAACTGACTCCCCAAACTGTCATCATTGCCGCGATGTGATCGAAGACGCAGAACACGTGTTCTTCCAGTGCTCCCTCTACGAGGAGACGCGGGTGGAGCTGGAGAGAAATTTGGACCGTTCCATCAGTCCAGAAAATATAGTGGAGTGCATGCTGAAGAGCCAATCGGCTTGGAACAGAATTGCAGAGTACGCCGAATCCATTATCAAGGATCTCCACATAACGTACGAAGAATAGGCCGCGAGGCGTCATAACATCGGGACAGCAGTAGCATCAAACAAGACCGCACCGGCGAAGTAGTATTTACAAAGAGTGCCGCCGGGGAACCATCGTTCCGGGAGCAAGATCAGAGGTGCAGGTTAGGTTTTAGCGAGGTAAAAATCCCGCATAACTCGCCTGGCAGGAAAAACTTCCAGGCGAGTACCTTTTGAAGGTTTCCCCCTGTACCTCATTAATCTAAACAGAAAAAAAAAAAAAAACAACAAAACCAAACAAAATTACCAACGCAAAAACTCCAAACCTAAAAAAAAAACCATCTTCATCTCCAAGCCACACTACTAGAATAATGTACTAGTATCCTTAAAATAGCCTACACAATAAAATCCGCAAAAACAATCCTAAACACAGATAAATTATACCTAACAACAACCTTGAGCCCATCTACGGATTAACTAAGTTTACTCATAAATCAATATTCACCCAAAATAGTTGCCTTACAGGAAACAAAACTTTCTTACTCCTACACCCAATCCAACTACGGCCATTGTTAGTGTATTTTCTAAAATAAACTCACTAACAACATCCCTCAGTCACTTTTCCTAAATACCTATCTCAACAAATTTTCCAGCCGTCTTGATCCTCATAAATACTTTTCCTATAATCAACATACTTAAAATTTATGTAAAACATACACTTCGATTTTCATCAGCAGATTGGCAAGGTCTTATTAGCTAATTACCCAAAAATAACATCATCTTAGGAGAATTAAAACGCCCTTTTTTGGAGATGTTCAAAAAGTTGTTGTCGCGGAAAAATCTTCGAGGACTGGGACAACTCATCTGATTCGAGGAACTCTCTTTTCAATCATGGATCACCGACATTTTGATCGAAAAAGGTGACTATGTCAATTTTTGACTTGACTTTTACTTCATGGATTTCATATCTTTTCTTGGAGGGTGCATCACTCTATCGAAGGGAGTGATACCCTCCCTATTGTAATCGAAGGAAGCATAAAATGTACCAATAAAAAACCATTTCCGCAATTTGTGAAAGAGTGCGAGGACTGGGAAAAAATTAAGATCTGGAGTCACAAAGGCTTCAGAGTATTTACCTGTTGCTCCCCCCATAAACCAGGAAGCTAATAATATAGCCAAAATCATAAGACTAGTCTATCAATTCCTTGAAAAAACATCGTCCGCCTGGGCTTACACAACAAATTGTCGTGCTAAGACGTGCAAAAAAAAAGCGGTAAAAATGGGCAAGTGTATATCTTGGAAGGGCTTTACTACCTCGATTGATAGTCAAACCTCACCAAGGGAAGCATGGAGATGTTAATCGAATTCTTGGCCGTTAAAAAAATGGATTAATCTCTTAAATTAATGCTGTAAACGGGATTATAACTGACTCATCTTCCATCGTTGAGGAATTGGCAAATGCCTGGGTATCTTTCTCTTCGAATAAGTTCCTTAGTTATGAGTACCGGACAACATTGGACAACATTATCATTCTCATATCTAGCAATTTACAGCAAGATAAGGTCAACCAAATCAGCTTGGTCATCATTTCTAACCAAATCAGCTTGGTCATCATTTTGAAAAACAAAGATCGTATTCGTTAAAACACAAGATGGAAAACGATATTCTTTAAGGATCCCTACTATCAACCAGCCTATTCAGTACCTACATACGCCCTTTGTCTTTCAAATTCTACACACTTTATATATGAGGAAAACGTTTTCATTCTCATATTTAACACATTACAGCAAGATAAGGTCAACCAAATCAGCTCAGTCATCACTTCTATCAACTCCTGAAGGAGCAAAAAAAATACTATTGATTGAATTAATTATATTTTTAATATGGTCAAGATTCTCGTCAGTAGGAAACATTTGTTAAGACAAAGGGAGGTTCTTAGAGTAACCGATACCCTTTTAAATAGCACGATACTCTATATTCTCACTCTATATGTCGGGATGCCAAAAGCAGGGCTTAACAAAGTCGAAACAGCAGTTAACCGTTGCATCAGACTATCCAGTGAAGTATGTTGGACCTCTGCGATAAACTCCATTCTGATTGGAACTGGTCGTAATCCTATTTCTTTCTACTTATTCAAATCTCGCATCAACCTCCTCTATAAAAATCTCTGTTTCAATAATTACCCCCTACATAACCTAAATAAAACCATAATTTCCACCGCCTTTTCGAAAAGATGTTCAATCTCAGTTTCATTAATGGTACCGGAACTTGAAAGAGACCCATTTTTCAAGTAACTACGTCACTCTTCCAAGCCTCCCACCTCACACAGATGGGAAGCCATGGTCACTACGCAGATTTAGAAAAGCGAATACCGATTCATCTTTATACAGGAATCTATTCCAAGAAAAATTAGATGAACTCGATGATGCTCTACTTTTGTACGCGGATGCGCCAGTTAATGAGCGAACGATAGCGTTTGCAGTAGATTTTATTGGTGATGTTAATTGTAAAGAAAATTATGAGATTTTTTCAATTTATTATTCTGCTTTCCATGGTGAATTATGGGTAATCAGGACAGCAGGAGAGATGCCAACTAAAATTCCCAACAGCAGACACATTGTTATTTTCAGTAACTGTCTTTCCGCCCTCAAAGCTATTCGTGGCTCAGCAAATGACCCAGTTCTCAATAACATTCGGAACAACCTGCTGAACAATAGGAATGTCGAATTACGATGGGTTACTAGTTATGTGGGAATGAGTGCGCGGATAAAGTTGGGTGGGAAACTCTCTTGTGTCCAGTGACCACAATAATCCCTAATTTCTTTTGTCTGCTCACAAACTCGCACTTAATATCTTTAGCCTTTTGTCAGCTCATTATACTCAACATCATCACCAAAACTTTGGGCACGTATGCTGCTTAGAATTCGGATTGGGCATTCCGTTCTCACCTGATGGATCCACCTATTGTAATATGGCTGACCTTGTATATACTATATAGCGATTGATAATGTGAATTAACATAAATTTTTCCTTACTCCAAGTATCTGTTGATTTCAGTCGCTTTTGATTTTTTAGAAAATTCTCAAATAAAAAAGATACAATCAAACAGTACTTAGATCAGCTCTCTTGGAATAAGTTCTAAGCGCTCCAATCATATATTGTTGAAAATATTTGAGCATTTTCATTTTTATGAAAAATAATTCATAACTTTTTAAATAAAAGATATAGGAAAAAAAATTAAGCAATTTCTTTTAAAGCAACATTCTCATAAATTTTGTAAGCTTTTTTATATTTTTATTGTGTTTATCTGAAATAATTCTTAAAAATCAATATTTTAATAGATTTTACTAATTTGAAAAGTAAAATCTATTAAAATATTGATTTTTGTATTAAATATATTATTAAAAATTTTATAACAAAAAATTATCCCCATTCATTCGGATAATGTGAACGTTAACATACCAAAGTATGTACGCCAATAAACATATTATAAGTCCAAAGAAAATGGTGTTCATGCTTTTAAGTTAGCCAATTAAAAGCATGAACAATATTGAAAATTTTATTTTAATTTTAATAAAATCATCAAAAATACATTCTACGATATTGTTGCTGTAAGTGTATAAGTATTTGCATAAAAAATGCTAAAAATTTAATTATCAAATTAAGCAGGTCGTAATTAATTTTTTTCTTCAGAGATTATAGTCTAAACTGATTAAATTATTTACAATTTATGCATATTTACTGTTTGGAAAAAAAATGTTTTTAAATTTTTATAATTGGATTTCTTTTGATCAAAGTGATTTGAAAGAGTTTATTGGAAATTTATATCAGTTTTTTTTGCTCTAATAACATTAGGCAAAAATTCAAATATTCAGTAATGAGTCAACTTACGAGTAGGTCAAAGCTTGAAACGAAGACAAAAGATGTGATATTTTCTACCTACCATCGTCCTTCAATGTCTTCAACAAATTAAAGGAAATTACATTGGAAAAATGCCATTCAATATTAAGTAAGTTGATTATGAGTTGATATTTCGGACATAATATGTATGGCGGCACGACTTGTTCCAAAAAAAAGATCGCTTAATGTATGCCGACATATGGAGGTATACTGCATTTTAAGATTTAATGTATATTTTTGGTTAATATAGTAGGGAAGAAGTTTCTTATTTGTAGATGGGAAAATTCTCATTTGACAATTTCAGATGATTTTATTGTAGATTGAATAGGCTAAAGAATATGATATAAATTCAAAGGCACAGAACAATTAGCGTCTGTAGCTTTTTCAATCAAATCTTTGGACTCTCGTGTCTTGGCTAGCATTTCCAGAGTAATCGATTGTTGAGGTATACTTCCATCTATGCATCCTATTTTCGATCTAACATTTGCAGAAATTTTCGTCAATATTTCAACAATTATTTCGCTTTTATTTTTGACGGACATTCATTTACGAATACAGTAGATACTGTTTTGAAGTAATAGTATCCATTATAGTTTCTTATTAGAATATCTTGTCATAAAAGAACAAGAACCAAATTCTACAAAATGTACCAGTAGTGGTAAAAAAGCAATATTACCTAAAATCAAAGTCAGACAAATGAAAATGGTGCACAAAATCTAAGGTGGGCATAAACGTGAAATGTCGCTGACATGATTTTTTAAATGAATGGTAGGCTGGTTGCTATAAGCTGCTCTAATTCCAGCTAGGCTTGACAACAAACAAAAGAAGGTGTACGCCGTAGATCAACTCAATATACAGGTTAGGTCAGATATTGGCAAACTAAAGGCACAACCTCTTGCCCGGAATGTATGCCTCATTGAATTGAATGTCTGGTTATCTATACTGAATTCTAACGTTGGTAGTTCTGCTTGGTTACGAAGTCGACAATGTTTACTTTTTTTCCATTTAAATGGACGGTGGTATATGCATATGACTTTGTAATGTTTTTTCTCTCGAATATTTACATATCGAGTTTATTTATTTCTAAATACCGATTTTAAATGCTTTTGCTTCACATTATGATATATAAAACTAATCTCATACTAGCAAAATTATCGAAGAACTAATGTTTTCAGTCCCTATGAGTCTTCCTCCTAAAAATTTTAAGCCCTCCGGAAATTAAATCTACTACTCCGCATCTTCCCAATAAAAAAGCTCCTAGTTATGATCTAATAACAGCTCCTATTCTGAAGCGAATTTCCCAAAAAGCTTTAGTTTTAATGACATACATTTTTAATAGTATCCTGTGCACAACCTCTTTTTCTTTACTCTCGAAATTTACTGTCATTAAAATGATTCATAAACCATTAATTCTCCTTCTTCCTATAGACCTATCAGTCTCCTACCAATCGTTGATAAGAGTTTCGGAAAACTGCTTTAAAAACGATTCTACCTAGTCCTAGTTAATGAAAAAATTATTCCAAATCACCAATTTGGATCTTAACACTCCACTACCCAGCAATGCCATTGCATGGCATCCTCTCTTGAGAGGAAAGAGTATTGCCCAGGAGTATTTTTAGATATTTTCCAAGCTTTGATCGTGTGTGGCATCTTGCACTATCATAAATTCATATCTCTCCCAACGTCATTTCCAAGTTGCAATTAAATCAGAATCCTCGGAAAGATATCCTATTCTAGCCGGAGTCTCACAAGGCAGTATCCTTGATTCCATTTTATGTAATATTTATATCCATGATATGCCATCTGATCGCAATACTATCATTTCTACTTATGCAGATGATACGGCCATACTTGCTACCCATACAAATCCTGACAATTTACCAATTTACAACAATTTCCAATCCTTTCAACAATTAACAATCCCATATCTACAACCTTCAATCCTAGTTTAAAAGATGGGGAGAGAGCTCACATCACTTTCACACTGTATCAAGGAGAACCTACCCCTTTATATCTTAATAGCAACATGATTCCACAATATGATAAAATACATTATTTGAGACTTTACCTGGACAAGAGATTAACATGGAACCCTCATACTAGACTAAATAACTTGAAACCACTAGACGTTACCTACAACTCCTTAGACTACTGGACAAACGCTCGGAACTAAAAGTAAACTTCTAATCTACAATAAAATTATAAAAACTATTTGGACATATGGAATTGAACTTTGGGGTTCAACGAAATGGTCCAATTCCTATCGTGTCCAGTCCTTACAATCCAAGATCCTCCGTAAATTTGTTGATGTTCCCTTTTATGTTCGTAATAACGTAATACGAGTACATCATGATCTAAATGTTCCCTTTGTTCAGGACCTATGCATTTCCCGCTATCAAAAATTTCACTCCCTTTTATCCTATCATCATAATCCACTTGTGAGAGGAATGTCCTATACTGCCCTCCCCGGAAACACTCATCGGAGACCTAAGAGATAATGTCTCTGGCCTAGAGATTTTCTAGGTTAATATTAGTTGGAGAAACGCCGATGGGTGTTTGCTCCCACTTCATGATGCATAAGATTGTAAATTAAAATATTATATAAATCTGATTGTTACAATACGAGGGTCTTTCAATAAGTCCTTAGAAAAAGATGGAAAAAAACTGTTTTTTAAAAAAAAAATTTTAATTTTTCAACATAATCTCCTTTTAGCTCTATACACTTTTCCAACCGTTTTTCAAAATTTTTATCCCGTCCAAAAAATAGGATTTTGGAAGTTCTGCAAAATACTCATCCGTTTGAGCAATGACGTCCTCGTTGGAAGTGAACTGTCGTCCGCCAAGCCATTTCTTCAGATTGGGGAAAAGAAAATAGTCACTTGGGGCCAAATCTGGTGAATAAGCGGGATGCTTCAACAATTTCATTCTCAATTCCACAATTTTGGCCATGGAAACAGCGCAGGTGTGCACACGGGCATTGTCCTGATGCAAGAGGTTTTTTTTCTTCTTCAGATGGGGGCGTTTCTCTTTGATTTCCTCACTCAACCGTTGCAATAACGACGCGTAATACACTCCTGTTATTGTTTTTCCTGTTCCCAAGTAGTCGATAAAAATGATGCCCTGCGAATCCCAAAAGACCGTGGCCATCACCTTGCCGGCCGATGGCACAGTTTTTGCCTTCGTCAGAGCCACAGTGACATATCGACGAAGGAATTCGGCAGGATTGCGACGAAAGAGTGCCAACATAGCCTCAGAGTCCACTGCACGATTGCGCTTATTCTCCTCTGAGAGCAAACGCGGCACCCATCTTGCCGAAATTTTTTTCACAGACAATTTTTCATGCAAAATTGAAGCGACTGTACCTTGTGATATGCCCGTGGCCTCAACTAATTCGCCCACTTTAATTCGCCGATCGTTCATAATCAGATCGTGGATTTTGTCGATGATTTCAGAAGTAGACACCTCAACTGGGCGTCCTGAAAGATGTTCATCTTTTGTGGATGAACGGCCACGTTTAAATTCATTCACCCAATTGTAAACCGTCGCAAACACAGGTGCAGATGTGCCATGAACTGCATCCAACCCGGCTTTGATTTCTTTCGGGCTTAAGCCTTTCAAATGGAGATGTTTGATGACAGCCCTAAACTCGCTTTTTTCCATTGTTATGCACAAATAAATGTCGTTAACTTTAATCGACGATAGAAATTGACCTACGCTATGGATCGAGCTGAAATTTCTCAGCTTTCCTGTCGATAATGCTGTTAAGAAATAATAAATTTATTAACAGCTTTCCTGTCGATAATGCTACTTACAAAAAAAAAATCTTAACCGACACTAAGAGCGCAATTTCTCGGATTTTCTAAGGACATATTGAACGACACTCGTACAATTGTAGTAGCAGATAAAAAAATAATAATAATGATTTAATATTGAGATTAATTTCAAGTCTTAGCTTTATAATAGAACCGCAAGTTGAAATAGTTAAACTTTATTTTAACAGCCAACTACAATTTTCACAAAGTACTATATGATCGTTATAATTTAGGGAAAATAATTTTGGGCTGGAAGAAGTTTCAAATTATTCGGCACCAGAATTATTTTTAATGAAATAATGATAACAACCTACTGTCTGATGTGCATTTATAAATCTTTTGGATTAATAATAAAAAAGTAAAAGTAACTAAAAGAAATTTTACGAATTATTAATTAAAATATAGAACGTTTTTGGAAATAACCAATAAGACGTATTCTAACTTTTCAAAATGTTTTTTATTGGTTTTCCACCTCAATTTCTTTATAAATAATTAACATAACATATATTACCATGATATTTGTATTTATATCTTTTATATATATACAGTACCTTATACAAATATTCATCCACTTAAATAGAATTGTCACAGAAATATCAAATGAATGTTTATAAATTTTCATTTATTTTTCTTAAAAGTACTGAGTATAATGTCAGTAATACACAAATTATCCTAAAAATTTTCATATAGAAAATTTATTTTAAATACTGAATATCAAATAAGAAATTCAGTTTGAAGAGGGTTGGCATTAAGTTGACATTTAAGATGCTAGATTGTGGTTGGAAAAAGTTACTTCTCACCTTGGAATGAAGTGAAAAACATTTTGATGGTTGGGTGGGTATATGATATAAAGTTCGACATGAAAAAGGGCTTTCGAAAAGGTGAACACTGGAGTACATCAGGAATAATAGTAGCATGAAATGTTTACAGAACTAACTTTACAATTTGTTTATTGAGATTTATCAAAATTTGTGAACGAAATCAACAAATATTTACCCAAACAATTTGTCTATTTCTTAACCGTCTCACAAATTCACAAATCTCGAGAAGAAGATCTCATGATTCTGACAAATGGCAGAGATCTGAATTGAAGTGAACTTTGAAAATCCCTTCAATATTACGAGTACACTGTCGATATTAAATTAGGTAACTTTCGGAAATTAAATTGACACTGATAAAGAATGATAAGAGACAGTTGCTCTTGTATTTGGCTTTTGGCAAGGTGTTGACTACCTTACTTTTAATGATTTATTTGAGTAGCTTGTCAACTGTCGTTCAAAGATACGAATGCCAAACACCGTCGTCTAAACTCATTTGCGTCTTCGGTTGTTGACTTTTATTATTAAAACTTAAAAAGAAAACATTGGAATCCATTTACATTATCGACACGTCCCGGATTTCAATTATCTTGATAAAACCGCAACGCATAAAATGGCAAGTAAATTATTAACTTTGGTTCTGGAGCTTTTTTTTTAGTTTGTTGTTAATCATTATTAAAACATGTTTGATTAATTTAAAAATAAGTACCATGAAAATATTATAGTTTAACTTATTTTATATTTTACTAAGAAAATTTATTAAATTAAAAATATATTTTTTTTCAAACGATTATAATAGGTTTACTGGATAAATTTGTGGTAGTTCTTATAATCGAATTTAAATAATATTTTTCTTTATCAATCAATTTATTTATGAGAGTGTATAAATTTTGTGGATGGTTTTTCTTATACACGTAGGACATATTGGAATGGTTTTTCTTATAGAATCGCTGCAACACTGCGATTTGACGTTAGTTGGATGGATCAGTACAAGAAGATATTAAACGTTCTAAAAGCTCTACACCAGATGAAATTCCATTATACAATAAATAAAATGTTGAGTAAAGTAATATTTTAATAGATAGTAAGTTGAATGGAACAGGATTAACATATGAGACGAGTGTGGTTATCGTACAGGAAATTATGTGTGAGGGCAGAATTTCTTTCCTCTGTGCCAAAAATTTTGCGAAGGTTACTGAGAAGATTATTAAGTAATGGGTGATTAACGTTCTGATAGAAAACCTATCTAATCCGTACACATACACATACAGCAAGTAAGGAACTATTATCAACACTGAATAAAAGAGTTTCCCTCTAAATCTAATTGTTTCTAAAATGCAGATTTAATCTTCCTTGGAAAATGTGCGCATAGTAGTGAGAACCCAACGGTGTTGATTTCACATCTTAGTTATTTTGCTGAAAAATCTGATCATAAAATCGTAGCTATTGCTCTACAAGCCATAAGTCCTGCCAGTTCCGAAACTTGATTCCTCAACAAAATGACGCAGGTGTACTTATTATATTTATTATAAGAACTAACCTTGCACACATTTCTACTCTTTTATATACAACCAGACTTGGCGAAAGACGAACTACTGACAGAATAAAGGGCAACTGATCTGCGGAAAAAAATAATTACTCATGGAATATGACCTTCCTATTGTATATAAATTTGGAATTGCTCATCAATTTACTGATACTCTTTCAAAAGACATGTGGTTATCGACTTCAATCCTTAACTCTTAGCCGATAAAATCGTTAAAAAATTTGTTGGTTCCCAACACGAGCATGAACGATTCCTCAGCTTAATATGACCATGGAGCACAACCACAACCACCTGGTTTTGGATGAGTTTAATCGCGAAAGGCTGTGGTGGTCTATTCATCAAATCCATATGTATGAGGTGTATAGTGGCATAATTTATGATCCTAGTAGACAAAGTGCCAAGAGTTCTTTGATTTAGCAAGTCTGGGGAGGCCATAAAAATTATTTTTACTTTTTTCTAAATTATTTATATTGAATAATAAATAAAATATTATTTTTCTAATAATCACATACATAATTCTTTGAATAAGTAAGAGTTATCTAATTAACACAATATTTACCGATTCAAACTTCTTCGTCACGATTATCGAAATGACGTTTAAAAAATTTTCATCCGTACATCTGTGCTTTATAAAAGAAAAACCAAGCAGCTTTTACCTACTATTGAGCCAGCATTGTTACATATTAAATAAGTTACAATAATTTATTATCTATATTCTAGGACTTTCATGACAAATATTAATATTTAATTTTTATTTTAGATTTTTTTTACTATTTGGCAATTACTTTTCTTCTATTTATGTAGACAAATATTGTCATATACTGAAAAGCAGTTTTTTTTGTAAATTTTATTTTCAAAAATAGATTTAACCAACCCCACAAGAAGAAGTCAAATAAGGTAGAAGTAGATTCCAAACAAATTCAGAATTTTTTGGAACTATTCGTTTACTAAAAAAATTCTCGTAGGAGGTCCATCATCGCACTTGCTTATGTTCGTAGTAGTTCTATTCTTTAAAAATTTCTTAGCATTATTCTATATAAGACATTAAAAATTTCTTAGCATTATTCTATATAAGACTTTGTTTTTTGTTTCTGACTGACTTTTCTCAGTTTCAATAAAATAGGAGCCATGATACTGCATCAAATAGTGCATTTTTGGAGATGCACTTGATGTTGATTTAATTACCAGTGATTCTCAGTACCTCCAAATCTATAGTTTTGTTTTTAGAACAGGAAATAAAAGGGCTTAGAAAGGAATTGAAGGAAGCGAACGAAGTGAAACACGGGAACAAAGCATATTATAAAGGAGAATAAGGGGAACATTTCTGAAAGAGCAATGCATGTTATAAGGGTGAATAAGGGGAATATTTATTCCTTATTCATTGCGAACATTAAAATTAAAAATATAGGAAGACAGTCTGTTCTATAGTGTTCAGACTTAAAAAATCAAAAAG
This sequence comes from Atherix ibis, assembly GCA_958298945.1. NCBI lineage: Eukaryota > Metazoa > Arthropoda > Insecta > Diptera > Athericidae > Atherix > Atherix ibis. The sequence goes on from OY282607.1 coordinate 51,067,538, forward strand.
AGCTTTTCGTAAAACTCGAAACCCAGGGTGTAGAAGCCCACACATACACTCCAAGGAGTCGAAAGAGTGTGCGCTTCATGATCAGGGGAATCCACCCTTCTTTTGAAGAAAAAGAAGTGGAGGAAGCTCTCCGGAGGGAGACAACAATAGAAAAGTTGGAAGCAAGGAAATTCTCAACCGCTATTTCAAGGGAGAGGGGATATAAACTAGGACTTTTCGTGGTGAACTTTCCACCCGAAACAAAAATTGGTAAAGTCAGGTTATGCCAGTTCCTTCTTAGGCAGAAAGTGACATGGGAGGGTTTACAGAGGAGCACAAATCAGTGTGACAGATGCCAAAGATACGGCCACGTCTCGAAAAATTGTTCCATGCACTTTAGATGTGTAAAGTGCGATAAGCACCATGACCCGGGAAAGTACGAGAGGGTTCCGTACAGTTCGGACACCAAACCGTACTGCGTAAATTGCTAAACGTTTGGACATCCTGCGAGTTTCATAAGATGCCCAACAGAAAAAAAATTCAGTAAGCCAAAGAAAGAAAAACTTCTGAATTAAGACCTGCAGCCATGAAAGTGCAAACCGGGAAACTTTCATTTGCCAACAGAATTGACGACGTCAATCGCTGGTATTAAGGTTCAGCATGAAAAAGGCGCTGAATCACTGGAAAAAGGTATCGAAGATACCTCTTTGATATGCCACTGGACGCGCTCTTCTAAAAATTAAAAACAATTCAGCCTATCTTAAACAAGAAAGACGAGTTAAAGAGATAAATGAAGTTAGTCGAACAGTTACTAACATGGGTTTTGGGTGAATTAAAGGTAGAAACTGCCACTGTAAATTCTATACGGAGTCAAATTAAAAGAACGTTTTTTCGTGACTTCTTAAGCGAATATTCTCCAGACATTGCGTTAATATAAGAAATTAACATACAGGCTGACGTGTGCCTCAGATTTAAAGGGTTCAACGTAATTAACGGTAATAACGAACGAACGACAATCGTTATTAGGGAAGATATAATTTTTTGTGAGGTACTATTACCAGAATTTGTAGGCATTAAAAATATGGCGATTGTCTGTTCAATTGATAAGAAAGAGTTATTAATCGTATCAACGTATTTTGCGTACTCTGCCTACAGATACCGTAAGGAAACAACGGAGTTCTTAAAGAGGTGCAACACATTTGATCACTTCATTATAGGAGGAAATTTTAATACAAGGTATCTGCAATGGAGAAATATAATAAATAATAATAAACGGTAAAGTTCACGTAGAATGTGAATAATGGATTCCGCGGCAATATTATCGCATTAGACCAACCCACATTTGAAGCTTCGGGCTGTATTATCGTTTTTTTCTAGTATCGAGCTCTCTGTTACTATTGAAGCTTTTTGTACGACCTACCAATTTTCTCTCACCACTTCCCAGTATACTTAGAAATAGTAACACCTATAAGGCAACGACCCAATCTAGGAGAATCTTTAGATCTTTTAGAGACATGAACTGGAAAAAGTTCAAGAAAGGCCTTAAAGAAAGACTAAGACCTCTTGAAAAGCCGGCCTATCATAACCTTTCTCATTGTCAAATAGATAACATAATTAATTTTTTTAATGAATCCTTAGTGTCTTCAATGGAAGCAAACACTAAAATGATTGACACTTCCTCCAGCACAGCAGATATCATCGATCCCCACATTAAGCAGCTGTTAAAACGGAAAAATAATTTAAATAAAATACTGTACAGGGTATACAATAATCCTAGTAGGGACAAAAAAAACTAAAATTGAAAGCCTAAAGCAACAAATAATCGCCAGACTTATTGACCAATGGAACGAAGCATTCAAACGTACTTTACGTAACATAGAGCCCGGTCTACATGCTTATTCTAAAATTAAGCAATTAATGAGGGATAGAACAAAAGGCAGCCCAGGTCTGAGAAGGGGAATAAAATTATCATGGATAATAAAATCAAAAGCGGAATGTTCGCAAATTACTATACCAAATTATATGGCAGCCAAAACATTTTCAGAAATAAACCGATCGTGAAAGATATCATAGATAAATTTAAACGCAAAGCAGGATACAGGAACGAGAAGAGCTCTTCGGCACCAATGATATACTTTTTGTCGAATAATCCAAGTATCAAACCGACAAAGGCAAAACATTATTTCGTCGCAAAAAGTGACATCAAATCCTACATTGAGAGGGCATTCCATGGCCCGGATGGTATACCCAGTTTAGTAATTAAAAGCCTGCCAGAAGAAGAAATAGCATTGCTAACACTTATTTTCAATAACTGCATTCAAAATGGATACTTCTCTATGATGTGCAAGTTTGCAGATATTGTAACCATCCAAAAAAAACAGTACTCCTGCACGGAAGCAGATTTCGCCCAATATCACTTCTTTCTAATATAGGAAAATTATTTCAAAGGTTCATCCTAAACTAAATCTCTTCATCGAGGAAGAAAACTTAATTCCAGAATTCCAATATGGGTTTCGTGAAGGCCACTTTACGCAGCATGCACTTTTAAGGGTACACACAGACGTTATACTAAACTATTTAAAAACCGTTCAACGTGGCTCTGTTTGCTAGATATTAAACCTTGGGTATCATATTCAAACTCATAAAAATGAATTTTCCAAAATATGTGCTCAATCTAATAATCAGTTTTCTAGCTTTTAGAAAAGCCAGACTGAAATGTGGAGACGTACGAGGGTCATTCAACAAGTACTTAGCCTACAAAAGAAAAACGAAAATTTTGGAAAGGTGGCAATTTATTTTTCCACATAATCTCCTTCAAGCTCGATACACTTGGCCCAGCGATGCTCTAACTTTTTTAACCCGTCCAAAAAATACATTTTCTCGAAGGAAGCAAAATAGGCCTCCGTGGCGACGATGACCTCCTCATTCGACCCAAATCTATTCCCGGCGAGTGATTTTTTCAGATTTGGAAACAAAAAGTAGTCACAGGGGGCCAAATCTGGAGAGTACGGTGGATGGGGCAGCAATTCGTAGCGCAATTCGACCAATTTGGCAATGACGACGGCGGAGGTGTGAGCCAGCGCGCTGTCGTGGTGAACCAGCACTTTTTTCTTCGCAAAGCGGGGCCGCTTTTTCTTCAATTCGACGTCAAATCGGCCCAATAAGTCAGCATAGTAGTGCCCCGTGATTGTTTTACCCTTCTCGAGGTAATCGATGTGGATCACACCTTGTGAATTCCAGAAATGGTGGCCATCACCTTTCCGGCCGATCGAACAGTCTTCGCCTACTTCGGAGCACGTTCGCCGGGTGAAGTCCACTGTTTCGACTGTTCCTTGGTCTCTGGTGTGTACCAGTGAATCCATGTTTCGTCGACGGTCACGAAACGACGCAAGAACTCCGCTGGATTGCACTGAAACAGCGCCAAACACGTCGCCGATGTGGTCTCACGGTTGCGCTTGTTTTCCGGTGTGAGCAAACGCGGCACCCATCGCGCCGACAGCTTTCTCATGCCCAGTTCTTTGTGTAGAATATGATGCACCGTTCCTACTGCGATGCCCACAGTCTCAGCTATCTCGTGAACCTTCAATCGACGGTCTGCCAACACGAGATCGTGGACTTTTTTAACGTTTTCCTCCGTAGCAGCCGTTTTCGGGGCACCTGGGCGTGGCCCATCAAAAACCGACGTGCGGCCACGAACAAACTCGTTGAACCAATTCTTGACGGTCGCCATCGAAGGAGAAGAGTCACCATACACAGCATCCAAGCGATCTTTGATTTCGCTGCGCGTTTTCCCTTCCAAAAACAAGAATCTAATCACCGAACGATATTGTTCTTTTTCCATTTTTGTGCAACCGACCGACACGCTTGCTTTCAAAGGCTCTCAAAACAATACTAATGAAGGAAATCGACTGAAACTTTGACAGTAGGCTACTAAAAGATTGTACTGCACGATGGTAAAATTCGTTTGTGACAGCAGTTTCATCGGCCGGTGAGGCTAAGTACTTGTTGAATGACCTTCTATACTCGCTGTTCTTCGAGGTATTGTCAGGCATATCCCAAGGCTCATTAATTGGTCCTAAGCTATAATAATCTTTACATTGCAGATATATGTAAGGTCCAATTACGCAAAAATTCTCATATAGTATTATACGCCGATGATACCCTAGCTTACAGTGCATCAATGTGACCTAAAGTAGACTGACAGAATACTATAAGGAATGGGGTCTTCAAGTAAACATTCCAAAGTTAGAGTGCTTGTGCCTCATGCCGTCAGGCAAGAAGAAATTCGCAGACTGTGGGTTTAGAGACAAGACTGACTCGATAATAAGGCGCGTGGAGAATTTTAAGTACCTAGGCTTAAATCTTAACAAGAACCTCAAATTCAACTCCTTTGTTAGGGATAAAATTAAAAAAATCAACGGCATATATTGTAGGCTTCCGAGAATGTATGGCTCCGAAATTCGACATAAGGACGTCAAACTCATTATTTATAAGCAATTTATAAGAGCGCACTTATGCTACGGCTTCCCCATCTGGTCATCTTTTTTCCCGAACAGTAGCAACAGAACTACATAGGATGGAAAGGAAGATCTTACGAAAAGCCACAGGGCTCCGTAGATCTAGACAGACAAAAAAGTTTATATCAAACGAGAGGTTGTACCGGAAGGCAGGCGTAATGCACAAATGGGTGAAATCATTAGCACATTATCAAAACAGGGAAGTAAGGCAGCTAACGGAAAGCAACTTACTGGAGATCTTGAGAAACTCCAAGTACCTGTCGCCGTTACTTCTATTGGACGATACAGAAGAAGCTCTAAAGCAACAAAAAGAAGCTAAAGAGACAACATCGAGGTAAGCAATTATATCACACGACGTCAGTAGCATCGAAGGGAATCAAGAGGACACAACAAATGCAGCAGTTGCCGGATTCAAATATACAATTTAGTTTTAAGATTAGGTTTAAGAATAATTGTATAAAAACAAGGATAGCAGAAAGTTGAGAACCATTAATGACGAAGATTGAGCTAGGATTAAATATTCTTAAGAATTGAAGTTGAACTTGAACACTCAAGAAAAACTTGAAGTTGAACTTGAACACTCATTATCAGTTGTTTTTACCTCTGGCCAGGTATTCATATTGAATGGCGTACTGCAGGTACTACTGAGTATTTTGGGATATCTTTATGAGAGTGGAAACATTTTGAAATTCAAATTCAAAATCTTGTGAATTGATATTCTGGGAATGCCTAGTAGAGCAAAGCGGCGGCAGATAGAAGCAGATGGATCCTCAAGCAAACTCTGCTGTACAGCTTTCACCATTGCGTCAGTGCGCTTAGAATCTCTTATCGGATGATCGTCGACTGACTTAGGTCTATCAAACTGGTTGATTAAGCTCCGAGGCGGCTACAAAATATGAAAATATACAAGATTGAAAATGAATACATTACGACTTTTTTTAGCCATTCAGTTTTTTAGTGGCCATCCTGAATTGGGCAGCCATTACAGCTTCACACATGTAAAAAGGGTGTCGTTATAAAGAAACACTAAACTTAGTCTCCTGCAGAGCATAAACTGTTTTCCCGTTGTTTTAAGGACCTTCTTTCTGAGATTGATTTGCTTCGACAGTAACTCAAAAAACAGTAACTGAAATGTCATATTTACACTTCAACTTTCTGACACTTACTATTCTAGTTTTTTATAGTCTCCATTGTGTTAACTTGTTAACCTACTATTGTAGAGGTTCAATTTTTAATCCTTTAAATAATAGCTATTTGCTAAAGGCTATCCCCGTATATAATAGTATTGTATAATTGCAAATCGTAATTACTTCCAAAGCTAAAATAATTAAAGATAGTCTGAAGTCTAAAATAAACTATGCCTATTAGGAATTCAGTACTACTGTATACTAATAAGGCATAGTGTACTATTTGAGAGAAAATTTGAGTAGAAAAACAAATATTTAAGTTTCATTTGAAACCATTATTTTGTTAATTAGTTTTTGAAAATTGTTATTCATGTTTTGTTTGGTTTTTCTTTTTTTATTATATTGTGTTTATTTGGTGAATAAATGTCTTAACTGACATTGAGGTAAGATAATTAATCATCTCATAATTGGTTTAAATTTATAACTTCATAATGAGTAAATACCACACAATCTGTTTCAATATTGATATAAACAATTGTCATAACCATAAAACGACTGCTAACAGAAGAACTACAATAGTTCTAAAGCAACATCAGGATCTGTCCCTTCTATCAAAGATGTCCATTCACAGTGAATGGTAACTTTGAGTAGTAGGTGAGTTTTTCAAGTATTTTCAAAAAAGTAAATATTGAATTTATAATTCATACGAAAATATGAATTTTCTGTCTCTCATATACACAGGTACACTATAGTCATTTTAATCATTACAACAATGGGTACAAAATTATTTGCATTTAAACATTCCTTTTGAAATTTTAAGTAAGACAAAACCACTCCAAAAAGTCAACAACTTAATTGAATTTTCTTTTCATTAATAAATTGAAATGCTTGAAAATAATTTTCATAATTCTGTTGGGAATATGTACACGTATCATTATAAACGTATGATCCTCGTATATTTGTATTAGAATACAAAATTTTCGGGTTTCTTCATAATGATGGAAAAATACCCGATTTTAGTGAAATATTACTTTAGGAAAAGGGATACATTCCCCCTCATTTTTTCCTCTTTATGTACGTTTTCTTGTTGTGTAAAATGTTTATTGGAACTTTGTTTAGACAAATTTAAAAGTTAACCTTTCTTGATGTACTCCTCTCATAATAGGGATTTCAGTTTCGTAAATTAATTTCATTACTCACCCTCTCTCAATGTCATATAAATTCATAAGAAATGTTTGGGTATCCTAACATAAAAAATTCAAGCTGTGAATTATAACTAAGAATATAATTTCAATTTTCTTTCTTAAAATTAAACAATTTCATAAAGTTTTATATCTTTGTTAAAGATTATTAAATTAAATTTTCTTTTTTTTTTGCTATTTAAATTTTTATTTTTTTTATTTTTTCCAGAGTTTATTCTCTATTACTTGTGTTTATGATGAAATTAGTGAGTGGTCTTAGAAAGGTACGATAAATGGTTGTTTGGTTTAGCTAAATGTTAGCTTAGATAGTTTTTTTTTATCTAAATCAACTTTAAAAGTATTTTGAATAAGGTACTTTTCTTATCAAAAAGAACGTTTAAATAAGAAAAAACGTAATGAAGTTACACAAATTACTGTGATGCTATATTCTTTCGATATGAAATTGTAGATGATTCTTCTAATATTAAGGTACTTATTTCCCTTCGAATTTACTTTAACCTTCTTCCAGTTATATAACTTTTAAAATTGATATAAAGAAATATACTTGTTCTTATTTCAGAGCTTCAAATAAATACAAACTTTCAGATCCAAAACGCCGCGCAGCAGTGGAATTCCAAACCCATTCAGAGAGGCCTTCAACGTAGAGAAGTGCCGATTAACATTGAAACTGATTAGAAGTGAGTTAAATTTATATCGTTTTACATTTCAACAGATTTTGACTAAAGAATTTGGTATTTGAAAAGTGTTGGCACAAAAAACCCTACGATTGAATAGAATTTGGTATTTGAAAAGTGTTGGCACAAAAAACCCTTTTCGGCAGAATAGAAAATTACCCTATTTACCTCTTATCAGCCCGTTTGTCATTTTTAATTATATAACTCTCACTTAATTGTGTTAATAAGATAACTCTGACTTATTCAAGTAATCATGTATGTTAAACTTGGTGGAGGGTCAAAGTTGTATGAGGCTGTGGTAGTCTGGACAGTCGTTAGCGTACTGGACTACCATCCACAGAATCATGGGTTCGACTCCCACTGAGGACTGCCTCTCACTGAGGCATGACCCTACGCTAAGTACCTATCATCACTTTCATTTCATTTCCTTATTATAAAGGACCTAAATTTGGTTTGCGTATGTCCGATTGTTATAGCGGACAGCCACTCTAAACAAACACAACAACATAAGGTTGTGGTGCAGTCAGTCATGGAATAAGGCTATTCTCATAAGGACATATTGTAACATGGTTTCATGTGAAGAAACTTCTCTATGGCGAAGTTGCTTCCATTAAAAGTATGCGCCCGTGTACAATGGGAAGGTTGTTCGCCAGATGGTCCGTGGATCTGTGGCCGGCCCCGCCATACGGAATATGATGATGAACGGTCTCTTGGTGCAATTAAAGGAGAACGGTTGCGATGCGATCCCATATGCGGATGATCTTCTGCTTTTGATTGAAGGGTCCCCCCTACTAGGTATGCGGTAGAGGTAGCGGAAAGCCTCTTTATGCAGATGGTGTCTGAATAGGGGAATAGAATAAGAGTGAATGTCTCAGAAAGGAAGACTGAGTGCATGTTGTTGAGGGGGTTTTTTGGCACCCAGTAGGCCGCCAAATATTCGTTTAGAGTCGGTCGGCGTCCGATACGCGCGGGAAGTACGTTACTTTGGAGTAAAGGTTGGAGAGAGGCTGAACTTTCGGCCTCATTTGCAATACACATATCTATGGCCGGTTTGGTTGGCATGCTGATGCTAGTATTTCGCAAAGAATGGGGACTTCGATCCAGAGCGGTAAAAGTCCTGTACAAGGGTGTATTTGTTCCATATGCTATTTATGCGTCGTGTGTATGGGCAGACATTATGCGCTACCAGTATGCAAGGGTAGGCATCAATTCTGTTCAGCGTCCAGCGTTGTATGAATGTTTGAATGTATGTAGAACCGTGTCAACCGAGGCCTTTTCATGGGACCTGGAGATGCTGCATGGAAGCATGCACTACCGTCTACGGCAGGGCATCCCACTTGCTGGTTGTCCGGTTATGAATGAAGAGGTTCAGGATCTTAGTAGACGCCAGCGGCCTATACTGGTTCTGAATAGAATGTATGAAGTTTGGCAACGTCGATGGGATGAGAGTGTGAATGGCAGATGGACGCACATATTTATTTCGGATGTGTGCTTTAGGTATTTGCTCACGGGACATGGCAGTATGAATGGGTTCCTGTACAGACGTGGTCTGGCTGCGGAGGCTAGATGCCCTTGTGGGGCGGCGGAGAAGAGTGTCTAGCACCTTTTCATTGAGTGTGGCCTGTACGGGAATTTGCGTGACTTAGGTGCATGTGGAATCGTGGTGCATGAGAGAACGGTATGAATGCCTGAATAGATTTGCCGTGTCACTTTTTGAGAGCGAGAATGGTGCGTGAATGAGTGCTTAGCGGTGCCTAGGGATTTACAAGATTCCTTACCATAGCTCAATGAGCGGAGTACAAACCGAAGTACTCTTAAAACAAAAATTGGTACTACGGAAATCTGGGTGCCCCATGGTATTAAAACACATTGCTTTAGGCAGCAACGTAGTGGCTGTGGTTAATACCCATATCGCGGGTACGGTCTACGGATCGCTGGTGGGAGATACTGGTAATTATCTCGGGCGCTGTCACTGCTTATGATAGTAGATGTTTAGTAATAGTGGTGCGTTGACTGAGCGTAACTCAATCCCTATGGTCATAAGCGACTCGTGGTTTTATGTTTAACGGCAGATAAGTCACGTTAAATAATATATTATAACTGTCTCTTATGCGAAACCATAATAAATGGCACTTGTACCAATGAAACCGAAAAATTTCCATTCTTCGTATGTGCTAATGATAACCTACTTTTGAATTACCATATATTCAATATTGTAAGAAATGTTAACGTTCCCTCAAATGATGCAAAAAGTTTCTCACGGATTCTGATCTAGCCAATATATACAAGATGAATATTCCTTCCAAGCTAGAATGTGTTATAATTCCAATGTATGGGGACGAGCTTCTATAGCATAATCGCGACAACTAGATGAAATACAAAAACAGGTACAAAAAATAGTAGTACAGAGTTTTTAAACTCATTCGAGTTCTGCAGTAATATCCCCCTATTTTATCATATTTTCTATAAATAGTATTCCAATGAATTAGTAACCTGAATTTCATTCCTTCAACTAGTAGCTAAAGGATTACTCTAAATTTCCTTTCCAGATATACTATGAAATAAAGAGAATATTTCCTCAACTGTTCAATCTGAACGACCGCCGTTCTATGTTTTTCCGAGTCATTATTAGTAGCAGCTATTTAACTGCTCCATTTATCCCTTTCGATACCTTCCATACGCAACGCATGTTAAATCCATAAAATTCTGATTTTAACAGGTATATTATGAGGTGATCAACGGGACATCTGAGTGCTTCCAAAACTCGGTGTTCCTCGCAGCTTTCAAGGCGAAATCGGAATTCCCCGCAATTATCCTAAATGGAACTAGCATAAATAAAACCAAGCGTTTTGATATTTTTCGAACTAATGAAAATGACAACTGCCATTACAAAACAACAAAGTTTTTATGAAATTACATGTACTCTAACTGAAAGATTGATCAAGAAGAACAAACAAAACAAGATATTCGGAAAAAACATTTCTGTGGAGTTTATTAGTTCATATAAAATATTAGATTAAACTCAATTGCGGTAGTACTCGTATATTATTTGTAATGTTAATATTAGTTTTGTTCTATGATTTCTTTTGTAATATTAACGATTGCCCAATTTTCTAAATGTTTAATGGGTCTCCCAAAAATTCCTCCATCTCTCAACGAGTACATCTCACTATATTTACTATTTCAAGAATCTACTTTACATATTTACGTAAACACCTTAATTACAAAATATGTATGTAAAATTGAAAAAAAAATATTTTTTTATTTTGATACGATCTCAATTTTAATTTTCTGATAAATCTAAATGAAATCACCAAAATTGATTATATTGCATAGAATTTATTCTAGTTTATACTCTAGTTAGAATTTTACCATATTCAACCTTTCAGATAATTTGCAAATATAAACGATTAAATAACCAAAAATTCATGCACGTAAACATTTTCTATTTGCATTAGATTATCAGACATGATTCTGTTTTACAACTGAATTCAATCAATTAATAATTGTTGTTTTGATTCAATAACCTAACATAAAGTTATCGATTTTGTTGCTTCAAAATAATTTTCCTTCAAGGTAATTTTGGAAAATTCCAATAAAACAAATGAATTGCTTATAATTGATTATATTTTCAAACGAGAACATTTTGTTTTTTGACTGTAAATAAAATTATATTTTACATAACATATTTAAGACTAACTATTTTTCTATAAAAATTAATGTTATTCAAGTGATGAATTATTCTTGAATAACATTAATTCAAATTAAGCTAAACTCACAATTGAGGTAAAAATTACGTCCTAAGATTATAACTCGTAAAGAACTCCTAAAATTATATTGTAAACTATTTTGAATTATTTTCATTCTTTGAGGTAAGGTTTTAAAACTTTCAATTATAATTGAGACCGTCATGGCATTTTCCACTATGGCTAATATTAATCGGTATCGTCACATAAGAGACTAACTTGAATATTTATTGGGCTGTCCGGGAAGTAATTTCGTTTTTTTATAAAAATGAAAGACGTTTTTCTTATAGTGGCTTAATATTTTATTCAATTAAATATGGTCCAGTCTGATCCAATACCCTTTGCCATATATCTGGCGGTAGCATGATTCCACGCTCATAACATTTTTGTTCTTTGCTGGCAAAAAACTGATCCAAGTGATTTTTGACCTCCTCATTTGAATTAAACGTTTTACAGTCTCAAAAATTTTGTAGAGACCGGAACAAATGATAATCGAAAGGTGGAGACTATGGTGTATTTGGCAGTATATCCCATCCAAGCTCTAAAAGCTTTTTGCCGAGTGGTCAAACTTGAATGTGGTTTCGTATTATCTTGTTAGAACACTATACCTTTCCTATTGACCAATTCTGGTCTTTTTTTTTAAGTGAATCGTTTCAATTTGTCCAACTGATTACAGTACACTTCAGAATTGATCGTTGTGTTGCTCGGTAGAAGCTCAAAATAAACGATTCCTTTGAAATCCCACCAAACAGATAGCATAACCTTTTTTTGATGAATATTGGCTTTCGAAGTGATTTGAACCGGTTTATCTTTCCCACTCCAGGATCTTTTGCACTTAATATTGTTATAGACAACCCATTTCTCATCCTCAGTAATGATAACCTTCAAAAATGGATCATTTTCTTGGTGTTTGAGAAGAAAATCACAAACGTCAATGCGAGAGCACAAATTTTTTCCCGTAAGAAGATGAGGAACCCATATGTCGAGCTTTGAGATTAAACCTAACCGTTTCAAATGATCATAAACGGTCGAATTCGATAAATTTAATCTCTCAGAGATCTCAGGAGTTGTTATTCTCCGGTTTGTATCAATTAATGCCTTTATTGTGTCTTCATCATCATCAACTGGTCTTCCAGAACGTGGTGCATCTCGAGATCAAAATTACCGGATCGAAATTTTGCAAACTAGTTTTGGTACTGGCGCTCACTTAGCACATCTTCTCCATACATATTGGATAATTTTTTTCTTGTTTGACCAGCATTTTTATCTTTTCTATAGTAAAAAAAGTAAACTATGCCGAAAATGCTTTTTTTCACTCTCTATATTTAAAAGGGTATCAACCAAAAACAACTATGCAGAATCAATCGAATTTTTTCATAAGCAAGCCATGATTATGATTATGCGGCTTAAGTTTGAAGTTGGTCGTGATCAAATACAATTAAGTCCTCTGTTGGGAAACAACGAAATTACTTTCCGGACAACCCAATATATTATTTTGTTTCGTCATATAATATACACATATGTGTATTCTTGAATTTTAGAAAAAAAAAATTCTCGAATTTTAGGAAAAATCGTCCATATTTTCGGCTTGGGCGGCATAATATAATATATGCTCAAACATGTAGTACGAACACCTTCCCGTCGATCGAGCATGTACGAGACGAACAAAATATGGAGATTAGCTCGATTAGTGTACTCACCTCAAATTGTATACACCTATGCTCGAACATTTTAGGCAACAACCTCCAATACGAAACTCGAATGAAAATGTTCATTCGAGCTGCGTGTTTGAGTGTGTGTCATTATAATTTTTAAAAAGTGTTGTTTTTGCTTCATCGAAGCAAACATCATCAAAACCGTTTACGACATCTGCCAGCCGCGGAAAAAAAATAAATCTAGCTTGAAGGGCACTGCCACTTGGCCGCACGATGATCTAATTACATTACATCCCTTTGCCGAGGCAAACTCATGTATGTGGATTGTTTTACTTATGGAAAATAAGGATCGAGATTGGTGCATCGCGGCATAGAGCCAGATCGCCAAATTATTGGAAACCCGCTACTCTCCAAGATATGCGAAGTAAATATCTGTACCCTTAGGTATTTATCCGCCAATACGGTAAAAATTGCATCTAGCACCGAAGGAATTATCGTCGTGATAGTTGGCTGTGGAATACGTTATATATACTGCTGAAAGCGGAAGCTGCAACCAGTCGCCAAATAAGTAAGCGTGAGCGCCAAACGTGCACCGGGCAATGTGGCTTGATGCTTTGCCCTTTTTTTGTCGATAAACGGCGAGACTAGTTTCAAAAGGTGATCGAAATCCTCTCTGCCAATATGGTGAAAATTGCTGTACAATTTCTGCTCGAAGTGATCAACAAATTTCTATATGCACACGTACTACGTAGCGCGCCTTGTTTGCGCTGCAGCTCTTCGTTGTCATCACTTTCGCTGCTATCATCCAACATCATCCACATTCCTGCGACTGCTGCCTCCTATTACTGCACTTTATTTTCTGTTGCTGCATTCTCTTGAATTATCCTATTAACCATTTTCCAAAATATTTATTATTCTCTTTTATGTTGTTCAAATATTTTTTTACCTTTTTTTGTAATCACAGAGATTGTCAAATATATTGTATTAAACTGCGAAGTGCAAAAAGATTTGAAATCTGAATTGAAAGATAAAATCGAAACAAATGAAAAAAATGATGAAGGAAAAAACCGTAGCACGATAAAATTCTGACTGAACGAACTTTGGTCGACTTCACGTGTAACCACTGCTCGAAAATCATTCGAGATTCGAGTCCCGTCCGAAGACCCGAACAAAAAAGTTCGAGCTGAGATAATAATTTGTCAATTGCTCGAATGGTGTAATCGGTGTCAAAAAGTTCATCCAATTCGAGCACTTCTCGAGCTTTCTAATCTTAGATTAAAAGTTATATATCTTAAACGAAGATTATTTTATAAATACGTATAGGAACACAAATTGCTAATAAATATTGCAAAATGCAATTTTGGTAAGCAAGAGATCCAATTTCTTCGATATTGAATGTTAGCGGATGGCTAATACTCCAGATTATCTATAGTATAAGCGGGCAATCCTATAGAACGCCATCAAAATACAGAGGTAGTTGGTCGAGGTAAGCCCTGGCAAAAAGTGGAAACGATCGTAGTCAGCTAAATTGAACGAAACGCATTCGTTAAATGCAAATTCGTGTTGTCCAACGTAACATTGTTGACATGTATATCGAAATCGGCAGAGTTATTGCTCTACATTGAGCAATAATGCGCAGCTCTGCATCAAACTGTCGACGTCAAATTACAACTATTTGGTTTTCTTCTAAAAAAAACTCCAAATATATGCTGAATAGAAAAGACAGAAAAGTTAAGCAACCGTGAAAAGCTCCAGCTGGACTACATCGCTCAAATGATAACCAACATATAATTTGCAAAGGGATTTGACTGTCATACATCCAAAGCATTCACTCTCAAGGGGAGATCAACTATAATGCATTGGCAGATGATCAAAAAGTCATGAAAGTAATGGCGGGCAATCTATTGCATGTCTTCATTTTTTACTATTTCAGTCTGTTTGAAACAACTGCTTTGGGAATATTCGACTAATGCTAACCGACCATTTTCACGAAAAAATATAGCGTCAATTTCTATTTTCACGAAAAAGTATAGCGTCAATAGCGTTAATTGTAGTATACTTATGCACTTCAGTATTCACTATACTAGGTGAATAAGCTTAAATCCGCTGTTTTTTACTCAAAAAAACATGTTTTTTTCATAGAAAGCAACAAATATATTCAAAGTTTCATCTCTCGGGCAATTTGAGGATACCACGCCAAAAAAATTCCTTCTCTTTCGAGGCAAACCACTCATCAAGCCATTTTCGGACGCCTTCGTAAGAATCGAGGTGCTGCTCAGTGAGCTCGTGGCACTTCGACGAAAACAGGTGGTAGTCGGAACGGGCCAGCACTGGTGAATAAGCGAGGTGGGGTAGCACCGCCAAGTTGAGTGTCTCTAAGTAGTTTCGAACCATTTTTGACGTGTCCGATGGTGCGTTATCGTGGAGGAAAATCAGCTTGTCATGTCTTTGTTGATAATCCGTCTTTTTTTCACGCAGAACACAGTGCAATTTGATCAGTTGGTGGTGGTAGCAGTGGGCATTGACAGTTTCACTACAACTCATAGTAGACGATACCCTGCTGATGCTACCAAACACACAGCATCGTCTCCGTCCGAAGTGATTTGGTCTTGGGGAAGATATTGATGGTTGGCCGGGATCAATTTCCTGTGTTTAGGATTCTCGAAATATATTCACTTTTCATTGCCTGTCACAATCCGATGCAGGAACAACTTTCTTTTTTGTCCGGCGAGCAAGATTTCGCATGTGTTTTGGCGTCGTTCCATCTGCCTATCGTTCAATTCATGCGGCACCCATTTTCCGATATTTTTAATCTTCCCCATGGCACGCATACGCATGAAAATGGCTGGTTGAGTAACACCCAATTGCTCCGCGAGCATTTTTTGCGATTGGGTATCGTCTTCGTCCAAAAGAGTTCGCAATTGATGGTCCTCAACCTTCCTAGGGCGATTTCCACGTTTCTTGTCCCACAAGTCAAAATTTCCATCTTTGAACCGATGAAACCAATGTCGGCATATTGTTTCCGATAAAGCACTGTCACCATAGGTCTCTATAAGCATTCGATGCAATTTGGCAGCCGATTTCTTCAAATTGAAGCAGAAAAGCAGAGCTTCCCGCATATGCTCTTTTTCTGGCACAAAACTAGACATGATTACCAGAGGAAAAATGTATGTTGTTGTACGAAATTGCTGACAATGTGCACTGATTAATGTTGACAGATGTCAAACTCATAAAAAAAAAGTACGGCGTGCCCCATGGTAGCTAAATACGCTCAGTTACGCCATCTATGACCAAACATCGGATTTAAGCTTATATACATGGTAGGCACAAGCATACTACATCACTCCACCTCCGAAATACGGAGGTATGGGGATAGATTAAAATTTTACATTAGCTTTCAATGCTTTTATTGCGTTTTTTCAATGCAATTTTTTACTTGTTGCTTACTGCTTGCAGCTAGTTGCTTGTTGCTTAGCGCAAAGTGCAGAGCACAAAGTGCAAATGCAAAGCGCAATGCGCTTGTTATTGTGGTTTGTTTGTTGTTTGTTACTGCTTGATTCGGCGTATTTATTGTTGTTGTTGTTGCTGCTATTGGTATTGTTGATACTGTTGGTGTTGTTGCTGCTGTTGGTGTTGTTGGTGTTGTTGCTGCTGTTGATGTTGTTGCCGCTATTGCTGTTGTTTATGCTGCTCTTATTGGCATTGTTGGTGCTGTTCAGGTTGCATGAAAATTTCCAGTTGTTGTTGGTGCGGCCTCTTTGATGCCAGAAGCTATTGCCTCATAAGGTATTCCGGGGATGACTATTCGAGATAGCTTATGAACATCCTGCCCAGATTTTCCTGCACGCTGGTAAATCTTCAATTGGAGCTCTTTATAGAAAGTGCACATCTTGCAGTTCGCGGGGTAACTACCTCCACAGAATGCATATTTTGGTGGAGCTGATCTCATTTTAGGGCCGATTAACGTTAAATGTTCCAACAATCCTTCAATGGCCGCCCCACCACCAGAAACTCACTGCATTACGACCGGCATACTGGCGATATGATATTGTGATTGTTATTGTTTGGTTGCGCTCGTCGGATATTTTTTTAAAAAATGTCCGACGACATTTGTTAGTTGGAGTTACCAATATAAAAGTTGTGGCTCCACCCTGATAAAACTTTTAATGCACTACCGTGTTCACTGTAGGTCGGAGCATACTACAGCTTTCATTAAATTTTGAGTTAAGATGGAGTGTGTGAAGACGGTGCCTAAAAATCAGAAAGGCAATCGTGTGTGAAGATGGTGCCTATTAAGCAGAAAGGCAATCGGGAGAATTTTGTTGGGAAAATATATTGCTGTAGTTATCCAGCATCCTATATGTATATCCGTGTGATTTTTTTTGGTGAACATCAAAAATTACTTGAAAGAAAGTTATATTGGCACTGTCGATAATCAAGTAGTATTTTGTAAAATTACGCACCTATACACATATGCGAGCTTCCTGATATCGTAAGTGCATAGGCGCCTACGCTTAAGTTACCTTATTAGCGGGCAATTTGCTTATCGATAGTCGATCATTAAAATAGCCATTGTGTATTTGTCCAGCTACTCCGAGATATTCGTCGATATTTTCCAATTATATTTCTGTAGTGTGTCTCGTCTAGGAGTCTCATACCCTTATTTGGTGTTTAAAATAATCTGTGCAGGTATATTATCACCTAAACAAACGACGAGCAACAATAGAAACAACTGTGCCACTATCAACGAAGTTGTAAATCGTATAAACTTGTTCAATTTACAATTTCGTGTGAGTGTAAAATTTTTTTTTAATAAACAAAGAGTATAAATTTTCAATTTTTATAATTGATACTCAATAAATAATTTTATTAAATATTAAACTCCATATAAATTATTATCAACGGATTGTTTCCAAAAAAACACTATTAAGCCAAGTGTACGCTCGTATGGATTTAAAATGTGTAAATGAATTTTTAGAAACATTAAATGTGAAAACTTGTATTCGTGCCTAGGAAATAAAATAATTTCTATGACTTACGAAAAGTAATCGGCCTATACTAATGGAAATTCTAAACGCTATGAAAATTATTGCAAAACGATAAATGCAAGTTTATGGATTGAATGTTTTTGATGTGCTATTGTACAACGTTATAGCTGGTTTGGCTTTGTTTATTCAACTGCAATTATTTAGTACTCATATTTTTGGTATGAAATTAAATTCCTGCTCGTTTATCAAATTTGTATATACAGTTATGTTGGTAAATCCATAATGCCAGACCACATATTAAGTTACTCGTAAATAATGATTTAAACCAGACACCTTTAGTTGGCACTCATTATACAAAGTGATTAATGTGCACTGTACTAAAATATGAATAACTGAAGCAGTGCTTATAGTGCAATTTACCTAAGAAAGTGTTCCTGTTAAAACCAAATATAAGAAGAAGTGGTGAGCTTATTTGAAGTTGATTTATTAGCGCTGCATAACAAATACAGTAATTTCAATAGAAGTTCATCAGATTAATAATTTTTTGAATTAAAATTGTTTAAAATAAATTTAAAATAATTGATAAAAGGCTAATGGAAATACAGCCACAAAGTAGTTTATTGCTGGAAATATAAATAAAAATTCTATAAAAACTATTCAAGTTGAAATTGACAACTTCAATCAAAATGACATCATAAGAAAATCTTTAAAAACAAAATATTCATTGGCATTTTTCTACATGACAGTTGAATGATATTTAGCTAACATATATAATAGATTTTGGAATTAATTGCATTTAAATCGAAGGTGGATGATTCTGGAAAGACTTGCCGTGATAAATGTTTCGCAAAAGAGATTTTTGGATAAATGTGCATGGAATTATTTATAATATTACGCGAACAAATCATGGACAAAAGGGGCTAATCGTGAGACAGACTAAGTTGTTCATTAATAATTTATTACTTGTCGATAATTTAGATCGCCTGACTAATAATATGCATTGTGTACTGAGTTCCAGTATTTTCATTTAGGTATGTTAGTTCCAGTAGCATATTTAAGCTTATTTAGATATCATATCTCTTAACAAATAAAGTAATATTTTTTTCCCTTATTTGGCTTTATCCTCGATTTTTTAAAGAATGAGACCAAGCATTCTACTTTTTATAGAGTTTATGCTAGACAAATATTGAATTTTATAAATTTGGAAGTTACGTATGAACATGCTGTATAAACAGCCGAAAAAAATAATTACTCGTGGAATATGACCTTCCTATATAGATTTAGAATTGGTGATTAATTTACTGATACTCTATCAGAAGACATGTGGTTATCGACTGCAATCCTTAACTCTTATCCGATTGAATCGTCGAAAAATTTGTTGGTTTCCGACATGAGAATTAACGATACCTCAGTTTAATATGACCATAGAGCGCAACCACAATCACTCAGTTTTGGTTGAGTTTAATCTCAGTCATTAATCAGTTATAAGCTAATTACTCCAACTGTTAGTGGCACAGACTATCTAAACCTCTACTGTCATAAGCAGTGACAACACCCGAGATAATTACTAGTATGTCCCACCCGTGATCCTGAAACCGTACCAGTGATATAGGTATTAACTACAGCCACTACGTTGCTGCCTAAGGCGCCTCACCAATGTCGGGCACAGTGTGTTCCAACACCATGGGGCAACCCGACTCCCGTAGTACCAATTATTATTTTAAGATTATTTCGATTTGTACTTCCCTCATTGAGCTACGGTAAGGAATATTGTTAATCCCTAGGCAAGTTTAAGCCACCTCAGTTACGAGGGTTCGCGAATACTCGAAAGTATAACTGGAATCGACCTTGGTCTTTCACCCGGTTGTACCAACCTTGCGTGTCTTCACACACTCATTCACGCACCATTCTCGCTCTCCTCTGAAAAAGTGCCACGGCAAATCTATTCAGGTATTCATACCATTCTCTCCTACCTAACACTCTACTCACATCCACACTCTCATCATGCACCACGATTCCACATGCACCTAAGTCACGCAAATCGCCGTACAGATCACACGCAATGAGAAGGTGCTTGCCACTCTTCTCCGCCGCCCCACAAGGGCATCTAGCCTCCGAAGCTAGCCCACGCCCGTACAGGAACCCATTCATGATGCCGTGTCCCGTGAGTAAATACTCAAGGTACCGACCAAATTCAAATCCATTCGCACACGCAAAGCACACATCCGAAATGAACTTGTGCGTCCATCTACCATTCATACTCTCAACCCATCGACGTTGCCAAATTTCGTACATTTTATTGAGGAGCAGCGCACGCCGCTGGCGTGGAATAAGATCCTGAACCTCTTCATTCATAACCGAACAACCAGCAAGCGGTATGCCCCGCCGTAGATGGTAGTAAAAGATTCCAATGTATGCATCGTGTGTATCAGCCCATACACACGATGCATACATTGGAAACGGAAGAAATACACCCTTGTATAGGACTTTTACCGCTCTGGGTCGAAGTTTCCATTCTTTGTGAAATACTCGCACCACCATGCAAACCAAACCGGCCACGCGCCCCTTCAGATGTTGCAAGTGAAACCGAAAGTTCACCCTCTCTCCAATCTTTTCTCTAAGGTAGCGTACTTCTTGCGCGTATCGGACCCTGACCGCCTCTAATCGTATATTGGGCGGCCTACCGGCCGTTAGAAGAAACCTTCAACAACATGCACACAGTCTTAACGCATAAGATACAGGAGGCACCCTGATTCCATTCTGTTTTTTCACATACTTTAATATACGTCACCGCTCCAATTCCACACAAAAAAACTGAAATTACTGTAATTACTGGGTTGGATTTGACATAACCAGATAATAGATCATATTATGAAAATAAGAAAACAATTGGCTATAGTAAAAGTGTAACTCACCGGCACACGACAATATGTCGTTAAGTAAATCCATTCATCGCCACCTGGTGCTGATCCCTTAAGACCAGTTCTTTTCTTATATTCAGCATCTTGTCTTTCAAGCTCGCGACGATATTTTGGATTGAAAAACTCAATTTCTGGCTCCAAATCTATTTAACAAAATTAAATTTGATTTATATAATAGCAAAGTTTTTTCTAAACTATTAATTAAAAACATCATTGTTAGCACAGTGATGAACAGAATAAACGTGAATTAATTTAAATCTGTTACTCACCTCGAAGTGGCAATGTCAATGTTACATCTCTTCGTTCTCGTTTTAATAGGTTTCCAGGATGTTTTCTTTCATTTCGTATTATTTCACTACCGTAAGGCAACGTTGTGCTGAAAAAATTTGAAATAACAAGTTTTAAAACCAATTAATATAAAATGAAATAACAAAATAAACTTTTTATTAATATAAACAAAAAACTATGAAGTTGGTTGCATCCAACTAGAACTATGGCAATGACTTGGCAAAAATGTTTTAATTACGAAATATACTTTCAAACGCACTCTTCACAAATTGCAAATTGCAGAGACATCGAGAAGGAAAAAAACAAAAATTTTGAAAAGTGCAAAGGACTTTTCTTCTTTTGGCTTTGTGTGAACATAGACTATGCACCAATGCCCTTTACAAGGCATACACTTGGCTGCTCCCATTTCGTCGGTAATTATTTTTGTTGTTGTATGTATGTCTCCTCTTTTCAGTTTTTATCTCCTAAAAGGTATCCTTCCCTTCATCATTTCGCATAACATTACCGTAGACCACTGAAAGCTATTCACACCTTAGCGGCTTACCATCCTACTTAAGATTAGGATCATCGAATGGAAAATTCGTGAAATATGCACCTGATGTACGAATACTTACAGCCATAATGGTGTACCGCAAAAATCATATGAACATAATGCGCACATAGTGCTAATATATTATTCCATTATCAACTGTTTTATGTAACTATACTCATACATTGTCAACTACATAATAAGCACCTGTATTTCAGTATATCTGTTTGTGAGTATATGATTTTATTAATACTCGTAGTTAGGGTGTTAAGTGGTGCTACTTATCACAATGTGAACATTTTATACGTGATCAATAAAGCCACTAGATAAAAAAATTAACTCAATAGTTTTTTTCTAGAAGTTTTCTTCACAAATTTAACCCAATTTTGCAGAGTTCGAAACTTCCCATTATTCATATATTCGTAAATAAAAGCATACAAGCCAATCCAATAATACGATACAAAAGAAAAAGATGGAATTTTTCGAACCAAAAACTTTTTAACAAACAATGTATATTTTCAATTTCGGCTTATAATTAAAACAAACTTTTTACGAATTACAATATATACAGTACAAGATTATTGAAAAATATTTGTAAATAATGTATTTGATTAGAACGACAATTCATGAGGGATTTCTCTGGCATTTTAGCTTTTATTCACTTAAACTTTATCGTCTCTTCAAAAGTTATATTTGTCAGAAAAATTTATAAAAAAAAAGTGTCAAGGTTGTCACTATTTGAATGACATGAACAGATAGACCTGCTGGCATTTTTAAGTTATAAGTCCGTACGTAATCTACTGACCTTAATTGAGATAATGTAAACACTACTTAAAATAGACTAGAATAAGGACAATTTAAAGAAAGGAAAATAGACTAAAATTTGTTTGTTCATAAAACACTTTCACTTTATTCTTCTTTTAATATTGTCAGTTTTTTAATTATTTTTCTTTAGAAGTCTTTAAATTCATACTTAATAATTATTTATAAAAAAAGTCTAGTAACATACTAGAGGATTTCATAACTGCAATATTATTCAATAGTGGACAAGGTGGAATATTGTATAACCTTTTGGTTTTTGTACTTATAAAAAAAGCATGACATTTTCATAAATTTTTAATCATAATTAGAAGCAACTACTAACATTATTGAAAAAGAAAATTTCATTCTGGTTATTCATTTTTATTTTGTTAATTTATGTTAAGTTTATTTTTAAATGAAAAGAAAAATTATTTTAATGCATTTTTAAATCTATTTGAATCTAAAGTATATAATAGTGAGTATAATAATATCTTGTCAATCCCTAGTTGTGATTAATTTTTTTTAAACTTTACCAATTACAGGATTTTATTGAGTAAAGTAATAGTAATTCTTTTATTACAACGCATTAATTTTAAGCACAATATAATAGGTGTTGAGTAAATTCAGGAATCTAATCATACTAAATATCACATGATTTTTCAATTGGTATTACGGTTACCGGTGTGAAATAGAGTTCGCAAAATATTGTAGTTGTCGCAACAAGAACTATCAAAACAACAGCTAATAAAAATATAGCATCTACTATGCCTGTGTGTCTATTGTTTTTTTATGTAATTCGCTGCAACTTATCAATAATTTTAAATAAAACTGACAAAAGTCTTACACCAATTACGCTTATAGTGATAAAACTTTTCCAAAACATAGAGTAAACATTTTCTATATTTGTTTTCAACTACCAAATGCTATTTTTAAGTACATAATTTTAATTTTAATAAATAAGCGTATACGAGTTTAGAAATTATGAGTATATAGCTATTGATATCAATAAAATAGATAAAAAATATATATTTTCAGTATATTATTCAGAACTCTAAGCTTTGAGTGAAAGAAACTTCCAAGTCTTGACAATGTTTGGTTGAGTAAATTTTCGAAACAAATACTTTCCCTTCTGTTGAAATAGACGTACGTCTCTTATGCATCTAAACTATTTAAAAACTAAATATATATAAATATTTCTACAATTAGTATATATCCATCGACTACGATAATACCAAATTCCTTATCAACACTCCTAATCTTCATATCAAATGCTCAACAATTTCGAAATAAAACTAAAGATGTTTAAACTAAAATTAAAAATCAAAATTCTTTTTCTAACGAGTTCTTTTAATCACATTTTAAAATATAATTGATCTACCAATCATGATCATTTATGACGCGACAATCGATGGTCCGGTCTAGGCATGCTGTATCAAAGAAGTTTAGACGTTTCGACTTCCATTGCGGTGTCCCAATTCGACACTCCGAGCATGCTTTTCGACATATGTCTACGTCTTTTCTACGACCATAAATGTAGACATTGTAAGCTATCCGGGCAACATCTTCCTCATTCATACAACTTGTGCCGCTCACCGCAACCTATTGAGCTTAATTTTATACACAACTTAATTTTATTGTTGGGACAAAGCTCCAGGATCTTGTCGTTAAATAGGCTCCAGACTCGTCCATTCTCGTGTAGGGGCCCAAACATTATTCAAAATATCCTCTTTTCGAATGTTGACAAGAGTTCGCAATGGTATTGCTGAGAACCCGAGTTTTCGAAAAATATACCATATAAAGACTGGTTATGGTCAAAACCATACAAAGACTGGTTATGGTCAATTTCTTCACCCATGTTGTTCTCGACTACAACCCTTGATGCCAAATAGAGAAAGGATTTAACTTCTTTAAAGCTATAATCTCCTATCTGTATGCAACTAGTGCTAATTAGTCTTGTCTTCAACGACGACGCTATCACCATGTATTTTGTTTTGCCTTCATGTATCAGGTCTTGATAAAGACCTATCGTAGAGCACTTTCTGATCGACTCATAGCTGGGTAGACTTAATAAGGATGGTAACCCTCACGCTTACTCCTGAGTGACGAACCATGCTTTCCAGCGCCAGGTTAAAGTAACCGCACGAAGGTGTGTCTCCTTAAATTTATTGTTAACTTAGCAACCTAAATTAAGTTTAAATAATTATAAAATTGATCTTTTATCAGACGTCTATGAAATAATTCTAGTTTTTAAGTTTGTGTTATTTTAAGATCACATAATTAACTGTACTTTACATGTGCTAATTTGTGTTAATATTTGAAATAAACCTCACCAAGTAGGATATTGAAAATTGTTTGTGCTCATTGCCCTCTTTTAGGACCTTCCAAGAATATTCCGTATATTTAAGACATTTCGTTTCATATAGGTAAATCCTTATAAAAAGTTAAAAAAAAAGTTATTCCAGACTGAAAAATGACTATATTATTTCGTTTGTTTTTTTTCCCCAGCATATATTATTATTTTGGTAAGGCTTTGTCTAGATCATTTTCAGACCAATATATTTTTTGTCAATCATTAGCCTATTATATAAGCTCGCAGATCATTTTGTCAAACAGAAAATTGAAGTCGTCAAATGTTTCCGACCACAGCTAATGATAAATGTTTTTATTATTCTGCGTTTTTATAAAAACTATACAAAATTTTATTAACACCTGTGCATTAGTTTATTTTTCATCGTTGAAAGTAGAGAAGGAGTTTGTTTTTTATTAATATGGAAAAAGTGAAGTTCGTTTGTTATTAAAACATTATTTTTTCAGAGAAAAAAATAATATCTTCAAATCAAAACAAAGATTCAAAAGTAGTAAAGAGATACCTTACCATCGTACGGAATGATTTAAATATTTTTACTGAATTTCATTGTGGTCGTACGAGCACAAGTGACGCTGAGCGCCCAGGACGTCCAATTTAGTTCACCGCCTAAGAAATAGGGTGAATAAAAATTCATGATATTCTTTTACAATAAAAGACCGTCGAATGAAAATGTACGAGATAGCTGACATGGTGTACATCTCAAAAGAATATGTAGACAACACCTTACATGAAAGTTTAAGTATGAGAAAGCTATCGACGAAGTGGTTGCAGAGTTTGCTAACACCTGACCGAAAGCGTATTCGTGTAATAACTTCAATATATTGTTTGGACATCAACTGATATCTATCTTTAACCTCGCAATGCGAATATTATACAAGGGATTGTTTGTTGCATGTATGCCGCATGGAGCTTGTGTTTGGGGTGATTTGATGCGGTTCAAGTATGCTAGGAACAGAATCAACAGTATTCAGCGGTTGGTTCTATATGGATGTCTAAATGTTTGTAGGACAGTCTCCACCGATGCCATGCAGGTCTTATTGGGAGAAATCCCATGGGATCTAGAGGTGCTCCGTAGAAGTATTCTCTAGCGGATGCGGTGTGGAATTGTATTAGCGGATGGCTGCCCTGTTCTAAACGAGGAAATTCAGGAGTTCGGAGACCGCCAACTGCGAGCTTGAGTCCTGCATAAAATGTATGAGATTTGGCAGCAGCATTGGGATGAGAGTGAGAATGGGAGATGGACCCAGAGGTTCAACTCATGTATTAGGTTTGCTTCAGCAAACAAGTTGGAATGCGGGGTCTTTTCCTAGGTTATTTGATAACCAGGCATGGCAGTATAAATAATTTCCTGTATAAGAGATGATTGAGTGAGAGAGAAGAGTGTGTGTGCGGTGCACCACAAGAGAGTGTATATCACATCCTCGTGGAGTGTGATTTATATGAGGATCTCCGGGATTTGGATGCCTGTGGCATTAGAGTGAATGAAGGTCGAGTGGATCTGAGTGGTCCACTTAGTACATCTGAGAGAAGGGAATGTCTGGCTGAATTTTCCATGGCACTATTTGAAAGAAGATTAAGATCTTAGATTAAAGAATACCTGGATAGGCCCTTACCGTATATGTATACGCAATTTTGTGTACAAATATTTACTGGGGGGATACGAGTGTCAAAAAAATTTTATGTAGACATGACACCCACTGCCATCTATGTGTCGTAATGAAAATTTCTTTAATTGCAAAAGCATAATTTATATTTATTTTAATTCACTTACTGGAAACAAAGATACAATTTAAATACAACGATAGGTCATTTTTATTTTTTGTACAATCTTTTGATACGAAATCGAATTCTATTTTAGGTTTATTAAACATTTCGTTAATATCAATCAAATATAAACCGCCTCAATTTTGTAGACTTTCGGAGAGTTTGAAACTTTAATTCACCATGAAAGTGGAGACTGGGGGGTTAGCTTTATCATTTCTCATGTTGTTATTGTGTCAAATAGTAAAGTGCAAGTGAAAGTGTAGTTGCTATCAATTTTGAAGAATTTACGAAAATGTAAGTATATTTATAAGTAGTTATATTGTTGATAGAAATTAATACGAATTTTTTATTTCAGAAAATGAAGTGTTTTATGAAGAATTGCTGCTCAACCGAACGAATGAGGAAGCCGGGAATTTCTTTCTTTCGGTAAGTTAATATTTTCATTTTTACTTCAGAAATTAAAAAAAATTAAGTTTATAATGTGTTTAGATGGTTTTGAATGATTTATTTTATGCAAAAAGTGTTTAAAAGTGGAAAGTTCGGCATTCAATGAATGTAAACAAAGACGGTGTTGACAGTTCAATGTTTACCATAAAATAGTACAGTGCCGGTGTATATAAAGTGTGTGTAAGAAAGTTTAAGGAACCGAATTTTTTTTAATAGTGCAAAAAATACGTGAATTTCTATTAATTCTTAATTGAAAAAGTAAATGTTACGATCGTATATTTATATGTTAACTTTACAGGTTCCCACAAAATAAATGGTTGCGGGAAAAGTGGATTGTGGCAGCAGCATCCGGTATTCCCAAGAATAAATAATATACAGTGAAATAAATAAAATGAAAATACAGAATAAATAAATAAATATTTAAAAAAAAAAATACTGTGTTTTATTGCATATTAACAAAACTAATTCCATCGAACAACAAGACCCGCAATATTAAAAAATCTGCTTCTTTACGAATAAATGCTATCACATATGAAAATGGTTTTAAACGAACCGCTTCAATCGCATACTGAACTTTTAATTTGGCCCCCAATGATTTACGCCATTTCTGTTGTATTGCATGTGTGTGCGTTCTATGAATGTATTGCCAACAAAAGTTGGACAGAATTTTTGTGTAGAGGCCTATCCAGTACTTCTTTAATCTAATATTAAGATTAATGAATGGGTAGTGAATGTACATCATGGATGTCAAACTCGCGGCCCGACCTACTCAATGGGTAGTGAATGTACATCATGGATGTCAACAACAAATATTTTTGCGGCCCGACCAATATATCGGCAAATAATAATATATAAAAATAAAATAACATATCGACGAAAAAATGTTTACTGCTAAAAGCCGGTATGCAGCTCGAGCTAAGATAAATTTTCATACGATTTTTAGCTAGCTAAATCGAAAACGAAAAATTTAGCTTACGATTTCGCCGGGCAGTACGCAGCGCGAGAGTGAAAACAAAGTCTCCATTGACAATTCTCCACGCGATTTCGCTTTGGTTTTCGCTACAATTAAATGCGCGGAACAATAATCAAAGATAAATGCTAGCTAAATTTTGACGTTTGTGTTTCACTCTCGTTTAGCTGCGCTAAATGAGAGAGTAGTGGGGATCGCGTAGTTTTGTACGATATATTAGTGCATGCACGTGCATGCACTTTGCTTTATTATTAATTATTACTTAATTCATATCAATCGTAGTTATTCCGTCTCTCTGGTAAGTTAACATCAATATTTTATTAAAATGTTTTATTATTTTTTGTTAACCGTGTTTATTCCAGCCCTTTGTATTCAGTATGTTTGATATAGACCAAGTGGTAGTAAAATTAAACGAAAAATCGCTGACGAACATAGAATATTCCAAGTAAAATGGGAATTCGAATATTTTTGCTGTGAAATAAAAGATAAAATAATCTGCTTGATATGTAATAATACTATTAAAGTACCAAAGTTATATAATATTAAACGTCATTACGAATAACACCAATCAAAATATAACAATTACGAAAGATTAGTAAGAGAAGAAAAGTTGAAAAAGCTCAAGTTAGGGGTGAAAAAGCAACAGTCCATTTTTAGTAAAGTATTGCAAGAAAGTGAAGCGGCGGTACATGCAAGCTACGTCTTGTCCGAGTTGATAGCTAAACATTCGAAGCCTTTTACTGATGGTGATTTCATCAAGGAATGCCTAATGAAAGCTGGAGAAATTGTTTGTCCTGGAAATGTGAAGGCTTTTCAATCAATTTCATTGTCTCGAAATACAGTTGCGAAAAGAGTTACTGATTTAGCCGCGAATTTAAGTGTTCAGATCAAAGCAAAATCATCTAGTTTCGAAAGTTTCTCCATTGCCTGTGACGAGAGCACGGACATTAGTGGCAAAGCTCAATTAGCAGTGTTTCTTCGTTCTTGTGACAAGAATTTTAACATTTTTGAGGAATTACTGGAATTAATACCGATGCCTGGTACTACCACAGGAGAAGATATATTTACTTGTGTTTTTGGACTTCTGAAAGTCCAAAACACAAGAACACACAAGAGACAAAATCCCAGAATTGTTTGAGAATCTTATCATGCTCCAAGATTCTCAAACAATTCTGGGATTTGAAAGAAGAAATATGTCAGTTTTTAAAAACGAAAAATCAAGACGTAAGTTTGTTTTACGATCCAATATGGATACAAGATTTATCTTTCTTGGTTGATATAACCAAACACTTAACCGATTTAAATTTATCGTTACAAGGAAAAGATCATATCATTACGAACATGTTTGACATAATTAAAGCATTCAAATGTAAACTAGTTCTTTGGAAAAAACAACTTAAAAATGAAGATTTGACGCACTTCCCGACATGCAGCATGAACAAATCAAGTTTAGATGATACTTGTTCGTATCAAAAATACGCAGAAAAAATTGCAAATTTAACAACTGAATTTGAAACGAGGTTTAATGATTTTAGCTCCCTCGAAGACAATTTTTTTTTGTTTTCTTCGATTTTCTCAATAAGTATTGACTCAGTACCCAGCCATATGCAAATGGAGGTGATCGAGATTCAATGCAACTCAAATTTGAAAGCAAAATTCATTGAAGTGGGCGTGCCTGAATTTTACAAATATTTACCACTCGAAAATTCGCATATGAAATTATTTCCATGTTTGGTAGCACTTATCGGTGCGAGCAGTTATTTTCAGTCATGAAAGGAAATAAGTCTCCTATTAGAAATCGTATTAATGATGCTCACCTTGGGTCAGTGTTGAAAGTTATCACTGCAAACAAAATTTTTCCCGAAATAGGAAAGATAATAGCAGAGAAGAGATGTCAAGTATCAGGACGTAAACATTAAATTTTTCTTGTTCTTTTCTATATATATATATATATATATATATATATATATATATATATATTTATTATTGTATTCGAAATAAATATACGTTTCTATGAATATTGATTTTTTTTTTGCGGCCCGCCTAAAGTTAAACCTTGTTTGTTTGGCCCAAGTGTACCTATGAGTTTGACATCCCTGATGTACATGCAAGTTAAAAAACGCGAGGTGGCTACAACTGGGTGAAAGGCCAAGGTCAATTCCGGTTATGCTTTCGGGTCTTGGTGAACCCGCGTACCTGAGCTGGCTTAGCAGTGTTTAGGAATTTACAAGATTCCTTATCGTTATTCCATGAGCCGAGTACAAACCGAAGTACTTTTAAAACAAAAATTGGTACTACGGATTTTAAAACACACTGTGCCCGACAATGGTGAGGCGCCTTAGTTAATACCCATATCGCGGGTCTTCGGATCGCTAGTGGGAGATACTAGTAATTATCTCGGGCGCTGTCACTGCTTATGATAGTAGAGGTTTAGATTGTCCTCGCAACTAACAGTTGGAATAACCAGCTTCTAACTGGTTACTGACTGTAAACTGCCAGTTATAGTGGTATACAAATATTTAAAAAAATAATAGAAAGTATTGAAAAATTTTGGACTAAGTGTATTGAGATAGAAAGAAACTCTGTTAAAAAAAACTTTAATGAATTTTCAATATAAATATGGTTTTTTTTATCAAGGCCAAGTATTAATCATATAACCCTAATAAATGTGGACATATTTGTATGTGTATGTCAATTTTTGAGTAAAAATCTTACACATATTTAAAACTTTCAGTTTAACTAACTAAAATCTTTGGCCAGATTCAATGTTTTACAATTCAATAATTTAAAAATTAATTGAAAAATAATAAAAATATTGTAATATTAATTAATTAATAAAAACCAAAATTAAATAATCCAAATTTGAATGAAAAATAGAAAACTATCATTGTCATCTTAGAAAAGTCTTGCAAAAAAGGATGTCTTTTATAAAATAGAAATTCTTGTAGTCTTGTCATATTTTCTAATTGGTACAGAGAGACATATTTTCCACTCTAAAAGATGAAAACAAGGATAGCAAAAATGGGAATTTTAATATGATCTCAAGATTTTCCGACAACTCAAATGGGGGTGACTGATTATAATAATTCTATGAAAGTGGATGGATGATTTGAGTTCATGTTAAGCGTAAACGAAATGCAAATAATTTGCATAATGGTAATGAAATTTTTCACACTAAAATAGTATTTTCTAACTTGGATTAAATATTTGCCATTGCATTCATATAGATTAAAGACCTCTTTTTCTATTTGATGCAAATACGCCAGAAAAATAAAATGTTTTCTTGCTCTTAACACAAATATTTAAATAAGAATTTATTAGATGGTAAAAAAAAGAGAACAAAGTTTTTGATATTAAATTGAATCGTAAACTTTAATATTCCAATATTTAGTGAGTGTATAATGAGGTCTTCTATTTGGCTTAATATTTTCGTAATAGGGTTGGAAATCTACAATACTTGATGACGAATACGTTCTCCTTACTGTGGTGAGATTATGCTCGTATCCTTAGAAATCACTCCGTAATCATGCAGTACATAAGTAGTCGAGTTATATATCTGAAGACAGACAGAAAAATAAGCTCTTTCTTGGCATAATCAGTATTTATATTAATGAATTATGCATCACCAAAGCGCCGATAATATATGCTTTCTAAGTATTTATTCAAAATTATAATAGGTGGGTTGGTTGCTTCGTTAAATTGGACTTGGTTAGGTAAATCGAAATAGGGATTTAGACTCGGAATTTTATGAAAATCATGAACGTATTGAGTAGTCACTTATATGTAGGTATGGGATTGAATTAATGAAGTGCTTTGAATATCAATAACTACAAATTAAATACAAGAGATTCATAAATTATATTCTCTATAGAACTCTTCTTTTGGAATAATTTGAAGATTTCTATACCATCTTATACAAGCGTACGCATTAATGTACATATACTCATAACATTCTCTTGTAATATATTACCAAAGCATGAGATTACGAAAAATAAATATATTTGCTCCTTTGTGGATTCGGAGAAGATCTTGTTAAACTAAAAGTAAATAGCTTTTTTTATAATATTGTATAAAGATGAAAACAAAGTTGAATTTATCCAAAAGTAAAAATGCTTGCTATGAAAATACGATTTCTCAACTAGTTTTTAAGATTTGGGATAAACTGTTAATTTGTAAAGTACGAGTAGAAGCTGTATTCCGATTTTGTGAAATATATGCACATTAAAAATTAAAGGTAGCAATACTCCTATAATAGGAAATAGCATAATTTGAGAGTTCAACCAGTGTGGAGCATCTACTAGTATAGGAAAACAATTTCCTTTTGATGAAGCTTATTTTTTTTTCAACAATCATCATTATTATCATTAATTTAAAATTGTTTAATTTAGAATACTTAGACTAGTCTGCCGGTGATTGGTTAACTACACATTAACTGGAACTATTATCAAGGCCTTCTGAATGAGACCACTTCAGACACCCCGCTTTTGCGCCAAAGTCGTCAAATTCAGTATTTCCGGATTATGTTTTCCATCCTTATTCCATAGCACTATCGAAGGCGAGTAGTCCTCATATTCTGCTTATTAATTGATGGTTTGTTTGTTTGCATGTACGTCTCCTAGAAAATAGCCACAGGCCATTTTTTATAGCCCCATAATTATGAGGCCATTTGGCGACTCTATTTATCGTGTAGTTATGTCCTTCCAGCGTCTTTAAAAAAACTTGCCGATAGTTAGATGGAGGAAAAAGTCAGAGATTGTTCAATTTTGTGTAGCATAGTTTAAATGGTTAAGAAGATTAAAAAGAGGACTTGGAAAAGGAGTTGTTGAGTCTAGGAGCTCAATGGTGGAAGGATACCTATAAAAAAAGAAATTCTGATTTAAGTGATATTCATTTAATATTTGAGGAATGGTGAGTTGAACGGCACAGGAATGGCATGAAAGATGAGCTTAACGGTATGTCAAAACCGAATTCTGAGGATTTAGTAGCCAAGAATTTCGGAATGATTGTTGAGCAAACTAGTTTGCAGATATTTGCAGATCCATTTTTGGTCTAGTCTGTTTCTCTACAGAATTGCATGCTCGTGATGTTGACTGTTTTTTTGTTAGCAGGTTCGAGAAGCTTGGAATTTCAGTGAGCACTGAACAATGGAGACCCTCCCCCCTATAGTTCACAGTGCATAACCATAGTTCACCCTGCATATTGTCAATAAGCTTAATAAGGGTAAAATATATTTTATAGTTAGCAATAAAATGGATCAGTGTTTGTCTTATTGTATCTGCTAAGTGATGTTGACACCCTCTACTTTGCTCCTAATCACAGTTTCCAGTCTGTGTGCGAGAAGGATGTCGAAAAATAGAGAAAAAGTGTGGGTCGATCTTTTTCTACTTGGGGGATGAATTTATTTTAGAATAGTTAATTTAGAAAATTGTCAAGGCGATACGCGCGATGTGCAAAGATAGTGTTAGTCGGATTTTCAACCAATTTTTATATGAATGGGGTCCGTCGGGGACGTTCGATGAGCCACTTATATTCTAATGCATAATGTGAAGAAATGGAGAAGCATTTCGTCTAGTAAGACTTTATCAGCTCTAATTGCCTCACTTCGTCTTATCTTATGTTTACTACGAACCAAAATCATAACCATGTTAAATATGGAGTTGATTTGGAATGATAGTGTTGTTAATCCGTAGATCCCAACTACTACCTTGATTTGTAATACTCAGGAGTTGGGGATAGATTTGAACCTATTCGAGTCATAATTCCGTTTTCTATGAATATGGTTAAACGGAGGGTATAAAGTTTAAAAAATATCACCCTTTCTGCTGCTCCAAGTGTTAAATATGAAGATATCCTCGCTAATGTGGGAAGTACTCTCTGAGTGGTAGGTTTTGTTACCAGCACGGAGAGGTTATCTGCATATAGAAAATATTTCTTGGAGAAAATAGAATGGAACAAAGAGTGGATAGACGTATTGAAGAGATTAGTGGATAGACGGGAACCCCGTGGAATACCATTGTGTGACATGCGGCCTGATGAAAAATTACCGTTCGCCATAATACACAGAAGATTCTACCAGTCATGTATGATCGCAAAAGGTTAGGTGGCTGAGTCGACTCCTCACTCAGCTAATTGTGAAATAAATTTGTGTAGCCATATACGATCGTAAGCATTTTCTAAGCCCAGAGAAATAAGCAGCCCACATAATCTGCGTTTGTAGACTCTTTTCTTTATTGCTTATTTTATTTAAATTATTTTTTTCGTTTTTTGTAAATTTCCCTTTTTCTCATCCCTTGGATAAATTAACACTTTTGGTATCTCCAACCATAATTGTATTGTCCTGACATGAAATTTTTTTTTATTCATGATTTATTTTTTGTCAATTTTTTAACTTTTCTTATCCCAATTTCAATAACTAGAAATATCTTTTGATATTTCTTTAAATTTATAACATAACAACTGATACTGAGAGAAGATCTAACATTTTAACAATTTCCTTACAGCAATTTTCTTTGGTGTAGGCGCATAATTTTTTAAGCGTATAGATTTACCCTGAAGAATATGAGTATCTTATGTGTATGATGATACTTACCAATCATATAGCTAATGAAATGCGATTTTTGGCTAATTGTTTTGCAACAAATAATGACTTTTTTTAATAACAAAATTAAATAATCACAGAAAAATATTTTCCTTTTCTTATAACCCAAAATATATTTTTAATAAACTCAATAGTTAAAAAATTCTACAACACGGCTCTAGGCTACTAAAATCAATTCTACTAACAATTTCTATTTGTAACATCTTTAATAGTATTTCGAATATCAATCGTCTTTAAACAAAAATTTAATTGAGTTTGCCTGTTAATAAATAAGAATTATTGAATTTTTATTAAGTTTCTAAGTAAATTTAAAATGTGTGTATATGCATTTTAATTCTGGATTAAAATATCAACACTCATAGAGTGCTCATAGTAAAGTAAATGTTTTTCTACTTACATTTAAGAAAAAGGAAATTATTTGTTTTCCTTTTCTTACAAAAGATTAGGTGAAATGGAAAAAAATTGCGTTAAACATTTTCAATTATGTTCTATTAAGAAAGTCAGCTAATCTTTGAGATTATCTGTTAAGAAGTCTAGAGCAAATATAACCTTTTATTAGGTAATTTGTTAAACCTAATATTTGGTCTAAAATATTCATGTAGCAGTCCATATACATTTACGTTTTTACTTTCACTCATACATACTACTTACACATCCAAAAATTCATTTTATTTTATATTATTTTTTTCTATATTACCTCAAAAACATTGTATATCGTTTGCAGAGTATTCTTGTTTGATTGAAGATAATAAAATGGACAGAAAAGAAGTAATTTAGAGAACAAAATGATAGCGTAAAAGAATAATGTCCGAGAATAAAATGATAATAAATTTTTAATTCGAAATGTTTCTATGCCCCACTTTGCATTAGCCTATATTTATCGAAAAGGAAAATAATTTTTAGAATTTTAAAATAATAAAAAAACAGTTGAATAACTCGATGAATATTTTTTATATAGATATTGAAGGCCTATTGAATTTTAATTATGGTTATCATTATTATTAATTATTGTATAATTTGTAAGGTCTCAAGGATATGATGTAGCCCCACAAAATAAGCCCTTGTAGCCATCTATAAGTGTGTGGGTTAGGAGAAATTAGACATTTCTTATTCGAATAAATCAGTAAATAATGGATAAATTTTTTTTAAGGCATGCTTCATCATTTAAACAGCGCAACTACTGAGAGTTCAGTCTAGACCTGCGGAATTGAAGAACCCCTAGAATACTCCCAGTTTTGCTGTTTTGGTTAACACTTCATTAAGGTAGGGCCCACCTCGTCTTTGGGGACCATAAATGGACCTACTGTAGACTTTCTGGGCAGGATTTTCCTCATCCATACGGATTAAGTGTCCAGCCACCCGCAGCCTATTTAGTTTAATTTAATCCACAACATGGCAGTTGCGAGATATCTTGTCGGAATCGTTCATCCTTAAATAGTTGGCCGAAAGTGTTTCGAAGTATTCTTCACTTGAACGCGAACAAAGATTTCCTATTATTTTTACTGAAAGTTTTCGAAGAATACATGACGACTGGAAAGATTTATGTCTTATACAGCAGAAACTTCGATTTGGTAATTTAAGAATAGCTATGAACACGGAGTGAACAAATTTTCACCTGTCAGCTGAACGGCTTGCTCGTTACCAATAATTCCTATATAACCAGAAAACAATGCAATATCCACACCCCCATTGTTTAGCAGGCTGTCATATATTTTTAAGAACGAGATCACTTGGTAGGGTATAAATGGTGTCTATGTCAAGCGTTATCTAATTTTGAGAACGTGATTTTGCTATTACTGTGCTTGACTACCATCCTAGAAATCGTGGGGTCGAATCCCACTGAGGAATGGTCTAACAAAGTCATTAACCATCGGAAACACGGAAATATCAATACCAGCTTTCTGCATGCAAATAAGCAGTAGGATTGTTCCAGCGGACTGATATACTGCTAAGTAAAGACAAAAACGTGTTCCATGGTTGCAAACTGCCACTCTCTTCCTTACCTTCTCTTTCGCCTACTTCAGGCATTCGCGAGCCGTTTAACTCGATGACTCCATAAAACGTGGTGTTATCCTCGAGTACTCCGAGAAAAATTGGCTGTGGAAAGACGGATCAGTATTTGCATTTTTATATCTCTTCGGAGGTATAGACACTCTGAACTCTGCGCCTGGTGATGGTTTACAGTGCAAAGAGGAAAGAAAGTTTGAAAATTGAGAGCAAACATGGCTCTGGTGTATTCTACAACATTCTATCAGAGTGGTTCCAGAGAGTTCTAGAGTATTTCAGAAGGTTCGATTTAAGAATATTCTAGAATCACGCCGGGCGGTATAAATCCGAGCGCCACTCACCAGACGACGGAATAAAGTCGGGAAGTGTAACCGACAAATGTTATTTAACTGATCGGTGAATTAAGTAGATCTTTGAAGTACAGTATGAAATGGAAATACATCGAAAAGATTCAATTAGGTTTCGAACGTAAACAGTCGCTTACTCTATCTATTCAATCTACGTAAGTACGCAACGCTCCTATTTACACTGCTCTGGCGTGATTCTACTATATATCACTACTAGTGTCTACCAGTTTCCGTTTTCCGTAGTAAGAAAAGCTCCTGCTATTTCCAGCATTATCCTTTCCCATGGAGCACCAACATTATAAACTTTAATCGCGCCCCTACTTCTTGTCGATGGCCCTTTTACAGATGCGCAGCTCTTGCACTTACGGTACCAATCCGTATTTGTAGTTGTAGTCATATACGTACTTGCAGCTTCATACCATCCAGGTTTCTCTGTTCCATTTTAAAGATACTCCAAGATCAGTTTTGAATCTCCATCCTCTTCATGCGCACGTCGCACGCTATTGTCACTCCATTCCTCGCTAAGAATACCAATTTTTATACTTCTTACAACCTCGGCTTCTTTAGTCTCTTGTCAAGTATAAAGTTTACAGTTATTTATATAAGGTATCCTCGACAAAGAATCCGCATTACCATGTGATTTGCCTCTACGATATTCTGTAATAAAATCGTACTCTTGTAATTGCTCAAACAGGCGTTCTACATGCCCTTCAAGAGTTTTGAAGTGGAGCAACCCCTTTAATGTAGGACGATCTTTTATAAGGAGAAATTTTCTCTTCAGAAAATACTTGCTAAAGTATCGGAGTGTTTTTATCACTCCGAGTAACTCCCTTCGTATGACGCAATAGTTCCTGTCCGGCTTAGAAAACGCTTAGCTAACATAGGCTATTACCACCACGCGAGCTGCTCTTCATTGGAATAGCATTCCAACAAAATTGTTTTAGTTATCGAAAAGATTCGATAACTAAAGTTCCAGTTTAACTGACATCGTTACTGTGAGCTGATGTAATGGCCTTGCAATAGTCCGAAAAATTACGTATGCATCTTCTATAGTTTGACTCAGTCTTATTTCTTGTTATTGGCTAATCTCGAAGAGAATTGATCTTCTCCGGGTCCGTTTGTATACCTTCATGCGAAACAATATATCTCTTTTGAAAAATGAGTACTTCTTGCAACTCAGCTTCAAATTTGCAATTCCGTAGTTTTCCAAAAATTTGCATTCCGTAGTTTTTTCTAGTTTTTGCAAGCGGTCCTCAAAGTTACGTCCAATTACAATTATATCATCCAAATACACCAGGCAGGCATCTTCTATTAGCTCAGAATGTACTAATTCCATAAGCCTCTCGAATGTGGCGAGCGCATTGCATAATGCAAATGGCATAACTTTGAATATCCACAGTCCTTTTCCTGTAGAGAACGCCGTCTTCTCCTTATCCTTCTCGTCAATTTTCACCTGCCAGTAGCCACTTTTCACGTCTCAAGTGAAGAACCATTTCATTCCACTTAGCATGTCCAGCGTATCATCAATCCTTTGCAGTGAATAGCTGTCTTTCTTGGTGACATCATTTAAACGGTGGTAGTCTATACAGAACCGCGTTGTTCTGCCCTTTTTCCTTCCAGAGCGGTGAAAGTCCTGTACAAGGGTGTATTTGTTCCGTATGCAATGTATGCATCGTGTGTATGGGTTAACATTACGCGCTACCAGTATGCAAGGGTGGGCATAAATTCAGTTCAGCATCTGACTTTGCATGCATGTTTAATTGTATGTAAATCCTTGTCAACCGAGGCGATGCAGGTTCTCATGGGACAAATTTCATGGGACCTGGAGGTGCTGCATGGAGGCATTCACTAACGTCTACAGCGAGGTATCCCGCTTGCTGCTTGTCCGGTTACGAATGAAGAGGTTCAGGATCCTCGCAGCACCTCCAGGTCCCATGCAATTTCTTACGAATGAAGAGGTTCAGAGCACCTCCAGGTCCGGTTACGAATGAAAGGGTTCAGAGCCACCGGCGTGTACTAGTTCTGAATAGAATGTATAAAATTTGACAACGTAGATGGGATGAGAGTGTGAATGGCAGATGGACGCACATGTTCATTTCGGATGTGAGCTTTACGTCTGCGTATGGATTTGAATTTGGTCTGTACCTTGAGTATTTAGTCACGGGACACTGCAGTATGAGTGGGTTCCTGTACAGGCGTGGTCTGGCCAAGCACCTTCTTATTAAATGTGGATTTGCGTGCTTTAGGTGCATGTGGGATCGTGGTGAATGATGGTAGTGTGGATGTGAGTGGAATGTTAGGTGTGAGAGAATGGTATGAATGTCTGAATAGATTTGCCGTGGCACTTTTTGAGAGTAGAGCGAGAAAAGTGCGTGAATGAGTGTGTGAATGGCACGCAAGGTGGCTACAACCGAGTGAAAGACCAAGGTCGTTTCCTGTTGTACTTTCGGGTCTTGGCGAACCCGCGTATTTGAGCTGGCTTAGCGGTGCCTAGGGATTTACAAGATTCCTTATCGTAGCTCAATGATTGAAGTATACACCGAAGTACTCTGAAAACAAAAATTATACCCTATGGTATTAAAACACACTGTGCCCGATAATGGTGAGGTGCCTTAGGCACCAACGTAGTGGCTGTGGTTAATACCCATATCGCGGGTACGGTCTTCGGATCGCTAGTGCGAGATACTGGTAATTATCTCGGGAGCTATCACTGCTTATGATAGTAGAGGTTTAGATAGTTCTCACCACTAACAGTTGGAGTAACCAGCTTGTAACTGGTTACTGACTGTAAACTCCCAGTAATAGCGGTGCGTTGATTGAGCGTAACTCAATTTCTGTGGTCGTAGGCGACTCGTGGTTTTATGTTTAACGACAGTTTAATATAATTACTGTACATATTCGTATTGAGAAAAAAATTTTAATATTTTAGAGTAGATCAAAAAACGGATTGAAGATAATGTGAGATACATTTTTGGTTAAACGACTATTACTGTAAAATAATTGTAGGGATTAAATACAACTATCCAATTCACTATAAAGTTAGAAAATTCTCGAAATATGGTGATGGTGTTCTAATGAGTCCAATGACTCCGTAATATGTTTGACTCCTATTAATTTTATCGCTTGATTTTGTATCCCATCTAGTAAGTGCAATGAGGCTTTAGAAGCGCCGACCTACCCATGGTATTATATTCCAGATTGGGGCGATTATATACCTTTCGAGCCCCATAGTAATATACTGTCTATATCAGAATTTAATGAATTTAACATACGTTATCGTTCCATGACCATTGCCAATAACGTGAATCAAGAAACGTCTATGAAAATCTGAGGGTACTGTCATCAGCGGAACAGTGAATTAGATGAGAAGTAACAGATAATAGATCATTTATAAAAATTCGAAAAAGGGTCGGAGATAGAACTGAAGCATGGGGAACACCAACATTTATTTGGTGGACTGCGGACTTTGAGCCATCCAAAACAACTTGCATTGAACGGTTCAAAAGGGTGACTTCTTTTGTTGACAAAAGAGCTCCATGCCAAACTCTGTCAAATGCCTTTGAAAAATTAAGTGCAATAAATCTACACTCCCCAGAAAAATGAAGAGTGTGGTTCCACTTTTATTATGAAAACCATATTGATGGTCACTGAGGAGCTTCCTTGATTCAAGTTATTTCATTAGTTGATAGTTAACAGCGTTTACATGACCTTAGAAAAAAGAGACATTAGTGCAATGGGGGATTGGTTGAATTAATACTGTTTTCCATCTAATCGGAAAAATTCCAGAAGGAAAGGACACACACGCAATGTTTTTATCAGTATGAAAGAATACCACTTCAGAACTATGAGAAATATACCATCTGGACCAGCTGATTTGCGTTTATTAAGAGCTCTAAGGACCCTTCCTAGAAATTTTAACAAACTCCAATATAGGCGGTGGTATGACATAATCTGGAAGAGAGGAAGGTGTAGAGAAGTGATCTGCGACCAAATTGCCCTTGTCTATTGAGTTAACAATTGGATTTTCATTATAAAAAAGCGTTATGGTAGATGAGCAGGCGGAAATTTTAATTTAATGATAATGTATTTTCAAATTCATTCATAGTTATTGATAAAAGTTCTGATCACTTAATCCAAAATGTCGTCTTTTCAAAGAAATAATTCTTATGACAAGATGATGACATTGAGATTAGATCGAGTTGTCTTACGGAAGGCATAATGCATTACCTCGATTATGTAATCACATTACCTACAATAGTGATTCAATTATATTTTATGTCTGTTTCATGGTCATAAAAGCTTTTAATAACCTATTAATTTTAATACTAACTTCCAACTTGAACAATTTTAAAAGTTTATGTTAAAATTGTAATTTTTGTAAATATCTTTTTTATAGTACAATTCTGAAACAAAAGTTTTCAGACAAATCCATAATAAAATTTTATATCATATTTTTCTCTGAACTTACCTTTATTCTCAACTTTAAAATATAAAAGTTAATAAAAAAATTTATACAAATTTAGTGTATTAAACAGTAATAGTCGAAAAAAACTACTAGCTAAAAAGAGCATCTAAAATCTTGTTGACATAGAACGTATTTATATGTGATTTAAAGGAATGTACTATTGCTAACAAAAACTAACAAAAAGAAGATTGAAGCTTTTAAAAATGACCAATATTCTATAATTCAGTCTGTTTGGCCATTCGTTCTACTTATTTATAACAGCAATTGATCAATATTTCTTTGAATACTTCTACTAAAAGATCGTAGTTACCTATGTATCTATATACATAAGTAAAACCAACATACGCTTTCAGTTCAATATATTTTGAAAATTTTTTTACAACTTCGTTTTGTAGAAATTTTTAAGTTATCATTACAAAATAGAAGCAAAAATTTCGATAAAAATTAATTACTACATTTTTTATGAAAAGTAGTCTTTGACAAGAGTAAAAATTCATAAACTGACCACCTGTTTATTTGATAATTTAAATTTATTAATTTATGCTAGTCTTAAAAAGGATTACGCACCATTCTACGTATATGATTGTTTTTTTACTCGTAAGTATATGTATTTATATACAATACAATTTTTGTAGTTTGTATACTTCAAAATTGTTCAAGCATTTATTTTTCCAAAACAAATTTAAAAGGAGAAGACTCACACTTCTTCTAGCATAGGTGAAATATAAAATAATATCTGTACTAAAGATATTTGAACGGAGAAAAATTTACTTACCAGCAAGTTCCTTTGGACTGGGGTAATTCCTGCAATTCATTTTAAAGTGAAAACTTGGAAAAGAAAATGCTCTCTACTGGAATGCTTAATAATCTAGTGTAACTTGTAAAGAATTCATAAGGAGCTACAATGTATTTAACTTAAATGCGGTCTGATATAACCCATTGTTCACACTATCTTTTATTGATAGATATTTCGATGTACTATATTTAACTGAGTTTTACAATTTTTCACTGTGCTATTAGTAATGCGATGAAATGTTGGTGCTAAGTTTCTGCACTTATCGAAATTGTCTACTTTAAATTGTATTTACATTTATTTTATATTAGAAAAAAGATCTTCTTTTAGCAAATCTCTTAATAGTTATTTAAATTAAATGTCAAACTCTATAAACGTTTAACAGTTTTGATAATTAAAAAAATTTTTTTTTTCCTGTAGTACCGTCATAAGGACCTGATTATAAGGCTGTGTAAATTCAGAAAACAGCTATATTACTATAGGGGTAAAAAGATTTTGAGAGGTGTTCAAAGAATCCGTCTTAAGCATGTTAATAATAACGCGAATGAACAATTTCTAACAAAATAACCTTTCGATCTACACTATCCCACAAAAAAATATAAAAAGGTATCTGTCCAATTTTTAAAATAGATTCTATATTTTAGTAATGTAAACTATTTGGATTCCAAGGAATTGGAATCCAATTTATTTTAAGATTTCTTAATCCTCTATAAAATAGTGAACAATTATTTTCAATTTTAAAGCAGCCTTGTTTTTTACTGAAATTAATTAAGAATAGAAATTTAATTATCAAGAGAAATTTAAAAGTTTGGAAAAGCCTAAATGTATATATAAAAAAAAATGCTTTTTTTAACAATAAATAATGAACCTTAAATGGTATCGGATGTTTGAAATAACTTTGTCTTAATCAACTGAGGATTAGGTTTTAATTCGAGATTATGAAAATGATTGCTAAACTTAATAAACTAACAAATTGCCCTACTTTGGATAAACCAACGGAAACTTGGTACAGTGGATATTCGAATGATTAAATTGATTTCCAAATATCAATTCGGTTTTCACTACCAGCGAGCCCGGGTGCACCCTCTTTAGAAAGAAAATA
This sequence comes from Atherix ibis, assembly GCA_958298945.1. NCBI lineage: Eukaryota > Metazoa > Arthropoda > Insecta > Diptera > Athericidae > Atherix > Atherix ibis. Next base: position 51,110,826 of record OY282607.1, read on the forward strand.
GTATCGTTCCGGTATATTTTTAGATATTCATAAATCTTTTGGTCGTATCTGGTACCCGGGCTTACTCTCGAAACTTAACAGGATCCTTCCTTTGCTATATTTTTTTTAATAACTTATTTCTTAAAACCCGGTATTTCCAAGTGAATCCAACGAACTCTCCAATATCTCCCTGATATGTGATTGTGTCCTCCAGAACAGCATACTTGGCTTTATAGTCTACAATGTTTATACATCCAACAGTCCAATTGTCCAAGAAAACCTTCTTTGCTGCATATGGAGATAATCAAAAATCCTTAACAGACACAAAAATTCTTCAAACGCAAGAAAAAATGTGTCCACCTTAATTTACTCTTTGCCGTAAATCATGTACTCTCATAAATCTAAATGGCAGTTAAATATTCCACAGGTCCCCGTATTTAAGACTTAATTTAGACAATCGTATGGCATGGTATCCACACACAACACAATAGACTAGAATTAAACAGATGATACCGTCAACTATTTCGACTTCTAGACAAACGTTCTAAACTTACGATAGACAGGAAAGTACTTTTACATAATACCCAACTTAAGATCATATGGACTTACGGACTAGAACTCTGCGTCTCTACTAAGCCTTCCCATTTCCGTTGAATACAATTTGTTCCTCTTATATTCGCAGTAGTATTATTCTACTTTGGGCTGCGATTGTGTTTCGTACAAATAGTTTCATTGTCATCTGTCTACTCATATACATCGTCATGCTCCAGAGCTATGCTCCGCTTTTTCTCCATAAACGACGATTACTAGCCTTAAATTTATATTGACATGTGTATATGCAAATCCAAAAAATCGCATAGCAAACCCAACAAATCGTTTAGAAGTCTGCTTTTAAAATAATTATGTAAATAAATCACGGTTAAATGATAATAAAGAATGAATCTGAATATACTGTTACGATGTAACATGGCTTTGGTGTGTTTTAGAAGATGAGTTTAGTTTGAACAACGATTCATGAACGACCGGTTGAAGTCGGTAATAAAGCGAACGACGAACAAATTTAGAAAGTATAAACGAAAAATGTTATTTGAGTGATCGGCGAATAAAGTTAAATCGGAGAAATATAGTGTGAAGTGCAAACACAGCGAGAAGACTGACGGAAAATGCAACACCTACTACTCAACGGCCAAGTAGAATCACCCTAGCTTGAGTAAAAGAACTGTATAGAATGATCGGTGAAATGTGACCTAGCATAGCCATCAAATCTTCATCGAGTCCATGGTATCCAGTTTTGGAGAGGTAAAAGATCAGTAATATTATATTATTTAACATGACTTATCTTCCATAGTTAAGCTCAATCAACGCTGGCAGTTTATAATCAGTAACCAGTTACAAGCTGATTACTACAACTGTTAGTGGCGAGGACTATCTAAACCTCTTCTATCATAAGCAGTGACAGCTGCCACTGATAATTACCAGTATCTCCCACCAGCGATCCGTACACCGTACCCGCGATATGGGTATTAACTACAGCCACTACGTTGCTGCCTAAGGCACCTCACCATTATCGGGCACAGTGTGTTTTAACACCATGGGGTATTCCTGTAATATTCATTTTGTTTTAAGAGTACTTCGGTTCATTTTGTTTTAAGAGTAATTAACACCAATTCCTGTAATATTCATTTTGTTTTAAGAGTACTTCGGTTTGTACTCCGCTCATTGAGCTATGGTAAGGAATCTTGTAAATCCCTAGGCACCGCTAAGCCAGCTCAGGTACGCGGGTTCGCCAAGACCCGAAAGTACAACCGGAATCGACCTTGGTTTAATGAATATTAAATGAAATAATATTCATTTTGTTTTAAGAGTAATTAACACCAATTCCTGTAATATTCATTTTGTTTTAAGAGTACTTCGGTTTGTACTCCGCTCATTGAGCTATGGTAAGGACTCTTGTAAATCCCTAGGCACCGCTAAGCCAGCTCAGGTACGCGGGTTCTCCAAGACCCGAAAGTACAACCGGAATCGACCTTGGTCTTTCACCCGGTTGTAGCCACCCTGCGTGTCATTCACACACTTATTCACGCACCATTTCCTCTCTCCTCTCAAAAAGTGCCACGGCAAATCTATTCAGACATTCATACCATTCTCTCACACCTAACACTCCACTCACATCCACACTATCATCATTCACCACGATTCCACATGCACCCAGGTCACACAAATCCCTGTACAGGACACACTCAATGAGAAGGTTCTTGGCACTATCCTCTGTCGCCCCACAAAGGCATCTAGCCTCCGCAGCCAGACTACGCCTGTACAAGAACCCATTCATACTGCCGTGTCCCGTGAGTAAATACGGATATGTGAGAATAATTTCATTGATTTCATTGCGCCTATTTTAATTAAGTTGCTCAACTATCCAGATACAATTAGCGTAGACGATCTCCTTTAAGTATTCCTGCAAAAAAAAAATCAGTGGCGAATAAATATTAGAAGCAATGGGACCAATCAACATTATCATTTTTAGTAATATGTTAAGTGGAACCTGCCTGTCAGAATCACATATTGTCCAACCCCAATTGGTTCAACTCAAATCAATATTTCACGTGTCGTATCAATACTTTCGGTTGAGCATCCGGTTCAAAGATGACCAGGCTTTGCTCTATCGAACACTATACCAGGTTCATGAGAACTGTTTGTTTGTAAGGTCCCTTAGACATGTGCCAGGGGCCACTTCATAGCACCACGACCGTGAGGCCATTTGGCGACTTCGTAGTACGTGTGGGAAATCATCTGAGAGACACTGGTCTGTGGTTAGTGGTATGGAATATTAAGAATTTTGTTATATTTTGTGGAGCAGATTAGTATGTTGTAGAAGTTTAAATAGGGGACTAGGGAATGAAGTTGTTGGGTCGAGGAGCTCCATAATAGGAGGAATCCTGCTCGCAAAGTAGTTCTTGGTTATGTGGCATTCCTGTAGAATATGGGTGATAGTGAAATGGGTGCCACAGGATTGGCAGAAAGGACGATTGGTGTTGCCAAAAAGTAAGTTATGGGTAAGAGCAGTATGTCCAATCCGGATTCTGAGGAGCTTTCGCGCCCAGAATTTCGGTATGGATGTTGAATACACTGGTTTGTTAGTGGTTCTCCGATGAGTCGACAAAAAAGTGTCGCTATTGGTCCAGTCATTGCGTCTGCGGATGGCTAAAGGTGTTAGTTGCCATTCTGTTAGTAGGCGAGGCAGATTGGGAATGACTGTGATCACTAGCCGACGGAGTTTTTCTCCAGCCAACTTGTCAGTACTTTCATTACCCACAATTTCCACATGCCCTGGCACCCATTGCAACTCGACACTCCTATTTCCGTTTTTTATTTCGCCTTTTGACGAAAAATGACCGTTGGCGCGTACCGTGAAGGTTCTACCAGTTAGGTAGGAACGTAGTAGTGTCAATATTGCAGCGTCTACTCCCCACTCTGCCAGCTGCAAGAGTACCCTATGTGGGTAAATTCGGTCATACGCCTTTTCTAGGTCGAAGGACAATAGTAAACACAATGTCTACGTTTGTAGCAATTAAAGATTGAGTGTTGGAGTTCGAGTAGCATACTCAGAGTTCCGCTGCCTGACCTATAGGCATGTTGTTGGGGATTAAGTCTATTGGCAAGCGCCTGGTTAAGTCTTGTAGCTAAGATCTTTTCCAGGATCTTGGAAGTGCAAGGCAGTAATGAAATTGGTCTAAAGTTGTTAGCCGAAGACTGGGAGAGATTTTTCTTGGGAACTGGAATGGCTGTAGCGACCTTCCAGCAATTTGGAAAAATAGATTTTTCCAGAATTTTGTTAAAGAGGTTGACAATTCTAATATGAAAAGTCGAAGATGCCTCTTTAATCATTTTAAAAGAAACCTTGTCCCTACCAGGTGTGGTTCCCTTGAAAGAATTCAACGAAAAGTTGAACTCCGCAAGCGTTACTGGCTGGTTCAAGATTAGGGTGGAGGCTGACGGTATAGGCGAGAGATTTTCCGTGAAGTATTGTTTCTCTCTACGACATGAATCACTAAGGTGGTTGTTGGATGAAAACGAGGCCCAGGACTGTGCCAGTTTCTCAACGATAGCTGTCGAGTCAGATATGACTCCATTCTCAGACTCAATAGATGGGATAACCCCATTTTTTTGGCGACCAAGAATACAGTTAATACCTCTCCATGCTTCTTTCGGTGAAGTTCGGGAATCAATTGAGGTGGTGAAGTTATTCCAAGCTGTTCGCTTGACTTGTTTCACTGCTCTTTTCACTCGAGCAGTCCTGAGTCTCAATTCGATGAGATTAGTCGTACTGGAAAAACGAGAGTAGTCTTTCCAGGCCATATTTCTTTCACGTCGTAATATTGCGCTTTCGTGGGTATACCATTTAGGTTGTTTTTTAGACATGCCAGCTGAAGAGGGAATTGTCCCAGCAGCTGCACGTCTGAAGATTGTTATCACGTTTTCTGCCTCAAGGTTAGGAGATTGGGCAACGGGTAGATCAGCAGAAGCTTTGAAAATCGCAGCTCTGTAATTTTCCCAATTTGCGCACTCTTCTATGAACCGTGACAGTGGTTTTATTTTAACGTGCGCAACATTTGCCTCCACAATTATGGGCAAGTGGTCACTTCCTTCAAGGAAGCCATGAACTTTCCATGAATATATTCCAAAGTTCCGTGTAGAAACGAAGGTGAGGTCGAAAACATAGGTAGTACCTCTGGTTGAGAAAAAGGTCGGTGAACCATCGTTTAGTAGAGTGAAGCTCGAATCGGTAGAGTTGAGCCATTCCTCGAAGATTTTCCCGCGCCAACAGGTTCTTGGGGAACTCCAAGCATGACTGTGGGCATTGAAATCTCCAAGGATGATGGTATTTTCAAGTAATTGGCTAATTAGACCTTGCCATACTGCTGAAGAAAAACGCAGGCTGTGTTCAATATATATATTGGCAATATGGACTTTGGGAGAAGTATTTACAGAAATGTTCATGAGAATTATTTACTATAAAATAAATAGTACAATTTGCAAGCATATTATTCCGACCTAATTTTCACGTAATATTGTAAGTGTTATGATAATTTATGAATTATTTTCATAAACTGTTTTTACAATAACTATACATTGTTGAAAATTATAATGCTGCAAAATAATAACAGCTAATCAAAATGTCATAAAATTAAAATTGTAAACCTCTCTTTAAATAGTCAATTTATAAGCTGAAAACGTAATTTTAAAGTCCTCAAGACCATAATATATTATATTAAATGTAACATTACTCAAGAATAACTTCTCATAATTAAAAATTCTTAGAACAGGAAGACATTTAATGAATAAGGAACATCATAGAGCTCTTAAATACATATTTATTTTGGATGATATGGAAAGTAAAGTGCTACTTCTAAGGTCCTAATTAAATAATTTAGTTTATAGTACAATTTTGTTGATACTGATTTTGAAAAATGGTCACTGTTGTTAAATGACTGGGCATTTTGTGAACCTACATTTATAAGACAGAGCCTATACAAGAAGACGAATGCTAAGGATACTTTTTAGCTAAATCCACCGTGCGCCATATTCAAATTCTAAACTTTCTAAATAGAAAACCGTTGGTGGAAAATAAGAATGTCTACAGCAAGGTGACCTCATATTAATAATTCTAGTATAGCGTGGAGCAAAATGAACGTTCTGGTTTGAATTCTTTATAATATTTTTATTTAAGCGATAATTATTATTTTTAATTTTTATAAATAGAGTATATTAATGGGGAATATTTTTGATTTAATTATGAAAAATGTGATCTCGCAATTTGCGGTGGCCATTTTCTGCTCGCACTTTTGTGCTCTTTCCAAAACATGTTCCATAAGCTTTCGTAAAATTTCCGGTGTTATTGCCTCGATTTCATTGCGAATGTTGTTTTTTAATTAGAGGATTCTTCTTAGCCTATTAATAGAAAATTATTTTTTTCAAATATCCCAAACGAAACAGTCAGCAGCGGTTAAATCCAGACTATGGAAATGCCAGTTGAAATCGCTTTTGCACGAAATAATGCGTTCGCTCTAGTTATAATTTAACAGAGTCACTGAGTTCCCTGCGGTATGCGCTGTAGCTATATCTTATTGGAACAACAGCGTTGCATGGTTTTCTACAGCTGGCCTTAGAAAATTATTCGATATTGAGCACTATTGAAAGAAACTATGATAACGTCTTCATTTTCAAAAAATATGGGCCAATAATTCTATCGAACGATACACTTCATAAAACAGTATTGTTAAGTGGATGTAACTGTCTCTAATGAACTGCTCTTAGATTTTTCGTAGTCCAAATCCTGTAGTTTTGCTTACCTACCAAACCATTTAATTAGAAATGGGCTGCATCGCTCATTATCAAATTGTGAATAAAATCTTGATTTTCTTCTGCTTTAGAGGAAATAAATAGCTTAATCAAGGCAATGTTGATAATATGTCTGCTTCAGTTTTTACACAAGCCAGAATTTTCGGCAGTGACCTTCGTGATAGCCCAGCTTTATTTGGGAATATGCGTAATGCACGCAAAATACTAAGGCCAAGTTGTGTCGAACGTCTCCTTATTGATGTTTCTGGAATTTCTGCATACTCTCCCGTACGCATTTAATATTTTCATCCGTATGCGCCGTACACCCTCTTCCGATACCAGAAAAGATTCTTACTATCCCTTATTGCAGAATATTGGCAACAAGGCGATTTACTATTGGATCTGAGGGTCCAATTCGCACATTAAAATATCGTCGATATGTAAGCTGAGTCAAAACAACGGATTGTTGATCACATTACATCCTCTCTTGAGAGAAAAGAGTATTGTCCAGGAGTATTTTTAGATGTCCCCCAAGCTTTTGCTCGTGTGTGGCATCATGGACTCCTCTGGAAACTCAAAAGCTTTCTTCCTTCCACATACTAGCTTATCATAAATTCATAGCTCCCCCAACGTCATTTCCAAGTTGCAATTAACTCAGAATCGTCACAAATATATCCTATTCTAGCCGGATTCCCACAAGGCAGTTTTCTTTACTGAAAACTGGAACTTTACCTGAACAAGAGATTAACATGGAACCCACATACTAGACGAAAAAAATTGAAGCTAGCAGACGTTACCTACAACTTCTTAGACTACTTGACAAACGCTCGAAACTAAAAGTAAACTTCTAATCTACAATACAATTATAAAACCTATTTGGACATATGGAATTGAACTTTGTGATTCAACGATACGTTCCAATTCCTATCGCGTCTAGGCCCTACAATCCAAGATCCTCCGTACAATTGTTGATGCTCCTTTTATGTTCGTAAAAACGTAATATGTTACATTATAATCTAAATCTTCCCTTTGTTCAGGACCTGTGCATTCCCCGCTTTAAAAAATTTCACTACCGTTTATCCTATCATCATAATCCACTTATGAGAGAATAGTCCTGAATTGCCCTTCCCGGAAACACTCATCGGAGACTTAAAAGATAATAACCTAATGGAGGAATATAACTTCCGTTAGTTGGAGAAACGCCGATGGATGTTTACTCCCACTTCATGATGCACAAGATTGTAAATTAAAATGTTATGTAAATATGCTTGTTATAATACAATTGTAGTCACAGATAAAAAATAAAAAAATCAATGGAAGAGAGTGAGTAAGGGAAGGCTTACTTATCGGTAAGTCCTCGGTAGTGGGGTATCCGGTGTTGCATCGCCCATGTCCATTATAGACAGTAAGCTGTCTTATGTCTTTTATTTAAATCGTTACAAATTCTTAAACTAACTTTAAACACTAAAGTTACTTTACTTAATAGTTTATTTTTAAAAAACTTTAGTACCAAATTTTAAATAACACTCGAAAATTTACTGCAGACACACCAATTTCCTTCACCGTACTGACTTTCCACTGCTAGAAGGATTTTGTGTCAGTTTGCGTTTCGGTCGGCAACCACCACCATAAGTTTTTCTTAATTGAAATTCAAATTTAAGTGTTGTACCTAATAAACTTTTTTACCGGTCAAAAAAATTCGATCACATAATCATGTTTCGATAGTAAAGCCATCCATAGCGACTATAGCTGTTCTTTATTTCTTACAATGTCATACGCGTTTGATAGGCGATTCTATGGTAAATAATCGCTTAAGAAGGTTTGACATTTTGATTTGACGTTCCTGAGATACAACAGTTTCAAGTTATTTACACTTAAATTTAAATACTCTGTAAATAGAAGTGCTCATAAGTGGATTCAAATTTGATTCATTTTATAATTTAACATATGAATAATAAATCTTAACACTATTATAGTTCATTTAGAGCTTACAAAATTTTTAAAAAATATATTGTACTTATAATTTATTTCAAATTTTATAATATTTTAATAAGAAAATCATTTATATATGAAATTTAAAAAAAAAAATATTTTCATAATTGATTTTTTAAAATACAAGTGCACAACTTTCATTTAGCGCCACCCTATGCGGTTCTGCCTCACTTTCTGAAAGTTCAGATCCGTCGAATTTACTGCATGTATTCGAGAGGTGCGTCGGATTTGTCAGTGGGTTAGTGCGGGTGTGTAAAAACCTGTAAGTGACATTCAGGTCCAACCACTGGTGATGTAAGAAAGCTGTAATACACACACACATACGATTCAGCAAATTTGACGAAATGCAAAGCCTTGACATAAAAAAGGTGTAAGGTAAGAGGGTCGTTCAATAAGTCCTTAGAAAATCCGAGAAATTGCGCTCGTAGTATCGGCAAAGATTTTTTTTGTAAGTAGCATTATCGACAGGAAAGCTGTTTAAATTTCAGCTCGATCCATAGCGTAGGTCTATTTCTATCGTCGATTAAAGTTAACGACATTTATTTGTGCATAACAATGGAAAAACGCGAGTTTAGGGCTGTCATCAAACATCTCCATTTGAAAGGCTAAGCCCGAAAGAAATCAAAGCCGAGTTGGATGCAGTTCATGGCACATCTGCACCTGTGTTTACGACGGTTTACAATTGGGTGAATGAATTTAAACGTGGCCGTTCATCCACAAAAGATGAACATCGCTCAGGACGCCTAGTTGAGGTGTCTACTCCTGAAATCATCGACAAAATTCACGATCTGATTTTGAACGATCGGCGAATTAAAGTGCGCGAATAAGTTGAGGCCACGGGCATATCACAAGGTACAGTCGCTTCAATTTTGCATGAAAAATTGTCTGTAAAAAAAATTTCGGCAAGATGGGTGCCGCGTTTGCTCTCAGAGGAGAAAAAGCGCAATCGTGTAGTGGACTCTGAGGCTATGTTAGCACTCTTTCATCGCAATCCTGCCGAATTCCTTCGTCGATATGTCACTGTGGACGAAACCTGGATACACTATTACACTCCAGAAACGAAGAGATAGTCTTCACAGTGGATTTTCAAGGGTGAACGGGCTCCGAAGAAGGCAAAAACTGTGCCATCGGCCGGCAAGGTGATGGCCACGGTCTTTTGGGATTCGCAGGGCATCATTTTTATCGACTACTTGGAAAAAGGAAAAACAATAACAGGAGCGTATTACGCGTCGTTATTGAACGGTTGAGTGAGGAAATCAAAGAGAAACGCCCCCATCCGAAGAAGAAAAAAATCCTCTTGCATCATGACAATGCGCGTGCTTACACCTGCGCTGTTTCCATGGCCAAAATTATGGAATTGTTGCAGCATCCCGTTTATTCACCAGATTTGGCCCCGAGTGACTATTTTATTTTCCCCAATCTGAAGAAATGGCTTGGCGGACGACGGTTCACCTTCAACGAGGACGTGATTGCTCAAACGGATGAGTATTTTACAGAACTTCCGAATTCCATCTTTTTCTAAGGATTTATTGAACGACCCTCGTATACAAGCACACACACCATCGAAGCAAATTTGACACAACACTCCGATACATGCAGCAAATTGTACGAATCCGGGCTTAGAATAATTTGTCAAGAAGTGAGGCAGAACTCGCCTAGCTATAATACATGTACTTACTCTCTATCAAAAAAGTTTTTAAATACCAAATTATTAAGAAAACATTTCCAACTTTATTATTCATTAGTTAATTACTTTCATATAGCAATGTACAAGTAATAATCAAAAGTACATTAATTTTCAAATAATCTATCATTTTCACATTAAAATATGCTTAATAAAATATGTAAATACTACCAAAATACTTGTATGAATTTTCGAACAGAATTATAATACATAAAATACTTGAATTTTAATGAAAATATATTTCAATAAAGCGTCTTATTGGCATTATATCGAAGAGTGTATTCAGGGAAAAGTCTTCAGAACTGACGATTCAATCACTTCGAAATTTCCATATATTGATGAAAAAAATTTTTTTTTTTGGTTGGACTCAGTTTTCCACTTCAATAAATTAATAAATAAATCAACAACAAAATTTAGATTGTACGCCCTGAGTAACAACAATACCCAAAACACTATACATAAATGGTTTCATTTAGGAGTTTTTTTCTCTTTAAATAAGTAGATGATCCGCCAAATGTTTGAGCTTCATTTACATATTGCGATATCTTACATTGGGACCGACAATTTGCCATAAGTATATGAACATTTTTATTGATTATTTTTCAGCCTACAGCACATTCATCCCCATCTCCAGTATAAGAGTATTATTTTATGTCTTTTGTTATTTTTAATAAATAAACAAAATTCATAAATTTGAAGAGGTATTCTGATATCGCTTTCACTATAAACACAAATTCATGTTAACATTTTAGTTCTTTTATTGTATTTCTTTGTTGTTATTATATTTGATTTATTTATTTTTTTGCTTTTAGTATTAGACACGCAATATTTGGTAATATAACTCTTTTACAATTTGCCTAGTATTTAAAATTAGGAAAAACTTTAGTTAAAATGATGTACAATACATTGTAAAGTTAACAATATCTGCGTCCGAAAAAACGTGATGGGTTAAAATGTTAATAGCCAGTATTTGAAAAGTCGAAATTATTCAAAATCAGTTATATAATAAATTTGCGTTAAAGAGGGTTCAAAACCCTATATAATCACTCATTCCTTCTTCAGCTTATTCAGGCTACCAGTAATTATTTATGGGGTAGATTTTTGGGTTATAGTCAAATCCAGTGTTCAGTTTCGGTTTTCCAATTGAGCGAATATATTCGCATTTGTGTATAGTGCGTGTCTTTTCTCCCTTCATATTAACTTGTCAGCTTTTATTCCACATGATTGCTTTGGCAGTTAGCTTTTAGAATATTTATCCTTTTTCCGTTCATATAAATGTTGTGGACAATTAGGCAAAATATTAAGTATTATGAATTTTCTGAATAAGGACACAACAAAAAGAAAACTTTCAAAAAATGTGATTATATTTTTTCGATATAATGTCTTGTTTACTTCTAATCATATTACCATAAATAAGATAAATTTTGAAATTTATTTATGTCAAACCAGTCGTAACAATTTTTTTCAAATTAACTAACAAAACAAAAACGATAATTTAGAATTCACTTTAGAATCTTAACTTAGAATTCACTCTATGAACAGATTACATAGTTAGTATCATCATCGTCATCAACAACGACGATTGATTGAATCAATCAAATCCAGACGAACTTATTTCACGCCGAGGTAGCCCAATTCCCCACTACCAACAGCTCTTTCGTATCCCAGCCAATACAGTCGCTTCATCGAAGGCTAGAACTGCCTCGGTCTCCTGCTACCATTGATGACTTATAGCAAAGCGTCCTTCTCATCAATACGGATAAATTACCCCACCCATCGCAGCCTGTTGAGCGAAATTTTTATCAACAATCAGTAATGATACCGCTCATCAATTTTTTCATTAAATTGGCTTCAAAATCATCCACCCCCATTGAGAGGAATAAAACATTCTTTAGAGGAAACCCAAATCTCCGAAGAATAAATAAGGCCTGGTAAGGCCAAAACTTAAGAAACTAGTAAAATTCATAGAACGTTAAACAAAGTACCACTAAACTTGTAAGAAAAAACAAGCTACATGTTAAGGAGAGAAAACAAAATTTTTTCCAAAGTGCTTTTAGTAGTAGTAAGGTCGAATTCCTTACAGCTACAAATAAAAAAACACACACGGTTAATTAGCTAGTGTAAACCATAGGTATACGTAGAAGAATTAACGTGTATAAGAGGTAATCTTCTTGAGTTATAATTCAGGCGTCTAAACGAAACCCTATTTGTAAGTGCCTGACAATCAATTTCCGAGTTTAAAAAATGGGGAATGAAAACTAAATCAGGAACTTTGCCTCTTTTCTCCAAACTAGAGCTGCATACTCCAGAATAGGTCCAAATAAGGAACAATATAAGTGGACCGAGGTATTAACATGGGAAAGTTTTCTCGACCAACGCTTTTTTAAGGCCTAAACCTACACTACCTGTAGCAACAATGTTATTAATGCGGGAAATAAATTCAAATTTTTTATCTAGTAAAATCTCAAGATCAGTAGCAGTTTGTACACGTTTAATTGTGGATCCCGAAAAGTTGTGTTATGACTTCACAATTATCCAAATTCAACGCAAGGCCATTTGAAGTGCATCAATTGTTGAATAAGTTTACATCCTCCTGAATGAGGGTTCCATCATTAAAATTTTTAATTTTTGAAAAAAGTTTGATATCATCCGCAAATATTAAAATTTCGGATTTCTTAATTACTTTAATAATGTCATCAATGGCAAGAATAAAAAGTAATGGGCCAATATGGCCACCATGCGGAACACCGATAAGTGCTTCAAAATTTCTTGATAAACACATGCGAAAAGACACGTTATAGGTCCTAACAGATGAGAATGAACCAAACCATTCAAGAAGAATTGGAGGGAATCCCATTTTCTTTAGTTTAAACAAAATAATCGAGTGAGGAATTTTGTCAAATAATTTTTTTTCTAGTACAAACCCTTAGAAAAAATAAAACCACGCTGATTAAGTGAAATTAAATAACTACACAGCTTGATGAGCTGTGAATATATCAACGGCTCAAATAACTTTGGTATACTCGATAATTTTCCTATATGTCTGTAGTTGATAACCTCATTTTTAGAACCTTTTTTAAAAACGGGTATTATGGAGGACTGTTTCCAAACTTTAGAAAATTTACCCCTATAGATTGATTTTTTTTAAATAATTTCCAGAGTAGAAAGTAAAGTTATGGAGCATGATTTAATAAAAAATAGGAGGAACCACCATCACGACCATACGATAAATCAAATTTGAGATCATTAGTACTTTTAAGAATGATATTTTGCGTTATTACAGGCATTAATTCTAAAGAAATCGGTAGATTAGAAAGATGCATAAATGTATTTACATTAATTTGAAATCGATCGGAGGAAAAGTCCTCCTCAAAATAGGATCAGAGAAAATCAGCTATGGTTATTGCTGAAAAATCCATCATAAAGCATGGTCGACGGATAACTATAAACTTTCCTTTTCATGTTAACAAATTTGAAGAAAGATCGAGGATCCTTATACAAGTTGATTCGAAGATTAAGATAATCGTTATGCATAGTCTTCTATCCTTCGACAAGATTTTAAATTCATGAAAACAGCTGGTAAAATCGGAATACGAAGATAGGTTCTTAAGACGCAAATCAACCTTCCATAGTCAATTTTTCTTGTTTCTAAGGTGACGTATTTCCTTATTAAACCTGGGCGGAGATTGAAAATGAGATCTCATGCGTTTAAGTGGCACAAAGTAATAAAAATATTAAAAAATTCTCTGTAAAATATGGAGATGCAGTCATCAACGTCGTTAGAAGAAAGTAGTGATGGAAAATCAATAGACAAAAATTTATTTTAAAGAACAGAAAAGTCTGCCTTTTTAAAATCAAATGTCCATTTTTTCCCACAAAAGAATCGTCAGTTCCACAAACAAGATAACTATAAGTGATCAAGAGCGGAAGATGATAGTTATCAATAGTAACCAAACTGTGCGCAGCTGAATCGACCAAAGTACTACCTACCCGGCTCTGAAGAGAAGAGAAGATCCAACTGCCTACCCATAACATTACCGATGTTACAGATTTGATGCAAACCCATAAGAGTAACTGCATCAAGGAACTGTAAGAGAATTCATAGGAAGGCAGTATTCGGCATATGAATTCATCGGATATTGGGTAAGTTAAAATCCCCTAAAAAGAATGATTTTATCTTCATTTTAAGTGACTCCTTCACTTTCAGATTAATTATCTTTGTTTATTTGTTTGTTTAACCATTTTATTTGATGAATTATTGCATAATTCTTCGGTTATAACTCATGACCACCAAATAGGACAATCACTTCACTAACTACTCTTATTTTCTAATTTACGCTACTAATCATTTTGCGTGATAACGTAATTTTCCTATTTTGTCATCTGTAATATTAGCTCGTTAATCGTATTTTTATTACATGGATTTTTTTAATAAATTTGAAAGAAAGGATTTCATTTTTTTATCAAGTGGAAGACGTACCTTTCATAAATTTGCTCCGATATATGTAAAAACTGTGATAATATCTTTTTAGGTCTTCTACATTTTCTAGGTTTGTGCATAGTATGAAAATATCTCCAGTTTAATGACGGGTCAGAATTGAGAATATAACGGCATTTGAACTTATTCTTTTAGTGTCAATATTGCTTGGAACAAGTTATATTAATATAAATTGGCGAAACCCGGCAAATATAAACTACATCCACATAAGCATTTTTAATAAGGATACGTTATGAGCTAATTAAGTGAGCCCATTAATGATAATCTATCATTATCGGGATTTATAAAATATAATAATAATAATAAAAACTATTACATTATTGAAGAAGCTCATTATTTCATCACCCAGTGCTGTTTAACAAAAAAATTACAAAAATAATGTAAATAGTGTACAATACTAATAAGCCCCCTCCACACTTACTCCAATATCATGACTTTGACAAAACATTCATCATAACAATTAAGGTAAATGTACCAATTTGCGTCAGTAAACCAATTATCGGCAGCTTCGGTAAAAAAACACAAAAAACAAGCATGTGCTCAGTTTTTTTAACTAGAAATAACGGCGGTTTTTCAGTTCTGGAAATTAGTAAACTAAAAATAGTACTCAAAGTGTTGTTTGAGTGGAAATGCCAATACAAATGTTCAGTCTTGTGTCAAGTGTTGATGGCTATAGCCCATATCAAAAAATTTGTGCAGTTTATTCCTTAAGTAAAAAAAAATTTCTTGTATTTATGCTTAAGAGTTTCTTTATGCCTTTTTTATATTTTAGTAGCAATTAATGGTACTTTTTATAAATTTTGATGATTTTTCAACATAAAAGTACAGTAATTTTATTAATTGTATGATTAGTTTATATAAAAGTCGAATAAATAGTAATGCCGGTATTTGGGACGCATTTTATAATGTTCCAAATTTCGGCATACTGCCGGTCAATCGGAACATGAAATAGAATTTTAAAATCATTTTTTTGTAATAATTTATGGTCCTTTTATAGTAAATCTGTGAATTAATCCAATTGTTATCTATAAATTATTATTTAGATTAATTTCCGGCATACTAAGTCTAAACAAGTTGTAACATAAATTATCCAATTAAGTTTGATGTTTGATCAAAATATTTCGTCATGCCGAAGATTGGGACAAAATATGCCGGGAATTAGATATTCGTGTTCCAATATTAAATAATTAAAAAATCATACTTAATTTCAATTAATAATATTTATAAAATAATTTTTATTAAGAAAGAGTTTATAACCGTGCGTAAATTTGCTTTTTGTAAGGCTAAGAGATAATTTTAATTAAAAAAAATGGATTATAATTTGTATGCCGAAAATTAGAACATAACATGCCGGTAACTAGATCATTTATTTGCAGGAAACGTATAAGTTATATGATATGAAGAAAAGACAAACTTATGACCAGGACTTGCTCCGCCAGGCGGTTGAAGCGGTGAAGAGTGGCATTCCAGTATATGCGGCAAGTAAAAAATTTAAAGTGCCACGGTCAACTCTCCAGGACAAAGTATCCGGGAAAACATGTTTGGGTAAACGGACTGGTCCTGCATCTGTACTTACAAAAGAAGAAGAAGAATTACAATGCAAATGACTGGAACTGGAAGCAACTGGTACGACCAAAAGGAGATTTTGAAAACCATCCAGCCTCCCATTCTCTTAAATAGTCGTGGGTCCTATTCTGTCCCTGAGCTTGACGAGCTCAGGCAGAAGAAGGACGACTAAACTCATTGCTTACTTATATATACCAAATAAATTGCGTCAGTTATTATTTTATTTAATACTTATGGACTGAAATTGTTTTTTTTATGTTGTTTTTTATTATGTTTTTTGTTATATTTTTTGTTATGAATTCTTCTTTATTTTAGGTATCGGAAATACAATTTATTTTTTTGAATATATACGGTATTCTTTTCATCAATCATTTCGTTTTTATTTATAAATTACTTAAGTATAATAATTTTTTTTAGTACCAAAACCAAGCAGCCGATAATTGGAACACAGTGTGCCGTAAATTAGAACAACTTTTTTTTTTGTGCCGAAAATAGCAGCCCCTCTCAAAAAAGATAATAATGAAAGTTGCAGATAAAATTATTAAAATATCAATAAAATGAGAATATTTATTATTTAGCACAATTCTCTTCAATTCAAATTTCAAAAATTTGCTTTGTTTCTATAAAAGTTCGCAAATATATCGATTACCAATGTCATTTGATCCACTATCGCACCGATAATTGGTACATTTACCTTAATGCCTCAGATTAAGCCCTGGGAGCTGTTCTGGCACGAGGAGAAATTGGGGATGTTGGACCAATAGCATATGCCAGCAGGACGCTAAATAAACACGAACTTAAACAGTCAATTATTGAGAAAGACCGGCTAGGATTATAAATCATTTTAGGTCATACTTATATGGTAACCGGTTCAATATAGTAACCGAATTTTTTTTCAGCCACAAAAATTTCTTTTGCGAAACTCTTTAGACTATGTGTTTGAGATAATATATCCCTGAAACAGGGCAAAATGAACACAAACGCGGAATAAAGGCTGGTAAACCGAAGGATATTAAAGTTAAAATTAATTGCAAAAATAAAATAGGACATCCTTATATATGGCGATGCACCTCTTTTTCGGATACAAGGAATGTGAAACGTATCCAATTTAAGAAGATAAATTAGCCCAATATTATGAACAAAAATCAAAATAAAAAGAACGTCAAAACACTTGATCGAAGTGGAAGACTAAAAATCAATGAATTGGGTCTCGCATACAGTGATGAAATATTTAAATACTTAAGGGTAACGCAATTTAAAAATATATTCAACGATATATAATATCTCCGTTGCGGATACTACTATATACTCGTATGTATATAAACATACGAAGGAGACAATGGCTTAAAAAGATGCGTTGCTAAGTTAAAACAACATTATGTGTTTGTATGAAAATATAACAACAAACTGGTCTAAAATAAAGTTGTTAAACATATAAAAGAACCTTTGAAATTGTATTAATAGATACAGTTGGACCACACTAAGCCCATCGCAGGGATACAAATATATCCTCACAATGCAGTGTTTGCTAATAAAATATATAGATGCATTTCCCATGGAATCAAAAGATGCTATAACAGTAGCAAAGACCATTACGGAAAAATATATTTTAAGGTACAGATGCTTTAGAAACAAAGATACAGAGTTCGATAACGAGCTATTTAAGAACTTGTGGAAGATGCTAAAAATCAATCATAAAATATGAACACAATTTCATCATGAAAAATACCTTTTGTTATTCGCAGATGACAACTGGAATGAATGGATACCACATCCCTTTATAAAGTCAGTATGCAGCTCGAGCTAAGATGAATTTTAACGCGATCTCCACTACTCTCCCATTTAGCACAGCTAAACGAGAGTGAAAATTTTTTGTGTAGAGATAAATTTTGACATTTCGGAACTTTTTAATTTCGATGTTGACGAAGAAAATGTTATCATTAGTGCTGCAAGTGTTGCAGTTTTAATGCTGGAGGAATTGGCGAAGAAAAAATCACTTTCTGTGCACGTAAATCCGTGTTTAGTCGATAGAAAGCAAAAAGGCCGCTTCGCTGTGGATGTGAGTAGAGTTATACGCATTTACAAAATTCTATTATACTTTAACACGACGTGACATGTTTTATAATGATTTAATAATGATATTTTTTCCAGCTCCAAGATATGAGGCAAAACCAAAATTGTCCTTTTTTTGGTATTTCTTCACGAAATTCACTATAATCGATATCATAATTCATTGCAAAACAATCCTCTAAATTTAGACTATTTTCGTCCATTGCAACGAAAGTTATCACTACTACGATAAAAAAAACCACAAACGTCAAAATTTATGTAGCATTTATCTTCGATTATTGTCCCGTGCATTTATTTGTAGTGAAAACCAAAGTGAAATCGCGTGGAGACTTGTCAATGCCGCCATCTACTTTTCAGTAGATTCACTCTCGTTTTCACTTTCATTTCACTCTCGAGCTGCGTACTGCCCGGCGAAATCGTGAGCTAAATTTTTCGATTTCGATTTAGCTACCTAAAAATTGTATAAAAATTTATCTTATAAAGACAATAAATTAAGTCTCTTAATACTATTAATAATAATATGAAAAGAAATAACTTACATAAAACTGAAATAAATTTGTTAGGTGATTTTTTTTAGTCTTAAATGAACAAAATTGAAAAAATAATAATATTTAAAAATTTTATTTAGAAATGTTCATTTCAAAAATTATAAAAAGAACATTCATATATAAAAAAAGGAGAACCTAAAAAATAATTAAATTTATAAATGAAAAATTGACTAAATGATATCGTAATAGAATTCGAAGATTAATTTTTGTTTTCTACACTCTAACATAAGTGAATAATCCTATGAGGACTGTGATTAAATATATACAGGCAATAGTATTTAGTACATAATCAAAGGAGGAAGTATTTCTTGAAGAGCAAAAACTGGGACTGCAATTAAACATACATTCTTCTTAAACATATTGCTGACTTAAGAATTTTGTGTACAAGTCAATCTGGCGGCAAGCCAAGGAAGGTCGGAATTTATATAAACTGTGATAATATTTTTTTAGGAATTAATATAAACTGTGATAATATTTTATGATTACAGGCTCATAAAATTTTTGTTCTTTGCTGGCAAAAAACTGACCCAAGTGATTTTTGACCTCCTCATTTGAATTAAACGTTTTACAGAACAAATGATAATCGAAAGGTTGTAGGTCTGGAGAGTATGGTGGGTGCGGCAGTACATCCCATCCAAGCTCTAAAAGCTTTTTTGCCGAGTGGTCAAACTTGTATGTAGTTTCGCATTATCCCGTCGGAACACTATACCTTTCCTATTGACCAATTCTGGCCTTTTTTCTTAAAGTGAATCATTCAATTTGTCCAACTGATGACAGTACACTTCAGAATTAATCGTTGCGTTGCTTGGTAGAAGCTCAAAATAAACGATTCGTTTGAAATCCCACCAAACAGATAGCATAACCTTTTTTTGATGAATATTGACTTTCGAAGTGCTTTGAGCCGGCTCATCTTTTCTACTGCAGGATCTTTTGCACTTAACATTGTTGTAGACAACCCATTTCTCGTCCACAGTGATGATACGCTTCAAAAATGGATAATTTTCTTGGCGTTTGAGAAGCAAATAAAAAACGTCAATGCGACGGAGCAAATTTTTTTTCCGTAAGAAGATAAGGAACGCATATGTCGAGCTTTGAAATTAAACCTAGTCGTTTCAAATGATCATGAAAGGTCCAATTCGTCAAATTTAATCTCTCAGCGATCTCATGAGTTGTTATGTGCCGGTTTGTATATAAATGCCTTTATTGTATCTTCATCAGCTTTTACTGGCCTTCCAGACGTGGTGCATCTTCGAGATTGAAATTGCTGGATCGAAATTTTGCAAACAAATTTTGGCACTGGTGCTCACTTAACACATCTTCTCCATATACATCGGATATTTAAAAGGGTATCATCAACCAAAAACTACTGTGCAGAATCAATCAAATTTTTTCACAAGCAAGTCTTGCTATGTCAGCTGTCAAAATACATATGATTATGTGGCTTAAGTGTGAAATTGGTTATGAAAAAATTCAATTAAGTCCTTTGTTGAGAAACAACGAAATTACTTTCTGGACAACCCAATACATTTTCTAGGTTGAAGCTGAAACACTTATCTTCGGCAGTTGAAACACTTTAATAACGCAATAGTCTTTATTATTATTATTACCAGCGCCGTAGATACGAGGGTCATTCAACAAGTACTTAGCCTACAAAAGAAAAACGAAAATTTTGGAAAGGTGGCAATTTATTTTTCAACATAATCTCCTTCAAGCTCGATATACTTGGCCCAGCGATGCTCTAACTTTTTTAACCCGTCCAAAAAATACATTTTCTCGAGGGAAGCAAAATAGGCCTCCGTGGCGACGATGACCTCCTCATTCGACCCAAATCTATTCCCGGGGAGTGATTTTTTCAGGTTTGGAAACAAAAAGTAGTCACAGGGGGCCAAATCTGGAGAGTACGGTGGATGGGGCAGCAATTCGTAGCGCAATTCGACCAATTTGGCCATGGCGACGGCGAAGGTGTGAGCCGGCGCGTTGTCGTGGCTGAACAGCACTTTTTTCTTCGCAAAGCGGGGCCGCTTTTTCTTCAATTCGACGTCAAATCGGCCCAATAAGTCAGCATAGTAGCGCCCCGTGATTGTTTTACCCTTCTCGAGGTAATCGATGTGGATCACACCTTGTGAATCCCAGAAAACGGTGGCCATCATCTTTCCGGCCGATCGAACAGTCTTTGCCTTCTTCGGAGCACGTTCGCCGGGTGAAGTCCACTGTTTCGACTGTTCCTTGGTCTCTGGTGTGTGCCAGTGAATCCATGTTTCGTCGACGGTCACGAAACGACGCGAGAACTCCGCTGGATTGCGCTGAAACCGCGCCAAACACGTCGCCGATGTGGTCTCAGCTATCTCGTGAACTTTCAATCGCGCCAAACACGTCGCCGATGCCCACAGTCTCAGCTATCTCGTGAACTTTCAATCGACGGTCTGCCAACACGAGATCGTGGACTTTTTTAACGTTTTCCTCCGTAGCAGCCGTTTTCGGGGCACCTGGGCTTGGCTCATCAAAAACCGACGTGCAGCCACGAACAAACTCGTTGAACCAATTCTTGACGGTCGCCATCGAAGGAGAAGAGTCACCATACACAGCATCCAAGTGATATTTGATTTCGCTGCGCGTTTTCCCTTCCAAAAACAAGAATCTAATCACCGCACGATATTGTTATTTTTCCATTTTTATGCAACCGACCGACACGCTCACTTTCAAAGGCTCTCAAAACAAAACTAATGAAGGGAATCGACTGAAACTTTGACAGTAGGCTACTAAAAGATTGTACTGAATGATGGTAAATTTCTTTTGTGACAGCAGTTCCATCGGGGCGAGGCTAAGTACTTGTTGAATGACCCTCGTATTTGGCACTTGAGCTTTTGATAAGATATTTCTCCAACAACTCGGACCTACTTCCCTGCTCATTCAATTGAATATTTATAGTTTTCCCTAATGATTAACTACGTTAACTGTATTTTACTTGAAGCTCGATCTGCTTTAATGAGCTTGTACTTTTTGAAGGATTATCAACATGCGTTTTGTATGGAGCGTTCGCCCAAAAAAAAAACCAGTCTTATCTTAACCCCTCATATTACATGCTTCGGTATCATACAGCGTTAGTTATTATCAATACAATTAGCATATTTTACTGTATAACCACTATAAAAAAAACTAAGGCAGTTTAATTCTTCTTTTACATTCTTTAGACGATATCCGAAGTTTTATATACACGTAGGTTAACAAAATTACATTCCACATCGAAAGAAAAAAAATACTCAATTACTTATACTTGTCCATCTTTAATACTTAATCACTCATCCACTTAAGTAATCATAAACATGAATTTAAAAAAAAAAATATTTAAGATTTCGAACATGGTTACATTTTTCGCTTCTTTTAGAACTATTAAAATTTCATTTAATATTCTAGTAAATTTATTGGAGTTTTCCAATATTTCTGTTATAAGTTCACTGATATATACTCTTAAAAGCTTCTGCAGTCCTAAAGATTAGAGTTGTTTTTCTTTAAAATATATTTTCGGTTTCACTATTTTTATTTTTATTTTCACATAATAGAATAGATACTAAATTCGTCCATTTGCTCACTTTTCGAAATGATAACTAAAATGTCAAAATAGAAAAATGTATCGAAAGATAAGATATTACCACGAAAGCTATTTAAGCATAGTAAAATCCTTTCAAAAGTGTATTCTCATAATTTAATAGCGTAAAACGGATAACATAAAATCAACTTTTTTTCAGTATTTTTTTTTTCATTTATGATTATATAATATATACTAACGGTACTTTTTTTATGAGTATATCAATGTAACTGTATGTGCAAGGGATTTGCTTTCTAATATTAAGCACAACACATTCAATTTGTCTGAATTAACAACACGTAACATATTTTTACATTCTTTTATAATTACATTTTTTTAAACATATTAAAAGTCTAATTTAAACATGAAAAAAATTTTAAATCATGATTTTTATCAATTAAACATTAAACGATAATAAATGGAGATTTTTAAAATAATGTTGTATTCCGAAACTCATAGAAACATGTTTCCAGACAATTTTTATAACATTTCTGTTAGATGTATTTAAATTATATTCCCTATATTTAATGGTGCTATACCTCGTCGTTAGACAAAATAGCACCAGTCGCCCACGACTATAGGGATTGAGATTATGGTTAATCAGCACATTCCATAACTGATAATTAGCAGTCAGTAATCAGTTACAAGCTGATTACCTCAACTGCTGGTGATGATGCCCATCTTAAACCTCTACTGTCATAAGCAGTGACAGCGCCCGAGATAATTGCCAGTATCTCCCACCAGCGATCCAAAGATCGTGCCCGCGATATAGGTATCAACCACAGCCACCACGTGAATGCCGAAGCACCTCACCATAATCGAGCACTTTTCTATGTAGCATCTCGATTCCCGTGGTACCTATTTTTTTAATATTAGAGTACTTTAGGTTTATACCCCGCTCAGTGAGCAATGGTTAGGAACCTTGTAAATTCCTAACCTTGTTTTATACCATGTACTACAATATCACATGAACCATCACGGATTTAATTTTGTCCCTTGTTAGCTATATTTTTCATTTTTATGCCTTCATTGAAATGAGAAGCTGGTCCATACTTAACATCCCGCCGCCGGGACCATTTCCTCTTCCTTTCCCATCTCTTCTTCCTCTTATTCTTTCCTCATCATTTTTGTCCATGCACTACCCCCCCGTAGGGTTTACTATATGATTATTAAAGGCTTTACTATGAGAATTTAATATCCACATTTGCCAACAACGGCATATCCATTGTCGGATATCTACCTTTGCCCCTTGTTAGCTATTTTACCTTTTTATGCCATCATTGGGATGAGAAGCTGGTATATACTTAACATACCGCCGCCGGGGCGTTGTTGTATTTGAATGCATTGTTATTATATTATATTATATCATTGTTGTATTATTCACTAAATACGCTATTGTTTTACATTTTTTTTATTTTATTTTATAAGCCGCCGCTTTAATAATTGTTCTGGATAGTATTTTTCAACAATTACCAACTTATTGCTTAAAGTTTGTAAATATAAATCTATTATTCAATAGATGGCGTTCAGTCTTTCTTTATTCTGTTAAATATTTGCCGATTTTTAATGTTATGTAGTTAATTGGAATTCGAATTTCAACCCACTACCACTACTATTTCGTTACCGTAAACTTCTTAACTGTATTTTTTCTCATCTAAGATGGTCCAATATTCCATGTACAGCGTCTATTTTTTATATAAGCTAGGTCTGTAAAATTATCTAGCCTACAATCTTGGTATTTACGTGTTTTCGTCTTTCTGTTTGGTAGGATTATTGCTCCCCGGCACTATAACCTATCTCTCATGTCCACCTTCGATGTGACTACTTAAATTTACATTTTAGTCAACATATCCATCGCCATTTTCCGCTATTATTACTGTCTTCACATGGTGCATATGAAAGTACCTCTAAATTTAAGGACTTTCCCTTTGTTCATTCATTTATAAAGGTCTGTATAGAAGCTTAACCTATGTAAAGCATAATCAAAGGATTGGTACGCTTTACTTCCGAATTTATCAATCTCGATCGACCTATTGTTGGATATTTTTATTATGCCGCTCAACTTATATATTAAAAACATATTAAAAATGGTTTTCGCCATAACGCAGATCCAGCATTTTTATCAAAGTTTTTGTTATATGATTTATTTATTTACTGCCGTATAAACTGTAACTCATATGCTGACCGAAACTCCTATGAAGTCCTACCAGTTTTCAGTTTGTACACCTTAGTTCGTAATTCTTCCACATGTAACAATTATAGATACATTCATCTTCCCTGTCATTTTTCTTCTACCTTTTGTAAAATTTCCTTTATTTATATCATCAACATTCTGGACTACTCTTTAAATATAGAAAATTGCTACTCCAAACGACCATTTCGTTTCTTCCCGTTGCATTTCTCTTATTCCTTCTTTCGAAAGTTTTGTGCTATTTGATAATCATTTTATTCCTCTTAACTATGATTTCGTTTGTTTTTTAAAACTGTTTATTACATTTAATACTAATGTTATTTCTCTTGGCTACGGTTTCAATCATTTCAATCTTTGTGGTTTTGTTTTTCATCTCTAAGTAGCGATTCGATTATTCTTGACGATGATCTTATTCCATTTGCTTTTGTTTCGATTGCTCCTTCATTAACATTTTAATTTATTAAATTAGATCTTAGATTATATATGCGCGTATTTATAAAATATTTAATTCAAGCTATTCAATATTATAATTTAAAGAAATTACTAGCATCATTTGAATAAATTGTAATATTCTTCCCTTAAAAGGAAAAAAAATTTGCAATTCCATAAATTTATGCCCAATTTAATTGACTTTTTCTTAAAGATTCGTGAATTGAAAGCCCTCAAAAAATTGTTAAAATTAAAGTCAGTCTTTTTGTTTGGATTTAAGTTATACAATCAAATTATAAAAATAATTATAATAAATTTAGAAATATGTAGGGTTTACTTTTTTTCAATAGGGTTGAAAATTTACCATTTGTTATAATATTTTCAATTTTGCTCACAAATTGAATTTAAATAATTCAAATCCATTATGAAATTGATCGATCCGTGAAAGCTCGTTTTTTAAAATGAAAGCAAAATTGTCACATATATGCATTTGAAAATTCAAGAGCGGTTATTAAACAAATATTACATTCATAAAATGCCACCAATGGTAGACGTTTGTTTGATATTATTTTTTATTCATAAATGGTAAGGTCTCTACAATATATTTCAATAAAGAATGATGAAATTTTAATAGAAAATGTATGTTCTATTTAAAATTTAAAGTAAATTATAATTGGTTAAATCTGTATATATATTGTTCAAAAATTTTTCTAGAAACTTTTATAGAAAAACAGAACTCAATTTAAAATGATGCAAATTGAAAAATCTGGAAATATCAAATTAAAACTATTTCACGAATGTAATAAGACTGGCAGAAATGAAAAGGATCTGGCCACACTACGGCCTTATACTCCGCAAACATTTTATGTTTATTCCTCAATCTCGTCCGGTGACTATTCTTATAGAACGTTGTTTAAGAAAAATGGCAGAGGGAAATTTAAAGTAAATTTTGTGCTAAGCTTGGTAAATCCACGAGTTTGACTTTCGAAGAGCTGGAAAAATCATTCCTTTTTCTTAATGTGTTTAGATTCAGTGGAAGACAGACCTCGATCACGGAGGTCTTGAACATCGAAGACTGATGCAAATGTGGAAGAAGTGAGGGCTTTTGTGTCGTAAGACATGATCCATGTGACTCTTTCTCTATCACTCAATATAAAAAAAATACTTGAAAATATGTCATCTTGACTAATATTCAAACGAATATATCCGAGGAGCCGAAAGTGATTTCAGTTGAAGCCTTCCATCCCTTCCACGAACAGTGGAAGTAATGCCTCTGCCAGTGTATAGCTGCTATCAGTTCGTGTGACTTTTTCTCTATCACTTAATATACAAAAATACTTGAAAAGACGTCATCTTAACTAATAGTCAAAAAAATGTATCGGAGGAGCTGAAATTGACTTCAGTTGAAGCCTTCCAGCGCTGCCACGAATAGTGGAAATAATGCGTCTGCCAGTGTCCAGCTGCTATCATTCCATGTGACTTTTTCTCTATCACTTAATATAAAAAAATACTTGAAAAGACGTTATCTTAACTAATATTCAAAAAAATGTATATGAGGAGCTGAAAGTGATTTCAGTTGAACAGTGGAAGTAATGCCTCTGCCAGTGTCGAGCTGTTTAAGAGTACTACTTTCAATAGGACAATATTGATGTATGCAAATAAGTTTATATTTTTGCAAAAAAAAATTAATTCATTAATTTTGTGCCACACTTTGTAGACTTTTATAAAAGATATTTAATATAAGGCATCTACGGAGCATATGTAAACAACTTGTACGCCAGAGACTAAAATTTGAATCCAACTGCTATTATTTAAAACAATAAGATTATATTTCAGTACAAATGTTACTCCAGTTAACCATATAAAATATATAGAGTACATTAGAAACATCGAAGAATTGAATAGTTCTGAGTTATTAAAATAGATATGAGGCATCTTTTATGACGGCATATTTGACACGCTTTATAGATTCATGGCAGCCACCATTTAAATAAAGTCAGCCCCATCCTCAGTCCAACATAGAATTTACTATTCCAAATCGATCCAAAACTAATTTGTCAATACTATGAACCCATATACAATACATAAACATTTAGTCTAGCTCAACTAGGTTATACATTTATGTACATACACATATGACAAGGAGACATAAAAGTTTTCAGATTTTTTTTAATCAACATTTTGATAACTAATAAATAAAATTGCTTCGAATTAAAGCAGTGTGGAATATTTATTAGGAAAACAATTTTTTATTAAATATATACACGTATATTAATACTGGAATATTAATCATTTTGTACAAATAAATAAAAATATGACAATAATTAGAAATAATCGCTTGAAGATAATTTTTATAAAACAATCTCTACGGGCATATAGTATACTTTAATAATATGTATTTAATATGGATTGACTTTATCATAAAGTCCAACTGATATGATCCCATTAAAATATTTTAGTTATAAAATAAATAAGTTTAAAAAAAACTATACAATTCGAAATGATAAAAAAGAGAAAAAAGTTTGGAAAATAACTCACCTTTCATATCTAAAATAATTATCAGTCTGCAATTTGTTATCATTAAGAATGCTATCCACAATAGATCTTATCTGATATTTGGCAAAATCACTTCTAAGATTATCTCTAAATACTGATGGATCCGTAACGTTATTGATGTGCGTATAAACTAGTATGGACATTGTTATCATGCACAGAAATAGGATTCCGATTAGTAAATAAACTACACTGAGAGATGGCCGGACCGCATCTTTGGCAATCGCCTCTTGACCACCATCGCTGTTACCGCTGTCGACGCTGACGCGATTACAGTGACCGACACAATTTTTGCACGGAATTTTGCTACCAATTTCAGTTGATACGAAATTCAAATCATTGCATTCCGGACAATTAACCATACACTGACACTTAACATCACAATCGTCTTTCATTTTCTTATTTTCGAGATTCATATTATTCATAGTCGAATTTTTCTGCGCGGAAAGTCTCCTCGCATTACGTTCTTCATCCTGAATCTGAGTTACCAGTTCAAGAAGCATTTTGAATTATCGACACGGTTTCCGTTTTCATCACCACTAGATAAATTTCCATTTGTGAGCATAGATCATATACTTTTCCACGGATTCCACAGTTTCTTCTTCAAAAAATCTTTAAATAAATGAAACTTTTAATACTGTAAACGAATCTAAAATGTCTGATTTTAAATATTTTTATTTTTTCAATTTAAAATTATTCAATTTATTCTCACAATGCTGAATGATCTTGAAAATTTATTTCCAATAAAATTTTTTTATTTCACTCATAAAACTTTTTAAATTAACCGCACGTAAAAGTGATTACATATTTATAAGATGATATTCCAAATTATTTTTGTACACACAATTTGCTTATGATTAAAATTCTGTGGGGGGTTGTGAAGAAAATTACTTATCCTGATTTAGAGTTCATATATTTTCTGTTGTTGACAGTCTCTTTAAAATTGATGACAGCCTTTCGAAAGTTTTGTAAATGACAGCTATTCTGAAAGTTTTGTTTTTGACAATAAAAAATTTGTTATTTTTTAAATAATTGTGTACTTAAAAGTTTTATAGAAGAGAGAGTCATTTACAGACACAAAAAGGAAAACAAAAAGAAAATTATTTGAAATGTTGCCAAAAAAATCTCAAGAAAAATTGGAGTGAGTACAAAAAAAATTCTTTAATTTGTAGTAAAAAATTACCATGCGTATTGAGAGTAACAACACCTACAAATCAATGCAGTCGTTAAAATGTCTTTGAATAGTTATTCTTACGTTAAATAATTAAATATATAAGTAGGAGAGTGAAAACATACAGTTCTAATTATTTATTATTTCCTCAATAAATATCGTACTTTGAGGTTATAAATTATTATAATAAAACTTGCAGTAAGGGAGAACGTAAAAATTAGAGTCATATCATCTTTTGAAAATAATTTTTTTTAATCCAAAATACATTTAAATTCTTCAAAAAATGTTTATTTATTCACTTAACATTATCTATACGTATAATGACTTTCATCCTCTGTTATAGTATTTTTAAATGATAGTTGGAAAGAGGACCTTTCATTGGATAACTTTCGGAAGCATAAATTGAGGAGGGCAGTTATTGGCATATTCCAGACTTCACAGTCTCATATAACTTAACCGTTTTAATAACTACTATTAAATTTACTTTTAAGAATTTCCCTTAGGCCGCTAACTGAGGTGCTAAAGGCGTTCCCTGGAATAGCTTTTAGCACCTCAATTATCTCCAGTACCAAGATCACGTCCTGTTAAGTGGTTTTTGATCTTCGGGAATAGAAAAAAAGTCACGCGGACTGAGGTCTCGTGAATAGGGTGGCTTTGGATCCACAGAAATTCCTAGAAAAGATTGTTGATGGCTATGGCCGTGTAACGGTGGCGTTATCATATTGGAAATTCTAAGTGTTTGCAATGTCCGATCAAAAGAATTTTATGCAAAATTAGGTTTACAGCTTTTTCCGGAAGCAGGAAAAAACTGTAAGCCTACTCGTAATTTTGGTTTTATTTAAAAGATGAAAAGTCTATCTTCCATTGCTTCACTGCCTCCCAAGAATGATTTTCACTACCAAAATACTTGTGCTCTAAATAATAAATGTTCAAATTTGCGAAGGACCAATAGAGATATATGACGACTTTTTTTGTGTTGCGGGGGGGGGGGGGGGGGTTGGTGGTAATGGGGAACCATAATTACTAAGAACTCCAGAAAAGTCTATGAGACCATCAGTATCATCAGACATAAGGTTCATTAAAATTACACGAATTATAAGAATTATTTGACCTTAGAGCGCATAAGAACGGTATGCTGTATAAACTATACTTAATTTAAATTTATAATAACATTAGGCATTGCAATAGATTTTATATAGTATTAGGCTTTTAAATAAGTAAAAATGAACGTAATCTTTTATACAAAAATACGGAGTTAGTGGACAATTTGCCTTTTATCTCTAAATGAATCAAAAAGTATTTTTTAAGACCCAATTCTAAATTCTCATAAATTAATAAACGCTTAAGATCTTTAGTAAACCACAACTTATTTTTTTAAATTATTACATCAATTCAAATGTTTATCTTCACTATATGTATTTTTTTTAGAACACAATTTTTTAAACTAAGTAAATCGATTTGAGATTATTTTTTTTTTCAAATTTCCGATTATGAATTATAATGATTAGATAAATTCGCATAAATCGGAGTACTATTTTTTTTATTTTTGTTTGCTTATTTTTTGAGAATTTGTCACTAAAAATTTCTCTATCAAAATAAACGGAAAATATGTGTACATACTTACTTTTACAACTTACTTTATGGTAAATATAAAAAAGTGCTTTTTAATGTGATTAAGTAAAGTACGTACGATATTTAGATGATAGATTGCAGTTGAAATAGATGGCATATATCTGCAGAGCTGTCATTTAAAATACGTTGTTACAAAACCAACCACTTATAATAAAGTTTATTTAAATATCGGTTTTTTGAATGTTTTTCGAAAACTAAAAAATGGTTTTAAGTTTGGCTTAGTCTTGTACGGACATTTCATCAGATCGGACATTAGTCGAGTTAGTCTGAAGTGGTAATAATATCCGATTAAAAATATTGTATAAATTATTATGAATTATTGTGTACTATCTTATAGAAAAACAAAGCACCCTTTAAGAAAAACTGACGGAACCTAGGCCAAAACGGACAAACATAAAGCAGACGCTTTTGCTGAACACCTTGAACAAACATTTACTCCACATGAGGACATATTAGACAGGACTCATTGCACTACAATCGAGACGGAACTATCCATTCCTTTACCCATGAGTCTTCCCCCTAAGGCAATCACTCCTTCCGAAGTTGCCAATTTAATGAAGCTCCTTCCCAAAAATAAAGCTCCTGGCTATGATCTGATTGCCTCCAATATACTCCAACAACTCCCTAAAAGAGCAATAGTTTTCCTTGCCACAATATATAACTCCATCCTTAGAACAACACATTTCCCAATCCTCTGGAAATCTGCCATTATTAAAATGATCCCTAAGCCCAATTACCCAATAAACCGTCCAGCTCCTACAGGCCAATAAGTCTTCTTCCACTACTCTCAAAAATCTTTGAAAAAATCCTCCTTCGCTGGAGGATTTGGTTTCCGCGCCGAACACTCCACTACCCAGCAGTGTCATCGAGTTGTCGATTTCATTGCATCCTCTTTAGAAAGAAAAGAGTACTGTCCCGGTGTGTTTCTTGATATAAGTCAAGCTTTTGATAGAGTGTGGCACCGGGGTCTACTCTGGAAACTCAAGAGGTTCCTTCCTTCAACCTATTTCCTAATCCTAAGATCATTCCTTTCCGACCGACACTTCCAAGTAAATGAATCCAACGAACTCTCCAATATCACTCCGATATTGGCTGGGGTTCCTCAGGGTAGCATACTTGGACCCATCCTCCACAGCATTTATAAATCCGATATCCCAATCCGCCCTAATACCTTCTTTGCTACATACGCCGATGATACGGCCTGCCTTGCGTCTAGCGAAAATCCCCAACATGCTTCCGAAACTCTCCACATCCAAATCCAAACCCTCCAGAACTGGTTTACTAAGTGGAGAATAAAAGTCAATGAACGTAAATCTATCCAGGTAACTTTCACTCTCCGTCGAGAGTCATGCCCTCCTATATACCTTAATGGCAGTGCCATACCTCAACACACCGAAGCTCGGTATCTAGGATTGTACTTAGACAAACGCTTGACATGGAACCCACATACAAGACTTAAAAGACAAGAACTAAAAAGACGATACATAAAACTACTTCGACTCCTAGACAGACGTTCCAAACTTACTATAGACAGCAAAGTACTGTTATACAATACCTTACTGAAACCCATATGGACATCCGGACTAGAACTCTGGGGATCTACTAAGCCTTCTAATTCCCGTCGAATCCAATCCCTTCAATCAAAAATACTCCGTACAATTGTCGATGAACTGTTATTCATCGTGACCTTAAAGTTCCATTTGTTTTTGACGTGGCTGTGTCTCGTTATAAAAAGTTCCGTTCCCGTGTCCTCTCAATCATAATAATCCTCTTGTTCAAGAACTATCCTCCATTTCCTTCCCTCACTGGTCGCGTGACTTACTAAAATACTGAGACTTAACAGAAACACTGCTTATTACTATGTTGTAGTTGTAAATATCTGTTAAAAAAAAAAAAAAAAAAAAAAAAAAAAAAAAGGAATTATTGTGAATACCAAAACTCAAAGTTAGATAATTAAACAAAGTAAATAAAAAATAAATACTATAATTATCTAAAAAATCTGAGGTCACTGACCAAGCGAGGAATGTCGACGATAACCGATAAAGTCAATGTCAATGTCGTCTGCCGGTGAGGCCGACACAAGATCGATTAGTGACAATATTTCTTTATGGGAAGCCACTAGACGAATATTCTTGTACAAAGGAATATCACACCCACTGAAACAAAATTATGGTAACTGGGCAAAAACAGACAAAGAAAAAACCGAAGTATTTGCTAAACATTTGGTTAATACTTTTGCTCCACATGATGATAAGGAAGACAAATTTTATACTAACAAAATAATCGAAGAACTAAGGTTTCCAGTCCCTATGAGTCTTCCTCCCAAAAATTTTAAGCCCTCGAAAATTAAATCTACTATTCTGCGCCTTCCCAATAAAAAAGATCCTGGTTATGATCTAATAATATGTTAGCTCCTATTCTAAAGCAAATTTTCCGAAAAGCTTTAGTTTTAATTACATACATTTTTAATAGTATCCTACACACAACCGATTTTCCTTTACGTTGGAAATTTTCTGTCATTAAAATGATTCCTAAACCAAATAAACCCGTTAATTCTCCTTCCTCCTATAGACCTATCAGCCTCTTACCAATCCTTGGTAAGTTTTTGATAAACTCCTATTAAAACGACTTTAACTAGTCTTAGTTAATGAAAAAATTATTCCTGATCACCAATTTGGCTTTCGATCTGAACATTCCACAATCCAGCAATGCCATCGCTTTGTTGAGCACATTGCATTCTCTCTTGAGAGAAAAGAGTATTACCGAGGAGTATTTTTAGATATCTCCCAACACTTTGATCGTGTGTAGCATTTTGGACTCCTCTGGAAAAAGAACTTCTTCATTCAACGTATTACCTTATCATAAATCATATCTCTCCCAACATCATTTCAAAGTTGAAATTAACTCAAAATCTTCAGAAATGTATCCTATTCTAGCCGAAGTTCCACAAGACAGTATCCTTGGTCTCATTTTATATAATATTTATACCCATGATATCCCTTCTTATGCAGATGATACGACTATACTTGCTACCCATACAAAGCCTGGCATAGCTTCCAATAATTTACAATCCCATATACACAACCTTCAATCCTGGTTTAAGAGATGGAGAGTGAAAGTGAATGAACAAAAGAGTGCCCACATTACTTTCACACTTTATCAAGGAAAACCTACCCCTTTATGCCTTAATAGTAACATGATTCCACAATATGATAAAGTACATTATTGGGGACTTTACGTGGACAAGAGATTAACATCATGCTAGACTAAAAAAACTTGAAGCCACTAGACGTTACCAAAAACTTCTTAGACTGGACTAAGTCGAAACTAACAATTAAAACTAAAATTTTAATAAATTTTTTTATAAAAATGAAAGGCGAGTTTCTGATAGTGAATTAATATTTTATTTAATTAAATATTGTCCAGTCTGATCCAATACCCTTTTCCATCTTTTTTCTGGCAGTAGAATGATTTCACGCTCATACAATTTTTGTTCTTTGCTGGCAAAAAACAGATCCAAGTGATTTTTGACCTCCTCATTTGAATTAAACGTTTTGCCGTCTAAAAAATTTTGTAGAGATCGAAACAAATGATAATCGGAAGGTGCTAGATCTGGAGAGTATGGTGGTTATGGAAGTATATTCCGCCCAAGCTCTAAAAGCTTTTGCCGAGTGGTCAAACTTGTATGTGGTTTCGCATTATCCTGTTGGAACACTATACCTTTCCTATTGACCAATTCTGGCCTTTTTTTTAAGTGAATCATTCAATTTGTCCAACTGATGACAGTACACTTCAGAATTGATCGTTGTGTTGTTCGGGAGAAGCTCAAAATAAATGATTCCTTTGAAATCCCAACAAACAGATAACATAACCTTTTTTGACGAATATTGGCTTTCGAAGTGATCGAAGAGCCGGTTCATATTTTCTATACGTATTGTACTTCAGGATCTTTTGTGCTTAACATTGTTGTAGACAACCCATTTCTCGTCCACAGTGATGATACGCTTTAAAAATGGATCATTTTCTTGTAGTTTGAGAAGCAAATCACAAACGTCAATGTGACGGAACAATTTTTTTTCCGTAAGAAGATATGAAAAAAATTTTCGACCCATATGTCGAGCTTTGAGATTAAACCTAGTCGTTTTAAATGATCATGAACGGTCGTATTCGATAAATTTAGTCTCTCAGCGATCTTACGAGTTGTTGTTCGTCGGTTTGCATAAACTAATGCCTTTATTGTGTCTTCATCAGCAAACGAAATTACTTTACGAACAACCCAATACAATACAATTATTGAACCTATTGAACTTTGGGGTTCAACTAAACGTTCCAATTCCTATCGCATCCAGTCCTTATAATCGAAGATCCTCCGTAAAATTGTTGATGCCCCCTTTTATGTTCGTAACAACGTAATATGGTACATCTTGATCTAAATTTTTCCTTTGTTCAAGGCATTTGCATTTCCCGCTATCAAAAATTTCACTCCCTTTTATCCTATCATCATAATCTACTTGTAAGATAATTGTCCTGTACTACCCTCCACGGGAAAAAAAAGTTCTTATGTCTATAGATATTTGATATTTGACAATTACTAATCAAGATAAATAATGGCCAAAAATTTGGTTATGTCTAAATGTACTATTAATTGAAAGATTGCGTCAATCAGTTTGTGTACTTCTCTGATGGTCAAAACGTGCACCTATGTTGAATTTATTTTGCAGTAACCTATTTTGATATGATTAAAAAACATTATTTATGAATTTGGCAGAGATGAAAATTGGTAAATGAATTGTGGAGTTTGTAAATGTGATCGAATTGAATTGTGTAGAAAAATAATAATTATAAAAGTTCACAAATATAAATATAGTTTAATAAATGTGATCGAATTGTACATAAAAATTGTGGTAATAAATTAAATTAAATTTGTAGTAATTAAATCGAATTTACAAAAAAATTGTTCTTAAACCTTAATGATAAGTTTAAGGTTTAAGAACAATTTTTTTGTAAATTCGATTAAAACAAGTTCAAAAACGGTATATAGAAAACTTCAAATGCACAAACTATGAGATGATTTTTAATAGCTGACTTTACAATTTAAGAGCTAAGCCTGCAATATGAGTAGGATTACCAAAGTAAATATTCGTTAGTATTCTACTAAACAGAAGAGCCTTATTCTTCAGTACTAAACAGGGCTCACTCTAGGAGAACTGTTTTTGGGGCAATCGACAGATAAGCTAATAGGGTAAGAATAGCTGTTCCATCGCATTTCTATAAACCTATCAACCTCAGTAGGTTAGCTTTACCAGATATAATTGTATAGCATATAACTACAATAAAACAAGGTTGCGATACCCAAACATAATGGAAAACCAAGCACTGGTCATATACAGATAGGAAAGTATTTTCGTCAGCGGTCTAGTACTATACTGAATAGCGGAAGTGCGATCTAGTACTACACTGAATGAAACGATTTCCACCAAGTCTTTGTGTCCTGGCTAACGTTATCGCTGCATCGATAGCAGGGCCTGCCTGGTATTTTGTGATCATAAATGATGCCGCTGCAGACTTTCCTTTTCCTTTTTTCTTATGGATAAAGATTTTCCTTTTTCTTATGGATAAAGTATTCAACCACAACCTTTTGAGCTTGATTTTTTGCCATAATAGAGCAGTTGGGGTAGCGCTCCATTTATCTCCTCAAATAAGGTTTAGAGTTCGCAACGGATTTTGCCAAAGATTCATGTTTCTAAAGAATATATAACAACTGGTAAGTCTTATGTACTGTATATCAGAAGTTTGGATTTCATGGTCAGAATTTTCGAACGAAATAATTGGTATTGACTAAAATAGGCTCTGTTGCCTATGTTGTTGTTGGCTGCTATCCTTGACTCCAGATAGGAAAGCGAAACCTTTCTTTCGTCTCTGATAACCGGTAAAGATCTTATTCGGGGCTGGATTACCACGCCAATAAGATAATCTGAGATAACAATGGCATTCCTAAATATTCTGACATCTTTCTGGCTTGAGAAATATCGACAATTAATCAATACATTTTTTGTTAAAAATAATCCCGTCTAGTGATACCCAGGTAATCTTATGAATAGCTTTTTGCATAAACCAAGTACTTCCAATGACCATTTCAAATTTCCAATACAATCCGAATGTCTCACAAATCGTTATTATTGGTATACCGATCTAAGTTTTGATGCAGACGTATCGCCTAAATATGGACTTCCTCCCTTTTTTGCTGTACACATCACCAAGTATAATTTTTATTTTGCACTAGCGGCAGATATCAAAGGCTCATTCTACGTACATGAAAAAAATGTCCTTTTCCGAATTGACAGACTCGTCCGTAATGGCATGAACATTTATGAGACTGATACTATTATATTTGCCTTGAAAATGTAAAGTGCATAGCCTCTCATAATGCGCAGATTTTTTAGCCGAGTTAGTTGAAGTTTATTCCGTTCTTAGTTTTTCTCTCGGCTTTTTAATAAAGAGTTTTTACTGAATAGAGACTAATCAACTCTAAGTTCAACCTACGTTAAGGACTATGGTACCAAAATTTCAACTGGTGGCGACCTATATGCTTTTAGGAACACTTGGTAATTAGTTGTACTTTTAACGCTGGGATACTGTCCTGTTCTCTAGCAAGGCATAAAACAGATTTTTATAGCAAAACCTTAAATTTCTACTCTATAAAAGACACTTTTTCACAGTTTCCCACATTTTCCAACCAGGCTTAGGACTTGTTTAACTTATTTCGATCAAAAAGTTTTGCCGGGCCCCATGTACTCGTATTATTCAGAAACTTGGCTAATCAGTAAATCTTATCTGTTATACTTTATTGATTCTGTCCAAAAAGTTTGCACTATCTAAAAGAGGATCAGATTAACCGAATTTGGCAGAAAATCACTGTGTCAAAAATTGTTTGATTCAGAAAGCCTACACTGACCTTCCGGTTGTCGCGTTCGTGTGATGGTGGTAATTAAAATTTTCTGTCGAGTAACTATTCGAGTTTACTTTTGAATCATGTATTGTAACTTTTATCTTACGTATTCAATATTGTTTCAAACATCGAAAGTAAAATATTTGAATTGACTTTCTTTATCAATATAGACAGTATAAATGTAGCCACAAATTGAAAAACTGAAAGTTGAATATTGCAACACTATATCAACAAAATTCTTTTCGAATAAACGAAATAATCTGTGCGTTCTTATATTTAATATATTTTGGAAATAAAATTTTATATATTTTTGAATTTATGCACTTCATAATCTTTATCGGAATTTAAAAAGGATAATTTGTTTTTCACAAATTATTAAAAAACTAAAAAGGTTTCCAAATAAGTTTTTACTTCTGGATTAAATACTCACTTTTCTTTTATATATTAATTAGCATGCGAATTAATTATCAAATCCGTATTATCCCAAAAAAAAGTTTTCTCTTCCTCATTAAAAACAACTTCTTTTAAAAGGCAATAACTTGTTGCTCATTAATCAACGTTCCCTAAACACGGTGTTTAGATGAAAATTTCTTTACTGTTTGCATTCTGTCGTGTTTGCTGTTGATAGTAGATAACTTTATTATTTACCAGAAAAAGTGCTTTCTCGTCTGATTATCTTTAGAATTCAATTTAGCATATTGAAAAATGATAGTCATATATAATATATAACAACATATAAGAACTATTTAAACTGTATAGAGGTAAACTTTAATTTGCAAACCTAAAAGGAAGAATTCGGTTTACAATATCCTGATTTATAATAGTGAAAATTTCCAATTGAATTGTTTTCCATAATAACTTTAGATATAATAAATTATAATTTTCAGTTGAAATTTATTTATAAAAGTTCATACATCATGATTAGAAAAATAAATTATCCTTCACAATATAAATATAACATTTTAAATTTGAACTTAAAACCTTAAAGCAGTCATAAATTATTTCTTATAATTCGTTCATATTTTCTAAACATTTAAAAATCCAACATCAACTTTGATTTAGTTCGTCTCACATAAACCAAAATAATGTTTCTTTTTTAACTAGTAAGAAGAAGTCTAACTTTTATTCCATGTATATCATAAAAATTAACTTATAATATAAAGTTACCGCAGAAATCAAAAGGTTTCCCAAACAGTAAACTTTATCCATTTAAGATTCAATAGCAAAAAAGTAACAGTTCCTTCAGTAGCATATTCTTACCGCCGCTAATAAATCGCTTGTGATGTTATTGCAATTTGTATGATAAATTGTCAGTACGAAAATCATTTGCTGACATTAATCTTCAATATTATTCGCAATAAAATATAATCCAGAATATTTTGAGATCCAAATAAACACCAACACAATCTCATTCTGTTGGAAATTGTTGAAGAGGGGGGAGAATGTATGTACATTTTCGAAAATGTTCAATTTATTATTATTAGTCATCAACCCCGAGGTCCATGTCAAGAGGAGGATATACGATAAGCAACATGTTGGCCATAAGGTCTGGTTTATATTTTATCCATACCAGATTAGTACCAAATAGAGGAGGCAGAGTGTAGTAGAAGATGTCAAAAAGTTTTGATGGACCATTAATCAAACTAAAAACATGATACAAAATCCACTGACGTAGGGGAATCGAAACCATAGAATGCTTTTGAGAGATTTTTACTTAAAACAGTCGAAAGTGTTTCTTTTAATAAAATAAAAAATTCAATTTTTCAATCAAAATTTTGGCATATAATTTGCCTTTAGTTCTAGTACTAAAACAAAAATTTCTGTCTATAATTTTGATATTATTATCGACCGGATTTATGGACAACAAATTTATCGGCCCTTTCATT
Source organism: Atherix ibis (assembly GCA_958298945.1). NCBI lineage: Eukaryota > Metazoa > Arthropoda > Insecta > Diptera > Athericidae > Atherix > Atherix ibis. Next base: position 51,149,902 of record OY282607.1, read on the forward strand.
CATTCATTTTGATTTATGACTAAATTAAGAGTTCGGTGAAAATTCATTCCGGTTTGTCAATAAACAACCCAATCTAAAGCACCTAAAATACCCGGATTAGTAAGAGAAAATTGTTTTTGTTTTTTAATGAAACTCCATAGATAGAATTTATAGCAAATACAAAAGCTATTTGCCTACCTCCTCAAAAAAAAAAAATTAATTTAAATAAATTTTGATCAAAATTCTTTTATTCAAAGTGTCAAACAATAACGTATTAGCCTTTGAACTTTTTCTGATATTTATTCTTTTCTACCAAATAAGAAGTTTTGTTTTCAACTTTTAAGTCATAACATTTATTTTTTCATATTCTTAGTATATTTTGTAGACTAAGTTGTATAGGAAAAAAATAAATGCTTTTGAAATTTTACAATATATACGATTATAAACTTATTTGTATTCAGTTTAACTTCAGATAACTTTTCGCTTCGAAAAATATGCCTTAAAAATATGAAATGAAATCATGAGTCAGAGGGATGGAACGCAGGTCAAAGTATCCATCGTTAACCCCAAATTTAAAACTAATATTCACAGTTATATTATGTAAGAGCAGATAACGTTAGAGTAACATATGTTAAATACGAATATGCCGACAAGTTTCACACTGGAGGGTAAGTTGGAAATCCCGGAAGACAAGTATACTGGGAATTATTTCGATAAGTTATAAACACAAGTTAACAACGCATTTCCTAGAGCTTCTTGGAGAAAATCTCTTTGCCATAAATTTATTTTTCTAACCACACACACAAAGAGTAACTATTAAAACAACTTTATTTTTCGTGAATGTTAATTTTCACAAGAATTGTTTAAAAATTGTAAGCAGCTCCTTGAAAAGCTCTCGATCATAATTTTTTAATTTTGTAATATATTTAACCTTATAAAAATTTAACAATTAACAAAATATATTATGTGCAAAAGAATACAATTTTTACTATATATCATTAAATGTTAGTTGGCATAGCCAAGGTGCGAAAGATACAAGATTAAGACCTAATCATCATCTAGAGTTACTATTGTATTAAAACAACTTTATTTTTCGTACCTTCGTTATCGACCATAAAATATTGGACAGCTGAATTTAAAAGCATTTGTTGATGGGGAAAGTACGAGCGTTTATGATAGAGAGCGTCCAGATCGTCCAAATGAGGTTACCACATCCGAAATGATTGAAAATATCTACGATACCATTTTAAAAGATCCTTGATTGAAAGTGTATGAGCTATCTGATATGGTATCCATCTTAAAAGAACGTATAAGCAACATATTACATGAAATTTTGTGTATGAAAAAGCTATCGGCAAGATGGCTGCTGAGTTTGCTGCATCTGAGCAAAAATGTATTAGTATAAGAAATTCAATGGAGTGTTTCGACATTTTCAAACATAATCTAAATGTTGATTAAACATGGATTCCCCATTACACAACAAATACCAAAGTACAGTCAAAGAATGGACTTCTAGTAGCGAACGTCCACTAAAAAAACACAAAAACTACTGGTTTCTGTGACGCACTTGATACAATCTTCATCGACTATCTTGAAAAAGAAAAACCGATAATATGACAATATTATACAGTATTATTAGACAAGATAAATAATACAATGAAGGATATACGACCGAGTATGAAGAAATGGCTCTGTGGAAAACGATTTGGCTCGAACGATGGATAAATCACATTCTTTATATGGAATATAAAGCATCAAAAAATGTTAGACTAAGTGTATCCGAGGTAGAATGAAATTCTGTAAAAAAATTTAATGAATTTTCAACATAAATATGGTTTTTTTTATCAAGGCCAAGTATTAATCATATAACCCTAATGATTATGAACAATATGTATGTCGATTTTTAAGTAAAATCTTACACAGATTTAAAATTTTAGTTTTTTTTTTAAATCTGTGTAAGATTTTATGTTTAAGAATTGATTGATTAATAATAAAAATAATAATAACTAATTGATAAAAACCAACAAAATAATGACTGTAAAATTAAACAATCCAAATTTGAATGAAAAATAGAAAATTATCATTATCTTGCAAAATAGGACATCATTTATAAAATAGAAATTTTTGTAGTTTTGTCATATTTTCTAATTGGTACAGAGAGACATATTTTCCACGCTAAAAGATGAAAACTAGAATAGCAAAAATGTGAATTTTATTATGCTCTCAAATCTATGTTGAAGAATAATATAAATTTAACAAATAAAAAAAAATTTTAATATCAAGGTCATGTTTTAATCATACAAACCTCGTAGTATATTATTAAGTTCCGAGTTTAAACAACACATTTAAAACTAACTGAATAACATGAGCTACAATATGTGTATACGTAAAAGAAGAGTATCGAAATTTGGAAGTATTTGGAAACGATTTTTTTTAAAATTTCATTGCCCTGATAACAACACCAACGTTTAGAAAGTATATTTGAGTCCTTAGAAAATCCGAGAAATTGCGCTCGTAGTGTCGGTAAAGTCCGGGAATTGCGCTCGTAGTGTCGGTTTTTGTAAGTAGGAAAGCTGTCAAAATTTCAGCTCGATCCATAGCGTAGGTCAATTTCTATCGTCGATTAAAGTTAACGACATTAATTTGTGCATAACAATGGAAAAAAGCGAGTTTAGGGCTGTCATCAAACATCTCCATTTGAAAGGCTTAAGCGCGAAAGAAATCAAAGCCGAGTTGGATGCAGTTCATGGCACATCTGCAACTGTGTTTGCGACGGTTTACAATTGGGTGAATGAATTTAAACATGGCCGTTCATCCACAAAAGATGAACATCGTTCAGGACGCCCAGTTGAGGTGTCTACTCCTGAAATCATCGACAAAATCCACGATCTGATTTTGAACGATCGGCGAATTAAAGTGCGCAAATTAGTTAAGGCCACAGGCATATCACAAGGTACAGTCGCTTCAATTTTGCATGAAAAATTGTCTTTGAAAAAAATTTCGGCAAGATGGGTGCCGCGTTTGCTCTCAGAGGAGAATAAGCGCAATCGTGTAGTGGACTCTGAGGCTATGTTGGCACTCTTTCATAGCAATCTTGCCGAATTCCTTCGTCGATATGTCACTGTGGACGAAACCTGGATACACTACTACACTCCAGAAACGAAGAGACAGTCATCACAGTGGATTTTCATCGGCCGGCAAGGTGATGGCCACGGTCTTTTGGGATTCGCAGGGCATCATTTTTATCGACTACTTAGAAAAAGGAAAAACAATAAGAAGAGCGTATTACGCGTCGTTATTGCAACGGTTGAGCGAGGAAATCAAAGAGAAACGCCCCCATCTGAAGAAGAAAAAAATCCTCTTGCATCTAGACAATGCGCGTGTGCACACCTGCGCTGTTTCCATGGCCAAAATTGTGGAATTGAGAATGGAATTGTTGCAGCATCCCGCTTATTCACCAGATTTGGCCCCGAGTGACTATTTTCTTTTCCCCAATCTGAAGAAATGGCTTGGCGGATGACGGTTCACTTCCAACGTGGACGTCATTGCTCAAACGGATGAGTATTTTGCAGAACTTCCGAAATCCTATATTTTAAACGTGATTAAAATTTTGGAAAAACGGTTGGAAAAGTGTATAGAGCTAAATTGAGATTATGTTAAAAAATAAAAAATTTATTTTTTTAAAAACAGTTTTTTTCCATCTTTTTCTAAGGACTTATTGAACGACCCTCGTATTTTTTGATCAGTAGAACAAAAAGCTTTAATTACTTTGTGACGAGCAGTATTACTAAAGACTCATAAATATAGTTTCTATCATTTGAAAGTATAATTTTTCGTTGATATTACGAGTATGAGATGCAGAAAAGATTTCATTTCGGAAAATTCATAGCTATCAAGTCAGGAAAATTTTACTATTATAATAAATTATTTTGATATTGCAGTATTAACGGAACTTTAGTGTAAGATGCATAACTAAATAGGTAGATATTAAGGTTCATAAAACCAAATTAATTCTAGCGAAAATAGAATTTCTGCAGAAAATTGTAATTTGGTTCTTGCTAAGAGTAAATAAATGACGAATCATTTTAGGAGATATTTGGAATAATCTTTGGAAGAGTGCCATGAAAATCAAAAATTATTTGCACAGCGTATATTCTAGCTATGAGAGCATTTCTTCAAAATATTGTATCTTCTTCTGTAATAAATTCATCTGATAAGAACTATCTAAATTGTTCTTTTTTTAATAATAACATATCAATTTATTTTTAAAATTTCTCTTCATAAACTGGCCTTTCAGATATTAAACTAAAACTATTCTGAAGTTACATTAAGTTGTAAGAAAAGTTTTAAATAGTTTTATAAAATGTGTTCGAATACGAATTTTGCCTTTCAAAATTTTATATTCTATATTCTTCTAATTTTCATAGAGTAGTGTATATATTACAATATTATCTAGAACAAAAATTTTTAACAATGTCAAAGAGTGACATGACCTTTGCAAGTCAAACTTTTAATTGAAACTCATAAATTCACTATCCATGAATATGGATAACCTCAAACGAAACAACACCATTGCCAGAGGTTGTCGGGTACTACAATAAAAAAATTCTCTAGTATTTTTAATACTTGCAAATCGACTGTATTTTATGAACTTTACTATTATAAATGTCGATGGAAGTTTAACCAAAATCATGACAATTTAAACAAGACTTCATATGTGGATGGGTGGATGGAAGCATGTACGGGCATACTCGCACGTCCACAGATATATTGGAATCAGCACTTTAAAGTGAATAATTACGAATAGACCCCGTTGGTGCTAATTGAATTCGATTAGAAAACCTATGTTAGATTTCACTGAGTAAATATTTAAATTAACACAAGTTCTGTGCGTACAAATCTGTGCATAAGCCATAAGCCAATGAATGTTCCACAGAAAATTTCGTTCACAACCGTCGACACCAGGTCGATGTCGATTGGAAACGCGCAATAAATAATCCGAACAACTAACTTTGAACTTGACTATTAATCCAAACCCAACTTAATACTATGCATTTACGTAAATCACTCTACGACAAAATGTGGTAAAATTATTGTACATAAATTGATAGCTGAAATTTCTGTTTTTACGTGTATATGTACTCAAATAAGTGAATTTGATTTTTATGAGTTTAGTGGTCATTTTTATCCTTTAGTTTTTCTTATTCTAATGCAATAATATGTTAAAAGAACATATCGTATTATCACTCAATTTGTGGTTGGTTAATTGCTTTTCTAAAATTATTATTATTAATATGTATGTGTATAATTTGTTGTAGACTTTTATTAGTAATCGATTCTGAATTAATGGAAACAAATATTTATTGTAAAATATAGCCACTGATAATTACGAAAAGTACTCTTAGTTTTTTTGTAACTTTTTTTAAGCATTTGGATTTATCACCGAAAATCTGATATTTTCACTCAATGATAGTAGGTTAACTAAGTAAGATTGAAATTGTTACCTTGAATAATATTAACGTTTATTTAGAGTTTTTATCGATTGTCGCAAAGATAATATACAAATTTATCTATTATTACCAAATCGAAATTAGTTTGAGTTTAAGACAGAGTTTATCATAGAAACTAAAATGTCTTAAAACCCAATCTATAACTACAATTAATTGCAATTAGATATGATGATATAAAGCTTAGTTAAATTTATATTTGATTGAACATATTTACATCATGAAAGCTATAATTATTATTATCCAAATCAATATCTAACAAAATTTATCTAATTAATATGCATTTGTACTGTTTTCATTACTAAAATTATTTTTTTTATAAGTATTTAAAGAAATCGTGTGACCATTATCACTTTAAAGATGATTAGGAGTCTTTTAAAAGTGAGTGGTAATAGGGGATATTTCTCAACAAGGGACGAGATACTATTAACTCATGTACATAGGGGATTTTTCAGTAATAATTGATTGTAATGTTACGTAATATTTTGGTTTTTTCCCAACAAAGGACTTAATTGTTTTTTTTCACAACCAACTTCACACTTAAGCCGCATAATCACATGTATTTTGATAGCTGACATAGCAAAGTTTGCTTGTAAAAAATTCGATTGATTCTGCACAATAGTTTTTGGTTGATACCCTTTTAAATATCGAAAGCATTTTTGGCATACTTTACTTTTTTGCTATAGAAAAGATAAAAATGCTGTTCAAGCAAGAAAAAAATTATCCGATGTTTATGGAGAAGATGTGTTAAGTGACCGCCAGTGCCAAAACTGGTTTGCAAAATTTCGATCCGGCAATTTTGATCTCGAAGATGCACCACGTTCTGGAAGACCAGTTGATGATGATGAAGACACAATAAAGGCATTAATTGATGCAAACCGGCGGCGAGATCACTGAGGGATTAAATTTATCGAATTCGACCATTCATGGCTTCCTCATCTTCTTACGGAAAAAAATTTGTTCCGTCGCATTGACGTTTGTGATTTGCTTCTCAAACACCAAGAAAACGATCCATGTTTGAAGCGTATCATCACTGGGGACGAGAAATAGGTTGTCTATAACAATGTTAAGTACAAAAAATCCTGGAGTAGAAAAGATGAACCGGCTCAAAGCATTTCGAAAGCCAATATTCATCAAAAAAAGGTTATGCTTTCTGTTTGTTGGGATTTCAAAGGACTCGTTTATTTGAAGCTTCTACCGAGTAACACAACAATCAATTCTGAAGTGTACTGTCATCAGTTGGACAAATTGAATGATTCACTTAAAAAAAAAGCCAGAATTGGTCAATAGGAAAGGTATAGTGTTCCAACAGGATAATGCGAAACCACATACAAGTTTGACTACTCGGCAAAAGCTTTTAGAGCTTGGATGGGATATACTGTCACAACTACCATACTCTCTAGACCTAGCACCTTCTGATTATTATTTGTTCCGGTCCCTACAAAAATTTTTAGACGGTAAAACGTTTGCGAATACCACTTTGAATTTGCTTGTTGAAAAAACCAACAAGCAATTTATCAAAAAACCAATATGATATATAATATTTTTTATTATGACACTTATTACAAACGTCGCGAGAACCAGAATTCTACTCCGGACTTGCAGATTTAAACAATTCCAGATGTTTTCGTTACATAGATTAAGTTATCTATTGCGCTTTATTTAACCAACGATGGATCGTAATATAGAGAGCCAAATACTCTTCACAGGATCCTCCTCAAGAACGCGAAGGCAAAAAGTTCTGAATGATACTTGTTGAGGGCTCAAGACTTCCAAAAAAACCAGTACTTTTGTATAGAGTCTTCTACATAGCAGTGGCTTTGATTTTATACAGAATAAACTAGGTGGTTATGATATAAAAAATAAATTTCTTCAAAATTTTCTCTAACTGGTGTAGTAATTTTAAATGCACCAATTGAAAAAAAGCAATCCGGCTATCAACGAGATTTAAATATACTTTTTTTATTTTGAAAATTTCCTATTAAAACAAATTCGCAAATATAAAAAAACTATAAATGCTAGCCTCAAATAATATTCATTTTATAGCTTTTCAAATAACTTTAAATAAATTGGAGCAGTATTATTTATAACCAATAGTCTTCTTTCGAAGATCCATCCCAACATTACCGCCTACGATTACGGAGATCACAACAGCAATCAACAAGCTTAAGTACAGCAAAGCACCCGGACCTGACAACCTGGCCCCAGAAGTTCTGAAGTTTGATCCACCACTCCTGGCCTCACTGTTGCATCCTATAATCGCAAAAGCCTGGACACAATGCCACTTTCCGGACAGCTGGAAAGAAGGAGTAATTATCACCATCCCGAAGAAAGGTGACCTTGGCGATTGCAAAAACTGGAGGGGAATAACTCTGCTGAACACCATCCAGAAACTAATCGCATCAATCATCCTGACTCGCATCACTCCAACAGTGGAAAGTGCCCTCCGCAATGAGCAGTCTGACTTTAGACCAAACCGCTCCTGTATTGATCACATCAACAGCCTAAGAATGATCATTGAACAGTCAAACGAATGGAACAGCCCGCTCTATCTTCTCTTCGTTGACTTCGAAAGAGCCTTTGACATGATTTCTCGCGACGCCATCTGGAGTGCTCTGGATGAACTGGGCATCCCGCAGGCCATTATCGATCTCATCCGAGAACTATACCGCGAGGCCTCGTGTGGAGTGCGTTTCAAGGGACGAAACAGCGATACATTCAACATCTCGAGAGGAGTCAGGCAGGGTTGTATAATCTCGCCTATTCTCTTCATAATCGCCCTAGACCTAGTCCTTCAATGCACTAACAACACAGCCAGCAACGGTATCCAGTAGACACTGCGTGAGAAGCTCCACGACCTGGACTACGCCGACGACATATGCCTCATGTCCGACACCTTCAACGGCATTCAGGAGAAACTGAATGCTCTGGCCTCCAACGCCGAAGAAGTTGGGATGAGAATAAGCATCAAGAAGACCAAATTGATGCATATCGGCGCCACCTGCGAGAGACCCTTGATGCTACACGGTATCCAAGTTGAAGATGTCGAAAAGTTCTGTTACCTTGGCAGCATGCTCAGCAAGGATGGTGGAACTGAAATAGACATCCAAACGCGCATCAACAAGGCGCGACAAGTGTACACCTCACTTGGGAACGTGAGGTGTACACTTGCACTCAAACTTCGAATATTCAACTCAAACGTCAAGACAGTACTGTTGTACGGCTGCGAAACATGGAAAGTAACAGACAGCACGACTCGTAAGCCTCAAGAATTTGTGAACAGATGCTTGAGGCATATAAGCAAGATCTTCTGGCCAAACTGGATAACGAACGATGAGCTGCTTCTTCTCACGAAGCAAATACCCCTGCTAGATAACATCAAACGCAGGAAATGGAGTTGGATTGACCACACCTTGCAAAAACCACCTACGGACATAGCAAGGATGGCACTAGATTGGAACCCACAGGACAATCGCTGCAGAGGACGTCCAAGGACTACTTGGAGAAGATCAGTCGAGCGCGAACACCAACAAACTGGCAAATCATGGTCGGAAGTAAAAGGGCTGGCTCAAAACAGAAGCAGATGGAGAGAGTTCACAGAGTCTCTAGTGCCGCTATATGCTCCATATGAGTGACTGTGTTCTCATGTCTATGTGTAACATAGAAATGAAAACCTGTCAAATAAAAAAAATAAAAATAAAATAGTCTTCTTTACTTTATTATTTCGGATAAATCAAACGTGAGTTTGTATCTTCGGCTCCAAAATAGGCTTTTCCAAAGCTGTCCACTTCTTTGTTTAAAATTCCAGAGAAATTTATTTGGTATTTAATATGAATAACCAAATCCATCAGTCTTTAATGAGTATATTAAGAGGATGGGTGGAACATTTTAATGAACTCCTAAACACTAACCATTTAAAACACGAGTTGGAGGTCCCGCCAGCTGAGGAATACATGCTGCGGCCATCGACTGAAAAAGAATAGGTCACCTGGTAAGTATGGGAGGCTTAATCAGTTCACTGGCAATTGATAATACCAAGGTGCCATACTTGGACCATTAAGATCAATTACTGGTCCAAGGATGGCACCCTGGTATTAACTTTCTCAAACTCAAGACAGGGGATATCACAGAGGGTTCAATTATAGCGATAGTACGCCGCTGATTGGATACCATTTTTTAATTATGAATTGATTAAAAAAATACGAATTACATTTGCTTTTTTAATTTAAAAGAAAATTTGAATAATATCGACCTATGAGTAGTAGATAAATGGAGTCGAGATTGATACATGCCCAAGTCGTACAGAGGCCTTCGAGACTACCTTTTAGAGATCCTTAGAATTAGAATTTCGTTTGGCAATATTTTTTTTAAAATGAAAACGTACAAATCCTTTGATATATTATACGAGTATGCATAAAAATCGAAATAAAATATCATTGAATACCAAAAAGAGTCACTTTTAGAATATTAAATTTGATATATCAGACTAAAAGCGCTACTCGACGAATGTAAAGGGAAAATGCAGATTGAATTTTAGCTTTGATCAAGGTGGAAGGTAAATATTTCTGAAATTTTCTTTTGATACTACTCGACGATATAATTAATTAGCAAGAGTACATACCAGCCCATTCGAATATCGAATAAATAGATACAAAGATGGAAAATTTCCATATCAGAACTCACAGCCAATCAGAAATTGGGTTGACTAGCTTTGGAATCAATTATATCCAAAATCTATTGGATTTCATTGAGTCTATTTACGAATACTTCGCCCAAAACACGGAAATTTACAAATAGAATACGATCTATTTGGTAAACAAAATTTTTGAATCGGTTTGTATTCAGAATCGACAAAGTACGAGTATTTCTAGAATAATCAAAGTTACGATGGTGCTGGTCCAGAAGAAATGTGGAAATGTGCATATATCCAAATGGAAATATCAAAGATGTCTGTTAAAGTTTATCTTTCCTCTACGAAAATAAGTATTGGATATAATTGGTGGGAAGATATTCAAGTACATTGTGCTCTAAGGCCTGTCATGTTTGAACAACATCATTGTTGGTGCGTGCGATACCAAACATTATATTCTAAATATCATCAGGTATCCAAAGAAAAATGTCAATCGTATTAATTAAAAAACACCTTCAAAACGTTTATTTACTAGCATATAACCTTAAGTGTACAATCGGATTTTATTTGAAACTTTTGATATTGGCGAGCTTGTGTGTAAATATTGACCGAGTGTGTCTCGGCTAGTCATTTTGCATTCGAGTACGAGTACGGACGCCATTTACTGACAATATACACATTTATTTTGGATTAAAAAATTATTTCCATTTTACACACTCATTTATATACAGATTTGTTCTTCTATTATTTACCAACGCATTTATATAAATCAAAGTACAAATTTTATATTTCTTTTCTTTAATTTTGTTTGAACAAAATCTTCATTCAGAACTTCATATTTTTAAAATTAAGATAAGTTTTTAAGGAACTTCTTCATTGAATTTAATTTAAATTTACGTTTATTTTGAAGAAAAAAGTTTATTTTAATTTATTTTACGATTTTATTAACTGAATAAATATTCACTTTAGTAAAATTAATTTAAAAAAATTCGTTGGAATATCATGTACGTTTGGGATGAATATTAAATAGCGTTAATTATTCTTCAAAAGCAATGAGTGGATATATGAACGATTTTTTTTTAATACGAACATATCATCCACACAATAATGGACAAAATGAGTATTTGCTTAAATAACTCTTTATTTAACGCTTACGAAAGTTAAGAATTACTTCCATAGGAAATTTTAAATATCATAACTCGCTTATGAAAATGCACCACGAAAGTTAAAGACTAACTACTGAAAACTGTTTATAAAAATATTTACTAAAAGTGTAAAAATGCTTTCGATAAATATTATATCATTTAATATGAATGGTTTTTCCTCATTTTCTTCTTTCATTCTTTACAACTGAAGAAAATATTTTAAAAACATTTAAGCACAATTTTCAAATGTTTTCTTGATTAAGTTGGCATCTATAGGAAATTTACTTTAATTATTACTTAGAGATTATTTAAGTTCGTAATTAGAGTAATTTTTTGCTATTCTAACTGAAGCTATCGATTTAGTGGAGTCAAGACATACAATATTTCCTGGATTTTTTTAGTTTTTTCCAGCATAATTGGTGGATACAACGGGTCTTCGCCATATTGGGTTGGCGAGATTTTGGTCATTCCGATTTTGGCGGAGCATTTTAACTTCTCTTCAAGTTAGAAATCAAATCAATTTGATGGGAAAGAAGTTACCACATATATACTGCCCCATTATTCTCCTAGCTATGTGTTGCTCCTCTTACAGGAAAGTTGTCTGATTTCCAAGTTGTCTGAAGAATATTGTCTGAAGAATATTGTGGTAGTTTTGTGAAAATGGTCTACGTTGTTTGGTGTGGATATTCTGTACAATAATCCTTTCTTCGACCGTAAGATTAGGATCGAGTCCGGTAATGCCATGGAGTGTTACTATATTCTTAGCAGTTTTACATAGGCTATGATCTTATGCCCGACCATTGTGGAGTTCTATTGATTGCTGAAGGAGAAGCGGGATGTTTTCAGGGTATTATATCTGCGTAAGGCAGAAAGGGTTGAAAAAGTGTCATTATTAGTAGTTAGAGGGAGTTATTAGTTACAATGCGTTGCTATCTGCTTGTCGTGAGACCTGCTGGAGATGGTTTCAGTCAGGTCAGTTGATGAGAAAAAGACAGAGTCGCAAAAGAAGCAATAAAATGGATATGAAGGAAGGGTATGGGAGTCGCTTTTACCATACTGACGTAATCGAATATTTTATTAGATTATACATGGACAATTGCCTAAATGGAATCCTTATCCATGACTTAAAAGTGGAGAGGTGTTAATTACTAAGATTATATAGATATAAACACTAAAAATCCAATTACTCCAATCATGAATCGTTCGTAAAATTATAAATATTGGGTTGCTCGGAAAGTAATTTTGTTTCATTTGATGATAGTACACTTCAGAATTGATTGTTGTATTGCTCGGTAGAAGCTCAAAATAAACGATTCCTTTGAAATCCCACCAAATAGATAGCATAACCTTTTTTTTGACGAATATTGGCTTTCGAAGTGCTTTGAGTCGGTTAATCTTTTCTACTCCAGGATCTTTTGTACTTAACATTGTTATAGACAATCCATTTCTCGTCTCCAGTCATGATACGCTTCAAAAATGGATAATTTTCTTGGCGTTTGAGAAGCAAATCACAAACGTCAATGCAAAGGAACAAATTTTTTTCCGTAAGAAGATGAGGAACCCAAATATCGAGCTTTGAGATTAAACCTAGTCGTTTCAAATGATCATGCACGGTCAAATTTGATAAATTTAACCTCTCAGCGATCTCACGAGTTGTTATTCGCCGGTTTGCATCAATTAATCCCTTTATTGTGTCTTCATCAGCTTCAACTGTCCTTCCAGAACGTGGTGCATCTTCGAGATCAAAACTGCCGGATCGAAATTTTGTGAACCAGTTTTGGCACTGGCGCTCACTTAACAAAACTGCTCTATATACATCCGATAATTTTTTTCTAACTTGAACAGCATTTTTATTTTTCTATAGTAAAAAAGTAAAATATGCCGAAAATGCAGTTTTTCACTTTCCATATTTAAAAGGGTATCAACCAAAAACAACTGCGCAGAATCAATCGAATTTTTTCACAAGCAAGGTTTGTTATAAAATGTGAAGTTGGTTGTGAAAAAATACAATTAAGTCCTCTGTTGGAAAAAATACAAATTACTTTCCGAAAAAATACAAATTACTTTCCGATTCTATAATCAAATACATATTAAACAAGGAAAAGTAAAAATAAACTAAGGATGTGTGGTATGGGAAAGGTTCTGGAGCGCTTTTGTTTAAAAAAATGGCGGTAAAAGTTGGCCAATAATGCCAAAACATTGATTTGCCCAAATTTCGCAAATACGTTAATATGTCAGAAAGCACTTGAACCCAAATTTCGAAATATGAAGGAAAGATAAAACTCTTAATATTAGTTCAAATTCTACTATTCAAAAATATAGATTTAATAGATTATATAACAAATACTGAAAAATTATATTTATGATTAAATAAGTCTACTTGATTTTTGGTTAGCTTTTAGTTAACCGTTGTATTTGAATAATATTCAATAAAATCAGTTAATCATAGAGTATATAAATAGATATATAGAAAAATTTTCTTCAACATTATTTATTAAAATCTTCACTATTATGTGCATAAATACGTTCTTCTGCATGAAAACTATTCTAATAAAATGGTCTTCAAACTTTGTTTTTCCAGTCGAATTTTTATAAATAACTTTTTCATTATCTTAAAAATAAAATTGATTAAATTTTTAGGAACCTCCCTAAAAATATACACGTATATATTATTTTAGAAGACACAATACTGCAATTGCTTCCTTTTATATATGCTTTCCCGTTCTTAAAGAACTAACTTCAAACTAATAATATTCACAAGATTTTTTTTAAAAATTCTAAAAAAAGCTAATGGGTTACACTATATCAAACTCAAAGGATATAATTTACAGATAATTGAAGATAATTACAACCTAAATATATATTCTACTATGTGTACACGCTTTTGGCATTCTCATACAATGGATTTAACGAAATAGTGTTGAAATGGTAGACCATATATCATTATAACCAAGTAAAGACTTTGCTGCTATGATTATTTCTGAGTAAAATTAATGATGTTCCAGCGAAACTAAAGCTTATCTGTTTTACTTCAAAGGAAAAGTATTCGTTAAATTTCAGGTCCTCTGAGCCAATAAATCCCACAATTATCTGCCAGAATCCTATAGTTGTTTATGATTCTCTCCCTAAATGAAATACGTTTATACAATATTCGTATTAGTGCTGGAGAAAACATTATAAGTCAGGTAATATTTGTTTCAAGATAAAGTGATGGAAATATACTAAAAACAGGTAAAATTTGTTTTGCCACGCGAACTTTATACTAAGCTAGATGGTCATTTATAATAATAATTTATGCAATTTTTTTAATACCATATTTAAAGATAATACTGATATATATATTATATAAGAAATTAAATATTATTGTTTCCTCAAAAGGAAGTTTTTTATTTTATAAAATTAAAGATAAAATTATCAGTGAGAACATATCCTATTATTTTTGGACAATTTTTATTTTGTTTTTTTCGAAATAATTACTAAATTATATTTTTTTTTAAAAATTTCAAGAAAAATACTTTATAAAATAATAAAAAATTTAAATGTAAGTTACTTCAGTCTCACATAACAATTTATAATGAAATAGTCTAAAAAAATTCAGTAAGATACCAAATTGTATTCACAAATAAATAAATTTTCGATGTGGCTTATTTCAGTAAATAGTATCGAAAGACAATCTTTTTTTATTTAACATTTTGTATGGAGCTATTCTATTTAAATTTTTTCCATTAATATTATCCTTTTTAAACTAGTTTCATTAGGTATTGGGCAGCTAAGCATCTGCGTAAGCATTATTTCTACTCTTTGTGGCAGCGATGGAAGGATTCAACTGGAATAGCCTATAGCTGCTCGGTTAGATTTCTTTAGATGTTAACGATAGTAATAAAATGATGTGCTTTCAGATGGTTTTTGATCTTGGTAAATATAAATAAATCATACGGATTGATATCAGGTAAATTATGAAGTTAGGAAAGTACAGAAATTCCATTTTACCAATAAGAACTCGTTGATGGAGATGACCTTGTGACGATAACGCCTGTCAAGGTGGAGATTCTAATTGTGAGGAATGAGTATTTTTATAAGTTGTCGATGTTAAAGGCTTCTCCGAGCAAGAAACATCTTCTAGTACTTATCAGCCCTCAAAAATGCTTTTTGAAACCAAAACACTTGTACTCTTGATAAAGAATATTTGCCATAGGCTCGTTACAAGGTTTTTTATGTCAAACTCGCGGATTCCCCATCTGTCGCTTTTCCATTTTTAATATAAAATTTGCATAAAATATATTTGACAACACGGGTGATACTTCTTGAAATATTTTTTGTTGTTTTTACCTCCAATATGAAGTGTAAGGAATGTACAGGTACTACCAATTAGACCCTGTAAATAAAATACACACTTTGAAATTTATGAAAAACTATTTATGAATAAAAGAAATATAAGCTAGAAAAACTTTTTACATCGATCGTGGGTTTAATAACCTATATAGAGACATCGATCGTGGGTTTAACAACTTTTTAATCACAGTTTTCCATAATCTTCCATAAGATGTCAATTGAATTTGGTTTTCAATAATTGTTGGACTGCTTCTTGAGCAGTGTGGCACGTAGTACCGTTCCATTGAAACCACAAGTCGTCGAAATTTATGTCATCACCACCTCTCTGTAGCACACTCCATTGACAGTAATTATAGCAGCAGCCTCTTCTTCGAAATTAATACGGACTAATGATGTCTCCGGTCCATAAAGCGCACTATATAGTGATATGTAATGAATGTCATGGTTATTCAATAACCGCTCTTGAATTTTCAGATGTTCAAATGCGACAATTTTCTTGTTAACATAGCCGTCTAAGTGAATATGAGCTTTGTCCGAGACATGTCAATATAGCCAATTTCAAACTTATTGGAAAAAAAGTTCTAATTGGTAAACCAATTAACAACTCATCGCAACGGAGCTTAAGCTTTTTTGAAGAATTATTACGCCGCTGCACGGCTGGAGATCACTCGACTATTCAGTTTTTTTCTAAAAAAATGTGCAATAAAAGCTATTCGAATATTTAGAGTTGATCTGAGAAATACATGCTAGAAGAAAAATTATCAGGATTATTCTGGAAAATAAGTTCTGACCCTTCGAATCAGTTTAAATAGAGTTGAGTCAGCAGAAGTGGCAGTCCGTTAAGTTGATGATTTTGTGGCGAGTATTTCGTTTAGTAATTTTTAAAGGCAAAAAATGAGGCGGTGATATTATTAAACGGTGAACGAAATATATAAAGTAAAGGTTTTATTAAATGGTGTCGTGCTCTTTTCCTGTGCTCTATATATGACTTTACCAAAAAATTTTAATAGTACAAGACCATACTTATTACAGAAAAAAGATGAGTACCTGTCATTTCGATATGTTAAACCATAAACCACTAAAATTAATAATAGCAAAATAATTACTTTTAGCAAAGAATTAATTCTTTTTAAATAAAAAAATTACAATTAGTTTTCGATTTTAGAATTTACTTTTTTGCAAGAACTTGTTTAATTATGTTTTGATCTAAGCAACACATTTATTGAAAATTGATATTTGTTCCCTTCGGATATGTATAAATAGAATTGAGTCAGCAGAAGTGCCAGTTCGTTAAGTTGATGATTTTGTGGCGAGTATTTCGTTTAAAAAATTGATAGTTTTACATGAAGTTTTTATATCCTATAATATAAAAGTATGTATCAATCCTTATACGGAAAACAGTATAAGTTTATTATTTCGAGTTTTATTTAGAAATAGAATGGATTCTGCAAAATTAACAGAGTACCCATCTGAAAAAAATTATGTTCACAAATAGGATAAGTTTAAATATTGTTTTTATAGTTCGGACCTCATACTAAGCTACTATTATTTCGACAAAAAATATGGTCGTAACCAAAAATTTCAAAAATCTTGCACACAAAATAAATTCTCTTTTTCCCGTTGAAATAAATAGGCTTTTGGAAAAAAAGAGAGTGTATTTAGCTTAAATCAAAATATATTTAACAAAGAATAATTATATCAAGTCTGGTTGTTTCTTAAATAAATTAAGTACAAATTACAAGTGATTAGTAAATTAGCCTTTGATAATCAATTTTGTAAATACTTAACCTTTTAGCAATTCACGGCTGCTAATACAAAAAATGCTATTGAAAAAATACCTTAAATATGAAACACATTTAAAAATCACAAAATATTGTGTGCAAAATATTCAAAAATATTAAAAATGATGCTATAAACTCCTAAATAAAATAAGAAATATATTGTACTCTTATATCGAGAGCTTATTAAAATAAAAAACTGAATTCTAACTCATATTTTAGAAAATATTGCAAAATAAAAAAAAATACGAGCATAAGTACTTGTATTGAAAGCTAAAAGAAAATATTCACAACAGAAGGTATTGCTACCCATTGCCATCATTTCAGTATATTTACTACTCTCGCAAATCATGAGGTGGTTATAATATTTTTGCTTTTTTATTTCTCTGAGAGAGGTTAAAACAGAAAATTTGAAGTTCATATTTTTATAAGCAATAAAATGCATCGGCTTCGGTTATTTTGCCATTAAAAATGATTGTTCATAATATCCAAAAAAAAATTAAGAAATCCCAACCCTCAATTTAGTTATTACCCTCGTAAATGTTCAGTACAAAAATTTTCTTACGTTCGTGTGTATGCCTAAAAGTATTTGCTAAAATTATTGAAAATGTTTCAAAAATACACTTCCGTTATTTGTTTTTTTTTAAGTTTTTCATATCCATAAGTTTTTAGACCCTACTGCCACTACTCCCAATAACTATCACATAAACTTTATGGAATTAATCATAAAAGAAAGCTCCCAGATTCAAGTACTCGCAATTGAATAACTTATCTCGTTACCCTTATTAAATAAACGATCATATTTCTCATATATCATAATTTTATATTTTTTCTTCCTTCGTTCAATTGAAAAAATACTCATATATATATATATATGTATATGTGTATATATATTTAAAGTGGAAGAGAACATAAAATGAAATTGCGGAATTTCAAAATAAACAGAAAAATACATCTCTTGATTGACTATAGAGAAACTAATAAAAGTTATTTTTGTATATTTCCGAGTACTACCACCATCAGTCTCTTGGCTTGTTTCATACTTCTTTCACCCTTACTCAATAGAATTGCTGAAATTTTATTTAACTGTCTTCCTCTTTATTTCACTTTTTCCATCATATTCTTATAGAGTTAGTTTTTGGAAAACTTTTAAAAAGCTAGAAAGTTTAAACAAAATCATAAATAACGTATTCGAAATGGACTTGGCTGGCATTTTAAAAATCTGAACAGATCTTTGAAGGTGAAAGAATTTCTACCCATCCTTGGAAATATTATAAAAGCAACAGGCATTCAATTCCCAATAAACAAAATCTCAATGAGTGTACTCTCTTACGTTCGCATGCATACATAGATGTATACTTTATCTAGATTTTCATATGTGTTTGTATATAAAAATAAGTTCTATTAGGAAACATCTTGGAATATGGTGGTGGCAGTGGTAAGGAACTGATTTATTGGTATAAGATTTGGTGCTGGTACGAGTGCAACCAAAAGAGAAAATCTGCAAAATCAAATAAGAAACTTTCAGTAGGGAATCATTTATCACATTTTCGAACAAGCGCATTTTTCCAAATAGACTTTAAGTATTTAGATGAAAAAAAAGGACAAAACTAACAAACTTGAGATTTTCAAAGTTTCAAAATAATAAACTAGATTAATAGAAAGTTATTCTGCAAAACCTGAATGAATGTAGAAGAGACAAAGGTAGACAGGAAGAGTTTGGACAACAGAGCTATCGTTTTAATAGATACATTGTGGAGAATATTTTTTATATAAACACAAATTCACTTATAATATTATAACTGAGAAACAAAAACCAAAATTTAATTGTTTGATTTTCGAGAAAATTCTGGAATTTAATTATTTATTTACGAATTTAAGAAAGAAAATCTATTTCAGAGAATTTCTAGTACAGTTTTACGTGAATTGGTGGTATTTGATAACAGAAATCTGTGTTCGATGCAATTATCTGCAGTTTGATTTTAATTTACTTAAAATATGACTGTACTTTTATATAGCATTTTAAATTGGTATTAAGATTTTTAGTTTTGGATTAATTAATATTTTATTATTGCTGGCCAGGCCGCGTGTTAAGCATGCGTAAAAAATATCGTGATCATACCAGAAAACGAATCGGAAGACTACGTAGCCCAATCAGCGATCTGATCAATCCGCTTAACTTACATTGATGAGTGATCGGTTACCTGTTTCCTCCAACTGGAGTGATTAGAGTTAAATTGCATTTCTAGTATTTTTTACGATGTTAAACGAGGCAGTATATGATGTGTCTGGTATGATACAGAGACAGTTATAATATATTATTTAACGTGACTTAGTTGTCTTTAACGTAAAACCACGAGTCGTCTACGACCACAGGGATTTAGTTACTCTCAATCAACGCACCACCATCACTGGCAGTTACAAGCTGATTACTAACCACCACGTTGCTGCCAAATGGTGCCTCACCATAATCGGGCACAGTGTGTTTTCACACCATGGGGCACCTCGACTCCCGTGGTACCAATTTTGAGTACTTTAGTTTGTACTCCGCTCATTGAGCTACGGTTAGGAATCTTGTAAATTTCTAGGACACCGCTAAGCTAGTTCAGGTACGCAAATCCGCTAAGACCCGAAAGTACAACCGGAGTCGACCTTTGAAAGTCGTCTTTCACCCGGTTGTAGCCACCCTCCGTGTCATCAACATACTCATTCACGTACCATTCTTGCTCTCCTCACAAATAGTGCCACGGCAAATCTATTAAGGCATTCATACCATTCTCTCACACCCAACACACCACTCACATCCACACTCTCATCATTCACCACGATTCCACATGCACCTACGTGTAAGTCACGCAAATCCCCGTACAGGCCACACTCAATGAGAAGGTGCTTGGCACTCTCCCCCTCCGCCCCACAAGGGCATCTAGCCTTCGCAGCTAGACCACACCTGTGTAGGAACCCATTCATAATGCCGTGTCCCATGAGTAAATACCCAAGGTACAGACCAAATTCAAATCCATACGAAGATGGGAAGCACACATCCGAAATGAACATGTGCGTCCACCTGCCATTCACACTCTCATCCCATCGATTTTACCAAATTTCATACATTCTGTTCAGGACCAGCACACGCCGCCGGCGAAGACTAAGGTCCTGAACCTCTTCATTCGTAACCGGACAACCAGCAAGCGGGATGCCCCACCGTAGACGGTAGTGGATGCTTCCAGGCAGCACCTCCAGGTCCCATAGAATTTCTCCCATAAGAACCTGCATCGCCTCTATTCTACATTCAAACATGCATACAAAGTCAGACGCTGGACTGAATTTGTGCACACCCTGAAAAGCAGAGACAGTACCGCCGGAGAATCCTCAGCGAAGATAAAACTGAGGGAGCAAAGGAATTCAGATGATTGTTACAAAGCTGTTCGAATTCTACTGCCGACATTAGATGGATGCAGCGTTTAATCCCCACTATGGATCCATGGATTGTCCGACGATGCAATCGGGTAAACTAGTATCAATCTCAATTGTTCAGGGCAAAATGCTGCTTTCGGGTTTACCAACATCACTTTATTTTGAACAATAGCACGATATGCCCTTATAGAGATAGTGCTATGGAGGGGGTACAGAATAGGTATCTTAGTTACGTACAGTAATGTGAAGCAGAGAGCTTTGTGTCCTTGATGTCAAATTCTACACCACGGCAACCTACAAAATGGATTCATCCAAACACAGTAAAGGCTAGAATAAAATTTCGACAAACGACAACTTCAGTTGCTGTTAAAAATTAGCACATTTCGCTCTATTCAATATATTAAAAACAATTGCAACAAGTATAGAAATAATATATCATCTGATCAGTTTATTTTTTTTATATTTTATGCTTATTTAAATTTGACGATAAAATCGTTTGTCGTTTGCGTTCTAACCTTAATGAAATTCCGTAAATCATCGCATAACAAAAAAAAATTATATAACTAACCCTGCCGGATCTCCCGGAAACAGAAATATAGTTCAGTGGTATTTCGGGAATTTTTAATAATGTGTGTGAAATACAGAATATGTAATTGCATTTATACTAAATTTATACAGCGAGATTCGTTTGAAATAGAACACAGCTCTAATGAAAATTACAAAGTTAACACTTTTATCTTTAAAAAAATTACAGAAAGAATTAACCTTAGCCAAAATGCTTGTTTTCATTTTTCTTCACTAAAGATTCTTGTGCTAAGACACCCAAAACAAATTTCCAAAAAAAACCCTCGTCCTTATAACTTATATTTATAATAGTATCCTCCGCACATCATTTTTTCCTTCCCTGTGGAAGTTTTCCATAATTAAGATGATCCCAAAACCCAATAAGCCCAAAAATCTTCCTACCTCATATAGACCTATAAGCCTCCTTCCCATGTTATCAAAAATCCTAGAAAAATTAATCCTAAAACGCCTTTATCCCATTTTTGAAACCGAGGGTGTCATTCCTCAGCATCAGTTTGGATTTCGACCTGAGCATTCCACTATCCAGCAGTGTTATCGCGTAGTCGACTACATAGCGTGTTCGCTAGAGCGAAAGGAATACTGCCCAGGCGTGTTTCTTGACATTTCGCATGCTTTCGACCGTGTATGGCACCCTGGATTGCTTTGGAAGTTGCAGCGAGTCCTACCCTCGAGTTATTTCCACATCCTTAAATCTTTTCTCTCAGACCGATATTTTCAGGTAGCTGAAAATATGGAGTACTCTGACATTTATCTAATTTCCGCCGGTGTCCCTCAAGGAAGTATCCTAGGTCCTATCCTATATAACATTTATACCCATGACATTCCTTGCCACAACAACATCCTAACCGCAACATATGCTGACGATACAGCCATCCTGACACATCACAAAGATCCTTCCACAGCCATTAGTATCCTACAGAACCATATCCACTCCTTAGAAACTTGGTTCAAAAGGTGGAGAGTGAAGGTAAATGAGCAAAAATCTGCTCATGTAACTTTCACACTCTGCCGAGCACAAATTCCCGACATAACCCTAAACGGCAGTATTATTCCACAAAAAAATAGCGTACGTTACCTTGGACTTATATTCGACAAACGGTCAACCTGGAACCTTCATACGAAAACTAAAAGACGTTACAAACAATTATTACGTCTCCTAGACAGCAAATCAAAACTTACAACAACAAGTAAACTATTACTATACAATACGGTTCTGAAACCAATATGGACATATGGTCTAGAACTTTGGGGTTCGACTAAGCATTCCAACTCTCTACCAATCCAATCCCTACAATCCCGAATCCTTCGTAAAATTGTCAATGCCCCCTTTTATGTGCGAAACACTGTTATCCACCGTGACCTAAATGTTCCATTTGTTCGTGAACTATGCATCTCCCGATATAAAAAATTCCATTCGCACCTATCTTTCCACCCTAATCCTTTAGGAAGGGAACTTTTCACTCCCACCCGTCCAGTATACACCCATCGACGTTTAAAACGGCGATGGCCGACAGATTCGCTAAAATTATAAAATAAAATTACCCTGTTATAGAGGTAACATCGATGGGTGTTTTCCTCCACATGTCTTCATGTCCTTGTATATTCCCGTAAAAAATCTGCTTGTTACTAGCATAAGTAGTTGTAGATATCATTTAAAATTAAAAAAAAAAAAAAGAAAGTGGTGAAATATCGCTCTCGCCGCCTTATTCTGATGGATAGTAATGAGGAATAAATTTATTAAGAGGAGTTTGAATTAAATGAGGCCAATATTTTTCTTGTTTATTTACGTTTTCTTCAATTTTTCAATCGAAACTGTTGAATATAAAAGAAAATATTTCATTTTAAGAAGTTTTTGGAACGCATCACCCCATTTATGTACTTGCTTCTAGCTTTCTATAACACGATTTAACACGGCACATAATTTACTAGAAACCTATATATCGTGTTATAGAGGGATTACTTGTACTTGGACAGATGTGGAGCTGGAATTGAGTAGTAGCCAATGAGAGTAATGAGTTCGGTCAATTCGCGTTACACACAGTTTAAGTCCCACACTTTGTCTTTCAATATGTTGAATGTTACTTGAACAAAAAAATTACACAAAAATAACAAATAAATAACAAAGGACAGTTAATTGATTTTTGATTTAATAAAAAGTAATTAAAAAGACATATTGTGTGGGAAGAATATATTTATTGTCATACCAGATTTTAATTTTTAATATTTATTCGTAAATAATAAAACTAATAAAAATAATATTTATTCGTAAAAAATAAAACTAATCTATTCTTCTCTGATACGTTAATATAATATGTGAAACACATAAAAGGCATTTTAAATTTTAATTAATTTTTATGTCAAAATTTTATAATAAATTTTCATAGTCAATGTTTGTTGATTATATAATATAAACAGGAAGCGGATGAAAAGCTTCAATTATTATCGATAGTAACTTTTATTTTTCAGATGGTGATATAACACCACCACTCTTACCAAATCAAAAATGTAATATCAAAAATGCCAATGTAAAAAATATTTCTTCCTAAAATAAATATAACATTTTCTTATATATTGTATATTAAAAATATATATAAAATTGAAGTCAAAATAGAGATTGGCATTTGTGAATATTGAAAACTTCTATTGTGTTTTTAAGTGAAGTGAAAAGGCGGCCATTTTAATTTATTTGAAATTCAGTTTTTTTGAATATCTTATTGAAAGCTATAAAAAAAGTATTAATTTTTTTGAATATTTTTTGAATATAATACAATAATTCTGATGGTTTTTTATTATTTTATATAATGTTAATATTTTTGAATTATTTTGTAAAAAAATGTCATATTATATTAATTTTCAATTTAAAATTTATAATAAGATCAAATAGTAGCTATTTTTATAGATCATCAATATCTTTCCTAAATTATATTTTATTCATTTTCTGTAAAATACTATCTCACTTTACAAAATTTCACAATAAAAAATTATTCCATACTACAGACTGCCGATTAATTTTTTATAAACAGGTAACAGACAATGGCAATTTGCTTGTAGATCACTGTGTGAGTTTCCTTCTCCCTCTAATTACCAAATTATTGTACTAAAGTCCCTTTCTTTTTGAGCTCATGGCAATACTGATAAATCATCAGCTAAGGAAATATCTTGAATCACAAGAACTTCTCAGTGGATGGTGATTTGACAGCATATTTATCCGAAAAGTAAAACTAGAATTTCTATTGTTCTAAGGAATGTAGAGTTATTACAATTGATATCTGCATGTATTTGACAAAGTTTGTCATCTCAAGCTCTTTTATCGGAAATATGTACATATGGCATTACCGATTGCTCTTTTAAATTTATTAGAAAGTATCTTCCGGGCCGTATAATCCAAGTCGTTTTGAATGGTTACAAGTCTCCGGGTCACCAAATAAATGCTAATGTTCGCCAAGGTTCTGTTTTATATCCAATGATGTTTCTCATTTACATAAACGATGTGCTATCTATTATTTCAAATCTAATCCACTGCATTGCTGAGGACAGTACCCCTTAGCTTTTCATATTTGTTTTTCAGTTGCATACTTGCTTTTTAAAAATAGAAATGGAATCGTAAAGTAAGTTCCAATATAAACATCATAGTATTGGGTTGTCCGGGAAGTAATTACGTTTTTTTAAATAAAAATGAAAGACGATTTTCTTATAGTGAATTCATATTTTATTCAATTAAATATTGTCCAGTCTGATCCAATACTCTTTGCCATCTTTCTGGTAGGAGCATGATTCCACGCTCATAAAATTTTTGTTCTTTACTGGTAAAAAACTGATCTAAGTGATTTTTGACCTCCTCATTTAAATTAAACGTTTTACCGTCTCAAAATTTTTTGTAGAGACGAGAACAAATGATAATCAGACGGTGCTAGGTGTGGAGAGTATGGTAGGTGTGGCAGTATATCCCATCCAAGCTCTAAAAACTTTTGCCGAGTGGTCAAACTTGTATGTGGTTTCGTATTATCCTGTTGGAATACTATACCTTTCTTATTGATTAATTCTGCCCTATTTTCCTTTAAGTAAATCATTAAATTTATCTAAATAATGATAGTATACTTCAGAATTGATCGTTGTGTTGCTAGATAGAAGCTCAAAATAAACGATTCCTTTGTAATCCCACCAAACAGATAGCATAACCTTTTTTGAGAAATATTGGCTTTCGAAGTCCTTTGAGCCGGTTCATTTTTTCAACTCCAGGATCATTATTGTAGACAACCCATATTTCGTGATGATACGCTTCAAAAATGGATCAATTAATACCTTTATTATGTCTTCATCAGTTTCAACTGGACTTCCAGAACGAGGTGCATCTTCGAGATCAAAATTGCCTGATCGAAATTTTGCAAACCAGTTTTGGCACTGGCGCTCACTTAACAGCATTTTTATCTTTTCTATAGCAAAAAGCAAAATATGCCGAAAATGCTCTTTTTCACTTTCCATATTTAAAAGGGTATCAACTAAAAACTACTATGCATAATCAATCGAATTATACATTTTTAGTATGTATGTTAATCATAAGCTCCATTGGAATGAACATATATTCACTATTATAAAGAAAATGGCAAAATGTTTGGGTTTCCTTAAGCGATGCAATAAGTTTTTCACTCCTTTTGTTACTGCCAATATATATAGCGCAAATATTCATCTCAAGCCCATATGCATTGTAAGACATTATTACGACAACTAACATAGATTCAATACAAAATCAAGCGATAAAATTAATAGGTCGCAAAAATATTACAGAATCCGTAGAGGCATTAGAACATCACCGCAATGTTTTCGAGCTTTTTTAATTTTATCATATTTTCTATAAACAGTGTTGCAAGCTGCATTCCATCCCTTGAATTATTTCACCACAATAGAGGATTCATCAAGAAGGTGCATAAACTTACCCTAACTCTCCTTTTCCGACGTATTAAAAAATAAAGGGATAAGTTTTCAACCGTTCGATCGCAATGTGGAAGCATTTAAGAGCAAATAACCCCGACATCCTTCCATTTACCTTTTCTAACACCCTTCACATGAGCGATGAACCAGAACATTATAAAGATTTTTATAATTCCTTTAAGGCAAATCTTTTATAACAATAAAACAAAAAAATTACCATAAAAAACAACGCCTAATCACACGATTTATTTTGCTAAATAGAAGTGAATATAACAAAATAAAATAACTGTAATTCAATACTAAATATTAAACATAATTTTTAAATAAAAACGAACAATATATTCGCTGATTTTAAACTAAATTCAATGTTAAGAAATCTACACTTTTCTTAGCTAAATTATTCCGTACACATAATCTCATTTTGGCATAATCATTTTGACTGGATTCTATATAAAGAAAATTAAATAAGACAATTTTTTGTAAAAAACTTCACAAATTTTATAATAGTATACAAACTGTAAATAATATTGTAGTTAAATTGTGTAATTCATAGATAATTTTTTTGATACATAATGAATAATTAAATTTTACCAGCTATTTGAAAAAATCATAAAAAGGTTCAATATAATATAATCCTATTATAAACTATCCAATTACTTACTACACGAGCAAAACATAGAGAATAAAATTTAATTACGAGCAAAATAGATATATCAGAGAAAACACCTGATGTCAACAGTAACTTATTGTTTTTTTTTCCTAATAATCCAGATTATTTAAAACCTATTAATAAAAGTTAACGTCTTTAAGAACAGTCATCCATATTGGGAATATCTCCCAAAAAGAGTTCTTATTCTAACTCTTGAGGCTATAATTTATAGATTTCATTAAATAATATTACAATCTCCACTTATATTAACTATTAATGCCTCTCTTAGATAGCCACTCAAAGATATCTTTTTTTAATATCAACAGTTCAGATAAATGTACACTACCACCACTAAAACAATATTTTTTCATTAACGCAATATTCATAGTTTAAATGTTTGTCACTTAATTTAAATCAATTATTATGAAATGTTAAATACATTATAGGAGAAATTTATAGTCAAATTAATTGAGTCGATTAGATATTTTAAAAACAAAAAAAACATTTGGATTATATGCCACACTTACTTAATATCAACACTAAAAAATTATTTTTAGAACATTTCTTATATTCAACTTTGAGATTCTTTAAGAATACACACGGATTCGAACACGTCTAGAAAATAATCCAAGATTAAAATGAATATAAAAAAAAACCTCATTTCATGAAGTAAAAATAATTTGCCCGTGGTATTTTTGTCAATAAAATAATAAGAAATGTTCAAAAATAATATTTTAAAAATTTTATCAATATTAATATTAAAAAAAAAAAATTACTGTTCAATTAACGTAAATTTCCTGCTTAGATGTATTTTTTTTTTAATTGAAAAAAAAAATATTTTTTAATATTACAATAAAAACTGATTTTATATATTATTATTATGTATTTGTGTGTATTAATATTAGAGTTAGATTTAAATATTGAATTAAAAAAAATGGGAAATTGAATTTATTTTACCGGTAATCTGAGTAGCTTATAAATGTATTTTGTAACACTTTCGCGATAGAACGACCGAGAGAATTCTCTAAACTATACGGAATCTACAAGACGACTGACCAAAAGTGTATGAACTGAAATCATATTTTCCGATTCTGTGAAAACTTTCATTTCAGGTGCAGTACGACCCAACCAACACTGGAAGCTTCTAACGTGTTTTTCTGAAACTTTTAATGTTCTCTTAGAATCGTGACGACTGATAAGCACACTCTCTTTATTTGCGTAGAAAGAGAATCAACCGATTGTACTCAGTGGCAACGTCTCTCATAGATTCTCTTCGAAATACTCAACTTTAGCCGGTCGGGAAATGCATTTTGAATTTTCTACCCACTCCCACAATAACCCCATATCCGCCCACAAGATGAGAAAGTGCAAAAGAAAAGCTTTTGATTCTAAATCTAACGGAATTTCTATCAATTCGTTGTGATTTTCAAAATAAAATATTGTAGTTTCCACATTTCGTACTAAAATGTTCATATACTCGCGGCAGCTTCATATTCTAGATACCACATTAGACGATGATATTTTTTCATATCATTTTCAAATATTGCATATTTTAGATAAGATTCTATATGTTATTAAGTGGTGATATCAATTCAACCGGTTAGACTCTTCCAATCACCGTAAAATGTGAATGATTTCTTATTATTTATAAGTGTTTTTTTTTTGTAATTTTTCAAATATTGTTTTTTTTTGTTATAATGAAGAAAATTTTATATATTATGTAGACTGATATTTTTGTTTCTTAATAGAAAATAAATTTAATTACTATTATTCAGATAGTATTTTTGATAATAGTGAGTTTAGTTATGATGCGTAAAAAGCTTTTTGTTGGAGCGTTGGTGATACAATAATAACATTATTTATTATCTTATAGGAATAATTTGCATTCAAAACAAACTTTTTTAATAAAAAATCGAATAGTTATAATTTGCATTATCTTATAAGTCATTTATATATTTATTTCTTGAATTGATTAAATTATTCAATTCCGTTTTCAACAAACCTACTGTATCAATTCATCATCATAATTGTCAACGGCGTAACAATCGCGACTCCCGATCCAAGCTTGCTAAATCTAACAATTTCAGATGGCCCGCTTTTATGCTGGTATCGTGAGATTGCTTAATCCTAGGGGATATCATTGCTCTATCGGACAATGCCTGGCATCGTCTCCTCCTTTTGTAAATGTAGGCACTGCAGAACTTTCCAAGCTGGGTCTTCTTCATCCATTATGATTTAGTAACGCAGTCAGTTGAGCCTAATTTTATCAATGACAGATCGATCGTGATTTCGTTTATAGGTTTCGTCATTTTATAGTCTCTGGAATAGTCCATTTTCATATAAGAGACTTCTACTTCCGAACGCGGTTGAGAACTTGAAAATGATTTTTACTACGGACTTCAATAATCTAGACTAATTGAAATAAGCTCCGTTGATTACCAACAGCCTTGCCATAATCTTTGATCTCAAATAGAAAGTCGATTTAACTTTTTCGAATTCTATCTATATGTATCAGCCTTTTTTGTTTGTTTCATTACGTCTAGCCCAAAATTTCTTCCCGTTGGTTAAATGAAATTTGTTTGTAAGGTCCCTACAACATATACCAGGAGCATGGAAAAAAGCGACACGATTATAAGGCATTTTGGTGACTACATGTTACGTGTGGGAAAGCTTAGCCATATTTCTAAGAAAAACTGGTTAAAAGATTAATTAAAAGAAACGACATTTTATTAAACTTAGTGGAGTGGATTAGTTTGCTTGAGAACGTTAAATAGAGGACTGGGAAATAGAATTGTTGAATGATGGAATCTTATTCGCAAAGAAATTCCATGTTAGGTGGAATTCCCTTAGTATATGAGAGATTGTAATATGAATGCCACAGAATTGGTTGATGGTACGAGGGTTATTTCCAAATAGGAAATTATGAGTGAGAACGGCATGCCGAATCCGAATTCTTAGCAGCTTACATACCCAAAGTTTTGGTGAGGTTGTTGAGTAGAATGAGATGACAAAATATATTGCTCATATTGCAGTCTATTTGTCTACGAGCGGCTAAAGATGTTAAGGCCATTTTGTGAGCAGACAAAAGAAATTAAGGATTACTGAGGCCACTGGACACAAGAGGGTTTCCCACCCAACTTTATCCGCGCACTCATTCCCACATGACATGGAACCCACCGTAATTCGATATTCCTGTTATTGAGCAAGTTGTTCCGAATGTTGTTGAGAACTGGGTCATTTGATGAGCCACAAATAGCTTCGAGGGCGGAAAAACAATTACCGAAAATAACAATTTGTCTGCTGTTGGAAATATTAGTTGACATCTCTACTACTGTTCTGATTGCCCATAATGCACCATAGAAATAGAAACAATAAGTTGGAAAAATCTCATAATTTACTTCACAATTAACATCACAAATGACCTCAATAACATCTACTGCAAACGCTGTCGTTCGCTCATTAACTGGCGCATCCACGTACAAAAGTAGAGCATCACCGAGTCCATCTAACTTTTCTTGGAATAGATTCCTGTAGAAAGATGAATCGGTGTTTGCTTTTTAAATCTGCTTCCAATCTATGCGAGGTAGGAGGCTTGGAAGAGTAACGTATCAGCGGATGGATCACTGTCAAGTTCCGGTCCGGTACCATTAATGAAACTGAGGTTGAACATCTTTTCGAATAGGCGGTGGGAATTATGGTTTTTATTAGGTTATTTAAGGGGTAATTATTGAAACAGAGATTTTTATAGAGGATGCTGATGCGAGATTTGAATAAGTAGAAAAAAATGGGATTGCGACCAGTTTCAATCAGAATGGAGCCTATCGTAGAGGTCCGACATAATCCACTGGGTAGTCTAATGCAATGGTTAACCACTGTTTTGACTTTGTTAAGCCCTGCTTTTGGCATCTCGAGACATAGAGTAAGAATATAGAGTATCGTGCTATTTAAAAGGGCATTGGTTAATCTAAGAGCCTCCCTTTGTCTTAACAAACGTTTCCTACTGACGAGAATCTTGACCATATAAAATATATAATTAATTCGATCAATAGTGTTTTTTGCTCCTCCAGGAGTTGACAAAAGTGTTAACCGGGCTGATTTGGTTGACCTTATCTTGGAAGATATGAGAATGAAAATGTTGTCCGCATATATAAAGTGTGTAGAATTTGAAAGACAAAGGGCGTATGTAGGTACTGAATAGGGTGGTTGATAGTAGGAATCCTTGAGGAATACCGTTTTCCATCTTGTGTTTTAACGAAGAATAACCATTTGCATGAACCGTGAAGGTTCTGTCGGTGAGATACAACCGTAATAGTACGCCTTCTCGAAATCAAACGACAGTAGCGTGCCACGCAGTCTATTTTCGTAGCAGTAGTGAATAGCATGATGCAACAATAGAAGCATAGTCAGAGTCCCCATGGCCGACCTGTAGGCATGCTGTTGGGAGGTGAGCTTCTTGTCAAGAATCTGGGCCAGTTTAGCTTTAAAACTAAAGCTAATTTTTTTTTTTCCAGAATCTTAAAAATGCAGAGCAGTAATGAGATTGATCTAAAATTGTTAGCCGAACCATGTGCAATTTTTTATTTTGATACTGGCATCATTAAGTATCGCAACTTTCGAGCAGTTGGGAAAAATTAACTTTTCCAGTACTTGATTGAACAGGTTTACAATCCTGTAATGGAATGACGTCGGAACCTCGCCAATCAATTTTAAGGATATCTTATCTCTACCAGGTGTGGTTCCCTTAAAGGAATTCGGAATAAATCTGAATATCTCAAAAGGATATGATTTTAGGTAAATGTAAAAGTAGAAGAGGAGGATGGAAAATTATTTGCAAAGTTGAATTTTTCTTCGCGGCACTCATCACGAAGGTGCTTATTCGAAGAGAAAAATGCCCAGGCATTTTCCAATTCCTCAACGGTGGAAGATGAGTCGTTTATAAGCTCGTTTACAGCCTCAATTTAAGGGATTAATCCATTATTTTGACGGTCAATAATCCGATTAATACCTCTCCATACTTCCCTCGGTGAATATTTTTTCCAGGTTCTATTTTTTGCACGTCTCAGCACGACAATTTGTTGTGTAAGCCAAGGCGAACGATATTTAGAAGTGCCAGAGGATGAAGGAATTAATAGACTAGCAGCAAATCTTATAAATTTTGATATAAAATATCAAAATTTATAAAATGTTATTTGGTATTTTTTTGAATATATCAGAATTTTGTGGCAAAGTATTTTAATGATTTTCTGTTTATAATTTCAATAAATAAAATTTAAAAATAAATGAGAATGAATTCATTGGAAAAAAATTTCTTACTTTTTCGACTATTTATATTTTACCATGGAACATTTCAATGAGAAATTTTTGCCAAAGTAATTTTAATGAATTTTAAAGACTACACCAAATAAAACCCGAAATATTTCAAAGATAGAATTTTCATTAGCGTACACATTCTTATCAAACATTTTACTCATCCTGCAATCGAATATCGGAGTATTAATGTTTGGAATAAGATGAACGAGTATTAATGTTCAAAATAATCGAAAGAAAACAATGAAATCTTGATACATTACGAACGATTTTAATTTAAGAATACCAAAATATCTGTTTGCCAAATTATTTGTTACACTCCAGTTTAGAGTAGAAGCGAGACAGAGCGAAAGCAGAAGAAAAAAAATCCACAAACTTCCGGCATTAAATTGTGAAGTCAAATGGTACACAAGGGATTATTCAGTAAGAAGATTACTCAAGTTAAAATAATAGCTTAAATAATAATAAAACAAAAATCATAACATCAAACTCACTCAAATCGTTTGGTACAAGTAAGCACTGATTTAGTACTTAAATTTAGATTAACGGGCGAAATGGCCGCATGGAAATGTTCACTGGAGGCAAAATCGATTTCTTTTATTTGAACACAGGAAAATTTAGCCAGATTCCGAAAAACAAATCCATAAGCTATAGTCCTAGGTTTAAAATACGGGAAAATCGATTTGAAATGCAAAGCGTTTGTATAAATACTCTTAGAGAATAGAACGACCATCCGCATTGATTCGATAATTAAATGTTCTCAGAAAATAACTAATGGGAAGGATGGATTTTTGGTTCCTAGTATGTTTAAGTAAACGTGGTTGATATTCGTTCCTAAGTTTACTGTTTCACTATTTACCTGGACTTGTGTAAATAATTGACCAATTTTTGTAAACTTACAAGATTATTCATGCTTTTCCATACTATCACCGGAATCAATGTTAAATATTTTCCGAAATATTATTTTAGTAAAATTACCAGACATGAGAAGATGAATTCTGGCAAAAATTTATATTTTTCATGTTTGGGATTTTCAGAATTTTATAATGTATGTTAATGGACATTGTTATGAAAAGAGTAGCATAAAGATCGCAACTATTTTTTATGACCTATAGTTATGCTTTTTCCCAAAAGGTATAAAATTTACCATGGAACAAACTTAGTTTACGAGTTCTTTATATTTAGTATGTTCCGCAAGAAAATCTTTAATAAATTTTGTCTAATATACGAACGGCGACTTGCAATCAATACAGGCAATACCCAGTAGAACGCATACGCTTTGTCTTGGTATTCTCAATTGATATTGAATCAATTATAAA
The DNA here is from genome assembly GCA_958298945.1 of Atherix ibis. Taxonomy (NCBI): domain Eukaryota; kingdom Metazoa; phylum Arthropoda; class Insecta; order Diptera; family Athericidae; genus Atherix; species Atherix ibis. The sequence continues at coordinate 51,183,479 of OY282607.1, forward strand.
TAGATGTACGACTAATACTAAAAATAAAGAAGTAAAGCCGTATTTTATCAGTAAATCAGTCAAATAAATAAATGATCTGTAACACATTAGTTAGTTTTGAGGACAAGAAAATACGAAAAGGATATAATAAAGTCGTTTAATAAGTCCTTAGAAAATCCAAGAAAGTGCCCTCGTAGTGTCGGTAAAGATTTTTTTTGTAAGTAGCATTATCGACAGGAAAGCTGTCAAAATTTCAGCTCGCTCCATAGCGTAGGTCAATTTCTATCGTCGATTAAAGTTAACGACATTTATTTGTGCATAACAATGGAAAAAAGCGAGTTTAGGGCTGTCATCAAACATCTCCATTTGAAAGGCTTAAGCCCGAAAGAAATCAAAGCCGAGTTGGATGCAGTTCATGGCACATCTGCACCTGTGTTTGCGACGGTTTACAATTGGGTGAATGAATTTAAACATGGCCGTTCATCCAAAAAAGATGAACATCGTTCAGGACGCCCAGTTGAGGTGTCTACTCCTGAAATCATCGACAAAATCCACGATCTGATTTTGAACGATCGGCGAATTAAAGTGCGCGAATTAGTTGAGGTCACGGGCATATCACAAGGTACAGTCGCTTCAATTTTGCATGAAAAATTGTCTGTGAAAAAAATTTCGGCAAGATGGGTGCCGCGTTTGCTCTCAGAGGAGAATAAGCGCAATCGTGTAGTGGACTCTGAGGCTATGTTGGCACTCTTTCATCGCAATCCTGCCGAATTTCTTCGTCGATATGTCACTGTGGATGAAACCTGGATACACTACTACACTCCAGAAACGAAGAGACAGTCATCACAGTGGTTTTTCAAGGGTGAACGGAGTCCGAAGAAGGCAAAAACTGTGCCATCGGCCGGCAAGGTGATGGCCACGGTCTTTTGGGATTCAAAGGGCATCATTTTTATCGAGTACTTGGAAAAAGGAAAACCAATAACAGGAGCGTATTACGCGTCGTTATGGCAACGGTTGAGCGAGGAAATCAAAGAGAAACGCCCCCATCTGAAGAAGAAAAAAATCCTCTTGCATCAGGACAATGCGCGTGTGCACACCTGCGCTGTTTCCATGGCCAAAATTGTGGAATTGAGAATGGAATTGTTGCAGCATGCCACTTATTCACCAGATTTGGCCCCGAGTGACTATTTTCTTTTCCCCAATCTGAAGAAATGACTTGGCGGACGACGGTTCAATTCCAACGAGGACGTCATTGCTCAAACGGATGAGTATTTTGCAGAACTTCCGAAATCCTATTTTTTGGACGGGATAAAAATTTTGGAAAAACAGTTGGAAAAGTGTATAGAGCTAAAAAGAGATTATGTTGAAAAATAAAAATTTTTTTTTTTAAAAAAGTCTTTTACCATCTTTTTCAAAGGACTTATTGAACGACCCTCGTATATTGCCTTACTTGGTTATTTAGCAGTGAGCCTTACTTGGTTATTTAGCAGCTATACACAAAAATTAATTTAATGTAGTGTTATCACCAGGTGTTAGAACACCGCTTTAAAGAAATGAAAGGTAAAAATAGACCAGGTAAAAGAACACAGCTTTTAAAAAATGCAAGGTAAAAATATTGTAGATCAGGTCGTTTTTTTTTGTCATAGTCATAAGTAGTGAAACATAAATTATAAACTCCATGACGCTAATTAAAACTCATTTGACGACAGGGTGTTCTAAGCCCCTGAACTCAAGTAATCATTTCGTCGAACTCAAGTAATCATAAACATACTCAATAACACCAAATTAGTTGTGTTCAAAATGGTTTTGTTTTACTCCCAAACATTTCGAAAATCCAATTTGAGAGTCACACTTCTCAGCGAACTTGAAATATACTCGTATACACGTATCTGTAGATCGCCTCTCTCTTTTCGGAATGGGATGCAATCAAAAGAGAAGTGCTCCAGCCTTCCTGTACCACCCCATCCATCATATCAAGGATATATTAAACTATCATCCTATTTAAAGTAAAGTTAGAAGGCCCAGAAATTAGTCAAGTGCCATCGTGAGAATAAGATTGTGAATCCCGATCTATTACGTCGCTTGCGTATTTCCCGCAGTGCAGTATTTCGATTGCCGTCATATCGACCACAAAAAAACCTTAGACTAAATAATACCTAAGGTTATACGCAATTTTCTGGCTTAATTATTTCAGAAGTTTCTGGCTTAACTTAAATTTCAAGTAAAATTGAAAGAAACTAAATCGAATTCTCTGAAATAAAATTGAATTTTATTTAAATCGTAAATAAACTAAAAAGAATTGAGAAAAAATTGCTCTTTTTTATTAGAAATAATTTTTATTGTATTTGAATGGAGGACTAATCTTGAATGTACAATGTTGGCAGTCAAATAAAAATTCAGAATGAGTTTATGAATCTTTGAAAGTCTATTAATCCTTTCTACTTTTACAACAACAAAAATGCCAGACTCTATTTTTCTATAAAAATTCTTTTGAGAAAACATAGTTTTTAAATAAAATTTTACCAAAAAATTCACTCCACATTTAATACCCCAAAGTTTTATCAGCTATTTCAGAAGTTCTTATCTGGGCAGAAAGTATGTTACACTGATTTAATGCATTTAATTGGAACTTTCTGTCATTACTCACCCCATTCACTAAAAAAAATAACTCTCCTAATGTCCAATATAAGGTGTTTTTCTTAGATTAAAGAATACCTGAATAGGCCCGGCCCGTACGTCAGATTTTCGTATATAGTATGTATAATATGCAATTTTCTAGCTTAATAATTGCAGAAGCGGCGATTTTTTTATGTTTGTGTAGATTTTTTTATGTAATGTGACACCCACTGACATCTAGTTTTCGTAATAGAAATTTTTGGAATTGCAAAAGCACAATTTATATTCATTTTAATTCACTTATTAGAAACAAAAATACAATTTAAACACAACGACAGGCAATGTTTATATTTTGTACAATCTTTTGATATGTAATGGAATTGTATTTTAGGTTTATTATTTATTTCGTAAATATCAATCAAATATTAAGCACCTCAATTTTTCAGTTTTTCGGAGAGTTTTAAAATACGCCATTCTCCATGAAAGTGGTAGCATAACGAAATACTTGCATACTTTTGTTGTTTTTCAAGTTGTTATTTTGGGACTTATCGGAAAGTGTAGTTTTTATGTTTTTTAAAGTATTTACGGAAAAGTAAATATTTATACATGGTAAATAGTTATATTGTTGATAATATTTAATAGGAAGTTTTTATTTTATAAAATGAAGTGTTTTATAAAGAATTGCTGGTTATTCAAAGAAATGAGGAAGCTGGGAATTTATTTCTTTCAGTAAGTTGACATCTTCATTTTTACTAGAGAAATTAACAAAACTTTTAGTTTATTATATATTTAATTGGCCTTTAATGATTTATTTTATCCAAAAAGTGGTTATAAAGTGAAATGTTCGGCATTCAATAAATATAAACAAATGTGATGTTGACAGTTCAATGTTTACCAGAAAATAGTTCAGTGCCGGCGTACGTAACAGTTCGGCTGAAAAGTTTATAACGTTGACGTCTAGATGGCGCCTCTTGCAAAAATCTTAATTATCATAAAGCACCATGCTTCAAATGATTCCTGTCAAAATTTGACAGCAATCGGTTGATTGGTTCGTGAGATATAGTATTTTGAGTGAACCAACTTTTGTTATTGAAAAAAAATAGATAAAGACGAATTTCGTGTATTGATAAAGCATTGCTTTTTGGAAACTAAAGCATGGTTTGACAAACGTTATCCGGACTCTGCTCCAGCTATTTCAACTGTGGAATATTGGTTTCGTCAATTTCGAACTGGTCGTACGAGCACAGTTGATGCAGAACGCAGTGGACGCCCAAAAGAGGTGGTTACGGCAGAAAACATCAAAAAAATCCACAAAATAATTTTAAATGACCGTAAAGTGAAGTTGAGCGAGATAACTGAGACTCTGAAGATATCGAAAGAGCGTGTTGGACATATCGTGCATGAATATTTGGGCATGCGAAAGCTGTTTGCAAAGTGGGTGCCGCGTGAGTTCACTGTGGACCAAAAACAACAACGTGTTGATGATTCTGAGCAGTGTTTGGAGCTGTTCAAGCGCAATAAACCCGAATTTTTGCGTCGATATGTGATAATGGATGAAACATGGCTCTGTCACTACACTCCAGACTCCAATCGCCAGTCGGCGAATCCAAAGCGTGGAAAGACGCAACAGTCGACTGGAAAGGTGATGGCGTCTGTATTTTGGGATGCGCATGGTAATATATTTATTGACTATCTCCAGAAGGGACAGACGATCAACAGCGACTATTATATAGCGTTATTGGATCGTTTGAAGAAAGAAATCGCTAAGAAACGGCCTCATTTGAAGAAGAAAAAAGTGTAGTTTCACCAAGACAATGCACCGTGTCACAAGTCGATGAAAACGATGGTCAAACTCAATGAATTGGGCCACGAATTGCTTCCCCATCCACCGTATTCTCCAGATCTGGCCCCCAGCGACTTTTTCCTGTTTGCAGACCTCAAGAGAATGCTCGCTGGCAAGAAATGTAAGACCGATGATGAAGTGATTGCCGAAACTGAAGCCTATTTTGAGGCAAAACTGAAAGAGTACTATAAAAATGGTATCGAAAAGTTGGCAGATCGCTTTATTCGCTGTATCGCCCTCGAAGGCAACTATGTTGAATAATAAAAATGAATTTTGCAAAAAAAAATATTTCTAATGTGTTACGTTATAAACTTTTCAGCCGAACTGTTAAAGTGTGTGTAAGAACATTTAAGGGAACGAATTTTTCAGTCTGTTTCCCATTCCCGTTTTCATTATTTTAAAATAAATAAAGTATATTCGATAAGCTTATTATTTGAATAATTTTTTTGCATTTGTGCGTTCGCTTGCTCTATTAGGCCATTTTGTAATACATTTTCTAAATAATAATATTTTTAATTTTTTTAGAATATTAGTTATTAATTATTTAAGTACATTAAATTTTTCCACCTTGTAATTTAGTTTTAAAGTGTTTGCTATAATGTTATATACAATTAAATTCTACAAGAATTTAAACAAACACACATTTATATTATAATGAAGCTTTCAATATATACAAATTATTGTTTTAAAATTAAAATTTATATTTACTAAGTTGTGGTGTGGTTTTCATTTCAACATAATATCACATTTTCTTATTTAATTCATTTTGCATTTTTGGAATGGATTTTTATTTGTGCACATAATTATTTTAATATAATCAAATAACTTCCAATTTATATTTTTATATGCTCTTCCACATTATAATTTTGTTTTAATGAATAATATATTATAGTGAAATAAATAAAGTGAAAATATATAATAAATAAATAAATAATATTTTAAAATAGAATATTGTATTTTATTGCAAATATCCAAAACTTATTCCATCAAACCACAAAACCCGCAATATTAAAAAATCTATTTATTTACGCATAAATGACATCTCATATCAAAATGGTTTTAAACAAACCACTTCAATCGCATAGTGAAGTTTAAAATTGGTCCCCACTGAATTACGCCACAGGGTTATTAATAAATTATAAAAAATCTCTATTATTCAGATAAATCCTATTCTTTACAATATTATAAATATTCCCATAGTCTACATGGCAAGCTGCACCCTTATCCTCGAAAAGTAGTTCAATAAGTGCAGCGTGAAAGTGAATAAACAGAAAAGTGATTAATATGTCAGCGCAGTTCCAGTAAATACAAAAGTACGATAGATAAGCTACTCATACACGTAAATAATATTTTAAAATAGAATATTGTATTTTATTGCAAATATCCAAAACTTATTCCATCAAACCACAAAACCCGCAATATTGAAAAATCTATTTATTTACGCATAAATGACATCTCATATCAAAATGGTTTTAAACAAACCACTTCAATCGCATAGTGAAGTTTAAAATTGGTCCCCACTGAATTACGCCGTTTCTGTTATTTTGCGTGCGAGTTATATCGGATAACGATATAGAACTTAATATTTTAAGGAATGCAAATGTCGGTGATTTAAAACAGAAATATGGAATCAAATAATAAGAATTTCATATTTCTCTTTATCAGCATATAAATGTCCAAGCCAATTGTAATAATTATAAGTAGATGCACATTTTAAAATTACTCCATCGACTGGCTTTACAATGAAACCGGTGCAGCTCTAACAGTACTCGCTAGTAAAACTGGTTTCCCAATTTCAACAACGCATTGTAAAGTCAGTTCTAGTTCAGTCCTTATTAAATAAACATCTCATTTGAAAAATTAAAACTAAAACTTACAGCAGTTTTTTTTATTTACTATTTAAAATTAAAACTAAAACTGGCGCAGTCGGTAGGATTCTGTCTCTGAAGAAATAGAATCCAGTGTTTCAAATCGAACAAAATAAGATCAATAAAATTTTAAAAAATTTTTTTGACCCAAACAATAAAAAAAAAAAAAAAAAAAAAAGGTTTTAATTGAGTGTTTGTGAATATTGTGACTATAGTGAAAAATTATCGTGATAAAGTCGATCTAAATCGAGTAATTTCACAAAACATAAAATTTTCGAAATGGCTACTAATATCGGAAATTTAATTCAACAAATTGATGAGTTGAAACAAGTTGTCAGACATCAGGAGGGTGAACTTAACTCATATAGGCAAGTGTCGCAACAGCAGACCTTGCAGTTGCAAGCAGTTCAACTACAGCAACAGCGGCAAGAGCAGCGACAGCCGCAGCAGCAGCAGTCAAATAATGAAAATGATCCATTTCGGTTATCAACAGAAAATATTATTAACCAGTTCCGTCAACTTAAATCTTTTAGTGGATCCAACGAGTATGGACTTATACCGTTCATAAAATCAGTGGAAAATGCGAATTCTTTGTGTGGTACAAATGTACAACTACTTAATTATTGTCATCAAATCATTTTCAACCAGAAACTCCAAGGTGAAGCTGAAATGTGTATCCGGCAACTTGGTGAGGACCCATCGTGGGAATCCTTAAAACAGAAGCTCAGACAACATTTTCAACCTCGTAAAAGTTATTCAGAATTATTCAATCATTGCAGATTAGTTAAGGTGGGCAATTTGCGAGAATTATTTGATGTATTTATAAGTGTTAATTTTGAACTTAATGAGATTTATGCTTTCGATGAAAGAAAACCCGAAATTTATAAACCTGAAAATGTTAGTAGAGATTTAGTTGAAATATTAATTGAGAAAATAGATGGTAATATTAGGGCTCACATTCCAGAAAATTCTTCTTTGTCCGAAATTTATAATAAGTACGGTAAATTAAAAATGTTAGATGATTACAGAACCATCGATATTTATCACAGAAAAATTAGAAATGCTAACAACAATTATAATAAAAATAACATAAATCCTAATTTTAATAATAATAGAAATCCTAATTATGAAAATAATAATAATCGGAAATCTTATTTTAATAATAATAACAAAAAATCTAATTATAATAATAACAATTATAATAACAATAATTACAATCGTAATAATAATTATAATAACAATAATAATAATTACAATCGGAATAATAATTATAATAACCATAATAATTATAATAACAATAATAATTTTAATAACAATAACAATAATAGCAGCAATAACAATTCTCATAATAATATTTCTAATGCTAATCATAATAATTCGAATCATAATAATTTAAATTATAATAGAAATCCAAATTTTAATCAATATTCTAACCAAAATTCGGGACAATACAGATCCGACGTAAACACCTCGAATAATTCTGGACAAAACAGGGTGTTTCGGGGAAATAATAACGCAGAACCGATGGAGATTGAAAACTTACAACAAGCTGTAAATTTTCAAGAAGAGCCTCGGACTGTAAACTTCCCATAATTAATATAACAATTAATAATCAAACAATTAAGTGTTTAATTGATACTGGTTCAACTACTAGTATAATAAAACCAAACTTACTTTATAATTTTGAGGAAGAAACTTTAGAAAAACCTTTATTTTATACTACCATTAATGGAACGAACACAGTAACGAATAAAATAGCTACTCCGATTCCTTCAGAATTTAAAATTATTGGTACAATATCATGGAAGGTTATTGAATTAAAAGATAGAAACTACGACGCTATTATAGGTCAAAATATTTTAGAGCCATTATGTGCAAAAATTGATTTAGCTAACAAAAATGTTGAAGTAAACGGAAATAAAATAATGTTTATAAATAGTGATTACCCTTTTGATATAAATAGTATACAAATGTTAGAACCGATAAATAGTACAATTGAGGACATGTTATTATTCGATCATTTAAATGATGAAGAGAGAATAAAACTAGTACCCTTAATATCTGAGTTTGATGAATTATTTTTTAGAGAGGGAGATGTACTTACGGCTACTCACGAGATTCAACACGAAATCGTGACAACAACAAACAATTCTATATATTCTAAAATATATAGGTATCCCCAGGTTCATGAGAAAGAAATTGAACGTCAGATTTTAGAAATGCTTGATCAGGGTATTATTAGAGAAAGTTCCTCACCATATAATAGTCCGTTATGGATAGTGCCGAAAAAAAGTGATAATTCGGGGGAAAAAAAATGGAGAATAGTTATAGATTACAGGAGACTAAACGACATAACTATCTGTGACAAATTCCCTATTCCTAATATGGAGAACATATTAGGTAAATTAGGGAAGTCACAATACTTCAGTACGCTGGATCTAGCTAAGGGATTTCATCAAATTATGATGAAACCTGAAGATAGCGCAAAGACAGCCTTTTCCACTCCTTTTGGGCACTACGAATACGTCAGAATGCCATTTGGGCTTAAAAACGCCCCTTCAACTTTCCAAAGATTAATGAATTCCGTATTGCGAGAATTCATCAATAAAATATGTGTCGTATATTTGGACGATATTTTAATATTTAGTACATCATTGGAGGAACATTTAGTTAATTTAAGAAAAATATTCAACAAATTAAAAGAATCAGGACTTAGAATACAAATAAACAAATGCAACTTTCTAAAGAAAGAAACTGAGTATTTGGGACATATTCTAACTGCGGAAGGAGTAAAACCAAATCCTAACAAAATCCAAATTATCAGAGATCTAAAATTACCTTCTACTGAAAAACAGATTAAGTCTTTTCTGGGAATTACTGGATTCTATAGGAAATTCATAAAAGATTACGCAAAAATAGCGTATCCTATCATAAGATATTTAAAAAAGGATATTAAAATAAATTTAAACGACCCAAATTACATATCTGCTTTCGAGAAATTGAAAGAATTAATAACTGATTATCCCATTTTAAAATATCCAAATTATAAAAAAAAAATTTAAATTAATTACGGACGCGAGCAACTTCGCATTGGGCGCTGTTCTGACACAGGAGGGACATCCTTTATGTTACGCTTCACGAACGTTGAATAACCACGAAAAAAACTATTCCACAATTGAAAAAGAATTGTTGGCAATAGTTTGGGCAACTAGCTACTTTAGGCTTTATATTTTTGGTAAAGAATTCGACTTATATACCGATCACCAACCTATTAAATGGTTACAGGCAAAGTATGCTGGAAAAGATATTAATCCTAGATTACAGAGGTGGTTAGTACAATTGGGAGAGTACGATATGAAAATTGACTACATTATGGGAAAAGAAAACAAAGTAGCTGACTTTTTAAGTAGAATTAATCAAGATAGTAAAGAAATAAACGTAATAAACTCTAACGAATCAATGGAAGTGCAAACGGTGCATTCACAGCAAGAAAATTTAATTGACCATATACCCATACTTGAAACGATCGTTAATCGCTTCAAAACTCAGATTATTATAGTAGAACTAAAGGAAAAAGAGTATGAGGAAGTTTTAAATAAGAAAAAAATTTATATTGACAAAAATGACATTTCGGGGGAAACAAGCCTAGTAGATATTATCCGAAGATATATCAATACAGGTAAGATTGCAATTTATTCTGAATTGCCTGATACAGATTATAATAAGGTTCAAATAAAATTAATTGAATTTTTTAAAAACGATAAAAATGTGAAATTTATCAAATGTAGTTATTACGCACAGGATATGAAAACTGAGGAAGAAGCAATTAAACAGATTTCACTGTTTCATAAAAATGAAACAGGACATTCAGGAATGATAGCGACTTACGAGGGTATTAAGCATAAAATTTATTATCCAGATTTAAAAATTTTAATTAATAAAGTAGTCAATAATTGCGATTTATGTACTGCTGCCAAATATGATAGAAACCCTATCAAGAAAAAATTTCATTTTACTGAAACGCCTTCCGACATTAACGAAATAGTACATGTAGATACTTACGTAAACAGTAAACATGCATTTATAATTTTTATAGATAAATTTTCAAAACATGCCGTATGTTTTTATTTAGAAGATAGGAATTCTAAGACTTTAATCGAAAAAATTAAACATTTTCTCGCCATTAAAGGGACTATTAAAAAGTTTGTATGTGACAACGAATTTAATACCATTAACATTAGAGATTTTTTCAAAGAAAAAAATATAGAAGTTCATTTTGTAAAGCCAAACAGTCATACAGGCAATGCAGATATAGAGAGGTTAAATAACACTTTGACGGAAAGAATAAGAGTATTAAATTTAGAAAATAAAGTAAATATCAAAACTCAAATTCTGAACGCTTTAGAATTTTATAATAAAAACTATCATTCTACAATTAAAACAACCCCTTTAAATGTACAAAACAAATTAGTTGATTTTACTGTTATTAAAAATAGAATAGATAATAAAAAGAAACAAGTTATAGATAAGTTAAATAAGGATAGAGAGGAATATCAAGAAAACAGGGAGGAAGGTTTTATTAAGAATTATATTAGTTTAAGACATAAGGAACAGCCTAAATTTAGAAAATTTAAGTTAAAAAACGTACATGAAAATAATATTAAAAGGCCTTTAAAATTCGCAGGTATTGAAGATGATAATATGCTTATTAATATTGACGACAATACCGCTGACACAACAATCTCTGACAATAGAGAAAATTGATTCAAACTTAGGTTATGTGGAAATCCAGGTAGACGTAGTCGAAGTCGTAAGTAAGTACGACATAATTTTACACGTAATAAATCCAATGGAAATCTCGGGAATTCTTGACGATTTTGGAAAAACAGTTGACTTATTAGATTTCATTAGAGACCGGAAAGAATTGCTTAAACGTAAAGTAAATGATATTAAAAATAAAATTCACACCATAATGCCCCATCGATTTAAACGTGGTTTATTTAATGGTATGGGAACTTTAATGAGATGGATTTATGGAACAATGGATGACGACGATAGACAGGACATAGAAAATCATTTCCTAATAACTGACAAAAATAATAACCAAATAATTAATAATATGAATCGACAAATAAAAATAAACGATGCTTTTAATAAAACATTTATAAATTTGAAAAATATTATTCAATCGGACAGAGAAGAAGTAACTTTAAGAATAAAGGAAATTAAAAAAGTAACTGAAAATATAATAGCTAAGAATCTATTCATAGAATATATGTTTAGACTTAATATAATACAAGACCATGTAGATTTAATTCAACAAAATATTGCTTCGGCTAGATTAGGTATATTTCAGCCAAATATCCTAACTAGTGAGGAAATCAATACATATAATATAGATTTTAATAAACTTCTCGATATTAAGCTAGGTTTAGCGAGATTCAATGAAGAATTAATCATTTTTGCAATTAAACTACCTGTAGAAGTAATTAAGTTAAATAAAAAATTATTGATTCCAATCTCAAATAAGTATTTGATCGAAATTAATGCAGATCCAGAATATATTGTAGAATATAAAAATAAAACTTATACCTATATAAAAAATTCATCTCTTAAAGAACTAAAATTAAGCAAACATTGCGCTCTTAAACGTAATTGTAAGACAAAAGAAAATAACGAAGAAGAAATAATTGAGCTAGTTGATTATATGTTAATTATAAAAACCTTTAAAAATAAAAGCTTCAATTCAACTTGTGACGAAAGAAAGTTCTTATTAAATGGTAATTATTTTATAACTTACAGCAATTGTACGTTGATAATTAATAATAATATATACAGTAACAATGTATTTAAGTATGTGGAACAATTTATTATTCCCAAAGAAATTACTGTATCTAATTTTAACGAAAGCATTAAATTTAAAAAAATTTGAAATGGAAACAATTGAGAATATAAAGCTGATCAAAGAACTTAAATATCATAAAATTGTAAATTATAGTTTTGGAACCTTTGTCATTATATTAATTTTGATAATTATTATTTTATGTTAAAGTTAAAGTAGAAAATAGGATTATTTTATTATTACAAAATGTTAAAGTTAAAGTAGAAAATAGGATTATTTTATTATTACAAAATGTTAAAGTTAAAGTAGAAAATAGGATCCAGGAGAATCCTAAAACGAAGATGGGAGGAGTTATATCGGATAACGATATAGAACCTAATATTTTAAGGAATGCAAATGTCGGTGATTTAAAACAGAAATATGGAATCAAATAATAAGAATTTCATATTTCTCTTTATCAGCATATAAATGTCCAAGCCAATTGTAATAATTATAAGTAGATGCACATTTTAAAATTACTCCATCGACTGGCTTTACAATGAAACCGGTGCAGCTCTAACAGTACTCGCTAGTAAAACTGGTTTCCCAATTTCAACAACGCATTGTAAAGTCAGTTCTAGTTCAGTCCTTATTAAATAAACATCTCATTTGAAAAATTAAAACTAAAACTTACAGCAGTTTTTTTTATTTACTATTTAAAATTAAAACTAAAACTTGCGTGTGCGTTCTATGAATGTATTACCAACAAAATTCGTCCACAACTTTTGTATAGAGGTCTATCCAGTTCGTCTATAATCCAAGGAAAAAACACTGCCTCGTATTACACAGTTGTTCAAATGTAGTTGGTTATCGCCAAATCGTCTTCACATCTTGGTTCCTCCGATGTCGTTATCTTTACTACTTCTTTTACTTCATATAATAAATGCTTCTTTGCTCAGCAATCAGGACTCAGCGATGGTCGTGAGATCATCTCTTGTATAACTGATAGATGTCGAAATATATCACTTTTTTGGCGCCGCTTTGTCTCTATTACACGACCAGTCAGGAGCTCTATATTATCGCGAACATTTTCTTTGTCAAAATTAACTGGCAATTAAATACGTAGGTGTTTGTTCATCTATTTCCTGTTACTGACAAAACCAATTTGTCAAAACCAAATTCGATTGTCCATTAGTAAACAATTATATAAACTCATTTTAAAGGAATAATATTTATTTTGCTTTTATTTTATATAATTTTGAGCATAAACATAATTTTTCAAAATTATAAAGACAACATAGGAAGATTAACAGGTTACTCTTTCAGCAAAATTACAATTTTTAGTATTTTTATCAAAAAATAGTCCTTCAGCGCATTCATATTTATACTTTACTCTGAAATACATTCAATATTACGAGTAACTATAGAGTTTTTTGTTTTTAAATGGAAAAATGGCATACCCATCAACACATTGATAAAATAATGAGCAGTTTTTCAAATCACCAAAATATGAGCAGTTTTTAGGGCAACCGTTATTTGAAATAGGTGGCGGCATGGAATTATTGTCTAGAATAAAAATTTAAGAAAGATTAAGGAAATTTTTAAGGTGATAAAATGCACCAATGATTTCGGACGCCATTTGGTTATTAATTATTGTTAAAAGTGGATATTTTCCACCTCCACAATTATTTCGTATGTCATCTTGTTCGATTGACCAAACCATAACTCCAGCAATTTTATATTTTTTAGCTGTATCGATTTTTAAGGCCAATGATCGTTCATTGTCATATCCAACCCATTGGTCATTGTGGAAAGCATATGGTACCATTTGTTCAGAGTCCCACTCTTCTGTCCATCCTTTTTGCAAGTTTGTACAAATCTAAACCGAAATGAAAATTTTACATTAGCATAACTTAATACTCAGATAATGAAAAATTGAGTCACTTCAAGATATGATAGTGATCCTGGTTCTTGAGTGAACTTTCCAGCTGCACCAGGTCCTGAACTTGAAGCTCCATTAGCATGGTTATTCTTATTGGTGAGTGTAAATGATCTTCCATATAAAGCTAAGCCTAGAACCAACTTTTCAGGTTCAGCTCCAGCATCGATCCAGTCTCTTAAAATTGAATCCTACACAAAATTATTAATTAATTTAATTGTTATAATTTTTCGTCATCTTCTCACAATGCTCAAATCGTCCAAACTACTATAAAGTGGAGCGTTATGTCCCGTTTTATTATTGCTGAATGTATGAATATCATATGCCATTAGATTTATGTAGTCTAGATTTTTGTTCATTTCTATCACATTATAGGATGTTATCCGTCGTTGTTTAGTAGTTCCAACAGCTGCCGTTAATAGTAATCCTTCTCGTTTGAATACTTGGGAAAGTTCTGATAGCATTTTTACGAAATTATCCTAAGTTAATAATAAAGATGTAATGGAATTTTTCAAATATTATAAATTATCCTAAGTTAAGTAAACTATAAAAAATTATTTTCAATCAATCTATAATAAAATTCATTATATAAAATTATCTATATTAATGTAATACGAGGGTCGTTCAATAAGTCCTTAGAAAAAGATGGAAAAAAACTGTTTTTAAAAAAAAAAAATTTTATTTTTCAACATAATTTCCTTTTAGCTCTATACACTTTTCCAACCATTTTTCCAAAATTTTTATCCCGTCCAAAAAATATGATTTCGGAAGTTCTGCAAAATACTCATCCGTTTGAGCAATGAAGTCCTCGTTGGAAGTGAACCGTCGTCCGCCAAGCCATTTCTTCAGATTGGGGAAAAGAAAATAGTCACTCGGGGTTAAATCTGGTGAATAAGCGGGATGCTGCAACAATTCCATTCTCAATTCCACAATTTTGGCCATGGAAACAGCGCAGGTGTGCACACGCGCATTGTTCTGATGCAAGAGGATTTTTTTCTTCTTCAGATGGGGGCGTTTCTCTTTGATTTCCTCGCTCAACCGTTGCAATAACGACGCGTAATACGCTCCTGGTATTGTTTTTCCTTTTTCCAAGTAGTCGATAAAAATGATGCCCTACGAATCCCAAAAGACCGTTGCCATCACCTAGCCGGCCAAAGGCACAGTTTTTGCCTTCTTCGGAGCCCGTTCACCTTTGAAAATCCACTGTGATGACTGTCTCTTGGTTTCTGGAGTGTAAAAGTGTATCCAGGTTTCGTCCACAGTGACATATCGACGAAGGAATTCGGCAGGATTGCGATGAAACAGTGTCAACATAGCCTCAGTGTCCACTACACGATTGCGCTTATTCTCCTCTGAGAGCCGAAATTCTTTTCAAAGACAATTTTTCATGCAAAATTGAAGCGCCTGTACCTTGTGATATGCCCGTGGCCTCAACTAATTCGCGCACTTTAATTCGCCGATCGTTCAAAATCAGATCGTGGATTTTGTCAATGATTTCAGGAGTAGACACCTCAACTGGGCGATGTTCATCTTTTGATGAGGTAGACACCTCAACAAAACGATGTTCATCTTTTGTGGATGAACGGCCACGTTTAAATTCATTCACCCAATTGTAAACCGTCGCAAACACAGGTGCAGATGTGCCATGAACTGCATCCAACTCGGCTTTGATTTCTTTCGGGCTTAAGCCTTTCAAATGGAGATGTTTGATGACAGCCCTAAACTCGCTTTTTTCCATTGTTATGCACAAATAAATGTCGTTAACTATAATCGACGATAGAAATTGACCTACGCTATGGATTGAGCTGAAATTTTGACAGCTTTCGATAATGCTACTTACAAAAATAAATCTTTACCGACACTACGAGCGCAATCTCTCGGATTTTCTAAGGACTTATTGAACGACCTTCGTACATCAAGATTTAAAAGTTCAGTTCGCCATTTAGCTGTTTGGCAATATCAAATAATACCATATATATGCTTGTACTTGCAATGATTATTATCATGTAATAAAAGCACGTTCTTCTGTTACACTACCTTACGATTATAAGCACTCTTCAACTTTTAATTTTTAAATTCACTATTATTCAAGTTCGTAACATAACATACGTTTTTGGATCCGCTTGGTACACTGGCTTATTCTGAAAGCTTAATAACGTGATTCTCCCTACTTATTTCCTTATTATTAATTTTCAACTATCACAGGGTTATTAATAAATTATAAAAAATCTCTAATATTCAGATAAATCCTATTCTTTACAATATTATAAATATTCCCATAGTCTACATGGCAAGCTGCACCCTTATCCTGGAAAAGTAACATAGTTCAATAAGTGCAGCGTGAAAGTGAATAAACAGAAAAGTGATTAATATGTCAGCACAGTTCCAGTAAATACAAAAGTACGATAGATAAGCTACTCATTTGGAATCTATGTATGAAACTGAAAGTGCCTAAAATCAATGGATGCTACCGACAATTACTGTAGACTACTTGACAATAGATAAAAAATATCGCCAAATAATAAACTGAAAGTAATTTCGTTATTTCCCAACAGAGGACTTAATTGTATTTTTTCACAAACAACTTTACACTTAAACCGCATAATTGACAGCTGATATAGTAAGGCTTGCTTATGAAAAAATTCGATTGATTCTGCATAGTAGTTTTTGCCAGTGCCAAAACTAATTTACAAAATTTCGATCCGGCAGTTTTGATCTCGAAGATGCACCACGTTCTGGAAGGCCAGTTGAAGTTGATGAAGACACAATAAAGGCATTAATTGATGCAAACCAGCGAAAAATAACTCATGAGATCACTGAGAGATTAAATTTATTGAATTCGCCCCATATATGATCATTTGAAACGGCTAGCTTTAACCTCAAAGCTCGACATATGGGTTCCTCATCTTCTTACGGAAAAAATTTGTGCCGTCGCATTGACGTTTGTGACTTTCTTCTCAAACGCCAAGAAAATAATCTATTTTTAAAGCGTATTATCACTGGGGACAAGAAATGGGTTCTCTACAACAATTTTAAGCGCAAAAGATCCTGGAGTGGAATTTCAAAGCACTTCAAAAGCCAATATTCATCAAAAAAAGGTTATGCTATCTGTTTGGTGGGATTTCAATGGAATCGTGTATTTTGAGCTTCTACTAAGCAACACAATGATCAATTCTGAAGTATACTATCATCAGTTGGACAAATTGAATGATTCACTTAAAGAAAAAAGACCAAAGGATTGGTCAATAGGAAAGGTATAGTGTTCCAAAAGGACTATGCGAAACCACAAACAAGTTTGACCATTCGGCAAAAGCTTTTAGAGCTTAGATGGATCAGTTTTTTGCCAGCAAAGAACAAACATTTTATGAGCGTGGAATCATGCTATTGTCAGAAAAATGGCAAAGGCTATTGGATCAGGCTGGACAATATTTAATTGAATAAAATATTAATTCACTATAAGAAAATCGTCTTTCATTTTTATTTAAAAAAAAAAACAAAAGTACTTTCCGGACAACCCAATATAAGAAATGTGGTCTTCGAATAAACAATCCAAAGTCGAAGTGCTTGTGCCTCGCGCCGTCAGGGAAGAAGATATTCGTAAACTGTGGGTTTGGACATAAGGGTGACTCGATAATAAGACGCGTGGTGAATCTTAAGTGTCTGGGCTCGAATCTTAACAAGAACCTCAAATTCCATTCCTTTGTCAGGGATTAAATTAAAAAAGCCAACAGCTTATATTGTAGGCTTCTGAGAATGTATCGCTCAGAAATCCTACGTAAGGAAGTCAAGCTTATTATATATAAGCAATTTATAAGAGCGTAACTATGATACAGCTTCCCCAGCAACGGAACTGCACAAGATGTAAAGGAAGATCTTACTAAAAGCCACAAGGCTCAGCAGATCTAGACAGACAAAAAAGTTTATATCAAACGAGAGGCAGACGTTTCCCCGTTTGTAGTATGGCAAATGGGAATAATGCACAAATGGGTGAAATCATTAGCCCATCATCAAAACAGGGAAGTAAGGTAGCTAACGGAAAACAACTTACTGGAGATCTTGAGAAACTACAAGTACCTGTCACCGTTAATTCTATTGAAGGACACAGAAGAACCTCTGAAGCAACGTCTCCAGTTCTACAAGAAGAAGTCAAAGGGACAACATCGAGGTTAGCAATTACATCACTCGGGGTCGAAAGCACCGAAGGGAATCAAGAGGACACAACAAACGCAGTAGATGCCGAATTCAAACATATAATTCAGTTTTAAGATAAGTTTGAAGAATTATTGTGTAAGAACGCATGTTTAGTTTATAAGAGTAGATTTATGGGTTAGGTTTAGGATGTAAGCATGTTTTTTTTAAATGTTATAATAAAGATAAATAAAATATTATATATATGTATTCGAAATAAATTCAAGGATAGCAGAAAGCTAAGAACCAATAAAGATAAAGATTGAGCTAGGATTAAATATTCTTAAAAGAAATTTAGTATTAAGATTGTACTCGTATTATAGGAAAAATGTAAAATGTCAAGGATATGCAATAGAGTTAACTTGAACTTAAACTTGAACTTTTACTCATCGGCTCTTCAAAAAGCAGCAGCCTCGCATTTAAAATATTTTAAAGTACTCAAGTTTGTTGGCAGTTAAATAAAAGACCACATTTTAACATTTTTAAAATTATACAAAATATTTAAGATACGATTTGGAAAGACTCTATTAAAGGACTTATTTCTGATTCAGGTTCAATTAGCTTCTTGTCTAATATTAAATTATCTGAAACAATTGCTCTCCTACGCATTGAATCAATTAAAAATATTAAATTAATCGTATATCTAAAATAAATATAAAAATAATTATAGAAATAATTATAATTATTTTATTGTTTGGGGTGGCTTGTTTGGAAAACTTCCTCAGGCTTTCTTTTAAAATACACAAATTTCAAAAGTAATATTTATTTGAATCAGAATAACTGGAAGAACAATTGCGTAAAATTACATATATTAAAGGGTCGTTAAGAAAATTTAACTTATAAGATTTAAAGAAAATATTTTTCTACAATAAGAGTTAAGCGAAACACTTTAGGCAACAATTTCTCCTATCTCATAATTAAATAGCTTTTTTCACTTTTCCATTGATAAGACCTTCTAATAATGAATTTATTCAAGTCAAAAATCGAACCGAAATTAACTTACATGAATGTTGAATACATTTGCAAATACCTTATCGCTGGAAGCACCTCCTCGATCGGCTGGATACTCCCAGTCAATGTCCATTCCATCAAAACCATACTTTTTTACAAAACCTGCTGCATTTCTAGCAAATTGCATACGTTTCTTTTCGTCAGCCGCAACAATAGAGAAATTTTCGGAACCTTCATTCCAGCCACCAATAGCGATAAGATTCTTCAGCTTTGAATTTTTCACTTTCAAATCTGCCAGCTTTTTATATCCTTTAAGATCGATATCCCTCCAGGAATCCAGCACTTTAATCCATGCATCGGATGTTATTCCCACAAATGAATAAATAAAATGCGTGCACAAATTCGGATCAAAATCGGTAACATCTACCTTACCCAATCCGTTTCGATAAACTGACCATGAGCCATAATAACAAAATATTACATCTAATGAGGCGATGGTATAATTTTTTATTGTTTTTTTTTTATATTATAAACAAATTTTAAGTAATTTACTTGTTTTCGAAACTGCCAACAAAACAAAATTAATCAAAACAAATAATCCAAATTTTAACATTTTCGTAGTAATATGCTTTTATTATTGTAGTTTTAATAAAATTTTCTGGTTTATATCAAAAGCAATTATTTTTAATGTTTATTTTTAAAATAAAAATAAGCATAATACTAAAAAAGTAGAAATCTTCTACCACAACTGAAATGAAATTGATTGTTTTAATTGCCAAGGATAGTACACAACTCGTATTTGGTTGATAAAAATTGTTCTTACAACCTCGATGAAATAATTCGTCCCACAATATTGTAACTTTAATGGTTAAATAATAGATAAAATGATCTGATAATTTTTTTTACAAATATGTTCTATAATTGTTCCGATAACGCGCAATTATTCTAGTGTTTGCTTTAAGTTGACAAATTAATTGCTTCGTTTTAGTGTTTAATTTAGGCCGTATTTCGACCAAACAAGAAGATGTACAATAGTTTTGCCTATTAAGACATTATCAATATTTTAAAAAACAAAATGAAAAAACAGTTCTACACAAAATTTTTTTTAACGTTATCGATTATAAACTTCTCCATGAAAAATGTAATAAATTAGGACAACAACTGATTTTTAGAATTTGGCCAATTACATTTGTTGTTTGTCTATAAAAGCCATAATAGTCAGTTTCTTTTTATTAGTTTATTATCACAAAAAAATGTTTTTAGAATATACTACTATTAAAATGACTCTACCCAGTCCTAGTTAATGAAAAAATTATTCCTGATCACCAATTTGGCTTCCGATCTGAACACTCCACTATCCAGCAATGTCATTGCATTGTTGATCATATTGTATCCTCTCTTGAGAGGAAAGAGTATTGCCTAGCACTATTTTTAGACATCTCCCAAGCTTTTGATCGTAGTCTTGGACTACTCTGGACACTCAAGAGCTTTCTTCTTTCAACTTACTACCTTATCATAAATTCATATCTCAGAATCCTCGGTTATACAATATATCATATTCTAGCCGGAGTCGCACAAGGTAGTATCCCTGGTCCCATTTTATTTTAATATTTATACCCATGGCATTCCATCTGATCCTAATACTATCAATGCTATTTATGCAGATGATACGGCCATACTTGCTATCCATACAAAACCTGACATAGCTTTCAACAATTTACAATTCCATATAAGCAACCTTCAATCCTGGTTTAAGAGATGAATAGAAGACTGTTCACATTACTTTAACACTTTATCGAGGAAAACCTACCCCATTATACCTTAATAACAACATGATTCCACAATATGATAAAGTACGAACCCACAAACTAGACTTAAAAGAGTTGAAGCTAACAGATGTTACCTACAACTTCTTAGACTACTTGATATACGCTCGAAACTAACAACCAAAAGTAAACTTGTAATCTACAATACAATTATAAAACCTATCTGGCCATACGTGTTTGGAATTGAACTTTGGGGTTCAACGAAACGCTCCAATTCCTATCGCGTTTAGGCCTTACAATCCAAGATCCTCCATAAAATTGTTGATGCCTCCTTTTATATTCGTAACAACGTAATATATCATGATCTAAATGTTCCCTTTGGTCAGGACCTATTCTGTTCCCGCTATGAAAAAGTTCACTCCCGTTTATCCTATCATCATAATCGACTTGTGAGGCAGTTGTCCTATACTGTCCTCCCCGGAAACACTCATCGGAGACTTAAGAGACAATGGCCTAGAGATTTTCTAGAGGAATCTAACTTCCATTAGTTGTGTTTTCGGTATGTGTGAATAAAATAAATAGAAACTGTGTGTGCTGAATATAAGAATATATATTCTTATTGAATAAAGTCTATAATTATAAGGAGGCGCATACATGCTCACTCGGCGATAGTCAGAGGAGATCTGTCGCCCCGTGTGCACAACTAACCGAGCATACAAAACCGAACCACAGTGGTCAGCACTACATGTGGTACACGTTTACTTTAACACCACCCCTTAAACTGTACTACTATATAATGAAAAAATATTTGAAATATTATTTGCTTAGACCTATTTTTAGACACATTTCATTGAATTTGATAGCGCCTAAAAGCTTTGTAAACATATTGCCAAACTGCTCTTCTGAGCGTACATGAGTTACATTAATCCTACCATCATGATATAATTCGCGTACATAGTTATACCGAACCTCTATATGTTTTGAGCGCCTATGAAATTCATGATTCTTTGTCAGCTTTATTGCGCTTGCATTGTCTATAAACAATATTGGAGTACATTGATAAAAATTTATTTCACTCAGTAGTCTCCTGAGCCACACTAGTTCTTTAGCACCTTCACTAGCCGCAACGAATTCCGCCTCTGTAGTTGACAGTGCTACTGATTTCAGCAACTGAGAAGTCCATGACACGGCAGTGTCTCCGATAAGAGATATAAATCCATTTGTTGATCGTCGAGTGCTGAATAAGCACATTATCCTTTTGTAGATGGTGTGTAATGCAATCCAACATCAACTGTTCCTTTTAGGTATCTAAAGATCCGTTTGACAGATGTCCAGTCCCGTGTAGTAGGTGTGGTCATTGACCTCGCAGCTTTAGACACGGCGTAAGCAATATCCGGACGAGTAGCGCATGCTAGGTACATCAAAGATCCTACAGCTAAACGATACGGTCTGAAGTATGATTTTCCACTGGTGTTTTTGTTGCATTACAGTTTGTCATACCAAAACGTTGAAGTATTTTCTTCGTGTAAGTCTCCTGTGTAATGAAGAAGCCAGATTCACGACGTTGAATTCTCATGCCCAAAAATGATTCCAGAGATCCAACATTGATTTTAAACTCTGATTTAAGCTGATCCAGAAAAAGATTCACTTCTGCTTGTGTAGATCCAGCGTTATATACAAGCATCAGATTTTGATTGTTGGAAATCATTTTTCTTCATAAAAGCGTCGAATCGGTTATTCCAGCATCGAGGAGATTGTTTTAAACCGTACAGAGATCTCTTTAGTTTACAAACTCGACCTGATTTGTTATCGAAGCCCTGTGGCTGAGACATGTATATCTCTGTATCGATTTTGCCATAAAAAAATGCTGATCTTACGTCAAATTGACCCAATACTAATTTTTCATTTGCTGCTGTTGCGATTAGAGCTCGGATTGAGTCGTAACGAGCAACCGGGCTGAAAGTTTCCTCGTAGTCCAATTCAGCTCGTTGAAATATACCACGTACAACCAAACGAGCTCTGAATCGATCAATGTTACCGTCTGGCTTGTATTTTACTCGAAGTACCCAGCGGTTGTCTATGACATGCTTGTTTGGTGGTGAATCTACCAATTCCCACGTTTCATTTTCGTCAAAGGCTTCCATTTCTTCATTCATAGCTTTGATCCATTGTTCAGAATAACAGCCCTTTACGGCATCTTCAAAATTTATTGGCTCAAGATCTTGTTTAACAGCTTCCATCGTGTAAGCCCATGCTGAGTTTGCCTGGAGACTTGGCAATCTGTGAGTCTGATAGCCAACTTCATAATCATTTAGCTTCGGTGGAGCTTGAATTTTTCGAGTAGGACGAGAGTCGGAGATGATCTTTGAGTTTGCTTGAACCTGTTCTTCCTCATCTACATCAATCTCTGCATATTGGATGTAGTCGTCTTGATCATCGTCGTCTACTGCATCATGGAACTCCTCACAGATGCTGTCGTCTTGTTCAGAATCACAATCTTTTCTGGAAGTATTTGTGAGATGAAGTTCAATTTCATTTTGGTTTGTACATAGATTTTCAGGCCTAAAATCGACGTTACGTGAATTTATTACCCTATGCTTTGATGGTTCCCAAACTTGATATCCATCCTTTTCATTTACATAGCCAACAAACCGTCCAAATACAGCCTTGCTGTCAAACTTGCTTCGAAACTGTTTTGGCACATTTATATAGCATTCTGAGCCAAAAATCCTTAAGTAATTGAAACTCTTGAAAGATTGTCCTGACCATAATTCAATAGGACTTTTATTAGATACACTTGACTTTCCCGTACGATTGATCAAAAATACTGCTGTGTCACATGCGTGGGCCCAAAAAGATTTTGGCATTTCACTGACAGATAACATAGAACGAGCTAAGTCAACTACATGTCTATTTGATTGTTCTGAAACACCATTTTGTTCTGGTGTATATGGACATGTAAGTTGAAATTCTATGCCTCTTTCACTCAAAATTTTACGTACTTTGGAGCAATCAAATTCACCACCACCGTCTGATCTGAAGAATTTTACTGTATGGCCAGCGGTATGACATTCATTTAAAAATGTGCTTAAATGAGACGCTACTTCTGATTTTCCCTTCATGAAGAAAATGCGAGTGTATCTTGAAAAATCGTCCTTGAATACAACATAATATTTGAAACCGTTGATTGAACTTGTAGACATCGGACCATTTACATCCGAGTTGATCACTTCTCCAACTTTTTCAGAACGATTTTGTCGTGGATGAAAGGGTTTTCTGTGCGATTTTCCCAGTACGCATACATCACAGAATGATTTTGTATCTTTGACTTTTACAGGTATGTCATTTTGTAGGTGATCATCCGTGGTTGTGAGGTTAGCTGCCACTGTAGTTTAAGGTACACAAACACGCATGTTTATAATGTACACAGATCCTGAAAGCTTGCCAGTTGCCACGAGTTTATTTTTGAATTTCACTTCAACTCCATCGGCATCATATTTAACTTCATTTCCATGAGCTGTTGCCTGACGAACAGAAAAGAGTTGGTGACAGATGTCTGGCACGTACCATACACTTTCTAATTTAGCAGAAGAACACTTGCCATCGACGAAAACTTCTATATCAACACTGCCACACCCATATGCGAGCATACAATTTTTGTTTGCTGTCTCGACTCGCTGCGGTATCGGAAATGATTTGTAAACAGAAAAATATTGTTTATTGGCAGTCATGTGATACGTAGCACCCGAGCCGGAAATCCAAACGTCTGCAGGCATCGAGTCAGTTCCAACTGAATAACTAGTAGGTAGAAATGTGCCCTGTTTATTTGCACCATTCTTAGAACTAACCTCTGAGTTCTGATTCTCAGCATTTTTGCCGTCTGCTGCTATACGCTTCCGACAGATCGCGATGAGATGCCCAGGTTTCTTGCAATAGTGACATTGTCTTTTCTCCTTTTTCTCGGAATTTGGCGAAGAACTTGCCGTTGACTCGTTAACATTTTTGTTTTTATTGTAGACTTGCGACTTTGCATGAAAAGCAGTGGACATCTGAGGCGCCTGTGTTGTAATTGAACTTTCTATTGAAACTAAATTTTCGACGAGTAGGTTAGTCGTTTGCTCCGTTTCAGGAATCCGATACCAGGTGGAGCGGTAGAACTGGTACTCTGAGCCGAGTGTCTTGAATATACGATGATGCAATAACGACAACGGAAGTTTGGCGTCTCTATCTTTCTTACGTAATTCTTCGAGAATGTCAGTGAACACGTTTGATAATCGGGATGCATGCTTCTTAATCGACGTCGTCTCGTCCTTTGATATTCCGAAAAAGGTGTCAAACAATGTATATAACCTTTGAAGAGATAATTGTTCATACACTGATACTAGTGTGTCCCAAATATCCATTGCGTTATTTTTCTTTCTTACGTACATAGCTGCGTCTTCTTCTAGCGCTGTGTCAATGATACGCGCCGCGCGCGCATTGTCGCTTTGCCAGGACCTATATTCTTTGGACGGATCACTATTGCCTGTTGGTCCTGCAGGACATGTCCGGGTGCCGTCGACAATCGAAAAAAAGACACTGCTCATTCAGACACAGTTCTATTTGCCACTTCCATGTTTAAGTTTACGAATATTCACACGGCTGTACTCGTCGTGTTTGGAGTCTCCGTCAGCCATTTTTATCACACACGTTTCAATACACTTCAATGTACTTTATTTCACACGTTTCACTATATTACTTTTGCAACGCACCTGGGCCCATAACCTGTTTTCGGTATATGTGAATAAAATAAATAGAAACTGTGTGTGCTGAATATAAGAATATGTATAAACACTTTATTGAATAAAGTCTATAATTATAAGGAGGCGCACACATGCTCACTCGGCGACATTCAGAGGAGATCTGGCGCGCCGTGTGCACAACTAACCGAGCATACAAAGCCGAACCACAGAGGTCAGCACTACATGTGGTACACGTTTACTTTAACAAGTTGGAGAAATACTAATGGGTATTTACTCCCATTTCATTACGCATAAAATTGTAAATTAAAATATTATGTAAATCTGCTTGTTACAATGCAGATGTAACATAGTTGCAGATAAAAAAAATTAAATTCTATAACTGCTAATAAAAAATTTTGTCAAAAAAATATGAAAGTTTAGTTATTTCTAAATTATCGATAATTTTTTAAGAAATAATCTTTTTTTGTTGAGAATTTTATATTTTTTCAAAATACTATTATTAATAAAATTACTCAAATTTTCGCAAAAAATATTTATTAAATTAATTTTTAGTATATTTGGAATGATACTATTGTTAATTTAAAAGTTATAAAATCTAGATTGCAACTATCGGAATATGAGACTCTACAGCAAATAAATAAGAAAAATTACAAATGGCAAAAAATTGACATAACTTTATTGTACGGTATTAACAAGTTCCGGTAAACTTGTAGATTCTTTAGCATTACAAGTTCCGGAGGTCATAGTAGATTCTGTAGCATTATTTGGCTAAAATGAAAATTTTCATTTAGAATAGTTAATCGTCAAAAAGTTTTTTAAAGGAAACTTAAGCACTTTTATCATCGAGTGAGCTAAGAATTGATTATCTCGTAAAAATTGTCATTACTCCGTTTCCATAGCTTTTATTCCATGTGGAAGTCATTTTCCGATATAACCCCACGTAAGGTAGATAAGTAGTTTTTGTTAGTGTGATAGTTGCGATGGGTGGAATGTATGCAAATTGATTATTATAACGGTTAATTAAAAATCAACTTTTATTTTAATTATTAACTTTTTGTCAAATGTTTAATAAACATTATTGAATTTATTTAAAAAAACTCTTATTAACTTGGAGCATTTTATGCTAAAGAAAACTATTGTTTCCTAACAAATTTATGATACGAGGGTCGTTCAATAAGTCCTTAGAAAAAGATGGAAAAAAACTGTTTTTAAAAAAAAACTTTTTTATTTTAAACATAATCTCCTTTTAGCTCTACACACTTTTCCAACTGTTTTTCCAAAATTTTTATCCCATCCAAAAAATAGGATTTCGGAAGTTCTGCAAAATACTCATCCGTTTGAGCAATGACGTCCTCGTTGGAAGTAAACCGTCGTCCGCCAAGCCATTTATTCAGATTGGGGAAAAGAAAATAGTCACTCGGGGCCAAATCTGGTGAATAAGCGGGATGCTGCAACAATTCCATTCTCAATTCCACAATTTTGGCCATGGAAACAGCGCAGGTGTGCACACGCGCATTGTCCTGATGCAAGAGGATTTTTTTCTTCTTCAGATGGGGGCGTTTCTCTTTGATTTCCTCGCTCAACCGCTGCAATAACAACGCGTAATACACTCCTGGTATTGTTTTTCCTTTTTCCAAGTAGTCGATAAAAATGATGCCCTGCAAATCCCAAAAGACCGTGGCCATCACCTAGCCGGCCGAAGGCACAGTTTGTGCCTTCTTCGGAGCCCGTTCACCTTTGAAAATCCACTGTGATGACTGTCTCTTGGTTTCTGGAGTGTAGTAGTGTATCCAGGTTTCGTCCACAGTGACATATCGACGAAGGAATTCGGCAGGATTGCGATGAAAGAGTGTCAACATAGCCTCAGTGTCCACTACACGATTGCGCTTATTCTCCTCTGAGAGCAAACGCGGCACCCATCTTGCCGAAATTTTTTTCACAGACAATTTTTCATGCAAAATTGAAGCAACTGTACCTTGTGATATGCCCGTGGCCTCAACTAATTTGCGCACTTTAATTCGCCGATCGTTCAAAATCAGATCGTGGATTTTGTCGATGATTTCAGGAGTAGACACCTCAACTGGGCATCCTGAACGATGTTCATCTTTTGTGGACGAACGGCCATGTTTAAATTCATTCACCCAATTGTAAACCGTCGCAAACACAGGTGCATATGTGCCATGAACTGCATCCAACTCGGCTTTGATTTCTTTCGGGCTTAAGCCTTTCAAATGGAGATGTTTGATGACAGTCGTAAACTCGCTTTTTTCCATTGTTATGAGCAAATAAATGTCGTTAACTTTAATCGACGATAGAAATTGACCTACGCTATGGATCGAGCTGATCTACGCTATGGATCGATAATTTTGACAGCTTTCCTGTCGATAATGCTACTTACAAAAAAAAAATCTTTACCGACACTACGAGCGTAATTTCTCGGATTTTCTAAGGACTTATTAAACGACCCTCGTACATTAGAGAAAATGGAAAATCCCGCCTATCGGGTTAGCATTACTTGTACCATCGAAAACGCAATTCCGTTTTTGACATTTTTAAATAAGACAATTAGAAGAGTTCATCATATGATGTCGACAAATTCTGAACTGAACTTTTGCCATTCGATATCTTACTGAAAGGAAGAATATGCTCGGACTGTTCCAAAGCAATGTCAAGCCCTCTAACGTTCAAAAGTCGGCATATTTTCCCCTAGTTTTAATTAAAGTAGCTGTCGGATGTTATTTTTTTCATCGTATCTTCTCGTATGCCTTTATTTTGGCTACGAAAGAATTCGATCGTCATTATACTGTCTTTACAAATGTTTGGTCTTCTAGTCATTCCGTAATGCGTCCGGATTGATTTCACTGCTGAACAATAAGCAAACTTGTTTGTCGCCACCTTTTTTTTAGAGAGAGCACTGATGAATAACTCCTTCATGACCAGTCGGGGTTAATCTTAATTTTATTCCTAGGCTATTATTTTCGACAAGTCTTTATTTATATAGCGGCAGAATGGCTACAATCAAGAAGCTCAGTGATGAGCGTTTGATTTTTGTGAAGATTGACAACTAAGCTTTAGACGTCTAATGGTAATAGCCTAAAAACCTTTCACGAAATGCTTTTATTTAAGCGATAAAACAATGTTGACGTTTACCAGCTCATTTACAAATAATCGAAGTTGGAAATGTAAGAATTGTCCTTACAGCTAAACATTGTTATACCCCCGGGATAACCGATAATGATTACGTAACATTGTCGCTTTTACATTAAATGCTTCCTTAGTAATACACCTCACATTTGCGAGGATGGTTATTCTTCATTTATAAAATACAATGGAACAGAACCATGGGGATTTCGATAAGAAAATGTATTTTTGTCTTTTGATTTCCATGCAAAAGAGCTGTTTGTTATTTTAATTTATCAATTTAGGAATTATTTTAATAATACAATTAGAGGGAATAATTTTCGAAAATCAATTCTTACAAATCCAAAAATGAAGAGTTTTGCAACGAACATTTTTAATTTGATTATTTTTGGTTTGGTTGTTGTCGATAATTTTACTAAAACGGTTCGAATTAACCTTAAGTTACGATTTCTTTCCAATTAATTTCTATCCAAATTAATAAAAAAAATCATTTGCGAAAAAATAAATAAATTTTCGATAATAGATAGAAAATGGTAAAAAATTTAATATAGATAATTCAGGTTTTTGTTAGAGATCTTTCGAATTTAGAGAAAATATACTAAAGATTTCACATGAACACAAAACGTATTGTTCCCGAATCAGCAAAAGCAGTTTGTTTCTACAAATCAAGGTGATGGGTCCTTATAGTGCAGGACTATCTTTGTCACGATATTTGATTTGAAAACGAAACAATTCTAACGATTCAAAAACAAATGGCTTCAAACAATTTTAGGCATATTTCAACTAATTCTAACAAATCCCTGTTTTTGGACTAACATCGACAAAAAATTCGAACTCGTTTCTGATTACAAAAATGTTAATTTTTGGGGCAAGTATCCCTTTTACCGTAGCCTATCGGTTTTAATTTTATCAAAGATTGGACTGTCGTGAATTGCTTATTCTACACTACATATTATTCGAAAATGATGTCAATTTAATTCATATTGTTATCTGCAATTACTTTTCAATTCAAGATATAGTTTGCTTTAGAAATTAAGTCTATTGGGGTCTTCTACAATACAAGTAACTCTCTTTCTTCTTTTTTATTCATAAAAATGGTCAAAGATACTATAAATGGTTTTAAGTTTATATGTGACTTGGCATAATTATCAAAATAATGGAGAAAAAAAATAAATATAATTTGAAGTTGCTCAAATTGTGAGCTGGTATACGCACGAAGCTTAGAACAATTCATTCAATTCAAACGATTACACGCCTTCAGTCCTATCTCTTAAGTTCTTTCGATTCTCTGAACAAAATTTTACACTCTCAGTTTAGTATCAAGAAGCAGAAACTGTCAAACCGGTGGAAAAATGGTTTTAAGGGTGTTTCAATCTTGTGCGTTGAGAAATTTCGTTCGAAATTCTTCTAACCGTAATGCTGTTGGTGGTGCAAATCTTGTCGAGAAAGTCATAAGTACGCCAGACAATAAAATGTTCTTAGCTTGGCATCCGAATTTGGATTTTCCATACGAATACTCTAAACCAATACCGACACTTTCGGAAGTAGAATTATCTTCGCTGGTAAAAGAAAAAGCAATCAACACAGCAATGCGTGCATTTAAAGACAGAAACCCCGAAGTGGCCCGTCAAGAATTAATGAGTCTAACTCACACAACGAAGCACAGATGGTTCCCTAGATCCCGGGACAAAAAAGCAAAGAAAACTTCAATGGATCGAGAATTTTTATAAGGAGAGCTTAGGAAAGGAAACAAATTATATAATTAAAATTAAATACATAAGCAAAAGTTAAAAAATTGCATTTTTATTTTGTAGTGAATGTTTTAATAAAAGTTATTCGTAAATTTAATTTATTCAGCTTTGCGTTTTCTAAGTAAACTTCCCAATAAGTCAGAAACAGCTGGTAAATGGTCTGATTGCGAAATTGATCTGGCCGGTGCTTCTTTGGCGTTTTTCATATTTCTATGTTGTGGAAATGATGGCATCAATTTTGGATCACATGCTAAAAGAGAATAAATATGTTGGTCCATAATAAAAAGAAAATAACAAACTGATTATTCGATGTTTTGGCTTACGTAATGGAACTTCCTTAAAATATGAACTGAGTAGTGATTCTTCGGCTGTAGCCCTTTTTTTTGGATCATACATAAAGAGAAAATTAAGAAGTCGAAGTCCTGCAGCGGACAACCATGGAAATTTCGTTTTTAAATTGTTGTACGGTTGTTGTTTGAGTGTAAAGTTTTTCAAGGCCGGTAATGCACGATATTCTGGCCAAATAATGTCTGAAGGGGTTCCGAGCAAGTCGATTATAAGTTCTATTTGGGCAATTTCACTTGTGCCTGGAAGCAGGGGTTTATGGGAGAGCAATTCCCCTAAAATACACCCGACTGCCCACATATCGATAGCAGTTGTTTGGAATGGAGAGCCAAGTAGTAACTCTGGTGCTCTATACCACAATGTAACTACTTGCGGTGTCATCGAGCTTGGTGGTATTCCAAAATATCTTGCTAGACCAAAATCAGCTAAGAAAAAGAGAGATTTTATTGGTCATTTAAAATGATTTTTCAAAAATCTCCAATTGCAACTAACCAATTTTCACACATCCTTTATCGGTCATAAGCAAATTCGACACTTTCAAATCACGATGTACTATAAAATGTGAATGTAAATATTTCATTCCTCGAAGCACTTGCAAAACAATGCATTTGACTTCTGATTCCGAAAAAGGTACTGTCATGTTATCGAGTAATGATGCTAAATCCTGTTCACAGTATTCCATAGTTAAAAATATGCTAAAATTTATTAAATTATAAAAATTTATTGAAAATTAAAAACAAAAATAAAACCTTTCTAGACTTTTCCCCACAACCACTTCTTTGAGGCGAACCACATTTTCATGATTGCAGCACATTAAAATTTGAATTTCGCGCAAACCACTTACAGGAAGGCCATCTTTCTCCTGATCCATTCGAACTTTTTTAAGTGCAACTATTTCATTACTGCGCATATCACGAGCACGATCTAAAATTATCAATTATTTGTTGTAATTTTTTAATGAATAAAAATCATATTAAGAAACTTACATACGATTCCATAAGTACCTTCGCCAATTCTATTTAACTTTTCAAATTCAGTTACCAAACGACATCGCCCAAACTATTGGAAATTAAAACAAAATTATTACACGGAAAAGTACTTAAATTACTCAAGTGAATGATGCGCACTTGATATTCTTTAAGTAAGCTTTATTTAAACTCTTTAGTTGGTATTTTAAAAGCGCAAATATTCTTTTGAAGCTAATAACATAAATAAAACCAGAAATTTTGATTTTCTGACTATGAGTAGTTATTAAAAACGTAAGTGATAAGCAATGACCTTGCTTATGTTTAATAATTTATGCTATTATCAATTCGGTCATTCTTGTTTTTAAATATTTCTGTCAACCATTTTTTTGTGTATTTAAGAACAGAGGAAACAAAATTTGTGTATCAAGTTCAACACTAAAAAGCAAAATCCCTCTTAACTTAAATTATGAAAAACCAATCGAATAAATTACAACAAATCGTGTTGCTCTTAAAAATTTAGAATGCAAATAAAATTTGACCATACATTCTTTAAATTGAATCTCATTATTCAGTCTAAAGTTTGAAAACTCTAATTTGTTATTTCTGTTTATGTGATCAATCTTTACCATGTCATTTTCATTTATTTCAATGGCTTTTCCTGTTTTAAAAGAAGTCAAAACTCCTTTACGTGTGATTGGTGCTTGAGGATCGAGTGGTGCCTTCACTTTTTCATCATTTTCTGAAGTTTTACAAAAGCAACTATTATAATTTTTTCTTTTTTACAAATTAATGTATATAATAAATTAAAAATACCTTCGCCCATTATTGTTAATATTATTAATATATATACGTTTATAAATAAGTTCAAAAAATTAAATTTAATTTAATCATCGACAACAGAACTTCGCAGATTGCTTGTTTACTTTAATGACAGTTTCTGGCCGGCTTTGTACTGCCATACACGACAGCAACGCGCATGGCTGTTCTTCTTTTGTATTTAGAAGATAAACTCTACAAATGTTATGTAGGGTTTACCTTCGAAATTATTCAATATAATTTTTTTATATTTAAAATTCTAAATTGTCGGCTGTTCTGTTTAGGAATAAGAATAACAAAGAATTATATGGAATAATCCATTAATAAGTTAAGTAGAACATCTAATAACGTAATATTACTTGATATAAATAATATTTTAACAAATATTTAAACTAACAATCGAAAAAGAATATCTAAAAACGGTTTCGCGTCCATTCTTGAACATTTCATCTTTTCCTATACACATTTTTCAATAAAATTTTAAAGTAGATACGCAGGTTATCGCTGTATAACATGGTTATTAAAGAGAAAAAGCCGTAGTACGCTCATCTGTACTATGTAAACTAGTAAAAAAAAATTGGGCAAACTATGTTCAAAAAATTAAATGAAATTAAAAGAAATATTGATTTGTATTATAAAAGTATTCGAAAGTATTTCATCTGAATTATGAAATATTTTCTTCATTATCAAATATTTTGTATTTAGATGAATCTTTCAGATGGTTGAGTGTAAATTAATATTTTTTATATTAACTATATTTTGGCTTTAAGTATTAAGCACAAAATAGTTTTGAAAACCTTAACTATTTAGAGTGAAATCGTGTTTCACATACACGTAAGTATGGAACGGTTGAAAAAGAATCTTCACATTTCACAGAGTATTTACGGTATACTTAATTATTTAAAATAAGCCCGTTCACTAAAATACTAGTTGTAGTAAATTCAATTAAATAGGAAAAAACTGTGGTTAATCTCACCAGCAAATAAATAAATTGAACTATAAATAATGGACAGCATAACCCGGTGCTCTGGGGGGAGTCCCACAG
The DNA here is from genome assembly GCA_958298945.1 of Atherix ibis. Taxonomy (NCBI): domain Eukaryota; kingdom Metazoa; phylum Arthropoda; class Insecta; order Diptera; family Athericidae; genus Atherix; species Atherix ibis. The sequence continues at coordinate 51,217,258 of OY282607.1, forward strand.
TGCTCCAATTGCAAAAAAAGGACGGGTTCATTCCACGTTTCGTCTAGATGTGCCATCAAACTACATACTAATGAGGTTTCGAGATTCAAGATATTTTATAAGCGCTTTCATGATTTCAGAAAGTATTAATGTTAGGAAAATTAGTTAATTAGCGCAGAATGAAGAAAACTCACCATTTTTAGGGACTGGCTGGATAAATTCTATTTTACATAAACTCTGAAAATAATCCTGAAAAAGAACACCTGTTTGGAACTATCGGGGAAACATTATTTGCACCAGCAGATTTGTGAATTTTAAATCCTTAAGTACTTTTTCGCTGTCACTACTGTACGACTGCGAAAATGATTCTATGCAATCATGTTTTCAATGCGCTATTTATTATACAGGTGCGCAGGTAGAGGTAAAATTATAGTTTTACAATCTTAAGTCATTATATTAAAATTGTTAAACTATAAATGCTGGGGAGCTGTGTGCTATAAAAGGGGCGTTTGAAATTGCCATCGACGTTTTCAATCGACGTAATATCATTAGTGGGTCCATTGATTCGACATAACCTACTCAACAGGTTAGGTTGATATACGAGGGTCATTCAACAAGTACTTAGCCTCACCGCCCGATGGAATTGCTATCACAAAAGAAATTTACCATCGTGCAGTACATTCTTTTAGTAGCCTACTGTCAAGTTTCAGTCGATTCCCTTCATTAGTTTTGTTTTGAGAGCCTTTGAAAGCGAGCGTGTCGGTCGGTTGCACAAAAATGGAAAAAGAACAATATCGTTCGGTGATTAGATTCTTGTTTTTGGAAGGGAAAATGCGCAGCAAAATCAAAGATCGCTTGGATGCTGTGTATGGTAAATCTTCTCCTTCGATGGCGACCTTCAAGAATTAGTTCAACGACTTTGTTCGTGGCCGCACGTCGGTTTTTGATGAGCCACGCCCAGGTGCCCCGAAAACGGCTGCTACGGAGGAAAACGTTAAAAAAGTCCACGATCTCGTGTTGGCAGACCGTCGATTGAAGGTTCACGAGATAGCTGAGACTGTGGGCATCGCAGTACGAACGGTGCATCATATTCTACACGAAAAACTGGGCATGAGAAAGCTGTTGGCGCGATGGGTGCCGCGTTTGCTCACACCGGAAAACAAGCGCAACCGTGAGACCACATCGGCGACGCGGTTGGCGGTGTTTCAGCGCAATCCAGCGGAGTTCTTGCGTCGTTTCGTGACCGTCGACGAAACATGGATTCACTGGTACACACCAGAGACCAAGGAACAGTCGAAACAGTGGACTTCACCCGGCGAACGTGCTCCGAAGAAGGCGAAGACTGTTCGATCGGCCGGAAAGGTGATGGCCACCGTTTTCTGGGATTCACAAGGTGTGATCCACATCGATTTCCTCGAGAAGGGTAAAACAATCACGGGGCGCTACTATGCTGACTTATTGGGCCGATTTGACGTCGAATTGAAGAAAAAGCGGCCTCGCTTTGCGAAGAAAAAAGTGCTGTTCCACCACGACAACGCGCCGGCTCACACCTCCGCCGTTGCCATGGCCAAATTGGTCGAATTGCGCTACGAATTGCTGCCCCATCCACCGTACTCTCCAGATTTGGTCCCCTGGGACTACTTTTTGTTTCCAAACCTGAAAAAATCACTCGCCGGGAATAGATTTGGGTCGAATGAGGAGATCATCGTCGCCACGGAGGCCTATTTTGCTTCCCTCGAGAAAATGTATTTTTTGGACGGGTTAAAAAAGTTAGAGCATCGCTGGGCCAAGTGTATCGAGCTTGAAGGAGATTATGTAGAAAAATAAATTGCCACCTTTCCAAAATTTTCATTTTTTTTTGTAGGCTAAGTACTTGTTGAATGACCCTCGTACAATATACCTACTCCATATCTACTGCACCAGTGTCTCATTGGCCATTTGCGTACATTCCAGTCTGCTCAATGTCCTTACCAAAATTATTGTAAGGACGCTTCAAAAATTTTACAATTTTGATCCACATAGGAAAGTGATCTAGCCACCCACACGAAACTTGAAGTCACCAAATGGTCGTGATGCTGTGAAGTGGCTACAGACTCTTGTGACCTTACAACATAGCTAAACAAACATCAAAAACAGAAAATATGATTTGATTTTAACCTTCTCCCTGATAAATTTGGCCATAAAAACAAAGGTTAAAATCTTTTATTTGATAATAATATAATATTGAGTTAATTGTTAAGGCACTTTGCATGGAGAAATAAATTTCACGTATTTACATTACAACTGGTTAGAGAAGTCATTTTTAGTATTAACTTCGTAAATATACAAAAGTAACAATCCTAATCATAATAAATTAAATTATAAATAATTTGTTTGATATTCATTAAATTCTTTAATAAAAAAAAATGGCGCAGACTACTTAAGGAATCACATTAAAAATCCTTGATATAGTATTAGGAGTCCTGCAGATAAATTCCACGACAATTGCCAACTAATCAAAGCACAATTTTTTAAGTTTTTTGTTAATACGAGTTATACGAGTATAGCTGCATGTTAATAGAAAATAATGCTCACAATTATTTTAAGCCGAAAATATTGTAACGATGAAAATTATAATTTTCAAGAACAAACCAACAACTTTTCAAGTTTGGCAAAAGGTTGCACTTAAAGTTATTTTATTATTTTTTTTTTATAATTTATTAAAATTTTATATATGGTAAATAAATACAATAATTAAAAATAAATAAACAATAAAAGTAATATCGATTTCGATTTCATGAATTAAAACAAAAAATTACCAAAAAAATAATTGGGATTTGGTGTACTACAATACAATGAGTTGTACAAAAAGAGAGAAGGTCAGATAAAGATTGTTAAACAAAATTAAAAAAAAAATATTGGGAAAATTGGAAAAAATGAGGAAGGTAGAAAATCGGTCGAAAATAATTTCTATTCTATTTTGGGGTCTATGAGATCCGTGACTTAGCAATGTAAGTATTATCAGCGAAAGCTGCGAAGAACATAACAATAAGGTGTAAATTACTCCAACGAAAGTGTATCAAGAGTCATTTTTGAATTTGATTATTGTTTATGTTTAGATTTGGCGTAAATAAGTTGGGCGATCTTATTGCGACGAACGACCCTTTCCTCAGGTGTTGGCGAATCGTTTATATCCGTGGTATTATCCATCGAATCTGTCTGATTTAACGTGTTGTTGTCAGAACTTTCGCCCGTTTCTGTTGTTGTCGTTTCTGTTTGATCGGGGCTGCCATCGTTGTCTCCATCTTCGATAAAAACGCAATCTTTGTGAACCTTGCCGCATTCATAGAAGTTCTTTGGGGAATTTTCTAATTTCGGATCGCGAATATATTTTGAAAACACCCCGCGTCCAAAGATTCTAAAAGCCATGCTAGTTATCGAATTCCTTTTGGCCTTGAATTCAACTTCACACATAAACCGTTTTCGACATGCGTCAGAGTCTAGACCCAAGAACGAAAATATCAACTCGCTCATACTGAAATTATAAGAAAAATATTGCCTCTAAATTAAAATATATCTATTATATTTTTTTTATTAAAAAATTGTACAATTAATTAAATAGAGTTTTTAATTGAATGCTACTTACTGGTCCTCATTAAATTGACGGGCTCTGCCTATTCTTTTGTGATGGTCCGGTGGTGAATCGCTTATAACTTCTGGAGGTGGATGGTCTGAATATGAACCGTAAGCACTATATGGATCACTGCTGGATATATAATCTCCGGAGTGTGATGAATATCCAGAATAGCCCGAATAATGCCTTTAAAGAATTTCAAGGAAAATTATTATCAATCTGACAACCGTCCAAGGATAGACACTAAATTTACCCATGATCGAATGGTATTGTTGGGCCTTCATGAATAATTTCAGGGCATGATTTTTGTGCCCAATAATATCTAAATGCCCATAAGACTGCCATTCCGATTGCAAAGCCAACAATTATGATCTTAACTTTAACCCAATAGAGAACGGTGAGTGCATGTAGTCCCATCCCGGCGCCCACTGAAGCAATATTATTGTTAATTCGGCAATTTTAGACCTTTCAAATTTTCTTATTTGCTCTACTTACATATCCCATAGGGTAACCTTGATTTTCTTCTTCGAACTTCTTCCAAATCTTTATTATTTTCATCTGCGCACACATATTCCAAAACAAAAAGCACCACAATTAAACAAAATGCTAAAATTTTAGTCATTATTATTTTTAAAATTGTTTTTTATTATTGTTGATATTTCGATATAAAATTTAATCTTTCTTATGAAGGTTCACGATTTGTCGTTCACTTCCGCACTATCACAAAATGACTATGCCGGCAGTAACCACGTCCGAGATCTTTTATATGAGCACAATTTCGTTGAAAACGTGCTAATTTCTTGAGCTCACGATACTAACCGCTCAGTTCATCCCGCATTGTGCTGCATATAATTTCATGATTTCTTTTTTGAATCAAACGACATATTTTCTCTTAAATACTGAAATTACAATATTACCAATCTAGATCATATCTAATGTTTTCGTATAGACTTTATGGAATTAATTGATTAGCATACGCTGCCGGGTTTTGTTTTTCTGTCTAAGATTGAAGGGTCAATGAAATGAAATCACTTTCTCTATACCATATTGCTAATATTTATATTTTTTCAAGTAATTAATTGATATTATTTGCAAATTATGCTAGTAATTTTTTTTTAGTTAATGAATTTATTAATTTCTCTATAATTTTATCAGACCGAGATAGTAGGATGGGCGTACTTTTAGAATTATGGGATACTCGTATATGACAGGACTTACAGGGTGATGCTATAAGATTTGCGAATTGAGTAAATAATCAGACGATACTAGAGTATGCAGCAGACATTCGGAACAGAAGATTTCGGCAAGGATGTGGAGTAGTATTTTTTTTTGTGCTACAGCCAACAATGGATCCTTGAATTCACCAATTTTTCTATTGTTGACCGTGAAAATGTCTATTGTTGACCGTGAAAATGTCTGTTGTTGACCGCCAAAATGTCTATTGTTGACCGTGAAAATGTCTGTTGTTGACCGCCAAAATGTCTATTGTTGACCGTCAAAATATCAAGAACGTTAAAATGTCCATTGTTAACAGACAAAATGTCTATTGTTAACCGTTAAAATGTCTATTGCTGACCGTGAAAATGTCTATTATTGACCGTGAAAACATCTTTTATTGACCGCCAAAATATCTATGGTTGACCGTGAAAATGTCGATTGTTCAACCTGAAAATGTCTATTGTTCAACGTGAAAATGTCTATTATTCAACGTGTAAATATCTATTGTTGACCGTTAAAATGTCTTTTGTTGACCATGAAAATGTCTATTGTTGACCATGAAAATGTCTATTGTTCACCGTGAAAATGTCTGCTGTTGACCGCCAAAATGTCTATTGTTGACCGTGAAAATGTCTGTTGTTGACCGCCAAAATGTCTATTGTTGACCGTGAAAATGTCTGTTGTTGACCGCCAAAATGTCTTTTGTTGACCGTGACAATGTCTGTTCTTGACCGTCAAAATGTCTTTTGTTGACTGTGAAAATGTCTATTATTGACCGTCAAAATGTCTATTGTTGACCGTCAAAATATCAAGAACGTTAAAATGTCCATTGTTAACAGACAAAATGTCTATTGTTAACCGTTAAAATGTCTATTGCTGACCGTGAAAATGTCTATTATTGACCGTGAAAACATCTTTTATTGACCGCCAAAATATCTATGGTTGACAGTGAAAATGTCGATTGTTCAACCTGAAAATGTCTATTGTTCAACGTGAAAATGTCTATTATTCAACGTGTAAATATCTATTGTTGACCGTTAAAATGTCTTTTGTTGACCATGAAAATGTCTATTGTTGACCATGAAAATGTCTATTGTTCACCGTGAAAATGTCGATTGTTGACCATTAAAAGTTTACTGTTGATCGTCAAAATGTCGTTGTTGATCATAAATATGGCCATTTGTTCGCCTTAAATATATCCATTAGTTTAATAGTCCCATTTCTGAGATTGAACATGTCTATTGATAGATTGTGAATATTTCAATTGACTGATAATGATTTTATTGTTAAATATACATGTTCGCTGTTCGTAAACATGTCAATTCGTCAATCATGATATTTTATGATTTAGATCATGTTTATATAACACACTCCATTCGTTGATTATGTTTACTGGCTAATCATGTAAAGCCGAGCCGCAATTTTATACAATTACACACGCTTATTTTTCTTCAAACCATACATGGATCAATTTTCTTCCAGAGCGCTTATTGACAGAATTTACAATTCTGTTAATATGAAGTATTCTGGAATAAATAACAAAAGGACAATTCTCTATACAACAAAAACAAAAAAGGATTTTAAAATATATTTTTATTTTAATGTCTGGTGAATATTCCCAAAAACAAAGGGAACAATAAACATGAACATAAACTTGAACTATCAACACAAATATATGAATGGAAACTTATTGTAAATTCAAAAACCAAAAAAAACGCAACTACTTAATAAACTAAAAAACTTAAATTAAATTTTTTTCGTCTGTTTTCGTTTTTTAACTGCATTTATGCCTTCGGCCAATTGTTCAATTTCTTTATAATTAATTGTTTCAGTGTGTTTAAAATCACGTTTTTTCGTTTGCTTCTCCATAAGATCTTGAACGAGAGTGCTGACTTTATTCCATACAAAATTTATAAAGTCCATCGCTAAATCCTGTCGGAAGAACGCAATGGCAACAAGAGCAATCAGAATCAGAGCTGATATTGAATTCTGATTAAGATCGCTTTCGGTTGTTTTCAGTTCTGGACTGAAATTTAACTCGACGAAGACTGAACTGCTGTTGGCGACGAACTGTGCGGTCGGCAACACAAATTTATATAATTTTTCCGAAATGGTCGTCTTCAGTTCAACGAAGTACACTTTGCCGTCGAGTGGTATTCGCGGGAAGAACACCATAATTCCCGGATTGATTCTACCCTTGGGATTTAATGGAGTTTCTAATTTTTGTGAATATATTGGGCTGTCTACACTTCCTTTGCGGTACATTTGAATCCTCAACGTCTTGTAGTAATCATTCGAAGATGCAAAAACCCTTGCGATTACATCAACAAATCCAAATGGACTAATGGCGATCAAATTGACGTTCTTCGTATCTTCAGTACCTATTTTGACTGATCGATACTCCGGAATAGAGCGTTCTACATTCGAATTAGCCTCGCCAATTTTCATGCGCACAGTGTACGTACAACCTGGCTGTAAACCACGAATTCGATATTGGCCCGTATTCTCGCTAGTTGACTCCTCTTGATGATGCATGCAAGCTTCATCAGAAATCGCTTCGACCACTACATTCCCGAATGGATCCCCATTAAGAGATGTTATAACGCCAAATATAGAATAGGCGACACGGTTTCCACTAAAATAGAATAAAAGGAAAAACAAAATAAACGTTGAAAACTTCTATAATAGGCAAAATCTTTGTTCTCACATCAATTCAACTTGAACTGTTTCACCATCCTGAACTTCAATAATTTTCGAATTTGGATTGAATTTATACTCCTTCATCATAGGTCGTAAGTAGTACTGACTTGGTGATAAGGAATGAAATTTTATTGTACCATCATTACCGGTAACTAAATTTTTACGATAGCTCTCAGCGCCGGATAATGATAATAGAACGCCATGCAATTTATTTCCACCTTCGTCCTTTACAACTGCGATGATCTCGCAAAGTTTATGCGCCTTGAACGTGTTATCTATGCTGTTGAATTCAGAGAAAATGTAAGACTCCTTTTCAGCTCGGAGCTCAACATCCAATGATCCATCAAGTGGGCCAAATTTAAATGTGCCTCTTGACGACGAAACTGTCTGAATCGGATCCAATTCCGGATTTTTCGGGAATGTCAGTGTTATTGTCGTGTCTTTTATTGGCGGCTCTATTTTACCTTCAATTATAAGACCGCGTGTTGCGAGAAAACTAAACGCAACATCGATGCATTCGTTCGTTCCTAAAATCTCCTTAGATTTCGGCTTAAAGAGCATAACACTGCTTTGTGGTGTTAGTGTTAAAATTTCCTCCGCTTGTAAATAAGTTGTGTGCACATACGAGTAGTACCCATCTACCTTTATTGATTCCTTTTCAAAATTAACCGTTTCTCTTCCCGATTTCCGTTCTACTAGCACTTTGAATTTATCAATTTCTAACTCAGACAAAATTCGAAGTCCTGTTTTGTGTGCTGTCGCAGTAATTATTAAAGGCTTGCCATCATCCGTTAAAAATGATTTTGGCAAATTGCTATCATATTTATGGCAGCCAAATAATGAAATATTGTATTCACCCGCCTGAGTAACGCAGAAAGCATTCACTCCAGACATTAAATCAATTTTAGTCTTTTTCCCAGGTAATTTTTTTAGACTATATTCCATCTGCAAAAGCGGAAACGAAAAAAATTTCCAATATTTTCTAGTTTGAGGTTCAATTCTAAAATAATTACCATTGCTCTATGACTAGAAATAACTGAAATTTCGTATCCTACGTGGGTGAATGCAGGTACGGTTTCTGAAGCAGTAATAACATTCAGTTTAGTTGAGGTTTTATCCCAGCAAAGATTTGACGATGGAATTGAAATTTGATACGTGCCAGGCAGAACTTCCGTAAATTTATATTTTCCATCTACAAGAGAGCACACAATACTCTCCATTTTAAAAAAAATATTTCAATTTAATAACGTATTATTTACCTATAGCAGAAATGACCGTATTGTGGCCAGTTGCTTTTCCGTTTGAATCCAAAACATGCAAAGTAACTTCGATATTTTTGCAATTGAAAGAGCTATCGGCAAGACATTTTATTTCACCAACGATTGTGGCACGTAGCTGTGAGAACATAATTCCAGAAATCGCCGAATTACTCACTTCAATGTTCTGTTTCAATGGGAAAAATCTAAAATTCGAAAAGAGGTTCTATTTATTGAAACATATTCTAGAGTAATTTCCATTTTCCTATGAAAAACTTACTGAATCCCATTCGATTTATCATCCGTAGTTATTAGGACTTCAGCTGTGTATTGTCCTCTTGTTAAATACGTACACCATTCACCAGTTCCCGGATGAGAAGTGGCAGTTGTGTAAAAAGTTGATCCTAATTTGGCAATACCAATGTTCCGTTCGGTTTTCGATACCACCTGACCACATACTTTATATGCGGACACTATAATGTCAGGAACGACTGGATTCGTGAGAGAAATCTTAATAGTGCTTTCAGAAAATTGTAAATTGTCTGGAAATAAAAAAAATAGTTTATAAAATTACAATATACATATAAAAAGACAAATATTTAACTTTACAGTTGAAAATAAATGCTATAATTTGTTAATTTCTAATATATAACAGCCGAGAAGGCTGTTATTTTTATCTCAAATATCTATGCTTAATAGCCAAAAATTCTAACAAAATTCTTACCAGCTTCTACTTGTAGATTATAAGTACCGCCTTTAATGTTTTCTAAAATGTAACTACCGTCGGTATGTGTTATAGTTGCGTATTGACCGTTAACTATAATTTTAGCATTCGGAACACCCCAGCCATTAGTACTAACTAAAACTCGACCTGTCACACTAAATCCAGTTATCTTAAATTTAAGAATTTTTTTTATAAAATCCCTAGCAATATGTAACTTTTTTATGCCAATTTACCTCAAAATTTTCTTTCAATGTAAGAGTATCTCTTCCAACTTGGAATTCCTGAAACGGAGGTTTTATGTGCAACTTTAACTCCTGATTAGATACAAAAGGCGTAATAAGATATTTTCCCGGTGCAAGTCCATTGAAAATGAATTCACCACTTTTATCAACTGAGGCTATACAAATTGGATTTGATTTGTATTTTTGAAGTGAAGGTTTTATTCGACTCACTTCTGTTTTAGTACAGTACGACGGTGATTTTTGCTGTAAGAAGATAGTTTGTAATGAAATAATAAAAAAATATAACGGGCAATTTGATTGATATATTCTCTTACGTTATTTTCTTCAAACAAAAGTATTTCAACGTTAGACGGAGGCTGCCCACTTGAGAGTATTTTGCCAAGAACATCAAATCCAGAAACTATAAGAGAGCCTTCCGGGAGCTCTGTATTTCCAGTTTCTACCACAACGGTGTATTCAGACTTTGAAAAATGCCACTTATTATGAGTGGCCTTTACGTGATACTTTCCTGGAATAATCGGTGTGAACGAGAAGATGCCATTAATATCTGTTGTAGTTTTCCGAACATCTTCACCGTTTTCGGAACGCAATTCGACAGTCACACTTTTAGCGCCAGACATATGACCAGTCAGACCAACTTTTCCCGTTATCCCGAATCCTTTGAAATTGAAATTCACATCTTTACCCTGACTGCAAATATCAGTTTTCCCGTCAAAATTCAAGTGCACAAACTCCGGTTCAAAACTCCATCCTGGTGGGGGCGATATTTTCAAAATATACTCTCCCTTATCGTAAACTGGCAAAAAATAGTATCCATTTGATGGTGAACAATCGGTTTTATCTTTAAGACTTCCTTGCTTTGTTAATCTAAGAAAAGAATAAACTTTAAAAACGTGTTCACAATATTTTTAGAAACAGCTTAGCTGGCAAATAAGTTATTCAATTCCCCTCCTTACACGACTAATTCAATTAGAACATTTCCCAAAACAATATCACTTTCACCTATTTTTAAAAACTACTTATTCAAATAAAACTAAAGTTTTATTTTAAATTAAATAAAACATATTTAAAGATTTTAATTGATATTTGTTTAATATGTGGGGAATATGGGCGAATCAAATAGTCTTTCGCCGGTATTCAAGATTTGCGATTAAATTACTTACAATTTCACTTCTACTTTTGAAAAATCAATATCAGCATGACTTTTAATAAATCCACCACAACCTAATACTTCATTTGAATTAATTTTATTTATTAAAAACAGTAGCTTTATCAAAAATACTAAAAATATGGAATATTTAACCTCCATTTTACTCGCCTCGAAATGTCAGTCTGATAATAAAAAAATTTCACGGTGACAGTAGATTTTTAATTGGTAACTGTCAATCGAATGCGACGTTTCCATAATACAATTCGAAATATGAAAACATCGCGCATTCGATTGTTCGAAATGGGTCTGGACTAAGTGATGATACTGTTCGAAATTTGTTTTTGAATTCTTTTAAACAGTTTTCCTGTAATTTTTCGCATTAGGAAAATAAATTAATTAACATTCGCCAAATGGCCTCACGGTCGTGGCGCTATGAAGTGGCCCCTGGCATATGTCTAAGGGACCTTACAAACAAACAAACAAACAAATTAATTAACACATCTCCTTATAATCGGTTTTCATCGCTGTTTTAATTTTTTTTTATTTTCAATGATTATAATCATACAATTCATCTAAACCGGGTTTCCAGCAGCCAGTGCAATTTTATATAGGTTCTTCTATTTTCATCTTCACCATAATCTCTTCCACTTAAGTTTAGTAATCACAACGGTCATTCTGCCAAGATAACCTAGCTGTATTATTAGCAATAAGGTTTGTCCAGTTGTTCACATTATCGTGCAGCTTTCAATCTACCGCCATTATTGCGATGTCATCTCTGCAAAACTAGAGAGCCTAGCACGCTCTTTAGATTTCGACTATTTTATTTATGGAAAATTCCGTAGAATAATAAAAGAGAACTAACTAAATATATTAGTGTATTTCATTCAATTTGAATTTAAATAAAATTAAATAGAAAAAAAAACAATCAAATATATTCCATAGTAAATAACTTTGAACTCTCAATAGCAGTTGTTGGTTTCTCGTTTATTCTAGAAATAACAAAATCATTGTTCAGGGTAACTTAAAATTTTAATTATTATGTTAAATAAAATAAACGGGCTAGAATAAAAATGCAGTCTAAATTTATTAATATAAACGTTTTCACTTTGGTCCAAAATTGTTTAATAATATTTAAAACAACTAGTGAAATCAATGTTTCTGACCTTGTGCTTTAAGGCTTCTTTTTATTTAGTCGTATTATAAGACTCCGTAGCCAGCTGCGACTTTTTAAAACCGGTTGGACGTCCTTGGCGTCCAAAAACATCGAAAAGAGACGTAACGACCATCAGCTCGCCTGGTTCATCGCCGAAGGCCAAAAACCAAAAGAAGGCAACGAACATGCCAGCAGAAAAAGGTTCAGGCAATAGATTTGCTCTATTGTCTGAAAATACATGCAGTGCGACGGTATCAAATTCGCTTACACAAGCGAATACCAACAATACATATAAGCCACCACCGATCTTTGTCACAAAGGTTACGAATTTTGTTGACCTAGGTCGTGCCATTGCGAAACGTATTGGTAATGAGCAATTTGGTTGCAAGTCAAATGCGAAAGGACTTGCAATACAAGCCAAATCTGGTGATGCTTATAGAAGCATTGTGCAATTGCTCGAGGAAACAAAGCAAACGTTTCATACCTTTCAACCAAAGGAAGAAAAGGCGTACAAGGTGGTGATTCGTCACCTTCATCACACCACATGCGTCGAGGAAATAAAATCCGAGTTAAAAATACTAGGACATAACGTCACTAGTATTTCAAGTATTAAGAAAGATGCTCCTCTGCCACTATTTTTCGTATCATTGAAACCGGCACCCAACAACAAGGACATCTTTACATTAGAAAAGAAATAGTCCAATGCTATAGATGCCAAGAGTACGGGCACACCAAGACTTATTGTCGGCATAATCCGAAATGCGTGAAATGTGCAGGTGAGCACCTCACCAAGGAATGTAGCAAAAATAAGACAACTCCAGCCAAATGCGTTCTCTGCGACGGTAGCCATCCCGCAAACTACAAGGGTTGCTCCACTTACAAAAAGCTGCAGGAGAAAATTAACCCAAATACCAAAAAAGCCATCCGACCAAATACTATAATTAGTCAATCAGTGCAGCAAGGTTTGTCATTTGCTGCGGTTGCGGCAGGCATTTCTAATACTGAGCAGCAACAACAAAAACAACGAGAACCTCAACAACAGCAACAACAGTAGCCACAATTACAACAACCGCAACAGCAAGAAACTAGTAGTAAGAAATATATTCCAGCTCCATCATTTTCATCCCACGATATATCCTCAATGTTCTCCCAACTAACTAACTCACTTGTTATACAGGAATTGAATAAAATACTTACACCTCTTGTAAATGCGTTAATGTCCATTGTGTCAGTTTTATCGTCCGCCGTTCAGAAATAAATGTCTTCCTGTACTGCAAATTCCCTTACAATCCTCCTTTGGAATGCTAATGGACTAAGTTCCAAACGACCAGAACTTGACTTATTACTACATGACAAACGAATAGACGTAGTACTCATTACAGAAACACACTTTACGTCCAGGTCCAACTTCTACATATGCGACTACACAACGTTCAGGACCGAACATCCTGACAATACTGGTCACGATGGCACTGCTATCCTCATTAGAAATTCCTTATCCTTTTCTTTTCATTCCTATATTGCGGAAGATTTTTTTCAATCCACCGCAGTATCAATTGACTGCTCCCCTATCCCCTTAACTATTGCCGCAACCTATTGCCCTCCTAATAAACCTATAAACTCCCTTGAATTTAGGTCATTTTTTGAAGCTCTTGGGAATTCTTTCATTGGTGGTGGTGACTTTAACACCAAGCACCCACAATGGGGCTGTCGAGTCTCCAATCCCCGTGGGATTATTCTTAATCAAGTGCTTTCATCCTCTTCCTACCAAGTCATCTCTCCTCCGACTCCCACATACTGGCCAACTTCCCGATCTAAGCTTCCGGACATTCTAGATTACTTTATAACTAGTCCCATGAATTCCTCCAATATTAATGTTGATTCACTTCTAGATCTTAATTCCGATCATAGCCCTGTTCTACTAGTTCTCGATTCCCAATCCACTCCAAAAGTCAATGCGCCGAGACTTATTAATGGACCAATTGACTGGGAATTATTCAAACAATATATTGACAAGCATTTAGACTTACGACAAAGCTTAAAAACAGTACAAGAACTAGATGACACGGTACACAAGTTTACATGTTTACTACAAAACGCTACAGACTTTTCGCAAAAAAGTAAAAACTCGAAACCTACACAAAACCTGACAATTCAACCATTAACAATTAGGCGTCTTATTGCAGAAAAACGAAAAGCAAGATCTCATTGGCAACACACAAGAATGCCCAGCGATAAAACCAAACTGAACAAACTGCAAAAAGAACTACATGACAAAATCACTAAATACAATACAGATCGTTTTAGAAACTATACTTCAACCCTAACGAAAAACAGAACTTTGTGGACTGCTACAAGACAAATACTATCTTATAGGAAAACAAAGCACCCTTTACGAAAAACTGACGGAACCTGGGCCAAAACGGACCAACATAAAGCAGACGCTTTTGCTGAACACCTTGCACAAACATTTACTCCACATGAGGACATATTAGACAGGACTCATTGCACTACAATCGAGACGGAACTATCCATTCCTTAACCCATGAGTCTTCCCCCTAAGGCAATCACTCCTTCCGAAGTTGCCAATTTAATCAAGCTCCTTCCCAAAAATAAAGCTCCTGGCTATGATCTGATTGCCTCCAATATACTCCAACAACTCCCTAAAAGAGCAATAGTTTTCCTTGTCACAATATATAACTCCATCCTTAGAACAACACATGTCCCAATCCTATGGAAATTTGCAATCATTAAAATGATCCCTAAGCCCAATAAACCAATAAACCGGCCCACTTCCTACAGGCCAATAAGTCTCCTTCCACTTCTCTCAAAAATCTTTGAAAAAATCCTCCTTCGCCGCTTATATCCTCTACTCGAATCTTCAAATTTAATTCCTAATCACCAATTTGGTTTCCGCGCCGAACACTCCACTACCCAGCAGTGTCATCGTGTTGTCGATTTCATTGCATCCTCTTTAGAAAGAAAAGAGTACTGTCCCGGTGTGTTTCTTGATATACTCGTAAGTCAAGCTTTTGATAGAGTTTGGCACCCGGGTCTACTCTGGAAATTCAAGAGGTTCCTTCCTTCCACCTATTTCTATTTCCTAGTCCTAAGATCATTCCTTTCCGACCGACACTTCCAAGTAAATGAATCCAACGAACTCTCCAATATCACTCTGATATTGGCTGGGGTTCCTCAGGGTAGCATACTTGGACCCATCCTCTACAACATTTATTAATCCGATATCCCAATCCGCCCTAATACCTTCTTTGCTACATACGCCGATGATACGGCCTGCCTTGCATCTAGCGAAAATCCCCAACATGCTTCCGAAACTCCCCAAATCCAAATCCAAACCCTCCAGAACTGGTTTACTAAGTGGAGAATAAAAGTCAATGAACGTAAATCTATCCAGGTAACTTTTACTCTCCGTCGTGAGACATGCCTTCCCATATACCTTAATGGCAGTGCCATACCTCAACACACCGAAGCTCGGTATCTAGGCCTGTACTTAAACAAACGCTTGACATGGAACCCACATACAAGACTTAAAAGACAAGAACTTAAAAGACGATACCTAAAACTACTTCGACTCCTAGACAAACGTTCCAAACTTACTATAGACAGCAAAGCTCTGTTCTACAATACCTTACTGAGCCCTTATGGACATACGGACTAGAACTCTGGGGATCTACTAAGCCTTCTAATTCCCGTCAAATCCAATCCCTTCAATCAAAAATACTCCGTACAATTGTCGATGCCCCCTTTTATGTTCGCAATACTGTTATTCATCGTGATCTTAAAGTCCCATTTGTTTTTGATGTGGCTGTATCTCGTTATAAAAAGTTCCGTTCCCGTGTCCTCAATCATAATAATCCTCTTGTTCAAGAACTATCCTCCATTTCCTTCCCTAGAAATACACATCGAAGACTTAAGCGTCACTGGTCGCGTGATTTACTTAAATACTGAGGCCTAACAGAAACACACGCTAGCAGGAGGAACTTCATTGGATGTTTACTCCCCACAACCTATCAAGTTAATTAATACTATTGCAAAAATTTGTAAGTAGTTGTAAATATCTAAATAAATAAAAAAAAAAAAAAAAAAGTCGTATTATAAAACCCATGTTTCCATTTAATTTCACTCTAATAAAAATGTTGCGCAGAATTAGTTTATTCTGCTTTGATGTCGCAGAGAATTATTTTATTCTGCAATTATTGTTGACCGAGATTTAAATCATTATACCTACTTGATTCCTATTTATTAATTCCTTCATTATTTCATTTTAGATCTTTACAATACGAGTATATTATAAGATGCCGAAAATACTAGGTGCGCAGTAGAATGTATTGAAGCAGTACAATATACGAGTAGTATGTCGCAAGTGTGAAAAAATTCAGGAAATTCATTTATCATAAACAACAGGTTAAAAGATCTTATTTGATCTTATTTGACTAATTAAACTATACTTTCATCTCTCTTATGGGCTGAACGTTGAGATAAGTTGTCGATGGTCAATGGGCACTTCGGAATTTTTTTTGCCGACGAACTGCAATGAGTGGTTTGGGATACGGTCACGTTCGTTGTCGAACGTCATCGAAACTCCTCCTGAACAGCTTCTCTCTCCTCGATCGAATCATAGATCGAGCCGTGTTACGTGGACAGTATTAGTTTTTTCTGGACTTATTTTTATATATATAAATAATATATACCTCTTTTCCCAATTTTCCTCAATTAAGTCGTATTATTTAAAATATGAAAAGATTTACCCATTTTGCTTTTTATTTGTTGCGCAAAATTCTTTTATTTAGCTGAAATTGAAAATTTATGTGTGAATAAAATTATTTTAATTTAATTCACTTTCAATATTTAATTTTTAACTTTTACTGCATAATATTTATTGCAAACCTGATATTTTTTCCCCATACCATTTCTGCAGCGGCAAGTAGAGGGCCTAAAAAATGACGTTGATTTGTTTGGTTGCTTGTAGGAAGGAATAATTACATTTTGTTTTTAGGTCCATAATGCGATTTAACATGTTTGAAAGTGAAAATTATATTAATATGGAATATATACATAATATATTTTCTACGACTTTTAATTGCTCGTTATTTAAAAATATTATCTTCACTTTCTAGCGTGAATTACAATGATCTCTCATTTTCTTATCTGCCCAAAACAGACGATTTGTGTTTGTAACAATGAATTAGAATACCTAGGCACGAAACTAGGAACTCTCTAATTATTTGATTGAACAACCTAAGGCGAACTGGAGATTGTCATATCGTTAGTATGTAAAGAAAATATATACCGTACGTATACAAAAGTTTGATACAGTTCACCGAAAAGATGGTTGACTTATACGAGGGTCGTTCAATAAGTCCTTGGAAAATCCGAGAATTGCGCTTAGAAAGTAGAGAAAGATTTTTTGTAAGTAGCATTATCGACAGAAAAGCTGTCAAAATTTCAGCTCGATCCATAGCGTAGGTCAATTTCTATCGTCGATTAAAGTTAACGACATTTATTTGTGCATAACAATGGAAAAAAGCGAGTTTAGGGCTGTCATCAAACATCTCCATTTGAAAGGCTTAAGCCCGAAAGAAATCAAAGCCGAGTTGGATGCAGTTCATGGCACATCTGCACCTGTGTTTGCGATGGTTTAAAATTGGGTGAATGAATTTAAACGTGGCCGTTCATCCACAAAAGATGAACATCGTTCAGGACGCCCAGTTGAGGTGTCTACTCCTGAAATCATCGACAAAATCCACAATCTGATTTTGAACGATCGGCGAATTAAAGTGCGCGAATAAGTTGAGGCCACGGGCATATCACAAGGTACAGTCGCTTCAATTTTGCATGAAAAATTGTCTGTGAAAAAAATGTCGGCAAGATGGGTGCCGCGTTTGCTCTCAGAGGAGAATAAGCGCAATCGTGTAGTGGACTCTGAGGCTATGTTGGCACTCTTTCATCGCAATCCTGCCGAATTCCTTTGTCAATATATCACTGTGGACGAAACCTGGATACACTACTACACTCCAGAAACAAAGAGACAGTCATCACAGTGGATTTTCAAGGGTGAACGGGCTCCGAAGAAGGCAAAAACTGTGCCATCGGCCGGCAAGGTGATGGCCACGGTCTTTTGGGTTTCGCAGGGCATCATTTTTATCGAGTACTTGGAAAAAAGAAAAACAATAACAGGAGCGTATTACGCGTCGTTATTGCAACGGTTGAGCGAGGAAATCAAAGAGAAACGCCCCCGTCTGAAGAAGAAAAAAATCCTCTTGCATCAGGACAATGCGCGTGTGCACACCTGCGCTGTTTCCATGGACAAAATTGTGGAATTGAGAATGGAATTGTTGCAGCATCACGCTTATTCACCAGATTTGGCCCCGAGTGACTATTTTCTTTTCCCCAATCTGAAGAAATGGCTTGGCGGACGACGGTTCACTTCCAACGAGGACGTCATTGCTCAAACGGATGAGTATTTTGCAGAACTTCCGAAATCCTATTTTTTGGACGGGATAAAAATTTTGGAAAAACGGTTGGAAAAGTGTATAGAGCTAAAAGGAGATTATGTTAAAAAATAAAATTTTTTTTTTTTAAAAACAGTTTTTTTACATCTTTTTCTAAGTACTTATTGAAAGACCCTTGTAGAATTGCATGACTTTAGCATACAACTAGGCTATTTGAACGTAAGTTAGTAGGTCTAGACTGCACCAAATTATTATCCGGAATAGGACCTTTTTATCTTACAAACACTGAATTAGAGGTACTTGACATTATTTTACTCAGCAGGGCTAGACCGAACCTCCGGTTTTTGATAACAAGAATGAACTCATTGGGTATGGACTTTCTATAGTTTAAAAGCCATCTAACTATGTTTGATTGCCTATTACTTAGTTAGCTGTATTTCAACTCAAAACCATAACTTTGTACAGTTGGGATTCCTTCACAATATTCTATAGGGAGGTTTATATATTTAATTTGATACCATATTGATTGGCTGTTATTTTATCAGTTGATATTGAACAGCCATAGATAGTAAATACCGTAAAATTAATAAGGAGCTTTTTAACTTGCAACAACGTGTAAATATTGTTAAAACATTTTACGAAAATAATTCATCAATCGTTAAAAGATGTAATGAAAGAACATGCTTTCAAATTATACTGTTTATATCATTTTGAAGAAATTGTAATTTTTTCAAAATAAATAATAATTGCCAAGAATATGGCACATCGATAAATCGAAACCTGGCCGTTTTAGAACGTGATGCTCAACCGAGAATATTGCTGCAGCGCGTGAAAGTGTAGCTGCAGCAAGTAAAGGATCGCGCATAAGAACTGCATCCATCTTTCTCAAATCGTTGTGTAGAGTATTTTAAATAAAGATTTGCATTTATTTATACCTATGAAAAATTTAGGCGACACACGAACTTCAGCCCAGATATAATATGCACCCCTGGTAATGAGGCGCAAACATTATAAAAGCATCACAGACAAGACCCTCATTTTTACAGAAAACTAATCATGAGTGATTGTTCGCATTTTGACTTCGTGACCTTGTTAATAAACAAAATAACCGTTTTTGGATATTTGAAAATCCAGAGCAATTCACAACCGATGTTAGCCGGAGGTGTCATTGATCCGTATTTCTTTGAGTACGCTGCTGCCAATGCTATTAGGGTGGATTGGTGAGCGATGTAGAGAGATGGTACGGAACTTTTTTTTCTGTGAGTTGGGGATCAATTGGGTTTGGTAGTGTGTGTTTCCACTATAATGGCACCACGTCACACACTGCACGCGCTAGAATAAAAATTCTGGACCGATATTTACTGATCGTTTTATGCCGGAAAATGGTTGTACCGATTTCATCGCTGAAAATTTTCGTCCTGTGTAGATACTTAAAGGAGAGCAATTCAAAAACTTAAAGAAAATATACGTAATGAAATCAATGAAATTAACCCAGAAATATGTGAAAGCGTATTAAATAATGTCGTCAAAAGAGCAGACAAGACCAAGATCTTGTACAGCAAAAAGCTTCGCCCTTAAGGCGAGAAATTTCGAGCGTAATACTTGGGATCAATGAGTTAACCTCTTAATAGTATCGTGGCTGAGAGTGTTGGCTAAAAGTGTTGCTTAAATTAGTCATTTAGCCAATATTACTTTCCATGATCCATCAAATTACTGTTTTTTATTTCAATCTAAAATAATTTGGAAAACAAGTTGTGAACTTATCTTTAGAACATTTCTTACTATTTGTCTTTATTTCTTTTCTTCCATCGCTGTTTCCCGACTTCATCCTCGCTTTCCTCATTCAGGCTTAATTTATGGAGAATTATCCAAAAATAATATACAATAAATAAAACTTCAAAACATATTTTTAAAAAAATTACAGGTTCTTATTTTTAATAAATTTTATACTTAATTCAATTATTGAAAAATTGTTTAGAAAAATAAAAATAAATGTATATAGAGTTGCCATAAAAGTTTACCATAAAGATTATTTTTAAAATCTTGACTGGAAAAACATGTATTTTAGAAAGAAATTAAAATTATTTAGCAATTTTTATGAACTGAACTATGATGACAATATGCATGATTTGTTGGTTGTAACAATATAATGAATTATCCTCATTTCATTATAACGATTTTATCTTAAAAAACTAAGTACAAATCTACACTTACTGAAAATAGTAGAAATACATCACTAAACAAAATAGCAAAAAAAGAAGCTTGAATATCTAAGTTCGGATTTAAATAATTACACCTATCGAATAGGCTTAATTAGGCTAATCATTTTAAAACTCCGGAGCTTCAGTTTAATATATTTAAGAATATATAAAAATATCTAAAAGTTAAATAAAAAGTTCCCTCAATTATTATTGTAGTTAAGATGGCGTTAATGAGCGTATTAAGCTACCATGGGCACGCCATACTTTTTTTTTCAGTGCACATTGTCAGTAATTTCGTACAACAACATACATTTTTCCTTTGGTAATCATGTCTAGTTTTGTCCTGCTTCAGTTTGAAGAAGTCAGCTGCCGAATCGCATCGAATGCTTATGGAGGCCTATGGCGACAGTGCTTTATCGGAAATAACATGCCGAGATTGGTTTCGTCGGTTCAAAGACGGCAATTTTGACTTGTGGGACAAGAAGCGTGAAAATCGGCCTAGGAAGGTTGAGGACCATCAATTTCAGGCTCTTTTGGAAGAAGACGATACCCAATCGCAAAAAATGCTCGCCGAGCAATTTGGTGTTACTCAACCAGCCATTTCCATGCGTCTGTGTGCCATGGGGAAGATTGAAAAGATCGGAAAATGGGTGCCGCATGAATTGAACGATAGGCAGATGGAGCGACGCCAAAACATGCGAAATCTTGCTCGCCAGACAAAAAAGAAAGTCGTTTCTGCATCGGATTGTGACAGGCGATGAAAAGTGAATATATTTCGAGAATCCTAAGCGCAAGAAATCGTGGGTTGATCCCGGCCAGCCATCAATATCTTGCCCAAGATCAAATCGTTTCGGACGGAAGACGATGCTGTGCGTTTGGTGGGAGCAGCAGGGTATCGTCTACTATGAGATGTTGAAACCTGGTGAAACTGTCAAAGCCCACCGCTACCACCAAGAACTGATCAAATTGCACTGTGCTCTGCGTGAAAAAAGGACGTATTATCAACAAAGACATGACAAGCTGATTTTCCTCCACGACAACGCACCATACCTGGGCTCTTCCGACTATATCCTGTTTTCGTCGATGGGCCACGCGCTTGCTGAGCAGCACTTCGATTCTTATGGCGACTTCTGAAAATGGCTTGATTTTGCCTCGAAAGGGAAGGAATTTTTTTGGCGTGGTATGCACAAATTGTCCGAGAGATGGGAAAAATGTGTAGCTTTTCACTCCTATCAAACTGCGAGGGCAAGTACTTTGAATTAATTTGTTTTTTCGTTCTATAAAAAAAACATGCGTTTTTTTTGACTAAAAAACAGCGGATTTAAGCTTATATAGCTGGTATAATGTATTAAGATATATTTTCTCATTTTCAGTGGGATCAGAATTATATATAATTTGATAACTATAAAACTGCTCTACCGATTCTGATTTAGTATATGGAATTCGGAAAGAATCTCTATTAAATTTAAGATAACTTAACCAGATATTTACAAATATACTAATTTCTATAATATTTAAAATTATTGCATAAAATTACCATTAAAAATGCAGTTCCCAAAAATAAAGCTTTAGTCTTGACACTCAAATTACGATCGATAAAATAAATATTGAGTGTATATTGGGAAATGTCCTTACTCCACAATCTTGTTATTGATCCTTTTAATACTTCTTTGTTCGGAGAGAATATCTAAAAAACGATAATGGAAAACATGTTCTCGTTAATAAGGGTCTCCAATGATATGTACCATGTACCTTAAAATTAGCTTCTTTTGGTGCAAACAATGTACTCTTAATAGGACTCTCAACTTCAAATAAAATATCGCCTTGGTCGTTTTCTATGAAGAAGTGAGTTTTGAGGAAAGCTAAATTCTCAGTAATACAGCCTAGCAAATCGCCGGGAGGTGCCCAAACTTCCATTTTTCTAGGTTGGCAACAAATGCATCCAAAGGACATTTTTTTCCTTAAACTTAATACCTCCTGATGTGAACGATCCAGTAAATGCATCTGGAACGGACGTGCTGGTCCCCATAACATTCGATTACGAGCCGTTGAACTTTCAGTTGCCGAAAATAAAGCTTCTCGAAACGATGATCGAATTGTATAACGATTCTCTGATGATATTCCTGTCAACGCTTCATAAATAGTATAGCAAATAATTTTATTTCTTTATTTTATTAATAATATAAGTACTGTAAAAATATTTTTACTTACAGTCATTAAGTTCTAATGTTTGTTCGATGTGTAAAGATGGCATGTCTGTAAGAATGTTAAGTCCATTAGAAACAATATTCACCGGTATAGAAATGTTTCCATCCATAAAGTCAACAGTGGAAATGAAATCATATGGTTGCACTGAGCCTTTTTAATTTACAGTCAATTAGTTTAAATGTTTAATTAAGAAAATTTTTATGAATATTTACCATTATCAGAATAGCGATGGTTAGATGCATAAGAATAGTGGTCACTATAATCTGAAAGATTATATTTTACAATTATAGTTTCTATTAAATATTTGTATTTAAATGTATTTTATTAGATTGTATATTTCCGAATTGTTATTTTTTTAAATTCTAGTTGAACATCTTTAATTACAATAATTAATACTTTATTTTATTAAATTCAAATAATACTGATAGTTAATCAAATATTACAATAACTTGGATAATTTCGTGACAACTCAAGTTATTTGGTGATAACTTAGGTCATTTAGGTTATTTATTACTTTCTATAGAGCGCATTTATAGAGATTAAGTTTTTGAAGAATATTGTAAAATAATTCACCAAAATTACCATTTTTATTGAGTTGAATCGGTATATTTGCACTGTTAAGAATTATTGTTGTCTTAAACATATGGCAAATATTTTTCATTGTACATCATTTGAAATTGCAGAATTTTATTTGTATTTTTTGGACATAGTAGAGATGTTTTCTATTATTATTATTATTTTTTTTTTTACAGAAAAGTTTAAATAAAAGCTCATTATGACTTATCTTAGGTAAGTGGATGTTGTCTGCATACTAGTAAGCGAACATAAATAAAATGTTGGTTAAGTTCTTAAACGGATAACAAAAAGACACTACATTATAATAAAAACAAAACGAAACAACGAAATAAACGACCTGTGTAGCATCCAAAAAAACCAACGGCTACTAGAACAATAATAAATACACAATTTGACTTCCCAACTTCCGAAAATGGCGGCGCTGAGCCATGTGACAAAAATACAACAAATGATACTGATGACAGTACAATACTATAACAAGAAGCTTCAGATAATATACAAAATAGCAGAAAAGATAAATATTAATTCTCGGAAAGTTCAAAATTAAAAAATAATACGTAATTACAAATCCAAGGCAGTAAAAAAAGAAAAATGAACGATGTTCACATATTTTTCAGGAAGTACAGTTTAAGCCAACATTTAAAATACACATAGACATCAACCTAAGAGACGTACTAAAATAAAACATCTAAATTATAAGAAGAATATATCACCAAAAAAGAAAATGATAGGGCTGAAACTCGTTCTACACTTTTAAATATATCAAATAAGTTAAATTAAGATATTTTATGTATGCGATAAATTGATTATTTTTATTTTTGTTAGCCAAGGAGGCATTTATTTACAATTGAGAGTGTTATTATAAATATGAAGTTACAAAAAAAACATCATTTAAGTTTAAATTAATTTAACAATCCATTATTATCCAAAAATATGACACTTCAACATAACCAACAAACCCGCAACGATTTCATTTTGGGAACTAAAATCCCCCTACCGTAAATTGTATACGTAACTACTCACGCGAAGTACTCATTTGTATGAGCGAGAGTAACTGCGAGTAGTTAGAAGTACATGTGAGTAGCAAAATTTTCCTAATGGATGACAGCTATTAACAAATTAAAGAATTAGCATAAATTTTTATTCTAAATAAAATAATAATATCTTCTGACATTAAATTTGGTAAATCTCCAAATATCAGCTGTCAAAATACATATGATTATGCGGCTTAAGTGTGAAGTTGGTTGTGAAAAAATACAATTAAGTCCTCTATTGGGAGAAAACGAAATTACTATCCGGAACAACACAATATAATAACAAATTAAAGTATTAGCATAAATTTTCATTCTAAATAAAATCTTCTGACGTTAAATTTGGTAAATCTTAATTAGAATTTTGAATTAATAACTTAAACTCTTGTTTGGTTATAAAACGGATCGCCTTTTTATATTTTCGAAGCGTAGATAAACATATTAGTGTAACTTTAACTTAATCATTTATGATAATTCACATTATGACTTAATTTAAAGCCATTGGGTAAATTATTATAAAATGATACAGGAGTCAGATAAACCAGTGACAACAATATCTTACGACAAAAGCCCAGATATAATTTAGTATCTAAAAAAAATATTTACAATTCCATTATTATAGGTATTGTTTCAAACTTACTAAATAACATATATTATCGAACTACGAATTTATAACAATTCTTACGCTCTCTTATCAATGATATTTAAAAAAAAAACAAGTATCTGTTTTTTATCATTTCTAAAAAATTCATATTTAACAATCACTATTAATTGATGGAAAACTGATATAATTTTTTGATATAATTTCGGCAATAAATGTAACAATAGGCACATGTTTTTAGGGTGTGTATTATTCTATGACTAATAAACAATTATTCTATTGGGTGTATAACTTAAAAATGCGGGATTGACAACAGATGGCATAACTTTTACACATGGTTTGTGTTAATAATAACTCATATGGCATTTTGGAGGTTAAACATCTGTCATTCATTCTCGATTAGTCATTGAATAAAATAGTGTAAACAACAAAGTTTTTTTTTTGCTTCAAAAATGTCGAATTTCGTACCAAAAAAGTCCCATTTGCGGGAAGTGTTGATTTACTTCTTCAATTTAAAAAAAAGTGCAGCGATTGCTCACCGAAGCTTATCCTGAATATGTTCCATCGTTTTCATCGTGCGAGAGATGGTTTGTGCGGTTCAGAAGTGGTGATTTTGACACGGAAGACAAAGAACGACCAGGTCAGCCAAAAAAGTTTGAAGATGAAGATTTGGAGGCATTACTCGACGAAGACTGTTGTCGAACTCAAGAAGAAATTGCAAAATTATTGGGAGTCACTCAAGCAGCCATTTAAAAACGTTTGAAAGCAGCAGGATTCACCCAAAAGCAAGGAAATTGGGTCCCATATGAATTGAAGCCGAGAGACATTGAAAGGCGATTTTGCATGTCCGAAATGCTGCTTGAACGGCAGAAAAAGAAGTCGTTTTTGAATCGAATCATTACTGGCGACGAAAAATGGATTCATTACGACAACCCAAAGCGCAAAAAATCATATGTTAAGCCCGACCAACCAACCAAATCAACGCCAAAGTCAAATATCCATGGCGCCAAGGTAATGCTCTGTATTTGGTGGGATCAGAAGGGTGTGATCTATTATGAGTTATTAAAATCGGGCCAGACGATCACAGGCGACCTCTACCGAACACAATTAATCCGTTTGAAGCGAGCATTGGCCGAAAAACGCCCGGAATATGCGACCAGACACGAAGCCATAATTTTCCATCATGACAACGCTCGGCCTCATGTTGCAAGACCGGTTAAAAATTATTTAGAAAACAGTGGCTGGGAAGTTTTGCCTCACCCGCCTTATAGCCCAGACCTTGCCCCGTCCGACTACCATTTGTTTAGATCCATGCAAAACGCCCTCACCGGAATACGCTTCACTTCAGAACAGGGCATCAAAAATTGGCTCGATTCATTATTGGCCTCAAAACCGGAGCAGTTTTTTTGGCGCGGAATCCATATGTTGCTTTCGATGGACAAAACTTTGAATAAAATATATTGTAACAATTTTTCAAAATAAACACTTAAAGTTTGCCAAAAATCCCGCATTTTTAAGTTATACACCCAATAGATAAAAATTAAGTCTATTATAATCAATATTTCTAAAAACTATTATCATATAAGTCAGTTCGAAAAATATATTTCTGATAAAACAATTCTCTCATTTAGATTATTATCAGATCAGTGCTATAAATACTGTTTGAGGTTGTCCCATATATAACCTCTTATCTGAACTATAATAACATAATATAACTGCCATACAAATTTAATTTTTTATTGCGAATTTTATATGAAAAAAATATTAGCTTGATTTTGATTATTATTGTGTCGACATCATTCTTATAATTTTTCGCAAATTTTTTTAATTTTACGCATGAAAAAGTGATATGGTGCTCTGAGAAGTAAGATAGATAATCTTGAATAGGTCCTAAATCTATTTACGTACTTGGCTTTATTATAAACCATCGGCTCCGAGATGTTTCGATGGTCTTAAATTCTGTTAGTCGCCCGTTAAACCAAATATTTTATAATATAACTTTTGATTGTTTCTTAAGTATTATATAAGCTTGTGTATTTGTAAGGGGACCTGCTAGACATTAGCCGGATTTATGTTGATAGAGGCATCATAAAGTGGTATTTTAACTGTTTTTATATAACATAACTAAGAATGTTTAAATAGAAAAAGATTATCGAAAAGTATTCAAGGGATTATAGTAAGAGAAATAATTACTCAAAATTATATATATTTAGATAAAAAACTAAGAAAGTGAAATCAACGGTTGATAGCAATATTACAAATCTCAATTCTTGGGATCATTTCTCAATAAAATACATTGGCAATTTTTGTAGCTAATATGTCATTAGGATTAGCAGACTTGCATCAGTATATTCATTATATATTATACTTACATGTCCTGAAATCCGTCTTAATAAGATACTTGCATATTTTAACTGACTATGTAGGATTATTTATTTTAATATGATCTAAATTGTATTTGTAAAAAGGCGATTAAATACACAATTTTGAATTAGCAATGAAAAAATTCTATATAAATTAAGAAATAATTTCTATTAATTACACACTATCTACGTATAAAATATTCATTTTAAAATCTCAAAAGTACTTTCACTAATTTATACTCGTAAAACCCATGACCATCATTTGTTTATTTGCCTTTTGGTTAGGCAATACTTTTAAAAACTCTTCAAATATTACTAATCAAAAATAATTAGTTTTCAATATTTTTTAGAAAATAAATAGTAAAAAGCTTTCAATAAATGAAAAAAAGACAATTAAAAACAATTTGGGATATTGTTAAAGTTTCACTTATCAATACTGTTATTCAGTTGACTATCAGTTTCTTTCTTATCAATTAAAATGTATGATACCATATGATAAGGTGATAGCAAAAAAATAATTAAAAGTTATAATAATATTTATATTAAAAAAAGATGTACAAAAAAACTATAAATTAAAATAATTCAAATATTGTTCGTACTTATTCGTTCAATATGAGTAGATTGCGCAATTCTTATATCGCCATCTAACTGCAAATTTCGTACTGGGTCGTTTTGTAACATTTTTTATTTTAAAATCTTGTTTTTTTTTCTTATTTAAAACTTCTTAAAAAACATATCGTCTTCTTGAAACTATATTTTCTTTAAAACTATATACGATAAATAAACATAACAGTGACCACAACGAATGTCGGCTATAGTGTCAATTCTATAGTAAAAGGAAGGTAACTGATTGAAAAATAACGTCCTATGCTTTGTTTTCGATAACAGTTGAGTAAAATTTGTTATCGACTTTTAATAATATCAACATTTTGTTATCTGAAATATTTTTATAGATAGTAGAAATTATTGTATATGAAAATAGAGTGTAATAAGTGCAAGACCAAATAACTTATCAATTCGTAAAATTTTAGTGAATAAGATATTCTTATAATTGTTTATATTATTAGGGTATGTTAATATTTTATAACTAATCTTCTACTTACAACTTCTACTCGAATTCCTCACTCCAAAAATATAGCTATACATCAGTATCATTAAGTTATCGATTTCGTTGCATCTTCTTTAGAAAAAAAATACTACTATTCTGGTATATTTCTAAATATTAGTCATGATTATGCCTGAATTTGCGTTAACATCTACTCCGAAAACTCTAAAGCATCCTCTTTTCACTTATTACTTAATAGTAAAATTAGGTACTAAATTTTTTCAAACTGGCACTCATTATTTACTTTATACACATATACAGATGACATACCCATACCTTGCATCTAACACAAACACATATCATGCTTCCGAAATTCTCGAACTCCAAATTCAAACTCTCCACGTGAAAAATGCTCGTAACTTTGTACGATATTTAAATCCTATTAAGATACATACGAGGTCTGTACAAATAGTGTCGCGAATTTTGTGTATTTTCAAAAATTATTTATTTATTCATAAATATCTATTTTGTCCCCTTTAAAGTTATCCCCACCAGATATTATACACTTGTGCCAACGTTTTTTCCAACCCTCGAAGCACTTCAAAAAATCATTTTTTGTGATCTTGTTCAGCTCCTCCTGCGATGCCGTCTTTATCTCCTCAATCGTAGCGTAGCGTCGTCTTTTCATGGGGCTCTTCAGTTTCGGGAACAAGAAAAAGTCACAGGGGGGCAGATCTGGGGAATACGGTGGCTGCGGCATTATTAGTGTGTTGTTTTTGGCCAAAAATTCGCGCACAAGCAACGATGCATGAGCAGGGGCGTTATCACGATGCAAAAGCCAATTTTCCACAAATCCGGGCGTTTCTGGCGGATTTGTTCGCGCAACTTGCGCATAACTTACAGGTAATATTCCTTATTGAATATAATGTTTACATTGGTGCCTGCACTCGAAAAAAACTGTAAGCGAAACCTTCACA
Organism: Atherix ibis; assembly: GCA_958298945.1. Taxonomy (NCBI): domain Eukaryota; kingdom Metazoa; phylum Arthropoda; class Insecta; order Diptera; family Athericidae; genus Atherix; species Atherix ibis. Next base: position 51,246,768 of record OY282607.1, read on the forward strand.
TTCGACCGAACTTGGCGAGCTTTTTTCGATCTTGGCTCGTGCGGCAGCTTTTATTGGGATGATTGAGCTTTGGTTTCTACGTCATAACTATAAACCCATGATTCGTCACCAGTTATGACCCTCTGGAGCAAATTTGGTCGTCGCGGACAGAGTCCAACAGCTCCTTAGCGATGTTAATGCGATGCTGTTTTTGGTCGAAAAAGAGCAATTTTGGTACGAATTTTGCAGCGACCCGTCTCACGCCAAATCATTGGTAAAAATCGAATGGCACGAGCCAATCGAAGTGTTTAAGTCCTCAGCAACTTCCCTAACGGTGATTCGACAATTGGCCAATACTATTTTCTTCACTTCATCAATGTTTTCGTCTGTTGTTGACGTGCTCGGGCATCCGGCACGCTTTTCGTCGTTCACATCATCCCGGCCCTCTGAGAACATTTTGTACCATCGATAAACATTGCTTCGGTCCAAGGTTGCTTCACCATATGCCACAGTCAACATTCGGAATGCGTCCGCGCAATAAATTTTGTTTTTCACACAAAATTTGATACAGATTCTTTAATCCAGTTTTTGGAATGGGCAACAATCGAAGATGAGCCAAAACACGTGCAAGCAAAGCAGTTGTCAAAAATTAACTGAACATTCAAAATGGCCGAACATATCGGTATAAGTGAGAAACATGAGTACCAACATAACGCCACACAAAAAAAAATCGAAAATCGAATATACGTAACCCGCGGAAATTCAAAATTCGCGATACTTTTTGAACAGACCTCGTACTTATCGTGGAACCCCTACACAAGAGTTGCAAGACAACATGTAACTAAGTTTTTCTTGATAACTATCACCTGGAATTTATATGCTACATATAGAAAGAGGAATATATTATTGTGAGCTTCAATTACAAAAGTACTACATTACTGATTTGTATTATTAACATATTCTCCGATATCCTACTAAACCAAATGCCTTTTACGCTCAAAAAATTATAGATGCATACCAAAAAGTTTTCATTCCAGGGCAATTATTATTAAATTAGATCTTATTATTGTAGTAGTCGACCGAAAATCTATAGAGTATAAACAGCAGCTTCGTCAAATTTTCATCGACTTTAAAGCCATCTATGATACCATGGTCAGGATAATTTTTTTCAGAAAAATGAAAAGTTCCAGCTAAATTAACAAGACTAACAAAGTTGACCATAACCAAAGCATAAAGTACGATAAGAGATTTTATTTTTACTTTCAGAACCACTAATATATACAATACAATAACTGCGAAAAGATACTCACTTCCTTTCGTATATTCACTCATTAACGACTTAAGCGTCGCTTGTCCTGCGATTTGTCAAAGTACCAAATTTATAGTTTATATACATGCGAACATATCAGACTTTGGTGGGTGTTCACTTACCATTATCTTCCTAATTAATAACTATTTAAATAAAATCTACTTTTTACTATTTTGCACTTGTAAATTCCTGAAAATTTGATAAAAAATTCCTAAGTAGCACATAATGGAAATATTTAGTAATCAAAACGGTTATCAAACCAAGTAAACTCCTCTTATCTTCAAATCCTTATATTTTTTTGAAAACTACTGTTCTCTCTCCTTGAAGACACGAAAAAAATTTCTTAATGCCAATTTGTCCGAAGTAGCACATAATGACTTAACCGGCTATAAACTCCTGTTATCAATCGCTATGATCATTCCTCCCAAAGATTTGAAATCCTCTAAAATAAGATATGATATCCTTTATATTTCCAATAAATCTTATAACCGCCCTTAGGCTAGGAATTTAAAAAAAAAACCTCCTAAGTTCTCATTAAATGAATTTTCAATGGTATTCTACACACAGCCTTTTTTCCATACTCTGGAAATTTTCTATTATTATATAATCCCCAAGCCCAATAAATATTCTTATATGTTAGCCTCCTATCAATTCTTGGTAACATTTTTGAAAAACTCCTATTAAAACTACTTTATCCTTTGTTAAATAATGAACAAAATATTACTGGTCACAAATTTGGTTTCCGATATGAACAATCAATAATCCAGCAATGCCATCTCGTCGTTAATTATATATACTGCATAGTCTTTTAAAAGGAATGAGTATTGTCGAAGACTATTCTAAGATATTTCCAATGCTTTTGATCTAAGATATTTCCCATGTGTAGCATTCTTATCTTTCCAAACGTCATTTTCAAGCAACAGTTAAGTCAGAATCCACATAAATATATTCTATTTTAGCCGTAGTCTCATAAGGCAGTATCCTTGCTACCATTTTATGTAATTTTTATATCCATGATATAACAACTGATTCTAAGACTATCATTACCACATATGCAGATCATTGCCACTTATATAATAAGAACAACGACCGTACTTACCGATGGGCGTTTACTTCCATTTTCATTACTCCACACCATTCTCCAAAAGTAAGGTAAGATAAAGTTACGCAATTAGAGTAACCAACGCCCTTTTGGATGGAACCTTACTGTATTTCCTCACTATATGTTTCAGTGTGCCAATAGCACGGAAAAAGCTGATCGAGGCAGCGGTAAACCGTTGCATCAGAATATCCAGTAGAGCGGTGCAATCCATACTAATAGAAACTGATCTAAAACCTATCTCCTTCTGTCTTCAAAAAGCTCACTTAATCATAATTAACAAGAACTATGCCTTCCAAATTAACCCTCCACACTTTAATCAAAAACATTATCTTCTCCCCCAGCTGAAAAAAGAATTCATCATCGCTGTCCCTTAGTAATATCCCAGCTAGAAAGCTATTCCTCCATATCTGCTTTTCTTGACAGATTTAAAACGGCTAGATCATCGACTATTGTTCACGGATGCCCCGCTGATACCAATACTACATCTTTTTTAGTCGTCGAACTTTCGACTGCAGCACCCGCGCATTATGTTGTGTAATCTTCCCTTATAGGACAGCTCCACATTACGCGGAGCAGTAGGCTATCATAACAGCAATTGAAATTGCGTCCAATATTCCCAGCCAACGGAGTGCTATTCTTTTTAGTGACAGCCTTGCCGCCCTTGAAACCCCCTTGTGGCCCATCGAGTAACCTAGTACTTAACAATAGTAGTGTCGAATTGCGATGGGTGCCGGGGCATATGAGAATATTGGGAAATAAAAGTGCTGACAAGTTGGCTGGAGAAACATTCCGTCGGTCAATGATCACAGTCATTCCCAATATGACTCGCCTACTAACCGAATTTCAACTAACACCATTAGCTATCTACAGATATGATGACTGGACTAATAGCGACACTTTTTGTCGACTCATTGGACAACCACTAATAAACCAGTTTATTCAACATTTATACCGAAATTCTGAGCACGGAAGCTCCTTAGAATCCGGATTGGATATACTGCTCTTACTCAAAACTTCCTTTTTGGTAACACCAATCGTCCCTTAGGCCAAACCTGTGGAACCCATTTCACTATCATCCATATTCTATATGAATGCCATGTAACCAAGAATTACTTCGCGACTAAGATTCCTCCCACTGTGGAGCTCCTGGATCCAACAACTCCACTCCCTAGTCCCATATTTATACTTCTAAAACATACTAATCTGCTCCACAAAATATAACAAAATTCTCAATATTCTATACTATGAACCACAAACCAGTTTCTTTCAAAAAGCTTCCCTAAGTCGTCCAAAGGCCTCACGGTTGTGGCGCTTTAAAATGGCTGCTGGAACATGTCTAGGGACTTCTTACAAACAAACAAACAATTCATTCGAAATTGCCATTGGGTTGTATAAGAAAACAACTCAAAAAAATTTTAAATTAAAGAAGTACATATTGATTCTTACATAGATTAAATAATAGTTACGAGATCTTTTTTATTAAGACTATTAGATTATGATTTATAAATTTCTTGTTTAACAAAATAAATATACGTAAGTATGTGTATTAGTACTTATTGATATCAATTTTGATTAATATTTATTGATTAAGTTTGGTGACTACAATATTCTTTCACACCTACATAATTTTTCAATTAAGATACCAATCAAAATATATCGTCCGTTGTTAAGTGTTCTTGTGATTATTTTTTGCTTTATTTTTCATTTAAAGTTCAAAGTATTTAGAAGTTTCTTAAAAATATAAATAAGAATTTGCCCATTTTTATTTTTATCTTTAAGATATTTTTACAGTTTTTTTTTTACGTTATGGTAAGGTAGCAGAGGAACAGAGGTAAGTAAGAGTTAAGGAAAATGTAGTTGGCCTCTCATACTCTTAATTCTATTTTAAATTTTGTATACTGAAATAGACATTTGTACAAAAACAATTTATACTCGTAATATAGGTAGTTCGGATACCGCATAAAATTATTTTTAATTATAATAAGAGTAGTGTATTTAGTTTACAGAATACATTCGTCATAATATTTTAAGAAATTTTACTAGGTATTAAGAATACACTCATTATGTTTTATGAATTGCATAATCTTTGTAAACTTATTATCACCGAAGATATTTTTACGGCAAAATTTTGGAGGTCTCTAGACTAAACGGCAAACTTTTGCAGTGTTGAACCCCAGTCACAACAACTACCTCACGTTGTTAACTGACTCCTCATATCAAGTGATTGGCTTTGGGAGTACCCATTTGCTTTCCATTTTGTAATTAGTTAGCTTGGAACCAAGTAATCCACTCTCCCTTCTGCATAATAAACCAAGTGCCAACAAATTCTATTACGCAAATCACCGCCCGAGCCGTTGCGTATATATCAGCTTACGACAGTTACCTACGGCATGGCATGTATCCCTTACAATGCGATTCGCGTGATGCATCAGTGCGCCACCGACAAATTTGGCATTATAAACGATGATAGCACGTTACATCGATGTCTACTTCTCCCTCCAATGCCACTCACCGATTACCTTACACTTTATTGCTAGCTACGTGATGCTACAACCATATGCGGCCAATCGAGTTGATTACATTCAACAGCCTACTGGTCTGCAACTTTGGTGCCACGTTCGAAAGAAAATGCAGGAGTTCCGTTAACAAGCGACAAAGTCATCGAAGCAATGGTGGCCGAAACTAAACCGGTTACGCTGCATATATTTCGTGCAGCGTTTCTCCCGACCATTCAAACACAGTTTCGTCGGGGTGATGAGGTAATTGTGGTCAACTTGATCAATTGATTCAGTAGCTTTGGATGCTTTCTGTGCACAACCGCATACGTACTGTGTGGCAACGTAAAACGCAGACATTTCTGGCGTCAATCAATCGAGCAGTGCTCCGAGGTGGACTCAGCGATCAATATTCGTCCCGACCAACGATAATTTTCGGGGAAGATATTCGCCAATTGATTTAACGTAACGAATCGGTTTTCGTTGCGTTAACTCAATTGGCGAATATTTCATGCGGCGTCGAGCCCTTAATGCGTACACAATTGTGCCATTCGTCGGCAATACTCGTAGCAAATCAAAGGACAACATGGCATTTTATCCCGGCTGGGGCACCGCATAAAGGTGGTCTCTAGGAAACGGCAGTAAAGTGGAAAAAGTGAAATTTGCAGCGAGCGATTGAAAGTCATTTAATATGACTAATCGCACACTATGCTGACCAAGATCTAGGCGTGTTTCAATTTCTGGCCGTATGACTGCATTACACAAGGTATATAGAATAATATGGTAAGATATTCCGCGTTGAATTTTTGAAATCTACTGCGCAGCTACGTCACTCAGGAAGTAAAATATGTTGTGTGTACGAGCGAGCGTATATTGTGTGATGTACGTATATTTGAAATAAGTGTGTTCGCTACTATCTTTTAAAAAAAATTAAACGAAATATATTGTAAAATAATTAAATAAAAATAAATTATGTAAGCATGTGCATATGAAATCATTTATTTTATAGTTTTATTAATTTTTATTTTTTTTGCATTAGCATTTTCAACCATCTCCGCATTTAATATTCTGATTTTAAAAAACATCTTACATCTTTTTTTTATTTCTGTTTCTAGCTCTATATTTTCAGCAAGTTGCAATAAATTTTTAATATAATCATGGCCAGTTTTTAATGTATTCATGTTGTAGTTTTTAAATATCGTTTCAAGATTGATTAAATTCTCCATAAAATGCAATTTGGGTTTGCGTAGCCTGCCTTCCGTTACTGTATCCGTCCATGTCAAGCATATTGTTGGGTCAATTTCACAATATGTCTCAAGCATGTTTGGAATTTTAAATCTTAATCTGTGAATAATGTAGCCAGCGAGATGCTCCAAGCCATCGTATTCTAGGTAATCTAAATCATACATTTCTGCACTTACATTCAAATCTATTTCTGCGGCATTAATGGTGGTCTCTTTGGTAAGATCTTTTAGAAGATTTGAAGTCAGGCACACGTAACCTGAACACGACTCTTCTGAAGCATCTTCATTTAAATCATTGAACCCAACATCGAACATTTCATCTACCAAATCGTCGTCTTTATCGAATTCACTGCCGTCGAACATTTCTGAATCCACATACTCCTCTATAAATTCGGGTGAACTAAATTCGACCGATGAATTTCCCAATTGCGGAGTGTTGGATTTATTAAGCGAATGGGAGTTCGCCGTTAAACTATCCGTACTAGTGATTTTGTCGACACACGTTCTGATGATGGTTTCTGTATTTTCTTCATTCTCTACAACTTCAATAGGATCAGGCTGAACCAGATTTTCAGAGGCTGATTTTCTAAATAGAAATAATTTTTATTTCAGAAATATGCGTATAGATGACTAAAGGTGTACACCGCTTTATTTCAAGCAAAATACTTACAGCATATTATTCACAATCTGAGTGTTTTTTTTTCTATCCTGTCTTTTCTGACGAACAGTCTCCTTCACTTCATACTTTACACTTCCAATTGGCAGATTTTCGGTTGGAATTGCATCTAATTTTAATTTTCTACAGCTTCTAGGTGAGTAATTTAATAATTCGTGCTGCAGGTTTCGCAAATAGTGTTCAGGTTTGAAATGTTTTTAAACAAAAGTAATCATTATTGATACTCACTTTATCACTTCTCTTGCACTTTTGTAGCCATTGTCTTGCATACAATTTGTCTTTAGGAAATTTAAAAAATTTTACACTGGTCCTAGCACATTCGTCTTGATTTCTTTTCAGCCTTTTGTCGTTGCTGCTGTTGCATTGAAGCATTGCACAGATTGCCATCTTAACTTTATAATAAACCACTTGCTTTTTGCTTTATTTAATATATAAACGAAATGTTAACACAATCAACTTTAAATAAACACGCTACTTCAGTTAATAAGTTTGTTTTGTTTATACCCGGTTAAAGAATTGTACTTCCTGAACTACGTCATTTGATAGAAAATTGCGAGAGGGAGATGGAATGATACATGCGCAATATCTTACCATATTAATTTATATACCTAGCATCGATGTCTACTTCTCCCTCCAATGCCGATACCATGGCACATTTAGTTGAATTGGCTGATGACATTGATAGCGTATTGCAGCAGCATAATTTTCAATTGCAAAAATGACGCTCCAATAACACCAAGGCATTTGCAAGAATAAAAAACTGTTCATCACGCTTGCCTGAGGAGATCGAATTAAAATCTGTAGAAATTACCGTGTTTGGCTTGGATTAGAAGGCGGCGTTCGACGAGTTGTTTGTTTGTTAGGTCCCTTAGATATGTTGCAGGGGTCATACAAAAAGAACGCAACAACCACGAGGCATTTTGGTGACTAAGTTTGGTTCGGTGTGGGAAAACTTAGCCAAATTTTTAAGAAAGACTGGAATTTTGTGAAATTTTGTCGAGTAAATTAGTTTGTTTGAGAAAATTAAATAAAGAACTTAAAAATTGAATTGTTGGATCAAGGAGTTCCACAATGGAAGGAATTTTATTCGCAAAGAAATTTCGGTTTAGGTAACATTTGCTTAGTATATGCGTGACCGTAATATGATAACCTCAGGAGCGGCTGATAGGACGGGGGTGGTTGCCAAATAGAAAATAATGGGTAAGAGTAGCAGCTAACCTCCTCAAATGTATAGTAGACCGGCTCAATCCGAAGTCTGAGCAACTAACCCCAAGGATGTTGAGTAGACCGGCTTATTGCGACCGACGAGTCGTTCAACAAATTGAAATTGAACGATTCACCATTGACAATAAAAAGTCAAGCGGTCAGAGATACAGCCCGTTTATACGATCCAAGGAACATGTTAGCTCCGGTAATATTCATCATAATAATTTATGCAAACATTGTGGACCGGAGGTTTAAATTGGGACTCACCATTACTGATAACATAATTTGACTAGTACGTCAACTTCCGCACGACTTTATATAGATTGCAAGTGATTTGCATTACCAGATGGGTCAGAATCTGCATTGGCAGCACAATATAGGCTTTGCAGTGGTATTGTTATTTGCACATTTGCATAGCCTTTGCAGTGGTATTTTTATTCGGCGCTCATTACTTCAAAAACAAGGGTGGCTCCGGTGAAAACCGACATGAATGGTGGTTGCACAATTATAACTATTCCACGAACGGAATCGTGCGTGGCGCAGCTCTTGGTAACGACAATTGACAACGTGCAACAGGTGCTATCACTCACCGATTACCCTACACTTTATGGACACTATATTGCTAGCTACGTGATGCTACAACCATATGCGGCCAATCGAGTTGATTACATTCAACAGCCTACTGGCCTGCAACTTTGGTGCCACGTTCGGAAGAAAATGCAGGACTTCCGTTAACAAGCAACAAAGTCATCGAGGCAATGGTTGCCGAAACTAAACCGGTCACGCTGCATATATTTCGTCCAGGGATTCTCCCGACCATTCAAACATAGTTTCGTCGGGGTGATGAGGTAATTGTGGTCAAATTGATAAATTGATTCAGTAGCTTTGGATGCTTTCTGTGCACAACCGCATACGTACTGTGTGGCAACGTAAAACGCAGACATTTCTGGAGTCAATCAATCGAGCAGTGCTCCGAGATGGACTCAGCGCCCATATTCGTCTCGACCAACGACAATTTTCGCGGAAGATATTTGCCAATTGATTTAACGCAACGAATCGGAAGTTTCGTCCGATCTAGGCGTGTTTCAATTTCTGGCCGTATGACTGCATTACACGATGCACTCGATGACTATTTGGCATTAACATCGGTCGACTTTCTTATCTGTCGATTAGCCATCGTATTGCCCAAATCAAATATTATTGGCTCGACTAAAGTAATGGCAACAATTGCGGCAAATGCATCAATAGTTTTAGAAGCATTGTCTGAGTACTGTACAGAAGATTGACAAACTAATTGTTGGACATTAATTAAAACTGGCTTTGTTTATTTAAGCAAAGCAGAGGCTCTATTAACGATTGAAAAATCGAAAATCTTATACTGGAAGTTTTGAGAAAAAATCTGATTACGTGAATGATTTAGATTGCAAGCCACAATAATTTGAAATATTCTACGCAAAAGCTAGATAGGTTTAATCAAATACAATAACAGCACAAATGCTTTCAGCACTCGGAATGCTCACAGCATTTCAAAAACAATGGCGGTTTGGGAATTGACCCGATTTTTAAAGCTATGCAGAATGAATGAAATGGAACTTATCATCCACTCTGCATAGCTTTCATGCAATATAAAAACGGTTTTTCATGCAACCAAAAGCTTACGTTTTTCTGAAAAATATTTTTGGAGTAATCCAACTTATGTCATCGAATAATTTAAATATTTTATCATTTTTATGATCACTGATAATCTTACGTAGATCGACACAAAATAAGCAAAAAATTAAATGGCAGAATAAATTCTAAATTATATCGAAATCGAGGTATTTTAATTTGAGGACTTAAAAGATTCTTTCTGAATCAAATAAATCAATGATTGTGGAACAACGAAGAAATATTATATATTTTCTATAATTTCCATACAAAGTCTAGAATTTAAACCGTATTTTTCGAAATGCGTGGAAAGACCTCTTTTCCTCTTAACATTATGGTGAAAACAGACTCCGTACGTATTTTTATTTTCTCTCCAAAAATATAAATTTTACTGAAAAAAAGTATTTGAGGCAAAAGTATTCCTTATTAAATCCTTATTAAAAAATATTTCTCACAATTTTTCTGCTTAATCAAAATTAGAAAATTCAGATTTGTTGATATTTAACACACTCGTTTGTTCTTTTTTATAATTAAAACGCTATTTATCATAGTTAAAAAAAAAGAATTTTTTTTTATAATAATCTCTTGGTTCCAATAGTTTTTAATTTATTAAAATTATACATAAATACTTTTAAAAAATTTCATTTATATAATTTCGAAACGAAAAATAAAAATAATATTGTATTGGAAACCGTAAATTTTATTTAATATATTTCAAATAACAAATTATATTCACCCTCAAGTGTTCTCATTTTTTGTTTCAAATTAACAATAAATTCAGTAGTTAATTTTAATTTACCAACTTTCTTTTTAAATTCTCTGATATTTAAAATTTTTTCAGAATGACGAAATTTTTAAAACCATTTCTAATATTTCTTTAATCCGTTTTTTAAACATAAACAATTCCGTGCTCAAGTAGGTTGCACAAAGGGTTTAATTTTCCTTATTTTAGGTTTTTTTTAGGTTTGAATTTTTATGATTTATTTATAATATTTTTATATTTATAGAATTTCAAAATTAAATTTTAATTATAGTTGTTTTAATTAAACTACTTCATGAATTCAATTGAATAGTTCTTACAATTTCACTCTATTAAATTAATTTTATCAATAAGTTTATTTGAATTTTTATTAATTTTTTAATGTAAATATATTTTTATATTAAACAATTAGATTTTTTCAACAAAAAAAGTACAATCAATTAATTACAATATATGAAAAAGTTATTCAGTATTCATATTTATTTTTACATTTACGAATATTATTATTTTTTAATATAATTAAATTTATATAGTATTATGAGTAGCTTTTTTATTGCAACAAACATTCACAAATAACATTAAGATTCTTCTTATTATTATTATTATTTATATTATATTGCTGTAACTCATTATAATCGGAAGGATATTTTTTAAAGATTTTTTTTCTCCATATAGTGAACAGTTATTTATGATTTTGATTAACTTTTCCAAATAATTCCAACAAAAAACCATACAAAACTAGACAGTTGATTGCTACTATAAACAATTAACCTCTTTAAAATATGCTAAAGCCTATAAATGAAATGGTGCTTTTATAACAACGCCGATAAATTGCAAAATATGTGTATATATGTGCATACTTGTATTATAAGGTCTCCATATAAAAATTGGGTTTAGAAAAAAATTCGAAATAAAAATAATAATTATAAGACTTCAACATCCCTCTCCAAAACATATTTTATTTTTCATCTGCTAGACGAAATATTCAATGATTCAATGAAGATTATTGAAGCAGAACTACGTGTTTATATAATAATCTTGAAAAAATTATGTTTATCTTTCCGTTTTAAAATCCTGAGCATGAAAATATGCTGCTCTGATCCGTAACATTTTTTTAGAAAACCATACACGCCTGTGACAACCTTCTCACTAATCTAGATAGGTAGAAAGAATATCACCAAGCCCGGTTTCGGCCAATTATGGAGCACCTAGATCCAAGAATTTCATTTTCAAGTCCTCTGTATTTTTAAAGTTAAAATTTAACATAACCTAATTTACCTAATCTACTAACAACAAACTAGGTTTCCTTAGGAAACTGATAACGTCCACTTACATGAAATTCAAAATCATCAATTGTACTCAAAGTGGTCTCGTTCTCATGGCTAACGGACCTTACATATATTTTAACAAATAAATGCTCTTAATAAATATATGCATTAATTAACTGCGATAAATTTGTCCTACCATTTATCGACAATTAAGCCTAAAATCATCAATTATAAGATAATATCTTCAAATATAAAAAAATTAAAAATGGTTTTTTCATACAAGACATATTTCTATTAATTTATTGAGGTAAAACATTCCTTAACTTAATAGGAAAATAATTCTTCTGTTAAATGTGAAAGGTGAACATTTTCCTATGTAAGAACTTATTTAGACAATTTTTTTCACAAGCTCACAAAAACAGGAAAATATGTGTAGGACTAATGGGAAGTCAGTTGGTAAAAGCTCTAAAATTACTTTCTTAAAAGTTAATTTACATATAATAATCCTTTGAATAAATAGAAAGAATTGATATAAATTTTTACTTTATAGAAACACATCAGAATTACTTATGTATTTCCAAGTAATTATTGTATATCATAAATGTGGTATTTATTTGGAAAAGTAATGTGCTCTGGAAATAGTTACTGTCTGTAGTAATACACGTTAGAAGTAGATATATAAAAAATGTACATACAAATATAATGGAATTATGACAATAAGCAAATTACATTTGGATCAGAAAATTATTTAATGATTAAAAAATAGACGTTTATAAAAATTTATATAAAAAACACCATTTAAAAAAAAAAAATATTCACATGTATAACTGAATGATTTTTTATTTTGACAAAATTCCACACTTTTGAGTATGTATTTTATGTACATGTGTATACATATCAACAATTTATATTTGTGAAAATTACAATGTATTCAAATAAAAGTTAAAAAAAAATCTTAATTTAAAATAAGTCTATTTAAAAAAGAAACACAATTTTTTTTATGCTTAAAATCAATTTTGAAAAGTTTTAAAATGGCCTACAATTGTTGTGGACAAATATATATAATATATTTATCTGACAATTTCGATTAAAGACATAACTTTCTAACTATTAAGATAATTAATTCCGATTCGTTATGACTTAATTACCATAAATTCCTTGCACCTAAACTAAAGAGATCTTAATTTTGCCAATTTGCATATATTCTCCGGAAAGGTGGTGCTACGTATTCTGGAAAGCATAATTAAAAATACAACGGATAATCATCCGTTCATTGAGGAAGTCAAGATTAATGTGTTTGGGTAGGCTGATCGAATAGTTTACCTTGACAATAAATATCCAACTTTGAGAAAAAGTTGGGTGTACTCAATTGGACGAACCTCTGCACCAGAGATCGGAAAAATCTGCAATTTGCTTTTGCAAAAGATGTATACAAACAAGTATATTAAAATGATGAAATCTTCAAATTCGTGAAGACATTGATTTGTTGATAGATGCATATATAATACTAAAAAAAACTATTTCTGAATTAATATTACTCATCATACTCAGATTCATATGTATTTGCTAACACTTCTATTATAACTACTGTTGACGAAAACCCGTTTTATAATCTTTAAAATAAAATATTACAAATATTTATGCTTTTATGTTAAGGTTTCAAACTTAAATTACGAGCAGTACGTGAGTAGTACAAGGATAGGAAGTATCCTGTAAGTCTTGAAATGTAACCATGGATGCATAAAATGCTATCTATAATCAAATAGTCGATTCCACGGCGTTATCAGGAATTGGGCATCAGTCAGGCCACACATGACGTATTTTGCGAAAGGATCTTGGCCTGCACAATTACAAGATCAAGTTAACTCAAGAACTAAAGCCACTTGATCATATGAAGCGACGCACGTTCTCAGATTGGGCTCTAGAGAAGTTTGTCGAAAATAACGACTTTCATCGCAAAATCATCTTCAGTGATGAAGCGCATTTTTGGTTGAATGGCTTCGTCACGAAAAAAAACATGCATTATTGGAGTGCTGCAAACTCTCATGTGTTTCATGAAACACCACTTCATCCACAAAAAGGGTCCGGTGGCGTCATTAGGTCATTTTTCTTCGTTGATGAAAATTACTGTCACGTACAGTCAATGGTGAACGCTACAGAGACATGTTGCAGGGTTATTTCTTCGATCAATTGCATGAGCTGGACATCAGTGATATGTGGTTTCAACAAAACGGTGCTACATCTCACACAGCGGGAGAAACAATCGACTTATTGAAGTCCAAGTTCGGTGAACGTGTTATATCGAGAAAAGGTCCTCTCGATTGGCCGCCGAGATCTTGTGATTTAACACCTCTAGACTTTTTTCTGTGGGGCTACGTTAAATCGATGGTCTATGCCAACAAGCCGGCGACGTTAGAGGACCTTAAAGCCAACATCGAACGACAAATAGCGGTCATTCCCGTCGAATTGTGTGGACGAGTCATCGAAAATTTGTTTTCAACGAATCGACCGCTGCAAGCTTGCCCGTGGTGGACATACACGTATGACCGAAGTCGAGTTCCATTCATAATTGCATTGATTGTACTTTAATGCAATAATAAAAGTTTTGATATATCTTAAATGGTTTGCAAGATGTTTTTTAAAAAATTTGTCAAGTTCTTATTCAAAAACCCTTTACAAACTAGAAAAAAAAATACGAATAAATATTTTTTCAATTATTATTTTTAAATCAAAAGAAAATAATAAAATTCATAAAATACACATTGAAAGTGTCACAAACATTAACTGTATTTTATGTATTTGGTTGGTTGATGATGTTCCAATTTAAACTCAAAATTATCTACTATACAATCGGAAATTTGGGAAATTGTCAAAATGAAAAAATTCTTAGCTGCCATATTTTGCCTTCGTCAGTTTTCTTTTTTTTTAATTAATCAAGTATCGGATTTTGGTTTGAATTTTGAACTTATCTTTATTAATTATTTTTTTTATTTAGTATTAAATTTTCCAATCTAAGTATTATATATGAATACATACCAATGCATACATAAGATATCTTAAAGATCTTCCCTTCTCATTTTTCTATACTACGTTATCACTTTCTCTTCTTATCTCTTTACTTAGTTTACGAAACTTTTTAAGCTTCTTTCATTATTATGGGGTATGTATTTTATTTTATTTATGTATTATATATAAGTGTGTGTATGTTTACGTGCGTGTTTATGGTTCTTGTAGAATTTCCATTAGAAAAATTTGTAAACATTCCCTGTTTCAACTACTTTCTTTGATGAAACAAAGCTAAATTGTAGCCAATATCACTGAAAGTGGTGCGTTCGAACGTATATGTTTGGAATCGAATTCAAAACTAATAAAATCTTAAGTTCGTTCTTCGATAATGCTAAAAGGAAATTATGCCAAAAAGGAAACAAAAAAAATTCATGCAAAGTACAAAAGTACTGCAATTTCTTACTGGGAATTATGTACATTTTGTCTATTTTTTTGTATATATTTTCCAGTGCAGATGCAACATTCTTTTTTTCTTCTTTTTATTTTTACAAATAGTGTTGCATTTCTTTTCTTATAAATATGTTTAATGCATACATACATAAATATTGAATATTTGATTTTTAATACTAATCATAATCACAATTGTGTCATAATGATGAAAAATAATCAATGATAATAATAATCAACAATAATAATAATAATAATAATAATAATAATAATAATAATCAATAATAATAATAACCATCATCGTTAACATCTTATCATACATGATATTATATTAAAATATTAGGTACGAGTACAATACACACAATAAATTATTTTGTTTACAGCTTAGACGATGAAAAATTGTTATTTGTTAAATAATCAATATTTATAATGTTTTACATTTTATTTTAATATATATTTTTAAGAAATTTAATGTACTTTTTCGTTTGTTTAATTTGGTGATTTTTGAATTTTTCCTAACCGTGTTCCATTCTGTTTAGCCAATTAGAAGTTTACAGTTTTCTCAGGTCCTTCACTTAGTAAGTTTGAAATGCTTTCGACAGGGATTGACTGTGTCAAAATTATTAATATAACCTTACATGTCCTTCGAATCATACCTCACCACCTCACTTTCAGATTGAAACTAACGTAACCTCAATTTCAGATTTAGCCAAGTCTTGATAAACCTTTCAATTAAAGTTAATTTTTATTTTGCTAGAATTGTTCACTAAAATTTTTTGATTGTAAATATATATTTATATATATATTATTAAATTATGTAGTATATTGTTAATTAAATTTTTAATAATTTTTGTATGCAAAAATATGCGCACATTCTCAGAAAGAATATAAATTAAAAATTCATAAAATATTCTTAAAAATATATTATTTTCATCTTAGTTTCCATTTTGTATATTATGTATATATTTTATTATATATAATATATCAATATATATATATTTTAATTAGATATATGATGTATATATGTTATTTGTATATAGGTATATATGATATATATATATATATATATAGTTTTATTACTTGTTTTTTTTTGGACATTAATTCTAAATTAGACGACGACCATGAATAACAATGATTATAAATCTCTCGACAAAATATTCTGTATTTATTGTAGAATAGCATAAGTTTTTTGACATTTTCTTGAATTTTGATTATTATTGAAGGAGATTTAGATATACCTAAATGCCATATTGTCAATATAGCTTACTCCATTATTGTTGTCTATTTTATTTCTGCTGAGAATTTTCGTATATATATAATTTTTGGCTATGTTTATATATGAATAGATTGTTATTATCTAATTTATATTTATTTATTTGATAATAATTTTTTTGCATTTTTGAAGTACAATGCAGACATTAGTTTTCTTTCAATTATTACACACATAAATTATGCTATATATTAATATATTTGTTTTTTTTTTCAATTTTATTTATTTAATTAATTATTATTATTTTTTAAATTGATTATATTTTAATGTATTTTAATATATTATAAAACTGAAAGCATTTTACAGTCCAATATCCCTCATTGCCCTATAGAGACAAGGATTTTTCAGACATTCTTTAGGTCCCAATTGTGGTCCAGGAGCGCCACGTAACATCATAAGTGCAGCTCTTGCAGTAGATTCACATTCACTATTTCGACCACAAATTGAATCGGCCTCAGACAAGTACTGTAAATCGCAAGCCGTCTGTGATGTGCCCTGTATCATAAAATGGATATTAATATTGATCATATTTTTAAATAAAATAAACTGTATTTCAAAAGTAGTTTTTATCATCGTTAAAAAATCTACTCACAAATTTACAAGAAATTCTATTAACTATTTTGTATAGGACCTTTTGCTGGAAATATACTTTTTTTTTTTTAAATAGAATTCCTATAAATTTATGAGTAGATCAGAATGAACTTTTTGACATTTTCTTTTAAAAAATTGTTCAACAAACAATTGGAAAACGAAAATAATAAAATTAATAAAATACACATTGAAACTACGAGTATCACAAACATTGACTGAACTTTATGAATAACAGTTCGGCTGAAAAGCTTAGAACGTTGACGTCTATATGGCGCCTCTTGCAAAAATCTACTTGAAATGATTCCTGTCAAAATTTGACAGCAATCGGTCGATTGGTTCGTGAGATATAGCATTTTGAGTGGAGCAACTTTTGTTATTGAAAAAAAAATGCGTAAAGACGAATTTCGTGTATTGATAAAGCATTGCTTTTTGATGAAAAAAAATACAGTGGAAACCAAAGCATGGTTTGACAAACGTCATCCGGACTCTGCTCCAGCTATTTCAACTGTGGAATATTAGTTTCGTCAATTTCGAACTGGTCGTACGAGCACAGTTGATGCAGAACGCGGTGGACGCCTAAAAGAGGTGGTGACGGCAGAAAACATCAAAAAAATCCACAAAATAATTTTAAAAGACCGGTAAGTGAAGTTCAGCGAGATAGCTGAGACTCTGAAGATATCGAAAGAGCGTGTTGGACATATCGTGCATGAATATTTGGGCATGCGAAAGCTGTGTGCAAAGTGGGTGCCGCGTGAGCTCACTGTGGACCAAAAACAACAACGTGTTGATGATTCTGAGCAGTGTTTGGAGCTGTTCAAGCGCAATAAACCCGAATTTTTGCGTCGATATGTGACAATGGACGAAACATGGCTCCGTCACTACACTCCAGAGTCCAATCGGCAGTCGGCAGACTGGAGAGCGAGCGACGAACCGAAGTCAAAGCGTGGAAAGATTCAACAGTCGGCTGACAAGGTGATGGCGTCTGTATTTTGGGATGCGCATGGTATAATATTCATTGACTATCTCCAGAAGGGACAGACGATGAACAGCGACTATTATATAGCGTTATTGGATCGTTTGAAGAAAGAAATCGCTAAGAAACGGCCTCATTTGAAGAAGAAAAAAGTGTTGTTTCACCAAGACAATGCACCGTATCACAAGTCGATGAAAACGATGGTCAAACTCAATGAATTGGGCTACGAATTGCTTCCCCATCCACCGTATTCTCCAGATCTGGCCCCCAGCGACTTTTTCCTGTTTGCAGACCTCAAGAGAATGCTCGCTGGCAAGAAATTTAAGACCGATGATGAAACTGAGGCCTATTTTGAGCAAAACCGAAAGAGTACTATAAAAATAGTATCGCTATAATCGCTGTATCGCCTCGAAGTTGAATAATAAAAATGAATTTTGCAACAAAAAAATATTTCTACTGTGTTACGTTCTAAACTTTTCAGTCGAACTGTTATAGTCGGTTGTTAATGATTTCAAAAACTATTACAATTAATTTTAAAGTACAATTTTTAGTTAGGCAAAACATTCATTAAACTACCTATGCATTGTGCATTACTTCTACACTAAATAATGATGACTTCTTTATTATGATTAGAATAAATTCTGTGTTTAGATACAAACAGACAACATTTATCTATATGCTGTGAATTCTAGCATAAGTCTAATAGTAAATTAGACTAAAAGTCTATGTTACATAGAGCGCAGGAGCCTGTAGTGATGTGATGGTTTTCGAGAAGGAGTATATTGATGTAACTAGATTTCTGTTTAAGAATATTTGCAACTATAGTTTGAACATAGCAGAATTTAAACATGGTTTTCGTATAGAAAATTATTCCTTTCAAAATATTAAAAACTACTGACGGAAACTACGATCAGCATAGGAATCTGATTCTTTATTGCTGAAAACAAAGCAATTACAATCGCGTACAAAAGTAACATTATTACCGCAATTTTTTTTATCTATATAACCTGGCTATTCTATTAGTAAATGCAGAATATTAATATATATTTTTTTTATTTTTTTTATTTTTTTATTTGACAGGTTTTCATTTCTATGTTACACATAGACATGAGAACACAGTCACTCCTATGGAGCATATAGCGGCACTAGAGACTTTGTGAACTCTCTCCATCTGCTTCTGTCCTGAGCTAGCCCTTTTACTTCCGACCATGATTTGCCAGTTTGTTGGTGTTCGCGCTCGACTGATCTTCTCCAAGTGGTCCTTGGACGTCCTCTGCTGCGATTGCCCTGTGGGTTCCAATCTAGTGCCATCGTTGTTATGTCCGTAGGTGGTTTTCGCAAGGTGTGGCCAATCCAACTCCATTTCCTGCGTTTGATGTTATCTAGCAGGGGTATTTGCTTCGTGAGAAGAAGCAGCTCATCGTTCGTTATCCAGTTCGGCCAGAAGATCTTTCTTATACGCCTCAAGCATCTGTTCACAAATGCCTGAGGCTTACGAGTCGTGCTGTCTGTTACTTTCCATGTTTCGCAGCCGTACAGCAGGATTGGCTTGAAGTTTGAGTTGAATATTCGAAGTTTGAGTGCTATGGAGAGGTGATTGGAACGCCACATGTTACCAAGTGGGGTGTACGCTTGTCGCGCCTTGTTGATGCGCGTTTGGATGTCTATTTCAGTTCCACCATCCTTGCTGAGAATGATGCCAAGGTAACAGAACTTTTCGACATCTTCAACTTGGGTACCGTGTAGCATCAAGGGTCTCTCGCAGGTGGCGCCGATACGCATCAATTTGGTCTTCTTGATGCTGATTCTCATCCCAACTTCTTCGGCGTTGGAGGCAAGAGCATTCAGTTTCTCCTGAATGCCGTTGAAGGTGTGGGACATGAGGCATATGTCGTCGGCGTAGTCCAGGTCGTGGAGCTTCTCACACAGTGTCCACTGGATACCGTTGCTGGCTGTGTTGTTAGTGCCTTGAAGGACTAGGTCTAGGGCGATTATGAAGAGGATAGGCGAGATTATGCCACCCTGCCTGACTCCTCTCGAGATGTTGAATGTATCGCTGTTTCGTCCCTTGAAACGCACTCCATACGGGGCCTCGCGGTATAGTTCTCGGATGATGGCCTGCGGGATGCCCAGTTCATTCGAAGTCAACGAAGAGAAGATAGAGGGGGCTGTTCCATTCGTTCGACTGTTCAATGATCATTCTTAGGCTGTTGATGTGATCAATACAGGAGCGGTTTGGTCTAAAGCCAGACTGCTCGTTGCGGAGGGCACTTTCCACTGTTGGAGTGATGCGAGTCAGGATGATTGATGCGATTAGTTTCTGGATGGTGTTCAGCAGAGTGATTTCCCTCCAGTTTTTGCAATCACCAAGGTCACCTTTCTTCGGGATGGTGATAATTACACCTTCTTTCCAGGTGTCCGGGAAGTGGCATTGTGTCTAGGCTTTTGCGATTATAGGATGCAACAGCGAGGCCAGGAGTGGTGGATCAAACTTCAGAACTTCTGGGGCCAGGTTGTTAGGTCCGGGTGCTTTGCTGTACTTAAGCTTGTTGATTGCTGTTGTGATCTCCGTAATCGTAGGCGGTGTTGTTGGGATGGATCTTCGTGGGGGTCTGCGCATCACTGTAGGAGGAGGATGGAATTCTGGAGCTATTGGAAGGGATTCTGAGAAGAATTCCTTCCAGCGGTCGAGTTGTTCTTCATCCGTGGAGAGAGTTTGACCGTCTTTGTCCTTAAGTGGTGGCAGTGAGGGTGTTATTTTTCCGGATAGTTTGCGAATTGATGCATAGACACTGCGGATATCGCTCCGGTGTGCAGCGGCTTCTGCTTCGCTCGCTATTTCGTTGAAGTAGTTCCTCTTGTCATCCCTTGCCATGCGTTTGACCATCTTTTGAGCAAGGTCGTACCTCGTCTGTAGATGGTGCCTTTCCTCGCGAGTTTGAGCAGTTTATTAATATATTTTGATTGTCATAAAATATCAACTGGGTTTGTTAACCAATAGCCGTATTCCATTGGGAAAGCTTTGCTTCTCAAAAAAGCTTCATCTACACCACCTCATACAGATGAGTACTTCGTTTGTTAAGTTGCGCATACAATTTACTGTAGGGGGATTTTAGTTCCGGAAGTGAAAATAGATAGGTTAGCGGGTTCGTTGACTATGTTGAAGTGTCATATTTTTGTTATGTTTACTTTATTCGTGCATCAAAAACGAAAAGAAATGGGATCAAATATTACTGGAGTGTGTTTTTACACCGTTCAAGTCATGGAGAACGTACTGCAGTTGGTTTAAATGTTGAAATATACATCACATTGTGGTTTCTAGCAAATACTGAAAGAGTGCCGACAAATTGCAGACAGATTTGATGTCACAGAAAGCTGTGTCCATCGAATTTTATACCACGTCGTAAAATGGTTTGTTCAAGTGAGTACCAATTACATAAAATAGCTAACAGCATCCGAATTTCAAAATAACCAGATGCAATTCGCAGCTATGAAAGGTGTACCCGGTGTTG
Organism: Atherix ibis; assembly: GCA_958298945.1. Taxonomy (NCBI): domain Eukaryota; kingdom Metazoa; phylum Arthropoda; class Insecta; order Diptera; family Athericidae; genus Atherix; species Atherix ibis. The sequence continues at coordinate 51,268,253 of OY282607.1, forward strand.
TTGGGGCTATTGATGGTTCTCATATTAAAATCAATTCTCCTAAACGTGATAAACAAGCATACTGCAATAGGAAAAAATATTATAGTCTGCTTTTACAGAGGCTTGTAAACGCCCAGAAAAAGTTTATAGATGTGCACTGTGGTGAACCTGGTGCAATGCACGATGCACGGCTTCTACGAAAATCGGTGTTTTACAGGCGTATTACTGAGGATGAGTCAATAATTATACCAGGAGGTGTGCTACTTGGACACTCAGCGAACGGTGCAAGCAGATATTTAGTTCCCCTGTTTACGGGTTTTGGAAACTTAACTGAAAATGATTTCTGTGACATAGAATATTTAGATAATGAAGTCAACAACACACAGAATTACATAGAATCTGAAGGAATTGACAGCAACAATGGTGCACGTGCGAGGCAGCAAATGTTTGAAAATATGGATAATAATAGATTGTTAAATTAATTTAAACTTAACATAAATGATGTAGTTGTGTAACTTTATATATATTATAACACTCTCAATTGTAAATAAATGCCTACTTGGCTAACAAAAATAAAAATAATCAATTTATCACATATAAATATCTTAATTTAACACGAGTTATAAACTTATTTATAACTCGTGTACAACGAGTTTCAGCCCTATCATTTTCTTGGTGATAATTGGACCTATAACGAGAGTAAAGCATTCAAAAATGTTTTCGTACGACAAATCCACTCCACTTCACGTTGACAAGCTGAATAAACTCAGTATTTTGAGGTTATATTTTACTTCTGTCTGAAAGTTCTGTGTTCCATTGCTCAAGTACTCGCGAGTACTCACGAGTTGCAAAAAAAGGCCCAATGGAATACGGCTAATATGTCCTTGTAATAGGTGTAAAAGCTTCCGCTGTTTGGTCATAGATGGCGTGAGTGAGCGTATTAAACTACCATGGGCACGCCATACTTTTTTTTATGACTTTGACATCTGTCGTACAACAACATACATTTTTCCTTTGGTAATCATGTCTAGTTTTGTGCCAGAAAAAGAGCATATGCGGGAAGCTCTGCTTTTCTGCTTCAGTTTGAAGAAATCGGCTGCCGAATCGCATCGAATGCTTATGATGACAGTGCTTTATCGGAAACAACGTGTCGAGATTGGTTTCGTCGGTTCAAAGACGGTAATTTTAACTTGTGGGACAAGAAGCGTGAAAATCGGCCTAGGAAGGTTGAGGACCATCAATTGCAGTCTCTTTTAGACGAAGACGATACCCAATGGCAAAAAATGCTCACCGAGCAATTGGGTGTTACTCAAGCAGACATTTCCATGCGTCTGCGTGCCATGGGGAAAATTGAAAAGATCGGAAAATGGATGCCGCGTGAATTGAACGATAGGCAGATGGAGCGACGCCAAAACACATGCGAAATCTTGCTCGCCAGACAAAAAAGAAATTCGTTTCTGCATCGGATTGTGACAGGCGATGAAAAGTGGATATTTCACGACAACGCACCATTGCCCACGTCAAAAATGGTCCGAAACTACTTGGAGACACTCAACCGGGATGTGCTACCCCCGCTTATTTACCAGACCTGGCCCCTTCAGACTACCATCTGTTTTCGTCGATGGGCCAAGCGCTCGCTGAGCAGCACTTCGATTCTTACGAAGACGTCCGAAAATGGCTTGATGAGTGCTTTGCCTCGAAAGAGAAGGCATTTTTTGGCGTGGTATCCACAAATTGCCCAAGAGATGGGAAAAATGTGTAGCTAGCGAGGGCAAGTACCTTTAATAAATTTGTTTTTGCTTTCTATGAAAAAACATGTATTTTTTTGACTAAAAAACATGTGTATTTTGACTAAAAAACAGCGGATTTAACCTTATATACCTGGTAGACCCTACAAATAAGGATGTTATAATATATTGTTGTTTGTAAGATCATATATACAACATTGTTGTCTGTAAGATCAGCATAACCTAATAAGCATAAGTCTGTCTCTATTAAAGGTAATTTTAAGAGTTTTGCGGCTATTAATATCTTTACTTTACTCATGCCTAATTATAGACAACTAATGATAAAATAAAAAGCATTCGAAATATGTAAGTGCCTATAGGCAACTCCCGAAACTGATATTGTAATTATTCATATTACTTAAACAAACAATTTTCAAGCTCAAAATCAAATTTTTCGCAACAACATCAATTTATTTATCATTTATCTAAGAATTTATGTGTGTCTGATTTGAATAAAATGTAGTTTCAGAGTCGGAATATTCTCGAAAATCAGAACAGATATTTTGCAGTGGCATTACAATATTAATTATTTGACTGGAAAATATAACCCCTACCAATTGCTATAATTCTTTTAAAATTAGTTGAATTAGAAGCGCTATGAATTAAACTTACACATAGGTAGCAAAGCTGATGAATTCCACAAATAGGCAACAATTCTTGATGGATGTCTCCGCTCAACAAATCAACACCTCGACATCTTTGTTCCATTTTTTCTAATAAGGGACACTGTCCACGACTGGAATCACTCCTGCCATTACTGTAGATCTCACTCATCGGTTCGAAATGTCCGGCCCCAAGTTCATCTTCAAAATCGTTCAAGTCATTAGAGGCCTCCGAATATTCTTGTTCTCCTTCTCGCTTCTTCTTTTTCTTTTTATCATTTTCCGAATCTTCTACACCATTCGATCCCACGTCTCGGACTTTTTCAGTAGATGGTGATTCAGACGAGTTACTAATTTAAAAATTTATACGAAATATCATTAATAAATAAATCGTTGAAAGATAGACATTCTTCAACTTACTGTTCGTGATTATAGACGACTTTTTCTTTTTTGATTGTTAAACGCTTCTTCTTCTCCTCATCTTCAGCACGTTTCTTTTTCTCTTCATCATCAGGTTCAATTTCATTCAATTCCAAATGATTTTGTCTGTCCACAGATTGTCGCAACTTATCTAGAGCACGCCTCATTTTCTCTAGACTGTAAGCAGTTGCAAGTCGTGATACAACGTGATCCTTTAGCTCCCGAATATCTTCAGGATCTGTTATTCCTATAAAGAAAGCCAAATTATTAAAATTAGGGCACTAAATTTTCGTATAATTTCTCTTTAAACCGAATTCAAAATTTTACTGCCTTTTTCATATCTTATATCTTAACAAAATAAATGAGTTTTCAAACTCGATATATCATGTCTAAATAGACTTTCCTACTACAGTTTACTACTCTGTTTATTTTGACGACTACTAATAATATTAGCTTTTGTAGTCAATTGGTATTTGGACCAAAGATATATTTTTAAACAATAAATACACAACGATTTTCAATAATATTTACTGCTTATGTGGCCTTGCAAAGTTTATAAGGAATTAAACTCTAGTGAATAGATATAAACTGACCGGTTTGGATTAACTAATGCCGTTTTTATAGAACTCTAGTTATTTTGAATATGACATACAAGAAGAGCCTTAATTGATATTCAAAAGTGGTATTTTAAAAAGTAAATAAAAAAAAACTAGTGTATATTTTTTAAATTTCCGGTTTTATTAGAAAGGTTGAACCTTGAAATTTAAGAATGAAATTGAAAAGCTGGCCTTACAGTACCCCATTCGCTCGACCCAATTTTTCAGTACAGTCCGGGCCTGTATCTCTTCAATGGCAACTTTGATTTCGTGTTTCAAGGCCTCAATTGTCTCTGAATAGCTTGCGTAACATTTATCCTTAACGGCTCCCCACACAAAATAATCCAACGGGCTCAAATCACAGCTCCGAGGCGGCCAATTGACATCAGAATTTCAGCTGACTATTCGGTTTTCGAAAGCAGTGCCCAAAAGTTGGATTGTTACGTTGGCTGTGTGGCAAGTGGCCCCGTCCTGTTGAAACTAAATGTCATCCATGCCATTCTTTTCAATTTTTGGAAATAAAAATTCGTTGATTATGCCACGATAGAGCTCACCATTGACCTTCATCGTTTTCGAAGAAAAACGGGTCAATGATGCCTCCAGTCCAAAATCCGCATCAAAATCCGCATCATAAAAATGCTCATCTTCGGCCAATTGATCTTGAGCCCATTGGGCAAACCGAAAACGCATCGGATGGTCATGCGGCTTTAGTTGTTGGACTAATTGAACTTTGTAAGCTTTCATACCGAGGTCTTTGTGCAAAATTCTCAACAGAGAAGTGCGAGAAATGTTCAATTCCTGAGAACGGTGACGAGTTGATGTTGATGGAAGGTCACGGACATTTTCAGCAACGGCGGCAATATTCTCGGTCGTACGCACTGTATTAGAGCGGGAACGAGTTGCTTTGGCAACCAAAAAACCAGTTTCGCGAACTCGCTTCATGAATTTGTCCGTAAGTTGACGTGATGGCATTCGATCTTTGCTCAATTTTTTTTTAAATTTCTCACAGTTTCGGTTGAAGACTTACCACTTTGGAAGTAAGTTCTCAATATTTCCCACTTTTCTTCAAGCGTATGAATTACCATTTCGTAAAATTCAGACTATCAATTAACAATCTGCCAATTCGTGATTACATTGAACACTCAAGTACTTCAAATAAATAGTGGTTCAAAATGCTACCGCTAGATGGAGCAACCTATTTATGCTATTCTGAAGAGTACTATTATGACAACTAAAACTTTAGGCGTCTACATATATATCTTAAGAATCTTTAGCATTGGGCTTGATTAGAGTCCAGCAACTTTAATTGATAGTATACAAAGGGATTATAAATATATAAATCTTGCTAGATAATTTTAATTAACTAGGGTCTATAGCCGTACATTGTAGTTACTATCATCCTGGGTTATAAATTCATACTTGATTAGTATTTGAAAATTATCACATTTATCTTCTAAATGCCATACTTGAGTTCTCAATGATGACAACAAGCATGCTTACAAACAAATGTAGCAAAAATGACATACTCGTTAATTAAAAATTTACCTTCATGTGCTCCTGTAAATTTAACAGTTTGATCAATTATCAAGTCTTCGATAGCTTTCAATTTATTGTCCATGCTTTCAAGTCGATCATCATCTTCATTTTTCTTCTTTCGTTTTTTTTCCTCTTCTAAATCAAGTGGTTGACGTTTTTTCTTCAAATCCCTAGATCATACCACCAAGAATAGAAATTACTTTGATTAAACTTAATTGAATTTTAACTTACTCTTCATTATTTAGAAACCACTGATTTGACTTTTTTCGCCTATCCATTCCAAAATATTTGGACCACTGGAACGATTTCTTTTTGCGAAAATTATTCAAATCACCTGGAATAATCTCATCTTCTTTGATAATTTCTTGGTTTGTTCGTTTTTTTTTGGCAGCGATATCCCGTTTCTTTTTTCGATCTTCATCGCCTTCATCATCAAAATCGTGGTAGTCATCATCATCAGCGGCCGAATAGTGTTCACTCTCTTCGGAATCTTCTTCGTCATGTTCATCTCCTCCATGATGGTGTTGAGTGCTACTATGTGAATGGCTTGAGGATTTATTATCCTTATCATCAGATGAATGAGTCGTGCCACTCATGGGCTCTATATTCAAATTAAAAATATTTCATTTTGTCATTTTATTACTCATAATTATAAAAGTAAGATGGCTTTTAGTTCCCACTTAAAAACTTACCATCACCACTGGATCGTTTTTTCTTATCATCTCGTGGTTGACCGAAAATAGCTTGCAGATCTTTTGCAACTTTTTCATCAGTTCCAGCTGATAGAATCTTATCATCTTGTCGTTTTGCTGAGCGCTTAGCGACTGGGAATCGCTTATTTCGTGATGCTGGCAGCCATGGCAACACTGGATAACCTCGTTTTCGTTGCATTGGGGTAAGATATGGTAGAAGTTGTCGTTTCTTCTTATCTTCTTCTAGTTCATTTTCGATTTCCTGTTGTTCTTCTAAATATTTCTCCCACAACAATTTTAAAAACTCTTTGTACCTCTCTTCCCGCTCTTCGTCACGTTCATTTTCAATTTCTCTAAGAAATTCTTCTGTCATTTTCGGTTGAACATATCCTTCTAATTCTCTTTCTCGAAATACGGACGGATTTGGTCCATCTTTCATTTAATAAGTAGAAAATTTTAAAAACTTAATAGCTAATGTTTTTTTTGTTATATTAATTTGAGTTAGAATTTTATATATATTTTAAAAAGCTCTATTTTAATCAAGGAAAATATATTTCCGTTGCTGTAATAGCAGATTTATTTCTTTAAAAAACATCAATAATAAAAACATGTAGTGTAAAAAAAAAACTTTTTAGAAATTTTAAAGCGTACGAAAATATATATTTTTGAAATTCAAAGTTGAAAAGAGTTCTTCCACTGTCATTTAGTATAGCTTTCAACACTATTTCGAAAAAGAAATTTGATCAAAATCGAGTAAATCGGTTATGATTCGGCATAACCCAATTAATAGCAGCTTTATTGAATTACATTAGGTTGAGAAGGCATTTTCGGTATAAATATTATATAGGTTGAATCATAACGAAAACCTACACATATATTTAGGTTGAATCAATAACGAATTATTTTCGTCGAATTATTTTTGACGAAATTTAAAATATTCAAGTTTTTTTACAATCCACATTGAATATAGTGATGCCATCTTAGTTACGTTTCATTTTTTCTGAATTATACAATATTTCGACCGGAATATAATTCAGGAAAAAATGAAAGGTAACTAAGATGGCATCACTATCATCAACGTGGATTGTAAAAAAACTTCCAAATCGACAAAATTTAACAAACCTTTACTGTTCTACCGTCTTAACTGTAAATCATCTTTACTTATGTACTTAACAACGCCGATTAACTAAAAACCATCTTCACTTAGGTAGTTTATGAAGCGAACCAGTTTTGGCACTGGCGCTCACTTAACACATCTTCTCCATATACATCGGATAATTTTTTTTTTGCTTGAACAGTATTTTTATCTTTTCTATAGCAAAATAGTAAAATATGGCGAAAATGCTGTTTTTCACTTTCCATATTTAAAAGGTTATCAACCAAAAACTACTGTCCAGAATCAATTGAAGCAAGTCTTGCCATGTCAGCTGTCAAAATACATATGATTCTGCGGCTTAAGTGTGAAGTTGGCTGTGAAAAAATACAATTAAGCCCTCTGTTGGGAAAAAACGAAATTACTTTCCGAACAACCCAATACAATACAGCGATCAGATTCATTTAAGTAACGAGAAAAGCTAATGCATACTGAGGAATTGTTATGGTCGAAAAAAATACCTGTGTTTTCTTTGGGTATTGGAAAAGACGGGAAGGTATTAAAATTGCGATAAAAATTAAAATTCCTTTGAAAATGAACATGTGCTCTCTGAGTACGATCGCCAATATCGACCATACTCAGAGAGCACCTGTTTCTGATAGGCATGCTTGTCGCTAGCTTTGTGCGAAAATTGCGGGGAGATGTAGAAGCAAAAATTGTGAAACTAATAAAAAAATTACAAAAAATAACTAAAAAAACTATACAGGCAAAAAGTGGATGGAATAGGAATTGAGAGGGAAGGTTAAAATAGATTGAAAGGAAAATATTAAGAAGATCTAAAAAGAATTATTTAAAAAAAAAGAAATAGAAGAACCCAAAAACCAAAGAAAAGTAAAAAGGAGTGAAGCCGACCGTCGACGTTGTTGGGACAGACTTAGATGGTCCTTCTCTCTCTTACTTATCCCCAAATTCGCCCTATGGTACTCCACGGCCAAATAAATTTGGACTGCCCCTTTTGTATCGACAATGATCTCTTTCAACCCATCTTAAGGCAGTGTTATTATAGGACCACATACCTGTAAGGAAAAGGGACCTTGAATAAAAATATTAAATCCATTAGACTTCATTATAAACCTTTAATTAATTTTCTTCACTTAAATCTATTATATATACAATAATTTTGCAGCATACTCGTATATTATTAATATTTGAGAAAAAAATATAAAGAAAATTATTTCTTATACAATAAAAAAAATATATACGATCATATGTAAAAATAACTTAAATGATAAATCAACATGTTTGTGCAATAATAAAAAATAAATATGAAAGATCAAATTCCATTTTCAACAAAAAAAAAAATTTCATATTAACTTATTCAGCTAAATAAAAATATTCAGTTTTCAATTTCTCTACTTTATTATGTATATTTTCTCGTATATTTTAATATTATTTATTTAAGGAAAGAAAAACCAATTCTGAAAAACCGTGATCGGTAAATTTTTGTATATAATATTTTCTGTTTTTCTAATATGAAATTTAATATTACAATATAAACAGTTAATAGCAATTAAAGTATATTTCTATTTCGATTACCATCTAGGTTTACATTATTAAAAAAAACAGTTCAATTATTTTTACGATTTAAATTTCTTTTTGTTTTCATGCCTTAAATCGAAAAAGAAACGTAAATTTTCCTTACAATTAAAATCATATGAAAAGGAAATAAAAAAGAAAGAAAAAGAAAAGAAATACTGAGAAGAAATGGGAGAAACAAAATTTTATGGTTTCATGGTTGCCAGCTTGCATAGGCACAAACACTTGGCAAGAAGAGACAACCAAGTTTATTAATTTACCCTTCCATATTATTTCTAATTCAACTAATTTCATTTACCATTTTATATTTATTTAATTTATTTCATTAATTTTATCATTTAGTGATATTAATTTATAGTGGCATTTATATATAAGGCGTTTTCCATTGGACCAATTTTGCTACTACTCGGTAGTTGTAGCTGTCATCATCTACTCTACCTCGAACAAACGAGCACATTGAACTGGGAGTTACGCATGCAATTTACGTTAGGTGGATTCTAGTTGCGAAAGTGAAATAGATAGTTTTGCGGGTTCGTTGGTTATGTTGAAGAGTCATATTTTTGTCAGTATAGTTTATGTGTGAATAAACTCATTTTTTATTGTTTATGTGTGAGTAAACTCAGTGTTGTTGCTGACTATGTTGAGGTTATGTATCTACTAGTGTTATAAATTTGGCTTTCCTTTGGTCATCTACCGAGTAGTAGCAAAATTGGTCCAAAGGAAAACGCCTATAGTAGCATAAATTTCATTCTTAATTTAAAAAATTCTTTGTAATATTTCATTGTTAAGAGTGCATATAAAAACGGATAGATACAATATATAGGGTGGACCATACGTGTATATGTGGTCCAAATTTAGAAGTTCTATTTTAAAAAGTAAATAAAAAAAAACTATGGCGTTTTTTCAAATTTCCCATTTTATTAAAAAGATTGAACCTTGAAATTTAAGAATAAAACACAACATCATTTAAATGACTGCCACGGCTGGCGTTACAGTACCCCATTCGCTCGACCCAATTTTTCACTACATTTTCGATTGTCTGGGCCTGTATCTCTTCAATGGCAACTTTGATTTTGTGTTTTAAGGCCTCAATTGTCTCTGGATGGCTTGCGTAACATTTATCCTTAACGACTGATTACAAAAAATAATCCAACGGGCTCAAATCACAGCTCCAAGGCGCCCAATTGATATCAGAATTTCGACTGATTATTCGGTTTTCGAAAGTTCTCAATATTTCCCAGTTTTCTGGGAATGATGTTTTGTTTCATTATTAAATTTCAGTCTTTCTAATAAAACCGGAAATTTAAAAAATATGGACTAGTTTTTAAATGGTCCACCATATTAAAATGGAACTTTTATATGGTCCACCCTATATATAAAAAAATATTTCATACTTATGAACATGTATGCAAAGAGGCATTTTACGAATATGTGTACATAAATTTCATATTTCTGGTCATTTAATCAACACTTCGGAAATATCTTTGTCATCTCTGGTTGCCAGTTCTCGAGCTGGCAGTACTCCCCGTTCGGAAATTTGATGTATGTGTGTGTTTCTACTCAACTTCGATTCAAAGTTGCCATTTTATTATCTTCTGTTCGTTATTGATTTTCCACCGAATCTCTATCAATTTGCTAGTATTGGGTTGTTCGGAGAGTAATTCCGCACTTAATTGTATTTTTTCACAACCAACTTCACACTTAAGCCGCATAAACATACGTATTTTGACAGCTAACATAGCAAGGCTTGCTTGTGAAAAATTCGATTGATTCTGCACAGCTAAATATGTAACGTGAAAAAAGGCATTTTCGTCATACTATATTTTTTTACTATATAAAAGATAAAAATGCTGTTCAAGCAAGAAAAAAACATCCGCTGTGTATGGAGAAGATGTGTTAAGTGAGCGCCAGTGCCGAAACTAGTTCGCAAAATTTCGATCCGCCAATTTTGATCTCGAAGATGCACCACGTTCTGGAAGGCCAGTTGAAGGTGATGAAGAGACAATAAAGGCCAGTTGAAGATGATGAAGAGAATTGATGCAAACTCGTGAGATTGCTGAGAGATTAAATTTATCGAATTCGAACGGTCATGATCATTTGAAACGGCTAGGTTTAATCTCTAAGCTCGACATATGGGTTTCTCAACATCTTACGGAAAACAATTTTTGTGATTTGCTTCTCAAACGCCAAGAAAATGATCCATTTTTGAAGCGTATCATCACTAGAGTCGAGAAATGGGTTGTCTACAACAATGTTAAGCGCAAAAGATCCTGGAGTAGAGAAGATGAACCGGCCAATATTCATCAAGAAAAGGTTATGCTATCTATGTTATTTGGTGAGATTTCAAAGCAATCGTTTATTTTGTGCTTCTACCAAGCAACACAACGATCAATTCTGAAGTGTACTGTCATCAGTTGGACAAATTTAATGATTGGGGCAAGAATTGGTCAATAGGATAGGTATAGTGTGCCAACAGGATAATGCGAAACCATATACAAGTTTGGCCACTCGGCTAAAGCTTTTAGAGCTTCCATACGATATACTACTACATCCCCCATACTCTCCAGACCTAGCACCTTCCGATTATCATTTGTTCCGGTCCGTACAAAATTTTTTAGACGGTAAAACGTTTAATTCAAATGAGGAGGTCAAAAACCACTTGGATCAATTTTTTTTCAGCAAAGAACAAACATTTTATGAGCGTGGAATCATGCTATTGCCAAAAAGATGGCGAAGGGTATTGGGTTAGACTGGACAATATTTAATTGAATAAAATATTAATTCACTATAAGAAAATCATTTTAATTTTTATTTAAAGAAACGAAATTACTTTCTGGACAGTCCAATAAATATATTTTGTTGTAAAATTTTTGCGTTTCGTATAATTTCTGTACCAATTTTGATTTAGCTCGAATTGTTTGGTTTCTTTTCTTCTTTTCTCATTATTAGTAATGTTCCTCGGTTTTAAATTTATTTTTAAACAGAACAAATTTTTAGGAAATTTCATGTAGTTTTTCTTTTTTTCAAAAAAATTTTAAGCATATAACAACTGCACGATTTAACAAGGATTGTGAATTTTTGGTTTCTTTTTTTGTTTCTCTCTTCTTTTTATTGAGTCTTTATTCTTAATAATTAAGTAAAATTCGAATCAATGGAGAGAGAAAAATGATTATAATAGTACTAATAGCACGACTACATAAAAAATATAAAATGTGTACATGATTAAATAATATTCAAGAAAAACCAACGACAAACTTTTTTCGTGTACTTTCAATTTTGTTGCCATATTTTATTATTTTTTGTTTTTAGTTTATTTATTTACTATTCTAATTTGAAATAGACAATTTACAATAACACAAGTTACATATATTACTGCAAAAACTTATAACAAATATTTTTGTAGCATGTGTGCTGAAATATCACGGCATAAGCTGTAACTAAGGAGTGTCCTAGCTTATATCAGTAGCTGGAGTTGAACTCAAAGCCATTGCATATTACAAATATTCGTCCCAGAATCACTTAGTCTATATTTATATAACATTTTTATTATCGATGGTAATTGTAAGACGATACTATTTTTTTCCTATTATTTTAAGTAAATAGGAAAAAACGTACTGCGTTTAGTAAATTTTTCCATGTTACGAATATAGCCACTAATAATCGTATATTGTACTTTAGCTACGTGAGACATTACGTAGTGTATATTTAAAGGTGAAACGTCATAATATAAAAAAATAAGAGATTAGTTTCATTTGAAAAAATTGGAGTGCCCTTGCGTAAGAGGAACGACAATAATATAGGAATAATAACATTCTACATAAGATGTAACCCGTTTCTACGATGAAATATAGACAACTACCATGAGAACAAGTATTTATTTTTATATTCACTCCATAAGAGCATATATTTCAGAATTTTCTGGACTCATATATTTTACGATTATACGTCTGTATACGAACGTACTTGCAAAGATATTTTTTATATCAGCATTATGGTTATAATAATCCTATACAGTATGCGTCGAGTAATACTGGCAATGCTCTCATATATACTCGTACATAGTCCTTCGGCAATGTTAAGATTTTGAAGGAATTTTAGTAGTTATTTACCTGCTTATTTTCACATACCGATTGAATTATATATTCGAGGCTGTAAATATATTATACCTATGACGTTTGCTGAAATGAATGTACATCAATAATTCAAACAATACACGCGAATTGACCGAGTAAATAGACTCCAGGCATGTAAGCAATTTTCCACACTCAGTTGAACGATATTTATGCCGAGAAGTAAGAAGCTAAGCTTATTTTTATGTTTTAGCGATTATTTCTGTAAATGGGTTTTTCCATTTTTAGTAGCCAAAAATATACTACCGAATATACAATACCAAAAAATTTTCATATACATACACGAACTGTATGATAACATGGTTGATTCTTTGACTTGACTAATCATATTTTGCTATTACCAAATATTCGACCAAATATTCCAACCAGACCGGACACATAGGCAACATATTCGACTATTTTAGACATTAAGTTGGAATTTCATTTTTACACGTATTCTTGTACATTATTCCACTTGAAAAGTTTTTGACAATAACTCTCATATATGACATAGGATTTCGTCTCGTTTAGAACAGAAAAAAGCTTTTAACTTGTTAACATTATCCCCAAAAATACTAAATCATATTCTTTCTTGTAGTCTGTATCAAAATTTCTCAAAAGAAAAAAGTGCAGACAAGTTATTATATTACGAAAGTGCTAGGCAATATAAATTTTGGTATAATTTTCATCAATTTTCTGTTATTACCATATTTTTCATCACGTTCACGGAAAAAGGATCGTTTTCGTTCTTCGAGAGCATAGTTGTCATCATCAAAATTGTTCTCTTCGGGAAAACCATCTCCACGCTCGGATTCTTCTTCCCGCGATAAATATTTCGCCAGAAGCCGATTAAGTTGCTGCCGATTAACAAGAGGTGGGCCCTCCGGTTCTGTACAGAATATTTATTCAGTCAATTAATCGTTAATAACAGTTCAATTAACGCTGATAATGCAGATAATTTCGTCATTTATAGTAAAATCACTCACCTTCGTTCCAGTAGTCATCGTCCAGACCAGCTAAATGAGCGGGATTGTTATAGTTCCGGAGAGCTAATTGTGCCTCACGTCGGTGCAGAGCATCTACAGCAGCCTGTAGGGAATATGGGGAGTGCTGTGCTTGAATACTCCCAATAGACCATAACCAAAGACTTGCAAATAACAATATTCCTTGTGCCATTCTATGACCTATTTAAAATGAAGAAGAAAAGTTGAAGAAATCATCATTTAGTTTTTTTTTTTAATTTCATTATCGGCAAAAATTTACTTTAGATTACATTTAGCATTTTTAAAAATATTTTTAAAACAGTATTTAAGAGTATTGTAAATCTTTACCATAAATTATATCCACCTAAACCTACAAAAACTAATAAACTAAGAACATTATGAGATAGCCAACAAAAATGTAAGTAAAATGATATACTATAGACCATAAAAGAAACTATACCAAATAATATAATACTTAAGAAATTCAAATTTACCTTGCACCAACAAAGAACTTTAATACAAAAATATTTTTGAAAACCAAAATTTTTTTTAAATATTTGGCTTCATTTAAGCACATGGAATACACTATTGAACAAATTCATTTTTGCAATCGAACAGTAGCAAGAATGCTTTAGTTTAGGCAGTTGTTTTGTCACCGTGGAAGAACTCCTTTGCATAGTAAAACAACTGACTAAACTTATCCATCCTTCAGGACTTTTTTCGAGTCTAAAGGAAAAACAAAAGGTTTTTTTAAGCTCGGAACCGACCCATTTCATTTCTTCTTTTCCAAGATCGTAAAAACGATTATAAACCATTAACTTACAAAATGCCTTGTTGCACGGAAATTCCTCTGGTACCGACAATCGGAGCAGAAGATTCGCTGGTATTTAATGGAATATTCAATTGAAAATTAATATAAAATTTAAAAAATCTGAAAAGACATTCGATAGAGTTTGGCATCAGGCTATTTTGTCAAAAATGCATGCATTTCGTAAATATGACCAATAATCCACCTTTCGGGCCATTCACATATTACTAAGTGAACAAAATTAAATCCATTAGTTTATGACAAATTATCGAGGAAAAAACGTTCTTGGATATCGGACAAGAAATCAGATAAGGCATCGGGGTGAGGATTATGACTCTGAGTGACTTTCAGACTCACAGTGATACTAAGAGACTCTGATTTGGAGCGTATAAGCTCATGCTGATCTAACAGAGATGATATAGATATATGAGAGAGACTATCGAAGACAGGTAAGACAAATAACCTACAATTGGTGATCCTGATGTGATTAACGCAATGGTGCCTCAGCCAGAAGCAATGATCAACGAACAACGAGCAATTTCGATAGCATGAAGCCGCACAGATGAAAAATTAAGCTAAGCAACAAGCAACCAACCAGCTATGAGCAACTAGCAAAGAGCAATAAGCAACATACAAAGAACGACAATCGACAAGTAACGAGCAAAGAGCAGTGAGTAACAGGTACTTAGCAATGAGCAACTGGCAACTATTGTAGTAACGAGCTATGCGCAACGATCATCGACCAATAGGCATCAGTCGAACAAATTGCATCATGAGCAAAAAAACTACCAACTGCAACGAGCAACAAGCAACTACCGCATACCATTCGCAAAGCGTAGATATAATCGAGTGGTAGCACCGGACCGAACCAGTAACAGGGTCGGAAACACTGCCGGCCGTTTTGCTTGGACAGAACTGTAGTAAAGTGATGGAAAGGAATCCAAGAAAATCTGTTATTGATACATTGCAGATTTCTCAAGATCAAACAAACCTTGCCAAATTTCTTTTGGTCATAATAATAATGTCCATTAGAAGACAAGGGCAGTAAGTTTCATTAAGAGGATTGCAAATCAAATCCAATACACATCATTCTGAAAAAATGTTCAAACAAAAAGAAATGTTTTCACCACAATTCTAAATAAGATTAAAGCTTTCCAGAATAAAAAAAATGCATGCTAAAAACTGAAAAATTACACATATGATCGTAAAAAACCATGTCTTCGATAAGTAAACAAAAGCGCAGCATTCTTTTAATCTCACTGGCAGATCCAATGCTTCGAAAAATCTCTGGGTCATTGGAGTACACCAGTTCTTGATTCATAAAAAACATATTCAATATCTGAGAATGTTACTTTTGTAAGAATAAAGTGCTGGTTCTATCATTTTGTAAATTTTATTATCAAAGTCAAGAACCTAGAAGTCATGCTTTGAATTTTAGAACTTTTAAATTACGAATAACATTATTAAGCTCAGGTTGGCATTCAAGGTATGGTTGCAAACAGTGCGACAACTACTGGTAGGGTCCAGAACGCTAACAATAATAATTCCAAACATCCCACTTTTGCGCCGAGGTCGTCCAGTCCATCAAGTCCAATATATCTTTGGTATTCTGACCGATACCATCGCTCCATCGATTGCCGAGCCTGTCTTATTTCTCCTACACTATACACTTTTCGAGCAGGATCCTCTTAAGTAACCCATCAACCGCTTTGTATTAAAAAAGATTCCGGAATTTTAGATTCTCACGAAGAGAACAATAGATCTTCAAGGATCGTCTTCTCGAACATTGCCTAAAGTTTGCAATGGATTCTGCTTAGAATTCAAATCTCTCAAGAATACATAAGTATTATTAGTAAGAACCAAGTCCTGTACATCAGTAACTTCTATTTTATAGTGTGATATTTTCAGCTTAATAGCCTAGTCTGACTAATAATCTTCCATCCCAGATAGAAAAACGATTAAACTCTTTCGAAACTGCATCTTGATGGGGTAGGCAAATCCTGAACTTCGAAAATATAAA
Source organism: Atherix ibis (assembly GCA_958298945.1). Lineage (NCBI taxonomy): Eukaryota > Metazoa > Arthropoda > Insecta > Diptera > Athericidae > Atherix > Atherix ibis. The sequence goes on from OY282607.1 coordinate 51,284,474, forward strand.
TGTTCTCTTATAGGTATTACTGTACTCAAATCAATTAAAGTATTGTGCTATAGTAATTTAGATTACAGCTCTAAATTCAGCATTCCCAAAACTACAATATAATATTAATCTAATGAACTACTTGGAGTAGAATTTTATGTAGACTAAGGAAATCGGAAAGTGCTTAGCTTTTTTTGATAACATTGAAAATGTACAAGATTTATCAGTTCGAATTTGTATCGGTGCAAGTTTGTATTTAAAAGCATGTACTATAATGCTATTTTTGTGAATTATCAGTAAATAGTATTAAATAAATTATGACACTGAGAATGTTCCTACATAAATAACTATTCCTCTCATGAATAAGTCAAGGAATCCTTATAGCAAATAATACATTATGGACTTGTTAGCAATTCAATATCATTTTCCCACTTAAAATAAAAGTTTCCGATATGGTCACGGACAAACGACTACCAGTTGATATAAAGCATTTACCATTTATCTCCGACTAGGAAGAAAATGGACTTCCACCAACGTGATATGGATATGCTCCTTGTCATTTGCTGGGATATTTGAAAGTCAATGAGGAGGAATTCATTCATTTACTGTACAACTCATTCATATGGATGTGCGATAACATTCTCTTCAAAAACCTCAGACCATAAAAATCTAAACAAAGAACGCCAACATACTCGGCACATAATGGTCAAACGTTGAAATTGAAAACCTTATTCTCAGGAAATTGTTCGAAAAATACCGGAGATTATGTTAAAAAATTAATGAAATATTCCTATTCATTCAGAATGAGCGGCATTGCATAATGTATTCTGGGCCTTATACACCAGCTTTACCATCAGAATTTTAGTAATATTGAAAACACATTTATACTGCTGGAAATATTGTGCCTGAATAATTTATGGAAATTGTTTTAAGTATAGTGTAAATTTTGTAATTCTAATTTCCACATTTCTCGATTGAACTGAAAACTTTCCAATTCTAAAGTACCAAATTTTATAATTAATTCGATGATTGGATACAATGTCATAATAAATAAATTAAATTGTACTGAAATTATTGTAAACGTTTACATAATTTTATATGAAAAAATAATGGAATTTATATCCGAAAATACGAAAATGAATCACAATGAAATTGGCTTTTTGATTTACCAGTTGAGAAAAGGAAGAATATTCAAATATTTACGTGATAGGATTTAATGCTAATAATATATTTCCTAATAGACACTTTTAAATATATCCTTTTTCAATGTAAAACTCTTAATAGAATACATACGAGAATGCAGTGGGTGGGAGTGCTTTTTTTGTTGTCTTTTATGCTATGCCTATATAAGTGGTGTACTCAATGCATTTCTACTATCAGAACACCTCCATATATACGTACTCGTATTTAGAAGATTATAGGCCCAAAAAATAAAGAACTTTAAACATGAAAATTAGTGCAGAACGAACATTTTATGAGTGTATCTGATGGAAAAGTTGTCCATTTTTAATCAAGGAAATCTGACTTTAAAGATAGTGATTTAGGAGTTAGCTTAATTGATATGTGTAGATCTCCCAATTTAGCTAAATTTATTATTTTTAATATCAAATGTAAAAACTATACAACTACAACACCTGCTGAATCTTAATAGCTAAGGCGAAAAGGTTGATAATGTTGCATAAGCCGTTATACTTGCTAGTACAAAGGTCATTCAACAAGTACTTAGCCTAACCACCCGATAGACTTTCTGTCACAAAAGAAATTTACCATCGTGCAGTACATGCTTTTAGTAGCCTACTGTCAAAGTTTCATTTGATTCCCTTTATTAGTTTTGTTTTGAGAGCCTTTGAAAGCGAGCGTGTCGGTCGGTTGCACAAAAATGGAAAAAGAAGAATATCGTTCGGTGATTAGATTCTTGTTTTTGGAAGGGAAAACACTCAGCGAAATCAAAGATCGCTTGGATGCTGTGTATGGTGACTCTTCTCCTTCGATGGCGACCGTCAAGAATTGGTTCAACGAGTTTGTTCGTGGCCGCACGTCAGTTTTTGATGAGCCACGCCCAGCTGCCCCGAAAACGGCTGCTACGGAGGGAAACGTTAAAAAAGTCCACGATCTCGTGTTAGCAGACCGTCGATTGAAGGTTCACGCGATAGCTGAGACTGTGGACATCGCAGTAGGAACGGTGCATCATATTCTACACGAAGAACTGGGCATGAGAAAGCTGTCGGCGCGATGGGTGCCGCGTTTGCTCACACCGGAAAATAAGCGCAACCGTGAGACCACGTCGGCGACGTGTTTGGCGCTGTTTCAGCGCAATCCAGCGGAGTTCTTGCGTCGTTTCGTGACCGTCGACGAAACATGGATTCACTGGCACACACCAGAGACCAAGGAACAGTCGAAACAGTGGACTTCACCCGGCGAACGTGCTCCGAAGAGGGCGAAGACTGTTCGATCGGCCGGAAAGGTGATGGCCACCATTTTCTGGGATTCACAAGGTGTGATCCACATCGATTACCACGAGAAGGGTAAAACAATCACGGGGCGCTACTTTGCTGGCTTATTGGGCCGATTTGACGTCGAATTGAAGAAAAAGCGGCCCCGCTTTGCGAAGAAAAAAGTGCTGTTCCACCACGACAACGCGCCGGCTCACACCTCCGCCGTCGCCACGGCCAAATTGGTCGAATTGCGCTACAAACTGCTGCCCCATCCACAGTACTCTCCAGATTTGGCCCCCTGTGACTACTTTTTGTTTCCAAACCTGAAAAAATCACTCGCCGGGAATAGATTTGGGTCGAATGAGGAGGTCATCGTCGCCACGGAGGCCTATTTTGCTTACCTCGAAAAAATGTATTTTTTGCACGGGTTAAAAAAGTTAGAGCATCGCTGAGCCAAGTGTATCGAGCTTGAAGGAGATTATGTGGAAAAATAAATTGCCACCTTTCCAAAATTTTCGTTTTTCTTTTGTAGGGTAAGTACTTGTTGAATGACCCTCGTACTCGTCTGAAAAAGATCTACGGTCACTTTCTCGGTAGCCAGCTGTAATTAATAGTCAAGTACTCAGCCCGAATATAAATATTCTATAAAATTTCCGAGATTCTATGATAGAAGGTATCGTGAAAAGCTAGAAGGTCGGGTTTTATATTTTATGAAAAATCTAGACCAGAATTTCTATCTGATAACTACCGAAAATCATGAACAAATCATTTACTTTGATATAACATTATATAAAAAAATAAAACTCATGATATTCGGCAGTTAAACTGGTACAATTGACGATGCCCCATCGATTTGTCTTTAAAATTCTTATGAAAAATAGTTACTCGCTCCCATTGACGTCGGTGTAGTTCTAAGGATAAAATATTCGTTTTTGGGATAAACATTCAATAATTATTCCAGCACTTACTAAAACTATTGCTAAATAAATTATTATAAATTTTTATTAGTAAATATTATTTATTTATATAAGCGGTGGTTGCAGCGAATAAAACGTGTTTTGGCTAATAAGACTATATGGTTTATGGGCAATTATTATTTTTTTTTTTTTAATTTTTTATTTTGAATGATATCTACAACTACTTATGCTAGTACCAAGCAGATTTTTTACGGGAATATACAAGGACATGAAGACATGTGGAGGAAAACACCCATCGATGTTACCTCAGAACAGGGTAATTTTATTTTATAATTTTAGAGAATCTCTCGGCCATCGCCGTTTTAAACGTCGATGGGTGTATACTGGAAGGGTGGGAGTGAAAAGTGCCCTTCCTAAAGGATTAGGGTGGAAGGATAGGTGCGAATGGAATTTTTTATATCGGAAGATGCATAGTTCACGAACAAATGGAACATTTAGGTCACGGTGGATAACAGTGTTTCGCACATAAAAGGGGCCATTGACAATTTTACGAAGGATTCGGAATTGTAGGGATTGGATTGGTAGGGAGTTGGAATGCTTAGTCGAACCCCAAAGTTCTAGACCATATGTCCATATTGGTTTCAAAACCGTATTGTATAGTAATAGTTTACTTGTTGTTGTAAGTTTTGATTTACTGTCTAGGAGACGTAATAATTGTTTGTATCGTCCGTTAAGTTCACGTCTTTTAGTTTTCGTACGAAGGTTCCAGGTTAACCGTTTGTCGAATATAAGTCCAAGGTAACGTACGCTATTTTTTTGTGGAATAATACTGCCGTTTAGGGTTATGTCGGGAATTTGTTCTCGGCAGAGTGTGAAAGTTACATGAGCGGATTTTTGCTCATTTACCTTACTCTCCACCTTTTGAACCAAGTTTCTAAGGAGTGGATATGGTTCTGTAGGATACTAATGGCTGTGGAAGGATCTTTGTGATGTGTCAGGATGGCTGTATCATCAGTATATGTTGCGGTTAGGATGTTGTTGTGGCAAGGAATGTCATGGGTATAAATGTTGTATAGGATAGGACCTAGGATACTTCCTTGAGGGACACCGGCGGAAATTGGATAAATGTCAGAGTACTCCATATTTTCAGCTACCTGAAAATATCGGTCTGAGAGATAAGATTTAAGGATGTGGAAATAACTTGAGGGTAAGACTCGCTGCAACTTCCAAAGTAATCCAAGGTGCCATACACGGTCGAAAGCATGCGAAATGTCAAGAAACACTCCTGGGCAGTATTCCTTTCGCTCTAGCGAACACGCTATGTAGTCGACTACGCGATGACACTGCTGGATAGTGGAATGCTCAGGTCGAAATCCAAACTGATGCTGAGGAATGACACCCTCGGTTTCAAAAATGGGATAAAGGCGTTTTAGGATTAATTTTTCTAGGATTTTTGATAACATGGGAAGGAGGCTAATAGGTCTATATGAGGTAGGAAGGTTTTTGGGCTTATTGGGTTTTGGGATCATCTTAATTATGGAAAACTTCCACAGGGAAGGAAAAAATGATGTGTGGAGGATACTATTATAAATATAGGTTATAAGGACGAGGGTTTTTTTGGAAATTTATTTCAGGATTTCTGAAGTTATTAGGTCATATCCTGGGGTTTTTTAATTTGAAAGGTGTTCTATTGTGAATTTAACTTCGGAAGGAGTGAAAAACTTAGGAGGTGGACTTATGGGCAACTGAGTTGATATTTGTCGGAATATTTGTTCGTCATGCAGAATGTCTTGGACATCTTTGTGAGGCTTAAAGATGTTTTCTAAGTGTTTGCAGAAGATGTCGGCTTTCTGTTTATCTGTTTTTGCCCAGGTTCCGTCGGTACTCCGGAGCGGGTGTGTAGCTGTTTTGTATTTGAGAAATCTTCGGGTAGCTGTCCAGAGTGACTTATTAGTTGTCAGTGATTCTGTGTATTCAGTAAATCGTTCGTTGTTATAATTAATTATTTCTTGTTTCAGTTCTCGTTGTAGTTGGTTCAGTTTTTTCTTCTCATTTAGCATTCTTGAACGTTGCCACTGGGCCCTGGCTCGACGGGGCAATTATTGAGAGAAAACACATACTCGGATATCGGAGAAAATATCGAAAAAGGTATCGGAGTGAGATTCAGATTGAGACTCGGAGTGAATAAGTTCATGCTTCTGCACAAGAGATAATAAAGAGATACGAGATAGAGTTAGAATAAATAACAATTGTCTTACTTGACTTCGATACTCTCTTTCTGTCTCTCGTATATCTCTATCATCTCTGGTGCAGCAATATTAGCTTATTCGGTCCGAGTCTCAATCTGAATCTAACTTCGAGTCTCACTCCGAGTCTCACTCTGATACTTTATCTGATTTCTTGTCCGATATCCGAGAACGTTTTCCATCGATAATTTGCCATAAGCTAATGAATTTAATTTTCTTCACATCCTATTTAGTTCAGAACTTTTTTAATTATCTGTAGAATTACTGTCACTGCATCTGTTTTCTTCATAAAAAAATCCAACCGCAGTAATTTATCAATCTCTTTCATTACCTAAATGAGTTTGCGCTTTTGAAACCCAGCAAATGGTGCGCTTTGATCAAGATGCTCGACAATACTCGTGGACTCGGTACAAGTTTAAAAACCATTTACTACCAGATAACCTACAATTACTACAGATACTAAATTACTACAATAATATTACTTGAAACAAATTTATTGGGTTGTTTCGAAAATAATTTCGTTTTTCCCAACAGAGGATTTAATTGTTTTCTTTTCACAACCAACTTCAAACTTAAGCCGCATGATCATATGTATTTTGACAGCTGACATATTCGATTGATGCTTAAGCCGCATGATCATATTCGATTGATTCTGTACAGTAGTTTTTGGTTGATACCCTTTTAAATATGGAAAGTGAAAAACAAAATTTTCGGCATATTTTATTTTTTTATGTAAAATATAGAAAAGATAAAAATTCTATTCAAGCAAGAAAAAAATTATCCGATGTGTATGGAGAAGATGTGTTAAGTGAGTGCCAGTGCCAAAATTGGTTTGCAAAATTTCAATCCGGCATTTTTGATCTCGAAGATGCTCCACGTTCTGGAAGGCCAGTTAAACCTAATGAAGATACAATAGAGGCATTAATTGAAGCAAACCGGCAAATTACAACTCGTGACATCGCTGAGAGATTAAATTTATCGAATTCAACCGTTCATGATCATATGAAACGGCTAGGTTTAATCTCAAACCTCGACATATAGGTTGCTCATCTTCTTACAAAAGGAATCGTTTATTTTGAGCTTCTACCGAGCAATACAACGATCAATTCTGAAGTGTACTGTCATTAGTTGGAAAATTGAATGATTCACTTAAAGAAAACAGGCCATACTTGGTCAATTGGAAAGGTATAGTGTTCCAACAGGATAATGCGAAACCAAAAAACCAAGGAACAAAAATTTTATGATTTAGAAAGATGGCAGAGGGTATTGGACCAGACTGGACAATATTTAATTGAATAAAATATTAATTCACTATAAGAAAATCGTCTTTCATTTTTATAAAAAAAAACAACATAACATGAGGAAAAGGTTAGCCACTACGTACCCTATAAATATTATTGCTCACAACTTCTCCAAGCATTCACCTTCTGAAGGTTGTTTTTCTACCAAAAAAAAAACTTTACATACCATAAAATGTAAAATGTATATTTTAGATGTTTTTAAAATGAAATCCCTTTGAAGGTGAAGTGAACTTGAGTTGTTGCCGGTAAGAAAATTCGTTCGCATAAAAGTTTCTTATACAAATTTGCAAAAAAATATTCTGTTGGGTGTTTTTTTTTGTTCGTTGAGAAAAAATTGATGGATTTTCACTTAAGTTACAAATACAGTCAATATTGTACAATGCGACTTATCAAATGACGAGAAAGTGAATTTTTTTTTTTTTTACTGAATTTTTCCAAACTTCACTGCCAATTTGATTAATTGCCATTTAATTTGTATTTAAATTCCATTTAATTTTGAAATTGACTGAAAATCAAGATTTTATTATGTAAATATACTATGAAAATGTATATTTTCTTTAAAAAAAAAAAGTATAAGACCATCAAATTCTTCGGAACAGCTGATACTTCTTTGAAATTTTATTCCAACTTGGATTTAATACTCATCAAATACCTATAATGGTAGGTGTGTTTTTCCCTTAGCAAATAAATTTTAAAATTACAACCTTTCCAGTTTATTCCATTTTTTCTTGGTTCCATATCATTTTGAAGGATTAAAAAAAAAATATCCTAAGAACTCTAGGAAATTAAATGTATAGCATTAGTCTGTGAACACATGTTGTTCGGAGAATTTCAAACTAAATATTGGAATTATTTTGATCAAACAGCAGAAAATACTATTGATTCTGGGAAAAATTGTTAAAATATTTGTTTCATAAAACGGCGATAGGTTAATTGTCTTGATGCACAAAAATAAAAGAAAAATAATATTTGTAGACTTTTGGAAGATAATAGTTACTTGAAAAGAATATAATAAATGTGTTGCAAATGTATATTAGTAATTTTCAATTTTTTTTAAGGATAATTTAATAAATGTGTTGCAAATGAACTTTTTAAAGAGAAAATATATTCGCAATGAAGGCTTTTTGATAAATCGAATTTCCACATCAATTACGTTAATTATCATAAATTCTGTTTTTCAACGAAAATAAAATTTCTTAGAATTCATTTTTTCCCGATTTTTTTAATTTTCCATTAAATGTTTTTGATTTATAAGAAAATGAAATTACAATTAAATTAAGAGGAGATGGAAAATGGGAGACAAATTTTATTATTGACTACAGGAAATTAAAATTTTTGCTATTGTTCTGAAAAATATTCACGATTTGTCGTCTAATAAGAATATTTCATTTTCGATTAGAAATTCTTACTTGACGGCGTACTAAGGAGTTTTATTAATTAACAAATACTTTTGATATTGTTTGGAAAGGGGGGGGGGGGGTCATGTGTGGCAGAAATTTAATTATTGAATTATTATGAAAGGTTGGTTGTCTTTGAATGATTTGCTTCTATTTGTATTATACTCAGAATGTCATTCACATTTATTCGATATTGAAATAATAGAATTTTTTTGTTTCGTATTATATTAGTTATTTGCATAAATTAAGAGTGTATTTGTAAAAATTTGAACGGAAAATATCCTTAGCATCTTTGATTTGAAAAAAAGAATGGTTCGCATCAAATTGGAAAAATAGAATAAACATTCATAATAGGCTTGGACTGCCGTTTACAATAAAATTGTTCTTTCCATTCTACAATTTTCCGAATGTATTTTATTATATAGTAAGTTAGAAGTAACCTATTCTCAGCATATTTGATAATAATAAAAATCATTTCCGTAAATAGCTCCCACACATTTAACGAAATTCTATAGATTCTTATATCGACTGTATATTTTTTTAAATATTATAATCAAATATTTTTGAACTAAATAATAGCGTGTACGAGTATATAAAAAAAATATTAAAATTGGTGTATAACTTAAAAATGCGGGATTTTTGGCAAACTTTGAGTGTTTATTTTGAAAAATTGTTACAATATATTTTATTCAAAGTATTGTCCATCGGAAGCAACATATGGATTCCGCGCCAAAAAAACTGCTCCGGTATTCCGGTGAGGTCGTTTTGCATGGATCTAAACAAATGGTAGTCGGACGGGGCAAGATCTGGGCTATAAGGCGGGTGAGGCAAAACTTCCCAGCCACTGTTTTCTAAATAATTTTTAACCGGTCTTGCAACATGAGGCCGAGCGTTGTCATGATGGAAAATTATGGCTTCGTGTCTGGTCGCATATTTCGGGCGTGTTTCGGCCAATGCTCGCTTCAAACGGATTAATTGTGTTTGGTAGAGGTCGCCTGTGATCGTCTGGCCCGATTTCAATAGCTCATAATAGATCACACCCTTCTGATCCCACCAAATACAGACCATTACCTTGGCGCCATGGATATTTGACTTTGGCGTTGATTTGGCTGGTTGGCCGGGCTTCATATACGATTTTTTGCGCTTTGGGTTGTCGTAATGAATCCATTTTTCGTCGCCAGTAATGATTCGATTCAAAAACGACTTATTTTTCTGCCGTTCAAGCAGCATTTCGGACATGCAAAATCGCCTTTCAACGTCTCTCGGCTTCAATTCATATGGGACCCAATTTCCTTGCTTTTGGATAAATCCTGCTGCTTTCAAACATTTCGAAATGGCTGCTTGAGTGACTCCCAATGATTTTGCAATTTCTTCTTGAGTTCGACAACAGTCTTCGTCGAGTAATGCCTCCAAATCTTCATCTTTAAATTTTTGGGTTGACCTGGTCGTTCTTTGTCTTCCGTGTCAAAATCACCACTTCTGAACCGCACAAACCATCTCTCGCACGTTCAAATCGATGGAACATATTCAGGATAAGCTTCGGTGAGCAATCGATGTGCTTCAGCTGCACTTTTTTTCAAATTGAAGAAGTAAATCAACACTTCCCGCAAATGGGACTTTTTTGGTACGAAATTCGACATTTTTGAAGCAAAAAAAACTTTGTTGTTTACACTATTTCGTTCAATGACTAATCGAGAATGAATGACAGATGTTTAACCTCCAAAATGCCATATGAGTTATTATTAACACAAACCATGTGTAAAAGTTATGCCATCTGTTATACACCCAATAAAATGTTGTATTTTTTTTTAAATTTAAAAAAAATTAACTTTTAATAAAAATAACGAAAATAAATGATCATTATTAAACTTTTTATATTCATTTGTATTTGCCAAAGCTGTATTAAGGTAAATAATTATTAATTATATAAGTTCTTAGATTTTAATAAACTCGTAAATTTTTTAGTGCAACACCAAAGGTCCTATTTAGGTCCCAATTTCCCACCGAGGTCATTCATTTTGATAATTTTCAACATCAATTTCATCCTTCCATCGAGGGTCAGATGACCTTAGTATTTTCAGAACATGATCCATATGAATGGGGTTGAAAATAAAGTTTGTTATTCAATAATTTCTATTTTATGGTGAAATATTTGATACCCAATGAAGTAAGCGCAGTTGAGTTATGAGCTATAAAAAAGTTAAAAGGATATCGTTCTTTCATGATTTAAAGATATAATTATTAATCTACTCTGAATTGTGTGTTCGCTGCTGCCATGTACACAATTCGTTTGGCTTTCGTACACATACACATATGGTCAATTTTGGTGGATCCCATTATATACTTCTACATTCACGTGTGATGTATAATCATCATAATCGACATATTGAGCAAATAATTCATGCCATAGTGACAAATCTTTGCAGCAATTTTACACTCTTGCACATCAAACCAAAATATTGCTGTTAAAGCGTCCAGTATTGATGAAAGACCGCGATTTGCCCATCCGTCCCCGTTGACAGCAATTGGGATTGTGTTATTTGACTATTTAGAAGATTTACGAAAGGATCTTGGTCTGAAAGTGTATAAAATACAGCTCGTGCAAGAACTGAAGCCGAACGACCTGCCAAAGCGTCGAATTTTCGGTGAGCGTGCCTTAGAACAACTTGATGAAAGTCCGTTTTTCTATCAAAAAATTGCGTTCACTATTTCTGGTTGAATGGGTATATGAATAAGCAAAATTGTCGCATTTGGTCTGATGAACAACATAACTGTTATTGCACCCAGAAATATGCTCTGTTTGGTGCGGTTTATGGGCCGGTGGAATCATCCACTGCAACGTTACCGTCTTTCGCGCCCGCTATCGCTGTATGACTTCGAACTTTTTTTTGCCTAAAATATCAGAACTGCATCTGATCAACATGTGGTTTCAACAAGACAGCGCTACATGCCACACAAAATGTGAAACAATTGACATATTGAGAGATGAGTTCCGTGAGCAATTTATTTCAAGTTTCGGACCGGTGAGTTGGCCGCCTAGATCGTGCGATTTGACGCCTCTAGACTATTGTTTATGGGGCTACGTGAAGTCACTCGTCTATACCGTTAAGCCAGCGTTACTTGCTGCTTTCGAAGACAACATTATACGTGTTATTAGCGAAATACCAGCCGAGATACTCGAAAATATTGTTTAAAATGTGATCTCTCGCATGATTCATTAAAAACGTAATCGTGGCCAACATTTATATGAAATAATGTTTAAAAAATAAATGACAAGCATTGATTTATCTATTCAAATAAAATTCATATACTTTTGAAAAAAGTCAACAGCCAAAATAAATCACTCATAGTAGGCTTTGTACTCTGGTTAATTATTTTATTTCTTATTTTCAATTTTTACTGTGCTTGGTGTTAATTATTCGTTGAAAATATAAAGTTTAACAAGAACATTAGACACGCATCTCCAAGTCATTACTGACCCGCATCCAATATTTTACAATGGCTCGTTTTTTTCTTCAGCCACATCTCATTCATTTGACTAGAATACACATATATTAAATTTACTCTCAGCTGAGAACACCTCACTACAGAATGCAAAATCCCTATTTTTTTATAAAGTTTATCCGAATTTCAGATCCTTTTTTAATTGCTCTGGATTGTAATTGCTTTTTACATCACACATTCTGTATATGGGAAATATTAACTCTTATTGTTTCAGCATTTGTTATTTAATAATTGTTGAGTTAACTTTGGAGAACTTGACTTGAAAGTCATGTCTTATTTCATGAAAAATTCATCGCCCCTTAAAATAGGTCACATATGATAATTTTTAGCACTTGATGTTTAAGTTATTTATTAACTATGAATGTGATTTATTTATAATATCTGCAATATTATAGAAAAATTCTTTTTCATTTGTTGATAACTTTCAATAAATTATATACAACTGCAACAACTACCGAAACGGTATTCGATCAGTTTATTATATATATTTTAAGCTTAATTCAATTTTCATCTCATATCATGTCTTCGATTTCAATTTTAACGATGCTGTTGCATTTTAGACAAAATTAAAAATAAGATCTATGGCAGTGATAAGACAGTCTTCAGCTTCATCCGTCATCGGAAATTTATCCATTCGGATAAAATTGTGAGAGTTTTAAAATGTTGACAACGATACTAAGGCCAGCTTTTAGCTGTCGTCGGAATTATGTTCAGTTTAGAGTGGTAGTAATTTGCACGCCTATCGTACGTCCCCCCACTGCAGTTATAGACTACACAATGAAAACCGCAAACCCTACTACTGCATTAGATCTTCTGTGTAACATGTACCAGTTGCGTTGTATGTATTTGCAGATAAAATAAGGATGGTTCATGCTATTAGCTGATAGGATAGGGTTTTTCAAAAAGGGTGATATGATTTCTTTTCCAAAAAAGCACACTCATTGTTAAGGAAATTCAAATATTTTTTATTTAATATGAAGTACAATCGATTCAATTAAGTTCAAAATAAAACATCATTCAAATGGCCTCCACGACTTCTTTTGCAGGAACGAATTCGATGAACCTAATTTTCGAGCACTTTTTCCACTAAATCAAGTGGACTTCTAAAGCTTGAAGAGAGTCTGGTTTATTGCTAAAGACCAATGGCTTCGAATAACCCCACAAGAAATAGTCTAATGGTGTTAAATCACAACTTCTTGGAGGCCATTCAATGTCACAATTTCTTGAAATAATCGAATCTCCAAACTTTTCTCGCAATAATTCGGTTGTTGCACGTGCTGTGTGTCAAGATCAACTTCTTCCAATTTCGGCCATAAAAAGTTGGTTATCATCGATATATACCGATCTCCATTGACAGTAGCGGTGTTACCAGCTTCATTTCGAAAGAAGTACGGACTGATGATTCCACCAGACCAAAAACCACACCAAACTGTCAATTTAGGTGAATGTAATGGGTGTTCATGAATAATTTGTGGATTTTCTTCGCACCAGAATCGACAGTTTTGTTTATTTACCACACCACTCAGATGAAAGTGAGCCTCATCGGAGAAGATAATTTTCTTAAAAAAATCGTTATCATTTTCAAGTTGTTCCAAGACAAAATCAGCAAATTCACGATGTTTACGGTGGTCCAATGGCTTCAGTTTTTGAGTGATAACAATTTTATACGGATGCAAGCCCAAATTCTTTCTCAAAATCCGCCAGTTTGTGGTTTGAGACAGTCCCAATTCTTGAGAACGTCTTGGAATCGACAAATCGCGGTCTTCAGTAACACTTGCCTGAACGGCAGCAATATTTTCATTACTTCGAGCTGTTCTTTGTCTTATTGGCACTTGAACATTATGTAAAGAAAATGTACGCTCGAAATTTTTAACAATTCGACGAATAGCGAGCACAGTTGGACGATTATTACGACCATAAAATGGCAAAAGTTCACGAAAACTTGCAATTGGAGAACGATTATTTTGATAATAAAATTGAATAATTTGTAAACGTTGTTCTTGCGTATGTCTCTCCATGATAAAATTGTAAACATTACTGAATACAATGAAAAAAAAAGACATATCATGACATATTACAAATGCCCGAAACGTCACTTAGAAATCATATCACTCTAATTGGAAAACCCTATACTTCATGGGGTGTTGTAATATATTTATTATGGGTCGGATAGGTGGTGTTGATTTACTTTTATTTGTTCAGTGCAAATTTAGAGTATTTTTAACAAAATTTAAGTGTTTGTAGTGAAACGATATTTGACAATTTTGGTTTTCTGTTGTACTATTGGGAGCAGAAATGTAATTGTTAAAATGTTATTGGTAAAAGTTGATTTTTATTTTTATTAATAACATTTGTGCATTTTTATATTTTGCAAATATGTTTACCATTTATTTTAGCATTTTAATGAAAAAATGTAAAGTTATAAAATGGTTTTAATAATAAAAATGTTCCTTTCAAATCGTTTGTTTTCATTCTAATAAAACGATGTATGAAGCCAGTCATTATTGAAGTCTTGATTATTAGTAAAAAACCTGTGAGAGAGTAAGATTAATTGAACTTTGTGCTTACTGCGTTGTCTGCTTAAAATAATGAATTACCTCTTAGATTACGGATGTGTACAGTGAATAAATATTTTTACTCGAATTTCATTTTTTGAATGATAAGTAAATAGAAAAAATTATTTTAATTAGAGATCTCCTTTTTTTCGGCTTATTCATCTCGTAGTCAATTTACTTTTTTTCGCCTCAACATATTTCATAAAATAATCTAATTCAACTATATTATTACAAAGCAGAACTTTGAAGCTATAATTACTTCAATCTTCTGTTATGTAATAAAAAAAATATTTATAATTTATAGATAACCTATTTGTGCAGTATCATAATTCAAATTATTGCTAAAAAACATCGAAATTCAATAAAAGGTCCTAAAAAATTGTCCTTAATCTGTTTTCTTGATTAAATATAGTTTTTATTTTTTACTATATCAAAAGTTATCAACTCCAATATTCTTTTTATAAAACGTCCACTTTTATTTAGAATTCTTTGATTACTAATATAACTTTTTCCATTGAATTAATTTGAAGCTTATATCCCCAAAATCAAGGTTAATATCAGAAGTTCGAGGGTCGTTCAATAAGTCCTTGGAAAATCCGAGAAATTACGCTCGTAGTGTCAGTAAAGTTTTTTTTTTGTAAAAAGCATTATTGACAGGAAAGCTTTCAAAATTTCAGCTCGATCCATAGCGTAGGTCAATTTCTATCATCGATTAAAGTTAACGACATTTATTTGTGCATAACAATGGAAAAAAGCGAGGTTAGGGCTGTCATCAAACATCTCCATTTGAAAGGCTTAAGCCCGAAAGAAATCAAAGCCGAGTTGGATGCAGTTCATGGCACATCTGTACCTGTGTTTGCGACGGTTTACAATTGGGTACATTTAAACGTGGCCGTTCATCCACAAAAGATGAACATCGTTCAGGACGCCCAGTTGAGGTGTCTACTCCTGAAATCATCGACAAAATCCACGATCTGATTTTGAACGATCGGCGAATTAAAGTGCGCGAATTAGTTGAGGCCACGGGCAACATCACAAGGTACGGTCGCTTCAATTTTGCATGAAAAATTGTCTGTGAAAAAAATTTCGGCAAGATGGGTGCCGCGTTTGCTCTCAGAGGAGAATAAGCGCAATCGTGCAGTGGACTCTGAGGCTATGTTGGCACTCTTTTATCGCAATCCTGCCGAATTCCTTCGTCGATATGTCACTGTGGACGAAACCTGGATACACTACTACACTCCAGAAACGAAGAGACAGTCATCACAGTGGATTTTCAAGGGTGAACGGGCTTCGAAGCAGGCAAAAACTGTGCCATCGGCCGGTAAGGGATGGCCACGGTTTTTTGGGATTCGCAGGGCATCATTTTTATCGACTACTTGGAAAAAGGAAAAACAATAAAAGGAGCGTATTACGCGTCGTTATTGCAACGGTTGAGCAAGGAAATCAAAGAGAAACGCCCCCATCTGAAGAAGAAAAAAATCCTCTTGCATCAGGACAATGCGCGTGTGCACACCTGCGCTGTTTCCATGGCCAAAATTGTGGAATTGAGAATGGAATCGTTGCAGCATCCCGCTTATTCACCAGATTTGGCCCCGAGTGACTATTTTCTTTTCCCCAATCTGAAGAAATGGCTTGGCGGACGACGGTTCACTTCCAACGAGGACGTCATTGGTCAAACGGATGAGTATTTTGCAGAACTTCCGAAATCCTATTTTTTGGACGTGATAAAAATTTTCGAAAAACGGTTGGAAAAGTCGTGTATAGAGCTAAAAGGAGATTATGTTGAAAAATTAAAATTTTTTTTAAAAAAAAAAACGGTTTTTTCCATCTTTTTCTAAGATTTAGAATTAAAAAAATCTTTTTCTAAAAAATTACAATTTATAAGAAGAAACTGATATTGAGTTGTGGGAATGAGCATTGAGAGTTTTGTAGCGGACATTAAATACGCTGATTTTTTTTTAATAAAAATAAAATTAACTAATTTATATTTAGTCTTTGTTTTATTGTCAGTAGAATTTTCGAGGCCTTAAAATAAGTGGTAGTCTGACGTAACAATCCAGTCAATCTCGGTTAATTTTTGGTTATGAATTAATACAATGACATCGGTGCATAAATTTGCTATTTTCTCCATCTAACGGATCCATTAATGGTGCTATGCTTTACTGGGCTGTTCCCAAACTAAAGTGCATAATATCTCGCTAATATTGAACGTAGCCTTGCTATGGAAAGCCCTTGTCAAGACAACCTAAGTCTTATATATACGTATGTGTTTGACGGAAAGGATGAATTCTCAAAATATAAAAGATACAGCCATTTAAAAAAATTTCTTCTACATAAATAATACTTGTCACCCTATGTCTTCTTAATACATCACCCTGTCACACAACTCCTCGGCCTTTGAACGAACATATTAAGCAATTCCTCACTATTTGCTGTTATGAAGATATGAATGTTCAATTTTTTTCATAAACAACGAAATTTTCCCTAAAATATGAAAGCCTAACTTTTTCTCTTTGCATTAACTTGTTTTTGTCAGTAAGAAACGAGGGCTTTCGTACGGTGTTCTTTGAGATTGTTTTCCTGAATGATTTCTCTGTATCAGCGAGTATTTTTGAGCTGTTTCATACGTGTTTGCTGAATGAGTCATCTTATATTTATTTTTCTCCCATGTAATATTTTATCTTGGCTTGTTTTTAGTTTTTCTCTCAACGTTAATGTCTTTTTATTTTTCTATAATTCCATTAATTTCTCAGTAAGATTTTCCAGCCTGTGGCACTTTGTAATATGGTATATTTTCTCTTTCTCTTCCCTAATACAATATGTAACGTTTCTGTAATTTTCCGTAGCTCATACTTTTCTCAAACAATCAGTTTTCTCTTATTAATAGTTATTAAATTAATTATCATCGGTATTTCTCATAATGCAATTTACATTCAGCTCTGAATTTTTTTATTTATTTCTTTGTTCTTAAATTAAATTTAATTTTTATGTTCTTATTATTACGGCACACTAAATTTTATTAAATAACGAGCGTATAGTTCCTAAGACTATCCAATTTGTTGTCTTTTTTTCAAATTTGAATTGAACGTATTTATTTCTAATTATTGCAAATTCCTACAGTTTTTTTGTCATTGATTATCTCGATAACAAGAAAACTATCAATTTCCAATAATTGGAAAGAAGTCTGAACAAAGCTGCGTGTTAAATTTAGATATTTTAATTATGAGCCTAATTAAATATGCAGTTTTTTTCTCATCTTAAGTATTTTTAATGTAAGATAAATTAAAAAATATAAAATATTTGTGAAAAAAATAAAATCAGCATATTAACGCAAAGACAACCTTCATTCCTAAAATTCCAGTAATTTTAGGAATACATTCATTAATCTCGGCTGGTTTACAAACATAGTTAATTTACGAATTGTAAAAACGGCTGGTTAACACAGGTAGATAGCAAGGAAGCAACAGCTTTTCCGAAGTGAGCATACTCACTAGCTTCAAAAAGTCTTCATTAAAAAACAAGAATTTATCAGTTTTTTTGAAATAATTTGTTTTTAAAAAAGTTCTCTCATAACTTATAATTCAATCAATAAAACAGAATTAAACAATTTTTCATTAAATTAAAAAAAGGGAAAATATTTCCTACATTTTTTTTAAAAAAGCAGTCTCGTATTTAAGTTTCTCTAACAGCATGCGTATGATTTTTGTTAAAAAATAAATTCGAATAAACAAATATTAAAATATATCAAAGCGAATAATATCTAGATCTCTCGGAAAGTTGCTAGAATGGCAAACATCCCAAGTAACGCACTCGGAACTCACTCAATAAGTGCCGTCAATGAGTTCCGTTTTTGTTACGTCTGACGGCTCTAAGTTCAGGATTATGTCGTATTACGAATGAGTGCCGTCTATGGACTTGAATGACGGAACTAACTGAACTCGAAATGAATTTAGTGCGAATGTATTGTAAATTTACATTTCTATTAGTTGTCAAAATAACCAATTGTTAATTGAATGTTGCGGCGACAACAAGTTTTCCTCGTGCGTAAAATAAAGAAACGTAATAGTACATTATATTAATTAAACTATATTATTAGAATTAAAATATATAATAAATAATAATATTATTAAAAGGAAAATGTCCAAAAGAGCGTACAATAGGGAAGTCGCGAACGAAGTGAAAAGAAAATTAGTATGTGCAGTAAAAAAAAAAACCTAGAATTCACACTTGTTGATTTGCCTATACCGGTGCAAGGTAATATAATTGAAACCGACAATTCCATTGAATATCTTGAAAGTTTGGATAAAACAGAAGAAAGCTCCAGCACTCCACAAATACAACATTATTCCACTGTTATTTACATTTGATGGGAGGCAGGCAAATATTGGCTTCAAGGACCTGAATGTGTCAAAAATAATTAAGAGTAAGCATAATCTAAATTATTTTTAAATCTATGATAACATAACTAATAACTATTTTTTAATATAGATTGTGCATTGGATAAATTTCCCTTCGTTAGGGAACATGATATAAATAAAATTTTGAGGAGGTTTTTTTATACCACAAAAGACAATATATCCAAAAAAAAACAAAAAAAAGGAACAACATTGTGCAACTACTTCGGACACCGAATTGTTCGATGACATCGAGTTCCTAGAAATTAAATAGGTTTTAAGTTTTTTATATGGTTATATAGCTAGAAGAGGCTATTTTATTTAATTTTTTGTTATTAATTTTTTAATTTTATAAAAATATATTTGATTACAAAAAAAATTAAAAATATTTAACTATATGAAGACCCAAGTAACACCAGTTACGAAAATTATGCTATTTAACGGCACTCTGACGCAACTGTGTTCCGACATATAATTACGAATTTGTTCAAGATGGGTTCAGAAACGGTTCAGAAACTGTTCGTTCTTTGTCTGTGAAAGCCGGAACTCGAAAAATTTTTTGCTTTCATGTATGGGTGCACCCATACATGCAATTTCATGTATGAATGCACCCATACATGAAAGCAAACTAATTGTTTGAGCATCGGCTTGTAGCGGCAAAGAACGAACAGTTTCTGAACCGTTTCTGAACCCATCTTGAACAAATTCGTAATTATATGACGGAACACAGTTCCGTCAGAGTGCCGTTAAATAGCATAATTTTCGTAACTGGTGTTACTTGGGATTTGTTCACACATCGAGTAGCTAAATAATCGGCAGATAGCTTAGCTCTTAGATTAAAAAATACCTGGATAGGCCCCTACCGTATATGTATACGCAAATTTGTGTTAGAATTTGTACGTGGGGGATATGACTGTCAAAAATTTTTTATGTAGACATGACACCCACTGCCATCTATGTGTCGTAATGGAAATTTATTTAATTGCAAAAGCATAATTTATATTTATTTTAATTCACTTACTGGAAACAAAAATACAATTTAAATACAACGATATGTCATTTTTATTTTTTGTACAATCTTTTGATACGAAATGGAATTCTATTTTAGGTTAATTATACATTTCGTAAATATCAATCAAATATAAACCGCCTCAATTTTGTAGACTTTCGGAGAGTTTGAAAGCTTTACCATAAAATAGTACAGTGCCGGTGTATATAAAGTGTGTGTAAGAAAGTTTAAGGGACCGAATTTTTCTGTCTATTTTCCATTGCTGTTTTCATTGTGTTATTCTTCGGTAAGCTTATTATTTAAATAAATTTGTTTTGCTTGCTCTATTATACCACATTATAATGCATTTACTAAATAATATTTTTTTTTATTTTTTAAAAATATTAGTTATTAAGTTTTTAAGTACATTAAATTTTTCATTTTGTAATTTAGTTTTAAAACATTTTCTTTAATATTGTATACGATTAACATCTTAATGTGCACATAATTGCTTTCATATAATCAAATAACTTACAATTCATATTTTTTATATACTATTATAATTATAATATATAAAATATAATGCATTTACTAAATAATATTTTTTTTTACGCCGTTTCTGTTGTATTGCATGTGTGTGCGTTCTATGAATGTATTACCACAAAATTCGGTCAGAATTTTTGTGTGGAGGCCTATCCAGTTCTTCTTTAATCTAAGGCTTAGCTGCATTTGTATTACATAGGGGACGGCGTTGATATTAAATTGAATTAAAAAATAAAATGACTGGAGCACCATCCAAAGAATCGTGGTTCGAATTTCCCCAAAAAAAAACGTTTCCTTTCCATTTCTACTTTAATTTTCTTATCCCGATATCCTTTGCTACCAAAAGGCCTTTAGTGTCGTGTCGCTTAGAATGTACATTTCAATAGTAATACGTTGCGCTCCAGGTCATGAGAATTTTTGACAATAAGCTTGCGTGCTATGTTATAGAGATCTTACATACAAAAACAAGTCATGTTGCGAAGAAGAAGCTGTTTAGTTCAAACTGATTTTTGGCATATTCTCAAATAGGAGAAAATTTTATAATTTTGCAATTAATGACCGTAAGCTGACTTTCAAGACAACCTTTTTTTATATTGGGTTTTTCGGAAAGTAATTTCCTTTTTTTATAATAATGAAAGGCGATTTTCTTATAGTGAATTAATATTTTATTCAATTAAATATTGTCCAGTCTGATCCAATATCCTTTGCCATCTTTCTGGCAGTAGCATTATTCCTCGCTCATAAAACTTTGGTTCTTTGTTGGCAAAAAACGGATCCAAGTCATTTTTGACCTCCTCATTTGCATTAAACGTTTTACCGTCTAAAAACAAATGATAATCGGAAGGTGCTAAGTCTGGAGAGTATGGTGGGTGTGGCAGTATATCCCATGTGGTTTCGCATTATCTGTTGGAACACTATACGTTTCCTATTGACCAATTCTGGCCTTTTTTCTTTAAGTGAATCATTCAATTTATCCAACTGATGACAGTAAACTTCAGAATTGATCGAGCAACACTCAGTAGAAGCTCAAATTAAACGATTCCTTTGAAATCCCACCAAACAGATAGCATAACATTTTTTTGATGAATATTGGCTTTCGAAACATAACCTTTTTTTTTGCTTTGAACAGGTACATTTTTTCTACTTTAGAATCTTTTGCACATACCATAGTTTTAGACAACTCATTTGTCGTCCCCAGTGATGATACGCTTCAAAAATGGATCATTTTCTTGGTGTTTGAGAAACAAACTTTTTTTCCGTAAGAAGATGAAGAACCCATATGTCGAGCTTTGAGATTCAACCTAGCCGTTTTAAATGATAATGAACGGTCGAATTCGATAAATTTAGGGTGGTTATTCTACGGTTTGCATCAATTAATGCCTATATTGTGCCTTCATCAGCAAACGAAATTACTTTCCGAACAACTCAATATGTTTTAACATAAGTAAGTGCTGAAACCTAAAAACATATTGCAATAATGAATAATAATGAACATAAATAAACAATTCAAAACGCCTCGTCAGTCTTCAGACTTAAACGAAATTTAGTACGGTTAAATTATACTAAAATCCGTCAGCATAGCATAACTTCGAAGAACTTGCTTTGAAAATATAAAAAAAGAAGAATGTAATAAAATTTTTAACGAAGATGCATTATAGACATTGAGGAGAGAGGTTCTCATTTAGTTTTTCAAATATTTGCTATTTTTTCATCTATGGTAAAACAAATTGTTTAATTTTGTATACTTTTTTGTATCATAGAATATCGAAGCAACAATGAAATGAAAACAATTTCATAAATTCATAAATACTTATGTTGTATTTAAAAATATTAATTCTGCCTAATGTCGATAAATCGATAAACTTTTGGGCCTTTTTGGCACATAATTTATTCCGACAAAATTTGGTATATTAGATAAGAATAAAAGGTCGAAAGTTCATTTGACGAATGCAAAAGCCAAGTTCAGATAAGCACAATCTGTGGTGCAAGCATGAAACGAAATGGCGGGGATGAGTGATGATGGGAAAGTGTATGTAGGAGTATGTTCAGCAATTTGTTGGCGTTGGGTTAACTATTGAAATATTTCAATAAAAGATGAGTTCGTATTATTAATGTTAAACAATTTTTTTTTAAATTTTCTAAACATAGGACCGCTAAGCCTTGGAATTCCAAATCAGTTGTATACACTCCCCAACCGCCTGACTTAAATCTAATAGAACTTCGATGGGAATTACTTGATTTAAAGCAGGTGTGTCAAACTAACTGCATTCGGCCACCGATGTAATTTTTTTTGGTCCACGGTAACCATGCGCTGTAATAAAATGAAAATCAGATCAATATGTTATGAAGGTAATGGTTGCGTCGTTTCGTTGCGAAGCCGCCATAGTCGAGATGAGTAACCGTTACTTTCTTCGAATTTTAACAAAAAGCATTTGGGTTTGTTTCTTTAACCCGAAATAATAAAAATTTATGCTACAGGCATTTGTAGATATCTCATTATTAATAAAAGGCGGTGGCAGACAAAATTACGCAAATGGCAGGTGACGTCAGTTCACAACTACAGGAAATATGTACCAAAGTTCAATTTTTTAAATTACGATTTATGGAAACAAATGATTTTTTTTCTTGGTCTTTAATAACATGAGGATCACCGCATTGTTGAAAATTATCCCACTCGAATCTACAAGTATCTTTTTACACAGAAGTTCGTTTGTTGTCCTGCGATAAAGTCCTGAAGAGTTTGTACCTTCTTTTAGAGGAAACAATATTATTTCTTGAATATATATCGGATCCCAATTGTGACTAAAAAATCTACCATTTTCAACACATACTATATTAGAAATCATCTGATTATTTGTAATATTATATCGCAAGACAAAAATCCACAAATTATCGATAAAATAACTGACTTTGTTTAAAAAATCGTTTGAACGTATTTTCCTATGAGTAAACAGTTAAAAGCCTAACAGTTGAAAGAAGTTGCTCATATTCGCAATATTTTGATAAAATTGAAAAAATCAAAAACGAATTCGATAAACGTTTTGATGATTTCAAAGAGGTACAAGCATTTTTTTCTTTTTTAATTGGACCTTTTTTCTATGAAGTGGAATCAATCGATATCAAGAATTATTCGAAATTGAAAGACAAATTCGAGAATTAGGAACCCTTAAAAAATTAGGAAGTTAACGTATTACATAAAAATTATATAAAACACCAATAATGAAGATTATCTGTTATAATGAAGATTTTTTTTCATCAGCCTTTGAATACAGATATTACGAAACTAGTAGGAAGAAAAAACCATCATCATGTTTCCTCTAAAAACAAATTAATTTTAGTATACGACGGTCATTCAACAAGTACTTAGCCTACAAAAGAAAAACGGAAATTTTGGAAAGGTGGCAATTTATTTTTCCACATAATTTCCTTCAAGCTCGATACACTTAGCCCAGCGATGCTCTAACTTTTTTAACCCGTCCAAAAAATACATTTTCTCGAGGGAAGCAAAATAGGCCTCCGTGGCGACGATGACCTCCTCATTTGACCCAAATCTATTCCCAAGGAGTGATTTTTTCAGGTTTGGAAACAAAAAGTAGTCACAGGGGGCCAAATCTGGAGAGTACGGTGGATGGGGCAGCAATTCGTAGCGCAATTCGACCAATTTGGCCATGGCGACGGCGGAGGTGTGAGCCGACGCGTTGTCGTGGTGGAACAGCACTTTTTTCTTCGCAAAGCGGGGCCGATTTTTCTTCAATTCGACATCAAATCGACCCAATAAGTCAGCATAGTAGCGCCCCGTGATTGTTTTACCTTTCTCGAGGTAATCGATGTGGATCACACCTTGTGAATCCCAGAAAACGGTGGCCATCACCTTTCCGGCCGATCGAACAGTCTTCGCCTTCTTCGGAGCACGTTCGCCGGGTGAAGTCCACTGTTTCGACTGTTCCTTGGTCTCTGGTGTGTACCAGTGAATCCATGTTTCGTCGACGGTCACGAAACGACGCAAGAACTCGCTGGATTGCGCTGAAACAGCGCCAAACACGTTGCCGATGTGGTCTCACGGTTGCGCTTGTTTTCCGGTGTGAGCAAACGCGGCACCCATCGCGCCGACAGCTTTCTCATGCCCAGTTCTTCGTGTAGAATATGATGCACTGTTCCAACTGCGATGTCCACAGTCTCAGCTATCTCGTGAACCTTCAATCGACGGTCTGCCAACACGAGATCGTGGACTTTTTTAACGTTTTCCTCCGTAGCAGCCGTTTTCGGGGCAGCTAGGCGTGGCTCATCAAAAACCGACGTGCGGCCACGAACAAACTCGTTGAACCAATTCTTGACGGTCGCCATCGAAGGAGAAGAGTCACCATACACAGCATCCAAGCGATCTTTGATTTCGCTGCGCGTTTTCTCTTCCAAAAACAAGAATTTAATCACCGAACGATATTGTTCTTTTTCCATTTTTGTGCAACCGACCGACACGCTCGTTTTCAAAGGCTCTCAAAACAAAACTAATGAAGGGAATCAACTGAAACTTTGACAGTAGGCTACTAAAAGAATGTACTGCACGATGGTAAATTTCTTATGTGACAGCAGTTCTATCGGGTGGTGAGGCTAAGTACTTGTTGAATAACTCTCGTATGTACATTAAATAAAATAAATATTATAGCAATTATATCATATATTTTGAGTTGAATACAGTGAATTGCTTTATTCCTGCATTTTCACTTCAAAATATAATTTTAAAAAAAATTTGTTATTACAGTACGACACAACCACAACAACAAAATTTGTCAACTAAAATACGGACATTAATTAACGAATAAATAAATATGAGAACGCAGTGGCAATGCTTACGAATGCCTAACTTCAAACAGAAACTTAACTGACTAAAACGTCAACTAAAAATGGAAATTAGAAAGCACTATAATGAACGGCACGAAATTTATACAAGATCGATTAGTGACAATATTTCTTTATGGGAAGCCACTAGAAGAATACTCTCGTACAAAAGAACATCACACTCACTGAAATAAAATGACGGTAACTGGGTAAAAACAGACAAAGAAAAAGCCAAAATATTTGCTAAACATTTGGTAAATACTTTTGCTCCACATGATGATATAAATAGAAGCAAAATCATCGAAGAACTAATGTTCCCAGTCCCTATGAGTCTTCCTCCTAAAAATTTTAGGCCTTCCCAATAAAAAAGCTCCTGGTTATGATCTAATAACAGCTCCTATTCTGAAGCAAATTTTTCGAAAAGCTTTAGTTTTAATCACATATATTTGTAATAGTCTCCTGCGTACAACCTATTTTCGCTTACTTTTTTCTGTCATTAAAATGATTTTTAAACTAAATAAACCCATTAATTCTCCTTCCTCCTATAGACCTATCAGCTTCTTACCAATTCTTGATAAGATATTTGAAAAACTCCTATTAAAACGAATCCACCCAGTCCTAGTTAATGAAAAAATTGTTCCTGATCACCAATTTGGCTTCCAATCTGAACACTCCACTATCCATCAATGCCATCGCATTGTTGATCATATTGCATCCTCTCTTGACAGGAAAGAGTATTGCCCAGGAGTATTTTTAGATATCTCCCAAGCTTTTGATCGTGTGTGCCATCCTCTACGTCTCTGGAAACTCACGAGCTTTCTTCCTTCAACATACTATCTTATCATAAATTCATATCTCTCACAACGTCATTTCCAAGCTGCAATTAACTCAGAATCCTCGGAAATATATCCTATTCTAGTCGAAGTCCCACAAGGCAGTATCCTTGGTCTCATTTTATATAATATTTATACCCATGATAGTTCATCTGATTATAATACTATCATTGCTATTTATGCAGACAATACGGCTACCTATACAAATCCTGACATAACTTCCAACAATTTACAGTCCCATATACATAATCTTCAAGCCCGGTTTAAGAGACGGAGGGTGAGGGTAAATAAACAGAAGAGTGCTCACATTACTTTCACAGTTTGTCAAGGAAAACCTACCCCTTTATATCTTAATAGCAACATGATTCCACAATATGATTAAGTACGTTATTTGGGACTTTACCTGGACAAGAGACTAACATGGAACCCTCATACTAGACTAAAAAGAGTTGAAGCTAACAAACGTTACCTACAGCTTCTTAGACTACTTGACAAATGCTCGAAACTACCAATCAAAAGTAAACTAGTAATCTGCAATACAATTATAAAACCTATCTGGACATACGTGTATGGAATTGAACTTTGGGGTTCAACGAAACGTTCCAATTCCTATCGCGTCCAGGTCTTACAATGCAAGATCCTCCGTAAAATTGTTGATGCCCCCTTTTATGTTCGTAATAACGTAATATATCGTGATCTAAATGTTCCCTTTGGTCAGGACCTGTGCATTTCCCGCTATCAAAAATTTCACTTCCGTTTATCAAATTATCATAATCCACTTGTGAGAGAATTGTCCTGTACTGCCCTCCCAGAAACAGTCATCGGAGACTTAAGAGACAATGACCTAGAGATTTTTTAGAGGAATCTAACTTCCGTTAGTTGGAGAAACGCCGATGGATGTTTACTCCCACTTTATGATGCACAAGATTGTAAAATTGTAGTTGCATATAAAAAAAAAGTTGTAAATGCGGTGTGGCCCGCTGGAATATTACCAGTCGCGTTACATGGGTCCGTTGTTTAAATGAGTTTTTACGCATTTGATTTAAAGTATTCGGCAACACTATATAAATTCTAAATTTAAGTTGTGCTAAAATTGATTATGAAGCAGTCAATAATATCTATGAAGAAAAGTGTGAACTAGAATCAAGAAATAATGTTTGGTTTGCATCGACTTTTTGGTAGTGTACTCGTATATTATAGTAAATAGTAATATTTTCGATTTTTGAAGAAGCTTAAAAGTTCAGTATCTATGTAATCTCCCTTGTACTCGTATTATTATTTTTTATTTGACAGGTTTCATTTCTATATTAAAACACATATACACATAGTCATGAGACACAGTCGCTCCTATGGAGCATATAGCGGCACAGAGAATACACGTCTCTAGTTGGTGGTAGAAGGCTTCCTTTTGTTGGCGTCATCATCTACTTCGGTTGGGGCTTAGCACTGCACGATGTGATGTTTCGGAACTTCGAGTGGAACCTGGCTGTCAGAAGGCGGTCGGAGACCGTTTTGTAGCCCATGAGAGATCTCTTTTTTTTGCGTTGGCCGATAGGATCAATCCGACTCCACAATGGTGGCCGCTGTCGTTTCCGCTGTAGATGAAGTGTTCGTTTACCCGTCTGCGTTGTGAGGGCTCCCTTGATGTTTCCACCTTGTCTCGGAGATTCCCAGGATATCGAGGTGGTAAGCGTTTTTTTTTTTGGGAGAGAAGCCAGTCGAGAAGTTTTTGGGAGAGAGTCCCGCACGTTCCAGGTACCTATTCGGGCTGTTCGATGAAAACCAGATGAGTTTTTTGCCTGAGGCGTACCGTAGTCCGGTTGATTCTTCTTGTGCTGTTTCTTGATAGGTGGTTTTTTATAGCTTGCGGCTTATCAGGCCAGCGAAGTAACCTCCAGTGACGTTGGAGGACCCTACGGACTACATATAAGGCTTGTAGTCGGCCTGTCACCCCGGTACCATGCCGAGATGGCGGCAGCGGGAATCGAACCCGCTACCTACCGAGTATGAGTCGGTCGACACACACACGGTAAAACCTGCGGCACGCGGTGTTCCCAAGCGGTCACCCATCCAACTACTAACCACGCCCAGTCCTGCTTAACTTCGGTGATCGGACGAGAACCGGTGGTACTCGTATTGCTCATTGTATATTCGTTAATCACTTATGTATGCCTCTCACATATTTGCATGTAAGGCAGTGGAATAAGAGTCGTCACACTATATTTTCTATAGAAGAAAACTTAAAGTAACTAACGAAGTTAGTTCTACTATTTGCATCTGTAAACACATCCTCGAAACTTTGAGAAACACAAAACTTTATTGGTTCTATGGTAAACTGTACTGGGGTAATAGCATTAATAATAATATGATAACGTGCCACACACGATGCTTCATTAAATTTTTCCATATGTTTCCTGTAATGAAAATTGGAATTAAATAACATTTTTCCATAATTTCATTTTTATCATTTGATTAATGGCAAGGAAAAATATAATCATTTTTATGGTTATTCTCTAAGCATATAATTTTCATAGAAATATTCAATTTGAATCTAAGATAGTGTCAATTACAGACTTGTTAGATGCCGTAATAAATGATATCAAATTTCAGTAAAATTTATTATCTTTGTTACGAGTATGTGTAGGTAGATTTATTTGTACGCATGTATGATTTTATAGGTAATTTATTTGAATATTTGTTATCTTATCTTAAATATAAGAAAATAAAATAAGATTTGTCAGTCCAAATAGTCAATTTATGAAAACATTAAAAAAGAGTTTTTTGCACATTTATTTTTATCCCATGAGAGTAAATTGAAGGTGAGAATTCCAGGAATTTTATGGATTTTAACTAATTTTATATTAAGTAAAAACGTCTCAACATATATACATAACCAAGTCCCATGTTGATGTATCGTTTGCATTTTGACTAGCTACTTAAAAACTCCTAAGACCTATAGAAACAAATATTCCCTTAAACTGACAGTTCTGTCTTTAAATGGGGAATCATTCCTTTCAGTCGATGGAAAAGCAAGCTAATGGATATACGAGTATTATTTGTCCTTAAATTCAAGATGTGCATACTGTTTATTTGAGTATCAATACATTATTATTTTTAAATATATGACATCCTAAGAAATCTTCACTCTCGATGTTTAAGAACATAATATTTTATAAGAAAATCTAAATAATTCAAAAGTAATTACTTTACTACATTTTGATATTCATACTGTGAATAAATTTCGATGGTTGTATGATTAATACC
Organism: Atherix ibis; assembly: GCA_958298945.1. Lineage (NCBI taxonomy): Eukaryota > Metazoa > Arthropoda > Insecta > Diptera > Athericidae > Atherix > Atherix ibis. The sequence goes on from OY282607.1 coordinate 51,313,666, forward strand.
TGACTTTGTCAAGAAATAGTGCTGCTACATTAAAATAACAATTTTGTAAGAGTGACAGTCATTAAAAGTGAATAATTTTTATGATTTTACAATAATGGAAAAATCTAATATTACAATTGAACGGGTCCTAGAACATTTTAAAAACTCAGTTGGATATGGGCAATCTTTCCGCAGGATGAGTGCCGTGATGATTGCTCACAAATTGACCACACAATTAATGGCTAGTACTTTGGCGATTTATTGGATCGTTTCATTAATGCTATGAAAGAAGAACATCCGCGTTTGGCAAAGAAAAATATTCTTATTCATCAAGACAACGCATATGTGCACACTTGTCTCTTCGCCACGGCGAAATTCCATGAGTTAGGATAAGAATTGCTACCGCATTCACCATATTCGCCAGATTTAGCCCCTAGCGATTATTTCCTATTTTCGAGGATGAAAAAATAGTCCTGCGGCAAAAAGATTTGCTATGAGGTGATTGCTATTTTAAAGAGTTGTTGAGATCGTATTTTTCGTGGGGATACAAAAGGTAGAAAAACGTTGCTAAAAATATACTATATTGAAAAATAAAATAAATTTTACGTGCAAAAATATTTGTTTCCTTTTTAAGGACAGGTATTGAGTATACAATACTCGTAATTGTTGATTTCACCGTTCATCTGCTTTGTATTAGTTTGGTATTGTAGCGGGATAATTCGTGCTTATTGCAGGCGATAAAAAAAAAAGGGAAAAAACAGTCTAAATAAGGTTCAAATCAAGTTTATCGCGTCAAACAGGACACTAGGATTTCTTTTATTTCATTTTAAAACCTATGGATTGCATATTGCTGTTGAAATTTTTTGTCTATATTTTCTGTATCTGCTAATTAGCCGTTGTCTCTGACTGACGCTCAGTCGTTGACTAGAAAATGTTGAAAAGTCGAAGTAATAATTTGTTATTATGGTTGTTAAGATCTGGCTCGTAATGGCTTCCATGGGCAGAGTACAATTTTTTCTCTGTCTGAAAGGATTCGTATAATATAGAGTATTGTTTTTCCTTCCTTCTATAGACTGGTTTGCTATTGTTTTGGTAATGTGATGTGACAATGAGTAAGTGTAAGGGGCAGTTTAAATCAAAATTTAACAGTGGCCAGAGGAGAGCTGGTCTGGGCCTCAGTAATCATTCAAAACAAATCAAAAATCTTAACCTGATGCCTTAAAAGAAAATTTTATTTTAAATTTGTAAAAAACGAAGTTGAAGGGTGTTAGAACGCGATTTCTTATAATTCACCATTTTTATGGAACGTGTATGATAAATAATAAACTACTAATCAGCCGCGCCATAGATTTTTAACATAAACGAATTTTAAAATTCCACTGCCTGACAACTTCTGACATCGATAGGCAACAAGCTTTTCTAGCATTAAAATACTCCTGGTTCTATCAACCAAGCAATTTTCATATAAAAAGGTGAATAACATTTGAAAGTTTCTATATACAAAAATACTCAACTTTTTAAGGTACTTTTTAATGTTATATTAATAGTGATTTAAAATCTTTGAAAAAATTAGTTTGAAAATTCATTAAGCTGACAGGTTTTATTAAGAATTATTTTAATCTTAAGCGATCAACTAACAAGAGCTGCTTAACTTTTTAATAATTAACTAACAAAGTTCATTACTTTTTTTTGGTGGACAGTGTTAAATGAAGATGGATTTTTAATAACTTTTCTATTTTAAATTAAGTTGATCAGTTGTTGTAGAAAAATCGATTTGACTTAAGACTAATGTTGTATTTGACTTTTATATTTAAAATTTTTTCAGCTATAAGATAAATTATGTTCGGTGTATGGTTCTGGGTATACAAAGTCTTTTTAAAAAAATATCGCGAATTTTGTGTTTTTTCAAAAATTATTTATTTATACATGAATATCTATTTTGTCCCCTTCAAAGTAAACCCCACCAGATATTATACACTTATGCCAACATTTTTTCCAATCCTCTAAGCACTTCAAAAAATCATTTTTTGTGATCTTGTTCAGCTCCTCCGTCGATGCCGTTTTTATCTCCTTTCGGGAACAAGAAAAAGTCACAGGGGGCCCGGATCTGCTCCTCCATCCATGCCGTCAGTTTCGGGAACAAGAAAAAGTCACAGGGGCCCAGATCTGGGGAATACGGTGGCTGCGGCATTATTAGTGTGTTATTTTTGGCCAAAAATTCGCGCACAAGCAACGATGCGTGAGCAGGGGCGTTATCAAGGTGCAAAAGCCAATTTTTGTTCTTCCACAAATCCGGGCGTTTCCGACGGATTTCTTCGCGCAACTTGCGTATAACTTGCAGGTAATATTCCTTATTGACCGTTCTACCCTGTGGTAAGAACTCATGATGCACCACGCCCCTGCAATCGAAGAAAAATGTCAGTAAAACCTTCACATTCGACCGATCTTAGCGCTTTTTTTGGTCTTGGTTCGTGCGGCAGTTTTCATTAGGATGATTGAGCTTTGTTTTCCACGTTATAACCATACCAGTTATGACCCTCTGGTTCGTTACCAGTTATGATCCTCTGGAGCAAATATGGGTCGTCGCGGCCAGAGTCCAACAGCTCCTTAGCAATGTTGATGCGATGCTGTTTTTGGTCGAAATTGAGCAATTTTGGGTACGAATTTTGCATCGACCCGTCTCACGCCCAAATCATTGTTAAAAATCGAATGGCACGACCCAATCGATATGTCTAAGTCCTCAGCAACTTCTCTAACGATGATTCGATGATTGGCCAATACTATTTTCTTCACTTCATCAATGTTTTCGTCTGTTGTTGACGTGCTCGGGCGTCCAGCATGCTTTTCGTCGTTCACATCTTCTCAGGCCTCTAAGAACATTTTGTACCATCGATAAACATTGCTTCGGTCCAAGGTAGCTTCACTATATGCCACAGTCAACATTCGGAATGCGTCCGCGCAATTAATTTTGTTTTTCACACAAAATTTGCTACACATTCTTTGATCCATTTTTTGGAATGGGCAAAAATCGAAGACGAGCCAAAACACGTGCAAGCAAAGCAGCTGTCAAAAATTAACTGAACATTCAAAATGGCCGAACTTGTCGGTATAAGTGAGAGACATGAGTACCAACATATCGCCACAAAAAAACGAAAATCGAATATACGTAACCCACGGAAATTCAAAATTCGCGATACTTTTTGAACAGACCTCGCATTTAAGAGTGTACATATTCCATTTAAAGTGTACGAATTTTCTTAAAATTTCCATAACAAATACTTTCTTACAAAATTTTTTGTAAAGAACAATATAAATTTTGTTACAGTAAAAATATATTCTTGTAAATTTTCATTCGTTTATGGTAATATTATTTTGTAGTAAAACGTTATTACATCAAATCCATTATTTAGATTAAATTTTTCCAAAAAATATTTTATTTATAGAAGAACACATCCCGAATAACATGTAATACTTAAAAGCAACGATAATTTTAATATCTTCTCATAAATCCTCATAGTACATAGTATCAAATTTAAGCCATATTTATATTCGAGCAAATATTATTTCTTTAAAATTTCTGCTTAACTACTACAAAAAGTTCAACAAATTCTCCAAATAAAAACCGATAGGCAGAAATGTATAGAATCAAATCGATATTGACTAAATAATTTCAAACTTTTGAAGTATACAATTTATTTGTTCTCATTATATCACACCACTAGTTGCCTCCATTGCCGCCGCAGTATTTTATTGATTTTTCCAGATTGTTGAGTTCTTTATAGCATGTCTATATGACTATAACTATTCCCATGAAAATGTCTGTGCAAAAAAATCTCACTTATTGCGATATTAATTCTATTTGCAAGGAAAAAATACTCCTTGTGAACATATTCAGTAGAGAATATTCCACAAGGAATTCAATTAAGTCGATGCTTGGAATTACGGGCACAATAGCTTCTGTGGGCTTTAGTATGTATACTAACATCAGTTTATATGCGCACACAAAAGTAATTATCATTTGGCCGATGTTATGCACTGATAAATTAAACCGAATATAGCTTAACTTTTATTGCTAAGAATTCTATAAATTTGTTTATTAAAGCACAAGTTGGATATAATATCGTTTAAAAATATGCTCACAGTAAGTGAACATTATTGCACAATGGCATTAATAGAAGATAACAATCTGTAAGCAAGGATGTCATTTGTCAGTTATGGCTAGTGAGAAGAGCTATTAGGAACACATTTGTTAATATAAATAATACGAAGACTATATTGTGTTTTCTAAAAAACAGATACAATATATAAATTGTAAAATGCTATAATAAAAGAATTTTTTGATTAAGCAGTTATAATTGTACGGTACTTCTTGTAAACACATCCGAATAAGTAGTTTGACTAGACTTTAATTGCTTAAACATATTCCTTGGAAATTTTAGTGATAATTTATATGAGTTATTTTGTTTAAGGTATTATTGTGGCTTTAAACTGCCTTTATACTTGTGTACATATGAGTATACTCAGATCCGTTGAGAAGTCCAGTATTATGTACAATTTGATGTAATCTTATTAACAATAGCAATGATTAGTTGGTCAGTGTACTAGGGTATATGATACCAAAGCTGGAGAGACAGCATCGTACCCCAGGTACTCCTAATATATTTTAATTGTTTACAAAAATGGCAAATAATAGCCTAAGCCACATGTAGATACATAGACTGGACCTAATAAAGAAATCTGTTTGGGCTCACATCTCAAAACGCGACTACTTCTAACCAAATTGACCGTCGGCATCTCTAAAAACTAGCAAATGCTAGGACATTCAGGGGTGCCAACGTTGATTCAGTACATTATCTTATTGGCGTGCTGATCCGAGCCCGAATATCATCTTCGCGGAGTAATAGAGGTGAACGAAACGTTCGACTCTACACGAATTTACTGCTGGATAAACGTAAGTTGGATGCAGCAATCGGAAACATAAACAAGGATATATACGTTGCAGACGAAGTAGATATTGAAATGGCATGGAAAGACCTAAATGGTGCTATCATTGATACCACCGAAAAATTACTAGGTCCCAGCTGCAAAGAGAGTCGGAACGGCTGATTTGACAATAATTTCAAGCAAGAACAGAACAAAAAATGCCTCGTACCGAGCCATGCTGTATTCTTAATAGATAATTATCGTGAATTCCAAAGAGTAGAGAAGAGTATTCACAGACAAAAGAAAAAAAAATTGGAGAACAACCGCACCAGGCTTGGAAGTTTTACCTAGCTGTGAGCAGGAAGCGAAGATTTACACCACGATGCTTTATGACCGACCAAAATGTGTATAGTATGGCGATTGGTGAAACATTTTGTTGTTGTTGTTATTTGTAAAGTTCCTTAGACATGTGCCAGGGGCCACTTCATAGCGCCACGACCGTGAGGCCATTTGGCGACTTCATAGTTCGTGTGGGAAATCATCTAAGAGGATATTGAGAATCTTTTTATATTTCGTGTAGCAAATTAGTATATTGTACAAGTTGAAATAGGAAACTAGGGAATGGAGTTGTTGGGTCCAGGAGCTCCATAATGGGATGAATCCTGCTCGTGAAGTAATTCTTGGTTATGTGGCATTCCTGTAGAATATGGCTGATAGTGAAATGGGTGTCACAGGATTGGCATAAGGGATGATTGGTGTTGCCGAAAAGGAAGTTATGAGTAAGAGCAGTATGTTCAATCCGGATTCTGAAGAGTTTCCGCGCCCAGAATTTTGGCATGGATGTTGAATTCACTGGTATATTAGTGGTTATCCAATGAGTTGATACAAATGTGTCGCTATTGGTCCAGTCATCATGCCTGCCGATGCCTAATGGTATTAGTTGCCATTCTGTTAGTAGGCGACACAGATTGGGAATGACTGTGATCACTGGCCGACGGAGTGTTTCTCCAGCCAACTTGTCAGCACTTTCATTACCCACAATTCCCACATGCCCCGGCACCCATTACAACTCGACACTCTTATTGCTAAGTAGGCTATGACGAATTACGCCAGGTACTGGGTCACCCGATGGTCCACAAATGGCTTTAAGGGCGGCAAGGATGTCCCTTAAAATAATAACGCTTTGTCGGATGGGAATATTGGTCGCATTTTCAATTGCCGTTTTGATGGCCCATAGCTCCCCGTAATATGGAGCTACCCGATAAGGGAAAAAGGTCGATAAGGGAAAAAGGTAGTATCGGCGTCAGCGGCGGCATCTTAAATCTGTCAAAAGAAGCGGTCACTTTCAACTTCGCTCCCAACCACGGTTTCCAATCTGGGTTTTTTATGAACTCCCAAATTATAGGATGTAGCTATTACGATGCTTAGTGCCATCTATAATATATTTTCCGGTATCTACTAGAGAGGCGTCAATCCAGGGAAATCAGCATCAAATCAGATCAGATCTCTGCGACAGTTGATAGATAAACTGTTGGAATATGGTCCACACAGATCCACCATCTGTTCGTCGACTTTAAAACAGCTTATGCCTGCATAACTAGGATCCCAAATTCTTGATTAGTTGTTGTAGAAAAATCGATTTGACTTAAGACTAATGTTGTATTTGACTTTTTTAAAGAAAAATTAATTAGAATTTGGCACCCCAGGAAAATAAATTGGACTATGAGAGGAAGAGTAAAATCAACAGAATCACTTTCAGAGGTATTTCGTACGTTCTCTTTAGTTTGTCGCTGGAAAAAGTGTGAAAAACACCTGCCATATATGAGAATTATATTCCAGCTTGGGGCGAATATATGCTTTCTATATACTGGTTAGATTAGGTTAAGTGAAAAACTTCTTGCATCGCTTAAGAAAACCTAAAAATTTTGCAGCATTTTTGGCAATATAAAATATGTGGTCATTTGGTTTTGCTTTAGAGACAGGAAACGGATCTGTATTTTGAAAGCATTCCATTCTATTTCTTCAAGCCCCACAGTAATGAAATTTAATGAGTTTAACATATGTTGTGGTTCCATCTCCATGGCCGAAGAGCATTGACGTGAATCAGGAGACGAATATGAACAACTAGGGGTGCTGTCATCAGCGGAACAGTGGATTGGATTAGAAGTAACAGATAAGATATCATTTATGAAAATGAGAAAAAGGTTTGGAGGTAGAATGAACTCTGGACAACACCAGCAATTATCCAAAACAACTTCTATTGAATGGTTTGAAAGGTAGATTCTAATCCACTTGAGGAGGCAATGGATTTTTTAAAACTACAGTTACTGCACCTACAAATTTTTTGACAGTTCACATTTAACAGTAAGCAAGATTTTAAAAAGGATTACTTTGAATAATATGAATTATATTTTATAGTAGTTTTAATTAAGTGAGTGCGTAATCGGAGTATTATATGGTATTTTATTAAAGAAATATTTTTATTATTACAGATAATGAGGTGTTTTGTAGATAAATTGCTTGGTCATGTTTTAAATAAAGAAAAATTGGCATTTACTTTTTCAAGTAAGCTTATTATTTTTTTTTTCTTAATCTACAATATTTAAATATATAATTAATCAACTATTTACACTATTTTTTAAACTTTAGGTGTAAAATACCATTCAAAAAAAAAAAATGTCCTTAATCTGAGATGATGGCGAAACAAATTAAAATGTTAGTATTACGAAAACCATATAGTTACGCGATCAATATTTACTTTTGTAAATGTAATTTAATTTATAAATAAACTTCCTTAATTTATAAAAGAGCTCACAGTAAGAACGTCGCACCTTCATATTGGAGTTCTTATAAAATTTAAATTTCTGTAGTGATCACTGTTCTTGTTTGCTTTTCAAGTTTTTAATATCTATGGACACAGTCCTCATGGAAATATTCCTTAATGTAATTTCGTAATTTAATTTTCTGTTTGTTGGACAAGCAAAAGTTGTTATATGGTCGTCAGCAGCATTGTTCATCTGTGAAAAGTAATATTAAATTTTCCAAAGGTAATTTTCTGTTTTGACCTGTAGAAGACGAATTAATCACCACAATAAATTTATAATGGAGTTACCAGAAAATTCAGTGGAAATGCTTTTAAAATTTATTCCTGGAAATATTTTATATAAAATAAAGTATTTTATTAATTTATAGCATAAATTTTGCTCTGCCAACATGATGTATGCAAGGGCATTGAGTATACACTGTATTTTTACAATAGATATATTGTGGAAATATACAAATCAATTTTTAATCATGGTTTCCAATTCAGGTTGACTGGGAAAGTTTCGAAATCCGAGGAAAGGGTAGATGAGATATTTATTGTAAAATGAGACGAATTATAAAAAATTGGAAAATGTGTTGTACCAAAATAAATTACGCAAAGAACATTTTATTTTTATAGATGACTTTTAAATATCGAATTTAAATTATGGTCGAGAGTTGGTTATCCATGAAAATTGAATCTGATTTATGAATCAAAAGTAAGAATATGATTTTTCCAAGACGATGTAAGCATCAAACTGCATACATTTTGCACAGGTAAACTGTCTAATCTAATCCTAACTTAAAAATGATGCACCACCAACAACTGATCACGAGCTACCGCTTATTTTATCGGTAAATAACATTCACTTTTTTTATTAAGGCGGGCAATCATTTTAACTGTATATGGACAAAAGTTTTTTACTTTTGGACCATATAGTAGTTTACATTTCAGATGTACTTGCGGTTCTTAAAATATACCCGAGGCAAGTGCCACTTTGAAATCCACTTGGATAGAGTTTTGGGTACAATTTTCTTATTCATTTTATACTTTTTGTTGCACGTTAAATATCTTCAAATATAATTTTAACTGGAAAGTATCCACTATCCTTTCTTGATTCATTTACCAGGTGTATAAGTTTAAATCCGCTGTTTGGTCATAGATGGCGTGAGTGAGCGTATTAAGCTACAATGGATGCGCCATACTTTTTTTTAATGAGTTTGACATCTGTTAACATTAATCAGTGCACATTGTCAGCAATTTCGTACAACAACATACATTTTTCCTTTGGAAATCATGTCTAGTTTTGTGCCAGAGAAAGAGCATATGCGGCAAAGCTCTGCTTTTCTGCTTCAATTTGAAGAAATCGGGTGCCGAATCGCATCGAATGCTTATGGAGGCCTATGGTGACAGTGCTTTATCGGAAATAACGTGTCGAGATTGGTTTCGTCGGTTCAAAGACGGCAATTTTGACTTGTGGGACAAGAAGCGTGAAAATCGGCCTAGGAAGGTTGAGAACCATCAATTGCAGTCTCTTTTGGATGAAGACGATACCTAATAGAAAAAAATGCTCGCGGAGCAATTGGGTGTTACTCAACCAGCCATTTTCATACGTCTGCGTGCCATGGGGAAGATTGAAAAGATCGGAAAATTGATGCCGCATGAATTGAACGATAGGCAGATGTAGCGACGCCAAAATACATGCGAAATCTTGCTCGCCAGACAAAAAAGAAAGTCGTTCCTGCATCGGATTGTGACAGGCGATGAAAAGTGGATATATTTCGAGTATACTGAACCCAAGAAATCATGGGTTGACCCCGGCCAACCACCAATATCTTCCCCAAGACCAAATGGATTCGGACGAAAGACGATGCTGTGCGGTTGGTGGGATCAGGAGGATATCTTCTACTATGAGATGTTGAAAGCTGGTGAAACTGTCAATGCCAACCGCTACCACCAACAACTGATCAAATTGCAACGTGCTCTGCGTGAAAAAAGGACGGATTATCAACAAAGACATGACAAGCTGGTTTTCCTCCACGACAACGCACCATCGCACACGTCAAAAATGGTCCGAAACTACTCAGAGACACTCAACTGGGAGGTGCTACCCTACCCCGCTTATTCACCAGACATGTCACCTTCCGACTACCACCTGTTTTCGTCGATGAGCCACTCGCTCGCTGAGCAGCACTTCGATTCTTACGACGACGTCCGAAAATGGCTTTATGAGTTGGTTGCCTCGAAAGAGAAGGAATTTTTTTGGCGTGGTATTCACAAATTGGCCGAGAGATGGCAAAAATGTGTAGCTAGCGAGGGCAAGTACTTTGTATAAATTTGTTTTTACTTTCTATGAAAAAAATATATTGTTTTGACTAAAAAACAGCGGATTTAAGCTTATACACAAACCTCCAATTCGGATATACATAAATGATGTAGATTTTTGATCGTATAGTTTTACAAATCAGTTTTATAATAGATGCCAATATTCAAAATATAAAAGTGCTTTCAGTTAAAAGATAATCTAGGTATTCGTTGCAACGAAAACTTGATCCACGTGTTAAGCATTTAGGCTAGGTCTATGTAGACCTACCGTAACCTTTGGACGTTTTTCTTATTTCCATTATGGATAAATGATAAATGTTTAATTATAGTATAAAATATATTCGCTCACGCATTAGTTTTACTGAAATTATTTGTAAATCTAAATATTTGTAAGAAAAGTTCTTTTATATTTTGTATAAAAAAAAAACCTTTTTTAAATTATTAAATAACAAAATCATTATTTGGTATTTATTTGATAAAACCATTTTTATCAAATTAACTCTTGAAATGAGACCAAGCATTTAGTAAAAATCAACAAAAATAAGTGATAAGCGTCAGAGCTCAACCTACCAAAACGAAAAATCGTAGGAAAAAAACCATTTTTTTACACTATTCAAAAACTTTTAGACACTAAAAATCTTAATTGTTTAAAGTTGATTAGTTATAGTAGATTCTTCAAATGAAATAATTAAAATGAACTTTCTTAGGCGAAAACAATTCGCTTTTGTTTGTTTCGTAACAACTTATCTTTCTTTTTTTAATGCGAACTGTATTAACTTTAAAATATGATCAAGTATATTTTTGAGCATTGTTCAAAATAGTGAATAAAAAAAGGATCTATTTTGCAGATTCTACGAATCTTATTTGCAAGTAATCTGTTTTTGTAATTTCCTCAAATATTATTGAAACGCAAAATTTATGGAACTGGGCTGTATTGAGAGAATAACCAGAATTGATTTTTTTCCTTTTCCAATGTCAAATCGGATCTGGATATTACGTCAGTTTTAATATGCCTTTCAGTATTTTTATATGGCAAATATGGAAACAGAGAAACGTTCTGAACAATGACAACTGTCACAAAAAGGAACTTTGTATAAATGCCACTAGGAAAATGATTTTCTAGGAATCGTATGAATCTTAGAAGAGTTCAAGGTATAGCCCAGTCGATTCAAAAAGAGTTCCCCCAAAAAAATATGTACATTCATCCCCACTCACATATACATATGCAATGTGGGTGTATGTGCGTTGAAATTGGCTAGTTGCAAAGCTTTACAAAGTGTGCTTATGACAAGTACTTTAATGCACTCGAAAGTGAAATTGGTGATTATTGAAAAATTTTCTTTTAATAAAAACACCCACAATAGCCGGCTTGTTTTTTAATATGCAAAAGTTAAGGAAAAAAACCATTTAAAGACTTTAATATGAAAATGTTGTATTTTTATGAAAAATTATTATATAATTAATGAAATTCTGCACCACACAATTTCTATATCATTAAATTTTCTCCCAAAATTGATTTATTCTTCGAAATTCCTTTTAATTAATTTCTGATTTGCTGTGAAAATTTCATTAATTAAAATTTATTAGCATCCATTCGATTGACTTGTATGATAATAAACGTGAAAATATTGCGAAACATCTTCAAAGCATTAATGGAGACAATTATTAGAAAATGTTAGGTTTACGAGTATAACACTCTATTAAGTGTTAGTTTTTTTGAGAAATCTTTACTGTCGACTTTTTTTTAAGTTCATTTTTTAGGCCTTTTTTTTGTAAATTGGTACTATAGTCAAATAAAACTACTATTTAGAAAGGTTGTTGCGGACTGAAAACCGAAGTTTCCACGGACTGAAAAGTTGCGTCTTCAATTAATTGACTTGGAAAATTGATTAAATGTACAAATTAGCCTAAAGCAATGTGAACACAAAATAACTACTTCAGTTTTAAATTGATTTGTTATAACTTAAAATTTGTAGATGTTTTTTAAATTAAGTTATGCAAACAGATCATATGGGATAATATAGCAGAACGAATGCTGACCAAAAAAGTAAATTAATTAAAAATGTGATCAAAAATTTTAAAATTGCACAGACAAGTAGTAGTAAGGGATAAAAATGGAGCACAAAAGAAGGCTATCTTTGTGCATCCAGTTGAAAGTTAATTGAAAGATAAAATGGGCTGCACATGAAGTTAAATTCCGAACAAATCTAAATTACTCTGGGAATATACTCGTAGTGCTGAATTAAAACGATGTGATATAGCAGGTGTATAAGCTTAAATCCGCTGTTTTTATCACATAGAAAGCAAAAACAAATTTATTCAAAGTACTTGCCCTCGCTAGCTACACATTTTTTTCATCTCTCGGGCAATTTGTGGATACCACGCCAAAAAAATTCCTTATCTTTCGAGGCAACCCACTCATAAAGCCATTTTCAGACGTCGTCGTAAGAATCGAAGTGCTGCTCAGCGAGCGCATGGCTCATCGACGAAAACAGGTGGTAGTCGGAAGGTGACATGTCTGGTGAATAAGCGGGGTAGGGTAGCACCTCCCAGTTGAGTGTCTCTGAGTAGTTTCGGACCATTTTTGACGTGTGCGATGGTGCGTTGTCGTGGAGGAAAATCAGCTTGTCATGTCTTTGTTGATAATCCGTCCTTTTTTCACGCAGAGCACGGTGCAATTTGATCAGTTGTTGGTGGTAGCGGTTGGCATTGACAGTTTCATCAGGTTTCAACATCTCATAGTAGAAGATACCCTGCTGATCCCACCAAATGCACAGCATCGTCTTCCGTCCGAATCCATTTGGTCTTGGGGAAGATATTGATGGTTGGCCGGGGTCAACCCATGATTTCTTGCGTTTAGGATTCTCGAAATATATCCACTTTTCATTACCTGTCACAATTTTATGCAGGAACGACATTCTTTTTTGTCTGGCGAGCAAGATTTCGCATGTATTTTGGCGTCGGTCCATCTGCCTATCGTTCAATTCATGCGGCATCCATTTTCCGATCTTTTCAATCTTCCCCATGGCACAGAGACGTATGAAAATGGCTGGTTGAGTAACGCCCAATTGCTTCGCGAGCATTTTTTTCTATTGGGTATCGTCTTCGTTAAAAAAAGAACCTGCAATTGATGGTTCTCAACCTTCCTAGGCCGATTTTCACGTTTCTTGTCCCAGAAGTCAAAATTGTCGTCTTTGAACCGACGAAACCAATCTCCACACATTGTTTCCGATAAAGCACTGTCACCATAGGCCTCCATAAGCATTCGATGCGATTCGGCACCCGATTTCTTCAAATTGAACAGAAAAACAGAGCTTTGCCGCATATGCTCTTTTTCTGGCACAAAACTAGACATGATTTCCAAAGGAAAAATGTATGTTGTTGTACGAAATTACTGACAATGTGCACTGATCAATGTTGACAGATGTCAAACTGATAAAAAAAAGTATGGCGCATCCATTGTAGCTTAATACGCTCACTCACGCCATCTATGACCAAACAGCGGTTTTAAGCTTATACCTCCGGTAATTACCAATCTATACTTTTGTATGTAGTACTCTTATTTAGATTTACAAATTGATTTGGACTATTTATATACAGTGAAGATATTCTTCATGTAAATTTTCATATCATTTCTGAACTGTTTATATCTAGTCTAGGTCTGCTATATTCCGTCCTATTCTTACATAGGGGCCTAGACCTTCTATATCCTGGCAAGGGGGACAATGATGGCTTATGCCGAACCTTTTGGAACCTTTTGGAACAAAATAGAATTTTTATATACACTCTGAATCTAAACTTTTATGTATGTACAACCGATCCTAACTACGTGTATTCATCTACACCTAAAAAAAATTCATTCGATTTAATCTTTTTGATTCTTTTTATCTATATTTTTAGAATGAATTTCATTCGATTTAAATTGTGTCAGCCATTTTGATTTTTGTTGTTATAAGAAGCGGCAACTAGTTTAGAGTATCTAGATAGTAATGTCGTCCTAAATAAGATCCAAACGACTCTAAAGATTTTTGTTCTATGACTGGAAAAGTTTTGACTCATGATGTGAAAAAAGGCAAATTGATGAGTGTGCCTACGTGTTCCTACAGAATATTGATAAATATATTTTCTATAGAATCAGTTATTTATGCATACCCTCTTTAAGGACCGAACTTTGGAAACACAAAAGTAAACTAATTCATCGATAAAAATTTATTTGCGTCCTGAATGAACAATGACTATAACTTATATATATAATAATTTACTAACAAGTAGTGTTAATTTCCATAGGGGGATATCTTAGCAACAAGTTAAACTCTTAGAAAAGTGGCATAATTGGTTTCAATTCTACAAAAGTACGAAACAATACTCAACGACAACTGTTACAGGTTGTTTTTTTACCCTCAATACGAAAGACATTTTTCATAATTTCTAACACCTCAATGGTTTTGTAAAAAACAATAGCGATGCCTGCCTGAATAGATTAATAATAAGTGAGCGGCGGCAGCTTTTATGGCGGCTCTGCTAAAACCTACGCAACAGGTCAGGGCGTTTGTTTTCATTGTGGTATTGCAAGATCAACGGAGTGGAAAAGCATTAAAATCGACACGCAAAGATTTTGGAAGTTCACTTACAACTTACTTTAAGGAACTACCACGCATATTCAACGTCAATTTTAGCTTTTTCTATATGTCAAATCAATTGAAACAAGGGGGAGTAAATCCAATCGGAACGGAAAATTCTTACTCCGAATCACTCTAAATTAATTACCATAATCCATTTATTAAGTTCGTAGTTTTTATTAAATAAAATCGCGTCCTTTCAAGCAAGCATATTAAATTTTATTTTCTTTGAAGGTTTTCTTCTACCACCAGCCTTTTCCGTTCATAAATTTCATATTACACCATTCATTTCTAACGTTTTCCATTTATTTATTTATTTAGTTTTATTTTATCATTATTACTTTTTTGATTATTTACTCCTCCTCATTGGATAAAATTTGTCGCCTTCTGAAGATTTCAGTTCGTCCGTTTTGATTTTCCATAAATTTCACTTCTTCATTATTATTAATTTTTTTGATGATTTGAATATGATACAGAAAATTATATCAAGTTTTAGAATCTTCATCCCTATTTATTTATGTGTTTTCATGTTGTTGAAAATATATTATGATTTATGATCAAGTGTGTTTTCATATTGTTGTATGTAGATAACATGAGAATATATTAAAGCTTAGAAAAATGGCTCATTGTAATTACTGATTAAATAAAATTAATTCGATTTTGTAATAAGTCTTATTCATATTTAAAAGTACTTACATACTGAAATTTGAATCTTATTGAAATGAAAGCTTTTCTATATAAAATCGTGTATAAAAATGGCTTCGTTTTTTTTGCCGAATTAATTAATTAGTTTAAAAAGTTTCCGAAATAAATCGATAAACTGACATTTTTGTATCACAACAGAATTTTACAGATTATAAGATATTTGAATTTAATGTTAATCGCGTGGAAGTTTTAAATTTTCCACATGCTTGACTTAAAGTGCTTGTGAGTATAATCGGAACTCATTCTAACCCTACTAAATAAAACCATTCCAGAGATGTCGATTTCGCGCTGGTCTTCTAATTTGACGTATTCAATCTAACTGACGTCATTGCTCTATCAAACTCTGGTGATATCTTGTCTTTTGCTTTCATGAATGTAACCACTGTAGACATTCTGGGCAATATTTTTTTCATCCATGCGGATTTTGTTTTCGGTCCATCAAAAGCTATTGAGTTCAATTGTACCAATAATCGTGCTGTCATGATTGCACTCTAAGATTTCACTATTAAATAGCCGTTGGATTCGTCAATCCACATACAGTTCACAAAATATATAAAAAAAGGGACAACTAAATAATTCGCTGAACTATTTGGTTGTCCGGAAAGTAGTCCGGAAAGTAGTTTCCCAACAGAGGACTTAATTGTATTTTTTCACAACCGAGGTGATGGCCACGGTCTTTCGGGATTCGCAGGGCATCATTTTTATCGACTACTTGGAAAAACAATAACAGGAGCGTATTACGCGTCGTTATTGCAACGGTTGAGCGAGGAAATCAAAGAGAAACGCCCCCATCTGAAGAAGAAAAAAATCCTCTTGCATCAGGAAAATGCACATGTGCACACCTGCGCTGTTTCCATGGCCAAAATTGTGGAATTGAGAATGGAATTGTTGCAGCATCCCGCTTATTCACCGAATTTGGCCCCGAGTGACTATTTTCTTTTCCCCAATCTGTAGAAATCGCTTGGCGGACGACGGTTCACTTCCAACATGGACGTCATTGCTCAAACGGATGAGTATTTTGCAGAACTTCCGAAATACTATTTTTTGGACGGGATAAAAATTTTGGAAAAACGGTTGGAAAAGTGTATAGAGCTAAAAGGAGATTTTTTTAAAAAACAGTTTTTTTCCATCTTTTTCTAAGGACTTATTGAACGACCCTCGTAGGTTGTCCGAAAAGTACATTCGTTTTTTCCCAACAGAGGACTTAATTGTATTTTTTCACAACCAACTTCACACTTAAGCCGCATAATCATATGTATTTTGATAGCTGACATAGCAAGACTTGCTTCGATTGATTCTGCACAGTACTTTTGGCTTGATACCCTTTTAAATATGGAAAGTGAAAAACAGCATTTTCGGCATATTTTACTTTTTTACTATAGAAGAGATAAAAATACTGTTCAAGCAAAAAAAAATTATCCGATGTATATGGAGAAAATGTGTTAAGTGAGCGCCAGTGCCAAAACTAGTTTGCAAAATTTCGATCCGGCAGTTTTGATCTCGACAATGCACCACGTTCTGGAAGGCCAGTCGAAGATGCAAAACGTTCTGGATGAAAACACAATAAAGGCATTAATTGATGCAAACTCGTGAGAATTTATCGAATTCGAACGTTCATGATCATTTGAAACGGCTAGGTTTAATCCTTAAGCTCGACATATGGGTTCCTCATCTTACGGAAAAAAAAGTTGTGCCGTTGCTTTGACGTTTGTGATTTGGTTCTCAAACGCCAAGAAAATGATCTATTTTTGAAGCGTATCATCACTGGGGATGAGCAATGGGTTGTCTTAAGCGCAAAAAATCCTGGAGTAGAAAAGATGAATCGGCTCCAAGCACTTCGAAAGCCAATATTCATCAAAAAAAGGTTATGTTATGTGTTTGGTGGGATTTCAAAGGAATCGTTTATCTTGAGCTTCTACCGAGCAACACAATGATCAATTCTGATGTTGGACAATTGAATGATTCACTTAAGGAAAAAAGGCAAGAATTGGTCAATAGGAAAGGTATAGTCTTCCAACAGGATAATGCGAAACCACATACAAGTTTGACCACTCGGCAAAAGCTTTTAGAGCTTGGATGGGTTATACTGCCACACCGACCATACTCTCCAGACCTAGCACCTTCCGATTATCATTTGTTCCGGTCTCTACAAAATTGTTTAGATGGTAAAACGTTTTTTCAAATGAGGAGGAGTTCAAGTTCACTTGGATCAGTTTTTTGCCAGCAAAGAACAAACATTTTATGAGCGTGGAATCATGCTACTACCAGAAAGATGGCAAAGGGTATTGGATCAGACTAGACAATATTTAATTAAATAAAATATTAATTCACTATAAGAAAATCGTCTTTCATTTTTATAAAAAAAAAGAAATTACTTTCCGAACAACCCAATATAACACATCCAAGCTTAATTGAAGTTCGTATTAATTGATTGATTATTAATGAAACGATTTTCCTTACAGCTAATAGATAAAAATTACTTTCATGGTATATGCCTTATATAAGTGCATGTGGTGGGTTCTTATATGAGTCCTCTAAAGTGAAATCGTCGTGATTTATTTTTAGAAAAGTTATAAAATAAACAAATTTTAAGAAAGCATACGTAGTAAAAGTGATGATGGGAGCTGCCTAATTGAAAATATGGACAATTAATTAATAAGTTTAATGTCAGTACCAAAGTACCCAGCTCTTTCGAATTTATTCACACAAATTATTATAAATCATATTTTGAAAGCGTCAAAATTCGTCACATTTGTTTTAAACTCTCTTTTTTTCTTTTATTGTTCAATATTTGGTAAATTGTTTGAACTGACGCTACTATTAATCCAGTAAACTAAGCTATGTACACAATTTATAGTAATGTACGAATTTTTGAATACTCGTATTTTTTTTATATAAATTTATTAGAATATAATCTAAGAGTTCTAATCTAATAAGTTTATAAAAAAACCCTAAAAAAACTTTTAGGAAAAATATTAATAAACATTAATGCCTAATATGAAAAGAACCTTTGGTTTTAATCAAATAATTAAAAAAAAGAATAATCTTACTGTTCGTTTGATTAAGTTAACTTATTAAGAGAAAACAAATAAACCCATTAAATTTGGGATTGACTTCGCACTACAAATGAAGAAGAGCAAAATAATGCTGTGGTTTTTGAATTTGATTTATTGGAAACAAAAAAAAAAACAAGACAAAGAAAAATAATTTTTTGTAAATTATTTAATATTAATATTATTTTTAATGAAATGATTATACTAAGCCTAAAAGGATACCCTTTTCATGATAATATTTACAATTTAGAATAAAATACTTTTAATTTACATGCAAACACTTTTTATTCGTTATTCTTTTATATTATCTACTAATTAAGATTCACTTGTCATTGTGGCTTTTTAGAAGGTTTTTCGCATTTTAATTATATTGTCCAAACTGTTCACTTCATTCTAGATTTTCTAATACTTTGTGCATATCTAACTGAATTTTTTTGTTCTCTTATAAACTGCCAAATATTATTTTATTCTGCTAGTGTGTCCAAAAAAAAATTATCTGATATTCTGTCCCATTAATCTTCTGAAGAGTTGTCAAAAATTGTAAAACTTGCGCGATAAGCTAAGATGTTTGTCTGATTGTCCACATTATTTTACTATCTATTAAGTAGTCTAAGTTTTTCCATTCAAATAGATGGGCTTACGTTCTTACTCTCTGATTGTCCAATTTTTTAGCTATCTCATAGACAATATCATTTTTTAGAACTTCTGCTAAGAAGTAAAAAACTCAAATTCTTATAAAGGATTGTTAAAAATATTTTAATATCGATGACTTAACAGTTCGACTGAAAAGTTTATAAGGTTGACGTCTAGATGGCGCCTCTTGCAAAAATCACAAAGCACCATCCTTCAAATGATTCCTGTCAAAATTTGACAGCAATCGGTCGATTGGTTCGTGAGATATAGCATTTTGAGTGAAGCAACTTTTGTTATTGAAAAAAATTGGATAAAGACGAATTTCGTGTATTGATAAAGCATTGCTTTTTGATGAAAAAAAATACAGTGGAAACCAAAGCATGGTTTGACAAACGTTATCCGGACTCTGCTCCAGCTATTTCAACTGTGGAATATTGGTTTCGTCACTTTCGAACTGGTCGTACGAGCACAGTTGATGCAGAACGCAGTGGACGCCCAAAAGAGGTGGTTACGGCAGAAAACATCAAAAAAATCCACAAAATAATTTAAATGACCGTAACTTGAAGTTGAGCGAGATAGCTGAGACTCTGAAGATATCAAAAGAGCGTGTTGGACATATCGTGCATGAATATTTGGGCATGCGAAAGCTGTGTGCAAAGTTGGTGCCGCGTGAGCTCACTGTGGACCAAAAACAACAACGTGTTGATGATTCTGAGCAGTGTTTGGAGCTGTTCAAGTGCAATAAACCCAAATATTGCGTCGATATCTGACAATGGATGAACATGGCTCCGTCAGTACACTCCAGAGTCCAATCGGCAGTCGGCAGAGTGGAGAGCGAGCGACGAACCGAATCCAAAGCGTGGAAAGACGCAACAGTCGGCTGGCAAGGTGATGGCGTCTGCATTTTGGGATGCGCATGGTATAAAATTCATTGACTATCTCCAGAAGGGACAGGCGATCAACAGCGACTATTATATAGCGTTATTGGATCGTTTGAAGAAACAAATCGCTAAGAAACGGCCTCATTTGAAGAATAAAAAAGTGTTGTTTCACCAAGACAATGCACCGTGTCACAAGTCGATGAAAACGATGGTCAAACTCAATGAATTGGGCTACGAATTGCTTTCCCATCCACCGTATTCTCCAGATCTGGCCCCCAGCGACTTTTTCCTGTTTGCAGACCTCAAGAGAATGCTCTCTGGCAAGAAATTTAAGACCGATGATGAAGTGATTGCCGAAACTGAGGCCTATTTTGAGCAAAACCGAAAGAGTACTATAAAAATGGTATCGAAAAGTTGGAAGATCGCTATAATAGCTGTATCGCCCTCGAAGGCAACTATGTTAAATAATAAAAATGAATTTTGCAAAAAAAAATATTTTTACTGTGTTACCTTATAAACTTTTCAGCCGAACTAGAAGATTTGCTAATATCTTATTTAGATACGAAGTCATGAGATGGCGAGGGCTTGCATAACAAGATATTTAGATACGTCATGGTCGGGCAAAAATCTACACTAGAAATGAATGAAAATACAGTAGAACAAGCTACAGTGGAGGAACCGGTAGATCTTATGGAAACAGAAATTCTTTGTATTCTGTGTCCGCCCACAATAAGTACCTATTAAAAAACACAAAGAATCTAAAGGTAAAACAGACAACTGGCTTTCTGGGGGATAGTTGTAGCAGTAGCATGGTTCCGATGATGACAGCGACTTTTGCAGAACGTTCATCAAGTTTTCTTCAAAAGAAGATGTTGGCTGGACCCAGTCGCAACATTTAAGTGAACCAACAATCATTAGTTGAAAATCAATCTAGCAGACTACGAAATGTATTTAAATAAAAATTACGATAAGAAAAACTTGAAAGACTGTAAACTGATCACAACTGATGATTTGTCTAAATAAGCCAATAAATATGACTAATTTTATATAACCTGAGACTGATATGTGTATGTATGGTTGTGACAAAACAAATATTTTTGTACGTTGAAATTAGAAATGGACGATTATTTAGTAAGAAAGTAAAAATTGCCAATAAACCCCACTACTTTAATATGGGTAGTGTGTCGGGGAATAATTTTAACAGTGGACATATTCATTTATAGGAACTCGAAATTGTAAAGCTCGTCTCGGAAATCGGTGGTGTTGTTATTGTTGAAGGACAAAATTAACTTTAATTAACAATTAACATTCAGCATTACTTCTATACAAGCGAATTTATGCTGCAATATTTATCATAATATGATCGAAATGAACCCTTAGTGGCCTAACATTGTCATGGCCGATCATAGATCCACGAAAGGTTTTGGTAAATCCAGCTTCATGCGGTATTTAATAAGCAAGAACATTTCAAAGTATAAGAAATTCCTTCTACTCGATCTCGTTGTTGGTCAATTGGAACTGTTTCTACCCCAAACGGTCAGTGCGACAATAATTGATAATTCGTTGTTCGGCATAGGTTATCTCTACGAGACAACACCCACAATAACATTACTCTGCGGCAACATAAACATCATTTTCAGAACGAGTGATTACGTTAGAATTGCCCTCAAGCTTATCGACTATTGGCAGAAACACGAGGAGGTTGTGAACATACCTTGGGTGGGTGGGTGGTGAATACATTATAATTTAAGTTCCGTTATTTTATTGGTTTGCGGATAGAATATCTGCAATTTTCAGTCTACAACCTTTTGTATTAGACGGTCAAAAAAATTGTCAATTTCTGCAAGGATCGTCTAACTCTTCCACAGTCTGACTTGATGATTAAATGCTTTTAAATTGTTTATAATTTTTTTTTTAGATTTTGATGCACTTTTGTGTTTTTATTCGGTCGGACTTTCTAAATAAATGTTGTTAATTTTAAACTGTTCAAATATTTTACTATAAATTATGTTTAATTTAAGAATCTTAATTGTTCACTCAAAATTATGGATAATCTTAATATTTTAAATTGTTTACTTTTTGAATATTACAAAAAGAAAATAATTTAGGCTCTTAAGACTGTTAAAGCTGTTAACTTTTGTCCTCTTCTAAGGCTGAAATTTTTCCTCTTCTATAGACTGCAATTTTTGTTAAAATTTTTAATCGACTTTCTAAAGTTTTTGTTTTTTATACTTTCTGCTGCATTTTTCCAAAAAAATGCTTCTTTAATTTTCTGTAACAAGTAAATTAAAATATATCTAATAATTTGTTTGAGAAATCTCACTAAATACACCATCGCATAACAAAAATTATCGAGAGTAGTTATGCAGTACGAAAAAATAAAGACTATTATTAGTAATGATTAAAAGTAGATCTACAGTTCTGAAATCTGCTTAAGTTTTTCGGTGTATATGGTATTTTCGAGGTCAAATAATAGTTGTAACAGTGATTTGTCCCGATCTAAAATTCAATATGGTTTAGTTTGTTGGGTTGGCCCTTATTTAAATAAAATGCCGCTACTTCTAATTGCCCAGAAGAGCATGGTTAGATTACTATTTAGAAAGAATCATCGGCACAATAGTTTTGAACTTTCCAACAGATTAAGGGTTCTGCCTATGAGACCCCTGCTGTACTGTTATAAAACATTAAAAGTATTTTTAATTAAAGGCAGCTCTTTTGAAAACAGGATTCTGTCTAATTCTAACTTTCGAAATACTTATGATAATCTGGCGACTGTTTCCAGATTCAGCAATACTCATTTTGCAAGGCTTTTTACTATTTTCGCATCCATATTACGAGTATTTAATAAATTATCAGTTGTAGTTAAATGGATTCGAAATCGATCTAAGGTATTGCGTGAGGTTGAAGTTTAGTTGTTGAAGTTTAATAACGTTGATATTAAAAATATATGGTGTAAATAAAACATATACTTTATCCAGGCTAACTTATTGTCTATCTTTGTTAAATTCTGATTTTTGTTTGTATTTTACGATAATTTACCAAAGTACATTTCATTTTAAGCTTTGGTCATCTTTTAGTCGGAGCATTCGCCACAAATAATTTTTTTCATTATTAAAGAATATCTAACGTTTTTTTTAGTTGTACAACCAACTTCACACTTAAGCCGCATAATCATATGTATTTTGATAGCTGACATAGAAAGACTTGCTTGTGAAAAAATTCGGTTGATTCTGCAAAGTAGTTTTTGGTTGATACCCTTTTAAATATGAAAAGTGAAAAACCGCATTTGCGGCATATTTTACTTTTTTGCTATAGAAAAGATAAAAATTTTGTTCAAGCAACAACAAAAATTATCCGATGTGTATACAGAAGATGTGTTAAGTGAGTGCCAGTACCAAAACTGGTTTGCAAAATTTTGATCCGGCAATTTCGATCTCGAAGATGCATCACGTTCTGGAAGGCAGGGTCAAGCTGATGAAGATACAATAAAGGCATTCATTGATGCAAACCGGCGAAGAACAACTCTTGAGATGGCTGAGAGATTAAATTTAACGCATTCGACCGTTCATGATCCTTTGAATCGGGTAGGTTTAATCTCAAAGTTTGACATATGGATTCCTCATCTTCTTACAGAAAAAAATTTGTGCCGTCGCATTTACGTTTGTGATTAGGTTTTCAAACTCCACGAAAATGATCTATTTTTGAAGCGTATCATCACTGGGGGATGAGAAATGGGTTGTCTACAACAATGTTAAGCGCAAAAGCACTTCGAAAGCCAATATTCATCAAAAAAAGGATATGCTATCTGTTTGGTGGGATTTCAAAGGAATCGTTTATTTTGAGCTTCTAACGAGCCACACAACGACCAATTCTGAAGTGTACTGTTATCAGTTGGACAAATTGAATAATTCACTTAAAGAAAAAAGGCCACAATTGGTCAATAGGAAAGATATAGTGTTCCAACAGGATAATGCGAAATCACATACAAGTGACCACTCGGCAACAGCTTTTTGAGCTTGGATGGGATATACTGCCACACCCGTTCCGGACCTAGCACCTTCCGATTATCATTTGTTACGGTGTCTACAAAATTTTTTTAGACAGTAAAACGTTTAATTCAAATGAGGAGGTCAAAAATCACTTGGATCAGTTTTTTACCAGCAAAAAACAAAAATTTTATGAGCGTGGAACCATGCTACTGCCAGAAAGATGGATCAGACTGGACAATATTTAATTAAATAAAATATTATTTAACTATAAGAAAATCGTCTTTCTTTAATATTAAAAAAAAGGCTTAGTTAATAAAAATTTATTATTAATTAAAAATTTTGAATTTATAATACATTATATAATGTTACTTTTAAGTATATTAAATTTCTTATATCATGTGTTATGAAAGAAAAATAAAAATGTTCTTACTATTATTATTATTATTTCTATAAATGTATTTGAAAGACTCCAAGGAGTTTTTAACAGAAAATCATCGTGTATTCGATTAGCATCTTAAATATTCTTACCTTCTATTAGATCAATTTTCGATTCGTAATTCTTTGAAATCTGTATTTAACTCTAATTGTAGATATAAATTATATTGTAGAAATGGCTTCAAAATAAAAATAAAATAAATAAATACATGAACTTTCCATGTTAGGAAAAAATCTAAAACATAATTGGAATAATCTCTGCCAGATTGTTTTTATATTTTCTTTCTCAATAATTTATTATCGAATAACACTTTTTATTTTAAAGCATATCATATGGAAAGACGATTAAATAAATCCGCTTAAGCGGAAAAATGTCACAAAATGAAAATGTTTATATTCTTATAAATATTAATAACAGTGGAATTCAACAAGTTGAGTTTTTAGTGGTTTGAGTTATGCCTCCCAATTCGATTTGCATTCTTGTAACTACTAGGATAATAAAGGATTATAAAATTCTACTAGGAAAAAAAATACTATAAAGGAGGTATAAGTGCATTTTTTCCACGAATTTTATTATGGAGAAAAGATTATGGAAACTATTCAATTGCAATACTTTTTATTCATTTCGAAATTAATTGTACTCATAGCTATCCGTTTGTTTTAATTGAGAATAATAATCATTGTTAGAAATTGTTTATCTTCAAATTGAGTATTCTTAACAGTCTATATTATTGAAATATATAAGTTAAGAAGCAATCCAATCACATAGAATCCTTCCCGAAAATCGATTAGAAATCTTCTTTTTAATTACTTTGTAAAACTATCATTGTATCCTTTAGGACTTGACATTAAAAGGAAATGAAAATTCGTCTCTACTTTTTGTTATATAACTTGATATAGATACAAAAATACTCTAATAAATCTTTTGTTATAACTTTGCAAGTTTTAAAGTCAAATTCATTAATGTTGATTCTGGAATTTGATTTAAATTTGTTTTTCTACTTTTGAAAAATCGAATCCTCCAATCTTTCTCAATTTAACGTTTGAAGAAATTCTATTTCACCTGCTTACTTATCATAATTTATCTCTAATCCTGAGCAATAAAATAAAATCAAACTTTTATCTAGAAATTCTAGGATAAGATAGGAAGGGAAGCACACATAATAAGATAGGGCTTAAAATTTTGAACCAAATAATAACAAAACAGTCGGTATTTTGTGATTAAAATTCCTTAAATACTTTCTTCTCCGAATATTCTGTATGCAATTTCTTTTATATGAATACAAAAGCTTTTCTTTATCTGCTTTTTATCCAACACCTACGCATCAAGTTTGGACCACACCGAAAAAATAACACACATATATGGATTGTCAAAAATATTTCCATATCGAATAAATTTTAAGTTTTTTCCACACCAAACATTTTCGTCCTTATACTAAAAATTTTCATAATTTCATGTATTTTTTTTTATTTATAAAGAAGTTAATTTTCTATCAAAAAAAATTCCAAAAAAAACAAGGAAAGTACATTTTATAGTATAAAGGATTTTTACATACCGTTCAGAAATAGCGTTCGAAGGATGGACAATTTTTCTCTGTAGTCAACCACAATTCACCATAAATTTTAAAGTCCAATTTTTCTTATTTTCTGAGCACAAATTTTTATTAACACTTGGAAAATATCCTTTTAGAAGTTTTTTTTTCTACAGTTAACACTTATGAAAGTATGAAATTAGTTCAACATTTTTTATTATCACAAAAAAATGTTGTCCATCTAAATGAAAAGTTTTTTGGAAATATTTACTGAAAAACAAAATAAAAATATCGATTGGGAGGCACAAAAAAAAAAAAACAATATTAAAAGTTAGTTGATTTTATCAAAATCACCATTAATTATGATGTCGCACAAAAAAATGACAGTTTTTTTTTGCCATTTACTATTTTATTTTAATTAATTTTTTTTTTATTTGAAGAATAATATCAACTAAGGTAAGAAAAATATTTTTCTCTTGTCACTTACTGCGTAACCGATATTATCAGGAAAACTCTATTTTCGTGAATGACTTGCAAGGATGTGCTGGAAAATCATCAGTCTATCTGTCGTTTTATATATAATACGGGCTGAATAAATGTGAAAGTTCTCCCTACTTCCTTCTGTGAATGAATGAATATACGAATAGATAAGTGGTGGGTGGTAGGCGCCAACAGTGAGCTTTTCCTTGAATCAATATGCGCGCGCCATTTTGTCTGGAGGACAAGGTTGTTCGTGTATATTGTGTCTAATGAATTACTTGAAATTGGCCAGTGAAGTGCCACTTCTTTTATAAACAGTACAACGAAAACCTTTTTCCTAAATCCGATGATGTCACACATCTGTTTTGTGGTATATTTCAAGTGATCTCCATTTACAGTAAATAAATTGCACGGGTATTATTCTATATCGATAAGGATGACCTGAAAAACTAAAGTGTTATTTTTTAAGAATGGAAATTTTGGTTGGATCTATTACAGAAAATATCGATTACTAGTAGTTCTATAAAGTGTTTCCTTTTATAATTTTATTTATTTTTCTAAGATTGAGAAAACGTTCTCGAAAAAGGCTCATTTCTAAAAATATTTCTTTTCGAAAATTATAATTTATATTCTTACATTACAGAAATAATCAATTTTGTATCAAATTATAGGCGATGTAGTCTCAAAATAACTTATTGTATCAATCTAATACAATTTCCATAAATTTGTGTGTTCTTAAATATATTGAAAGCCTATTCTTACTTCAACAAATCAATCGAATTGCTCATTTACAAATTACTGCATTTTGCTGTAACTAGCGTCAAATGAGAGTACATGTAAAATTATTCGAACCAAACCAATTTGCATTTTTATTGATGAGCAGCATAAAATGTCTAAAATATAATTAATCTTAGTAGAAAGTGGCCTCAAAATTCTTCAGTTACGTGAAAAACCTTGAATTTTCCTTGTAAATTTGTTTTTATACGAGGTTCTTACAACCCGCAGCTTTAGCAAGGGACATTTTTGTTATTAAATTAAGATATTAGAAAACTTTGTTATGATCAAGAGATCGAACTTTATTTTATGATCATATTGATATAGTAGAGAAAAAAAATGATTTCAAAATATATTGGGTTGTTCGGAAAGTAAATTCGTTTTTTCCCAACAGACGACTTAATTATATTTTTTCACAACCAACTTCACACTTAAGCCGCAAAATCATATGTATTTTGACAGCTGATATAGCAAGGCTTGTTTGTGAAAAAATTCGATTGATTCTGCAAAGTAGTTTTTGGTTGATACCCTTTTAAATATGGAAAGTGAAAAATAGTATTTTCGGCGTATGTTACTTTTTTACTATAGAAAAGATAAAAATGCTGTTCAAGCACGAAAAAAATTATCCGATGTGTATGGAGAATATGCGTTAAGTAAGGGCCAGTGCCAAAACTGGTTTGCAAAATTTCGATTCGGCAATTTTGATCTTGAAGATGCAGCACGTTCTGGAAGGCGAGTTGAAGCTGATGAAGACATAATAAAGGCATTAATTGACGCAAAATGGCTCATAACAACTCGTAACATCGTTGACAGATTAAATTTATCGAATACGACCGTTCATGATCATTTAAAACGGCAAGGTTTAATCTCAAATCTCGACATATGGGTTCCTCATCTTCTTACGGAAAAAAATTTGTGCCGTCGTATTGACGTTTGTGATTTGCTTCTCAAACCCCAAGAAAATGATCCATTTTTGAAGCGTATCATCATTGGGAACGAGAAATGGGTTGTCTAAAACAATGTTAAGCGCAAAAGATCCTGGAGTAGAAAAGATGAACTGGCTCAAAGACTTCGCAAGCCAATATTTATCAGAAAAAGGATATGCTATCTGTTTGTTGGGATTTCAAAGGAATCGTTTATTTTCAGCTTCTACCGTGCAACATAATGATCGATTCTGATGTGTACTATCATCAGTTGGATAAATTGAATGATTCACTTAAAGAAAAAAGGGCAGAATCGGTCAATAGGAAAGATATAGTGTTCCAACAGGAACCACAAACGAGTTTGACCACTCGGCAAAAGCTTTTAGAGCTTAGATGGGATATTACCTTCTGAACAACCCAATATATACAATTAGAATTTCATAAATTATTATTAAATTATTGCTTCATCCTAAGATTGTATATTTGCAGTTTGAAATTAATTGTATAGTTTCTGTCTAGGCCAAGTAAGTAATATTACTTCTACAAAGTACGATAATTACTCTTTTATGTTTATTGGATCGTTTGTCGTCAAGACCTCATTTAAATATCCTGATCGATATCATTTCTCTATCCGCGACTACTGTAGACTTTTCGGGTAAGATCTTGCTCATCCATACCGATTAAGTAATTCACACAGCGCAGCCAAGAGTTCGTAATGGAGCTTGGTAAGGACCAAGTCCCCGAAGAATGCATTAAGATCAAAATCCTGTACAACAGTAGCTTTAATTTAATAGTAAGTCTATTTTCTTGTATGATATTATCACCTACTATTTTTGACCCCAGATAGGAATTTTATTAACTCTTTCGAATTTATATAGTCTGTAATCTGTGTGGAACAAGTACTCTTGGTTTTTTGGTGCCGATGCTGCCACAATATACATACTTTGTTTCTTCTAAGTGTAGCCTAAAATTTTTTACCGCCTGCGCAATTTAAGCAAAGGCATATATCACCGATTCACTCAGTACGTCGATGTCTCCGTAATACACCATAAGTCTGTTAGATTTAAAGAGAATGGTGCGCCTCATTCTAACCTCTAAATCATAGATCACTTTTTTTAAGTGATCTATGATTTAGAGGTTAGTGTGATCCCTGCCGGAGATCTTTGGTTCCGATTTTGCACATTAGTCAAGGTCAACCCCTAGTCCGTCTTATCAGTTGCATAACGTTTCTGATAAATACGAGTATTTCAAGTACCGTAAAAAATATTGCGAACAATTCTCATGCTGTTCCAATGTCCTAATTCACTTATTTCAGCTAGTACGTTATTGTAATATGGTAAGTGTTAGTGGAAACTATAATCAGAGTATTGGCTCCAACAGTATCCTCTTAAATTGCATTTACCATAGTTTCGTATAAAATTAAATGTGTATATATTTAATAAGTCGTCAATGGTATAAATTTTAAAATATGAATATCAGAAACCATATTTAAAAAAAAATATTTTGAAATTATATCAAACTCTCCTCAAAAAAGCTAAAATAAACTTTCTTCTTTTCTAAACAAAACACCTCCATAATATACGCCTATGGCAAACAGTTTTTTGCGAAAATAGCTTTGAAGAGAGCGCATGATAGCCAATGTGGGTAGGAGAATTTGATATTTGAAACATCAATCACTGAATATAAAGAGGGGGAATATCGATGAAAATTCCGATTAACCAAATTATTACAAATAAATTGTTATGTTTTCTAATTCGAAAATGTAATTGCTTCCGTTGGCTTGTTGCTTAGTAAAAAAAAATGCATGTATAAGATAAAAATTGTTTCTAATTTTAAATGACAATTTGAATAGACTAAAAAGATAAAATGAAACATTTTGATAGAATCCCTAATAAACTGCGCAACAACTACGAACTAACTACACAATATAGTTCATGTTGTGATATCGCCGCAAACACCTGTTACATGTGTACTGTCTTGGTTATAAGAGTTCATTAAATTCCTTTTTGACTAGTAAAACACATTAAATTTTTAAAAACTTTCATAAAGTTTTGAAGAATTTTCTATTCCAATTAAAACATTGACTCCTACTTAAATTAAGCCAGTAGCAACTTAGAAACTAATCAAATTTTTTTGCTATTGATTTCTTATTATAATACCAAATATAACAAGTGTGTACTGAGCATATCTATTAATACTTTTCGTATTTGAGCTTAATTGTGACTTCTCCAAGACGACGGAAATTTTAATCTTTTTGTTGATTGTCTATTGATTGTAGGTGCGTGTTTTGAAATAATTTTACTTATTGTCTTGTCAATTAGTCTTTTTGTAAAGTTTTGTTGGAGTTCAAGAATTGTTTTTACCTTTTCCGATCAAACACTTATGTAGTATTTAAGGCATAAGTGTCTATCTATGGTATGGTATACACGCGAAGAAAGTTTTCTGTGAATAGTTAATTAATGTCAATTTACAAAAATCAAAGCATGCTATGACATTAACTTGAACCGGTATTGGATTTGATTATTTATGTGCAATATTAACCTTTAGATTATGTACTTGGTCTTTAATAAGAATTCTATGAACTTTGTGTTGAGTACTGAAAACATTTTATTTTATCAAAGTTAGGTATTTGAATTTATAGTGCGTTTTTCACAAAAAAGAATATATTTTGGGTAGGAAATAATACTTTCTTTTGTATATTGTAATTATGCCCTTTAAATACAATTAAAGAAATAATAAAAGAATCGATTTGCTTCAATTCTCGTCAATATTATTTTTATATTCGTGGATACTAAGTTTTTAGATACTCGTACAAGGTTTAAAAACCGCTAAGCTCAATTTCTTATCATTTTACTCTGCGTTCGGTACACACCATTGAATAATATTTTTCAATATTATTTGGAGGTCATATTTATGGATGACAACTATCATACTTTAACTACTATTCAAATGGGCGGTGTCGGTTAGTTTTTTTTCTTTCTAACGAATTACGGCATTCTTTTACCTTTTAAAATTGTAATTATCAATTACCTTTTTAGCTGATCGTGTGCCATTGATTTTTTTGAGGAGAGTTATTTTTTGGTAGTTTACTGCATTAATGGTATTATTTATAATTTGATTACAAATTTTCATTCTTTTATCTCGTCACAAGTGAATTTCCTGAGGGATTAGGACATTTAAGGTGGCTTTGACATAGCTTTCGGGATGTAGAAAAACCATTTGTTATCATAGAAAAATTCTACAACTTTGGGATGAGTCAAGTAAGAATTGAAAATACTCATAAGCTGGGTTATATATCTACTTTTTCGATTGGATTTAAAAAATACGAACTAGAATCTGGTATATTATTGGGTTGTCCGGGAAGTAATTTCGTTTTTTTTTTATAAATATGAAAGACGATTTTCTTATAGTGAATTAATACTTTATTCAATTGAATATTATCCAGTCGGATCAAATATCCTTTACCATATTTCTGGTAGTAGCATTATTCCACGCTCATAAAATTTTTATTCTTTGCTGACAAAAAACTGATCCAAGTGATTTTTGACCTCCTCCTTTGCATTAAACGTTTTACCGTCTAAAAAGTTTTGTAGACACCGGAACAAATGATAATCGGAAGGTGCTAGGTCTAGAGAGTATGGTGGGTATGGCAGTATATCCCATTCAAGCTCTACAAACTTTTACCGAGTGGTCAAACTTGTATGTGGTTTCGCATTATCCTGTTGGAACACTATACCTTCCCTATTGACCAATTGTGGCCTTGTTCCTTTAAGCGATTCATCAATTTGTCCAACTGATAACAGTACACTTCAGAATTGATCGTTGGTAGAAACTCAAAATAAACGATTCTTTTGAAATCTCCCCAAACAGATAGCATAACCTTTTTTTGACGAACATTGGCTTTCGAAGTGCTTTGAGCCAGTTCATCTTTTCTACTCCAGGATTTTTTGCGCTTCACATTGTTGAAGACAACCCATTTCTCGTCCCCAGTGATGATACGCATCAAAAATGGATCATTTTCTTGGCGTTTGAGAAGCAAATCACAAACGTCACTGCGACGTCACAAATTTGTTTCCGTAAGAAGATAAGGAACCCATATGTCGAACTTTGAGATAGAACCTAGCCATTTCAAATGATCATGAATGGTCGAATTCGATAAATTTAGTCTCTCAACGATGTTACGAGTTGTTATTCGCCGGTTTGCATCAATTAATGCCTTTATTGTGTCTTCATCAGCTTCAACTGGCCTTCCAGAACGTGGCGCATCTTCGAGATCAAAATTGCCGGATCGAAATTTTGCAAGCCAGTTTTGGTACTGGCGCTCACTTAACACATTTTTCTATAGTAAAAAAAATAAAATATGCCAAAAATGTTCTTTTTAACTTTCCATATTTAAAAGGGGATCAACCAAAAACTACTTTGCAGAATCAATCGAATTTTTTCACAAGCAAGAGTTGCTATGTCAGCTGTCAAAATACATATGATTATTCGGCTTATGTGTGAAGTTGGTTGTGAAAAAATACAATTAAATCCTCTGTTGGGAAAAAACGAATGTAGTTTTCGGACAACCTAATATATTGATTTAGGGTTGGAAATCGGTGTATATCGAACTGATTTGTTGTTTTTCTTTAAATGATAATATTTGAATGAGTGTAAAATATAGAATAAAAAAACATATCAATATGTATAAGAACGTGTACCAAAAGTGAATGAATATGTCACTCAAAATGAACTGGCATTGGATTCCTTGCAACGATTAACTGATAAAAAGGAAAACTTAAAATGTTGAAAACTTAGTGAACAGTGGTAAAGAAATCGAGGTGTCGGTTAAATTACCAACGGCTTTAGTTCGATAGACGTTCTAAGTATTATAGAAAGAAGAAGCTGAAAGATATCACCTAAAGAAGATTGATTTTCTTGAGGATGACATTCGCAGGCTCTATCCAGAGTAGATATAGTACATATCTTGTGCCAATGGTTGGCTCTTTTCAGCAAGAGGAAAAAATGAATGAACGTTCATTTCATACAAATGCTCGCGATATCACAGAGAATTTAAGCTAAACAAAAATTTTGGACTAATCTGGATTGAACTATTAGCTAAATAATGACATAATAGGAAGATGAAACGGAATCCAAAAGGACTTTTCAAAATTTCTCAAACAGACATTCATACAAAACGTGTTTATGACAGATGCTCTTACTATTCCTCTAATCTGATTCTCCTTCAAAAGTTTATATTCCTGTACTAACTAGTATGTAAAAGGATAACTTGTCTATATTTTACAGTACGTTCAAAAAGGGGATTTTTAGTGCATTACTTGGCGAAACGAATTTTACGGTGAAATAATTGTAGGGGTGGAATAAAATAGTTTATAGAAAATACAATAAATTAAGGAAAGACAAGAGACATTATGGCGGTGTTGTAATGAGTCTTTTAACTCTAATATGTTTGTGGGCAATTACAATAATTTTATCTCTTGACTTTGTATCCCATCTAGTTAGTGAAGCGCTTGCCCATATAAAAGGAAATTGTATTTCAGTTTGGGGCAAATGTATCCATTGTATATGTTGGCTAGATCGCAAATAAGAAATTGTTTGCATCGCCTAATCCAACCTAACTTTTTGCTGCATTTTTTCATTATATTGACTATGTGGTCATTCCAACGGAGATAGTCATTAACACACGTACCAAGAATGGAAAGTTTTTCCGTTTTAGTTATGCAAGTGTTATTAATGGATAGTAGTGACTGGTAATTTCTGGTACGCTTTAGAGACAGAAGGCGTGTGTTAATGACTATCTCTAAAGCGTACCAGAAATCACCAGTCTAGTATCACCAGTAATAGATAAAAGATCATTTATGAAAATAATAAAAACAGAGACAAAGCACAACCCAGGAAAACACCTGCATTTATTTGGTTGACTAAAGTTTTGTATCTATCCAGACCAACTTCTACTGAATTGCTCGACGAATCGTCGATACTGTATGTGCACATTTTCAAATAACTTTAATACTTAAAGCTGATGGTTTATCAGTGTTCCCATGACCTTATAAAGAAAGGACGTTAGTCCACAGGGTTGGTATTTTCCTGTATTGAAAGAATACTAGAAGAAAAGGTGGAAAAGTTTACGTAGTTATTTTGCCAGCGTGGAAGAATATCTCTTTTAATATGGGGGATATATTGTCTGGACCAGCGGATTTGTGTAAATCAAGATCCTTAACTACTCGTCTTACTATATGAGCACGAAAATGAATTTGCACCATAGAAAACTTGTCGCGATCTAATACAGTCACAGGCCATGCCCAAAGTGGACGAGAGAAAGATAAGAAGAAGTGATCTGCGAACTAATTGGCCTTCTCTAATGAGCTCATAACTGAAGTTTCGTTGTAAAAATGCGTTAAGATAGATGAGCAGGCGAAATTTTTGATTTTTTTTTAAAAATAACAAAAATTGTTTACTAAATTTTACCTCATCTTTTGGTCGTGAAGAAATTTAACGCTACGCATGAGGTCATTGCAGTCATTTTTGAATCGTTTAAACGTCCTTTGGTTTTTCTCAGATGGGTTGGTTCTATAAGACCGAATACTCTTCATTCTATAAGGAATTAAGTATTTCATACCGAGTTGAACAATATTGATCAGCGGCGGCATTCTCGTCACTATTGAGCAAGCATAATAACCAGTCAAAACTTCTAAATGAGGTGTATAGATCGTCCTAGTTTGCGTTCTCGTGCTGTCAAACGATTCTTTAAGAACTTGAGTTTTTTTGATTTAATCAATCTTTTAAAATCATATCGTATGCAGTTATTCTAACTTGGTATTATCAGTACTCTGATATTGTTCAAAAAGTAGGGTCTTTATTAGGTTCATGCTGCAAAGACACATCTTT